>JASDDO010000010.1:323842559-325092559 GCA_030015575.1 Agapanthus africanus
CGTGCAACAAGCCGTTAAACCTCTAGGTGTCCCTAGTAGGAGGAGTGTTGTCTCCTGAGGGTTTTCAGCGGATACTACCCACAAAATCCTATCAATTTGGCTCATTGACTTTAATTCTCCAATTAGGGTTTCTAACAAGGAATTCTATTATCGTCGACTCGTAAATTATCCACCCATATTCTTCACACTTCCTTATCATCTAACTTAAAATTATATATATCCTGTTGACTTACTTAGCTTTCGGCATCTCTTAAGTTTTCCTTCTAGGGTTCCATCTCCACTTAGGAATTTTTATCAACTCTATTAAAGATACAAGTTCTATTCTTCACTCCTTTCTCTAATCTAAACTCCAATCACATATCCCCACGTGTGTGTATGAATCATCCCTACACTTGAAAATTCAAATCAAGCAATCATACCCTTGTCCGTTGTCCAAAGTACTTATTAGTAGGTGAATTTTTAATTGAATTTTACTTACACATCCTTCATGCGACCGTTAATACTTTTTGAGGTACCAACAACCGATTACAAGATATGTTTGCACATCAAAGCGTAATTCCTAGTCTTGCAACACCCAAGGCTTTTAGCAGTGACTCCCAAACCAGTTGGTCAAGGCACTAGGTGATGAAGCACCCTCGCTAAATATTTTTCGGTTTTTGCAGCCTTAAGTAATCACAAAAACCAGTGTCCATTTTTTTTATTCTTTATTCACACTTATATTTTTTTTCTCCATTTTCTTCGTACTAAGGACTTTAGACAAGAGCATTTCAAGGTCTCTTCTACTATTCCAAGTTTCAAGGTACGTGTTTGTGCAAATTGTAGGGTATACATTTTCAGAATCTAGACTTAAGCTAGGAATTATTTTTCAAACTTATACTCTAATAAGAATATCAATACTTTTCCTTCGTTTCGACTTAGCCCAAGAAGTGAACCCAAAATTTGCCTATTTCTAAACAAACTACAAAAACATATACTTTCTACCGCTAAACTTTAAGGAAGGTTATTTTTAGGGTTTTTAATTTACTAAATCTTAGATCTAGTTGTTCCTAGCCAGTTAACCTATTTGTCAAACTCAAGTCAAATATGGCCAAAATTGAATACATTAATTTTTATAATTTTTTAAAATTTTTCAATTTTTATGGTTTTTTGAATAAGTATGCAAATGCAAAAATATGTACAAATGAATGCGAAGGAAGAAGATGTACCGAGCATGCCCCCAAACTTGAACTTGACAGTGTCCTCACTGTCATGCTAAACCAAGAGGGTCAAAATGCCGGCACTCCCCTGTTTATTTATTTATAAAAATTCTTTTTTATATTTTTTAATGTTTTGAAAATTTTTTTTTATAGAAAAAGAAAACAAAAAATATATATACATATATACAACAAGGCTCCCCCCAAACTTAAACTTGGCCTTACACAAGCCAAAGGTTAGCACCAACCATTCAAAAATCTTATCGTGGTAATGGCTGAGTTGGTGAAATAATGGGGTGTAGAGGAAAGAAATGAGAAACACTCGAGACCGTGTGGAAAGAAGAATGGTAGAATATGGTCTCGGTGGGGGAGAAGAATGGCGGAAAAGAGAAAGAAGTAGAGTACGATCTTGAGGGTGTAAATCAAGTGAATAAATTAGCACAATTTGTGATGACCGATGTGTTAAAAGCGATTGTGCTAACCTATTAACCCGTCGAGAAATGTGGTCAGATTCCTCAAGATTCGCAAGAAAACATGGGTACGCCAAACTTGGTATTGGAGGTGAAAGCGTAACGGTCTCTTGTACGATCGGAACGATAGGAAGGACGAAAGGGAGTGAATTAGGGATAGTATCATTCTCACCGTAGTAAACTGTCTCGAACTTGAAAGATTCCATTAATGGTTCGAAACTACAGTAAGCAACCGAGTTTGATGGTTCAACTAACTCATCTGAAAAAGTAAAGGACTCAAACTCGGGCGGTGAGTCATCAACATCGTCCGAAAAAGTGAAGCACTCGTAAGTGTTATCGGCTGTGAGAACTGTGTCTGATTCAAAGGAAAAATTTTCAAGCTCACAGTCTTCAAGCGTGATATTAGGCGTGGTCGGAACGATGGAAAGGAGGGAGGGTGATATAGGTAAAGGTTCAAGAGGATGAATTGGAAGATCAGACATATCAAACAAAAATAGTTCAACCTCAATATGATCCTCAAAACTCTCCTCAATACTATCCTTATAATTCTCCTCAAGATTCAACTCATCCATGCCATTATCATCAAAGTCAAGACGCATATGAGATTCGGGAGAAACATTTAATAACTCGGGATGATGATTTGAACATAAAATCTCAATTAAATCGACAGGTTCATCATCCGAAATATTCCCGGCGTCTATATCCTCAATCAAGTGAAAATCAATCTTCTTAGACACCTCATCAAAAGCATGGATATCTATCGATTTAGGTTCTAGATGGGAGGTGTAAAGATTGAAAGGATTAGGTGCGGTTTCACTCGAAAGGGGCTCCTCACAATTTGGCAAATCAAACACTACAAAATCACACAACTCATTTTTATTTTGAACTTGTGAATCATTTAGGACATTCGATGGAAAATTGGAGTTGTGGGCTTCAATTGGGTAAGGGTAGGTTTGATTTGGAAATCCTCTCAAATTCTCACTCTGTCCAACCGCCTCCTCATACATTGAAAAAATTGGAGCTAGCGGAAAACTAGCTACCGGTTCAGCAGGTTGCATAAGGGCGGCCACGGACGCTTCCACATTCTTAACCATTTTGTTTGTTGCAGCAATATAAGCTTCCAACGACTCTTCCAAACTAGACTTTGGTGGTAAGGGGGTTTCGGTAAAAGATTCGAAATTGTTTGGATACGTGAAACTCCCTAATGGCTGTGTCGAAGTAGTGTCTAGTGAAGGTGGGAAGGTCGGGTAGGACTGGTAGGAAGTGGGTGATTGGACAGGGGTAGGGTCAACATATGGATAAAAAGGTGAATAATCGTGTGGATCCCTAGAACTAGATGAGTGGAGAGGGGTGAAAGATCGGTTGCGAGATTGAGCAATATGCTCAGCAATGGACATCGGTGTAGGAGTGACAGAAGGACTTGAAAAAGTGGTATCAACATATGGAGGTGGTAAAGCTTGACTTGGTTGACACAAAGTGGGTTGAAAAATCAAACTGTTTCTCCTAGACGCCTCTATTTGATCTTTCAAAGATATTTTAGGCAAGGAAGGATTGTCTTTAAATTGACCGAATAAATTGACGTACGACGCAAAATTAGGTTCGGGATACCAAAGTTCGGCTAGTGATTTATTATGTGGGGTACCCATGTTAGAAGAAAGGGTGAAAGAAAGAAAGTTGGGTGGTGGTGCAAGGATTTATTTGCGGCAAAAGTTTGCAAGTTCTCTAATAAAAATTTTCCTTTTTCTTTTTCTTTATTTGAAAATTGTTGCTAAAAGATTTTTAATAAAAGATATGCAACAGAAAAATATTACTTGCAATCAGTTATTATTTTAAGCATATCACAAAGAATCTTTATTTGGAAAAAATTGTTGCAAAAAGATATTCGAGAAAAGATATGCAACAAAAAAGATTACTTGCAATCAATTTCTATTTTAAACGAGGCGCACAAATCCTGCACAAGATTGTTATTTGGAAATAGAAAGATTTTTAAAGCGCACAAAATCCTGCAGGAATATTTCAGAAAATATATGGAGATTTTTGCAGAGAAAGAACAGAGGATCTTACAGAGAATTTTTCAAAAGATGATGTCACGGTCCCGCCGAGTTTCCGCGGCGCAAAGTGGGGTCCCACCGCGGTTCCACGGTCAGGTAGTCGGCGTGAGTCCCAAGAATTTATTTGACATTCTGAGTTGACTAGACGGCGGCGGTTCTGCGGTACAAAGTGGGCTAGCGCGGCGGTTTAGCGGTGCGGTGGGGGGTTCAGGGTGCGGGAAAAATTCTGCTGTTCTGTTTGAAAATCCCCCTCTGTTCTGATCTTCTGATTTCTGTTTCGCTTTCTGTAGATTTCCATATCCGAATTTGTATATAGATCCTGCAAAATTCAAACAACAAAGTACCCTTTCCAAAAATAACAGATGATATATTTTTATATTTTTTTTTTCAGATTTTTATGATTTTTTTAATTATGATTAACCCGAAATTGCAAAAAGGAAATTTTACGACATCCCCGGCAACGGCGCCATTTGATCGATCTTAAAAACTATCTATTAACCGCAATCAAGAACGGCGTCGCTTTGCAGCTAGCCGGTGAGTACGGGTCGGTCCACAGGGATGTTGTGAATCTCCTAATCGCTCTCACGAGTTAATTCCGAAGGGTGTTCGGATTGATTATTAAATCTAAAAACCTAATTATTCTATACTACGATTATCTAGATCTAGTCTTGTTAGGGTTAGGTTTAGGGATGGTTTGGAAATGCAAGTAAATCTCAACGCTTTCTATACCCAAATGAAGATCTATGAGGAGTTATGGTAATTATCAATAAAAAGGATTAGATCCATTCGGGAAGGTGTTCCTTCCTCTAAGTTCTTGTCCTTCCTTTAGAGATCCTTACCCTAACCTCCATGGAAAACACGCCCAACCGGGCCTTTATACTACGGTTTCATCGTTACCTCGAGGGGTAGGATGCCGTAGGGCGCGGTGTGTGCGTGTATGCATGGAGTCCTATTGAAAATATATGATGGGTAAGAAAGGGATGAGAGATCCCATCTCTCAAAAGCCTTCCCCAAAGCTAACTCTAAACAATTATCTACGACAAGGAATTAAATCTACCTAGGGCAAAGAATTAAAATTTAAACTAAAGCAATTAAATAAAACTACTTACAGATGGCTCTCTCCAAACATCAACGCAGGGTTGTCAGATCTGAATTCATGAATTGAAAAGAGGCACCGATGCTCTCCAAAAGAATTCTAAAATTTATTAATGAAGGGAGGCATAAGGTTTACAATGATTTGGGTTCTATTTATAAGAGATAGAAACCCTAGGTTTACAATTGATCTGCATGTCTGAAATTACAAAAATAGCCCTTAGGTTGACTAATCAGCGCCGCCCATGAGAATTGGTAAAATTTTCTGCCACTAAATGCTCAAGCCTGCCGCAGAACAGCGGCCCGAGGCCCTGTTTGGCCGCGGTTCCGCGGTCAACAAGGAGGATTGGGCTTTGAGCTTTCTTCTATAGCTTCTAGTCATTTTGGGCTTCCTATTTATTCTGTATTTTTCTCAAATGGGCTTTGAGGTTTCTTCCAGATCGCCAGTGAATAGTGTAGTGGATTTTAACCGTTGTTTCGACACGAAATCTTAGACCTTGCGTTGCCTTGTAGTTTGTGAACTGATCATTATGTAGGCTTGATCAATGTCACGACCCGAAAGTACGGAACATGACCGGCACTTAGACTACGAACGTCTCAAGGAGTACGTATGCTAAGTAAGCCGAAACCCAGAAATCCAAACCAAGAGAAGTAGTAGAGAATAGGAAGAACCATATCAAATCAACCTGTATGCAACATAATATACAACGCCTAAAGGCGAGGATCACAACAGAAATGGAACTCAACCAGCAAGAAACTCAAGAAATAAAACATGCTACTCTATGGTCGAAAGAATAACATTACTGGTCTCTATCTCAAAAAAATACAAGTTTGGTTGATGGAACTTCTAGATACAACTAAAATATAATATACAAGGTATAATGATGGGTAAGATACAATAAACCCACCTACTAGCAAGTCACCCGAAAAGAAACCGTGCCCGCAAAGCCGTAATGAAATCGGTACGGCAACACCTGCAAGAAACTGGGGCACAACGGGGGTGAGTTGCCAACTCGTGAGTAGAAAAAGATCTACGAACAGAAAATCGCATGAATAACGCAACCTAGGTCAATGATCATAATATATCCTCAAATATATGAATAGCATGCAGCCTATAACAATGGCTAGGGTAATATCTAACCCGAGTGTGATCTCATGTGCCCGTGTCAGTGCCTCAGGTAGCAATATATCATATGAATGAGGTATGAATGCATGAAAACAGAATACATGTAAATGAAGAAACTGTTTTCATAAATTAGTGAGATTTCCTTTGTATTTATAAAATGAGGTATCATAAATGAAATCTGCATCAACAGTGTCTAGCATCGACACAAAACATAAATCTCAATGTCTCAAAACCTCAGGCTCCGGCCATCCGGACTGGCCTGTATCATCAAATCTCAGTACCTCAATATCTCGAAATCTCAATGTCTCAATCTCAATATCTAGGGCGCCGTCAGTCCAGACCGGCCCCTACCATCCATCTCAAGACCACGACGGTATCCTCCGGATATCCGACGCGTCGGGTAAAATCACCGGTAGGTAGTCTCCCCCTGCCAGGCTCATCGTCATCACCACGAGCTTCTTGCCCCGGGGTACCTTACCGGGTCCACCATGTACCCGAAACGGTTCATCCAACTCCTCGAATCGGGTCTCCAAATCTATCAGCAAACTCATGGTGGACGACTCATACATCATGGGAAAAACCGCGTTTTTTATTTAAAAAGAGAAAGAAGAAGTTTGTATATGTTTTGCGGTTTTCCCCAAATCCAGAAAATCTCATGGAAATCCAAATCCAAAACCTCAATAGCACGTAAAAAGTGAATATATGCATGAGAATCCATGAATGAAGCATAACAATGAATAACAGTATGCATGAGGTAGCAGGTAATAACTATAATGTCTAAACTAACATATAAGGCAAGTACACTAATATTATGTCTAAACTATTAGCTAACAGGCTATGTCAAGCAATAATATTATCTAAGGTGTACGTGACATGGCAATTACCGATGAAGATGTGTGTGAGTCGGAAAGTAAGTGTACGTGGTACATACGCATCATCGGTAATGGTGCTGGTGTCCTAACCACAAGACATCAACAGTAGAATATGAAGCATAATATAAGCATGTGATGCGGAGCAAACAACAATAATGAGCGGGAGCTGAATACTAGACGCAACGATAATTAATCTGTTTTAACCTAATATAAGTCCTACAATGGTGCCTTTTGAAATAACACGAATCGTGGGGTTTTGAAAATAGGGGCTACGGTGTTTTTAAGAAAAGATACATTTTTTTGAAATATCCGTAGGATCCCTTAGGCTGTCTTTAAAAATACGCACGATTCGTAAGCTTTGAAATAGGTAGGAACCGAATCTAATCTAACAACTAACTAAACTAAAGGGCTACGCTATAAGCTAGACTACAGGTAAGGAAACCGCCTAACATCTGAGTCGATACATATACATACCTGTATATATATTAGTCGGTGATCCCGCCTCAATAATATCATATCCGATACCATATCTATAATCAGACATCCCAAGTCAAGAGTGCGGATCGATCATCAAGATATAGCTCGTACGTAAATCCGTCGTACGGCATCCCCAAATCTGGGTACGGGTCAATATCATATTCCTCACACTATTCCTCTGGTATCCTCTTTATCCAAGATCATAGTCTAGGGTACTGACCTATGTCTAGTACAATACTAATATCCTCAATATACTCATGATCTGACTACTGATCGACAATCTCGTACAAACCGATATCGTCAGCACATATCATCATCAAGGGGTATACATCGCCCGATATGGCCTAATATCAATATCCTAGCATATTATGCCTCATATCACGATCACATGTCGACCATTTATTTATAACACTATTCACCCGTATCGCCGCCGCAAGATCCGCTATAACACCAGGACGTACCTTAAGTACGAATCCTGCTATATCACCGAGATGACAACCACAAACAAATCTCATCGACTCAGCTCAATCCCAAGTATCCTCCTCAAATCCGTATGTGAACACATAGTCCCATACCCATGTGAACATATAAATATATTCCCATACACGCACATATGAAATAAGGAATGTATGCAAGTATGTATATGTGTGTATGTGTAAGTGTAGTGCACCCACTACCTAAGGTTTCGTAACCATGCACCAATCGAACACCAATATCCATCTAAAATCATAATAATAAATCTTAACAACATATCATAAATTGTTGGTGTGTATACGCATCCGTATACATCACCACGGACTGCGGGGGTGCTATACGCCATCCACCCGACTTCTCCCCGTAGATATAAATCTACTCACCTGGTCCTCGCTAGCCGGTACCGACGTCGCCACGCGCTTGCTTGTCGTCTCGAAGTCCACATGGGGGTACCTACATATCATAACGCACCATATCGCATTATAACTAAATTCGAAATCGAAACGGCATACGAAAATCAAATCGGCACGCGTATCACGCATAGGTCCAAACCTATCGCCTACGCATGCAAGAATAGTCAAACCAACCCTCGATGTCGATGTACAAACGTCAAACCATCGAGAAAAATCCAATCACACTCATTTGCACATTCACGAACACTAATTTTAATATAAACTAGGTTAAAACTCACAAAAACCTCAATTTTGCTTAAAAAGTCATTTTTCCGAAAATCTAGCAAGCACAATTCGCCGTTTTTGTACAAAACAGGATGTTTAAATGAATGTAGCGGCCAATATATTTATTAAATATCTTAAATAAGTCGTATAAACAAATTTCCGGAATTTAATCTCATTAAATTCCAAAAATCCTAATATTCTAGTTTACAAAATACCCTTTTTAACAATTTCATAGCAAAAATGCACAAACTACAATTTAGGTTGGATTTCCATGAACTAAAGTGTTAAACTACACTTAATAAAGTTAATAATATGATAAAAACCATAACCATATTTTTAATCTCATATTTCTAATTAAATCAAAAAAACTAGTTTGCAACAAAAAGCTTAATTTGGACATTTTTCAAGTAACAACTTGTAATTAACAACTAGATTAGTTTTCTACAAAACTAAATATATTAATCCACCTCACTAAACCATACACAATCAAACACAACTCATTTCCACAACAAACCCTAACTTAGTAATCAAAACCCTTTCTTTAAATTTCAAAACTTGAAATTTAAAACCCTAATTTAACACCTAATAGCTAGATTCAAGTAATTTAACAACAAATTAAGCATAAGGTTATGATTATACCTCACAAGCTTGAGATCAAACTTGAAAAAATCTTAGCCTCCAACAATGATTTCATGCTCCAAGATCCATGCTTGAATAGCTAAAGAATAATGGGTAAAGGTTGGATTTAGAATTAGCTTTGAATTTTTGAGAAAAAGGGTGGATTTTTGATAGAAATATTTGGGGATTTTGATGGAAAAATGAGATGAAGTATTTGGGGCTGTTTTGGTTCAGGTTTTGGCCAGAAATCTTAGGGGATTGGGTGAAGGAGGAGAGAGAGTGAGGTGGGGAAAGTTAGTTCAAGTCAAAGTCAACTCAAATTATACCATTTTCTACTCTTTTTTTCTTTTCTTTTCTTTCATTTCTTTTCTTTAAAATCCAAGTGGGGACAAAAGAGGGGGCTGCTGAATTCTTCAAGGGGATAAGTGAATGGGGGTGTGTGGGTGTGGGTACGGGTGTGAGGTGATGAAAAATGATAAATACAATACCCCAAACATCCATTTACGCTAAAAAAAACCTTTTTTCTTCAATAATTTCTAAACCGTTTTGGCAAATGATTTCGTTCCAAAAACCACATGATAAAATTTTATTTAATGTTTTATGATGCACAAAATTTGTTTCAACTCATTCCAATTTGTAATTTTCCCTAATTAAATGTATTAGTGACGGCTTAAAATAATAATAAAATAATATTTTTTCAGAAAATTTGAAATTTCACCAGCGGCTCAATAAACACCAAATAATAGCAATTACATAGCTAGATTGTGTATATTTAATTTTTATAATAAGATATTTGTATTTTGACTTTTTACAGAAAACCCCCTTATTTTACCGATTTTTTTCGAAATTTCACCGAAACGATTTTCAAAACGTTACAATCAAGATCCTTCTATTTGTTGGTCAAAAGTCCATATTTTCATCGTCTTTACATCGTTTTCACTGTTTCCTGTCCAAGAACCTGTAACCTGTAACATGTAGCAGACATGCGTCAAAAGCACCGTTTATTTATAAAAAGAATAAGAATGGGGAATATAATAATGCAATATTCTGGTGTGAACACCAATCCTAACCCTAACAAGTGAGGAACTACTCACTTATTAAGGTATTAACAATGGAGTTCATTTTTAGTTTTCTTTTTTATTACTTAATTAACGTGCAGATAGTAAAAGACAGATACGAAAATTGCAGAAATTAAATTGCAAATAAGAAAAATTCAAAATAAAAAACTTACTTTTATTGATGCACTCTTGACGATTAAAAGGGAATTAAAATTTAATCTAGAATTAAAAAGAGACATGCCCCAAAAGAGCTGTAGGCTTTCCTATTTATAGATAGGAGAAACCCTAGCGTTTACATCTGATCCACATCTGAAATTACAATACTACCCTAAGAAAGCCAGGTCAATGCACTGACTCCCATTGACACGCACCGACACGTGCTCTGCACGGCCGCGGATCCGCGGCCAGAAGCCTTGTTTGGCCGCGGTTCCGCGGCCGTTTGATGGGCTCTTGGGCTCAGTTCTTCTGTGATGCTTCAAGTTGCTTTTTCCATCTGTTTTCTTCACTTGGTTCCTCAGAATCTTTTCTACTTTCTTCCAGATTTCAAACAGTGCAGAATATGTGGACTTTTACCCTTAGCTTCACGTTGAAGTCTTGAATCTTGTGTTGCCTTTGTACTTAGTGTCTTGAACTGTTTGCTGATCTTCGTTTGTTCCTCAAACTGGTAGGCGGCATCTTGCAGATGTTGGATATATATGCCCTAGAGGCCTTCATTGTATAGGATGCTAGGGATATGTATGTACATTACAGTCTTGCTTAATATGATAGTACGCTATTTGGTTTGTCTTTATCTTAACATATGATATATTTTGCGTAGTATTCATACATATATACATGTTGATAAAGCAAATAGGGTGTTTTCCTGACTACCGGCGTTATGATGGCAGTCATACTAGTGGGAGCTAGATAGTCAATAGGCACATCCTTAGATGTCCCTGGTCGCAGGAGTATCGAGAATGGGCATCGATACTCCGGAGTAGACTGGTGTATACATATCTAGACCCTGAGGAGGGGCGATGGATTGGTCCCGCAGCCATTGGTGGAGTGCACCTAAGATTGTATACAGATGCTCGCTGGGTGTGAGTACACCGGACAGGACTCGCCGAGAACTGACTGGATGGTATTTATACCTAACGTTAGATAGCAGTTCTCAGGTAACATGTGTGCAGATAGTCTATTGACTTAAGGTCTTCATTTGTCTCGTGTGAGTTCCCACTGTGCTTTGATTACTACCCTACCACGGTTCAAAAGAGTCGTGCAAACATGTTTTAGTTGGGCACAGTCCCGAGCCACGTGGAGGCAGTGAGTGACTGTTAGGGATTCGTCTCTCCCGGTATAGGGAGTTGATATCGCACAGTGATCGGTTGGTCATTACCATAAGTCCCTGGCCAGGGCTGATTGAGAATTACTGATAGATTGATCAGTGGATTCTCGGATGGTGATAGAGCCATACCGACACGACTTGTACGGTTATTAGGGGTCTGACATTTACCACCTCGCTAGACCATACATGAGATACTCTTAGACAAACAGACCGGACTGCATGGATATTGTCACGTACAGGCTCAGTAGGAGTTCGGATGGGTATCCTCATCGGCCTTCTTATCGACATCTACCTGGGGACCGTTACGTACAGCTAGTGCCGCTTTGTCACGTCCCGAAAGTACGGAACATGACCGACACTTAAACTACGAAACGTCTCGAGACGTACGTAATCTAAGTAAGCCGAAAACCCAGAAATCCAAACCAAGAAAAGTAGTAGAGTGAAGGAAAACAAATTTAAAATCAAGTAGTTTTAATAGCATAAGCCGAATTATGCGGTTTTAAAAACATCAAATATTTCCTGAAAATTTCGGCAGAGTCTCCTTTGTAAATACTGGCTCCCAAACGGGATACAACATGAATAGTAAACGAAATCAATAAAAGGCATCCCCAAGCGGGAGCTAGCTCTTCGTCAATCGACGGTCACAACCACACAAACAATATAATATACAACGCCAAGGGCGAGGATCAAAATTCAAAAGGAAACTCAAACAACAAGAATTCCACAGAAATAAAACGCGCGACTCTAAGGTCGAAAGAATAAACAACACTGGTCTCTATCTCAATAAATACATGTTTGGTTGATGGAATTTACTAGATACAACTGAATAATATTATACAAGGTAAAACGACGGATACGATACCAATAAACCCACCTACTAGCAAGTCACCCGAACGAAACTGTGCCCGCAAACCCGTAATGAAACCTGTACGGCAAACCTACAAGAAACTGGGGCACAACGGGGGTGAGTTGCCAACTCGTGAATAGAAAAACATCTACGGATAGAAATCGCATGTATGACGCAATCCTAGGTCATACGATCATAATATATAATCCTCAAATATAACCAGCAGTCTATAACAATGACTAGGGTAAATATCTAACCCAAGTGTAATCCCATACGCCCGTGTCAGTGCCTCAGGTAGCAATATATCATATGGATGATGTATGAATGCATGAAACAGAATGCATGAACTGAAGAAAACTGCTTTCATAAGTTAGTGAGATTTCTGTATTTTTAAAATGAGGTATCATAATGAAATCAGCATAAAACAGTGCCTAGCATCGGCACAAAACATAATCCCAATATCTCGATATCTCTGTATCACAGTCTCTGTACCTCAATATCTCGAAATCTCAATGTCTCAATCACAATGACTAGGGCGCCGTCAGTCCAGACCGGTCCCTACCATCCATCTCATGACCACGACGGTATCCTCCGGATATCCAACGCGTCGGATAAAATCACCGGTCGGTCGTGCTCCCCTCCACAGGCTCAACGTCAACAACACGATCTTCTTGCCCCGGGGTACCGCACCGGGCCCACCATGTACCCGAAACGTTTCATCCATCTCCTCGAATCGGGTCTCGAAATCAATCAGCAAACTCATGGTGGACGAATCATACATCATGGGAAAACCACACTTTTTATTTAAAAGAGAGGAAAGAAGCTTATACAAGTTTTGCGGTTTTCCCCCAAATCCAAAAAATCTCATGGAAATCCGAATCCAAATCATCAATAGCATGTAAACCCATGAATATAGGCATGAGAATCCATGAATACGGCATAACAATGAATAACAGTATGCATGAAGTGACAAGTAATAACTACAATATCTAAGCTGGCATATAAGGTAAGTACACTAATATTATGTCAAACTACTAGCAATCAAGCTAAGTTAAGCAATAATATTTTCTAAGGTGTACGTGACATGGCAATTACCGATGAAGATGTGTGTGAGCCGGCAATTAAGTGTACGTGGTACATACGCATCATCGGTAATGGTGCTGGTGTCCTAACAGCATAATGTCAACAATGCAATATGAAATAACAATGTAAGTATGCGATGCGGAGCGAGCAACCAAAATGAGCGGGAGCTAAATATTAAACAATTGTGCCATTTTAAATAACACGAATCGTGGGGTTTTAAAAATAAGGGCTACGGTGGTTTTAAGAAAGGATACGTCTTTTGAAATATCCGTAGATCTCTTGACCTGTCTTTTAAAATACCCACGATCCGCTAGTTTTGAAATAGGTAAGAGTCTAATCTAATCTAACAACTACACTAAACTATACGGCTGAACTAACAAGCTGAACTACAGGTAAGGAAACCGCCTATCATCTGAGTCGATACATATACATACCTGTATATGTATAGTCGGTGATCCCGCCTCAATAATATCATATCCGATACCATATCTATAATCAGACATCCCAAATCAAGAGTGCGGATCAAACATCAATATATAGCTCGTACGTAAATCCGTCGTCGGCATCCCAAATCTGGGTACGGGTCAATATCACATTCATCACACTATTCATCTGGTATCCCCTTTATCAAAGATCATAATCCGGGTACTGATCTATGACTAGTACAATACTGATACCACCTACGTATGCATGCACGCGTATGAAACACTACGTCAAATGACCCGCTACAATGTCATGCCGTATCTCAAATACGAACCCTGCCAAATCACCGATCTCACGGCCTCAAATCAAATCTCGTCGACTCATCTCAAATCCCAAGTACTATCCTCAAATCCAGTATATGAAAACATAGTCCCATACCCATGTGAACATATAAATATATAATCCCATATACGCACATGTAAAAGAAAGGATGTATGCAAGTATGTGCGTGTGTGTATAGGTGCAACCCCTACTCTAGGGTTTCGCAACTACACTAAACCAATCACAGAACACCCAGAAGTCCATCTTTATCATCAATAATCTCGACAATAATCAATATATGTGTGTATGCGTATTCGTATACATCACTACGAACTGCGGGGGTGCTATACGCCATCCACCCGACTTCTCCCCGTAGATATAAATCTACTCACCTGGTCCTCGCTTGCCGGTGCCAACGTCGCTACGCTCTTGCTTGTCGTCTCAAAGTCCATATGGGGGTACCTACATGTCACAACGTATCGTATCGCATAAAAACCAAATCCGAAATCGAAACGGTATACGAAAACAAATTCGGCACGCGTATCACGCATAGGTCAAAACCTATCGTCTACGCATGCAAGAATAGCTAAACCAACCCTCGATATCGATGTACAAACGTCAAACCATCGAGAAAAACCCAAACACACCCATTTACCCATTCACAAACACTAATTATAATATGAATTAGGTTGCAATTCACAAAAACCTCAAACTCACTTTAAAAGCTATTTTTCCGAAAATCTAGCAAGCAAAATTAACCGTTTTAGTACAAAACTCGATATTTAAACGAATATAGCGGCCACAATATCCACTAAATATCATAACTAAGTCATATAAACCATTCCTATAATTTATTCTCATCAATTTGCATAAATTCCAAAATCCTAGTTTACAAAAGTATCAATTTTTAACACCTTTTAAAGCAAAATTCACAATTCAACAATTAAGCTTGGTTTTGCATAACCTAAGATATTAAACCACTCATAATAATGTTAATGATGTCATGAAAAACTTAATTACATTTTAATCTCAATTATATATGTATTTCACTAAAACCTAGTTTGCAATTTCTTAAAATTACTACAATTTAAATTTAACCCTTTGCAACTAGCAACTAAATCAGTTTTAGCATAACATTAATATGTCAATTACATCACATAACCATAATCTCATAACATAAAACCCCAATTTGAATTCAAACCCCTCTCTTGAATTTTAAAATCATGCAATTTGAACCAATTAAAAACCTAATTAAACACTTAATTAAGCTAACTTAAAACAATTAACAACACATTAAGCAAAAAGGTTAGAATTTATACCCAATTAATTTGAAGATCCCACAAGCACACTTAGCCTCCCAAATTGAAATCTTGATCCCTAGATCCATGCTAAAGTAGCCAAGGAAAAATGGGTAGGAGGTGGATTTTGATTTTGGTTTGATTTTGTGTGTTTTTCTTTGGATTTTTGATGGAAATTTGGGGTTTTCTTTGAACAAGAAAGAGCAAGAAGCAAGGGGAGGGGCTGCTGTTGAGGGGGGGCAGTGGGTTTCGGCTGGTATGGGGAGGGGGAGAGAGAGAATGTGTTGTGTGGGTCAATGGAATGGTCAAAGTCAACTAAGTCCATACCTCATTATCTAATTTCTTTCATTTCCTTTTCTTTTCTTTTCTTTATTGTGTGAAATGGGAGGCCCAAGAATGTTGGGCTGATCAAGGGGGCCGGCCATAGCATGTTGGGGGAATGGGTGTGGGTTTTGTTTGGGTGAGAAAAAGAGATAAGTGTAGTAACCCACTTCCATTACACTAATTTCACCGAAAAAAAAGCCTTTTTCTTCGATATTTTCTAAACCGTTTTGGCAAACCATTTCATTTCAAAAAACACATGATAAAATTTTGTTTAATGTGTTATGATGCACAAAATTTTTTCAACCCATTCCAGTTTGTAATTTTCCTTAATTAAATGTATTAGTGACGGCCTAAAATAATATTAAAATAATTAAGTTCGGAAAAATTTTCAGAAAATTTGAAATTTCACCAGCGGCTCAATAAACACCAATTAATAGCAATTACATAGCTAGAATATGTATATTTAATTTTATAATAAAGATATTTGTATTTTGACTTTTTACAGAAACCCCCTTATTTTAACGATTTTCCGAAATTTCACCGAAACGATTTTCAAAACATTACAATCTTCCCCCCTTAAAGAAATTCGGTCCCCGAATTTAAATTAAAACTCCCCCCCCCAAATACTAAAACATCTAAGCAAAACCATCAAGTCGTCGGGGCTCCGAAATCATAAATACAAAAAACAAATCGTACCGCAGCGCAGGCGCATGAAAAATGAGCATATAACTCAAATCAAAACTCCATCAAGCATCCCGCAATCATCGGAGTCATGGTGAAGACACAATGTCTAAGTCCAAAATGAAAATCAATATGATATAGATCATTAAAACATCTGGAAGCAATGCATGCCAAATCTTCTTCAAATCGCTATGCGATGCTCGCAGCACTGCACAGTGGCGGACGTCTATCATTAGAAAATAATCATATACATATATACTTTTTGTTTGAACTGTACGTTCCGCCATTTTGGGAAACAATTTGGAAGGGTTTTCTTTTTTTAAACGTTTTATGTCATATCAGACACGTAGGTAAATACTGAGACTATAGCTCGCTTTTTGGAATTCCCTTCGATAGCTATCAATGCATGCAAAATACATTCAGGTACTGTCCTCTGACTAGTCCTGCTCAGTACGAAAACACATAGCAAATATCATAAAAACGTACTGCTCTATAAGAAATCAATCCCAAAATATGCATACGAATACTACGTGTGTCTGGTGCGCACGGAAATCAAAATCCATATATGTGCCAACATGTGCACAGAAATAAGATCTAAGTGCATCGGGTGTGCACGAAACATCTGTCATAGGCAACGTGGGTGTCAGACAGCAAAATCAGGTGCATCTGACATGCATGAAGAATCTCGATTCAGTGCATCCGGTGTGCACCAAAATCGCACCTCAAAACATGCGCCCAACATACGCGAAAATCCAAATCAGGTGCATCCATCGTGCACGAAATTATGAAATCCAATATCAAGCGCCGAACATGCGCAAAATCCAATCAGGTGCACAAGGTGCACAAAACAAATATCAAACATCACAATCGAAATCGAAGTCCAGTGCATCTAAATGCACAACATACGTAACACTGCACTGCAAGCATATATGAACTATACCGAGTGCAAAAACCAAATCGTGTGCGTACATACGCACAAAATCAACTCAACTGTATGAAACCCATAAAATCATAAACATGCGTAACCAAGGCACGAAAATGATATCAAGAGCAATAACTGTGCAAAAATCGTAAATACTCAGTAGGTGCAACCATGGTACATGAAAGCAAATACCATGAAACTCAATCATCAAAATCAGTCATGCGAATAGATCGTCTAAAATACCGAAATCAAATATGGCGGAATAGTCCTACTTAAGCACATCCTCCAAGAATATCTGGCCAACTGCCGTGGTCACTCAAAGCATGTCTCGTCGACGATCCTGAACTCTGGCCTGCCGGTGTGTATAACATGACCACTCCTGGGTCCAAGTCTTCTCGTAATTTATTCCAGAAAGGTCCTGTCGAAATCTCTCCCAAATCTCGTCTCTGCCGAACTGTCCGGAAGTCATCGTCCCTTACTAGATCTGTTCTCGTTCTGGAACGGCTGCATACTCATCACGACTCCTTCTGGAAGGTATATCAAAGCACAATGCCTCGGCATGCGTATCGCATCTCTGATGTCAGCAGAGTGGAACGTCGTCTCATCAAGATCTCGTACGAACCTCTTGCTCTACTTTCTCTAATGTCGACTGCTTCGGACTCGTCTCATCGTGGCTTCATAGACTGAGCTCCTACGGCTATCCTCGCATCTGGAGTCTCCCAAGAAATGCATCTCACCACCTAGCATCCGAATGAAGTCGAACCATCCGACCGATTCGTCAAAACCTCATAATCCCCCAAGAGCTCAACATCTTGGGTACAGTTTAACAGTATCGAGTACATACCACAGCATCGATGGTCCAGCCGTAGAAGGGCAAACCCAAGCCTCACTAATGGCGCCGCGGAACTGCCGCAAACCCCAAGGTTCAAAGGCTTTCACACGGTCATTAAGTCGAGTTAGGGTTTCATTCTTCTAGAGGGTCCATAGGATTGCCTGCATGTCTTTTCGAATACTTTAAATTTGGAATAATAGGTTTCTGACATTCGATCATTTCTGTCGACTCTCAACGTCTCCGCGTGAAGTCGTCTCTAGCTGGAATCAATCTATCTGATGACCTCGCATCGGGGTAGTGAACGAACCACTTGTCCTAGTCATTCATCCTCGGTGACTAGCGACCTTCTATCATCTCTTAGTACACTCATACTGCAATAGCTCCAACATCTTGGGCGATATCTCGTCGTTCACAGCAATAACTGGTTCGATCGTCTGCACGCTGAACAGTGCCTCAATCATCATGAACAAGCAATACGCCAACAGTCATCAAAATCTGGCTGGCCTCTATCATTGGCTCGACCCTCTGGTGCTGATCGGCACGTCCGAGTAATCTCATACAGCGATCCATCAACGCTCGTGGCATGAAAACACAATAAAAAGACACATCTCTGCAATCGTGCGTCGCCGGAATCACGCCCTGGTCAGTCCTCGTTCGTAACGAGCTCATGCTGACCGCAACTCTAGCCGTAGCTCTCCCTGCCCGTAATCGTGGCAGCAAAACCATAACTGGTACCGATGAGGCTAGATCAGGAATAAATATAGTACTAAACAAAGAAATGTACATCCTAAGGCTTCTTAAGTAGAGTAGCGTATCGTAAGTATGTCGCGGAACATACCCACGGTACGTCACTCTACTTTAGTCACCTATTCCATCAACCAAGGGTCATCCTATGCTCCGAAGGTAAAACCTAACGCTCTGATACCAACTTTGTCACGTCCCGAAAGTACGGAACATGACCGGCACTTAAACTACGAAACGTCTCGAGACGTACGTAATCTAAGTAAGCCGAAAAACCAGAAATCCAAACCAAGAAAAGTAGTAGAGTGAAGGAAAACAAATTTAAAATCAAGTAGTTTTAATAGCATAAGCCGAATTATGCGGTTTTAAAAACATCAAATATTTCCTGAAAATTTCGGCAGAGTCTCCTTTGTAAATACTGGCTCCCAAACGGGATACAACATGAATAGTATACGAAATCAATAAAAGGCATCCCCAAGCGGGAGCTAGCTCTTCGTCAATCGACGGTCACAACCACACAAGCAATATAATATACAACGCCAAGGGCGAGGATCAAAACTCAAAAGGAAACTCAAACAACAAGAATTCCACAGAAATAAAACGCGCGACTCTAAAGTCGAAAGAATAAACAACACTGGTCTCTATCTCAATAAATATATGTTTGGTTGATGGAATTTACTAGATACAACTGAATAATATTATACAAGGTAAAATGATGGGTACGATACCAATAAACCCACCTACTAGCAAGTCACCCGAACGAAACTGTGCTCGCAAAGCCGTAAAGAAAGCTGTACGGCAAACCTGCAAGAAACTGGGGCACAACGGGGGTGAGTTGCCAACTCGTGAACAGAAACACATCTACCAATAGAAATCGCATGTATGACACAATCCTAGGTCATACGATCATAATATATAATCCTCAAATATAACCAGTAGTCTATAACAATGACTAGGGTAAATATCTAACCCAAGTGTAATCACATACGCCCGTGTCAGTGCCTCAGGTAGCAATATATCATATGGATGATGTATGAATGCATGAAACAGAATGCATGTACTGAAGAAAACTTCTTTCATAAATTAGTGAGATTTCTGTATTTTTAAAATGAGGTATCATAATGAAATCAGCATAAAACAGTGCCTAGCATCGTCACAAAACGTAATCCCAATATCTCGATATCTCTGTATCACAGTCTTTGTACCTCAATATCTTGAAATCTCAATGTCTCAATCACAATGACTAGGGCGCCGTCAGTCCAGGCCGGCCCCTACCATCCATCTCATGACAACGACGGTATCCTCCGGATATCCGACGCGTCGGGTAAAATCACCGGTCGGTCGTGCTCCCCTGCACAGGCTCGACGTCAACAACACGATCTTCTTGCCCCGGGGTATCGCACCGGGCCCACCATGTACCCGAAACGTTTCATCCATCTCCTCGAATCGGGTCTCAAAATCAATCTGCAAACTCATGGTGGAAGACTCATACATCATGAGAAAACCACACTTTTTATTTAAAAGAGAGGAAAGAAGCTTATACAAGTTTTGTGGTTTTCCCCCAAATCCAGAAAATCACATGGAAATCCGAATCCAAATCATCAATAGCATGTAAACCCATGAATATAGGCATGAGAATCCATGAATACGGCATAACAATGAATAACAGTATGCATGAAGTGACAAGTAATAACTACAATATCTAAGTTGGCATATAAGGTAAGTACACTAATATTATGTCAAACTACTAGGTATCAAGCTAAGTTAAGCAATAATATTTTCTAAGGTGTACGTGACATGGCAATTACCGATGAAGATGTGTGTGAGCCGGCAAGTAAGTGTACGTGGTACATACGCATCATCGGTAATGGTGCTGGTGTCCTAACAGCATAATGTCAACAATGCAATATGAAATAACAATGTAAGTATGCGATGCGGAGCGAGCAACCAAAATGAGCGGGAGCTAAATATTAAACAATGGTGCCATTTGAAATAACACGAATCGTGGGGTTTTGAAAATAAGGGCTACGGTGGTTTTAAGAAAGGATACGTCTTTTGAAATATCCGTAGATCCCTTGACCTGTCTTTTAAAATACCCACTTTCCGCTAGTTTTGAAATAGGTAGGAGTCTAATCTAATCTAACAACTACACTAAACTATAAGGCTGAACTAACAAGCTGAACTACAGGTAAGGAAACCGCCTATCATCTGAGTCGATACATATACAAACCTGTATATGTATAGTCGGTGATCCCGCCTCAATAATATCATATCCGATACCATATCTATAATCAGACATCCCATGTCAAGAGTGCGGATCAAACATCAATATATAGCTCGTACGTAAATCTGTCGTACGGCATCCTAAATCTGGGTACGGGTCAATATCACATTCATCACACTATTCATCTGGTATCCCCTTTATCAAAGATCATAATCCGGGTACTGATCTATGTCTAGTACACTACTGATACCACCTACGTATGCATGCACGCATGTGAAACACTACGTCAAAGGACCTGCTACAATGTCATGTCGTATCTCAAATACGAACCCTGCCAAATCACCGATCTCACGGCCTCAAATCAAATCTCGTCGACTCATCTCAAATCCCAAGTACTATCCTCAAATCCAGTATATGAACACAAAGTCCCATACCCATGTGAACATATAAATATATAATCCCATATACGCACATGTAAAAGAAAGGATGTATGCAAGTATGTGCGTGTGTGTATAGGTGCAACCCCTACTCTAGGGTTTCGCAACTACACCAAACCAATCACAGAACACCCAGAAGTCCATCTTTATCATCAATAATCTCGACAATAATCAATATATATGTGTGTATACGTATTCGTATACATCACCACGAACTGCGGGGGTGCTATACGCCATCCACCCGACTTCTCCCCGTAGATATAAATCTACTCACCTGGTCCTCGCTTGCCGGTGCCGACGTCGCTACGCTCTTGCTTGTCATCTCGAAGTCCATATGGGGGTACCTACATGTCACAACGTATCGTATCGCATAAAAACCAAATCCGAAATCGAAACGGTATACGAAAACAAATTCGGCACGCGTATCACGCATAGGTCAAAACCTATCGTCTACGCATGCAAGAATAGCTAAACCAACCCTCGATGTCGATGTACAAACGTCAAACCATCGAGAAAAACCCAAACACACCCATTTACACATTCACAAACACTAATTATAATATGAATTAGGTTGCAATTCACAAAACCTCAAACTCACTTTAAAAGCTATTTTTCCGAAAATCTAGCAAGCAAAATTAACCGTTTTAGTACAAAACTCGATGTTTAAACGAATCTAGCGGCCACAATATCCACTAAATATCATAACTAAGTCATATAAACCATTCCTATAATTTATTCTCATCAATTTGCATAAATTCCAAAATCCTAGTTTGCAAAAATATCAATTTTTAACACCTTTTAAAGCAAAATTCACAATTCAACAATTAAGCTTGGTTTTGCATAACCTAAGATATTAAACCACTCATAATAATGTTAATGATGTCATGAAAAACTTAATTACATTTTAATCTCAATTATATATGTATTTCACTAAAACCTAGTTTGCAATTTCTTAAAATTACTACAATTTAAATTTAACCCTTTGCAACTAGCAACTAAATCAGTTTTAGCATAACATTAATATGTCAATTACATAACATAACCATAATCTCATAAAACAAAACCCCAATTTGAATTCAAACCCCTCTCTTGAATTTTAAAATCATGCAATTTGAACCAATTAAAAACCTAATTAAACACTTAATTAAGCTAACTTAAAACAATTAACAACACATTAAGCAAAAAGGTTAGAATTTATACCCAATTAATTTGAAGATCCCACAAGCACACTTAGCCTCCCAAATTGAAATCTTGATCCCTAGATCCATGCTAAAGTAGCCAAGGAAAAATGGGTAGGAGGTGGATTTTGATTTTGGTTTGATTTTGTGTGTTTTTCTTTGGATTTTTGATGGAAATTTGGGGTTTTCTTTGAACAAGAAAGAGCAAGAAGCAAGGGGAGGGGCTGCTGTTGAGGGGGGGCAGTGGGTTTCGGCTGGTATGGGGAGGGGGAGAGAGAGAATGTGTTGTGTGGGTCAATGGAATGGTCAAAGTCAACTAAGCCCATACCTCATTATCTAATTTCTTTCATTTCCTTTTCTTTTCTTTTCTTTATTGTGTGAAATGGGAGGCCCAAGAATGTTGGGCTGATCAAGGGGGCTGGCCAGAGCATGTTGGGGGAATGGGTGTGGGTTTTGTTTGGGTGAGAAAAAGAGATAAGTGTAGTAACCCACTTCCATTACACTAATTTCACCGAAGAAAAAGCCTTTTTCTTCGATATTTTCTAAACCGTTTTGGCAAACCATTTCAAAAAATATATGATAAAATTTTGTTTAATGTGTTATGATGCACAAAACTTGTTTCAACCCATTCCAGTTTGTAATTTTCCCTAATTAAATGTATTAGTGACGGCTTAAAATAATATTAAAATAATTAATTTCGGAAAAAATTTCAGAAAATTTGAAATTTCACCAGTGGCTCAATAAACACCAATTAATAGCAATTACATAGCTAGAATATGTATATTTAATTTTATAATAAAGATATTTGTATTTTGACTTTTTACAGAAAACCCCCTTATTTTACCGATTTTCCGAAATTTCACCGAAACGATTTTCAAAACGTTACACGCTTGCTGTCTGTGGTTAAACCCACTTCCAGCGTAGTAGTCGAGTCTTTAGAGTCCCACACAGAGTTTTCCCAACTCCAGGCAAAACCATATAGAGGTCGTACGGTTTTACGACAAGGGTTCGGACCAATACGTGTTTAAACGCACGTACGACATTCGGAAAGTTTTTAATAGACGGCTTTGGTTTAAGCCAGATTCAAGTATCAGGTTATTGGATTTATACAATCCAAAGTTTTTCCGTGTTTTCACGGATGAGAGGGGCGTTCTCGTAATTTCCGGAAAGCTTCTAGAAGCATGGTGACTTGAGGGGTTAAGGTGGCATTGTCATTAATGTAAATTGTGACTCATTATGTGTGATTCACTATGTCATTAATGCATCATTAAATGCTTAATGACTCACATAGTGAATAACTCATATTCATTTATGAAGCATGATGAATAATCTTTTATTATTCATTTTATTGATATTTCATTATGCTTGATATATTAAGTGAGAAGCAATTTTCATTTCATTATTCTAGTTCACCTTCTCTCTCCTCAAGCTCTCTCTTTCTTCAAGCTCTAATCCTACCACTCATGAGTTGAGTACAAGGGTTAGAAAAGACTAAACATCCCATAACCTAACTCTATATGACCTAAGTCCCTTTGGTTAGCAACTAGAAAAACTTAGTTACCTCAAGTCTTGAGGTGAAGCTTGGATTAGGGTTCTCGGGTGGATCATCTATCACTTGGAGGAGGCCGAGGAGGACGAAGAGATCGTAAAGATGAAGGACACGTATCACTAGGTATAATCTCTTTACATAGTAGTTTAGAACTTCTATGGTTTGTGTTAATTATCATTTAGCAAAGATCTTCGGTTAGTCGAAGTATGCTTCAAGAATAAGATTGTTTTTCATATTTCCGCCTCCCCGCAACTCTTGGGGTGTTGCACATCGACTTACAGTGGTATCAGAGCCTCACTAAACAATAATTAACTCACTTGCAAAGTCGTATGAATTTCGAACGCAAAACGAACCGGAAAACACCCCGATATCACATAGTTTCTGTCGATTTTAAAATGAGGTCCTAAAATTTTTCAGGTTCCTCCAGAACACCCTACATGAAACTATAAGAACACACAAAAAAATAGGCTCCTGAATCGGCCACTGAGCCGCGGAACCTCGGCCGATCCCACCGATCCGCCGCGGATCCGCGGCCGAGTTGGGGACGATTCAGCCCAGTTTTTCTCTGTGCATCTTCTGTGATATTTTGTCTTTTCTGGTATAGTTTATTTTTTGCTCAGGTCTCCGGTTTACAGAGAAGCTTTGGAGCAGAATCTAATGGGTTTTATTGATCGAAATTATACGATATTTGCTTGTTTGATTATATCTGTGAACTGTATTATGTGTTCGTAAACCTCCCCTAACTGCTAGTATGTCGGTTGGCAGGGGGTTGCATATATCTGTAATGTTTTAACTGTTTGTGATTATGAACTCTATTAGACTGTTGTGATGATTAGCCAGGGTTTTGTGATGGGTTATTGTATTAATTCATTCGATGTAATTGTAATAAGTTGTAATATTATTTTGCGGGGCACATCCAGGTTGCGGTTGTTGCCACCGTTGTATTATTTCTTTTTACAGTTTTTGCTCCTAGGATAGACCCAAGGTGGGGTGCACAAACTACTGGGTATTTCGAAGTGCTTAGTGGCCTACTCACGTTGCTGAGGGAGACCGCTTCACTTCGGGTACTTGACGGGTAGTTTGCCGTACCCGTAGGGGTCTGGGGTGGGGTAATGGCTATTCATCACAACTGTATAATCCGTCTTTTCTTACAGGCTCAAAAGAAACACGGATTGCTTGCATAGTCCAATAAAGTTTATCTGTGATCTGGAATGCCTATTATTGCATCTGATGAATGTACAATATCTATATATGATAGCTATTTAGACGTCATTTATGTTTTACACCCGCGCTAGCCCAGCCCCCTCTCTGCCGTTAGTTAAGTAACCTAACGGGTGATGACGGGACCCCGTGGCGAATGCAGATGGCATAAGAGGATGTTGTATTTTCGTTGTTATCAGTAATGATAGGTTAAAGATGGGACGCATTATTTTTAATGCAAAGAAAAATAAAACCTAAACTAAATCGTTGGAACAATTTCTAAAACCACTCGGTTTTCTTGAAAAAGCAAATTTTTAAATGCGGAGCTTAAACCACTCCTTTTAAAAGCTATCTTGGTTCCTTCGATCAAATCAAGTTCACTACGTTAACGGTTTTTTGCCAAAAAACCAGCCGTAATCCTCCGTCGTTTCAAATAGACAGCACATCGTATTCATGCTATGCTTGTTGGCCTACGTCAAGGCATAGTGGATGGTAGCAGTGTGGCTTGCTTATTTGTTGCATAGATAGATGCATTAGTATAGGACAGACGTACAGCCTTGTTGGCCTACTTCAAGGGCATATACGATGTACCTAAATTAATCAGGACAACGACGGGTAGAACTTGACTTGCGTCTTATGACTTGTTGGCCTACGTCAAGGTCAATAAGAGCTTGGGGTAAAAATCATATCGGGAGTTTCAAACATAAAGGAAACTTGCAGATTTAGCATACCTTCTGGAGTGTGGTGACTAGAGTGGATTCCATCTAGTACATCATGCAATGATAGTTGGATCCCGATTCCATTGATGAGTAGGATTACTCTCGGGAAACATTCTCACTTAACAATCAATGCTATAAACCAAGTAGGTGTCCAGAAAGGTGTTAGAGGGGCTACGCCTCCACGGAAAAGAGGTTATTTAATTAAGGAACTTCGCGAAAGAGTTGGAAAACCTCCCTCGAAGTACCAACACCGGCCTGGCTGAAAGGTTAAGCAAGTATTGTAACGTGTGATTAAATCCTGACTAGTTCTTCTTTTAGGTTTTGAAGAAGGATTTGAGGGAACAGTGGAAGCTATCCTGTTTAGATAAACTAATAACCAATCTAAACTTGCAAGAAGGATATGCTGAGTGTTTTCTTTTCTCTCTCTCTAGCAGCTACCATGACAGGACTAAAACTATTACTTGAAAAAAATATACTGACCGGGCAGAACTATAAAGATTGGCTAAGGAATGTCAACATTGCACTGACTTATGACAAAGTAGCATATGTTACCACCGTTGTTCCTCCCCTTATCCAGGGACCAGATTCCTCAGTTGTGGACAAGGATGTTCGCAAAACCTGGGATCTAGATTGTGAGCGAGCTAAGTGTATTGTGCTGGCGTCCATGAACAATGAACTCCAGAAACAGCACGAGAGCATGGATATTGTATCTATCTTTCTCCATGTTAAGGAATTATATGGAGAGCACTCCCGTATCGCAAGGTACGAGACCTCAAGGAAACTCTTCCAGATAATGTTAGCTCCAGGATCGCCTGTACGAGAGCACGTCCTCAAAATGATCAGCCTCATTGAGGATCTCGCAAACCTGGGATGCGTGCTAGAGAATGATTTGTATATCGACTTGATTTTGCAGTCCCTTCCCCACACCTTCTCTCAGTTCGTGCTTAGCTTCAACATGCACGAAATGGAAGCTGGTCTTCTAAAGCTCCTCAACATGTTGAGGGTAGCAAAGACCTCCTTGAAAAAGGAGAAGACCCCCGTTCTGTATGTTGGCCAATCATCCTCTTCTAAATCTAAAGAGAAAGCTAAAGGGAAGAAGAAGATGAAAGCCAACAAACCGAAGGGTGGGGTCAAGAAGGTGCAGGGAAAGAACAAGGAAGGAAGGGTGAAAGCGGATATAAACGAATGCCATTATTGTCACAAGCAAGGGCACTGGAAGAAGGACTGTATGGCCTTCAAGGCAAAGGACACAAAGCAAGCTGTTGCTTCTACTTCAGGTGTATTCGTAATCGAAAATTGTCTTTCAGTAAACTCTACATCATGGGTACTTGATACCGGTTCTGGTTCTCACATCTGTAATTCATTGCAGGATCTGAGAAATAGTAGAGTACCGGGGGCAGGTGATATGATTCTCCGGATGGGCAATGGAATGCATGTAGATGCTATTGCAATAGGGGAGTATCACCTAGGGTTGACTAATGGGTATATTTTGGTGTTGTACAGCTGTTTTTGTATTCCCAGTATATTGTGTAATATTATATCAGTATCTTTGTTATCTAATGAAGGATATAATTTTGCGCTTGAAAGAAATGTCATGAACATTATCCTAAATCAAGAACTGATTGGGTATGGAACACTGGAAAACGGCATATACATATTTAATCAACCTCGAATTTTCAATATTCAAAACACACTTAAAAGAAAGGCTCCAGATTCAAATCAAGCCTTACTATGGCATTGTAGACTTGGTCATATAAACGAAACAAGGTTGACTAAGTTACATAAAAATGGATATCTAGATCCGTTTGAATATTCATCATATGCAACTTGTCAATCATGTATCAAAGGAAAAATGACCAAATCTCCATTCTCCGGACACAGAGCAAGAGCTACTGAACTCTTGGGACTTGTACACAGTGATGTATGTGGTCCAATGTCTACACATGCGCGAAGCGGTCACTCCTACTTCATCACTTTTACTGATGACTTCTCTAGGTATGGACATGTGTTCTTGATAAAACATAAATCCGAGGCCTTTGAGAACTTTAAGGAGTACAAAAATGAAGTAGAGAAACAAACTGGTAAAAGCATCAAGACACTTCGATCTGATCGAGGTGGAGAATACTTAAGTACCAGTTTTCTTAAATACTTAAAAGAGAATGGAATTCTCTCTCAGCTTACTCCGCCTTATACACCTCAGCATAATGGTGTATCAGAAAGGAAGAATCGCACGCTATTAGATATAGTGCGTTCAATGATGAGTAGTGCTGAGTTGCCACTTTCCTTCTGGGGATTTGCTCTAGAATCAGTGGCATACTTATTGAATAGAGTTCCAACTAAGTCTGTGCCTACCACTCCATATGAAATGTAGAGCGGAAAGAGACCATATCTCAAGTATATCAAGATATGGGGGTGTCCGGCATATGTTAAAAAGCATAGACCGGACAAGCTCGAGGCACGATCGGTTTTGTGCAAGTTTGTAGGATACCCCAAACATTCAAGGGGGTACATGGTCTACCACAATGAAGAACAAAAGGTGTTTGTCGCTCGCCACATTGTCTTCTTAGAAAGCGAATTTCTTGCAAAAGAAATTAGAGGGAGCGCGGTAGAACTGGAAGAAATTCCAGAACCTAAAACTGCTACCGAGGACTTAGAAGAACCTCAGATTTCAATAGAACATGATGAACCAACGCCACTCCGCAGATCTAGTAGGCTTTCTCATCCTCCTGAGAGATACTATGGTTTTCTTCTAGATGGGGATCGAGAAGATTGCATCATCGATGATGATGAGCCTACTAGTTTTCAACAGGCTATCACGAGTATTGACTCGATGAAGTGTCTGGATGCTATGAGATCCGAAATGGAATCCATGTACACCAATAAAGTATGGACTTTAGAAGTTGCTCCTCCTGGGGTGAAACCAGTTGGATGCAAATGGATCTTCGAAAAGAAGATTTGTGCACTTGGACAAGTGGAAACCTACAAAGCTAGACTCGTTGCAAAAGGTTTTCGTCAAAGACCAGGAATGGACTATGATGAAACCTTTTCACATGTAGCTATGCTTAAATCCATTCGGATCCTGCTTGCCATTGCTGCCTTCCATGACTATGAAATCTGGCAAATGGATGTAAAAACAGCTTTTCTAAATGGACATTTAGAAAAGAGTGTTTACATGGATCAACCAGAAGGTTTCTTAAACAGTGGGAGCAGCGGAAGAGTGTGCAGGTTGCTTAAATCCATCTATGGATTAAAGCAAGCATCGCGAAGTTGGAACATCTGCTTTGATGAGACAGTCAAAGAGTTTGACTTTATCAAAAATGTAGATGAACCATGTATTTATAGGAAGATTGTAGAAGGAGCAGTAGTCTTCCTCGTTTTGTACGTCGACGACATACTACTGATAGGGAATGATGTCCCTATGCTACAGTCAGTAAAGCTCTTCTTGTCACAGAAATTCTTCATGAAAGACTTGGGTGATGCAACCTACATTTTGGGCATTAAGATCTATCGTGATAGATCTAATAGAATGTTGGGACTTTCACAGTCCAGGTATATTGACACTATACTAAAGAGATTTAGTATGGAAGATTCCAAGCGCGGTAATATGCCCGTTTGTCACGGGATCACCCTCTCCAAAGACTGATGAAGAGAGGGATCGCATGGGCATTATACCCTACGCTTCGGCGGTAGGATCTATAATGTATGCAATGTTATGTACAAGACCGGATGTAGCTTACGCACTTGGTGTGGTAAGCAGGTATCAGTCTGACCCAGGTGAGAAGCATTGGATAGCGGTAAAGAACATTCTCAAGTACCTGAGAAGGACTAAGGAGATATTCTTGATTTACGGTAATGGGGACCTCCAGGTAGAGGCTTTTACCGACTCCGGCTTCCAAACTGACAAAGATGATTCTAAATCCATTTCGGGTTTTGTGTTTACCCTCAATGGAGGGGCGGTATGTTGGAAGAGTTCCAAACAGGATACCGTCGCAGACTCAACTATGGAGGCTGAGTATATAGCTGCTAGTGAAGCCGCAAAAGAGGCTGTCTGGATGAGGAAGTTCATCACTGAACTTCAGGTGGTTCCGTCCATTGCCAATCCAATACCTTTGTATTGTGATAACAATGGGGCCGTAACATTGGCGAAGGAACCGAGGTCCCATCAGAAATCCAGGCATATCTTAAGGCGGTTTCACCTGATCAGGGAGATCGTTGATCGTCGGGAGATCGAGGTACGGAGAGTGGACACAAAAGACAACACGGCATATCCATTCACCAAGGCCATCCCTCAAGTTCAGTTCGAGAGGCTGTTTCAGATGTTGGGCATGCGGTACTCCGGCAACTGGATCTAGTGAAGACAGTGGGTACTCATTGCGCCAATTATAGGACTTAGTGCAAGTGGGAGATTGTTGGATATATATGCCCTAGAGGCCTTCATTGTATAGGATGCTAGGGATATGTATGTACATGACAGTCTTGCTTAATATGATAGTACGCTATTTGGTTTGTCTTTATCTTAACATATGATATATTTTGCGTAGTATTCATACATATATACATGTTGATAAAGCCCATAAGGTGTTTGCCTGACTACCGGCGTTATGATGACAGTCATACTAGTGGGAGCTGGATAGTCAATAGGCACATCCTTAGATGTCCCTGGTCGCAGGAGTATCGAGACTGGGCATCGATACTCTGGAGTAGACTGGTGTATACATATCTAAACCCTGAGGAGGGGCGATGGATTGGTCCCACAGCCATTGGTGGAGTGCACCTAAGATTGTATACAGATGCTCACTGGGTGTGAGTACACCGGACAGGACTCGCCGAGAACTGACTGGATGGTAGTTATACCTAACGTCAGATAGTAGTTCTCAGGTGACATGTGTGCAGATAGTCCGTTGACTTAAGGTCGTCATTTGTCTCGTATGAGTTCCCACTGTGCTTTGATTACTACCCTACCACGGTTCAAAGGAGTCGTGCAAACAGGTTTTAGTTGGGCACAGTCCCGAGCCATATGGAGGCAGTGAGTGACTGTTAGGGATTCATCTCTCCCGGTATAGGGAGTTGATATCGCACAGTGATCGATTGGTCATTACCATAAGTCCTTGGCCAGGGCTGATTAAGAATTATTGATAAATTGATCAGTGGATTCTCGGATGGTGATAGAGCCATACCGACACGACTTGTACGGTTATTAGGGGTCTGACGTTTACCACCTCCCTAGACCATACATGCGATACTCTTAGACAAATAGTGTCACGACCCGAGTATTTCGACTCGTGACCGACACTTAACCACGCTACGTCTACAGGCGTAACGCGACTAAGTAAGCCGAACCCAGAAATCAAAACCATTTAAAATAGTGAGTGTTGAAAACATTTAGTTAAAACATTTAGAAAACCTTAAATAATTCAATAAGTTCTTTAAAAGTTACTTAATCGTTTAAATAATTTTGGCAGCATTTCCTTTGTAAAAGTAGCCCCGAGACCGGGTATAAAAGAGGATACGAGTAAAAATGAGATATAATGAAACAAAACATTCCCAAACGGGAGCAATCACGCCCAACGGCGGAAACCATCATCACAAGAGTAATATACGACGCCATAGCGAAGAATGAGCAATAAGTAAACATCACAGAAAATAACTGCATATAAAAACAGTCGGCTCCCACGAGCTTGATACCAGAATACAAAATATACATCATCGTCCTCACACGGTATCTAAGTCCAGTACATAAATGGTAGATGAAGAGTGCTAGATACAAAAAGGGATACAATAACAGTAGTCAGATACCACAACCCACCTAAATGCAAAACAGCTCTCGCCGCAACTGTGGTGGTATCTGTAGCCAAAAGATGCAAAAGACAGCCTGCCGCGACTATGCTGAGGGCAACCTGCAAATACTGTGGCACAACGGGGGTGAGTTGCCAACTCGTGAATAGAGATAACATATAAAGGTAATCGCGAGCATGCACGTACTGCGCTACTCTAACAAATGCCAGCAGATGATATCAATGCGTGATAAGCAGTATGTGCAATAATCATGCAGATGCTCTGTCAGGTAAAACAACTACAGGATGAGATATATGGTAATCAATGATGAGCATGGGATAAACAACATCTACACGGAATATCAACATGGAAAACAATCGGTGCCCACAACTGCACCCAAATCCCAAATAACTCAGGCGCCGGCACACCCATCGGCCCTCAAATCCTGTAAATCTCTGAGAAATCACGAGTGCCCAACATCGGCACCCAAAACATCATAAAATACTCGTGTCCAGCATCGACACGCAAATCCTCATATATCGGGCTCTGTCAGTCCGGATCAGCCCACGGGCTCCGTCTACGGTATCGGCCCTCGGCCCCGGCAATACGGATCATCCCGCATCCATCTCTCGACTCTGGTCGGTATCCTCCGGATAACCGCCAGGTCCAACCAATCACCGGTAGGTACTCGCCACCCTGCCAAGCTCATCGTTTACTCCACGAAAAACATTTCTCGCCCCGGGGAACCATACCGGGTCCACCACGAACCCGCAAACGGATCATCCATCTCCTCGAATCGGGTTTCAAGCACACGTCTCAGCACCGAGAAAACGCGTGGTAGACGCACCAAAATATCATATCACGAGGAACCGGGTTTTCAAATAGTGCATCTTTTCTTAAAAATCCCACGGTCCTCAAAACCAGAAATCTCATGAAAATCCAACACCAAGAAGTAAATCCAATGCGATGTGCTACGTACGTCAATCCATGATATAGGTATAAGGGAAAACCGCTTTTAAAATTAGTTTCCATTTTTAAAGATATCATGCGGCTCCCAATTTCCATGAAAGTCTTATCGAATCATATATGAAATGAACTACAGCAATATAATCATGGCAGTTCTACAGTGAGTGTGTCATGGCAATTACTAACGGTGTGTGTGCAGCATGCAGATTAGTGCTCGTGCAACATGAACCATTAGTAATAGTGCGGTGTTCTATCAATTCTAAGCATACATACAGCAGGGAATGCAATATGCAATGACAGTCCATGAGGTAAATGCAACATATAATAATAAGGTCCTATCAACTCTGACGCATAACGCCATGCGGGCGATATCCCCGTAGATGTTAAATCTACTCACCGAAGTCTCGCGCTAAGTGTAGCCGACGACTTGCTTGCCCTTCTTCGCAGCGTCCGTCTCACTCGCCGGCGAACCTAGAATCACATAACATATATCACACATAAGCTCAATTTCACAAAACGTGATATTACGATAGAGTTAGAAACCCGTGTCGTAAACCAATCGTGCGTGTGCGCGATACGCTAAAACATGTGATCACGCGCCTGAAACTACCCTGACGCGTCGCGATACGCAGAAACCCCAAACCCACACGCGTATCACGCGTGTCGCGGAGGTTTAAAATACGAGAAATAGGTATATAGTTCCAGATTTTTATACAGAACTTAATTTACAAAAATACATATACCATAACACTACACACAGCAGAAGACACCCAAAGGACCAAACCCTACCCATCTGGCCGCAAATTGCGGCCAGATCGAATATTTCGGCGGCCACTGTACGGAGTTTGGGGGTCGGGTTCTACCGGGGGTATCAGCACCTAACAAGTATACTGCAGTCTTCTCAAAATTAATCTGAACTCATCGGGTCGATAGCAGTTTCCAGAAACTCAAATTTTGCTTTAAAACGACGAATTGCATCAAATAGGGATCTGGTGGTAATTTAGTGCAATTGGGGGCTAAGCTGGGTTGAAATGGCCTTAACAACACTCTATCAACCTACTGAAACCAAATCACACATCACTTGCTCAAGGTTCCCGCTAAACACCTCATATCGCACTAAATCGCATCAATAACCACTAACCGAAGCAAAACTACACTAAACAAGTAAACTAGGGAGTAAGTTTAGGAAATATACCCCACACTCGACCCTAGGGAGCTGGAGGAAGAAGAAGAAGTGAACGGAAGGGGCTGCAGCTGGAGTTGGGGCAGTTGCTGCTACTAGCTGCTGCTACTGGTGCTGTTGCTGTTGCTGAGATGCTTGCTGTTGCTGCTGTGAAGTCTGTTGTTGCTGCTGTGGATGCTTGCTGCTGCAGCTGCTGAGAGGTAAGTGTGTGTGTGTGTGTGTGTGTGTGTGTGTGTGAGGTTGAGAGAAAGGAACAAAACAAAATGAGAGGAAAATCATCACCCCAATGTCAACCCCTCCTCTCTCTCTCCTCATTAATTGCATGCATGGCTTAAGCCATGATGCATCTCTCTCTCTCTCTCACCAAGTCAACCCCCAAAGGAATTCAAATTAAAGCAACTATTAATTAACTAATTAAACCCAATTAAAACCCAAAATACCTAATCCCCATGATTAAACCCACCATGGTTGCTAATCCTAGTATTAACTCTTTTAAAAACCCTAGTTTACATGCACATGTGTGTGCAAACCTAGGAAAATTTTAGAAAAATATTTATTAAATTAGGAAAAATATTTAAAACCCAATTTGGTAAACTTCTTATTAAAAACCCATTATTTAAATATAATTAGTCACTAAACACATCCTAAGGTGTTACAAACAGACCGGACTGCACGGATATTGTCACGCACAGGCTCAGTAGGAGTTCGGATGGGTATCCTCATCGGCCTTCTTATCGGCATCTACCTGGGGACCGTTACGTACAGCTAGTGCCGCTTACGGTCTGTGGTTAAACCCACTGCCAGCGTAGTAGTCGAGTCTTTAGAGTCCCACACAGAGTTTTCCCAACTCCAGGCGAAACCATATAGAGGTCGTACGGTTTTACGACAAGGGTTCGGACCAATACGTGTTTAAACGCACGTACGACATTCGGACAGTTTTTACTAGACGGCTTTGGTTTAAACCAGATTCTAGTATCAGGTTATTGGATTTATACAGTCTAAACTTTTTCCGTGTTTTCACGGATGAGAGGGGTGTTCTCGTAATTTCCGGGAAGCTTCTAGAAGCATGGTGACTTGAGGGGTTAAAGTGGCATTGTTATTAATGTAAATTGTGACTCATTATGTGTGATTCACTATGTCATTAATGCATCATTAAATGCTTAATGACTCACATAGTGAATCACTCATATTCATTTATGAATCATGATGAATAATCTTTTATTATTCATTTTATTGATATTTCATTATGCTTGATATATTAAGTGAGAAGAAATTTTCATTTCATTATTCTAGTTCACCTTCTCCCTCCTCAAGCTCTCTCTTTCTTCAAGCTCTAATCCTACCACTCATGAGTTGAGTACAAGGGTTAGAAAAGACTAAACATCCCATAACCTAACTCTATATGACCTAAGTCCCTTTGGTTAGCAACTAGAGAAACTTAGTTACCTCAAGTCTTGAGGTGAAGCTTGGATTAGGGTTCTCGGGTGGATCATCTATCACTTAGAGGAGGCCGAAGAGGACGAAGAGGTCGTAAAGATGAAGGACACGTATCACTAGGTATAATCTCTTTACATAGCAGTTTAGAACTTCTATGGTTTGTGTTAATTATCGTTTAGCAAAGATCTTCGGTTAGTCGATATATGCTTCAAGAACAAGATTGTTTTTCATATTTCCGCCTCCCTGCAACTCGTGGGGTGTTGCACATCGACTTACAGCAGATTCATCTGTTTGTTGGTCGTAGTCTCACATTTGTAGCGTCTTTTCACCATTTTCAATGTATTGTTCCGAGAACCTGTAACCTGCAACTATTTAGCAGACATGGATCAAAAGAACCTATTTATTTGTAATATGATTAAGAATGGGCGATATAATAATGCAAAATTCTGATATGAACAAATACCCCCAAACTTATCTTTTGCTCATCCCGAGCAAAGCCAATTTATTCTCAAAAAAATCCTAACCTCACTTTCGCAGGGAATCGCGATTGCACTGAGCTCGTGCAACAACCCGTTAAACCTCTAGGTGTCCTTAGTAGGAGGAGTGTTGTCTCCTGAGGGTTTTCAGCGGATAATACCCACAAAATCCGATCAATTTAGCATATTGACTTTCATTCTTCAATTCGGTGTTCTAGCAAGAAATTATATTATCTTCAACTTAGAAATCATCAACCCGTATTTTTCATACTCACTTATCATTTAACTTAAGATCGTATATGTTTTGCAAATTTATAAAGTTTTCAGCATCTTTTGAATTTTCCTTCTAAAGTCACATCTCAACTTAGGAATTTTTATCATCTCTACTGAAGGTATAAGACATATCTTTCATTCTTATCTCTCATCCAAACCCCAATCATATACCCCTACGTGTGTGTATGTATCATCCCTACACTTGGAAATTCAATTCAAGCTATTATACTCTTGTCCATCGTCCAAAGTACTTTTAGTTGGTGAATTTTAGATGAAATTTCTCACACATCCTTCATGCTACCGTTAATACTTCTTGAGGCACTAACGACCGATTACAAAATGTGTTCGCGCATTTAGGTGTAATTCCTCGTCTTATAATACCTAAGGCTTTAGCACTGATTCCCAAACCAGTTGGTCTAAGGCACTAGGTGATAAAGCACCCTCGCTATATATTTTTTATTTTACGCAGCCTTAAGTGATTACAAAACCAGTATTCATTTTTATTATCTCTTTATTCACACTTATACTTTTTTTCATACTAAGGATTTTAGACAAGAGCAATTCAAGGTATCCTCTACTATCCCAAGTTTCAAGGTGCGTGTATGTGCGAGTTGTAAGGTATATATTTTCAGAATTTAGCCTCAAGGTTCGGAATTATTTTTCAGACTTACACTTCAATAAAAATTTCAATACTCTTCCCTTATTTTGAATTAGCCCAAGAACTGAACTCAAAATTTGCCTATTTCTAAATAAACTTACAAGGACATATATTTTCTACCGTTAAACTTTAAGAAAGGTTATTTTTAGGGTTTTTAATTTACTAAATTTAGGATCTAGTTTTTCCTAGCTAGTTAACAGTCTTGTCAAACTTAAGTCAATTATGGCCAGGTTGAAATTTTTCTTTTCTTTTTAGTTTTTCAATTTTTATTTGATTTTTTTTCTTTTATATTTTTTTTTTCATTTTTAATTTTTATAATTTTTTTTATAAAGATGCAATGCAGAATTAAACATGCAAAGAAAGAAAAGAAAAAAAATATGTACAAAAATTAAAATATGCAATGCAATGATAACTATTTACAAACCGCGGTGTAGTGGTTGGTTTGGATCCCAACAAAATTGTTCCGTGCTCTTTTGATTATCCACTGTCTGTTCAGATCTTTTGTTTCTGGATTTGTTCACCGAGCTTGCTCCAGATCTAAATCAGTCCGTCTTTCCGTTCCTGCACAATTCGCACAAAAGCAGATCAAAAAGTAATTAGATGATTTTTTTATGTTTTTATATTTTTCAGTTTTTATGATTTTTTTAAAATTTTAATTAACCCGAAATTACAAAAAGAAAATAACTACCGTGATCCCTGGCAACGGCGCCATTTGATTGGTCGATTGCTTTGCGTGCGTTTTAAATCAAAGAATAGAATATACCGCAATCAATAACGGTGTCGCTTGGTAGCTAGCCGATTGAGAACGGGTCGGTCCACAGGGAAAACGTGTTCTTTTCTTATTGTTCTAACGAGTCAATTTCTATTTGTGGTAGGTTTTGATTTCCATAAAAACTAAGATTGAATTTGAATTGGATTAAAACCTTGCTAGGATTAGGATCAGGTTAGTTTGGAAAGTTAATTCTACTCACCGCTTCCTTTTCCCTTAATTAAGAACTTAGGTGTTAAGGTAATAGTTAACAAAGGGGATTAGCACGACTAGGAAGAAACATAGTTTCTTCCTTTTGGTCCTTGACCGTCCTTTCTTAACTCTTAGCCCTAACCTCTATGTAAATCAACTACAACCGGTCTAACTAGGGAATCACCGCTATCTTGTGGGATAGGATGCCGTAGTGAGCGGTGTGTGTTTGATTTACATAGAGTCCTAATTTAAAATATTAAACGGGCATGAAAAGAGTGAGAGATTTCCATCTCTCAAACCTACCCAATCCTAACCCTAACAAGTGAGGAACTACTCACTCATTAGGGTATTAACAATGGAGTTCATTTTTAGTTTCTTTTTTATTACCTAATTAACGTGCAGATAGTAAAAGACAGATACGAAAATTGCAGAAATTAAATTGCAAATAAGAAAAATTCAAAATAAAAAACTTACTTTTATTGATGCACTCTTGATGATTACAAGGGAATTAAAATTTAATCTAGAATTAAAAAGAGGCATGCCCCAAAAGAGCTGTAGGCTTTCCTATTTATAGATAGGAGAAACCCTAGGGTTTACATCTGATCCACATCTGAAATTACAATACTACCCTAAGAAAGCCTGGTCAATGCACCGACTCCTACCGACACGCACCGACACGTGCTCTGCACAGCCGCGGATCCGCGGCCAGAAGCCTTGTTTGGCCGCGGTTCCGCGGCCGTTTGATGGGCTCTTGGCCTCAGTTCTTCTGTGATGCTTCAAGTTGCTTTTTCCATCTGTTTTCTTCACTTGGTTTCTCAGAATCTTTTCTACTTTCTTCCAGATTTCCAACAGTGCAGAATTTGTGGACTTTTACCATTAGCTTCACATTGAAGTCTTGAATCTTGTGCTGCCCTTGTACTTTGTATATTGAACTGTTTGATGATCTTCGTTTGTTCCTCAAACTGGTAGGCGGCATCTTGCAGATCCATCTATTTGTTGGTCGTAGTCTCACATTTGTAGCGTCTTTTCACCATTTTCACTGTATTGTTCCGAGAACCTGTAACCTGAACTATTTAGCAGACATGGATCAAAAGCACATATTTATTTGTAATATGATTAAGAATGGACGATATAATAATGCAAAATTCTGAAATGAACAGTCACCCAGCACCTTACGGGATCCGGTAACTTGAGCGCCCCTCCGTGGGTCATCCTATACCCCCTACGTGTGCGGCGAATAGCCCGCCAATTCTAGAGTGAAGCCCCCTCGGTCTCAACGCTATGAGATGCGGGCTTGTTGCCCTCTAGAACTTGGCTATTCGAGCACTCCATCGTGGGGTAATCTTAGTACAGAAAAGGAAAATATATATACAAAGGTGACATCGACCTCAATACAGTCGTGTCCCAATCAAATAATATACAACACGGCAGAGATGGCAGTCCACATGTCGGATGCTAGCCCCACAACAACAAATATATAGATGAATGTTAACTGTACTACTACCATCGCACCACCGGCTATTCACCATGACAATCCAACCACATTATCAGCACAATCACAGAACATTAACGTGAATGTCATGTTCGCAAACCCGTCTTATAGAACATATAACAGTCAGACGGGTTATACCGATCAAATGACATTCACGTTCGCAAATACTAACATATGTACTGATAAACATGCATTTAAAATTTTGATCAAGAAAAACTTTTCCGTAATGGCCCCAAGTGCAATCCAGTACTCAATCAAATCTGGACCAGAAACTAAACATCCCAAAAATCAAATTTCCAAACAGTAGTGCTCCAGAAGAATTTTTGTGCATAGAGGCCCCACTGCGACCGCGGAACGGCCGCAAACAAGCTTGTTCTGCCGCGGTTCCGGGCCGTCGTATGAGCTTATGTGTCCAAATTTCTTCTGGAGTCCTAAAATACCCTGCACGCATTTTTAGGATACTGGAAATAATTTTTTGAACACTTTTGAAAATCGGCAGAAACTATAATTTTGAAATTGTGATTTCGGAAATTTTTGTCGATCGATGTTTTAAGCACGTCAAAAATAGCTAGTTAAGGTTTAATGGGATGGCTTTGATACCATGTTGGGTTACACTAACGTCCTGGACATCAACCGTGGCCATTTTCGGAACAAAATTTTTCTACGGTTTGAAATCTGGCGCTAAAATAACCCAATAACCGGATTTACCATAAACTTAAACTAGCTAACACTAAAGGAGAGCTAACTACTATGAAAGAAGTGTCTCATCCAAGGATCCATGTCCTTCGGTCTTCTTTCCATTTCATTAGCTCCTGGTAATCTCCTTGAACGAGCTTGTTCTCCTTTGCTTGCTCCTTCGGATCTCCGGGCTCGATCTTGTTCGTCGGTCCTCCATCGTTGTAGATGATCCACCCAAGGGATGTAGTCCATGGCTCTCCCTCCAAACTAAGTGTCCATGGAGCAACTAGAGAACTTAGTTTTCTAGTCTAAGAACTCTAGGATGTAGTGTTGTCACGACACGAAGGTACGAAATGTGACTGGCACTTAAACTACGAAACGTCTCAATGCGCAATGCAATCTAAGTAAGACAAAGCCCAGAAAAATAAACCATTTAACAATTAGAGTGAAGGAAAATTTATTTTAAAGTAAGTGTTTTTAACAAAATAAGTCGCATTAAACATTTAAAAGCAACATCAAATTTTCCCGAAAATTTCGGCAGAGTCTCCTTTGTAAATATCGGCCCCCAAACGGGTACAACACATGAAATACATATAAATAATGAATAAGGCATTCCCAAGTGAGAGCTGGCTCTTTGCCAATGGAGGAATCGCAACCACATGCAATATGTATATCAAAAGTGCATAATAAGCATAAGAAAGCAAGAAATGAGAAACACCACGACGGCTCAAGTGAGCATCGACACCAACATGATAAATACAAGTCCCACGAGTCTCACCGTCTAGTCAAATATACAAGGGTAGATGGAGTATACTAGATACAAATAATATACATGATAGGATAACATATCCTTGCAACCCACCTACGAGCAATGCCGTATGTCCAAGCAAAAAGGAACAAAATGAGGAAGTGCGCCCGCCGCTACAGTGCTGACGGATCGGACCTGCAAGATACTATGGAACAACGGGAGTGAGTTGCCAACTCGTGAGTAGTAAGTAACATCTAATAAAGCTATCATAAGCATGCACACAAATACGTCCCAGCCTACGCATATCGATATGATATGATGTACTAACATGAATGCATAATCAAAACGAAACTTGAACAAGTCTAGTATGAGAAAATCTTTGTTCTTATCTTAGAAAAACCTCTGTGCCATAACTGAAGTATCATCAATGAAATCAACAGAAAATCCGTGTCGAGCATCGACACAAAATATATCTCAATATCTCAATGTCTCTCTATCTCAATATCTCAATATCTCGGGCTCCGGCAATCCGGACTGGCCCATATCATCAAATCTCACAACTCCGTCGGTATCCTCCGGATATCCGCCACGTCACAAATAACTGGTCGGTAGTGCTCCCCTGTCGGGCTAAATGCCATCATCTGCGACCATCTTCCGCCGAGGTACCGCACCGGGTCCACCATGCACCCGCAGACGGTTCATCCACCTCCTCAAATCGGGAGTATGGTACAGCTCAAGAACCGAGAAATCTCATGGTGGACGTCACATACATCATATCATGAGAAAACCACAACTTGCATTATTAAAATGATAACAGGTTTATAAAATTCTTGCGGTTTTCCCAAAAATCCAGAAATCTCATAATAATGAAATCCTCAAGAAAAATCACCATATGTACACATGTCGGCTATGATGAATGCCTATGGTATCAACAATATGAAATACGATGTGTGACTAGAAAACTATGCATGAACGATGATGCAATGAGGTATATGCAAATGACTAGCAATCCTACGTATCCATCCTGATGAATTGAATATACAAGTACAGGTTTACAAATCATATATGGTGCAATTGTTTTAGATTCTGATTTAAACAAATTATATAGTGTTCGTGGCATAGCAATTATCAAGGCGTGTGTATCCACATGAATAGTGCCCGTGCAGCATAAACCAATGGTAAAAGTGCAAGTGTCCTATGAGATGATATCACACATATATATATACAAGATGATGCGATGCAACGAGATGAATAACTAGGAACTACGCATATAAATGCAAGTACTAATAGAAATTCTCACTATCGGGCGCCTTGCGCTATCCAGACGATTCCCCCGTAGATGTGTACATCTACTCACCGGAACGCCTCAGCCAGTCTGATCCAATCACTACTTTTCCTTTTCGTGCCATGTCCGATGTCTCCGTAACCGATCCTAGAATCGTACAAATATCAATATAGAAAGTCATTCGATAAAACACGAAGGCAACAATACGAAAGAATTAACGCCACGAGTAAGAATACGTGTGCACTTGGTGCACAAGACATGTATAACATCACTCAAAACCATCCCGATCTGGCTGTTATCAAAGACACACCAGGCCACGACTCGCATCGTACGTATTGCGCAAGACACGGCATGCCAAATATAGATAATTGGTCCCAGATTTTATCTGGAGCAGAAACAAGAAAAACAAACAACACCAAACCTCATTAAATACCTACAGACAACTACCTGCAAAATTTCAAAGTCTAACTCCAAAAATGGGCCGGCCACATTGGAAAAATTGGGGTTCTCACCGGGTCAAGTAGGGTAAAACGGGTCCGGATTTCTACACTACACTCTTAACACAAAGTATAGTCTACAGAAAATCCGTGTCAAACATCGACACAAAATATATATCTCAATGTCTCACTATCTCAATATCTCAATATCTCAGGCTCCGGTAATCTGGACTGGCCCATATCATCAAATCTCACGACTCCGTCGGTATCCTCCGGATATCCGGCGCGTCACAAATAACCGGTCGGTAGTGCTCCCCTGCCGGGCTCAACGCCATCATCTGCGTCTATCTTGCCCCGAGGTACCGCACCGAGTCCACCATGCACCCGCAGACGGTTCATCATCCTCCTCGAATCGGGTGTATGATACCGCTCAAGAACCGAGAAATCTCATGGTGGATGACACATACATCATATCATGAGAAAACCACAACTTGCATTATTAAAATGAGAACATGTTATAAAATTCTTGTGGATTTCCCAAAAATCCAGAAATCTCATAATACTGAAATCCTCAAGAAAAATCACCATATGTACACATGTCGGCTATGATGAATGCCTATGGTATCAACAATATGAAATACGATGTGTGACTAGAAAACTATGCATGAACGATGATGAAATGAGGTATATGCAAATGACTAGCAATCCTACGTATCCATCCTGATGAATTGAATATACAAGTACAGGTTTACAAATCATATATGGTGCAATTGTTTTAGATTCTGATTTAAACAAATTAAATAGTGTTCGTGCCATAGCAATTACCAAGACGTGTGTGTCCACATGAATAGTGCCCGTGCAGTATAAACCAATGTTAATAGTGCAAGTGTCCTATGAGATGATATCACATATATATATATATATAAAAGATGATGCGATGCAACGAGATGAATAATTAGGAACTACGCATATAAATCCAAGTACTAATAGAAATTCTCACTATCGGGAGCCTTGCGCCATCCAGACGATTGCCCCATAGATGTGTACATCTACTCACTGGAACGCCTCAGCCAGTCTGATCCAATCACTACTTTTCCTTTTCGTTCCACGTCCGATGTCTCCGCAACCGATCCTAGAATCGTTCAAATATCAATATATAAAGATAAACATTCGATAAAACACGAAGACAACGATACGAAAGAATTAACGCCACGAGTAAGAATACGTGTGCACTTGGTGCACAAGACGTGTATAACATCACTCAAAACCATCCCGATCAGCCTGTTATCCTAGACACACCAGGCCACGACTCGCATCGTACGTATCGCGCAAAACAAAGCACACCAAATATAGATAATTTGTCACAGATTTTATCTGGAGCAAAAACAAGAAAAACAAGCAAGACCAAACCTCATTAAATACCTACAGACAACTACCTGCAAAATTTCAACATCTAATTCCAAAAATGGGCCGGCCACATTGGAAAAATTAGGGTTCTCATCGAGTCAAGTAGGGTGAAACGGGTCCAGATTTCTACACTACACTCTTAACACAAAGTATAGTCTACGGTATTTGCTTGTTTGTTTTAAAAACCACAACGGTAATAGCAGATTCATAATATCCTAAAACATGATTAAAACCCGTTCTAAAACACTAATTAGTGACATTAAGGTAATTTAGTGTAAACTTGTAAAAGGAATTGGTTTACCAGACACTAATTACTCTTAATTAACCTATTTAAGCCATAAAAACCCTGACTTATCATAATCTCCTCTTAAATCTCAAAACTTGCATTAAATTACCGCTTAACCAACAAATTAAGCTTAATAAACCAAAAGTTTAGTAAATGAATACTTAAGTTAGGCTTTATACCTCAAGGGGAGATGGAAGTGATTCAAACTTGAGATTCTTTCCTTCCAAACTGAAATCTTGCCTCAAGAACCAATAAAAGATTTGATTTTACTTGTTTAGATTTGATTTTGTGAAGTTTTGAGAGATTTGTTTGTGAGGTAGAGAGATTAAACCACGGAAAAATGGAGAAGGAAGAGGGGTGGTTGCCTAGTTGAGAGAGGAAGAGAGTTCTAGAGTGTAGAGAGAGAAAAATGAGCCATACTATGCAATAAATGCCCCATACACCAATTTTCCATTTCTTTTCCATTTTATAAAAAAAAAGGTCTAGAACATATGAGAGGAAAGAAAGAAGTGCATGTTACATTTTTTTTAAAGGAATTAAGTTGTCATGGTTGTTAAAACAAGTATAAACCTAGGGTTACACAAGATGTGTGTGTGTGTGCATGTTTTAAGGAAATAGTTTTAGTAATTAATAAATAAGTAAAATAGATAATTAAGTGAACAATAATTTAAATGTTAACTAATAAAACGCATTTATACACATATTCACATCATCAAATAGATATATTCATGTTTATGTGGAAAATATTTATTAACTAGGTTTTTACGAAAAACACGTATCTTCGCTAATTTAACACGAAATTAATCTATATGAATTTTCAAAGCGTTACAATCTGTCCCCTTAAAGAAATTAGGTCCCCGAATTTAAAAATTAACTATGAGTACCCTCGAAGAGATAGGAATAACTCTATCTCATCTCGTCCTCGGCTTCCACGTGATCTTTTCGCCGCTCGGGCTACGCTAAAGAACCATTACGGTCGGTATGACCTCGGAACTCAGTTCCTTCACCTGCCGATCTAGAGTGACTATCGGCTACTCGATGAAAGAAAGATCGTGCTCCAGCTGGATCGCCTGATGCAGTATCACACGAGAGGGGACATGAAGGTACTTGCTGAATATCAATACATGAAACACGGTGTGAATATTTGGAAAGCTGGGTGGAAGTGACAAACGATAAGCAACTGTGCCGACTTGCTCGAGAATCTTAAAGGGACCCACACATCTGGATCTAAGCCTTCATTTCTTTCTGAATCTCAACACTCCCTTCATCGGAGAAACCTTCAAGAAAACATGATCTACAACGGCGAACTCAAGTATGCGCCGACGTCGGTTTGCATAAGATTTCTGTCTGCTCTGGGCCGCTCTCATCTTATCCCGAATCAGCTGAATCTTTTCGGTCATCTCCTGCACAATCTGTGGTCCCAATATACTTCTCTCACTGAGCTCTGTCCAACAAACTGGCGATCGACATTTCCTCCTATATAATATCTCGAAGGGTGCCATCTGAAACTTCTCCTGGATGCTATTATTATAGGAAAACTCTATCAAGGGAAAGTGGCAATCCCAACTGCCATGAAAACTAGAACGCAAGCTTGGAGCATGTCCTCAAGAGTCTGAATGGTCCACTCTAATTGACCATCGGTCCACGGATAGAAAGCTGACTGAAACTCAATCGCGTGTCCAAAATCTCTTAATGTTTCTACAGTAGTCGGCTGGTGAACTGGGTTTCTCTGTCAGACACAATACAAGTCGGAAGTCCATGTAGTCACACAATCTCATCAACATATATCTGAGCATACTGAACGAATCCAAAAATGGTCTTAACTGGCAGAAAATGATCTGCTTCCATCAAACGGTCTACGATCACTTAAATAGAGTCATACTCTCGACTGGTCCTACGTAGACCCACAATAAATTCCATAGAAATCTGCTCCTATTTCTATCCCGGGATGGGCAAAGGTTGTAACTCTCTCGCCGGCCTCTGATGCTCGGCCTTGACTTGCTGACAAGTCAGACATCCCGAAACAAAATCTGTGACATCTCTATTCATCCCTTCACACTAGTAGACTTCTCTCAAATCATAATATATCTTGGTGGAAACCGGATAAAAACTGTATGCTGACTGGTGTGCCTCCTCTGAGATCTCGTGTCTCAGTCCCCAGGAATCTGGCACACACAGTCGAATCCCAAATCGTAGTACTCCCTGATCATCAATCACGAACTCCGAATCTCTGCCCTGTCAAACCTGCTCCATGATCTCTGACAAACGAACGTCATTGGACTGTGCCTCACGAATACGATCAAGTAACTGGGGACGTGTACGGACATGGACAAGTTGTCCCCCGGTCGACGTAATCTCGAACTGTCCTCGGCTGTCACAAGGAATTTGCTAATCTGCCATCGACAGTCTCTGAACTGTGCTCAAACAAGAAAAGCTACCTCTGAGCTTCCACCTCAAGGTATCTGCCACGACATTCTCCTTGCCCGGACGATAAAGAATCTCGCAGTCATGGTCTTTCACTAGCTCTACCCATCTGTGCTATCTCAAATTTAGATCTCACTGCTGAAAGATATACTTTAAGCTTCTTGTGGTCTATAAATATCTAGCACGACTCATCGTATAAGTAGTGTCTCCAAATCTTAAGTGTAAAAACCACCTCAGCCATTTCTAATCATGTGTGGAATAATTCAGCTCGTGCTTCTTCAACTGTCGAGAAGCATAGCAATAACCAACAAAACCGCCTGATCCTAAAGGCAAAGAAAATACGGGCGTCGTAATCAAACGAGTCTTCAACTGTTGAAAACTCTGCTCACATACCTTAGTCCAACGAAAAGAAATGTCCATCCGGGTCACCCGGTCAACGTTGCAGCTATATGTAAAAAAAAAACTGTACGAAGAATCAATAGCATCCGTCCAAACCCAAAATGCTGCGAACCTCCATCACTGATACAGGTCTGGGTCAGTGCTGAATGGCCTCAATCTTTTTCGGTTCCATATTTATCATCTCTCGTAGATACATGACCTAAGAGGTCAACATCATCCAACCAAAAAAAACACTTGGATAATTTAGCGAATAACTGGTGCTCCCTCAAAGTCTGCAACGAAATCCTCAATTACTGCCTAGGCTCCACTCTGCTCCAAAAGTATACTAGGATGTCTTCAATGAACATGATGATAGACTGATCAAGAAACGACATGAATATACGGTTCATCAAATCCATAAATGCTACTGGGGCATTGGTGAGCTCGAACGACATCACCAGGATTCATAACGCCCGTATCGTGTGTGAAAAGCGGTCTTCAGAAAATCATCCTCTCGAACCCGCAACTAATGGTAACCTGATCGCAAGTCAATCTTCGAGAAATGTCCCACACCCTTGAGCTAATCGAACAAATCTTCAATACGAGGTAAGGGATATCTGTTCCGCACAGTCTCTCGATTCAACTGACGATAATCAATGCACCAACACAAACTGCCTTCTTTCTTTTTGACGAACAGGACAGGAGCTCCCTAAGTGACGCACTCGGATGAACAAACCCTTTATCCAACAAATCTTGCAACTGATCCTTCAGTTCTTTGCTCTCCGCCGGGTCCATCTGATATGGTGGTATAGAAAAAGGCTCCGTGCCGGGAATCAAGTTAAAGCAGAACTCGACATCGCGCTCTGGCGACCAACCAAGCAACTTGTCAGGAAAGACATCTGAAAAATTTCTCACAATCGGGACCTGGTCCAACGGGACCTCTGCGGTTCTAACATCACAAACATATGCCAAGAATTCCTGACATCCTTTTCACAAAAGCTGACTAGTGCGAAAAGAAGAAATCAACCTCGAAAAGAAGACACTACGGCCTCCCTAAAAATATGAACTGGCTCACCCGAAAAACCAAATCTGACTTCCCCCCTCATGGCAGTCCACGGACACATAACACATGGCTAACCACTCCATGCTCAGAAGAACTTCATGGCCTAACTTATCGAGAAGAATCAAATTGACAGAAGAATCCTTATCTCCGATACGAACAATACAAACACGAATGAGAAACACATAGAGCTACAAAAGACTATCCTATGGAAGAAATCACAACAAGTGGCTGATTTAGCAAGGGCTACTATCGGCTAGACTTCGATACAATTTATGTGGATATCATTTCAACAACACCAGAAATAAATATGCATCGGAAGAAAGCACCGGAAGGACACCTGTCATAACTGCGCCTATCTAATCGCCTCTGAGCTGGCATACCGGTACAAATCCGCTTCGATCCTAGAAACGACCGAAGTCTCAGAAATGCGCTCCTCCAACAGTAAGGTTGCGTTCATCACGGCTGCATAAGTGTCAGAATGCTGGGTGTCGACGGCAAGAAATAACTGCATGTCCAACCTTCACATAAACCACTTATCCGTTTCTCCTTAGTGCCCACCAGGTAAGAAGCATATTGGACCGCTGACTAAACTAAATATTGTACTCGTACACCGTCATCCCTGAAGTCTTGCGCAAAGGCTCGAAACTATGAGCTCGGCATCTCGAACGCTCTCCGGAAGGAAACGAGCAAGAAATATATATCTATGAACTCATCCTAAGTCATAGGAAGTAGATCTGCGGCTCGACCTCTCTCAATTGACTCGCACCGCGTCTGAGCAAGACCTCTCTAGACAAAAACTCGCAAGCTCAATCCATATCTCGTCAGAACATCTCTGTGAACGACAAATCCTAGCCATCCTGTCAGGGATTGTCTACGTATCCTCTGCTGCATCTGTGCCGGTAAAATAAACTGGAGGCCTCAGCCTTAAAAACTCCAGTAAGGATACGGGAATAATCTTGGTAACAACAGAAACAGCTGCTTGAGCAGCAGGTACAATCACAGTCCCCGCAATAGGAGGGACATCACTAGCTTTCGGAGCTCGGCTAGCCTCAACTAATAATCCAACCATATGTCGCAAGTCCTGAATACTCGACTCCATCCTAGCTATCCATCCTGGAAAAGGAGGATCACTCTGTCCCTAAGGGGTAGGCGTACCCCCCTGATCAGTCCTCGTCTCAAATGAGCCTACTCTAATCTCATCCCCGGCGGCAGCCCCCTAGCCCTCGAAGTCTCCGGCTGCATAGTGGCTGGAACAAGAAACAGGATTGATAGGAACATTGCAATCGAAACAAGAGGACATATGGAAACAAGGAAGGTAGTACAAGCAATCATATATCCTAAGGTCACTTAGGCGGAGTACCGTATCGTAAGTATGCTGTGGAACATATACACGCTACGACACTCTGCGTAAGTCACCTGCTCCATCAACCAAAGGTCATCCTACACTCAAAAAGGTAAAACCTAACGCTCTGATACCAACTTTTCCATGACCTGAAGGAACGAAGCGTGACTGGCACTTAAACTATGAAACTTCTCAAGGCACAACGTAATCTAAGTAAGCCAAAGCCCAAAAAACTAAACCGTTTAACAATTAGAGTGAAGGAAAACTTGTTTTAAAGCAAGTGGTTTTAACAAAATAAGTCGCATTAAACAATTGAAAGCAACATCAAATTTTCCCGAAAATTTCGGCAGAGTCTCCTTTGTAAATATTGGCCCCCAAACGGGTACAACACATGAAATATATATAAATAATGAATAAAGCATCTCCAAGCGGGAGCTAGCTCTTTGCCAATGGCGGAATCACAACCACATACAATATGTATATCAAAAGTGCATAATAAGCATCAGAAAGCAAGAAATGAGAAACACCATGTCGGCCCAAGTGAGCATCGACACCAACATCACATATACAGGTCCCACTAGTCTCACCGTCTAGTCAAATATACAAGGATAGATGAAGTATACTAGATACAAATAATATACATGATGGGATAACATATCCTAGCAACCCACTTACGAGCAATGCCGCAAGTCCAAGCAAAAAGGAACAAAATGAGGAAGTGCGTCCGCCGCTACTGTACTGACGGGTCGGACCTTCAAGATACTGTGCCACAACGGGGGAGAGTTACCAACTCGTGAGTAGTAAGTAACATCTAATATGGCTATCCTAAGCAAGCACGCAAATTCGTCTCAGCCCCGTCGTGGCATGAATGCATAATCAAAATGAAACCAGAACAAGTCTGGTATGAGAAAATCTTTGTTCTTATCTTAGAAAAACCCCTGTGCCATAACTGAAGTATCATCAATGAAATCAACAGAAAATCTGTGTCAAGCATCGACACAAAATATATATCTCAATGTCCCACTATCTCAATATCTCAATATCTCAATATCTCGGGCTCCGGCAATCTGGACTGGCCCATATCATCAAATCTCACGACTCCGTCGGTATCCTCCGGATATCCGCCGCGTCACAAATAACCGGTCGGTAGTGCTCCCCTGCCGGGCTCAACGCTATCATCTGCGTCTATCTTGCCCCGAGGTACCGCACCGAGTCCACCATGCACCCGCAGACGGTTCATCATCCTCCTCGAATCGGGTGTATGATACCGCTCAAGAACCTATTGGAGATAGTGCCCTCATAGTCAATTATTGGATCACAGGTACGTGATTGCAATGATTGCGGAGGACCTATACCGGTAGGACAGTCTTACTCGAGATGATAGTATGCTATCTAGTTTGCCTTTATCAGTCGTGTACATGATCAGGTGACTGATTACATGTTACACTTTGATAGAGCCCTTAGGATCTTGCTTTACCACCAACAGTATGATGGCGATCATATACGTGAGAGTTGGGTAGTTTATACGCATATCCTTAATTGTGGTCCCTAGTCGTGGGAGTTTCGAGACAGGGCATCGATACTCCGGAGTAGACTAGTGTGTACAGTCGAGACCCCGACGAGGGGCGGTGGCCGGTCTCACAAGCCACTGGTGTCAGTTGGATCACCTAAGATGTATACAGGTGCTCATTGGGTTATGAGTACACCGAACAGGACTCGCCGGGAATCTGCTAGTTAGTATTATATCTATCGTCAGATAGCAGTTCCCTGGTGACATGTGTACAGGTTAGTTCATCGACCTGAGGTCGTCATTTGTCTCGTGTGAGTTCCCACTGTGCTTTGATTTCTACCCTACCACGGCTCAAAGGAGTCGTGCAAACAGGTAGTTTTTGGGTACAGTCCCGAGCCATATGGAGGCACGTGAGCGGATCGGCAGGGGATTCGTTTCTCCCGGTATTGGGGGCGAGATCGTGCTGTGTCTAGGAGAGCCATTACACAAAGTCCATGGCCATGGCAGGAGATTTACTGGTAGGTACTCCAGTAGTATCTCAGGGTGTTACTGGGCTTCACTCCGACACGACTTATACTGCTATTGGGGGTCTGACGTTACTAGCCCCCTAGGCAGATATGCGATACTCATAGACGAACGGACCGGACTGTATATACATTGTCACTGTTAGGCTCAGTAGGGTTTTCCGGATGAGTTCGCTCATCGGCATCCCTTGAGGTCAGTCCATGGGCAGCCGTTACGCATTGCTAGTGCCGCTGACGGTTTGTGGTTAAACCCACTGCCAGGGTACTGACGAGTCATTAGAGTCCCCCACAGACAGTTTCCCAAGTTCGGGCGAAACGTTGTAGAGGCCGTATGGTTTTATGGCAGGGTTCGGAAAATGCACGTGCGTTTACGCACGTGTTATTTTTCGGGCAGATGATACTGGTCGGCTTTGGTTTAAGCCGGATCCGAGTATTATATTGAGTAGGTATAATATCTTTGTCTCAGTTGCATTTGTATTCGATCGTAATAAAAATGCGGGTATATTTATACAGTTTCGGGGTTATCCTGAAAGTTGTTTCAGGATCACTTTTGGAAGTTGCCAGTTTCCAGTTTTCTATCAGCCGTCTTTTAACATTTGGTTAAAGACGGATTTGTCTTTTCTTGAGATGAGTGTGGATTCTTCTAGAAGGTTCTAGAAGTGGTGAGGTGTTAAGTGACTCATTAGTGCCATTAATGATTCATTTAATGCAAGGGAGAGTTGTATTATGTTCATTGGTTTGCATTAATTACTCTTTGTGACTCATGCTTTGTTGAATGGTTATGATAAGCTTTAGGTTTATTATCACCCTCCTTCTTTGCTCCTACACTCACTCTCCTCCTTCTCTATATAAGGCTGGCCCCTCCCCTCTCTCATTTGGTTACTTGATTCATTGGAAAAAAGATTATGATAGATATTTGGGGTGTATGGAATTCACAGCTCATTTCATTCCATCACCCGATTCCCTCGGCAACTTCATTTACCGATCGTCCACGGACTTGGACGAAGTGAGACAAAGTCATCTACTCATTCTCTACATCATTCTTGGTCGTCTCTTTTAGCAAACTTGACGATCGAGTTGCCTCAAGTCAGAGGCGGGAGCCCGTTTAAAGAATCAGAGACGTGGTGCCACTTGGACGAGAAGATATCGGAGATCGACGAGATCGGAGCAGCCGCAACGGAGCGTGGAATGATGGTTAAAGAACGAAGGACTCGGATCGTTCGGTATAACCTTTCTACACTCTTTACAGTTTGTTAGTTTAGCAATAATGGCAGATCCGGGTTAAAGTATACGATAGCGCCAGTTTAAAAGTTTTTTGTTCCGCATTTGGCGTCTGTAGACGGCCGGGGCGCTAGCATAGACTTACAGTGGTATCAGAGCCTAACCATTTTGCTATACTAACTTGTGCTAACGCGTTTAAAACATCGATCGAACCGGAAATCAAAAATTGCATTTTTCCAACTTGACAGTTTCTGTTGATTTTAAATGGCCTCCTAAAATTTTTCTACATGTCTCAGAATACTGTGCAGGCTTTTCTAAGAACCACGACCAAATTTGGGCACGTGTCTCCACCAAACAGCCGCGGAAACGCGGCCAAACCCATGGTTTGGCCGCGCATCCGCGGCCACATGGTGAGCGCATGCTCCCAAATTTGTACAGTGGGTTCTCTGTTGGATTTTCGGGTTTTTGGTAAATATCGTTTTGGCCCAGATTTTGTTACTGTTCACCAGTAAGTCGTGGGGTCCACTTCTTGATATTTGGTCGATCGAAATTTAAACACGTTAGTTTACAGTGCTTACATTATATCTCCGACCGGGAATGTCATTTGATCGGTAAACCGCGTCTGATTGCTATAGTTCTTTTAGACGGGTTTGCGAACGTGACATTCGCGTTGATGTTCTGTGTTGTGCTGTGATGTTGCGGATTTGTCGTGGTGGATAGCAGTGTGCAATGATAGTACAGTTTGAGTTTATTTGTACATTTGATATTGCGGGGCGAGCGTCCAACTTGTGGACTGCCGTCACTGCCTGTTGTATAATATTCTTTTGGGGCACGACCAGGTTGCGGTCGATGTACCTATTGTACTATTTTTCATTACTGTACTAGGTTTTGCCCCGCGACGGAGTGCACGGATAGCCGGGTTCTGGAGGGCAACGGGTCCGCATCTCATGGCTTTGAGAGGCAGAGGGGTCCCACTCTAGAATTGGCAGACTATTCGCCGCACTCGTAGGGGGTACAGGTTGACCCAAGGAGGGGTGCCCAAGATTACCGGATTCCGTGGAGTGCTGGGTGGTCCATTCACTATGCTGTACGGGGCTGCCTCGCTTCAGGTTTTGGCGGGTAACTTGCCGCACCCGTAGGGGTCTAGGTTTCATTGCACAGGCTATCCACACGACAGGGGAACGTCGGGTTTCAGCAGCGGCTCTGTGAAACCCGGGGATCCCAGATTATCTGTATTGTTCTGTGATGCTTATTACTTTTCTGTAATGTTGCATATTATCACGCCTGGAGCGATTATTGTATATTGGTTTATATACTATTAGATGTTGTATATGTTTTACACCCGCGCTAGTCCAGTCCCCGCTCTGTCGTTAGTTAAGTAACCTAACGGGTGATGACGGGACCCAGTGACGAATGCGGATGGCATATACGTACATTTTATTTTCGTTCTTTTCTGGTGTGATTAATGATGGGACTGCGTTGATTCTGATCAATGCAAAGTAAAGCAAACCTGTTTGCAGTTGTTGGAACAAATTTAAAAAGTGTTATTGCAAAGACGTTTTCTTTTGTTATGCATAGCGGTATTCAGTGGAATATCCTGCACCTCATTCGACGGGGCAAGGGCCGATATCCCTTCACCGGGACGACCCCTTGGGCAGAAGTTTGCGTCAGGGTAATAACTTCACTATAGTCGATTACAAGTTGCTTTGCATAGTGGTATTCAGTGGAATATCCTGCACCTCATTCCACGAGGAAAGAGCCGAGATCCCTTTACCGGGAGTGACCTCTTTAGCAAAAGTTTTTCGCCACTATATTTTAAAAAGCTATCAGGTTCCTTCAGCGATATCAAGTTCACTACGTTAAAGGTTTTTTGCCAAAAACCAGCCGTAGCCCTCTGTCACTTCTTTTGGGTATTCAGTAGTATTCAAGCTATGTATTTTGACCTAACGCCAAGGCATAGTGTTTGGTAGCTGCTGGGTATTCAATTGTTGCATAGATAGATGAGTTGGTTTGGGACAGCCGTTCTGCCATTTTGACATAACGCCAAGGGCAAGTGCGGGTTGGTTCAAATTAACAAGATAGTGATGGGTAGAACTTGGCATGTGACTTATGACATTTTGACCTAACGCCAAGGTTATAAGAGCATGGGGCAAAAATCATATCGGGAGTTTCTAAAAAAACTGAAACTTGCCAAGTATGCGCATACCATCTGGAGTATGAGTAACATGGATGCATTCCATCACGTTATCATGCGATGAGAGTTGGATCCTGATTCGCACTGATGAGTTGGTTTACTCTTCGGGTGATCCCGATTGATTCTTCTTTAGGTTTGGAGGAGAATTTGACAGGACAGTGGGAGGTTTCCGGATTAGATAAAGTGATGACCATTCTGATCTAGGTTAGAGTGCACGCAGAGTGTTTCTTTTCTCTCTCTCTTTCGCAGCGACCTTTGACCGACCCTAGACTATGACTCAGTGACCAGGTTGACCGAACCTTCTTAAAATACTGGCTTTTGGATTGTCTGAGTTGCATAAGTCATTGCCACTCCTTCTTTTACCCTTTGAATTTCTCAGAACACCCGTATTACTACGGATATCCACTTCCATTGGATAGATCCATCGTATGGTTATATACGAACTCAAAGGGACTTCTTCGAGGATGGATCCAGGTTCAGGAGAAATAGAATTGGTTTATTCAGTTGTCTTTTATTATCACCTTCTCTCAGGTTGCGAGGGCTCCTTGGTTTAGGAGAGTACACCTATTACGCTTATTGGATAGTCTTATTCCAAACCATAGGCTGGTGCCGAAAGGTAGGGAATGAAGAAAACCAATTAGCCTAAGTAGGGTGTGCAGAAGGTAATATGTAAAGACAAAATAAAGGGATTAGAAAGAGGGCAAAGTAAATTGCGACTGATATCATTCACGACCAAAACCGCGTACTTCATCGCCACTCCTATTTCACCTTTAAAAGAATAAGGTATTATTCAGTTGTCTTTTATCATCACCTTCTCTCAGTTGCGAGTACTCCTTGGTTTAGGAGGGTACACCTATTATGCTTACTGGATAGTCTTCTTCCAAACCATAGGCTGGTGCCGAACGGTAGGGAAGGAAGAAAACCATTTAGCCTAACGATGGTGTACAGAAGGTAACGATTAAAGACAAATAAAGGGATTTAGAGAGATGGCAATAAAATATACGGTTGAAGTCATGAATTGGATTATGGAAGAGGCATTGCTATGAATACCAGGATACCCCTACGAAACATTTTCATGTTTCAGTGCATTGTTAAAGAAAAACTGTTTTCCCGATTAGACACTTACTCCAAGGGTATGTATTTACCAGGTTTCATTCTCATATCTGTATGGTTTTACAGATGATGAGTGGGAGTAAGATATTGGGAATTAGGTGATCATCCTCATTATATCGGAATTCGTTGTAATTGGTGATATTTGAGGAAATCGCCTGGGTACAGTTTTCAACCTACGACGTACAGTTTTTTAGTTGTTCAACTCAGCGGACTTATACAGAGTATTGTATGTTGTCCAGTGTCCATCAGGACAAAGGGGTAGGTCCTCGTACTATGTTCTGTTTACTTATGACTTCTCTAGTTTTTAGAAAAGTGTTTCGAAGAAATACAAGGTCTAAGTTTTGAGAAGTTGTGGGTATAAGAATAAAGTAGAGAACCAGGTGTCACAAGTATCGGGATTCTTCAAAGAGATCGAAGATGTAGATTCTTGTGATTGGTATTCAGATGATAGTGATGGTTTTGAGAAATGTGTTTCTCTTTCAGGTTACTCATAATTGGATGGATTCCTAAGTTGAGTAATGCTGATTAGCCTCTTTGCATTAAAGATGATATGCACTGGAGACAGCTGCATGATTTGAATCTGGTTCCAATTAAATTAGTGCCAAAGTTTCTATATTGGATATAGAATAGTTCGTACCTTAAAAGATATTAAGGTACGGGGAGTTGTCCAGCTTATGCTTAAAACCAGACTCTGGATAACTCAGGGCACGTTTCTGTAGTGGCTGTTTGTGGGTTGACCCTGGCTATGACGAGGGTTGATATTCTACCATTTGGAAGATCAATAGTGATATTATTCTTGACTCGCCACAGTTTTAGTAAAATGGATCTTTTTCAGAAAACAGTAGTGGGAGTATGGTAGAACTGGAAGTGATTCCAGAACCGCGAACGATTACGGAAAATTTAATAGGACCTATACATTCAATCAGGTTTGACATTCCAATAGCCACTCCGCAGGTATGGTGGGTAACCTCAGACGCCCGAGAGGTACTTCGGTAGCCTCAGAGACGGTGACAGGGAGGTTCTTATCTACCAAGACTTGATACTACTGTTGTTCCAGGATATGAGACCCGGTAGGAGGGTTGTCGTAGTCAGTGGGAGCAGCGGAAGTATAGTGGGCAAGATGCTTATATCTATTTATAGACTAGAGCAGTTATAGCGGAGATAGATCATCTAATTTTGATATGACAGTCATGGTTTTGACTTCAATCAGAATAGGGGATGGATCTGTTTAAGAAGGTAGTAGGGTGTGATGTCATGGTATCTGGATGATATACACAGAGTAGGAAGTAAAATTCCTATACTACGATCGGTATTACTATGGTCGTCACACAGTTGTTTCTCCAGACAGGATATGGATATAATATTTGACATTCTGGTTTCTAGATCTATGGTTTTAGATCTGGATTTGGGTAGTTTCCCAATGTGGGTACTTTGACAGATATTCTAATGGTTTTTGGAATAGTTGACTCCTAGCATGGTGGTGTACCTGCAGGTGATGGAGTCACCCTCTCTAAAGGTGTCTTACAGACTAAAGGGGAGAGGGATGTGCATGATTGGCAGATCACTTGCTTAGGCAATTGAGTCAATCATGAGATGTCAAGTACCACACCAGATGTTGTTCTTGCACTAGATGCAATAAGTTTGTATTAATCCAATCCTGGAGAAATATAAGGAAGCAGTTTTAGAACATAAGTACATGTTCTACGGATTTGATGACGGCAGCCTCCTTCGGGAGACGGTTATCATTCCAAGCTTCAAAGGTGACATGGTTGACAGAGTGATTGTCAGAGTTATAGTTTTTCCCTCTGACGAAGAGGGACAGTATTATGGACAGGTGGTTCAAGAGGATATTGTGGATGGCATGGTGCCGGATACTGATTAGGTTCAGTGATCGATACAGTCTAAGAAGTTTGGATTTGGAGTTCATTTATGAACTAGGTCCCATCAGATATCCAGACATATTCTAAGACAGGTATTCCTCGATTCGGGAGATGGCTTTCTCCGCGAACTTGAGATTTAGAGAGATATAGAAAGAAACTTCTAGGCGGATCCACTCACTAAGGCTATTTCTCGAACACAATAGTTTTACAAACGGGCTTTGTGATACTGATTAGTAGAGGAGTTGGATGTTCGGTTTCACACGGACTGTGAGTAGTCGACATCGCAATAATTAGCCTTGAGTGCAAGTGTCACGACCCGCAGGGTACGGAACGTGACTGGCACTTGAGTTTACGAAACGTCTAAAGGCGTCCGTAAAACAAGTAAGCCAAAGCCCAGAAAACAAAACCGATGAAGCAAAAGAGTGAAGAAAACCCAATCATTTGAAAGCAAGTTTATCAAATAAGTCATGAAAAACACTTTTAAAAACAATACCAATTTTTCCCGAAAATTTCGGCAGAGTCTCCTTTGTAAATACTGGCCCCCAAAAATGGGTACAGCAAAATATATACATGAATCCAACAAAATAGGGCATCCCCAAGCGGGAGCTAGCTCTTCGCCATACGGCGGTCACAAATCCCACGCAATGTAAATGACAACAAGCATAATAAAGCATAATAAAGCATAAGGAAGCATGAAAAAGTAGCATGTCGGCTCAAGTGAGCTCGACCCCAAATACAGTATAAAATCCACAAACCTCACAGTCTCATCTCTAGGTCAATATACAATAATCTGATAGAACAGTAGATGGAGTACACTAGATACAAGAATATACAAGGTGGTACAAAAATAACATAACCCACCTATGAGCAAATCTCGAGCTCAGGCAAAAGAGGCAAAAGACAAGTGCGCCCGCCGCTACTGAACTGACGGAGCGGACCTGCAAAAGACTGTGGCACAACGGGGGTGAGTTGCCAACTCGTGAGTAATAAATAACATCTACAAAGGCTATCGTATGCATGCACACAAGCATCCTAGCATCTAAAATACAGGTATGACTGGATGCACTAGCAGGTGTGTATATAACATCAGTGTACTAATATGTATGCAATATGAATATCTGAGGTCTCAATAGGTTTATATATAAAAATATCTTATCTCTTTTTCTTTTGAAACTCTTTTAGAATGCCAGCAAATGCCAATGAATCGACGAAAATCGGTGTCCAGCAACGACACCCAAAAGCTGTCTCAAATCTCATAATGTATCTCTGGCCTCAGCCGTCCGGCTGACCCATCTCAAATATCAATATCTCATCATCTAGCGGCCACGGTCGGTATCCTCTGGATATCCGCCGTCCCAAACAGTCACCGGTAGGTAATCCGTCCCCTGCCAGGCTCAACGTCATCACCACATTCCTCTTGCCCCGGGGTACCTTACCGGGCCCACCATGTACCCGTGCCGGTTCCTCCACTCCTCGACACGGATTTCCAAAGCCACAGCAAACTCATGGTGGACGACACTTACATCACTAGAAAACCGCAATTTACATGTTTTAAAATATCATAAGTTTGGAAATTTTGCGGCTTTCCCCCGAAATCCAGCAATATCATAAAATCTCAAGAAATCCTCATAAGTGCATATATCAATGCTAATGAATGCGTATGATATCAATAATCAAGTTGCGATGTGTGATTAACGTATTAAACATGAACAATGAATATGATGAAGTACATGCACATGAATAGCAATCCTAGGGTTTCATTTTAAGGAAATAACACAATTTAAGTATCAATTAGTAAAAGGTTTAAATTAAAGGTTATCTAGTGTGGTGGCATAGCAATTACCAGGGTGTGTGTGTAACATGAATAGTGCTCGTGCTGCATATAAAACCTGGTAATGGTGCATGTGTCCTACAATTGAGTTTGCATATATGGTATAACCTATTGATCTAATTGCAGCAATTATCATGCCAGTATTATTATTCTAATGTCACAAGTGATTATCCAATTTACTATTTTCCAGTTAACTAAATCTATCGGGCGACTTGCGCCATCCAGACGATCGTCCCCCGTAGATGTTAAATCTACTCACCGGGATCCCTGGCTAGCTGTGTCCAATCACCGCCTTTCCCTTTCGCGCCGCGTCTGACGTCTCCGCGACCGAACCTGGAATTTACATCAATACCAAACATAAGGTTACGTAACAAGAACGACGCAAAACCCCAACGAAACTACTAAAGTTCGCTAACTGGGTACAACGTGCACAAAGTGCGCGGACACACGCGAAAATCGCAAAAACTGCCAAAAACGCCGATTTTGGGTCACCCGGCAAAACTAAAACCCGACTACCCAAAAACCGCACTCACGCATCCTAAAAGTCGTAGGACAAGCCAACAAAATCATCAAGATACCACAATTAACTCATCACATAACTTCTATAAAAATCTAGTAAGCAGAAATTGCAATTTGATGCAAACATCGACAATATAGCGACAAAGTCAACACCACCCAACGCCAACATTCCAAACTAACCAAAAAGTTAGCCAATACACCAATTCTAAACCATTAACTAAGCTTAAAAAAACTAATTTACATAACAAAACCTTCTCTTGATTTTTATAAATAGCAAACATAACTCAAACTATATAAGAAATCCTTACTTTAACACTATAATTTAGCCTAATAAGCAAATTAACCACTTAGCTTAAGGTTAGCAAAACACTAGATAGCAAATTAGGTCTAATCAACACAAATTAGGTTTAATCAACTCACTAATCATGTTTTCAAATACCATTTCCATACAAAAACCTTTTCTTGAAAACCTTAAAACAACAACTTTACAACTAAAATCAACTTCTAAAATTACCTAAATTAGCATAATTAAAGACTACATAATAAGGTAACCATATAGATTAGTTTACTAACAACTAGTTTAACTAATAAACAACTTAAATAAATTATCATGGTTCAAAACCTAGTTCATTTTTCAAACAAAATCTAAGGAATCTAGATTAACTACACTAAATTATCACTAAACCATAACACATAAGCACTTAAACAAGGAATTTAACAAGATGGAATTTATACCTCTTGATCACTAGATCAAGCAAGAAAGTTTCCTCCAATTGATGGCCTCAAACACCAAGATCCAAGCAAGAATGGTTAAGGAAAATGATAGCATATGGATTTTGTATGGATTTTTGGAATTAATTCATGGATTTTGATGCATTTCCTTAAAGGAAATTGAAGAAAAATGCAAAGAAAAGAGATGAGAAAGAGGGGTGCAGGTTTCGGCCAGGTTGGAGGTATGGGGGAGGGTGTGGGGTGAGTGGGAAGGTCAAGGGTCAAGTTTAAAAGTCAATGTATCATACATTTATCCAATATATTAAAATAAATACCATAAACTATCAATTAACTCAAGAAACAACTCAAGAAAGAGAGAGGTCAGAATTTTCTGGTCTTGGCCAAGGCTTGGGCTGTTCTTGGGCTGAGGGAAAAGATAGAGGGGTTTTACAAAAGAAATTTTATGCAAAAAGGCCCCCTACAACTCAAAAATTGCAAGTTTTAGCCCAAAATTCAGTAATTTCGTTTCAATTTATAAAAATTGGTTAAAAATCAAAATAAATTACTAAAAATTCATGTTATCACTAGAATATAATTATCATAATTTTAGAGATTAAAATTAGCCCGGAAAAATTTGTATTTATCGCTTATTTAATGTATTTTCTTACCGGCTTAAATAATATTAAAAAAATGAAAAATAGGGAAAAATTTTTAAATGACCAAAATTTCATATTAAACTCATTAGCTACTAAAAACAAGTAATTACCTATCCACTTTAAGTATAATTAGCCCTAAACTGCAAAATATCGAGAAAGACGGTTTTCGGAAAAATACCGAATTTTCACCGAATTTCAGGAAAACACCTAAACGACTTTTCAAGACGCTACAATCTTCCCCCCCTTAAAGAAATTCGGTCCCCGAATTTAAAAATATAGCTACGCGTACCTTCAAAGAGATGGGGATATTTCTTCCTCATCTCGCCCTCGGTCTCCCAGGTAACCTCCTCGCTGCTCGGGCTACGCCAAAGGACCTTGACGGTTGGTATAATCTTCGATCTCAACTTCTTCACCTGCCGATCCAGGATGGCCACCGGCTGCTCTGCAAAGGAAAGGTCGCGCTCTAGCTGGACTGTCGGGTGCTGAATCGCATGCGAAGGGTCGTGAAGGTACTTGCGGAGCATCGAAACATGGAAGACGGGGTGAACATCGGGAAAGCTGGGTGGAAGAGCCAAACGATATGCAACAGCGCCGACACGCTCGAGGATCTCGAAGGGACCTACGAATCTAGGGCTAAGCTTCCCCTTTCGCCCAAAACGCATCACGCCCTTCATCGGTGAGACCTTCAGAAAAACATGGTCGCCAACTGCGAACTCTAAACTGCGACGGCGCCTGTCTGCATACGATTTCTGCCTGCTCTGAGCCGCTCTCATCCGGTCTCGGATCAACTGTATCTTCGCTGTCGTCTCCTCAACAAGCTGCGGCCCCAAAATGCTGCTCTCGCTGAGCTCTGTCCAACAAACGGGCGATCGGCATCTCCTCCCATACAATGCCTCGAAAGGTGCCATCTGAATAGTATCCTGGAAGCTATTGTTGTAGGAGAACTCCACTAGAGGTAAATGACGATCCCAGCTACCACCAAAGTCTAAAACGCACGCTCTGAGCATGTCCTCGAGAGTCTGAATGGTCCGCTCTGACTGTCCGTCTGTCTGCGGATGAAACGCTGTGCTGAAGCTCAAACGAGTGCCCAAAGCCTCCTGAAGTCTCCGCCAAAGTCGGCTGGTGAACTGAGTGCCTCGATCTGACACGATACAAGTCGGTACGCCATGTAGTCGCACGATCTCGTCAATATAGAGCTGAGCATACTGAGCGAAGCTGAAAGTCGTCTTCACTGGCAGGAAGTGAGCCGCTTTCGTCAATCTATCCACAATCACCCAGATGGAGTCGTACCCTCGACTGGTCCTGGGTAGACCCACAACGAAATCCATCGAAATCTGCTCCCATTTCCACTCTGGAATGGGTAACGGCTGTAGCTCTCCTGCGGGCCTCTGGTGCTCGGCCTTGACTTGCTGACAAGTCAGGCATCTCGAAACGAACTCCGTAATGTCCCTCTTCATCCCGTCCCACCAATAGGTCTCTCTCATATCATGGTACATCTTGGTGGAACCGGGGTGGACACTATACACTGATCGGTGTGCCTCCTCGAGAATGTCGCGCCGTAATCCATCAGCATCTGGTACGCACAGTCTAGATCCATATCGTAAAATCCCCTGATCGTCAACCATGAACTCGGAAAATCTGCCCTGTCTCATCTGTGCCATGATCTCTGAGCAACGGTCGTCACTACGCTGTGCCTCATATATACGGTCAAGCAACTGTGGGCGTGCACGAACATGCGCGAGCTGTCCCCCTGTCTGAGTGAACTCGAACTCAACTCGGCTGTCGCATAACGTCTGCCAATCTGCTGACGACTGCCTCTGCACTGCGCGCAAAAAGGATAAACTACCCCCGGGCCTCCTACTCAACGCATCTGCCACCACATTCGCCTTGCCGGGGTGATATAAGATCTCGCAGTCGTAGTCTTTCACCAACTCCATCCAACGACGCTGTCTGAGGTTCAGGTCTCGCTGCTGAAATATGTACTTTAAACTCTTATGATCGGTGAATATCTGACATGACTCGCCGTAAAGGTAATGTCGCCAAATCTTCAGTGCAAAGACCACTGCAGCCATCTCCAAATCATGAGTGGGGTAGTTCTGTTCATGCTTCTTCAACTGCCGAGAAGCATAAGCGATCACCCGGCCATGCTGCATCAAAACGCATCCTAATCCCACTCGCGAAGCATCACAGTAGACAACAAATCCGCCTGATCCCGAAGGTAGAGATAATACCGGCGCCGTAGTCAAACATGTCCGCAGCTGCTGAAAACTGCGCTCGCACTCCTCTGTCCAAACGAAAGGAACTCCCTTCCGGGTCAAACTGGTCAACGGTGCAGCTATACGGGAGAAGTCCTGAACAAAACGCCTGTAGTAGCCCGCCAAGCCTAGAAAACTACGGATCTCAGTAACCGATGTAGGTCGGGGCCACTGCTGAACAGCCTCAATCTTCTTCGGGTCCACACAAATGCCGTCTCTCGTAACCACGTGACCCAAGAATCCGACGCTGTCCAGCCAGAATGCACACTTGGAGAACTTCGCGAACAGCTGGTGCTCCCTCAGAGTCTGTAACGTAATCCGCAAGTGCTGCTCGTGCTCCTCTCTGCTCCGGGAGTACACTAAGATATCGTCGATAAACACGATGATGAACAAGTCAAGATACGGCCTGAATGTACGGTTCATCAAATCCATAAATGCTGCTGGGGCGTTGGTGAGTCCGAACGACATCACCAAAAACTCGTAGTGGCCATAGCGTGTACGGAAAGCTGTCCTCGGTATATCCTCCTGTCGGACTCGCAGCTGATGGTATCCTGATCGCAAGTCGATCCTCGAAAAATACCCCGCACCCTGAAGCTGGTCGAACAAATCATCAATGCGCGGCAACGGATATCTGTTCCGAACGGTAACTTTGTTCAGCTGGCGGTAGTCGATACACAAGCGCAAACTTCCATCCTTCTTCTTGACAAACAGGACCGGAGCACCCCACGGAGAAACACTCGGTCGAATAAGCCCCTTATCCAACAAATCCTGCAACTGATCCTTCAGCTCTCGAAGCTCTGCCGGGGCCATCCGATAAGGCGGTATAGAAATAGGCCCCGAACCGGGAATCAAATCAATGCAGAACTCAACATCGCGCTCAGGCGGTAGCCCAGGTAGCTCATCAGGGAAAACATCAGGAAACTCACAAACTACCGGGACCCGGTCCAACGGAACATCTGCAGCTCGAGTATCACAAATAGACGCTAAGAATCCCTGACATCCCTTCCGCAAGAGCTGACCAGCGCGAAGAGAAGAAATTAAGCTGGGAAGGGCGACACTGCGGTCTCCCTGAATAACAAGGACTGGCTCTCCCGGAAAGCTAAATCTGACTGCCTTCTCACGGCAGTCCACCGAAGCATAACAAGTGGCTAGCCAATCCATGCCCAGAAGCACATCAAAGTCCAACATATCGAGGAGTATCAAATCAACTGATGAATCCCTCTCCCCGATATGAACGGAACACAAACGAAATACAAACCGAGCGACAAACGACTCGCCTACCGGAGTAACAACAACAAGCGGCTGATCTAACGACGACGACTCACGGCCCAACATCGGTGCAAAGTGTGTAGAGACGTACGAATGTGTGGAACCTGGGTCGAATAATACCCGTGCGTCGAAAGAACAAACTGGCAAGGTACCTGTCACGACGGCATTGGATGCCTGCGCATCCTGCGGTGTCAAAGCAAAAACTCGGGCCTGTCCTCCACCGATAGCGGGCTGACCTCGACCTCGGCCTCTGCCTCCTCGTCCTCTCTGAACAGGACCGCCGCGTCCACGGCCTCTCGGTGCACCTAACTGGCGTGGAGCATCGCCTGGGGTAGGAAGTAGGGCTCTCTGAGGAGGGGGTGGTGATGGTGGTAGGGTCACGTGCGGAACTGTCGCTGCTCCCTGTCGTCTCACCGGGCAGTCTCTGACAAGATGGTGCAAACTCCCGCACCCAAAACATCCTGGCGACGGCTGCTGCCCCTGGGAATAAGAACCATATAACTGTCCCCGTCCAAATCCTCTGCCTGGCCTATCTCTCGGAAAGAATCTGGCGCGCTGCCTCTGAGGCGGTACATCGGTGCGCATCCTCTTCGGCCCAGAAACGGCCGAAGTCTGTGATATGCGTGCCTCCATCCGCAATGCCGTATCCCTAGCAGCTGAATAAGTGTCGTAGCGCTGGGCGCCAATGGCAAGATATAGCTGGGCATCAAGTCCCTGTACGAACCTCTTCACCATCTTCTCCTCGGTATCCACCAAATACTGAGCATATCGGGACAACTGAGTAAACTGGATGTCATACTCAGACACCGTCATCCCAGGTGTCTTGACTAAGGCCTCGAAACTGCGAGCTCTGGCGTCACGAACGCTCTCTGGAAGGAAACGGGCTAGAAAGACCGCTGTAAACTCGACCCAAGTCATAGGCGGTAGATCTGCAGCTCGACCTCTCAAGACTGACTCCCACCATGTCTGCGCGAGACCCTCTAGCCGGAAACTGGCAAGCTCTACCCATCGATCATCCGAACATCTCAGCGAACGGCAGATCCTGGCTAAACTGTCAAGGAACGTCTGTGGGTCCTCCGCTGCCTCGGTGCCGGTGAATACTGGAGGTCTCAGCCTCATGAAATCCTGTAGTGAAACCGGAATGGCCACGGTGGTGGTAGTAGGAGCAGGTATCATGGTCGTCTGTGATGTAGTAGGTACGTCATCCGGCCTCGGTGTACGACTGGCTGCAACTAGGGATCCTACCATCTGACGCAGCTCCTGCATGCCTCCCATCATCTGTCGCAACTCCTCCATACCGGTCTCGAGCCTATCCATACGGCCTGGGGAAGGTGGATCGGTCTGTCCCAGCGGCGTAGGCATACCACCCTGCTCAGTCCTAGTCTCGGACGAGCCAGCTCGAATCTCGTCTCTGGCGGCAGCCCTCTGTGCCCTCGTAGCCTTCGGCGGCATAGTGGCTGTTACAGGAAAACGGATAGTAAGAACAGTGCAATAGGATCATAGGATACACGGAATTGAAGAAGGAATTTTTCAAGCAAGTATATCCTAAAGTCACTTAGGCGGAGTACCGTATCGTAAGTATGCCGCGGACATACGCACGCTACGTTACCCTGCTTAAGTCACTTACTCCATCTACCAAGGGTCATCCTACACTCACAAAGGTAAAACCTATCGCTCTGATACCAACTTTGTCACGACCCGCAGGGTACGGAACGTGACTGGCACTTGAGTTTACGAAACGTCTAAAGGCGTCCGTAAAACAAGTAAGCCAAAGCCCAGAAAACAAAACCGATGAAGCAAAAGAGTGAAGAAAACCCAATCATTTGAAAGCAAGTTTATCAAATAAGTCATGAAAAACACTTTTAAAAACAATACCAATTTTTCCCGAAAATTTCGGCAGAGTCTCCTTTGTAAATACTGGCCCCCAAAAATGGGTACAGCAAAATATATACATGAATCCAACAAAATAGGGCATCCCCAAGCGGGAGCTAGCTCTTCGCCATACGGCGGTCACAAATCCCACGCAATGTAAATGACAACAAGCATAATAAAGCATAATAAAGCATAAGGAAGCATGAAAAAGTAGCATGTCGGCTCAAGTGAGCTCGACCCCAAATACAGTATAAAATCCACAAACCTCACAGTCTCATCTCTAGGTCAATATACAATAATCTGATAGAACAGTAGATGGAGTACACTAGATACAAGAATATACAAGGTGGTACAAAAATAACATAACCCACCTATGAGCAAATCTCGAGCTCAGGCAAAAGAGGCAAAAGACAAGTGCGCCCGCCGCTACTGAACTGACGGAGCGGACCTGCAAAAGACTGTGGCACAACGGGGGTGAGTTGCCAACTCGTGAGTAATAAATAACATCTACAAAGGCTATCGTATGCATGCACACAAGCATCCTAGCATCTAAAATACAGGTATGACTGGATGCACTAGCAGGTGTGTATATAACATCAGTGTACTAATATGTATGCAATATGAATATCTGAGGTCTCAATAGGTTTATATATAAAAATATCTTATCTCTTTTTCTTTTGAAACTCTTTTAGAATGCCAGCAAATGCCAATGAATCGACGAAAATCGGTGTCCAGCAACGACACCCAAAAGCTGTCTCAAATCTCATAATGTATCTCTGGCCTCAGCCGTCCGGCTGACCCATCTCAAATATCAATATCTCATCATCTAGCGGCCACGGTCGGTATCCTCTGGATATCCGCCGTCCCAAACAGTCACCGGTAGGTAATCCGTCCCCTGCCAGGCTCAACGTCATCACCACATTCCTCTTGCCCCGGGGTACCTTACCGGGCCCACCATGTACCCGTGCCGGTTCCTCCACTCCTCGACACGGATTTCCAAAGCCACAGCAAACTCATGGTGGACGACACTTACATCACTAGAAAACCGCAATTTACATGTTTTAAAATATCATAAGTTTGGAAATTTTGCGGCTTTCCCCCGAAATCCAGCAATATCATAAAATCTCAAGAAATCCTCATAAGTGCATATATCAATGCTAATGAATGCGTATGATATCAATAATCAAGTTGCGATGTGTGATTAACGTATTAAACATGAACAATGAATATGATGAAGTACATGCACATGAATAGCAATCCTAGGGTTTCATTTTAAGGAAATAACACAATTTAAGTATCAATTAGTAAAAGGTTTAAATTAAAGGTTATCTAGTGTGGTGGCATAGCAATTACCAGGGTGTGTGTGTAACATGAATAGTGCTCGTGCTGCATATAAAACCTGGTAATGGTGCATGTGTCCTACAATTGAGTTTGCATATATGGTATAACCTATTGATCTAATTGCAGCAATTATCATGCCAGTATTATTATTCTAATGTCACAAGTGATTATCCAATTTACTATTTTCCAGTTAACTAAATCTATCGGGCGACTTGCGCCATCCAGACGATCGTCCCCCGTAGATGTTAAATCTACTCACCGGGATCCCTGGCTAGCTGTGTCCAATCACCGCCTTTCCCTTTCGCGCCGCGTCTGACGTCTCCGCGACCGAACCTGGAATTTACATCAATACCAAACATAAGGTTACGTAACAAGAACGACGCAAAACCCCAACGAAACTACTAAAGTTCGCTAACTGGGTACAACGTGCACAAAGTGCGCGGACACACGCGAAAATCGCAAAAACTGCCAAAAACGCCGATTTTGGGTCACCCGGCAAAACTAAAACCCGACTACCCAAAAACCGCACTCACGCATCCTAAAAGTCGTAGGACAAGCCAACAAAATCATCAAGATACCACAATTAACTCATCACATAACTTCTATAAAAATCTAGTAAGCAGAAATTGCAATTTGATGCAAACATCGACAATATAGCGACAAAGTCAACACCACCCAACGCCAACATTCCAAACTAACCAAAAAGTTAGCCAATACACCAATTCTAAACCATTAACTAAGCTTAAAAAAACTAATTTACATAACAAAACCTTCTCTTGATTTTTATAAATAGCAAACATAACTCAAACTATATAAGAAATCCTTACTTTAACACTATAATTTAGCCTAATAAGCAAATTAACCACTTAGCTTAAGGTTAGCAAAACACTAGATAGCAAATTAGGTCTAATCAACACAAATTAGGTTTAATCAACTCACTAATCATGTTTTCAAATACCATTTCCATACAAAAACCTTTTCTTGAAAACCTTAAAACAACAACTTTACAACTAAAATCAACTTCTAAAATTACCTAAATTAGCATAATTAAAGACTACATAATAAGGTAACCATATAGATTAGTTTACTAACAACTAGTTTAACTAATAAACAACTTAAATAAATTATCATGGTTCAAAACCTAGTTCATTTTTCAAACAAAATCTAAGGAATCTAGATTAACTACACTAAATTATCACTAAACCATAACACATAAGCACTTAAACAAGGAATTTAACAAGATGGAATTTATACCTCTTGATCACTAGATCAAGCAAGAAAGTTTCCTCCAATTGATGGCCTCAAACACCAAGATCCAAGCAAGAATGGTTAAGGAAAATGATAGCATATGGATTTTGTATGGATTTTTGGAATTAATTCATGGATTTTGATGCATTTCCTTAAAGGAAATTGAAGAAAAATGCAAAGAAAAGAGATGAGAAAGAGGGGTGCAGGTTTCGGCCAGGTTGGAGGTATGGGGGAGGGTGTGGGGTGAGTGGGAAGGTCAAGGGTCAAGTTTAAAAGTCAATGTATCATACATTTATCCAATATATTAAAATAAATACCATAAACTATCAATTAACTCAAGAAACAACTCAAGAAAGAGAGAGGTCAGAATTTTCTGGTCTTGGCCAAGGCTTGGGCTGTTCTTGGGCTGAGGGAAAAGATAGAGGGGTTTTACAAAAGAAATTTTATGCAAAAAGGCCCCCTACAACTCAAAAATTGCAAGTTTTAGCCCAAAATTCAGTAATTTCGTTTCAATTTATAAAAATTGGTTAAAAATCAAAATAAATTACTAAAAATTCATGTTATCACTAGAATATAATTATCATAATTTTAGAGATTAAAATTAGCCCGGAAAAATTTGTATTTATCGCTTATTTAATGTATTTTCTTACCGGCTTAAATAATATTAAAAAAATGAAAAATAGGGAAAAATTTTTAAATGACCAAAATTTCATATTAAACTCATTAGCTACTAAAAACAAGTAATTACCTATCCACTTTAAGTATAATTAGCCCTAAACTGCAAAATATCGAGAAAGACGGTTTTCGGAAAAATACCGAATTTTCACCGAATTTCAGGAAAACACCTAAACGACTTTTCAAGACGCTACAGCAAGTGGGAGATTGTTGGAGATAGTGCCCTCATAGTCAATTATTGGATCACAGGTACGTGATTGCAATGATTGCGGAGGACCTATACCGGTAGGACAGTCTTACTCGAGATGATGGTATGCTATCTGGTTTGCCTTTATCAGTCGTGTACATGATCAGGTGACTGATTACATGTTACACTTTGATAGAGCCCTTAGGATCTTGCTTTACCACCAACAGTATGATGGCGATCATATACGTGAGAGTTGGGTGGTTTATACGCATATCCTTAATTGTGGCCCTAGTCGTGGGAGTTTCGAGACAGGGCATCGATACTCCGGAGTAGACTAGTGTGTACAGTCGAGACCCCGACGAGGGGCGGTGGCCGGTCTTACAAGCCACTGGTGTCAGTTGGATCACCTAAGATGTATACAGGTGCTCATTGGGTTATGAGTACACCGGACAGGACTCGCCGGGAATCTGCTAGTTAGTATTATATCTATCGTCAGATAGCAGTTCCCTGGTGACATGTGTACAGGTTAGTTCATCGACCTGAGGTCGTCATTTGTCTCGTGTGAGTTCCCACTGTGCTTTGATTTCTACCCTACCACGGCTCAAAGGAGTCGTGCAAACAGGTAGTTTTTGGGTACAGTCCCGAGCCATATGGAGGCACGTGAGCGGATCGGCAGGGGATTCGTCTCTCCCGGTATTGGGGGCGAGATCGTGCTGTATCTAGGAGAGCCATTACACAAAGTCCATGGCCATGGCAGGAGATTTACTGGTAGGTACTCCAGTAGTATCTCAGGGTGTTATTGGGCTTCACTCCGACACGACTTATACTGCTATTGGGGGTCTGACGTTACTAGCCCCCTAGGCAGATATGCGATACTCATAGACGAACGGACCGGACTGTATATACATTGTCACTGTTAGGCTCAGTAGGGTTTTCCGGATGAGTTCGCTCATCGGCATCCCTTAAGGTCAGTCCATGGGCAGTCGTTACGCATTGCTAGTGCCGCTGACGGTTTGTGGTTAAACCCACTGCCAGGGTACTGACGAGTCATTAGAGTCCCCCACAGACAGTTTCCCAAGTTCGGGCGAAACGTTGTAGAGGCCGTATGGTTTTATGGCAGGGTTCGGAAAATGTACGTGCGTTTACGCACGTGTTATTTTTCGGGCAGATGATACTGGTCGGCTTTGGTTTAAGCCGGATTCGAGTATTATATTGAGTAGGTATAATATCTTTGTCTCAGTTGCATTTGTATTCGGTCGTAATACAAATGCGGGTATATTTATACAGTTTCGGGGTTATCCTGAAAGTTGTTTCAGGATCACTTTTGGAAGTTGCCAGTTTCCAGTTTTCTATCAGCCGTCTTTTAACATTTGGTTAAAGACGGATTTGTCTTTTCTTGAGATGAGTGTGGATTCTTCTAGAAGGTTCTAGAAGTGGTGAGGTGTTAAGTGACTCATTAGTGCCATTAATGATTCATTTAATGCAAGGAAGAGTTGTATTATGTTCATTGGTTTGCATTAATTACTCTTTGTGACTCATGCTTTGTTGAATGGTTATGATAAGCTTTAGGTTTATTATCACCCTCCTTCTTTGCTCCTACACTCACTCTCCTCCTTCTCTATATAAGGCCGGCCCCTCCCCTCTCTCATTTGGTTACTTGATTCATTGGAAAAAAGATTATGATAGATATTTGGGGTGTATGGAATTCACAGCTCATTTCATTCCATCACCCGATTCCCTCGGCAACTTCATTTACCGATCGTCCACGGACTTGGACGAAGTGAGACAAAGTCATCTACTCATTCTCTACATCATTCTTGGTCGTCTCTTTTAGCAAACTTAACGATCGAGTTGCCTCAAGTCAGAGGCGGGAGCCCGTTTAAAGAATCAGAAACGTGGTGCCACTTGGACGAGAAGATATCGGAGATCGACGAGATCGGAGCAGCCGCAACGGAGCGTGGAATGATGGTTAAAGAACGAAGGACTTGGATCGTTCGGTATAACCTTTCTACACTCTTTACAATTTTTTAGTTTAGCAATAATGGCAGATCCGGGTTAAAGTATACGATAGCGCTAGTTTAAAAGTTTTTTGTTCCGCATTTGGTGTCTGTAGACGGCCGGGGCGCTAGCGTAGACTTACAGAACCGAGAAATCTTATGGTGGATGACACATACATCATATCATAAGAAAACCACAACTTGCATTATTAAAATAAGAACATGTTTATAAAATTCTTGTGGATTTCCCAAAAATCCAGAAATCTCATAATACTGAAATCCTCAAGAAAAATCACCATATGTACACATGTCGGCTATGATGAATGCCTATGGTATCAACAATATGAAATACGATGTGTGACTAGAAAACTATGCATGAACGATGATGAAATGAGGTATATGCAAATGACTAGCAATCCTACGTATCCATCCTGATGAATTGAATATACAAGTACAGGTTTACAAATCATATATGGTGCAATTGTTTTAGATTCTGATTTAAACAAATTAAATAGTGTTCGTAGCATAGCAATTACCAAGACGTGTGTGTCCACATGAATAGTGCCCGTGCAGTATAAACCAATGGTAATAGTGCAAGTGTCCTATGAGATGATATCACACATATATATATATAAGATGATGCGATGCAACGAGATGAATAACTAGGAACTACGCATATAAATCCAAGTACTAATAGAAATTCTCACTATCGGGAGCCTTGCGCCATCCAGACGATTGCTCCATAGATGTGTACATCTACTCACTGGAACGCCTCAGCCAGTCTGATCCAATCACTGCTTTTCCTTTTCGTTCCACGTCCGATATCTCCTCAACCGATCCTAGAATCGTTCAAATATCAATATATAAAGATAAACATTTGATAAAACACGAAGACAACGATACGAAAGAATTAACGCCATGAGTAAGAATACGTGTGCACTTGGTGCACAAGACGTGTATAACATCACTCAAAACCATCCCGATCAGCCTGTTATCCTAGACACACCAGGCCACGACTCGCATCGTACGTATCGCGCAAGACAAAGCACACCAAATATAGATAATTTGTCCCAGATTTTATCTGGAGCAAAAACAAGAAAAACAAGCAAGACCAAACCTCATTAAATACCTACAGACAACTACCTGCAAAATTTCAACATCTAATTCCAAAAATGGGCCGGCCACATTGGAAAAATTGGGGTTCTCATCGAGTCAAGTAGGGTGAAACGGGTCCAGATTTCTACACTACACTCTTAACACAAAGTATAGTCTACAGTATATGCTTGTTTGTTTTAAAAACCACAACGGTAATAGCAGATTCATAATATCCTAAAACATGATTAAAACCCGTTCTAAAACACTAATTAGTGACATTAAGGTAATTTAGTGTAAACTTGTAAAAGGAATTGGTTTACTTGACACTAATTACTCTTAATTACCCTATTTAAGCCATAAAAACCCTAACTTATTATAATCTCCTCTCAAATGTCAAAACTTGCATTAAATTACCACTTAACCAACAAATTAAGCTTAATAAACCAAAAGTTTATCAAATGAATACTTAAGTTAGGCTTTATACCTCAAGGGGAGATGGAAGTGATTCAAACTTGAGATTCTTGCCTTCCAAAATGAAATCTTGCCTCATGAACCAATAAAAGATTTGATTTTAAGTTCTTAGATTTGATTTTGTGAAGTTTTGAGGGATTTGTATGTGAGGTAGAGAGATTAAACCAAGGAAAAATGAAGGAGGAAGAGGGGTGGCTGCCTAGTTGAGAGAGGAAGAGAGTTCTAGAGAGTAGAGAGAGAGAAAAATGAGCCATACTATACAATAAATGCCCCATACACCAATTTTCCATTTCTTTTCCATTTTATAAAAAATAGAAAAGTCTAGAACATATGAGATGAAAGAAAGAAGTGCATATTGTTAGTTATATGTATGCCCTAGAGGCCATTACTGTACATTGGATGTATATTGTAGTGGATGCTGGGACATATATAGGTAGGACTTTCTTGCTCGACATGACAGTACGCTATCTGGTTGCTTTTTATCTTAACGTGTATACTTTCCGTCTCTCTGTTACATGTTGATAAAGCCCTTAGGATGAGTACTCGACTTCCAGGACTGTGATGCAGATCATACTAGTGGGGCCTGGATAGTCCATGAGTACATCCTTGAAATGTTCCTAGTCGAGGGAATATCGAGACAGGGCATCGATATTCCAGAGTAGACTAGCGCATATCTTCTCGACCCATGCGATGGGCGATGGATGATCCCATATCCATTGGTGTTTGACATCGAAGATGGTATGCGGGTGCTCAGTGGAGACTGGGTACACTGAACGGACTCGCCGAGAACTCCCAGATGGTATTATACCTCACGTCAGATGGCAGTTCTCTGGTGACACTGGTACAGCTTAGTCTGTTGACCCGAGATCGTCATAGAGTCTTGTGTGTCTCCCACTGTGCTTTGATTTCCACCCTACCACGGCTCTACTGAGTTGTGCAAACAGGTGGTTTTTGGGTACAGTCCCGATTCACATGGAGGCAATGAGCGATAGGAGGGGATTCGTCTCTCCCGGTATTGGGGGTTGATGTTGCGCTATGCTCGACTGGCCATAACAGGAAATCCCTGGCCAGGGTTGCAGTGACCTACTGGTAAGTGTTATCAGTAGTTTCACACATGTCATGGACTTCACGTCGGCATGACTTATCAAGCTACTGGGGTCTGACGTTTACCACCCCTAAGCGAGATATGCGACATATCAGACGAACAGACCGGACTATACGGCAAGTGTTACTGGTTGGATTCACAGGAGTGTGAGCGGGCTTGCTCGTCGATCTTCTGATCGCTCAATACCCGGGTGGCCGTTACGTTTAGCAGACCGCTTGCGGCTTGTGGGTGTTTGATATGATCATCATCTGCTGCCGGCGTATTGACGAGTCTTTAGAGTCCTACACAGAGCTTTCCTGGCTCAAGCAAAACGAAATAGGAGCGCATATGAGATATGTGCGGGACCGAGAATAATGCGTGTATGTGATACCGTAGTCCATTCTCACGATGAATGCATCGATTGGTTGTATGCGATATAACCTAGTTATCGAATCAAGGATTGATTCAATAAGCCGATACATTGGATACTAGCCGGTTATATGCGATATGACCGGATCATTGAATCAAGTGTTGATTTAATGATTTAATGTATAATTATATATTTGATATATTACTTTGCATTAACTAGTATTGGTTCACTTTAAATTGATTTACTCACTTGTTTTGTGCACATTGTATATGTGATATATTTTTTTTTTGTGCACATGATTGTATCATGTTTGATGATACATTCTAGCTTGGTTTTGTGTAAAGTATTAAACCATGGTTAGTTAGTGGTTAGGGTATCATTTCTTTTCTTTATTCATTTATCTATTTATTTATTTTATTTATTTCATTTAGAAAAGATAAAGAGATAAGAATGGTTGCTAGTTTTGTTTTTAGTTGAAGATTCATGAAGCATTGACTTAGTCACCATTCTTGTCTCATGCCTAACCCTAACCACTCATCTAACCTTAGTTAAATCTCTACACTAAACCATGGTTGAAGAAATGATAAGTATTCATTTTATTATCTATTTTTAAATAACTTATCATATCTTCTTCTTCTTCTTCATCTTCTTCTTCCATGAAGAAAGCTTGCTACTCCAATGGCAAGTGATGAAAACTAGTGAGAAATCCAAAACTAAAGTCTACCCACTTCCTATTTCTTCATCCTCTACCTCTTGCCAAGTAGTATAGGGTGTTTCCTTCACAAGTTTTCATGGCTTGGTGAAGGTGGAGCTTGATCTAGTGATGCCTCGACGTAGATCATCTTCGGCACGTCGTCGATGACCTAGCCCGTTTTTCCTCTGATGAAGCCGACGCTAGAGCCCAAGATACGATTTGGACAGCGAGGGGACTTCATCACGGAGCCTAGGAGGTGGTGAACCGGATCTACAAAGATTGTAGCCCCTTTCCTTTAGATACATTTCCGTTTACTTGCTTGCTTTGCCTATATTTCTAGTTAACGATCCGTATTAGGGTTTGTAGGCACAAGGAATTTTTGATTTGTGCATGTTTGATCACTTGTGAGACTCCATTAGAGTGCCTAGGAACCCTACAGTGGTATCAGAGCCTAGCTAGAGCCTTAGGCGAAGTCCTGACGGAGTTAGAAGTCCGATCGACCCAAAACCCCGACTTTGAAAATGCTCTCTGGACATTTCTGTAAAATGTGGATTTTTGTAGATTAAAAATATTCAGAAAAATCAGCAGGAAGATCTAAGGGTTACAGTAAAATTCGAGGGCCTGATTCCATAAAGGCGCCGCGGATCCGCGGCATGAGCATTCTCATGCGGCGGTTCCGCGGCCATTTTGTCGTTTTGTGCATCCAATTTTGCACAGTAATTCTTAGTTGTCTGTGCTGGCTTTCCTGGGGATTTTTAATAATTTTTTCCAGAGTTGCATTTTCTGGGTTGTATTGGGGACTCGGTGTATCGATCGGATTGTCTAATTCTGTCTGTGTGGCTTTCCGGATAAATTTTAGAATATGTTAAAAAGTTCGACCGGATATAAATACCCAATTTTTCCCCTGTCGGGAAATTTCCAAGTGTTGGATTTTTCCGTAGTTTAACGACGTTCTAAGTAGTGCAAGTAACGTGATGGACCCTCTAGAAGACAACAAACCTTAACTCGATTATGTGACCGTCTTGAACTGCCCTTTGAACCTTCGGGTTTGGGGCAGTACGGCGTGCCACATGTGAGGTGTTGGCTTGACCCTTCTACGGCTGGACCGTTGGTACTGAGGCACGAACTGAATGTTGTTAGACTTATTTCATGTGTTGAGCTGTATCGGGAAAACTTGGGTGTTCGATTGTTCGATCGAAAACTTTAGCATTTTCTGTTTATCCGGAATGTGATACAATAATTGGAATTCACAAGTAGTTATGAGATAACTGAATGAATGTTATAAACATAGCAGTTTAGTCTCACTTGATCGGTTGCCACGGAATTTTGATGTGATCAAAAGTCCGTAGCAATCACGTAGCGTACGCGGATACTCGCCGGGTAAACTTAATAGACAGCCTCACTCCATTGCCCCGACCAAGTGACTGTAGGAGAACCCCGTCGCCGAAAGCATCCGTTCGGGTGCTCGCGGCAGCGGTGTTCCGCCTTGGTGCACTTTGTCGACGGCGTCGGGGGTGCGGCCGCCTACTAAAGTTTGCGATGAGAATTCGATCAGAATGTCGGGAATCCTGTTGAATTTCCCGACTTGATATTGAAAAGTGTTTTCGATTTTGAGACTAAAATGCGGGGTTTATAATTGTTAGGCATGCGATGTCTAAGTAATTCATTTGGTCAGGCATGCGATGTCTGAGGAGGTTGCGGATTCCAACTGTTGTAGTTTTACACTTTCTTTTCTGTGACCGTAAGTGTAATATGTGATATCGCCGGTTTCGTTGCTATATGTCAACGACAATTGGGATGGACATATTTACTTACGTTGATGACATGTGATGTTATGTGTTGCTGGATATGTTATATTGGATCGTCGTGTTTGAATAGCCGGGGGGTTTTTATGTGAGATGAGTGTTTTTTCATTTTCATTCATGTAAAAACTTGTATGTAATATTCTTTTATTGTGGCACTTCCAGGTTGCGGAAGTTGTCACCGTTGATGTATATTATTTACTTTTCTGCACTAGGATAGACCCAAGGAGGGGAGCACAAGTAACCGGGTTCTGGGGTCCAGTGGGAGACCAACTCGAAGAGTCGAGTCCGGGTCTCCTAACCCTAGAATTGGTAGGGTTGCTTGCCGCTCTCGTAGGGGTCTAGGGGTGTGGGATTGGCTATTCATCACGACCGTGGAATCCGTGTTTTATACTGGCTCGTATTGAAAACACGGACGTCCTAGTATATCCAATATTTCATATGATTCTTTCTGCTGCGTTATCTGTGATGTGATCATGCGATGTTCTGTGCTCTGTTCAGATAGATGTAGTATATAGTATATATGATATATTATATAGACGTTGCTTATGTTTTACACCCGCGCTAGCCCTGCCTCGCTCTGCCGTTAGTTACCTAACCTAACGGTGCAGACGGGACATCGAGGCGAATGCGGATGGCATAAGCGTACGTTATATTTATCTGTGATGATTAGGTGGACTTAAATGATGGGATATTCATTAATGAGATTAATGAAAGAAAAATAAACCTAATTGATGTTGTGGAATCGAATTTCAAAATAAAACAGGTAGCTACAGTTCTTGCTTTGCATCGTGGTGTTCCTTGTCGAACATCCTGCACCTTATTCGATAAGGAAAGGACCGAGATCCCTTCACCGGGAGTGACTCCTTTAGCAATAACTGGCAGATGCTACAACCCTCGGTTTGTCTTTTGATCGCTTCTATAGTTTCTGCTTTGCACAGTGATATATATGATATATCCCGCACCTCATTCGACGAGGAAAGGGCCGACGATCCCTTCACGGGGAATGACCCCTTTAGCAAAACTAGAAAAGCCTCAAAAACATTCCATTTAAAAACCATTTGATTCCGCAACGAGATCAAGTTCAAAGTGTTAAAGGTTTTCATAAAAACCAGCCGCAACCCTCCGTCATTTTAGGAAGTAGAGTACTTAGTATTCGTGCTGTGTTTGTTGACCATAGTCAAGGCACAGTGTACGGTAGCTAAGTGATGTCTTCCTACACCGCATATAATGCGATTAGTTAGGACAGTCGCGTGACTTTGTTGACCTTAGTTAAGGGTCATGTGGGTGGGTCTAATTAATCACGAAATGACGGGTAGAACTTGACTAGTACTTATGATTTGTTGACCATAGTTAAGGTCATAGGTGCTAGGGGTAAAAACCTTTATCGGGAGTTTCAAGTGTTGAAATTTGCAATGAGATTGTATACCTTCTATATGATAGTTGAATCCCAATACCCACTGCGAGTAATTGTTACTCCTGGAGAGTTTTGCACTTTGCAATTAGCCGATCAAGTAGGTGTCTAGAAAGGTGTCAACGGGGTTACGCCTCTGGGAAAACGAGGTTTACTGTAATTAGGTCCGTGCGAAAGTACGGGGAACCTCCCTCAAAGTACCGACACTGGCCTGGCTGAAAGATTGGCGAACTTGTAGAGTGTAATTAATCCCGGCTAGTCTTTCCTTTTAAGGTTTGAAGGAAGATTTGATAAAAACAGTGGGAGCCATCCTGATTAAATAAAATAAATAACCAATCTGATCTTGCAAGAGCGCACACTGAGTGTTTTCTTCTCTCTCTCTCCAGGTAGCGACCATATCACGCCTTAATCAAGATAATAATATGGATGTATTGACCGAACCCGCTTGTTATACTGAGCTGGGAAACGTTGGTTCCGCTCTAACTTATAATTGTTATAAGACAGAGCAGGAAATAGGGGAATGCCAGGATTCACATGCCTCCCAAATGAAGAAAGTGCATGAGATGCATCTCCTTCGGGTGTGTTCATTAAAAAGAACTGTTTCTCAGTATCCTCTGCATCTTGGGTATATGATACCGGATCAGGATCCCAGATATGTAAGCTGTTACATAGGGCTACAAAAAGGTAGAAAAACTGAGAACGGGTGATAAGTTTCATGAGACAGAAACCGGGGCAAGTGTTGCAGCCAAGTCTGTTGGTCACTGTCACCCTGTATTACCAGTACATTGATTCTGAACAAATGCTATTAGATACCGAACCTGATATACAAAATCATATCAGTCTCTTTATTAGTAAAGAAGGATATAATTTTGTATTGTTGGATAATGTTTTGAACATTTCCTATATCAAAAGTTGATCGGTTCAGGCACGTTATCTAAAAGCATTAATGTTCTAAATCAAACTACAGTTCTTAGTATACGGAACACACACAAGAGGAAGAGTTCAGAAATGAACGGATCCTTCTTGTGGTATTGTAGACTAGGTCACATCAATGCAACCCGACTGGCTGAAGTTACATTTTAGATGCATATTTAAATCAGTTTGAATTTACATCTTATGAAACTTGCCAGTCATGTCACAAAGATTAGATGACCATAGCTCCGTTTACTGGAAACAGAGAAAGAGTTAGTAAACTCTTGGGACTGATACATTATGATGTATGTAAAGTCTCCTGTCTACACATGCCAGGACTGGTTCTTTATACTTCATTATATTCTCTGATAATCTTTCAAGATTCAGTCATATGTTCCTGTTGAAACATAAGTCCGAACCTTTTGAGGTATTCACAGAATATAAGTTAGAAGTAGAGAACCAATAACCGGGTATAAGTATTATGTCCTATGATGAGATCAGGGAGGAGAATACTTATGCATAGCATTCCTGGACCATTCTAAAGGAGAATGAGATTCTCTCTCCGTACTACTCCTCTGAATACACCACAGCACAACGGTGTATCAGGGCGGAGCAATTGCACAATATTAGATATGGTGTGCTCTATGATGAGAATTACTGAGTTACCTATTTCCTTTTGGGGTTATGCACTTGAGAAGTTGCATACCTATTGAATTAGGTTTGAATCAAATCAGTGCCTACCACTCCATATGAGATATGGTATGGGAAGAACCCATCTCTTAAGCGAGTTAAGATTTGGGGTTTTCCGGCCTATGTTTAAAGCAAAATCCGGACAAGATCGAGGCAGGATCAGTTCTGTAGAACTGGAAAGGTTCCAGCTATACAAAACTGCAGTTGATGATTTGACAGAACCATAAGATTCTATAGTTCCTGACGAACCTCAGCCTCTCCGCCGATCTAGCAGGGTTCCTCATCCGCCTGAGAGATACCTCGGTTTCTCGATGACAGTGGGAGCAAGGAATGCATCATGAGATGATGACCCAACTAGTTTCGAGCAGGCCATCAAGAGTAGGGACTCTGTAAGAATGGCTGGATGCTTAGCGATCTGAGATGGAATCCATGTACACCAGCAAAGTATGGACTTTGGTTGCTATATCTGAAGGGTTAAATCCCCATCAGGAGCAAGTATATCTTGAGAAGATTACTTGGTGTAGATGGAAAAGTTGAGACTTTCAAAGCTAGGCTTATTAAAGGTTTTAGTCATCAACCAGGCATGGATAATGATGAAACCTTTTCCAAGTGACTATGCTTAAGTCCATCCGGATCCTACTTAACATTGCTACATACCATGACTACGATATCTGGTGGTTGGGTGCCATGACTACTTTTCTAAATACTGATTTAGAAGAGAACGTCTATAAGAGCACAGCCAGAGGTCTTCGTAAACAGTGGGAGCAGCGGAAACGTGTGCAAGTTGCTTTACATAATGAAGCAGGCATCGCGGAGTTGGAACGTCTGTTTTGATGTGATAGTCAAAGTGTTTGACTTCATCAAAATGGTAGACGAACCTTGTATATACAAAAGGGTAGTAGAGAGTAAGGTGGTCATCTTCGTATTGTACGTAGACAACATACTCTTGATAGGAAAAGAGTTTCCTATACTATGATCGGTCAATCTCCTATTATCACTAGGATTCTCCAAATAGGATCAAAGTGATACCTCCTAAATCCTGAGTTTTCATCTATGAGATAGATGTAATTGGATGCTAGGATTCTCACTAGATGTAGTGAGATGATATCAATCGATCCTGGGGAGAATCACTGGAAGAGTTCCAGGGTGATAAAGACGACTAAATGTCAGTCATGGGCATTGTCTTTACCCTCAGTAGAGGGACGGTATGTTGGAAGAGTTCCAAGATAGATACCGTGGCAAACTAGACGATAAAGGCTGGTAACATCGCTATTGAAGATACTACCAAAGAGGAAGTTTGGGTGTATATTGGTTCATAAGATGAACTAGGTTCCTGCCATTGTATGACAATGGAAGTGTGGCTTCGGCCCTGGAACCCTGGTCCCATCAGTGACCCAGACATATTCTGAGGAAGCATCACCTGATCATGGAGATGGTTGATCTCCAGGGTGATCGAGGTTAGGAGAGTAGACTCAGAGGACAACACGGCGGATCCACTCACGAAGGCCTTTTCCCAAAGAGAGACTTTTAGGGGATGGTTGAGTATTAGATACTACAACCACTGCTACAGATGGCCCTAGTGCAAGTGGGAGATTGTTAGTTATATGTATGCCCTAGAGGCCATTACTGTACATTGGATGTATATTGTAGTGGATGCTGGGACATATATAGGTAGGACTTTCTTGCTCGACATGATAGTACGCTATCTGGTTGCTCTTTATCTTAACGTGTATACTTTCCGTCTCTCTGTTACATGTTGATAAAGCCCTTAGGATGAGTACTCGACTTCCAGGACTGTGATGCAGATCATACTAGTGGGGCCTGGATAGTCCATGAGTACATCATTGAAATGTTCCTAGTCAAGGGAATATCGAGACAGGGCATCGATATTCCAGAGTAGACTAGCGCATATCTTCTCGACCCATGCGATGGGCGATGGATGATCCCATATCCATTGGTGTTTGACATCGAAGATGGTATGCGGGTGCTCAGTAGAGACTGGGTACACTGAACGGACTCGCCGAGAACTCCCAGATGGTATTATACCTCACGTCAGATGGCAGTTCTCTGGTGACACTGGTACAGCTTAGTCTGTTGACCCGAGATCGTCATAGATTCTTGTGTGTCTCCCACTGTGCTTTGATTTCCACCCTACCACGGCTCTACTGAGTTGTGCAAACATGTGGTTTTTGGGTACAGTCCCGATTCACATGGAGGCAATGAGCGATAGGAGGGGATTCGTCTCTCCCGGTATTGGGGGTTGATGTTGCGCTATGCTCGACTGGCCATAACAGGAAATCCCTGGCCAGGGTTGCAGTGACCTACTGGTAAGTGTTATCAGTAGTTTCACACATGTCATGGACTTCACGTCGGCATGACTTATCAAGCTACTGGGGTCTGACGTTTACCACCCCTAGGCGAGATATGCAACATATCACACGAACAGACCGGACTATACGGCAAGTGTTACTGGTTGGATTCACAGGAGTGTGAGCGGGCTTGCTCGTCGATCTTCTGATCGCTCAATACCCGGGTGGCCGTTACGTTTAGCAGACCGCTTGCGGCTTGTGGGTGTTTGATATGATCATCATCTGCTGCCGGCGTATTGACGAGTCTTTAGAGTCCTACACAGAGGTTTCCTGGCTCAAGCGAAATGAAATAGGAGCGCATATGAGATATGTGCGGGACCGAGAATAATGCGTGTATGTGATACCGTATTACATTCTCGCGATGAATGTATCGATTGGTTGTATGCGATATAACCTAGTTATCGAATCAAGGATTGATTCAATAAGCCGATACATTGGATACTAGCCGGTTATATGCGATATGACCGGATCATTGAATCAAGTGTTGATTTAATGATTTAATGTATAATTATATATTTGATATATTACTTTGCATTAACTAGTATTAGTTCACTTTAAATTGATTTACTCACTTGGTTTGTGCACATTGTATATGTGATATATTTTTTTTTTTTTTGTGCACATGATTGTATCATGTTTGATTATACATTCTAGCTTGGTTTTGTGTAAAGTATTAAACCATGGTTAGTTAGTGGTTAGGGTATCATTTCTTTTCTTTATTCATTTATCTATTTATTTGTTTTATTTATTTCATTTAGAAAAGATAAAGAGATAAGAATGGTTGCTAGTTTTGTTTTTAGTTGAAGATTCATGAAGCATTGACTTAGTCACCATTCTTGTCTCATGCCTAACCCTAACCACTCATCTAACCTTAGTTAAATCTCTACACTATACCATGGTTGAAGAAATGATAAGTATTCATTTTATTATCTATTTTTAAATAACTTATCATATCTTCTTCTTCTTCATCTTCTTCTTCCATGAAGAAAGCTTGCTACTCCAATGGTAAGTGATGAAAACTAGTGTGAAATCCAAAACTAAAGTCTACCCACTTCCTATTTCTTCATCCTCTACCTCTTGCCAAGTAGTATAGGGTGTTTCCTTCACAAGTTTTCATGGCTTGGTGAAGGTGGAGCTTGATCTAGTGATGCCTCGACGTAGATCATCTTCGGCACGCCGTCGATGACCTTGCCCGTTTTTCCTCCGATGAAGCCGACACTAGAGCCCAAGATACGATTTAGATAGTGAGGGGACTTCATCACGGAGCCTAGGAGGTGGTGGACCGGATCTACAAAGGTTGTAGCCCCTTTCCTTTAGATACATTTCCGTTTACTTGCTTGCTTTGCCTATATTTCTAGTTAACGATCCGTATTAGGGTTTGTAGGCACAAGGAATTTTTGATTTGTGCATGTTTAATCACTTGTGAGACTCCATTAGAGTGCCTAGGAACCCTACACATGTTACATTTTTTAAAAGGAATTAAGTTGTCATGGTTGTTAAAACAAGTATTAACCTAGGGTTGCACAAGATGTGTGTGTGCATGTTTTAAGGAAATAGTTTCGTAATTAATAAATAAGTAAAATAGATAATTAAGTGAACAATAATTTAAATGTTAACTAATAAAACGCAATTATACACATATTCACATCATCAAATAGATATATTCATGTTTATGTGGAAAATATTTATTAACTAGGTTTTTACGAAAAACACGTATCTTCACTAATTAACACAAAATTAACCTATACGAATTTTCAAAGCGTTACAAGTGCAATGGTTCAAAGTGTGTTTCTATCTCACTAACTAGCTTACATTATCTCTTGTTTCTCAACACATGAGAGTGTAGAAAGAAGGTAGATGTTGAAGGTGGAGGAGCTCAAGAAAGGGAGAGAAGAATGAAGCAAATGGTGAGAGCTCAAGAAAAATGAAGTATGTAAGTGAGAGAAAAATCCTCACTTTGGTTTTGTAAAACAATTTCCACAAATAAAATATCCAACCATACTTCAATAGTGGGTACAAATGAATTGAAATTCATTTGTCAACACTATTGAGGCATGGCTCTCACCATACTCTGCTCACCTCACTTTACACCTCATTTTCCATTTTAAAGTTAAATGGAAAAATCAAGAATGAGGTGTCCACTTTCTAGAATGTATTCTGTATAAAATACAGATTACGGTCTACCGTATATACATACCTGTATTCGTATAAAAATATGAATACCCGACGAGATAGAATAACATAAAGAACATAATACTAGAATATGCATATCGAAATATATATATATATATATATGTAAATTATTAAATCAATACCTGATTTAATAATCCGGCTCAAAACCCTAACCGGCTAGTATTATCAACTGTCCAATCGAAAGTCCAGATATATAGTACCATCAATAAATCAGAACCCTGCACGTATCCAATACGGCTACTACATCATTTCGCCTGAACCAGGGAAACCCTCTGTATGGGACTCTAAAAACTCGGCAGTACGCCGGCAGTGAGTTACTGGATAAATCCATAACAATAAGCACGTCAGTGGCACTAGCTGTACGTAACGGCTACCCGGGTACCTTTCGAAAAGGAAGGCCGACGAGCAAACTCATCCGGATCCCTACTGAGCCTATCCATGACAATATCCGTACATGCAACGTTCTGAAAAATCGTTTAAGTGAAATTTCTGATAATCGGTAAAATAACTGGTGTTTTCCGAAAAAACCAAGATATAATTATTTTTCAACATAGAATTAAATATACTTATTCTAGCAATGCAATTGCTGGTATTTGGTATTTAATTGGTCACTTGTAAATTTCTAATTTACTAAAATATTTTCCGTAATTAATTGTTTTAATATTATTTTAAGCTTTCACTAATACATTTAATTAGTGGAAATTACAAATTGGAATGGGTTAATACAAATTTTGTGAACTATGACAAGCTAGAATCTAGTTTGTAACATATTCTTTCTTCTAAAATTTTTCTCATGGTTCTAGATGTTTTTAGAATGCTAGATTAAATAAAATAAAAATAGAAATTGATATGAAGTGTTTTAATGAGGCTTGAAGGGTTTTTCTTAACTTGGGAAATTATACACACAGAAAAACTCCTATTTCCCCACACTTGGCCGAGCCCAACATGAGCAGTCCCAATTCCCCATTGATATTTTCCTCACAAGTTAAAAGAAAAAGAAAATAAAAAGAAACTAATAAAGAATGAAGTATGGGCTTATTATATTTGAAGTATGGACAAATTATTGACTTCAAACCCACACCCACATCCTCTCTCTCCCCTCCCCTCTCTTTGGCCGAGCCTATCACGGCAGCAGCTCCCCCACCTCATTCTCTTCACAAAATTCTCCAAAATTCATCAAAAACCCAAACAAAACCTCATTAATTCTTCCATTAAACCCTTAACCTTTTTCCTTGACCTATCTAGCTTGGGTTCTTGAAGCAAGAAGCCTTTTGGAGGCCAAGATTTGTCAAGTTAGATCCATAATTGAGAGGTATAAATTCTAAGCTTATGGTTAATTAGTTAGTTAAATACTTAAATCCAAGCTAATTAGGTGTTTAATTGTGGTTTTAATTGGAAGTTAGAAATTTCAAAAGAAAGGTTTGGATCAAATTAAGGTTTTTATCACATCATTAAGGTTGCAATGTGTAGTTTAATACCTTAAGACATGCAAAATCTAAACTAGATGCTAAATTGCAAATTGTTACTTTTGAATTATCTTAATTCTATAAATATAACCTAGATTTTTGGATTAATGAAAATATGTGAGATTACAAATCTAGTTAATGGTTGTGTGACCTAATTAAGATATTTAGTGAGCATTGTGACCAATAGAATTGTTAAAACTTCAAGTTTTGTACTAAAACGGTTAATTGATGCTTACTTGGTTTTTGTAATAAACCGATTTTAAATTAAGTTTAAGGTTTTGATGATATACACCCTATTTCATATATATTTAGTGTGTTGTGAACGTGCGATTAGTGCGATTTGAGTTTTTGGTGTAGCGATTCCTTAGCACCATGCCTAGGGTTTGCAAGCATCACACATGCCACAATAAAAAAAAATGGGGGTGCTAAGCAATCTAACTTAGGAATCGAACTAGAAAAATTAGGGTAACATCTAATTAGTATCACATACTAGAGGTAATCTACACTAAGAGATAAGTAATACAACCTTTGTAGACTTCCCTCCTTGACTCCTTGGATCTCCTAAAGTTTGAATCGGCTTGCTTAAGCTCCGTACAAGTCCACGACGATCCACCCGAAGTCCCTTTACTCAAAGCTCCTTGCTTCACTTGATCAAGGATGAAGATGAAGCAAACACTTTACACTAATGGGATAGAGTAGTGTAGAATGGTGATGTGGTTTGTTTTCACACTTCAAAACTCTTTCTTTTTATCTACCACACTCAAAGGAAAAACTCAAGAGAGCATGAGAGAGAAGGAAGAAAAAGATGGCAAGCTTGAGCTCAAGTATTGTGATAATCTCTAAATAAAAAGAGAATAGAAAATATAAATGAAAGTCACACTCTCATTTAACCATGGTAACTAAATATCTAGATATTTATTTTAGAGTTTAAAGCAACTAAGGAAAGTTAACTCATGGTCAAAGCAAAGGTTAAATAAAGAAGTGTTTAGAATTATCAACCATGAATTAATTTTCTTTTTCTTTAACTCAAAAACAAATATATACATATTAGTTCCATGTGAGTCTTGCATTGCCATCACAAGTGTATCAACAACCATGACACAATGTATGTATGTATGTGTGCATTCACATCATCATGTGAATGAACATAAATATATGCATACATGCATGCATGCATCCAAAAGAAAAAGTTTATGTAAATGAGCTAAAAGTCAATATTAAATCAATACTTGATTTAATAAACCAGTCATATCACATACGACCCGACCAATAGAAAACGCCTGATTAAAATACGGTATCACATACACGCATTTAATCAAGCTCCCGCGCATATCTCATATGCACACCATATCGTTTCACCTGAGCTAGGAATCTCCTGTATGGGACTCTAAGACTTGTCAATACGCCGGCAGTAGGTGATGATCATATCAATCACCCACAAGCCGCAAGTGGTCAGCTAAACGTAACGGCCACCCGGGTATTGAGCGATCAGAAGAAAAACAAGTGAACCTGTCAAACTCCAGTCGAGCCAACTGGCAACACTTACCGTACAGTCCGGTCTCTTTGTCAGATATGTTGCATATCGAGTTTAGGGATGGTATCGTTGACCCCAATAACTCAATAAGCCATGCCGGTGTATGGCTCATAACAGCTCGAAAAACTACTGATAACACTTATCAGTAAATCTCAGCAGCCCTGGCCAGGGACTTGCTGTTATAGCCAATCGAGCAGGGCACAACATCAACCCCCAATACCGGGAGAGACGAAACCCCTCCTATCGCTCATTGCCTCCTTGTGCCTCGAGACTGTACCCAAAATCCACTTGTTTGCACGACTCAGTAAAGCCGTGGTAGGGTAGAGATCAAAGTACAGTGGGAGGACACACAAGGCACTATGACGATCTCAAGTCTACAGACTAACCTGTACGAGTGTCACCTGAGAACTGCTATCCGACGATAGATATAATACCACATAGGAGTTCTCGGCAAGTCCATTCAGTGTACCCAGTCTCAACGGAGCACCCGTATACAATCTTTGATGTCACCACACCAGATGGATATTGGATCATCCATCGCTCATCATATGGTACAAGAATGGTATATGCTAGTCTACCTTGGAATATCGATGCCCCGTCTCAATATGTTGGAGATAGTGCCCTCAGAGTCAATTATTGGATCACAGGCACGTGATTGCAATGATTGAGGGAGGACCTATCCCGGTAGGACAGTCTTACTCGAGATGATAGTATGCTATCTGGTTTACCTCTATCATCGTGTACTGCTTTAGGTGACCTGACAGATCACTATTGCACGTTGATAGAGCCCCTAGGATTCTTGCTTGACTACCGGCAGTATGAGGGCGATCATATACGTGGGAGCTGGTAGTCTATAAGCACATCCTTAAAAGGTCCCTAGTCGTAGGAGTTTCGAGACAGGGCATCGATACTCCAGAGTAGACTAGTGTATACAGTCGAGACCCCGACGAGGGGCGGTGGCCGGTCTCACAAGCCATTGGTGTCAGTTGGTTCACCTAAGATGTATACAGGTGCTCATTGGGTTATGAGTACACCGGACAGGACTCGCCGGGAACATGCTAGTTGGTCTTATACCTGACGTCAGATAGCAGTTCCCAGGTGACATGTGTACAGGTTAGTTCATCGACCTGGGGATCGTCATTTGTCTCGTGTGAGTTCCCACTGTACTTTGATTACTACCCTACCACGGCTCAAAGGAGTCGTGCAAACAGGTTTTAGTTGGGTACAGTCCCGAGCCACATGGAGGCAGTGAGCGGATCTTCAGGGGTTCGTCTCTCCCGGTATTGGGGGTGAGGTCGCGCTGTGTCTAGGAGAGCCATTACACAAAGACCTTGGCCAAGGCAGGAGATTTACTGGTAGGTATTCCAGTAGTATCTCAGGGTGTTCTGGGCTACACTCCGACACGACTTGTACCGCTTTTGGGGGTCTGACTTTTACCAACCCCCTAGGCCCGCCATGCGATGCTCATAGACGAACGGACCGGACTGTACGGATATTGTCACTGACAGGCTCAGTTGGGTGTCGGGGTGAGCTTCCTCATCGACGTCCCTTTTAGTCAATAGCTGGTGGCCCGTCACGTATTGGCTTATACCTCTGACGTGCTAGTGGTTAAATCCACAGCCATAGTATTGACGAGTCTTTAGAGTCCACCACACTTTCAGTTACTCAAGCTTTCGGGCGAAACGCTGTAGAGGCCGTATGGAGATATGGCAGGGTCCGATCAGATACGTGCGGTATTGCACGGATCAGGATCGGACGGTTTGTACTAGTGGCCGTATAGTTATATGGCAGCGTTCGATCAGATACGTGCGGTATTGCACGGATCAGGATCGGACGGATTTTACTAGCCGGCTTTGGCTTAAGCCGGTCCTAGTTTAGTACAGTGTAGATTTTGTCTCATTGCATTTGTATCCGGACGGAATACAAATGCGGGTGTGTATGCACAGTGTGGGGTTTTCCTGTAATTTATTACGGGACCAGTTTTCTAGAGTTGCCATTTTCTTTCCGTTCCGGCCGGTTTTCCTTTGTTCTTTCCCGGCCGGACCTTTTCGATGGAGGGGGTAATTTGCAGTTTTGCAAATTACTTTTGTGGAGGGGTTTCATGCATTATGATAGCATCTTTTCTTTTTCCTTCATAATGGTTAGCATCTTTGCTTTATGAGATTTGATGTGATAAGGAATGATTTGAAGTTGATGTTATGTTTAGTGATGATTATGCTTTATGTTGTGGTCACCCCTTCTTGCTCCTACCATCACCTCCCTTAATGCTTCATATTCATTTTCCTCCACCAGATTATTCTCACTTGAAAGAATGAGAGTTAATTATCATGGTTGAAGAAAAAGAAAAGAGAGAAGAAGAAAAGAGAAGAGAGGAAGAAAAATGAGAGTGATTCATTTTTGTGCATATCATTCTTCATCTCATTCCATTGCTAGAAAATTGAAAGCACCAATTTTCTATACACCATTCCTCCATCATCCACAAATGGCAACCAAACCCCAAAAGAGAGACTATGATTCTACATTACATTCCCTACAGCATATCTTGAGCATGTCGAGTAGCCGGCTTCATGCGCGAGTTGCCTCGGTATTGAGGTGGGAGCCCGTAAAAGTACCCGGCTTCGTGGTGCCCTTTCCGACGAGGAGGAGACGGACGAAGATCCCGCGAGGAGATCGGAGTGGAGATGAAGACCGGAGGACTTGGATCGTCGGTATATCTCTTCCCCTTCTCTTTGTAGTTAGCTAGATTTAGTTTAATGGCCCAATCCGGTTTTAGTGCACGGTGGTGCCGTTTTGCCAAGTCCGCAAAAATTTAAGTTTATCACCGTTTCCGCGTTTGGCCGTCGGTTTGACGGCCGGGGCGCCGCCGTGCACTTACAGTGGTATCAGAGCCTCGCCATTAACATAGTCTAGCTTGGTGTAATGTGTTTTTCTGTTTCGATCGATCGAATGTTCCAAAACTGCATTTTAGTTCGAATCAGTTTCTGTTGAAAATTTTTGGTCTCGAAAAATTTTTCTGGTTGTAAAATATTGATGTACTGGGAAATCTAAGGGTTCTGTAAAAATTTGACGATGTAACTCCACAGTTGGAGCGCGGATCCGCCGCGAAACCCCACCTCGTGCGGCCCTTCCGCCGCGCACTATTCATGTCACATCACCAAATTTTTTCAGAGGCCTTCTGGGCTTAAAATATGGGTTTTGGAATATTAAAATTGGGCCCAGGGTTTCTGTGAGTGCTACAGTTTTGTTTGAGGGCCCACTTGTTAATTTTTGATCGATCGGATATTTCAAACACATTATTTCACAGTATTTACATTATATCTGCGACCGTGAATGTCATTCGATCGGTAAATCCGGTCTAACTGCTATAGCCCGGTTAGACGGATTTGCGAACGTGACTTTCACGTTGATGTTCTATGTTTATGCTGTGATGTTGCGGATCGGTCGTGGGGATAGCCTGGATGCAATGCTAGTACAGTTGTGGTGGTATTATGTACTTTTGATATTGCGGGGCGAGCGTCCGACATGTGGACTGCCGTCACTGCCTGTTTGTATTATTCTTTTTGGGGCACGACCTGGTTGCGGTCGATGTACCCGTTGTATGTATATTTTACTTTCTATACTAGGATTACCCCACGGTGGGGTGCACGGATAGCCGGGTTCTAGAGGGCAACAAGCCCGCATCTCATGGCATTGAGACGGAGGGGGCTTCACTCTGGGATTGGCGGGCTATTCGCCGCACTCGTAGGGGGTACAGGTTGACCCAGGAGGGGTGCCCAAGTTACCGGATTCCGTGAAGTGCTGGGTGGTCCATTCACGGCGATGAAGGGGGCTGCCTCGCTTCAGGTTTTGGCGGGTAACTTGCCGCGCCCGTAGGGGTCTAGGATTTCATTGCACAGGTTATCCACACGACCAGGGGAACGTCGGGTTTCAGTAGTGGCTCTGTGAAACCCGGGGATCCCAGATATCTGTATTGTTTCTGTGATGCTGTTCATTCTCTGTGATGTTGCATTTCTTTTCACGCCTTGAGCGAAATATAATATATTGGTATATATATTAGTAGATGTTGTATATGTTTTTCATCCGCGCTAGTCCAGTCCCCGCTCTGTCGTTAGTAAGCTAACCTAACGGGTAATGACGGGACCCAGTGGCGAATGCGGATGGCATATACGTACATCAGTATATTTTCGTTCTTTGTGGTGTGATTATTTGATGGGACTGCATTGATTCGGATCAATGCAAGTTAAAAACAAACCTAATCTGATGTTGTTGGAACACTTTTTCAAAAAGCTGTTATTGCAAGGACGTTCACTTTTGTTTTGCATCGTGATATTCAGTTGGAATATCCTGCTCCTCAGTCGACGAGGCAAGGGCCGAGATCCCTTCACCGGGAGTGACCCCTTGGACAGAAGTTTGCGTCAGGGCAATGACTTCACTATAGCCGATTACTTTTGCTTTGCATCGCGGTATTCATTTGGAATATCCTGCACCCCATTCTACGGGGAAAGAGCCGAGATCCCTTCACCGGGAGTGACCTCTTTAGTAAAGGTTTTCGTCACTATATTTTCAAAAAGCTATCCGTTCCTTCAACGATATCAAGTTCATTACGTTAAAGGTTTTCGCCAGAAACCATTCGTAGCCCTCCGTCGTTTCATATGGGTAGTCAATAGTATTCAAGCTGTGTTTGTTGGCCAAAGTCAAGGTACAGTGTTTGGTAGCTGTTGGTTATTCATATGCAGCATAGATAGATGCGTTGGTTTGGGGCAGTCGTATAGCCTTGTTGGCCAAAGTCAAGGGCTTGTACGGGTGGACTCAAATTAACCTGGAGAATGACGGGCAGAACTTGACATGTGACTTATGATTTGTTGGCCAAAGTCAAGGTCATAAGAGCATGGGGCAGAAATCACATCGGGAGTTTCAAAAGTACTGAAACTTGCCAGATATGCGCATACCTTCTGGAGTGTGATACCGTGAGCGGATTCCGTCACGTTATCATGCGATGAGAGTTGGATCCTGATTCCCACTGATGAGTTGGTTTACTCCTCGGGTGACCCCGACTAATTCTTCTTTCAGGTTTGGAGGAGAATTTGAGGTACAGTGGGAGGTTTCCTGATTAGAAAAAGTGATAACCATTCTGATCTAGGATAGAGTGCACGCTGAGTGTTTCTTTTCTCTCTCTCTTTGGCAGCGACCATTGACCCGACCCTAAGATTTTGACTCAGTGACCAAGTTGACCGAACCTTCTTAACACCGGCTTTTGGATTGTCAGAGTTGCAGACCTCATTGCCACTACTACTTTTACCCTTTTCTCCAGGACACCCCGTATTACTACGAACGTCCACTTCCATTGGACAAAACCATCGTATGGTTAGATACGAACTCGAAGGAATTCGAGGATGGTTTCTGGTTCTGGAGAAATCGGACAGCATTATTCAGTTGTCTTTTCTTTTCACCCTCTCTCAGGTTGCGAGTACTCCTTGGTTTAGGAGTAGTACACCTATTACGCAAATTGGATAGTCTTCTTCCAAACCATAGGCTGGTGCCGACCGGTAGGGAAGGAAGAAAGCCAATTAGCCTAAACGGTGTACAGAAGGTATTAAGTTAAGACAAAGTAAGGGATTAGTAAGAGGGCAAAGTAAATTGCAACAGCTATTCACGACCAAACCAAGTATTTCTTCGCCAATCCTAAATCACCTTTGTATTTCTCCAGGACACTCCGTATCACTACGAAGATCCCATTTTATTGGATAATCCATCGTATGGTTATATACGAACTCGAAAGGAACTTGTTCCAGTTCGGGGATGGATCCTGGTTCAGGAGAAATAGGAATAAAGTACATTCAGGTGTCTTTTATCTTCACCTTCTCTCGCGATGCGAGTGCTCCTAGGATTAGGACAGTACACCCTTTATGCTTTTTGGATAGTCTTCTTCCAAACCATAGGCTGGTGCCGAACGGTAGGGAAGGAAGAAAACCAATTGGCCTAAAGGGGTGTGCAGAAGGTAAAGACTAAAGACATATGAAGGGATTTGGAGAGGTGGCAAAGAACTATACGGTTACAGTCGTGAATCTGGAAGAGGCATTACTAGGAATACCGGGATACCCCATCGAAACATTTCAATGTTTCAGTCTCACTGTGTAATGTTAAAAGAAAACTGATTTCCCGATTAGATACTTACTCCAGGGTATGTATTCACCAGGTTTGATTCTCACATCTGTATGGTTTTACAGATGATGAGTGGGAGTAAGTTATTGGGAATTGGGTGATCATCCTCATTATATCGGGATTCGTTGTAATTGGTGATATTTGAGGATGCCACCTGGGTTGTTTGCCGGTCGGCAAATATTTGGTTTTGAATATCCGCTGTTGTGCACCAATTTCAAATTGATATATCTGTACGTCTATTTTCATAGAGTGAGATATACCTTTTTGATATTATGTCGATGACATTTACCTATATCAGTGGATGGTTAGGTAAGGAGCATTGAACAGCGGTGTAATTCTTCTTAACCATAAGTACAGTTTTCAACCTACGACACACAGTAAATGAGTCACTAGACTCAAGGGACTTATACAGAGTATTGTATGTTGTCCAGGGTCCGTCAGGACAGAGGGGTTGGTTCTCGTACTATATTCGGTTTACTTATGACTTCTCTAGTTTTTAGACAAGTGTTTCGTGGAAACACAGGGTCTGAATTTTGAGAAGTTATAGGTATTTGAATAAAGTAGAGAACCAGGTGTTGCAAGTATCGTGATTCTTCAAAGTGATCGAAGATGTAGATACTTGTGTATGGTATTCAGTTGATAGTAATGATAAAGAGAAATTACTTCTCTTTCAGGTTACTCATAATTGGAAGCATTCCTAAGTTGAGTAACGCTGATCGGCCTCCTTCCATTTAGTTGACATGCACTGGAGATAGCTGCATGATTTGAATCTGGTTCAATTAAATCAGTGCCTCTGGTTCTGTATTGGATGTAGAACAGTTCATATCTTAACGTTGTTAAGGTACGGGGAGTTGTCCGGCTTATGCTTAAAACCAGACACTGGACAACTCAAGGCACGTTTCTGTAATGGCTGTTTGTGGGTTGACCCAGGCTATGACGCGGGTTGACTTTCTACCATCTGGATGAATAATAGCAATATTGTTCTAGACTCGCCACAGTTTTATTAAAAATGGATTTTTTTCAAAAACAGCAGTGGGAGTATGGTAGAACTGGAAGTGATTCCAGAACCGCAAACGATTACTGAAGATTTGATAAGGAACCTGAAGATTCAATCTGATTTGACATTCCATTGGCCACTCCGCAGATAAGGTGGGTAACTTCAGGCACCCGAGAGGTACTTCGGTAGCCTCAAGGACGGTGACAGGGAAGTTCTTGTTTACCCACACTTGCCATTGTTGTTGTTCCAGGCTGCGAGACCCGGCAGGAGGATGAGTATAGCGTCGTTCTGAACTAGCTTCAGAAGTGTACGTGTATATGACTCTGCCAGAGGGTTGTCGTAGTCAGTGGGAGCAGCGGAAGCATTGGTGGACATCAGGCTTATGTCTATTTATAGACTAAAGCAGATGTAGCGGAGATAGATCATCTGTTTCTGATGTGACAGTCATAGGTTTGACGTCATCAGAATGGGGATGGATCTGTTGAGAAGGTAGTAGGGTGTGATATCCTGGTATTTGGATGACATACACAGAGTAGGAAAAGAAACTCCTATACTACAGTCGGTTATACTTTGGTCGTCACACAGTGGTTTCTCCACAAAGGACTTGGACATTATATCAGACATACTGGTTACTAGATCTATGGTTTTAGATCTAGATTTGGGTGGTTTCCTAATCTGGGTACCTTGACAGCATTCTATGAGTATTTAGAATGGACGACTCCTGGCACGGTAGTGTACCTGCAAGTAATGGAGTTGCCCTCTCTAAAGGTGTCTTTTAGACTAAAGTAGAGAGGGATGTGCATGATTGGCAGATCACTTGCTTAGGCAATTGAGTCAATCATGAGATGTCAAGTACCACACCAGATGTTGTTCTTGCACTAGATGCAATAAGTTGATATTGATCCAATCCTGGAGAAACAGTCGGAAGCAGTTTTAGAACATAAGTGGCTGTTCTAGGGATATGATAACGGCTGCCTCTTTTAGGAGACGGTTATCATTCCAGGCTTCCAAGGTGACCTGGACGACAAGGAGGTTGTCAGAGTTATAGTTTTTCCCTCTGACGAGGGCAGTATTTTGGACGGATGGTCCAAGGCAATACTGAGGGTGGCATGGCGCAGGATACTGATTAAGTTCAGTTGAAGATACAGTCTAAGAAGTTTGGATTTGGAGTTCATTTATGAGCTACGTCCCATCAGACATCCAGACATTCTAAGGCAGGTATTGCTCATTTCGGGAGATGGCTTTCTCTGCGAACTTGAGATATAGAGAGACATAGAAAGAAACTTCTAGGCGGATCCACTCACTGAGGCTATTCCTCGACCGCAATAGTTTCACAAACGGGATTTGTGAGACTGACTAGTAGAGGAGTTGGGTGTTCGGTATCACACGGGCTGTGAGTATGCGACATCGCAATAATTAGCCTTGAGTGCAAGTGGGAGATTGTTGGAGATAGTGCCCTCAGAGTCAATTATTGGATCACAGGCACGTGATTGCAATGATTGAGGGAGGACCTATCCCGGTAGGACAGTCTTACTCGAGATGATAGTATGCTATCTGGTTTACCTCTATCATCGTGTACTGCTTTAGGTGACCTGACAGATCACTATTGCACGTTGATAGAGCCCCTAGGATTCTTGCTTGACTACCGGCAGTATGAGGGCGATCATATACGTGGGAGCTGGTAGTCTATAAGCACATCCTTAAAAGGTCCCTAGTCGTAGGAGTTTCGAGACAGGGCATCGATACTCCAGAGTAGACTAGTGTATACAGTCGAGACCCCGACGAGGGGCGGTGGCCGGTCTCACAAGCCATTGGTGTCAGTTGGTTCACCTAAGATGTATACAGGTGCTCATTGGGTTATGAGTACACCGGACAGGACTCGCCGGGAACATGCTAGTTGGTCTTATACCTGACGTCAGATAGTAGTTCCCAGGTGACATGTGTACAGGTTAGTTCATCGACCTGGGGATCGTCATTTGTCTCGTGTGAGTTCCCACTGTACTTTGATTACTACCCTACCACGGCTCAAAGGAGTCGTGCAAACAGGTTTTAGTTGGGTACAGTCCCGAGCCACATGGAGGCAGTGAGCGGATCTTCAGGGGTTCGTCTCTCCCGGTATTGGGGGTGAGGTCGCGCTGTGTCTAGGAGAGCCATTACACAAAGACCTTGGCCAAGGCAGAAGATTTACTGGTAGGTATTCCAGTAGTATCTCAGGGTGTTCTGGGCTACACTCCGACACGACTTGTACCGCTTTTGGGGGTCTGACTTTTACCAACCCCCTAGGCCCGCCATGCGATGCTCATAGACGAACGGACCGGACTGTACGGATATTGTCACTGACAGGCTCAGTTGGGTGTCGGGGTGAGCTTCCTCATCGACGTCCCTTTTAGTCAATAGCTGGTGGCCCGTCACGTATTGGCTTATACCTCTGATGTGCTAGTGGTTAAATCCACAGCCATAGTATTGACGAGTCTTTAGAGTCCACCACACTTTCAGTTACTCAAGCTTTCGGGCGAAACGCTGTAGAGGCCGTATGGAGATATGGCAGGGTCCGATCAGATACGTGCGGTATTGCACGGATCAGGATCGGACGGTTTGTACTAGTGGCCGTATAGTTATATGGCAGCGTTCGATCAGATACGTGCGGTATTGCACGGATCAGGATCGGACGGATTTTACTAGCCGGCTTTGGCTTAAGCCGGTCCTAGTTTAGTACAGTGTAGATTTTGTCTCATTGCATTTGTATCCGGACGGAATACAAATGCGGGTGTGTATGCACAGTGTGGGGTTTTCCTGTAATTTATTACGGGACCAGTTTTCTAGAGTTGCCATTTTCTTTCCGTTCCGGCCGGTTTTCCTTTGTTCTTTCCCGGCCGGACCTTTTCGATGGAGGGGGTAATTTGCAGTTTTGCAAATTACTTTTGTGGAGGGGTTTCATGCATTATGATAGCATCTTTTCTTTTTCCTTCATAATGGTTAGCATCTTTGCTTTATGAGATTTGATGTGATAAGGAATGATTTGAAGTTGATGTTATGTTTAGTGATGATTATGCTTTATGTTGTGGTCACCCCTTCTTGCTCCTACCATCACCTCCCTTAATGCTTCATATTCATTTTCCTCCACCAGATTATTCTCACTTGAAAGAATGAGAGTTAATTATCATGGTTGAAGAAAAAGAAAAGAGAGAAGAAGAAAAGAGAAGAGAGGAAGAAAAATGAGAGTGATTCATTTTTGTGCATATCATTCTTCATCTCATTCCATTGCTAGAAAATTGAAAGCACCAATTTTCTATACACCATTCCTCCATCATCCACAAATGGCAACCAAACCCCAAAAGAGAGACTATGATTCTACATTACATTCCCTACAGCATATCTTGAGCATGTCGAGTAGCCGGCTTCATGCGCGAGTTGCCTCGGTATTGAGGTGGGAGCCCGTAAAAGTACCCGGCTTCATGGTACCCTTTCCGACGAGGAGGAGACGGACGAAGATCCCGCGAGGAGATCGGAGTGGAGATGAAGACCGGAGGACTTGGATCGTCGGTATATCTCTTCCCCTTCTCTTTGTAGTTAGCTAGATTTAGTTTAATGGCCCGATCCGGTTTTAGTGCGCGGTGGTGCCGTTTTGCCAAGTCCGCAAAAATTTAAGTTTATCACCGTTTCCGCGTTTGGCCGTCGGTTTGACGGCCGGGGCGCCGCCGTGCACTTACACAATACACCCACGACTAGGAACGTTTCAAGGATATGCTTATAAACTACACGTGTCCCACTAATATGATCTGCATCATAGTCCCAGTAGTCAAGCATATATCCTATGGGCTTTATCAACATGTACCAAAAGAGTAAGATGCATGAACAAATGAACATGTCAAGATAAAGTACAACCAGATAGCATACTATCATGTTGAGCAAGAAAGTCATCTGTGTGTGTGTGTGTGTGTACACACACACACACATGTCCAAGAATCCACTATACATATAATGGCCACTAGGGCATACATATATCCAACATTTGGTTTAGTAGTTGCCATGTATGGCGACCCTAGTTGTGGTTTATGGCGTTGACGCGAGCGCGTTTTGTGCACCAAGTGCGTGCGCGTTTAATTAGTGCGCGTGGTTGACTTGTATTTGTTTGTGTCCGTGAATATATATATTTATTCTTTTATTTCCTTGTGTATATTTCTAGGATCAGGTGCAGAGACGTCGGATGTGGCGCGGAAATGATAGAGCTGAAATCGGATCAGATTACCTGAGGCGTCTAGGTGAGTAGATGTATATCTACGGGGGAAGTCAGGTGGATGGCGTATAACACCCCCGCAATTTCGTATGGTATGATACATTTATAGTGTGTGTGTGTGTGTGTGTGTGACGTGAATACTTAACAAGAAAGGCCATAGGAGACCATGGGTTGGATATTGTGTAATTGGATGAAAGTGTTTTTAGTTAGTTTCTTAGTCGTGAAACCCTAGAGTAAAGTTTAACACACACACACACACATGATTTGATTATGGATGTATATGTATATATGTATATATATGTGTATACATATACGTATACACGGATGTTGAGCCCAGTATATGATACTTGGAGATGAGCCGATATGATCGGGCACGATGCCGTAAGATTGTGATATGTGATTAGGTCATGATATGATATACGACATGATATATTATAGCGGATCGTTGGGCGATGTATTTTTTATACACACGAGGATATATGTTTGATGATATGGGAATGTACTAGATTTTAGAACGGTACCCCTAATTCATGATTTTACGATAATGATACTATATGAATAATGAAGTATATGTGATATTTGACCCGTACCCCTATTTTGGGATGCAGTACGATGGATTTTACCGTACGAGATATAGATATGATGATTGATCCGCATTCGTGACTCGAGGATGTCGTACTATATATTTACCGTACGTGACGCTATTGAGGCGGGATCTCCGACTACTAGATATATCGAATCGGATTTTAGGTGGTTTTCCTTACCCTTTCGACTGGGCTCGAGTCATACCTATTTTCAAAACTAACGAATCGTGATTATTTTAAAGACAGGCCGAGGGATACTACGGATTTTTCAAAAGATGTATCTTTTCTTAAAGACCCCGTAGCCCATATTTTCTAAAACCACGATTCGTGCTATTTCAAACACCAAAAGCTGTATGACTCATATGAATATGTATATTCTTCAATGTTGCAGTTACTACATCTTTTCCTGTACATTCATGTTGTTCTCATCGCATTGCATAGTTATACATGTGTTTTCTTTAGTTATTATGAACCCCTATTGTCAGGACATCAGCACCATTACCGATGATGCGTATGCTCTACGTACACTTGCTCGACAGCTCACACACACATCATCAGTAATTGCCATGTCACGTACACTTTAAAGAATATTACTTCATTAATATAACTTGCTAGCTGATAGTTCCAATATATGATTACTATACTAGTTCAGATATTATATTCTTTACTTAGATACACATGCATGTGTATAATTATGGTCATGCAATATTATAGGGCTTTATGCCGGTAATTCACTATTTACTTACTCTTAGATTTTTAGATATCGGATTTTCCATGAGATTTTTGGATTTGGAGAAACCGTAAGGATTTTATAAACTCATTTTCATTTCTAAAGATAGAAATTTGCGGTTTTCTCGTGATATGATGAGAGACGTCCACCATGTGTTTTCTCGGTTTTTTAGCGGTATCATATACCCGATTCGAGGAGGGGGATGCACCGTCTATGGGTACATGGAGGACCCGTGCGGTACCTCGGGGCAAGAAGATCGCAGATGATGGCGTTGAGCCCGGCAGGGGAGCACTACCGACCGGTGATAGTATGGAAACTCGACGAATATCCGAAGGATACCGTTCGGAGTTTAGGCTGATCTTGATTATGCGGAGCCCGAGATTTGGGTATTATGTGTCGCTGTTGGATACGGACTTCATGATGTTTTGAGTGTCGATGCTGGGCACTCGGGTTTTATCATGATTTGTGTGTCGTTGCTGGACACACGTTGGATGGTGCATTATTACATGTCACGCATCGATGTATTATTACACATGAAACGGACACGAGTACTTTGATATCACTTATGATATGTTGTCACCCTTGTTATAGTATTGTATATTTTTATTATATGACCTAGGAGAGAGTCATACATGCGATTTCTTCTCGGCGATGTTTTCTACTCACGAGTTGGCAACTCACCCCCGTTGTGCCACAGTTTCTTGCAGGTTTGGCCGTATAGGTTTCATTGTGGCTTGCTGGCACACTGCTTCCTTCCGGGTGATTGCTTTGGTAGGTGGATTCATTTGCATCGTGACCACCGTAGTACTTTTATTTATTTCAGTTGTATCTAGTAAACTCCATCAACCATACTTATATATTTGATAGACTTAGAAGACCAGTTATATATTCTTTCGACCTTAGAGTCGCGCGCTTGTATTATTATGACTCTTCTCTGGTTTTTTTGAGGATGTTGGTTTTCTTCTGAGTTTTTAATTCTCGCCCTTCGGTGTTGTATATTATATTGCTTGTGTGGTGGTTTCCGCCATTTGGCGAAGCGCTAGCTCCCGCTTGGGGATAACTTTATTCATTATTATATATTTCATGTGTTGTACCCGTTTGGGAGCCAGTATTTATAAAGGAGACTCTGCCGAAATTTTCGGGAAAATATGATGTTGCTTTTAAAATGTTTAATGCCACTTATATTGTTAAAACAACTTGCTTTAAAACAAGTTTTCATTCACTCTTTCTTTAAAAATGGTTTAGATTTCTGGGCTTTGGCTTACTTGGATTACGTTACGCCTCTAGACGTTTCGTAATTTAAGTGCCTGTCGCGTTTCGTACCTTAGGTCATGACAAAGTTGGTATCAGAGCGCTAGGTTTAACCTTGGTTCGAGTCTAGGTTTGACTATGCGGAGTCTAGGGCGTGTATATATTCAGAACCTAGGCTTGACCTTATAGAACTTAGACTGGGTAGAGGGGCTATTAGACCCGAACTTTGATCGCATAGGTTGATCTTGGTTGATGGAGTAGGTGATTTAAGTAGAGTGACGTTCCGTGTGTATGTTCCGCGGCATACTTTCGATACATTACTCCTCTTAAGAAGCCTTAGAATGTACATTTCTTTGCACCGTATTCTATTCGTTCCTTTGATCCATCCTCATCGATATCGGATGGTGGTTTTGTTACCACGGTTGCACGGGCAGAGAGAGCTACGGCTAGAGTTGCGGTCAGCATGAGCTCGTCTTGGACGAGGACTGACCAGGATGTATTCCGGTGAGACACGATTGCATAGATATATCGTTTTATTGTGTTTTTCGTGAAGCGAGCGTTTTGATGGATTGTTTTTACTGAGATTCTCAAACGTTCAGATCAGCATCAGAGGATTGGGCCACTACTAGAAGCCAGCTAGAATGTGATGACCGTTAATGTATCGTCTATTCTTGGGGATTGAGGCATTGTTTAGCATGCGGACGAATGAGCTAGTTGTTGCTGCGACTGATAGGATATCACCCTAGATGTTTGAAACTATTGCAGCGCGAGTTTGTACTAAGGGATATGATAGAAGATCGCTAGTCACCCATGGATGAATGACTAGGACATGTGGTTCGTTTACATACCCCGATGCGAGGTCATCAGATTGATTGATTTCAGCTAGAAAAGACTTCACCCAGGCACGTTGAGAGTCGATAGAAAACGGACGAGTGAAGAGTATTCCTCCGAGGATTTAGAAGAGTTTCCGAAGGCATAGTTGGCCAGGTACCTACCACAAGATATTGAGCTGTCGAGTCTGTAGTTTCGGAAGGGAGACTCTATATATGAGTATAGCCGTTTGTAGCGCAGTCCATACAGTTACAAAGAGATGAGTCCGAATCAGTCCACATTAAAGAAAAGTGGAGTAAGAGATTCGTACGAGATTTTGATGAGATGACGTTCCACTCCGTTGACATTAGTAAAGTGTGATAACTTCCGGGCAGTTCAGCAGAAATGAGATTTGGGAGAGACCCGACAGAATCTTTCTGGAATACTATACAAGAAGATTTGGACCCAGGATCAGTCGTATCATGCACACCCAGTAGGCTAGAGTTCGGCATCATCGACGAGACATGTTATGAGTGACCATGATAGTTGGCCAGAGATTTTAGAGGATGTTCCAGAGCAGAATTGTTTCCGTCATCATTCCATATTGGGTCGTTGAGCCGAGGAGCTATGTAACTGACAATCCGCAGTGAGAGACGAGAGCCTAAGGGCACAAGGCGTCAGACCATGAACAGGAGGCAAGTAGATATCTTGCTCTGCTAGCTTTGGAAGCACCGACACCTTCTCGACTTTGAAGGAAGGACATATCGACTACAGTGTTTACGATTTACGATTTGGTGATTCGAATATCACGTGTCCATCATTTTGGAATTCGGTATTTTGAGCGATTTATTTGCATGATTGAGATTTTGTGCACCACGGTTGCAATCGACTTCGATTTGATGTCGTTCGAGATGTTTGATTTTGATTTCATGCCTATGGTATGTAGGTGATTTGACTTGTGCTTTCGGTGTAGTTTTCATGCACTTTTGTACTTCGATTAGATTTTGTGCATGCTGATGCATGTAGTTATGAGATTATATACCACGGTATACCTGATTTGGATTAATGTATGTTGTATACCGTCGATTTCGATTATGATATTCGATATTTGTTTTTGTGCACCTTGTGCACTTGATTTGGATTTTTGCGCATACTTGGCGAGCTTGATGCGATTTTGGTGCACACCAGATATACTAAATCAAGATTTTTCGTGCATATCAGATGCACCTGATATTGTTGTCAGGCACACTCGTTGCCCTTGACAGGTTTTGTGCACACCCGTTGCACTTAGACTTTTTTCTATGCACACGTATGGCACATTCATTGATTTCGATTTCTGTGCGCACCAGACGCACGTAGCATTATTAAATATACTATAGAGTATGGTTTCCTTTGAACAGTACGTTTTTATGATACTTACTATTTGGTATAGTAGCTGAGCAGGACTAGTCCGAGGACAGTACCTGAATATGTTTTTGCATGCATCAATAGTTACCGAAGGGATTTCCAAGCTATAGCCTGAGTATTTTCCTATGTGTCCGAGATGACATGAAACATGTTACAAAGGAAACCCTTCTAAATTATTTTAAAACGGCGGGACGTGTGTGATAAAAAAAGGATATATCTATGTATATATATAGTTATTTTTCTACAATAAACGTTCTCTACTTATACTGTGATACGCGCATCGTACAACGACTTGAAAAAAAAGGGTTTGGCATGCATTTCTTTCAGATGTTTTGACGAGTTTACAACGATGCATACTATGTACATGTTATAGTTTTGGTGTATATCATGTTGGTTTTCATATTGGACCTCGACATTGGTCTCTTCACCATGACTCCGATGTTTGTGTGATGCTTGACGGAGTTTTGATTTTTGAGTTATATACTCGTTTTCATGCGCATGCATTGCGCTAAAATGTGTCTTAAGTATTTAAGATTTCGGAGCCCCGCCGATTTGAGTGCTTTGCTGAAATATTTTAGTATTTGGGGGAGTTTTAATGTAAATTCGGGGACCGAATTTCTTTAAGGGGGAAGATTGTAACGTTCTGAAAAATCGTTTAGGTGAAATTTCTGATAATCGGTAAAATAACTGGTGTTTTCCGTAAAAACCAAGATATAATTATTTTTCAACATAGAATTAAATATACCTATTCTAGCTATGTAATTTTTAGTATTTGGTATTTAATTGGTCACTTGTAAATTTTTAGTTTACTAAAATATTTTCCGTAATTAATTGTTTTAATATTATTTTAAGCTTTCACTAATATATTTAATTAATGGAAATTACAAATTGGAATGGGTTAATACAAATTATGTGAACAATGACAACCTAGAATCTAGTTTGTAACATATCCTTTCTTCTAAAATTTTCCTCATGGTTCTAAATGTATTTAGAATGCTAGATTAAATAAAATAAAAATAGAAATTGATGTGAGGTGTTTTAATGAGGCTTGAAGGGTTTTTCTTGGCTTGGGAAATTACACACACACACAAACCCCCATTTTCCCACACTTGGCTGAGCCCAACATGAGCAGCCCCAATTCCCCATTGATATTTTCCTCACAAGTTAAAAGAAAAAGAAAATAAAAAGAAACTAATAAAGAATGAAGTATGGGCTTATTATATTTGAGGTATGGACAAATTCTTGACTTCAAACCCACACCCACATCCTCACTCTCCCCTCCCCTCTCCTTGGCCGAGCCTATCAAGGCAGCAGCTCCCCCATCTTTCCCCACCTCATTCTCTTCACAAAATTCATCAAAACCCCAAACAAAACCTCACTAATTCTTCCATTAAACCCTTACCCTTTTTAATTGACCTATCTAGCTTGGGTTCTTCAAGAAAGAAGCCATTTTGGAGGCCAAGATTTGTCAAGTTAGATCCACAATTGAGAGGTATAAATTCTAACCTTATGGTTAATTGGTTAGTTAAATACTTAAATCCAAATTAATTAGGTGTTTAATTGTTGTTTTAATTGGAAGTTAGAAATTTTAAGAGAAAGGTTTGGATCAAGTTAGGGTTTTTATCATATTATTAAGATTGCAATGTGTAGTTTAATACCTTAAGACATGCAAAATCTAAACTAGATGCTAAATTGCAAATTGTTGCTTTTGAATTATCTTAATTCTATAAATTTCAAACTAGATTTTAGGATTAATGAAAATATGTGAGATTAAAAATTTAGTTAATGGTTGTGTGGCCTAATTAAGATATTTAGTGAGTATTGTGGCCACTAGAATTGTTAAAACATCAAGTTTTGTACTAAAACGGTTAATTGATGCTTACTTGGTTTTTGGAATAAAACGATTTTAAATTAAGTTTAAGGTTTTGATGATATACACCCTATTTCATATATATTTAGTGTGTTGTGAAAGCGCGATTAGTGCGATTTGGGTTTTTGGTTTAGTTTTTGCCACGTATGGCGACCCTAGTTGTGGTTTATGACGTTGTCGCGAGCGCATTTTGTGCACCAAGTGCATGCGCGTTTAGTTAGTGCGCGTGGTTGACTTGTATTTGTCCATGTCCGCGAATATATATATTTATTCTGTTATTTCCTTGTGTACGTTTCTAGGATTGGGTGCATAGACGTCGGATGTGGCGCGGAAATGACAAAGCTGAAATCGGATCAGATTAGCCGAGGCGTCCAGGTGAGTAGATATATATCTACGGGAGTAGTCGGGTGGATGGCGTATAGTACCCCCGCAATTTCGTAGGGTATGATGCGTTTATGGTATGTGTGTGTGTGTGTGTGTGTGTGTGTGTTAGTTATTGTGAGACGTGAATACTTAACAAGAAAGGCCTTAGGAGACCATGGATTGGATATTGTGTAATTGGATGAAAGTGTTTTTAGTTGGTATCTTAGTCGCGAAACCCTAGAGTAAACTTTGACACACACACACAAATGTACACACGTGATTTGACTATGGGTGTATATGTTTGTATGTGTATGTGTGTGTGTGTGTGTATATACGTATACACGGATGTTGAGCCCAGTATATGATACTTGGAGATGATCCGATATGATCGGGCATGATGCCGTGAGATTGTGATATGTGATTGGGTCGTGATATGATATACGACATGATATATTATAGCGGATTGTTGGGCGACGTGTTTTTTATACACACGAGGATATATGTTTGATGATATGGGAATGTACTAGATTTTAGAACGGTACCCCTAATTCATGATTTTACGATAAAGATACTATGTGAATAATGAAGTATATGTGATATTTGACCCATATCCCGATTTTGGGATGCCGTACGATGGATTTTACCGTACAAGATATAGATATGATGATTGATCCGCACTCGTGATTCGAGGATGTCATACTATATATTTACCATACGTGACGCTATTGAGGCGGGATCGTCGACTACTAGATATATCGAGTCGGACTTTAGGTGGTTTTCCTTACCCTTTCGATTGGGCTCGAATCATACCTATTTTCAAAACTAACGAATCGTCATTATTTTAAAGACAGGCCGAGAGATACTACGGATTTTTCGAACGACGTATCTTTTCTCAAAGACCTCGTAGCCCCTATTTTTCTAAAACCACGATTCGTGCTATTTCAAACACCAAAAGTTGTATGACTCATATATGAATATGTATATTCTTCAATATTGCGATTACTACATCTTTTCCTGTACATTCATGTTGTTTTCATCGCCTTGCATGCTTATACATGTGTTTTCTTTAGTTATTATGAACCCCTGTTGTCAGGACATCAGCACCATTACCGATGATGCGTATGCTCCACGTACACTTGCTCGCCGGCTCACACACATCATCATCGGTAATTGACATGCCACGTACACTTTAGAGAATATTACTTCATTGATATAACTTGCTAGCTGATAGTTCCAATATATGATTACTATGCTAGTTTAGATATTGCATTCTTTACTTAGATACTTATGCATGTGTATAATTATGGTCATGCAATATTATGGGGCTTTATGCCGGTAATTCACTGTTTTCTTACTCTGAGATTTTTGGATATCAGATTTTCCATGAGATTTATGGATTTGGAGAAACCGCAAGGAATTTATAAACTCATTTTCATTTCTAAAGATAGAAATTTGCGGTTTTCTCGTGATATGATGAGAGAGGCGTCCACCATGTGTTTTCTCGGTTCTTGAGCGGTATCATATACCCGATTCGAGGAGGAAGATGCACCGTCTGCGGGTATATGGTGGACCTGGTGCGCTCCCTCGGGGAAAGAAGATCGCAGATGATGGCGTTGAGCCCGGCAGGGGAGCACTACCGACCGTTGATAGTATGGAAACTCGACGGATATCCGAAGAATACCGTTCGGAGTTTGGGCCGATCCTGATTATGCGGAGCCTATGAGCCGATCCAGATTATGCGGAGCCCGAGATTTGGGTATTTTGTGTCGCTGTTGGACACGGACTTCATGATGTTTTGAGTGCCGATGCTGGGCACTCGGGTTTTATCATGATTTGTATGTCGTTGCTGGACACACGTTGGATGGTGCATTATTTCATGTCACGCATCGATGTATTATTACTCATGACATGGACACGAGTACTTTGATATCACTTATAATATGTTGTCACCCTTGTTATAGTACTGTATTTTTTATTGTATGTGTAGGGTTCCTGGGCACTCTCAAGAGGTCTCACAAGGCATCAACCATGCCAATTTCAAAAATTACAAGTGCCGAGAAACCCTAGACTAGATCGTTAACTAGATTTTTAGGCGAAAATAGAACTAGTAAACTACTTTACTAAGAGAACGGAAATACAACCTTTGTAGATCCGTTCCTCCACCTCCACGGCTCCGTGATGAAGTCCCCTCGCTGTCCAAATCGAAACCCGGGCTCTAGCGTCGGCTTCATCAGAAAAATGGGCGGGCAAGGTCGTCGGCTTCGTGCCGAAGATGATCTACGTCGAGGCATCACTAGATCAAACTCCCACTTCACCAAGTCATGAAACTTGTGAAGAAAACACCCTATACTACTTGGCAAGAGGTAGAGGATGAAGAAATAGTAGGTGGGTTCACTTTAGAATTGGATTTCTCACTCTTTTCATCAAGTTGCCATTGATGAGGCAAGCTTTTTCTTCAAGTAGAAGATGAAGAAGAAGAAGAAGAAAGAATATGATTAAAAGTATTTCAAAAAAGAAAAGAAATGAATACTTATCATATCCTAACCTTGGTTAGGTTTAGAGAATAGACCATGGTTAGTGGGAATGGTTAGAGTTAAGCATGAGACAAATATGGTGGACTTGTTCAAAGCTTCATGAAGCTTCAACAAGCATCCAAAGAAAGCCACCATATTCACCTTTATCATTTCTATAATAAATAGATAAATAAATAGATAAATGAATGAGTAAAGGAAATGAAACCCTAACCACTAACTAACCATGGTTTAATTCTTTACACAAACCAAAACTAGTATGTATCATCAAACATGATACAATACTAGTTAATGCAAAGTAATATATCAAATATATAATTATGCATTAAATCATCAAATCAACACTTGATTTAACGATCCGGTTATATCGCATATGACCGACTAGTATCCATTGTATCGGCTTATCGAATCAATCCTCGATTCAATAACTAGGTTATATCGCATACAACCTTTCGATACAATCATCGCGAGAATAGAATACGGCATCACATACACGCATTATTCTCGGTCCCGCACATATCTCATATGCGCTCCTATTTCGTTTCGCTTGAGCCAGGAAAACTCTGTGTAGGACTCTAAAGACTCGTCAATACGCCGGCAGCAGGTGATGATCATATCAAACACCCACAAGCCGCAAGCGGTCTGCTAAACGTAACGGCCACCCGGGTATTGAGCGATGAGAAGATCGACGAGCAAGCCCGCTCACCCTCCTGTGAATCCAACCAGTAACACTTACCGTACAGTCCGGTCTGATCGTCTGATATGTCGCATATCTCGCCTAGGGGTGGTAAACGTCAGACCCCAATAGCTCGATAAGTCGTGTCGATATGAGGTCTATAACAATTCGAGAAACTACTGGTAACACTTACCAGTATATCTCAGCAACCCTGGCAAGGGATTTTCGGTTATAGCCAATCGAACACAGCGCAATATCAACTCCCTATACCGGGAGAGACGAATCCCCTCCTATCGCTCATTGTCTCCATGTGATTCGGGACTGTACCCAAAAACCACCGTTTTGCACGCCCTCTTGGACGTGGTAAGGTGGAAATCAAAGCACAGTGGGAATCACACAAGACTCTATGACGATCTCGGGTCAACAGACTACTCTGTACCAGTGTCACCAGAGAACTGCCATCTGACGTAAGGTATAATACCATCTGGGAGTTCTCGGCGAGTCCGTCCAGTGTACCCAGTCTCTACTGAGCACCCGTATATCATCTCCGATGTCAAACACCAATGGATATAGGATCATCCATCGCCCATCTGTATGGGTCGAGAAGGTATACGCTAGTCTACTCTGGTATATCGATGCCCCGTCTCGATACACCCACGACTAGGGACCTTGAAGGATGTACTTATAGACTACCATGTCCCCACTGGTATGATCCGCATCATAGTCCAGGTAGTCAAGTACACATCCTAAGGGCTTTACCAACATGTAATAGAGAGGCAATCAGTATACACGTTAAGGTAAAGAGCAACCAGATAGCAAACTATCATGTCGAGCAAGAAAGTCCTTCCTATATATGTCCCAGCATCCACTACAATATACATCCTATGTACAGTAATGGCCTCTAGGGCATACATATAACTAACAATCTCCCACTTGCACTAGGGTCATCTGTAGCAGTGGTTGAAGTATCTCATACTCAACCATCCCATAACAGTCTCTCTCTGGGAATAGGCCTTTGTGAGTGGATCCGCCGTGTTGTCCTCTGAGTCTACTCTCCTAACCTCGATCCCTTAGAGATCAACCATCTCCATGATCAGGTGATACTGCCTTAGAATATGTCTGGATCACTGATGGGACGGACGCTCCTTGGCATAAGCCACAACTCCATTGTCACACAATGGGAGGAACGAAGTTCATCTCATGAACAAATATACATCCAGACTGCCTCTTTGGTAGCAACTTAAGTAGCGATGTATTCAGCCTTTATCGTCTAGTATGCCACGGTATCTAGCTTGAAACTCTTCCAACATACCGTCCCTCTACTGAGGGTTAAGACAATGCCTGTGACTGACTTTCAGTCGTCTTTATCACTTTGGAACCTTTCCACTGATTCTCCCCAGGATCATTTGATACCTTCTCACTACAACTAGTGAGTATCCTAACATCCAATTAGATCTATCTCATAGATCCAAAAACCAAGATTTAGGAGGTATCACTTTGATCCTATGTGGAGAATTATTGTGATAAGCGGAGATTGATCGAGCGTAGCATAGGAAACTTCTTTCCTATCAAGAGTATGTCATCCACGTACTCTACGAGGATCACCACCATACTCCCTACTACCCTTTTGTATATACAAGGTTCATCTACCATTTTGATGATGTCAAACTCTTTGACTAACACATCAAAACAGACGTTCCAACTCCGCAATGCCTGCTTTATCACATAAAACATCTTGCTCACGTTTCCGCTGCTCCCACTGTTTACGAAGCCCTCTGGCTGTGTACTTACAGACGTACTCTTCTAAAACACCATCTAGAAAAGTAGTCATGGCACCCAACCACCAGATATCGTAGTCATGGTATGTAGCCGTGACAAGTAGGATCCGGATGGACTTAGGCATAGGCACTGGAAAAGGTTTCATCATTATCTATACCTGGTCAATGATGCAAACTTTTAACAAGTCTAGCTTTGAAAGTCTCAACTTTTCCATCTACACCAAGTAATCTTCTCAAGATATACTTGCTCCTGATGGGGATTTAACCCTTCAGATATAGCAACCAAAGTCCATACTTTGTTGGTGTACATGGATTCCATCTCAGATCACTAAGCATCCAGCCATTCTTACAGAGTCTCACTCCTGATGGCCAGCTCGAAGCTAGTTGGGTCATCATCTCATGATGCAATCCTCGCTCCCACTGTCGTAGAGAAACCGAAGTAACTCTCAGGTGGGTGAGGAACCCTACTAGATCGGCGGAGAGGCTGAGGTTCGTTGGTTACTATTGAATCCTTTGGTTCTGTCAAATTATCAGCTGCAGTTTGTACAGCTGGAACCTTTCCAGTTCTACATAACAGACCTTGCCTCGAGCTTGTCCGGATTTTGCTTTTAGACATAGGCCGGACAACCCCAAATCTTAACCAATTTAAGATATGGGCTCTTCCCATTCCATATCACATATGAAGTGGTAGGCATCTGATTTGATCGGGACCCTATTCAATAGGTATGCGTCTTCATAAGTGCATAACTCCCAAAAGGAAATAGGTAACTCAGTAGTACTCATCATAGAGCACACCTTATCACATAGGGTGTGATTGCTCCGCCCCGATATACCATTGTGCTATGGTGTATACGGAGGAGTAATTCTGAGAGAGAATCTCATTCTCCTTTAGAATAGTCCAAGAATTCCGTGCTCAAGTATTCTCCTCCTTGATCTCATCAAAGGACATAATACTTATACCCATATTTTGGTTCTTTGCTTCTAACTTATATTCTGTGAATATCTCAAAAGGTTCGGACTTATGTTTCAACAGGAATATATGACTGAATCTTGAGAGATTATCAGAGAATGTAATGAAGTACAAAGAACCGATCTTGGCATGTGTAGACAGGGGACCTACATACATCAACATGTATCATCCCAAGAGTTCACTAACTCTTTCTCTGTTTCCAATAAACAGAGCTATGGTCATTTTATCTTTGTAACATGACTGGCGAGTTTCACAAGATGTAAATTCAAACTGATTTAAATATGCATCTAAATGTAACTATAGCTAGTCGGGTCGCATTGATATGACCTAGTCTACAATACCTCAAGAAGGATGCGTTCATATGTGAACTCTTCCTCTTGTGTGTGTTCCGTATACTAAGAACTGTAGTTTGATTTAGAACATCAATGCTTTTAGATAACGTGCCTGAACCGATCAACTTTTGATATAGGAAATGTTCAAAACATTATCCATCAATACAAAATTTTATCATTTCTTTACTAATAAAGAGACTGATATGATTTTGTATATCAGATTCGGTATCTAATAACATTCGTTCAGAATCAATGTATTGGTAATACAGGGTGACAGTGACCGACAGACTTGGCTGCAACTCTTGCCCCGTTTTCTGCCTCATGAAACTTATCACCCGTTCTCAGTTCTTTACCTATCTATAGCCCATGTAACAGATTACATATCTGGGATCCTGATCCGGTATCATATACCCAGGGCATAAAGGACATTGAGAAACAGTTCTGTATAATGAACACACCCGAAGGAGATGCATCATATGCACTTTCTTCGTTTGGGCGGCATGGGAATTCTGGTAATCCCCAATTTCCTGCTCTGTCTTATAACAATTATAAGTTGGAGCGGGGCCAACGTTCCCCAGCTCAGTATAACAAGCGGGTTCGGTCAATTTATCCGTTTTATTATCTTGATTAAGGCGTGATATGGTCGCTACCTGGAGAGAGAGAGAAGAAAACACTCAGCGTGGGCTCTTGCAAGAATAGATTGGTTATTATTTTATCTAATCAGGATGGCTCCCACTGTTTTTATCAAATCTTCCTTCAAACCCTAAAAGGAAAGACTAGCCGGGATTAATTACACACTACAAGTTCGCCAATCTTTCAGCCAGGCCAGTGTCGGTACTTTGAGGGAGGTGCCCCGTGCTTTCACACGGACCTAATTAATGTAAACCTCGTTTTCCCAGAGGCGTAACCCCGTTGACACCTTTCTAGACACCTACTTGATCGGCTAATTGTAATGTGTAAAACTCTCCCAGGAGTAACAATTACTCGCAGCGGGTATCGGGATCCAACTATCTTATAGAAGGTATGCAATCTCATTGCAAGTTTCAACACTTGAAATTCCCGATAATATTTTGCCCCAAACGATCTATGACCTTGACAAGGTCAACAAACCATAGACCGCAAGTCAAGTTCAACCCGTCATTTCTTGATTGAATCAAACCCACCCGCACGACCCTTGACAAGGTCAACAAGGCCGCACGACTACCCTAACCCAATCTGCATCATATGCATAAGCAGATAAATACTGGTTAGCTACCGCACACTGCGCCTTGACAAGGTCAACAAACGCAGCACGAATACTAAACAGGACTTATCTGAAATGACGGAGGGCTACGACAGGTTTTTCTGAAAACCTATTGCGTAATGAACTTGATATTGTTGTAGGATCGAATGAATTTTAAAATGGAGTGTTTTTGAGGCTTTTCTAGTTTTGCTAAAGGAGTCACTCCCGGTGAAGGGATCGTCGGTCCTTTCCTCGTCGAATGAGGTGCGGGATATATCATATATATCACTGTGCAAAGCAGAACTATTAAAAGCGATCAAAAGACAAACCGAGTGTGTAGCATCTGCCAGTTATTGCTAAAGGAGTCACTCCCGGTGAAGGGATCTCGGTCCTTTCCTTATCGAATAAGGTGCAGGATATATCATATATACCGCTGTGCAAAGCAGGAACTGTAGCTACCTGTTTTATTTTGAAATTCGATTCCACAACATCTTAGGTTTCTTTTATTTCATTAATCACATTAATGAAGTCCCTTCATTTAAGTTACCTAAACATCACAGATAAATACGACGTACACTTATGCCATCCGCATTCGCCTCGATGTCCCCTCGTGCACCGTTAGGTTAGGTAACTAACGGCAGAGCGGGGCAGGGCTAGCGCGGGTGTAAAACATAAGTAACGTCTATATAATATATCATATATACTATATACTGTATCCATCACAGAATATCACATGATCACATCACAGATAACGCAGCAGAAGAATCATATGAAATATTGGATATACTAGGACGTCCGTGTTTTCAATACGAGCCTGTATAAAACACGGATTCCACGGTCGCGATGAATAGCCAAAACCCACACCCCTAGACCCCTATGAGAGCGGCAAGCAACCCTACCAATTCTAGAGTTAGGAGGCCCGGACTCGACTCCTCGAGTTGGTCTCCCACTGGACTCCAGAACCCGGTTACTTGTGCCCTCCTCCTTGGGTCTATCCTAGTGCGGAAAAGTAAATAATATACATCAACGGTGACAACTTCCGCAACCTGGAAGTGCCCCAATAAAAGAATATTACATACAAGTTTTTACATGAATGAAAATGAAAAACACTCATCTCACATAAAACCCCCCGGCTATTCAATCATGACGATCCAATATAACATATCCAGCAACACATAACATCACATGTCATCAACATAAGTAAATATGCGCATCCCAATTGTCGTTGACATATAGCAACGAAACCGGCGATATCACATATTACACTTACGGTCACAGAAAAGTAAGTGTAAAACTACAACAGTTGGAATCCGCAACCTCCTTAGACATCACATGCCTAATCAAATGAATTACTTAGACATCGCATGCCTAACAATTATAAACCCCGCATTTTAGTCTCATTTATCGAAAACTCTTTTCAATATCAAGTCGGGCAATTCAACAAGATTTCCGACATCCTGATCGAATGCTCGTCGCAAACTTCAGTAGTCGGCTGCACCCCCGATGCCGCCGACGAAGTGTACTAAGGCGGAACACCGCTGCCGCGAGCACCCGAACGGATGCTTTCGGCGACGGGGTTCTCCTACAGTCACTTGGTCAGGGCTATGGAGTGAGGCTGTCTATTAAGTTTACCCGGCGAGTATCCGCGTACGCTACGTGATTGCGACGGACTTTTGATCACATCAAAATTCCGTGGCAACCGATCAAGTGAGACTAAAGTGTTATGTTTATAACATTCATTCAGTTATCACATAACTTTTGTGAATTCCAATTGTTGTATCGCATTCCGGATAAACAGAAAATGTTAAACTTTCCGATTGAACATTCGAACACCCAAGTTTTCCCGAAACAGCTCAACACATGAAATAAGTCTAACAACATTCAGTTCGTGCCTCAGTACCAACGGTCCAGCCGTAGAAGGGTCAAGCCAACGCCTCACATGTGGCACGCCGTACTGCCCCAAACCCGAAGGTTCAAAGGGCAGTTCAAGACGGTCACATAATCGAGTTAAGGTTTGTTGTCTTCTAGAGGGTCCATCGTGTTACTTGCACTACTTAGAACGTCGTTAAACTACGGAAAAATCCAACACTTGGAAATTTCCCGACAAGGGAAAAAATTGGGTATTTATATCCGGTCGAACTTTTTAACATATTCTAAAATTTATCCGGAAAGCCACATAGACAAAATCTGATACTCCGATCGAAACACCGAATCCCCAAAACAACCCTTGAAAATTCAACTGTTGAATAAAATTTAAAAATACCCAGAGAACTCAGCACTGTTAAATAGGAATTACTGTGCAAATTGGTAGGGCTGACGTCATCATAGGACCGCGGTTCCGCCGCAAGTTGAAGGTATCTTTTATCCAATTTTGCACCGTAATTCTTAGATTTCCCTGCTGAATTTTTTAAGCATTTTTAATATGGAAAAAACCCAGTTTTTAGAAAAAGTCCAGAGAGCACTTGCGGGTTTGGCTTTCGGGTCGATCGGGTTTCAAATTCCGTCTACGCATCGCCTATGGCTCTAGCTAGGCTCTGATACCACTGTAGGGTTCCTGGGCACTCTCAAGAGGTCTCACAAGGCATCAACCATGCCAATTTCAAAAATTACAAGTGCCGAGAAACCCTAGACTAGATCGTTAACTAGATTTTTAGGCGAAAATAGAACTAGTAAACTACTTTACTAAGAGAACGGAAATACAACCTTTGTAGATCCGGTCCTCCACCTCCACGGCTCCGTGATGAAGTCCCCTCGCTGTCCAAATCGAAACCCGGGCTCTAGCGTCGGCTTCATCGGAAAAATGGGCGGGCAAGGTCGTCGGCTTCGTGCCGAAGATGATCTACATCGAGGCATCACTAGATCAAGCTCCCACTTCACCAAGTCATGAAACTTGTGAAGAAAACACCCTATACTACTTGGCAAGAGGTAGAGGATGAAGAAATAGGAGGTGGGTTCACTTTAGAATTGGATTTCTCACTCTTTTCATCAAGTTGCCATTGATGAGGCAAGCTTTTGCTTCAAGTAGAAGATGAAGAAGAAGAAGAAAGAATATGATTAAAAGTATTTCAAAAAATAAAAGAAATGAATACTTATCATATCCTAACCTTGGTTAGGTGTAGAGAATAGACCATGGTTAGTGGGAATGCCTAGGGTTAAGCATGAGACAAAAATGGTGGACTTGTTCAAAGCTTCATGAAACTTCAACAAGCTTCCAAAGAAAGCCAACATATTCACCTTTATCATTTCTATAATAAATAGATAAATAAATAGATAAATGAATGAGTAAAGGAAATGAAACCCTAACCACTAACTAACCATGGTTTAATTCTTTACACAAACCAAAACTAGTATGTATCATCAAACATGATACAATCTTGTGCAAAAAAAATATATCACATATACAATGTGCACATCAAGTGAGAAAATCCAATTAAAGTGAACCAATACTAGTTAATGCAAAGTAATATATCAAATATATAATTATGCATTAAATCATCAAATCAACACTTGATTTAACGATCCGGTTATATCGCATATGACCGACTAGTATCCATTGTATCGGCTTATCGAATCAATCCTCGATTCGATAACTAGGTTATATCGCATACAACCTTTCGATACAATCATCGCGAGAATAGAATACGGCATCACATACACGCATTATTCTCGGTCCCGTACATATCTCATATGCGCTCCTATTTCGTTTCGCTTGAGCCAGGAAAACTCTGTGTAGGACTCTAAAGACTCGTCAATACGCCGGCAGCAGGTGATGATCATATCAAACACCCACAAGCCGCAAGCGGTCTGCTAAACGTAACGGCCACCCGGGTATTGAGCGATGAGAAGATCGACGAGCAAGCCCGCTCACCCTCCTGTGAATCCAACCAGTAACACTTACCGTACAGTCCGGTCTGATCGTCTGATATGTCGCATATCTCGCCTAGGGGTGGTAAACGTCAGACCCCAATAGCTCGATAAGTCGTGTCGATATGAGGTCTATAACAATTCGAGAAACTACTGGTAACACTTACCAGTATATCTCAGCAACCCTGGCCAGGGATTTCCGGTTATAGCCAATCGAACACAGCGCAACATCAACTCCCTATACCGGGAGAGACGAATCCCCTCCTATCGCTCATTGTCTCCATGTGATTTGGGACTGTACCCAAAAACCACCGTTTTGCACGCCCTCTTGGACGTGGTAAGGTGGAAATCAAAGCACAGTGGGAATCACACAAGACTCTATGACGATCTCGGGTCAACAGACTACTCTGTACCAGTGTCACCAGAGAACTGCCATCTGACGTAAGGTATAATACCATCTGGGAGTTCTTGGCGAGTCCGTCCAGTGTACCCAGTCTCTACTGAGCACCCGTATATCATCTCCGATGTCAAACACCAATGGATATGGGATCATCCATCGCCCATCTGTATGGGTCGAGAAGGTATACGCTAGTCTACTCTGGTATATCGATGCCCCGTCTCGATACACTCACGACTAGGGACCTTGAAGGATGTACTTATAGACTACCATGTCCCCACTGGTATGATCCGCATCATAGTCCAGGTACTCAAGTACACATCCTAAGGGCTTTACCAACATGTAATAGAGAGGCAATCAGTATACACGTTAAGGTAAAGAGCAACCAGATAGCATACTATCATGTCGAGCAAGAAAGTCCTCCCTATATATGTCCCAGCATCCACTACAATATACATCCTATGTACAGTAATGGCCTCTAGGGCATACATATAACTAACAGTATGACCTAGGAGAGAGTCATACATGAGATTTATTCTCGACGATGTTTTCTACTCACGAGTTAGCAACTCACCCCCGTTGTGCCACAGTTTCTTACAGGTTTGGTCGTACAGGTTTCATTGCGGCTTGCTGGCACACTGCTTCCTTCCGGGTGATTGCTTTGGTAGGTGTGTTCACTTGCATCGTGACCACCGTAGTACTTTTATTTATTTCAGTTGTATCAAGTAAACACCATCAACCTGACTTGTATGTTTGATAAACTTAGAAGACCAGTTATATATTCTTTCGACGTTAGAGTCGCGCGCTTGTATTATTATGATTCTTCTCTGGTTTTCTTGAGGATGTTAGTTTTCTTCTGAGTTTTTGTTCCTCGCCTTTCGGCGTTATATATTATATTGCTTGTGTGGTAGTTTCCACCATTTGGGGAAGAGCTAGCTCCCGCTTGGGGATGCCTTTATTCATTATTATGTATTTCATGTGTTGTACCCGTTTAGGGGCCAGTATTTACAAAGGAGACTCTGTCGAAATTTTCAGGAAAATATGATGTTGCTTTTAAAATGTTTAATGCCACATATTGTTAAAACCACTTGCTTTAAAAAAAGTTTTCATTCACTCTTTCTTTAAAAATGGTTTAAATTTCTGGGCTTTGGCTTACTTAGATTACGTTACGCCTCTAGACGTTTCATAATTTAAGTGCCTGTCGCGTTCCATACCTTCGGGTCATGACAGTACAATCTGGTCTCTTCGTCTAAGAATATCGCATACCGAGTTTAAGGGGTTGTAAACGTCAGACCCTCATAACCCGATAATTCGTGCTGATGTGGCTCAGGACCAATTCGGGAAACGACTGATCAACCTATCAGTAAATCCCAACTGCCTTGGCCATGGTCTTATGGTTCTGACCCATCGAACACAGTGCGATATCGACTCCCTATACCGGGAGAGACGAATCCCAACAATCACTCACAGCCTCCATGTGGCTCGGGACTGTACCCAACCAAAACCTGTTTTCATAACTCAGTAGAGCCGTGGTAGGGTAGTGATCAAAGTACAGTAGGAACTCATACGAGAAAAATGACGATCTCGGGTCTGAAGACTAACCTGTACTCATGTCACCTAAGATATTCTATCTGACAATAGATATAGTACAATCTAGAAGTTCTCGGCGAGTCCGTCCAATGTACTCACCCCCTAATGAGCACATGTATACGATCTTAGGTGCAGAAGACCAATGTCTGAGGGACCAACCATCGCCCTTCGTCGGGGTCTAGAAACGTATACACCAGTCTACTCCCGAATATCAGTGCCCATTCTTGATACTCCTATGACTAGGGAACTTTTAAGGATGTGCTTATCGACTACCCTGCTACCATAAGTATGATCGCTCTCACAACACAGGTAGTCAAGCAATGATCCTCCGGGCTTTATCAACATGAATAAATGATATGTAATAACAATTAATACATAAGCACATGTTAAGATAAAGACAAACCGGATAGCATACTATCATATCGAGAAAGATTGTCTTGTACACATATATGTCCAAGCATCCATATGTATACATATACAATAATGGCCTCTAGGGCACACATATCCAACAGAATGGTCCAATATATCAGGGGCTGAGCTTACCTCTCTTGACAAAGCGAATTACTCCATGGTGTGGAGAGATCTTTAGAAAGACATGATCTCCCGATTGGAACTCCAGATGTCGGCGCTTTGCATCAGCCCAGTGCTTCTGTCAGTCTTGGGCTATGCGCATTCTTTCCCTGATCGTGCGAACTACGTCCACAGTTGCCACGATCATCTCTTGGTCCAAGGAGTTACCTATCTACGATGTCGTCCCAACTTAATGGTGATCGACACTTCCTTCCTTAGAGAGCTGCAAAGGGTGATATTCTAATACTCGCTTGGTAGCTGTTGTTGTATGAAAACTCCACAAGATGTAGGTGATCTTACCACGATCCCCCGAAGTCTAACATACACGCTCTTAGCATATCTTCAAGGATCTGAATCGTTCGCTTATACTGTCCATCTGTTTGTGGATGGTAAGCTGTGCTGAAGTTCAGACTCGTTCCCAAGCTAGCTTGCAGACTCTGCCAAAACTGAGATCGGAATTTAGTGTCACGGAGACAATGCAAACTGGTAGTCCATGTAATCTCACGATTTCCTGCATGAGTTCATGGGTATCAGAAATAGTACACTATGAAGAGTTAAATTTTACTTAGATTCATACTTACCTCCATGTACTTCTTTGCTAAAGTCTCGGTAGATTGGCCAACTCGAAATGGGATGAAGTGAGCCGACTTAATGAGTCGATCCACAATAACCCATACTGCATCGTTACTTTTCGTGCTATGAGGAAGTGCAGTCACGAAGTCCATAGTAATGTGTTGCTATTTCCATTCTTGGATTGGTAACGGTTGAAGTAAACCAGCAGTCCTGTGATGTTCAGCCTTTACTTGCTGACACACAAAACATTTGGCTACGCTTCTGGCTACTTCACGCTTCATTCCATGATACCAGTAATGTTGCCGTAGATCTTTGTATATCTTTGTACCACCAGGGTGTACTAAGTAAGGTGAACTATGAGCTTCTTTCATCAACTCTTCCCGAACATGACCTTGTGGTACACATAATCTACTTCCATATCTCAAAGATCCGTCTTCGTGGATGATGAAGTCTGTTCGAAGTCCACTTTCTACTTGTTCTCGGATCTTTTGCAAGTTGGCATCACTTCCTTAAGCTGTTTTGATCTAATTGACAATAGTAGACTAAACTTGTAAGTTCATCAAATACAAAGTGTTACTTGGCATAACCACTTCTATCTCCATCCCGTGCAATTCTTGTTGAAGCTTCTACTGTGCGGTGAGATTCATTGATAACGGCCGGTGAGTAAGTGCATCAGGAACTACATTCACCTTCCCTGGATGATATTATAAGTTGATGTTGAAATCCGCCATGAGTTCTAGCCATCTTCTCTGCCGCATATTCAACTCCTTCTGAGTAAACACATACTTCAGACTCTTGTGGTCAGTGTATATGTCCACTCGTTCTCCAAGAAGATAGTGGTGCCAAATCTTTAGTGCAAAGATAACTGCCACCAACTCAAGATCATGCATTGGATAATTGCGCTCATGAATCTTCAGCTGTCTTGATGCATAAGCTACAAATTTTCCATGTTGGTGTAGAACGCATCCTAATGCCTTGCCAGATGCATCGCAATGTTACGAGAATATGTGCTGATGTCAATCTTGACTTGAGTTCTACCAAAGCTTGTTCACATGCTTCTGACCATACGAATGCTTCATCTTTACGTGTGAGCTTGGTCAGGGGTATTGCAATCTTCAAAAAACCTTCTATGAATCTTCGGTAGTATCCTGTTAATCCCAAGAAACTTTGAATGTCCTTCACTATTTTTGGTGTTGGCCATTCGCTTACTGCTGATATTTTAGATGGATCCATAAAGATTCCTTCACCTGAAACGACATGTCCTCGAAATCCGACTTGATCTAACCAAAATTCGCACTTGCTTTACTTGGCATAGAGTTGATGTTGTCACACAGTCTCTAGGAAAATTCATAAATGATCAGCGTGCCCTTTCTGATTTTTTGAATACACCAGGATGTCGTCGATGAAAATAACAACAAACTCTCGGAAAACTTGGTTCAACAGATTCATAAATATAGCTGGTGCATTGGTCACTCCAAATGGCATCATGAGAAACTCATAATGACCATAGCCAGTTCTGAATGCCGTTTTCAGAACATCAGACTCTTGGACCTTCACCTGATGATAACCCGAACGAAGATCTAACTTTGAGAAAACGTAAGATCCACTTAGCTGATCGAACAGATTGTTGATGCACGGTAGTGGATACTTGTTCTTTATCATCACTTTGTTAAGAGCTCGGTAGTCTATACACATTCTGTATGAACCTTCCTTCTTCTTCACAAGCAAAACTGGAGATCCCCAACTTGAGGTACTGGGATGAATCCAACCTTTCTGTAGAAGTTCGTCCAACTGAGTATAGATCTCCTTCAATCCTTCTGGACTTAAGCGATATGGTGCTTTGATCACCAGTTGTGCACCAGGTACTAAGTCAATACTGAATTCAAGAGCTCGATCGGAAGGCAAACCTGAGATGTCTTCAGGGAATACATCCTCAAATTCTCGAACTACCTCTGGCTTATCTTTTTCTGCTTGTACTGTTGCAATCACTGCCTTCCTTGGTTTAGTCTTGTAGGTGCTAGGTTCCAGGGTACGGTCTCCACTCTTGAAATAAAAGACCGAATGATCTAGAATCTTGAACACTACCCTCCTTTGACGACAGTTGATGGTAGCGAAGAAAGTTCCTAGCCAGTCCATTCCTAAGACTACGTCGAAGTTCGGTATGTCCAGCACCTTGAAGTCCACATAAAATTCTCTACTGCAGACGACCACTGGACATAGATCGTATCCCAGAGTTGCCTTTAGAACGTTGTTCCTTGAACTGACATTCTAGCTGGATACGAGCGGTTTAACTAGAATTGCATGAGTTTGGATGAACCGTTGCAACATAAAGCAATACGATGCTCCAGTGTCGAAGAGTGCTAAGACAGGTAGGGAGGCTACTAAGATTGTGATGGGTTCCTTAGCATCCTCACTACGATTTACAGGGCATCAAGTATGCAATTTTAAAAAACCTAGAGAGCTAAGCAACCCATGCCAAGGATCTAACGAGAAAATTAGGAGTAAGCATGCATGTAATCAAACATTACACTAAGTGAATGAGAAATACATCTTTTGTAGACCGGTCCTTCACTTCTAAAGCTCCGTGTAGTAGTCCCTTCGCTCCAAGTAGTGATCTCCTGGACTCTGGTAAGGGTTCACAAGGCAAAAGGAACAAGCTTGCTTGAAGTCTTCAAGGCCGAAAATGATCTACGTCGAGAAATCTCCAACTCAAGTTACCTCTTCACTAATGGGAATTAGTGAAGTAAACAACCTAAACTAAATGGCTAATCTAGTGTAGGTTGATGAAGTAGGATTTTTGCTCACTTTAGAATAATTTTTCTCACTATATTTCTTCACTTTCCAAAAAGCTTGAGAGAAAATTTGGAATGAAGTAAAAGATGAAGATGTGAATGGAATGAGAGTCAATCAGTGAGAATATCAACCATGGGTGAGATAATATCTCATATAACTCTTGTGGAGACTTAACCATGGCTAAAAATAATGGTTGGATTAATAAATATCTTAAGATAAAACCAAATTAGTGGACTTGGTTAATGTTTCTACAAGCTTCTCCAAGATTCAAACCATGTGACTTTTCCACCTAATTTTGAATTATCTTAAATAAATAAATACTCTTAATTATCTATGTAATTGTGTGAGTCTCACACCCATGAACAATGTATCATCAAACATGACACAATAATATATATCACATACATATTATATAGAAGTGAGAAAAAGAAATGCTTAAGTGAGCTAATAATAGTTAATGTATAATTAATTTATCAAAATATATATAATCATACATTAAATTATTAAATCAACATTTGATTTAATAATCCAGCTATATCACATATAACCGACTAATATCATTTGCATCAACTTATCGAATCAACACTTGATTCGATAACCCGGCTATATCACATATAACCGAACGATACCACATATCGCGAGATTAGAATACGGTATCACATATGCATATTAATCTCGGTCCCGTACATATCACATATGTGCTCCTACTTCGTTTAGCCTGAGCCGGGAAACCTCTGTGTAGGACTCTAAAGACCCGTCAATACGCCAGCAGTAGGTGGTGATCATATTATTCACCCACAAGCCGTCAGCAGTACTAGCTGGACGTAACGGCTACCCGAGTATTGAGCGATCAGAAGATCAACAAGCAAGCCTGCTCATACTCCTGTGAATCCAATAAGTAACACTACCGTACAGTCCGATCTCTTCGTCTGATATGTCGCATATCCAGCCTCGGGGTGGAATACGTCAGACCCCAATAGCTTGATATATCATGCCGATGTGAGGCCGATAACGGTTCGAGAAACTACTGATTACACTTACCAGTAAATCTAAGCAACCCTGGCCAAGGATTTCTTGTTATGGCCAATCGAGCATAGCGCAACATTAACCCCCAATACTGGAAGAGACTAAATCCCCTCATATCGCTCATTGCCTCTTTGTGAGTCGGGACTGTACCCAAAAATCACCGTTTTGCACGTTCTCTTGAACGTGGTAAGGTGGAAATCAAAGCACGGTTGGAATCACACAAGACTCTATGACGATCTCGGGTCTACAGTCTAACCTATACCAGTGTCACCAGAGAACTGCTATCTGAAGTGAGGTATAATACCATCTAGGAGTTCTCGGCGAGTCCTGTTCAGTGTACCCAGTCTCCACTGAGCACCCATATACAATCTTTAATGTCGAACACCAATGGATGTGGGATCATCCATCTCCCATCATATGGGTCAAGAAACGTATACGCTAGTCTACTCTGGAATATCGATGCCCCGTCTCAATAGTCCCACGACTAGGAACAATTAAAGGATGTACTTATGAACTACCCTGGCCCCACTAGTATGATCCGCATCATAATCCCGGCAGTCAAGTACACATCCTAAAGGTTTTACCAACATGTAACAGAGAGACAATAAGTGTACATGTTAAGATAAAGAGCAACCAGATAGCATACTATCATGTCAAGCAAGAAAGTCCTCCCTATATATGTCCAAGTATCCACTATAATATACATTATATATACAATAATGGCCTCTAGGCCATACATACAACTAACAATCTCCCATTTGCACTAGGGCCAGCTGTTGTAGTATCTCATACCCAACGTCCCATAAAAGTCTCTCCAGGGAAAGGCCTTTGTGAGTAGATCTCCGTGTTTTCCTTCGCGTCAACTCTCCTTACCTCGATCCCTTGGAGATCAACCATCTCCCTGATCAGGTGATACTGTCTCAGAATATGTCCAGATCGCTGATGGGACCGGGTTTCCTAGGCCAAAGGCACAACTCCATTGTTGTCACAATAACAGTTATTGGGCGCTCAATGGTAGGAACCATGTTCATCTCATGAACATGAAATATCCAAAAATCCACTTTGGCAGCATCGTTGGTAGCGATGTATTCATCCTTTATCGTCTAGTTTGCCACGGTATTTAGCTTGGAACTTTTCCAACATACCGTCCCTCCACTGAGGGTAAAGACAAAGCCTGAGACTGACTTTCAGTCGACCTTATCACTCTGAAAGCTCGAATTGGTAAAGGACTCCCACTGGAGTTCACCGTTACCAATCACCAAGAACATTTCTTCAGTGCTTCTAAAGTACTTAAAAATGTTCTTCACAGCTGTCCAGTGATTCTCCCAACATCCGATTGATTTCTGATCACTATACCTAGTGAGTTAGCTATATCTGGTCTGGTACATAACATCGCATACATGATAGAGCCTAGTGTCGAAGCATAGGATATCCCTTGCACGCGAGCTCTCTCTAAATCAGTCTTGGAAGACATCCTTTTAGAGAGAGTAATTCCTGAGTAAGTGGGCGAACCACCACGCTTCGAATCTTCCATACTAAACCTCATTAGTATGGTGTTAATGTACCTGGATTTGGGACACTCCCAACATCCACTTAGATCTATCTCTATAGATCATAATCCTCAAGATGTAGTAGGTATCACCCAGATCTTTCATAGAGAATCCTCGTAATAAGAGGAGCTTGGCCGAGTGTAGCATAGGAACACCATTTCCTATCAAGAGTATGTCATCTACGTACAATACGAGGAAGACAATCTTACTCTCTACAACCCTCTTGTATATACAAGGTTCATCTACATTTTTTATGAAGTCAAACTCTTTGACTGCCACATCAAAATAGATGTTCGAACTCCGCGATGCCTGCTTTAATCCTAATGGACTTCGGCATAACCACTTGAGAAAAGGTTTCATCATAATCCACACCTGGTTATTGACGAAAACCTTTTACTACAAGTATAGCTTTGAAAGTCTCAACTTTTCTATCTACACCAAGAATCTTCTCAAGATCCTCTTGCTCCCGATGGACTTTACCCCTTCAGGTGCAACATTCAAAGTCATACTTTGTTGCTGTACATGGATTCCATCTCAGATCGCATAGCATCCAGCCATTTCACAGAGTCCCCACTCGTGATGGCCTGCCTGAACCTAGTTGGGTCATCATCTACCATGATGCGTTCCCCGCTGCCACCATCACTAAGAAAACCGTAGTATCTCTCGGGTGGATGAGAAACCCTACCGGATTCGCGGAGAGGCTGAGGTTCATTGGAAACTATCGAATCCTTCGGTTCTACTAAATCATCAGCTGTTAGTTTGTCTAGCTGGAACTCCTTCCAGTTCTACCTCATGACCAAGAACTTTTTTTTCATGAAATTCATTTTTCTAAAAAGGTGGCATGTTGAGAAACGAAACACCTTTTGTTCCTCGGTTTGGTAGAAGATATTCCCTCGCAAATGTTTGGGATATTCAACAAACTTACAGAACTGACCTTGCCTCGAGTTTTCCGGATTTTTCCTTTCAACATAGGCCGGATAATCCCATATCTTAACTCGTTTAAGACATGGTTTCTTCCCATACCATATCGTATATGGAGTGGTAGGCACTTGATTTGGTTGGAACCCTATTCAATAGGTATGCAGCTTTTCAAGTGCATAACTCCAAAAGAAAACAGTTAACTCAGCAGTACTCATTATAGAGCGCGTCATATCTCATAGGGAGCAATACCTCTGCCCCGATACACCATTATTCTGTGGTGTATACGAAGGAGTAAGCTGAGAGAGAATCACATTCCCTTTTTAGAAAATCCAGGAACTCCAAGCTTAAGTATTCCCTTCTCCGATCAGATCGAAGGACTTAATACTTTTACCCGTCTAGTTCTCAACTTCAAGCTTATATTCTATGAATTTCTCAGAATTTTCAGACTTGTGTTTCAACAGGAACATATGTCTGAATCTTGAGAGATGGTCAGTGAATATAATGAAGTACAAGAAACCAATCCTGGCATTTGTAGACATAGGACCGTATACATCACCATGTATCAGTCCTAAGAGTTCAGTAACTCTAACTCTGTTTCTAGTAAACGGAGTATTGGTCATTTTACCTTTGAGACAAGACTGGAAAGTATCATAAGATGAAAATTCAAACGGATTCAAATATTCATCCTTATGTAACTTAGATAGTTGTGTCGCATTGATATGACCTAGTCAATGCCATAAGAAGGATTCATTTATTTCTGAACTACTCCTCTTGTGTGTGTTCTATATATTTTGAGCTGTGGTTTGATTTAGAACATATATGCCATTACAGAACGTGCCTGATTCAATCAACTCTTGATTAAGGAAAATATTCACAACATTATCCTGCAATACAAAATTATATCCTTCTTTAACTTAATAAAGAAACTGATGTAATGTTGTATATCAGGTTCGGCATGTAATAACATTTGTTCAGAATCAATATATTAATACAATGTGATGTTTGCCAACTGATTTGGCTGCAACAATTGCACCATCACCCAATCCCAGTTCTCTACCTATCTAAGCCCATGTACAAAATTACATATGTGAGATCCTGATCCGGTATCTAATACCCAGGACGTAGAGAATACTGAGAAAAAGTTCTCGGTAACGAACGCACCCGAAGAAGATACATCAACATGTTTATTCTTCGTTTGGGTCGCGTAGGAATCCGGATATTCCCCTATTTCCTGCTCGGGCTTATAACAATTATAAGATTGAGCGGAACCAACGTTCCTCGGCTCAGCATAATAAGCAGGTTCGGTCAATATATCGATATTATTATCTTGATTAAGGCATATCACGGTCGCTACCAGGAGAGGGAGAGAAGAAACACTTTGTGTGTGCTTTTGCAAGATTAGATTGGTTATTATCGTATCTAATCAAGATGGCTCCCACTGTTTTTATCAAATCTTCCTTCAAACCCTAAAAGGTAAGATTAGCCGAGATTAATTACACCCTACAAGTTTGCCAATCTTTCGGCCAGGCCAGTGTCGGTACTTTAAGGGAGGTTGCCCGTGCTTTCGCATGGACCTACTTAAAATAAATCTCGTTTTCCTAGGGGCGTAGCCTCGTTAACACCTTTCTAGACACCTACTTGATCGGCTAATTGTAATGTGCAAAACTCTCACAGGAGTAACTCTTACTCGCAGTGGGTATCGGAATCCAACTATCTCATAGAAGGTATGCAATCTCATTGCAAATTTCAACACTTGAAATTCCCGATAATATTTTGCCCCTAGCGTCCTATGACCTTGACGGAGATCAACAAACCATAGGCTGCTAGTTAAGTTCAACCCGTTCATTTCATGATTGAATTAAACCCACCCGTACGACCCTTGTCGGAGGTCAACAAGGCCGCACGACTACCCTAATCCAATCGCATCACATGCTTTAGCAGATAAGCAGTAATCAGCTACCGCACATTACGCCTTGATGGAGGTCAACAAACGTAGCACGAATATAAAGAATGTGGCCTGGAAGAGGCTCCTCCTGCTATCTAAGTAGTAGGACGCTTCACACCGGCAGATTGAGGTCTGCACTTCTTCTTCACTACTGCTTCATATCTTCGGGCAGCCTTCAGTGCAAGGTCATGGGTTGGGAAATCCTCTGTAGCTAGAGCAGCTTGGATCTCCTGGTCCAACCCTTGCTGAAATCGTCTAGCCCTGATCTCGGCAGTCGGTATGAGATGTGCCACGAAGCTGTTACGGTCTTGTGTTAGCTGTGTAGTATGTGATATTAGAAAATTGAATATTTGAGACATATTTTACCTGCTCAACATGGTGAACTCAGTATCATACTCATCCACATATTTGCTCCATATAGAGCCTTGTTACAGGTGGATGAATGGTTGCTCCATGTCTAAACGGGCAGTCTCGGGAAATATTTCGCATCGAACATATCGTGAAACGTCTTCCATTCGATCGACTGGGCAAGACGGATTTCATCAGCCTTTTACCATACTCTGACGTTGTCAGTTAGTTATAGCTTCACAACTCTTACCCAAGAAATATCTGGCACTTGTGCTACTGTCAGATCGTCCTCAATCAACTAAGCACATTCTTCCTCTTTCAAGGGGGCTCTCTTTCCCAGAGAATTGTTTAGGGTGAAGTGCCTGGAATTGTTTGACTCCGGATGCCTCAGTCTCAGGGCAAGTCTGCTGCTGTTGTCCCTCCAAGAGGCTCTTGATTGCCTCAAGTAATATCATCTGCTCATTGATAGGAGATGCTACGGTAGGTGGTGGTAGAGGAGGTAGAGTGTTTCCATTCACGTTGGTGCTCGTGTTGTTCGGGGAATCCATAACCTTGAAAGAAGAATAGGGTTAGGATAGATTCAAGGCATTTGAAATATAAAGAATGTTTTTAGTTGCTGATTCTTATAATTCTTGTGTTATATTGATTAGGTTTCCATGCAGAACCGACCTACATGGGCCATTAACAAAACCTGTCACGCCCCGCTTCCCAGCGTACAGGGAAGGAGACATGGAGAGCCGCGACGTATTTACTCAGAAGTAAACACATTAAGCATAAATAAGCAATATAAATATAAAGCACAAGAATGACAAGAGATGTAATAAAACAACTTTTTATTGATAACCATTCTTTACATACAATTGAAAAGTAAAGTATAATGAAAGAAAGCGATGCCTAAACAATAGCATATGAACTGAAAGAAAAGTAAATACAAGTAGGAACAAGAACTCTGGCTCCTCAATGAACTGCTCCAAATCATTCTGGCTGGGCTCGATCTCCTGAGAGTCGGGTCTTCCTGACAACATTCCAAAGAAAGAAGAGACAAGAATGTCGTCAGCAAAGTAGCTCTCGATAAGTCCCAAAAGATAGAATGTAATAGATAGGTAAAGAGAATAGAAGAGGTAAAGTATGTGTTTGTTATGCTAACTTAGTTGTTTGTAGCTTGGTACAAAATATATCAGTGTATACGAAAGGAGTCCAACTTGCTCCGTGGACTAACATAACATGTAAGTACAAGGCCCCGTCAAAACCCGTGGGACAATGGCACAGGATGTTCATGTAGGTGTCTTTTAGTGACTATCATCATGCTATTTTTAACACATTCTGTACCAGTCTACCCCTTTAAAACCCCGTAATGTATATTGTATTGTTTTGTAGATATAAGACTTGCCGAAACCATGGTATAAATTGTTCATGTAAATGGTTCAGGATGTAAACAGATAGTCATGTAGTCGAGTCAAGAAATATCCATAGTTCGGTCAAGTCAACTCATGTTGTATACTTGATAAAATTCTGGTATTTATGTTCAACTTCAAGTGTTTATATTTGGTATATTGGATTCATGTTGAATTGGAGTTATAATTGGATTGTATTCATATTTAAATTGTATTCAGATTATATTGAAACTCAGAATGAGTCAGATACTTAAACAGATTTGGATTCCTGGATTAGGTTTTGGAGTTATTGGTAACTACTGCACATGGACGGCAGGATTTGTGTTTTTTTCCAAAACAATTACCATTGATAACCCCGTTTTAGTTTTCTACCTTAAATAGGCAAGCATCCACTTTCTCCGGCTCTCTGAGGCTCAAGAGAATTAGATCCGCTTAAACCTATATTTACTAGGGTCCTTAATGTAAATTTAATATAACTTGAGGGGTTTTATGAAAAATATTTTAAATATACTTTCAAAATAAATCTCAAGTATTTATTTATATTCTTCAGAGTTGTTATGGATGTGAATTTTGGAGAATGATATATCTTAGTGAATATATATATATATATATATATATAGTTTGAACAATTGAAGGTATTTTAGTGTAAAGTTTGACTTGTATTGATTCTTGATGGTATTATCATGAAACTTGTCATTCTTTATATTCTAGAAAATATGGAATTTTTATTATATATTAAAAATGGATGGTTTGATAATATTTTTATAATTATTAAAAATTAATTTTTATTATTAAATAGAAATTCTCGTTTTTCTTAAAAATTGTATTAAAATTCCATCGAGATCGTATGCTCCGTGAGAAGGTCCGCATCTCGCCCTACTAGTCCGATGGTGTTAGTTGTATGTATGCCCTAGAGGCCATTCTTGTACATGAGATGTATATGATAGTGGATGCTGGGACATATATAGGGAGGACTTTCTTGCTCGACATGATAGTACGCTATCTGGTTGCTCTTTATCTTAACATGTACACTTATTGTCTCTCTGTTACATGTTGATAAAGCCCATAGGATGTGTACTCGACTTCCAGGATTATGATGCAAATCATACTGGTGGGGCCTGGGTAGTCCATGAGTACATCCTTCAATGTTCCTAGTCGTGGGAATATCGAGACGGAGCATTGATATTCCAGAGTAGACTAGCGTATATCTTCTCGACCCATGTGATGGGCGATGGATGTTCCCATATCCATTGGTGTTTGATATCAGAGATGGTATATGGGTGCTCAGTGGAGACTGGGTACACTTAACGGACTTGCCGAGAACTCCCGGATGGTATTATACCTCACGTCAGATGGCAGTTCTCTGGTGACACTGGTACAGCTTAGTCTGTCGACCCGAGATCGTCATAGAGTCTTGTGTGTCTTCCACTGTGCTTTGATTTCCACCCTACCACAGCTCTACCGAGTCATGCAAACAGGTGGTTTTTGGGTACAGTCCCGAGTCACAAGGAGGCAATGAGTGACAGGAGGGGATTCGTCTCTCCCGGTATTGGGGGTTGATGTTGCGCTATGCTCGATTGGCCATAACTGGAAATCCCTGGCCAGGGTTGTTGTGATTTACTGGTAAGTGTTATCAGTAGTTTCACGACCGTTATGGACCTTACATCGGCATGACTTATCAAGCTACTGGGGTCTGACGTTTACCACCCCTAAGAGAGATATGCGACATATCAGACGAACAGACCGGACTGTGCGGTAAGTGTTACTGATTGGATTCGCAGGAGTGTGAGGAGGCTTGCTCGTTGATCTTCTGATCGATCAATACCTGGGTGGTCGTTACGTTTAGCAGACCACTTGCGGCTTATGGGAGACTGATATGATCATCACCTGCTGCCGGCATATTAACGAGTCTTTAGAGTCCTACACAGAGGTTTCCTGGCTCAGGCGAAACGAAATAGGAGCACATATGAGATATGTGCGGGACCGAGAATAATACGAGTATGTGATACCGTATTCTATTCTCGCGGCTTGTATCATCGGTCGGTTATATGCGATATAGCGGGGTTATCGAATCAAGTGTTGATTCGATATATTGATACACCAGATATTAGTCGGTTATATGTGATTGTTGTGCTTTAAAGTCGTGCGCTTTTAAAAGATAAATCAATGAATAATTAACCGCAATCAAGAACGGTATCGCTTTATAGCTAGCCGATTGAGTACGGGTCGGTCCATAGGGATTTTGTGTATTTTCTATTTGTTCTAACGAGTTAATTCCAATTGTGGTAGGATTGATTATCACTAAGATTGATTTAGATTAGGATTATAACCTTGCTAGGGTTAGGATTAGGTTAACTTGGAAACTCAATATGTCTCACCGCTTTCTATGCCCTAATTAAGAACTATTTAGGTGTTAAGATAATAATTAACAAAGGGGATTAGCACGATCGGGAAGAAACTAGGTTTCTTCCTCTAGGTCCTTGTCCGTCCTTTCTTAACTCTTACCCTAACCTCCATGGAAAACATACACAACCGGTATTTAACTATGATATCACCGCTACCCCGTAGTGAGCGGTGTGTGTATGCATGCATAGAGTCCTATTTAAAATGTATAACGGGCAAAAAAGGGGTGAGATATTTTCATCTCTCAAACCTTTCCCATTCCTAACCCTAACAAGTGAGGAACTACTCACTCATTAGGGAATTGATTAAAAGAGACATTTTTTTGTTTGTTTTTAATAACCTAATTATCTAAACTAGGGCAAATAAATAAAATTTATACTACGGCAGAAAAGAAATTAAACTAAGGCATAGAAAAATACTTACTTTTTATTTGATGCACTCTTCAAACATTACAGGAATTGAAATTCTAAAATAGTTAAATAAAAAGAGGCATGCTCCAAAAAGAGCTGTATGGTTCCTATTTATAGATTATAGAAACCATAGGGTTTACATCTGATCCCTATCTACATTTACAAAACTACCCTGAGAAGCCTAGTCAACGCACCGCCACCCACCGACTTTTTGCACCGACACGTGCACAGTACGGCCGCGGAACTGCGGCCATATGCCCTATTTGGCCGCGGATCCACGGCCATATGGTGGAGTCTTTGGCTCTGTTTTCTTCTGATGCTTCAAGTTGCTTTTCACATCTGTTTTCTTCACTTGGTTCTTCAGAATGTCTTCTAGTTTCTTCCAGATTTCCACAGTATAGAATATTGTGGACTTTTGTCGTTTGCTTCTTGTTGAAGTCTTGAATCTTGCGCTGCCTTTGTACTTTGTGAAATTGTTTATTGATCTTCGTTTGTCCCTCAAACTGTAGGCATGATCAAGATTCTTCTATTTGTTGGTCGTAATCTCACTTTTGTAGCGTCTTTTCATCATTTTCACTGTTTTGTTCCGAGAACCTGTAACCTGCAACTATGTAGCAAACATGGATCAAAAGCACCTATTTATTTGTAAAATGAATAAGAATGGGGAATATAATAATGCAAAATTATGGTATGAACAAATACCCCCAAACTTATCTTTTGCTCATCCTCGAGCAAAACTAGTTTATTCTCGAAAAAGCCTAACCTCATTTTCGCAGGGAAACGCGATTGCACTGAGCTCGTGCAACAAGCCGTTAAACCTCTAGGTGTCCCTAGTAGGAGGAGTGTTGTCTCCTGAGGGTTTTCAGCGGATACTACCCACAAAATCGTATCAATTTGGCCTATTGACTTTTATTCTTCAATTCGGTTTTCTAGTAAGAAATTCTATTATCTTCAACTCAGAAATTATCAACCCGTATTTTTCATACTTCCTTATCATTTAACTTAAGATTATATATGTTCTGTAAATTTATTTATCTTTTAGCATCTTTCGAGTTTTCCTTCTAAGATTTCATCTCAACTTAGGAATTTTTATCATCTCTACTAAACATATAAGTCCTATTTTTCATTCCTATGTCTCATCTAAACCCCAATCATATACTCATACGTGTGTGTATGTATCACATCTACACTTGGAAATTAAATTCAAGCTCTTATACTCTTTTCCATCATCTAAAGTACTTTTAGTTGGTGAATTTTTTTAGATGAAATTTCTCACACATCCTTCATGCGACCGTTAATACTTCTTGAGGTACTAACGACTGATTACAAAATGTGTTTGCGCATTAAGGCGTAATTCCACGTCTTATAATACCTAAGGTTTTAGCAGTGACTCCCAAACCAGCTGGTCTAAGGCACTAGGTGATAAAGCACCCTCGCTAAATATTTTTTTTATTTTATGCAGCCTTAAGTAATTACAAAACCAGTGTTCATTTTTTATATCTCTTTATTCACACTTTTTATTTTATTTTCCTTCATACTAAGGACTTTAGACAAGAGCATTTCAAGGTCTCCTCTACTATTTCCAAGTTTCAAGGTTCGTATTTATGCAAGTTGTAGGGTATATATTTTCAGAATTTAGACTTAAGCTTAGGGATTATTTTTCAGACTTACACTTTAAATAAAAATTTCAATACTCTTCCTTTATTTTGACTTAGCCCAATAAGTGAACTCAAAATTTGCCTATTTCTAAGTAAACTACAAATACATATATTTTCTACCATTAAATTTTAAGAAAGGTTATTTTTAGGGGTTTTAATTTACTAAGTCTAAGATCTAGTTTTCCTAGCTAGTTAACCTTCTTGTCAAACTCAAGTCATTTATGGCCAAAATTGAATTTTTCAATTTTTAAAATTTTTCAGTTTTTATTTAATTTTTCTTTTTATATTTTTTTTTTCAAATTTTATGTTTTTTTTATAAAGATGCAATGCAAAATTTAAACATGCAAAAGAAAAAGAAAAATATATACAAAAATTTTTTTAAAAATATGCAATGCAAATGATAACTATTTATAACCACCTTCTCCCCCAAACTTACCAAAAGCAGTGCCCTCACTGCTCGGCCTCACGCTGCGCCCTTGAGCGTGAATGGGAACGCTCCTCCCTACCTAGCAGGGTTCGGATCCCCTGCTCTAATTCAGTCAAACGCCGATCATGCTCCCTCGCTATCCCCCTCAACTCGTCAATGCTCCTAACAGCTCTTCGCATTAAATTTGCATGTTCTAAGGGGGTGAGTTCTCCTTCGCTCGCGGTCGAGCTGGAGCTAGGTGTTCTTGCGGGCACATGCTCCGCCGGTTCAGTTCTTGACCAAATATCCGTCAAGCGTGTATAGGACGTAGATACGCCCTCAATGAGAGGCCTGACAGGTATGCCTCCAAGCATGTAAAATTCAAACTCCTCCACGGGGAGGAAATAGCGACACAGTTGTGTCACAAGCATGGGGCAAGGATAGTTTGCGGCTCTTTTGCCCGCACTAATTGAGTTCAGTAAAACCATGCACATGTCGAAACGAAGGTTTCTTGTCATGAGTGTGTGCACGATATGCAGTGAGGGTGTGAAAAATGTGGTGTTGTGGAAACTCCCAAAAATATTGTTTTGTGCCCACCGGTACACAGTTAAAACATTGGCGAAAAGGGTTCTCGCTTGGATCCCCTTCCACGGTTCCCTTGAGCAATCATTGCCCATTAAGGGCATGTAATTCTCAAACTGCAGTAGTTGATCATGAACGTGTATCCTAGGGATTAATGTAACTTCATGTATGAAGTCTCTATCAATTATAATCTCCATATCACCCCACTGTAATTTTATAAAGCCATATTGGGCTAGACACCCATCTTCCATGCACTCGTAAAAACGAGTGACTAATTCCGGAAGGGCATAAGCGTTTGGGTAATTATATATCAAAAGGTTCCAGCCCCTACGTGCTATTTCATTCGCAAAGTAACTCCCATATACTACGTGTGAAACAATCTGTGAAAAGTCACACTCTAGTTGCATATTGGGTGCCATCATAAGCTACAGATCATAAAAATTAAAGACAGAGAGGAGTTTCAGAAATCGAACCGCCTCTGAGAAAATCAGAGGGAGATGCAGCAATGGTGCGGCAGAAGCGCGGTGGAAAGCGGGGTCTGGCAGCGGTTGCGCGGCGGGATGACGAGATCTTGCTGAAAAAATTGAAGCGGCGGCGGCTAGGGTTTGAGGAGAGCAGAAATTTTTAGGGTTTAGAAATAGAAGGGTCGGGTCTTATATATATAGGGGGAAGTGTTGGCTATTTGTAAATAAACCCCTCTAAAAAGAGGAAATTATTTGCAAATAAAAATTTTATTTTATTTATTTAAACTGGAAATTTACAAAAATACCCAAAAAAATTCAAATTTTTTTATTTTTTATGTTATTTTGTATTTATATAATTACAAATGATACATACCCCCAAACTTGTTTGAAACAATGTTTTGGCTAGATGATCGAAAATTTATGGGTAAATGGAGGAAGATCAGTCAGTGTAGATCGGCTCCTGCAAAAACAGGAGCTCCTCCGACGGGTCCGCAGTGAGGAACGGTTTGAGTCGATGTCTGTTTACTTTAAATAATGTACCGTCCTCCGAGTTTTTTAGATCTACCGCACCGTGCGGATATACGGTGCGTACTATAAATGGCCCTTTCCATCTAGATTTGAGCTTGCCGGGATGGAAGTGTAACCGAGTGTCATAAACCAAAACCTGTTGACCAGGTTTGAAAGTTTTGCGCATAAGGTGTTTGTCATAGAACACCTTCGTTCGGTTTTTAACAATTACCGCGTTCTCATAGGCCTCATCCCGCAGCTCATCCAATTCATTCAATTGCAGCTTTCTATTGCTGCTCGCATCTCCCATGGATAAGTTTAACTCTTTAATCGCCCAAAATGCCTTGTGCTCAATTTCAACAGGAAGGTGGCAAGCCTTCCCATAAACAAGCCAGTATGGAGACATGCCAAGATCGGTCTTGTAGGCAGTACGGAATGCCCATAATGCATCAATTACTTTTGTTGACCAATCTTTACGGTTTTTGGAAACCGTTTTCTCCAAAATTTGTTTAATCTGCCGATTCGAAATTTCGGCTTGCCCACAAGTTTGGGGGTGATATGGTGTTGAAAATTTGTGAGTAATGGAGTATTTGCGCATTAAGGACTCAAATGTCCTATTACAGAAGTGAGATCCATTATCACTTATAATTGCGCGGGGATGCCCAAACAGAGAAAAGATGTTTTCTTTAAGAAATCTAACGACAACCTTGTTGTCATTCGTTCGGCTGGGCACAGCCTCGACCCATTTAGAAACATAGTCAACAGCTAGTAAAATGTACATGTTCCCAAAAGAATTGGGAAATGGTCCCATGAAGTCTATTCCCCAAACATCAAAAATATCAACAACCAAAATTGGTTAGAGCGGCATTTCGTTTCTCCGAGAAATCCGGCCCAAGTGTTGGCACCGGGAGCATGTCTTGCAGTATTCGTATGCATCTTTAAAAAGTCATGGCCAGTAGAATCCACACTGCAAGATCTTTTCTGCTGTCTTCTTGGGGCCAAAATGCCCGCCACACGCTTGATCATGGCAAAATGACAGCACGCTCTTAAACTTGTTTTCGGGGACACACCAATGAATGATTTGGTCGGAACAGTATTTAAAGAGATACGGTTCATCCCAGTAAAAATGTTTTACTTGGGACAAGAATCGGAGTTTGTCCTGATTCTACCAATCTTTTGGTATCAGTCCGGTGGCCAAATAATTCACTATATCAGCGAACCAAGGTTCACATGACACGGTTAAGAGCTACTCATCGGGGAAAACGACTTTAATAGAAATTTCAAGTGTGGGCGAAGAAGGAAGTCGTGAAAGGTGGTCGGCAACTACATTTTCACATCCTCTCTTGTCTCTTATGACAAGATCAAACTCTTGTAACAAGAGGATCCAACGTATTAGCCGGGATTTAGCATCCTTCTTCGCAAAAAGATGGTGAAGAGCTGAATGGTCCGTGTAAACAATCACTGGAGAGCCGATTAAATAGGGCCGGAATTTTTCTAGTGCAAACACAACGGCTAAAAATTCTTTTTCTGTTGTTGTGTAATTCAATTGGGCCTCATTTAATGTTCGGCTAGCGTAATAAATTATGTGCGGCATCTTATTTATGTGTTGTCCAAGGACAACACCAATAGAGAAATCAGATGCATCGCACATAATTTCAAAAGGATGCGTCCAGTCGGGAGATGAAATAATGGGCACAGAAATAAGTGAGTGTTTCAATGACTCGAACGCTTTCATGCAGGTTGAGTCAAAATCAAAAGTTGTGTCTTTGGCCAATAAAAGAGTCAAGGGTCTAGCTATCTTGCTAAAATCCTTGATGAACCGTCTATAAAAACCGGCATGGCCAAGGAAGGCTCGGATGTCTTTGACGCACTTGGGAGGAGGAAAATTAGAAATGACTTCAATCTTGGCTTTATCAACCTCTATGCCATTTTGCGAGATGACATGTCCTAAGAAAATACCCTCTCGTACCATAAAGTGGCATTTCTCCTAATTTAAAGTGAGGTTCTTATCCCTACAGCGGGTAAGAACTGTGTCTAAGTGTAGCAAACACTCATCGAAGGAGTCGCCAAAAATGGAGAAATCATCCATAAAAATCTCCAAAAAATTCTCCACCATGTCTGAAAAGATCCACATCATACACCGCTGGAAAGTAGCGGGTGCATTACATAACCCAAAGGGCATGCGACGGTAAGCGAAAGTACCGAAAGAACAAGTAAATGTTGTCTTGTCTTGATCCTTTTCGGCGATGGGAACTTGATTATAGCCGGAGTAGCCATCCAAAAAGCAGTAAAATTCGTGCCCAGCCAATCGTTCTAGCATTTGGTCAATAAAAGGTAACGGAAAGTGATCTTTCCGTGTCGCGGCGTTGAGTTTTCTATAATCGATGCAAACTCGCCACCCAGTTTGGGTGAGAGTAGGTATTAACTCATTCGCCTCATTGGTTATGACCGTTATGCCCGATTTCTTTGGGACAACATGAATGGGGCTAACCCACTGGCTATCCGAGATAGGGTAAATGATATCACTATCAAGACATTTGACAATCTCCTTTTTGACAGCCTCCTTCATTATGGGTTTGAGGCATCTTTGTGGATCCCTTACTGGCTTGGTATCATCCATCATATGTATATGATGTTCAACTATGAGGGAACTAATCCCCTTAATGTCCGCCATAGTCAAGCCAAAAGCTTGCCGGTTATTTTGTAAGACCATTAAAAGGGCTTTCTCTTGCTCGAGAGCTAGAGATGCCGATATGATAGCAGGAAAGGTCTCACTCTCACCTAGGTAAGCGTATTTAAGGTGAGATGGCAAAAGCTTGAGTTCGAGTTTCAAATATGAAACAATTGAAGGTGGAATTGGTGAAACTGTCTCGAACTCAAAGGATTCCAACAATGGTTCAAAGCGAGTGTAAGCAACCGAGTCGGATGGTTCAACTAACTCATCCGAAAAATCAAAAGATTGAAACTCGGGTGGTGAGTCTTCAAAATCGTCCAAAAAAGTGAAACACTCGTAATCGTTATCCGGTGTGAAAGCTGTGTCAGATTCTAGAAGGAACGCACTAGTGGCGTCAAAACTGCTGTGATCGAACAGAAATTTTTCGAGCTCACAGTCCTCCTGCGTGATCTCGTGGATCGAGCAAACATCAAGTATACTAGCATTAGGCTCGGAGGGCTGATTCCCCTTCTTAAAAATGTTGAGTTCAATTGTCATATTTCCAAAAGATAGGTTTATCGAACCATTTCGACAATTGATCACCGCATTAGAAGTCGCAAGGAATAGTCGACCGAGTATCACCGGAATTTGACTCCGGGGGTTAGCTACAGGCTGTGTGTCCATAACAATGAAATCAACGGGGAAAATGAAATCCCCTACTTTAATTAACACATCCTCTAACTCACCCCTAGGATGGGTGATGGATCGGTCGGCCATTTGGAGAGTACAATGAGTGGGTTTAAGCTCTCCAACGCCTAATTGTTCGTATACTGAATATGGTAGCAAATTAACACTAGCACCAAGATCTAAAAGTGCTCGATTGATGTTCTTATCCCCAATTGTTATTGAAATTGTAGGACAGCCGGGGTCCTTATGTTTTTGGGGTAAAGGTTGGATAAGAGCATCACTTACAGCACTAGCCACGAAAACTTTCTTGGGTACTTGTGACTTCCTCTTCTTGGTGCATAAGTCCTTTAAGATTTTAGCGTAAGAAGGGACTTGTTGGATTGCATCCAAGAGAGGTATGTTAATACTAACCTGTTTGAACAACTCCACAATCTTTTCCATTTGGGGAGTTAGTTTATTGGATCTCAACCTGTTTAGAAATGGAACATTTTGAAAATGTGTTGAGTCCAATGTTTGTGGAGTAGATTGCGGAGTTGGAACGGATCTCAGTGTTGGTGTGTTCGTGAAGTGAGATGTGGGTCCGTTCGAATTAGAAGAAGTAGAGCCTTATGAAGAAGGAAGAATAGGCTCTTAAGAAGATGAAGAAGAAGAAGAAGAAGATGATGAAGAAGAAGCAGAAGATGAAGAAGAAGCACCGGCAGGGGTGTCATCACTAATACCCACATTATTGTGCAACACTCTTCCAGATCTCAACGTGGTCACAGCATTTACATTATGATTTTGTTGTTCACAAGCAACATGTGCATTGTTTGTGTGACCGGGATTTGGAAATGGTTGAGACGGAAGCTTTCCCTTTTCTCGCTCGCTTAACGCAGCATTTAGTTGTGCAATTTGGGCCTCAATTGATTTGATGCTCTGATCATGTGAAGCACTGTTTTGCACCAAAAATTGAATGGAAGTCTCTAACCTTGTTGCGGATTGCGTAGATTGTTTTAAAAACGCATCTAGACTTCGTTCTAGCGAGGAAACCTTATCGTTATTCGGCTGAACAAAATTGTTTTGAGGATAAGAGTTGTTGGGTACAAAATTGTTCATTTGGTTTGGGTAAGGTTGGGGTTGGAAAGGTTGCTGATATTGAGTTTGTTGAGCTGCTTGTTGTTGTGGAGGAGGAGGCCTTTGAAAGTTGTTATTGCCTTGGAATTGTTGATTTTGATTCCAAGCAAAATTTGGGTGGCTCCTCCAACCAGGATTGTAAGTTGAAGAGTATGGATCATTTCTTTGTCTTTGCTAAAAGGCAGCATTGACTTGATCTTGTCCTTGAACAGGTGGATTGTAAGGACACTCTTCAGTAAGATGGGACGGATCCGAACAACAAGCGCAAACTGTGCGTAGGGGTAAAGCAGGGGCAGGAGAAGGAGATGAGAATTTGCTCTCAATTGCCTCTAGCTTTTTCGTAAGTGCGGCCATTTCGGCCTTCATTGCAATCGACATATCAAGTTGATGTATGCCTGCCCTAGACTGAACTGATGAAGTCGATGGGTGGTCTTAGTGCTTTCCCACTGAAGTGTTTGTTCAGCAAGATCGTCGAGAAACTGCCAAGCTTCCTCGCTAGATTTTGTAAGAAAGTGACCTTGACAAATGGTTTCCAACAACTGCTTAGTTGCTGGGTTCAATCCTTCGTATAAAGTTTGGCAAAGTTGCCAATTCTCGATACCGTGGTGAGGGTATTGAACAAGTAGGTCCTTAAATCTTTCAAAACACTTCCAAAAAGGTTCGGAAGGAAGATGGGAAAATTGAATAATTTCGTTGCGAATTCTCGCGGTCTTGTGGTGTGGGTAAAACTTTTTTAGAAAAGCCTTAACAAACTCTTCCCAATTTTTTATCGAGTGTGATGCTGTGCTATATAACCATTTTTCAGCTAGGTTACATAAAGTGAATGGAATGGCACGTAGCCTTATAGCATCATCAGAAAGTTGTGTGGTCTTCATCATTGCGCAAACATTCTGGAATTTGTTAATGAATATGTAGACATCTTCGGATTCCAGCCCGTGAAATTTAGGCAACATATTGATGAAGTGGGGTTTAATCTCAAAGTTATCCCCATTGGCCGGTGGAAGTGAAAGACAAGTGGGTAAAGCGGTACGGATAGGATAAAAAAGATCCTGGAGCGCGATTCGTTGGGACGTTTCAACAGGTGGGTGTGGTGGGTTATTCGCACCTAGTGGAGGTGGAATCAATCCCGCGGGTAAGGGGTTGTTAGGATTGAATCCCGACATCTCCTTAGAAGGTGATGAATATGAAGGTGAAGGTAAAGAAGTGGATGGAATTTCGACTTCGGAGTCGAAAGCGTCGTCAGTCGGCACTAACGAGACACGGACTAAAAGGGCGCTAGTGTCCCTAGTCCAATTGGACATACACTAAAGAGGTGTAGTGTAGTCAAAAAGTGAAAACAGATGGTGGGGGTAAGAAAACGCCAATGGAAGGAAGTGGGTGCAAGTGGGGTGCAATGGATTTCTTAGCGACAAGTGGCTAGTTTTTGTAAAAAAAAATTCTGTTTTGTGTTTTTTTTTATATAAGGAGCTTTTTGTAAAAAGATTTTTATAAGAAGCTTAGACACACGTTCAAGCAATCACAATATGCACAATCAAGCCTAGATCTAGGGTCTCCTAGGTCAACTAGACTGCTCCTAACTGTTCCAAAGGGCAAGTTGTGAGATTCTCAAATCGCCTCTTCACCGCCAATTGTGGCCAGGTAAGCACAAGTAAAGAAAGGAGGGATCCGCTCACGAATCACCGTGAGACGGGACTTTTAAAATTACCTTTCCCCACTTGTCTAGCCTAGGCACCACAAAGTCTGGTTTAGATAAACGACCGATGCCTACAACTATTCTTTTGTCCTATTGAGCGCGACAGTCCTAATAGGCTGAGTCTAATCTTTTTTAATTAACTCGATGGTTTATGCAAAATGCTTTTTGTGATTTTTGGGGTCCTAGGAAAGGTAATGAAATCCCCACCCAATCTTTATTGGTGTTAAAGCCCCTTAAAGTCAGTTTTAAAGATGCAAAGCAGTAAAACACACAAAACACACTTGCCAAATTTTTTTTTATTGTAACGCAAAGAATCCTGCACAAGATCAAATTATTGGAGAAGGGGAGAAGTTTTTGCGCAAAGAACCCTGCAGAAAAAATTTTCAGAGGAGATTAAGGGGTTATAGAGAAGAAGAGAAAGCTTACAGAGAGGTTTCCACGTGCTGACGTCACCAGACCGCGGCGGATCCACGACCAAATGTGCGTATCTGCGGCGGAAACACGGTTGACTCATTGACTCAGGCCTCCATACTTCTTTTGTTGCTCTGTTATGGTTATCCTCTGTTTGTTCAGATCTACGGTTTCTGTTTTGCTCACTGGATTTTTCCAGATCTGAATCTGTTCGTCGATCCTGCACAATTCAAACGAAACACCCTTCAAAAAATAACAAGATGATAAATTTTTTATTTTTTTAAAAATTTTCAGTTTTTATGATTTTTTAATTTTTAATCAACCCGAAATTACAAAAAGAAAATAACTACGCCATCCCCGGAAACGGCGCCATTTGATTTTTGTGCTTTTAAGTCGTGCGCTTTTAAAAGATAAATCAAAGAATAATTAACCGCAATCGAGAACGGTGTCACTTGGTAGCTAGCCGGTTGAGTACGGGTCGGTCTACAGGGATTTTGTGTATTTTCTATTTGTTCTAACGAGTTAATTCCAATTATGGTAGGATTGATTATCACTAAGATTGATTTAGATTAGGATTAAAATCTTGTTAGGGTTAGGATTAGGTTAACTTAGAAACTCAATATGTCTCACCGCTTTCTATGCCCTAATTAAGAACTATTTAGGTGTTAAGATAATAATTAACAAAGGGGATTAGCACGATCGGGAAGAAACTAGGTTTCTTCCTCTAGGTCCTTGTCCGTCCTTTCTTAACTCTTACCCTAACCTCCATGGAAAACATACACAACCGGTCTTTAACTATGGTATCACCGCTACCTCGTGGGATAGGGTGCCGTAGTGAGCGGTGTGTGTGTATATGCATAGAGTCCTATTTAAAATGTATAACGGGCAAGAAAGGGGTGAGAGATTTTCATCTCTCAAACATTTTCTATTCCTAACCCTAACAAGTGAGGAACTACTCACTCATTAAGGAATTGATTAAAAGAGACATTTTTTTGTTTGTTTTTAATAACCTAATTATCTAAACTAGGGCAGATAAATAAAACTTATACTACGGCAGAAAAGAAATTAAACTAAGGCATAGAAAAAGTCTTACTGTTTATTTGATGCACTCTTCAAACATGACAAGAATTGAAATTCTAAAATAGATAAATAAAAAGAGGCATGCTCCAAAAAGAGCTGTAGGGTTCCTATTTAAAGATTATAGAAACCCTAGGGTTTACATCTGATCCCTATCTACATTTACAAAACTACCCTGAGAAGCCTAGTCAACGCACCGCCACCCACCGACTTTTTGCACCGACACGTGCACAGTACGGCCGCGGAACCGCGGCCATATGGTGGAGTCTTTGGCTCTGTTTTCTTCTAATGCTTCAAGTTGCTTTTCACATCTGTTTTCTTCACTTAGTTCTTCAGAATGTCTTCTAGTTTCTTCCAGATTTCCACAGTATAGAATGTTGTGGACTTTTACCGTTTGCTTCGTGTTGAAGTCTTGAATCTTGTGCTGCCTTTGTACTTTATGAAATTGTTTATTGATCTTCGTTTGTTCCTCAAACTGTAGGCATGATCAAGATTCTTCTATTTGTTGGTTGTAATCTCACTTTTGTAGCGTCTTTTCATCATTTTCACTGTTTTGTTCCGAGAACTTGTAACCTGCAACTATGTAGCAGACATGAATCGAAAGCACCTATTTATTTGTAAAATGAATAAGAATGGGGAATATAATAATGCAAAATTATGATATGAACAATATGCGATATGACCGGATCATTAAATCAAGTGTTGATTTAATGATTTAATGTATAATTATATATTTGATATATTACTTTACATTAACTAGTATTGGTTCACTTAAGATTATTTTCTCACTTGATATGCACATGATGTATATGTGATATATATTTGTGTAAATGATTGTATCATACTTGATGATACATGAAAACATGGGTGGGAGTGTGACATACACCATGCTAATTATAATTTAGGGTTTTATTTATCTTAATTATTCAAAATGATGGCTTCTTTTGTCATGGCTTAAAGCTTCTTTGACAAAGTCCACTCATTTTGTCTTAATTAAGATATTTCTTAACCAAACCATTATAATTAGCTATGGTTATGTCTCTACAATGGTTAGTGGATAAAAATTAACTCACCCATGGTTGCATCATGAGATTTCTCTTCACTTCATTTTTTTCTTCTTCTTCTTCTTCATTCAAAAGAAAAAGGTTGCTAGATTTTTTTAAGTGAAGAAATAAAGTGAGAAATCAAAATCTAAAGTGAACCCATTTCCTATTTCATCATTCTCTACTACTTGACATTTAGTTTAGGGTGTTCTCTTCACAAAGTTCTTGACCAGGTGAAGAGGGAGCTTGAGTTTGAGTCACATCGACGTAGATCATCTTCGGCCTCGAAGTCAATGAGCTAACTTGATCATTTCTCCGGAAAAATCCATTCTAGAGTTCGGGACTACGATGATCGCAGCGAAGGGATGTAAACACGGAGCTTTCGAAGTGAAGGACTGGATCTACAAAGGTTGTATTTTCATTCACTTCTCTTTGTAATGTTGGTTTACAAGTTTTGTTACCCTAGTTTTCTAGTATGATCTTTAGTTTGATTACTTAGCACCCCCTTTTTGTTATGGCATGTGTGATGCTTGCAAACCCTAGGCTAGGTGCTAAGGAATCCCAACATGGTATCAGAGCCTAACTAGAAACTTGACGATGTTATAACTAATACGAAACCAAAACAACTCCGTAAAACAGTTTCTAAAACCCTGCAGTTTTGCTCTCTGTCGAAATTTTAAAGGTCTGTAAAAATTTTGCAAACATGTGCAGAGTGACGTATGTAATACATGGAGTGCACAGAAAAAATTTGGGAGCTTCTCCTCGGAATTGAACCGATATCCCCCCCTCTGGCCAGCCTCCTCGGATCCTTAGGGTGCCAAATTCTTCATGTGCACTATACTTTTGATTGTAGGGTTTTTGGTATTGTTTGCTTGGTCCAAATTTTCATGTGATGCAAATTTTGCTATAGGACCAAAACGGAGTGTTTCGTAGTCGTATAATTTAACATTGTGATGGTAACCTAGACTATGTTTAACAGTTCGAATGAACTTCAAACCGCACCCCATGAACCCCTCTGATATTTCCAAGTGTTGGAATTTTTCTAAGTTAATTATATTCAATGTTCGTGCAAGTAACTCTATGAACTCTCTAGAAGAACATAAACCTTAACTCGATTTTATACCCTCGGAACCGCGGCTTGAACCCTAGGGTTTGGCGTGGTTCCGCGGTGTCATAGGTGAGGCGTTGGTTTGACCCTTCTACGGCTGGATAGGTACCGTGGCACGTTTTAGGTACTTTAACTTCGCTCAAGTGTTGAGCTCATTGGGAGATGAGGGTGTTGTTTGATTCGCTCGAAACGTTTAACATCATATAGTATAATGTGATACAATACTTGGAATCAACAATATGTGAATTTTATAAGTCTAGAAATTTAGTCTCATTTGATTGGTTGCCACGGGATTTTGATGCGATCAAAAGTTCGTCGCAATCACTTTGTGTATTCGGATACTCGCCGGGTAACATTACTAGATAGCCACACCCCATATCCCCGACCAAGTGACTGTAGGAGAACTCCGTTGCCAAAAAGTATCCGTCCGGGTGCTCGCTGCCGCGGTGTTCCGCCTAAGTGCACTTCGTCGTCGGTATCAGGGGGTGCGGCCGTCTACTAAAGATTCCAACGAGCATTCGATCGGAATGTAGGGAATCTTGTTGAATTGCCTGACTGATTATTGGAAAGTGTTTTCAATATCGAGACTAAAATGCGGGGTTTATAATTGTTAGGCATGCGATGTCTAAGGAATTCATTTGTTAGGCATGAAATCCGCAATATGAGATATTACGGGTTTATGATGTCTAAGGTTGTTGCGGATTCCAACTGTTGTAGTTTTCATTTTCTTTTCTGCGACCGTTAGTGTAATATGTGGAGTATCGCCGGTTTCGTTGCTATACGTCAATGACAATTGGGATACACATATTTACTTACGTTGATGGCATGAGATGTTATGTATTGCTGGATATGTTATATTGGATCGTCGTGTTTGAATAGCCGGGGTTTTTATGTAAGATGAGTGTTTTTCATTTTCATTCATGTAAAAACTTGTATGTAATATTCTTTTATTGGGGCACTTCCGGGTTGAGGAAGATGTCACCGTTGATGTATATTATTTACTTTTCCGCATTATGATAGACCCAAGGAGGGGAGCATAAGTAACCGGGTTCTAGAGTCCAGTGGGAGACCATCCGAGGAGTCGAGTCTGAGTCTCCTAACTCTAGAGTTGGTAGGGTTTCTTGCCGCTCTCGTAGGGGTCTTGGGATATGGATTTGGATATTCATCACGACCGTGGAATCCATGTTTTATACCGGTTCAAAATAAAACACGGACATCCTAGTATATCCAATATTTCATATGTTGTTTTCTGCTGCATTATCTGTGATGTGATCATGTGATATGTTCAGATAGATACTGTATATAGTATATATGATATATTATATAGACGTTGCTTATGTTTTACACCCGCGCTAGCCCTTCCCCGCTATGCCGTTAGTTACCTAACCTAACGGTGCATAACGGGACATCGAGGCGAATGCGGATGGCATAAGCGTACGTTGTATTTATCTGTGATGTTTAGGTGACTTAAATGATGGGACATTCATTAATGAGATTAATGAAAGAAAATAAACCTAAAAGATGTTGTGGAATCAAATTTCAAAATTAGGTGGCTCTAGTTGTTGCTTTGAATAGCGGTGTTCCTTGTAGAACATCCAGCACCTTATTTGATAAGGAAAGAGTCGAGATCCCTTCACCGGGAGTGACCTCTTTAGCAATAACTAGCAGATGCTACAACCTTCGGTTTGTCTTTTCATTGCTTTTCTAGTTCTTGCTTTGCACAGTGGTATTGTGAATATCCTGCACCTCATTCGACGAGGAAAGAGCCGAGATCCCTTCACCAGGAGTGACCTCTTTAGCGAAACTAGCAAAAGCCTCAAAAACACTCCATTTAAAATCATTTAATTCTGCAACGAGATCAAGTTCAAAGCGTTAAAGGTTTTCTTAAAAACCATCCGCAACCCTCCGTTATTTTAGGAAGTAGAGTACTTATTATTCGTGTTGTGTTTGTTGACCTTAGTTAAGGCACAGTGTACGGTAGCTAAGTGATGTCTTCCTACACAGCATATGATGCGATTAGTTAGGACTGTCACGTGACTTTGTTGACCTTAGTTAAAGGTCATGTGAGTGGGTCCAATTAATCACGAAATGACAGGTAAAACTTGACTAGTGCTTATGATTTGTTGACCATAGCCAAGGTCATAGGTGCTAGGGGTAAAAACTATTATTGGGAGTTTCAAGTGTTGAAATTTGCAATGAGATTGCATACTTTCTATGAGATAGTTGGATCATAATACCCACTGCGAGTAATTGTTACTCCTGGGAGAGTTTTGCAATTTACAATTAGCCGATCAAGTAGGTGTCTAGAAAGGTGTAAACGGGGTTACGCCCCTGGGAAAACGAGTTTTATTTTAATTAGGTCCGTGCGAAAGCACGGTGAACCTCCCTCAAAGTACCGGCACTGGCTTGGCTGAAAGATTGGCGAACTTGTAGAGTGTAATTAATCTCGGCTAGTCTTTCCTTTTCAGGTTTGAAGGAAGATTTGATAAAAAAAATAGTGGGAGACATCCTGATTAGATAAAATATATAACCAATCTAATTTTGCAAGAGCGCACGCAGAGTGTTTTCTTCTCTCTCTCTTCAGGTAGCGACCATTCCACGCCTTAATCAAGATAATAATATGGATGTATTGACCGAGCCCGCTTGTTATACTGAGCTGGGGAACGTTGGTCCCGCTCCAACTTATAATTGTTATAAGGCCGAGCAGGAAATAGGGGAATACCAGGATTCCTATGCCGCCCAAACGAAAAAAGTGCAAGCTGATGCATCTTCTTCGGATGTGTTCATTACAAAGAACTGTTTTTCAGTATCCTCTACGTCCTGGATATTTGATACCGGATCAGGATCCCAGATATGTAATCTGTTACATGGGCTACAGATAGGTAGAGAACTGAGAACGGGTGATAAGTTTCAAGAGTTGGAAACGGTGCAATTGTTGCAGCCAAGGTGTTGGCAGTTATCACCCTGTATTACCAAATACATTGATTCTGAACGAATGTTATTAGATACCGAACCTGATATACAACATCATATCAGTCTCTTTATTTAGTAAAGAAGGATATAATTTTGTATTATTGGATAATGTTTTGAATATTTCCTATATCAAGAGTTGATCGGTTCAGGCACGTTATCTAAAAGCATATATATTCTAAATCAAACCACAGTTCTTAACGTACAGAATACACACAAGAGAAAGAGTTCAGAAATGAACGAATTCTTCTTGAGGCATTGTAGACTAGGTCATATCAATGCGACCCGACTAGCTAAGTTACATTTAGATGCATATTTAAATCAGTTTGAATTTACATCTTGTGAAACTTTCCAGTCATGTCACAAAGATAAGATGACCATAGCTCCGTTTACTTGAAACAGAGAAAGAGTTGGTGAACTCTTGGGACTGGTACATAATGATGTAGTAAGTCCCCTGTCTACAATTGCCAGGACTGGTTCTTTATACTTCCTTACATTCACTAATGATCTCTCAAAATTCGGACGCATATTCCTGTTGAAACACATGTCTCAAGCTTCAAAGAAATTCAAAGAATATAAGACAGAAGTGGAGAACCAATACAGGTATAAGTATTATATCCTTTGATAAGATCAGGGAGGAGAATACTTAGACATAGAGATCCTGGACTATTCTAAAGGAGAATAAGATTCTCTCTCTCTGCATTACTCCTCCGTATACACCACAGCACAACGGTGTATCGGGGTGAAGCAATCGAACCCTATTAGATATGGTGTGCTCTATGATGAGTACAACTGAGTTACCTGTTTCCTTTTGGGGGTTATGCACTTGAGAAGCTGCATACCTATTGAATTGTGTTCCAATCAAATCAGTTCCTACCACTCCATATGTGATATGGTATGGGAAGAGCCCATCTCTTAAGCAAGTTAAGATTTGGGGTTTTCCGGCCTATGTCTAAAAACAAAATACGGACAAGATCGAGGCAAGGTCAGTTCTGTAGAACTGGAAGGAGTTCCAGCTATACAAACTACAGCTGATGATTTGGTAGAACCAAAGGATTCAATAGTCCCCGACGAACCTTGGCCTCTCCGCCGATCTAGCAGGGTTCCTCATCCGCCTGAGAGATACTTCGGTTTCTCGATAACAGTGGGAGCAAGGATTGCATCATGAGATGATGACCCAACTAGTTTCGAGCAGGCCATCAAGAGTGGGGACTCTGTAAGAATGGCTGGATGCTAAGCGACCTGAGATGGAATCTATATACACCAACAAAGTATGGACTTTGGTTGCCATATCTGAAGGGTTAAATCCCCATCAGGAGCAAGTATATCTTGAGAAGATTACTTGGTGTAAATGGAAAAGTTGAGACTTTCAAATCTATACTTGTTGCAAAAGGTTTTCTTCATTAACCAGGCTTGGATAATAATGAAACCTTTTCTCCAATAGCTATGCTTAAGTCCGTCCGGATCTTGCTTGCCACTGCTACATAGCAAAACTACGATATCTAGCGGTTGGGTGTCATGACTGCTTTTCTAAATGTTTATTTAGAAGAGAGCGTCTTTAAGTACACAGCCAGAAGGCTTCGTAAACAGTGGGAGCAACGGAAACGTGTGCAAGATGTTTTATGGGATAAAGCAGGCATCGCGGAGTTGGAACATCTGTTTTGATGTGGTAGTCAAAAAGTTTGACTTCATCAAAATGGTAGATGAACCTTGTATATACAAAAAGGTAGTAGAGAGTAAGGTGGTCATCCTCTGTTAGTTATAGATATGCCCTAGAGGCCATTGTTGTACATATGATGTATATTATAGTGGATGCTTGGATATATATATAGAGGACTTTCTTGCTCGACATGATAGTATGCTATTTGGTTTCACTTTGTCTTAACATGATGACTTGTATTAGTTTACTGTCTTGCTCTCACATGTTGATAAAGCCCTTGAGATATGTACTTGACTACTGGGACTATGATGAGATCATACTAGTGGGGCCAGGGTAGTCGACGAGTACATCCTATAACAGTTCCTAGTCGAGGGTATATCGAGACAGGGCATCGATACACCAGAGTAGACTAGCGTATACGCATCTTGACCCATATGATGGGCGATGGATGATCCCATATCCATCGGTGTTTGACATCAAAGATGGTGTACGGGTGCTCAGTAGAGACTGGGTACACTGAACGGACTCGCCGAGAACTCCTAGATGGTATTATACCTATCGTCAGATAGCAGTTCTCCGGTGACACTGGTACAGGTTAATCTGTAGACCCAAGATCGTCATAGAGTCTTGTGTGATTCCCACTGTGCTTTGATTTCCACCTTACCACGTCCAAGAGGGCGTGAAAAACGGTGTCTTTTGGGTATAGTCTCGAATCGCATGGAGGCAATGAGCGATAGGAGGGGTTTCGTCTCTCCCGGTATAGGGAGTTGATGTTGTGCTGTGTTCGATTGGCTATAATTAGAAGTCCCTGGCCAGGGCTGATATAGAGTGCTACTGGTAAGTGTTATCAGTAGTTTCTCGGCTGGTTACGAGCCTCACATCGACATGACTTATCGGTTACTGGGGTCTGACGTTTACCGCCCCTAGACTTGATATGCGACATATCAGACGAAGAGACCGGACTGTACGGTAGTGTTACTAATTGGATTCACAGGAGAATGTACAGGCTTGCTTGTTGATCTTCTGATCGCTCAATACCTGGGTGGCTGTTACGTTTAGCTGACAGCTTGCAGCTTGTGGGTGTTTGATATGATCATCACCTACTGCCGGCGTATTGACGATTCTTTAGAGTCCTACACAGAGGTTTCCTGACTCAGGCAAAACGGAGTAGGAGCACATATGTGATATGTGCGGGACCGAGAATAATACGATATGAGATACCGTATTTTATTCTCGCGATGTATGATATAGCCGGGTCATCGGATCAAGTGTTGATTCGATGAATCGGTACATGTAATATTAGTCGATTATATGCGATATAGTCGGATTGTCGGATCAAGTGTTGATTCGATAATTTAATGTATAATTATATATGTGATATATTACATTACATTAACTAATATTAGCTCGCTTTATTGATTCATTTTCTCACCGGATAATACATTGATATATATGCGATATATGTTAATTGTATTATTTTCTTTTGTTACAAAAATATATTATATGTGTGATATATAATATTGTAACAAGTTAGTGTTACAAATGCAACGTGATTTGTGGAGATTAAAAAAGTTAGGGTTTGATTTGGGTCAGCATTTGGGTTAGCTTTTTCATGAAGCTTCTAGAAGTTTTCTTTTGTTTTAAGCAAAGATATTTTGTGCTGATATTTTGTGGAGATATTTCCTAACCCAACCCAAACCCTTTATCCTGGTTAAATCTCTATAATGGTTAAGCCTTTCTTTATTAACCAAGGGTTGCAATTGTAACCATAGCAATAATTCATTATTCATCACAAAAGGTTTCATCTTCTTCTTCCTCCTCCTTAAAAAGCTTACTAGCTTTTGTGTTTGTGATGATATAGAGTGAGAAATTGAAAGAAAAAGATAGCTAAATTTCTACTTCATCATCCTTATCTATTCTATCCACTTAGATTAGGGTGTTCACTTCACTAATACTTGATTAGAGAAGTGAGAGCTTGAGTTAAAGATTCTTCAAGGTAGATCATCTTCGAAAAGGAAGATTTCAAGCAAGTATGGATCGTTCGGCTTGTGGAGCCTCTCTAGAGTCCGGAAGTTCATGGATCGCGGCGAAGGGACTACTACTCGGAGCTTATGAAGCAAAGGAACGGACTATAAAGGTTATAATCCATCTCTCTTAGATGTAAAGTTGTTTACATGCTTTGTTAACCCTAATTCTCTAGCAAAGAACCTCGCTTTAGGTTGTTCGGCACTTGAAAAATTTAAATTCGGCATGGTTGATGCCTTATAGACCCTTGTGATAGTGCCTAGTAACCTTACAGTGGTATCAGAGCCTAGCTAGAGCATTAGGCGACGTGCAGACGAAGATAAAAGTCCGATCGAACCCCAAAACATCATTTTGGACCCCCTCTCTAGAAATTTTTTTAAAAGGTGGTTTTTTCCGTATTAAAAATACTCAGAAAATTAAGCAGGTGATTGTATGGATATCTGTGAAGTACGATTCCCTAAGTCCATCAAGCCACCGCGGAACCGCGGCCAAACCTTGCTATTGGCGGCGGTTCCGCGGCCGAACCTGAAGATTCAGGGATCGTACTTCAACAGGTGATCCGTAGGTATTACGTTATGCTTCTAGGAATTTTTAATATTACTCAAGTATTGAGTTTTCTGGAGATCTTAAGTATTCTTTGATTCGATCGAAAAGTTTCACTTCATTTAGTTTTTCCGGATGATTTAGAACATGTTAAAAGGTTCGAACGGATATCAATAACTCACTTTTTCCCGACACGAAAATTTTTCAAGTGTTGAAATTTTTCCCGAGTTTGAATCTTTCGAAAAAACATGCAAGCATATCTGTGGACCCTCTAGAAGAACGTAACCTTAACTCGATTATGTGACCGTCAAAACTGCCACTGAACCCTAGGGTTTGTGGTAGTTTAGCGTTACCACATGTGAGGCGTTGGTTTGACCCTTCTACGGCTGGTTCATTGGGGCTGTGACATGTTCTGGGATTTTTGAACTCCGCTCAAGTGTTGAGCTATTTGGGAAATCTTGGGTGTTTGATTATTCGATCGGAAAGTTTAACATTGTCTATTTATCTGGAATGTGATACAATATGTAGAATTCATATAGTTAGGCATGAAATGCGAAGTATGTGATATTTCGGATTTAAGATGTCTAAAGTGATTGTGGATTCCAAATGTTGTAGTTTTACACTTTCTTTTCTGTGACCGTAAGCGTAGTATGTGGTGTATCGCCGGCTTTGTTGCTATACATCAACGACAATCGGGATACGCATACTTGCTTACGTTGATGATATGAGATATTATGTGTTGCTGTGATATGTTATGTTGGATTGTCGTGTTTTAAATAGACGAGGGTTTTGTGTGACAATGGAGGTGTGGTTTTGGCCTAAGAACCCCGATCCCATCAGTGACCCAGACGTATTCCAAAGCAGTATCACCTGATCATGGAGATAGTTGATCTCCAAGGAGATCAAGGTTAGGAGAGTAGACTCAGAGGACAACACGGCGGATCCACTCACAAAGGCCTTTTCCCAGAGAGAGACTTTTATGGGATGGCTGAGTATGAGATACTACAACCACTGCTATATGATGGCCCTAGTGCAAGTAGGAGATTGTTAGTTGTATGTATACCCTAGAGGCCATTATTGTATATAAGATGTATATGATAGTGGATGCTGGGACATATATAGGGACGACTTTCTTGCTCGACATGATAGTACGCTATCTGGTTGCTCTTTATCTTAACATGTACACTTATTGTCTCTCTGTTACATGTTGATAAAGCCTTTAGGATGTGTACTCGACTTCCAGGATTATGATGCAGATCATACTAGTGGGGCCTGAGTAGTCCATGAGTACATCCTTCAATGTTCCTAGTCGTGGGAATATCGAGACGGGGTATCGATATTCCAGAGTAGACTAGCGTATATCTTCTCGACCCATGTGATGGGCGACGGATGTTCCCATATCCATTGGTGTTTGACATCAGAGATGGTATACGGGTGCTCAGTGGAGACTGGGTACACTGAACGGACTCGCCGAGAATACCCAGATGGTATTATTCCTCACGTCAGATGGCAGTTCTCTGGTGACACTGGTACAGCTTAGGCTGTCGACCCGAGATCGTCAAAGAGTCTTGTGTGTCTCCCACTGTGCTTTGATTTCCACCCTACCACAGCTCTACTGAGTTGTGCAAACAGGTGGTTTTTGGGTACAATCCCGAGTCACATGGAGGCAATAAGCGATAGGAGGGGATTCGTCTCTCCCAGTATTGGGGGTTGATGTTGCGCTATGCTCGATTGGCCATAACTGGAAATCCCTGGCCAGGGTTGCTGTGATTTACTGGTAAGTGGTATCAGTAGTTTCACGACCGTTATGGACCTTACATTGGCATGACTTATCAAGCTACTAGGGTTTGACGTTTACCACCCCTAGGCGAGATATGCGACATATCAGACGAACAGACCGGACTATGCGGTAAGTGTTACTGATTGGATTCGCTGGAGTGTGAGCAGGCTTGCTCATTGATCTTCTGATCGATCAATACCCGGGTGGCCGTTACGTTTAGCAGACCGCTTGCGGCTTGTGGGTGACTGATATGATCATCAACTGCTGCCGGCGTATTGACGAGTCTTTAGAGTCCTACACAGAGGTTTCCTGGCTCAGGCGAAACGAAATAGGAGCACATATGAGATATGTGCGGGACCGAGAATAATACGAGTATGTGATACCTTATTCTATTCTCGCGGCTTGTATCATCGGTCGGTTATATGCGATATAGCCGGGTTATCGAATCAAATATGTATTCGATATATTGATACACTAGATATTAGTCGGTTATATGCGATATGACCGGATCATTAAATCAAGTGTTGATTTAATGATTTAATGTATAATTATGTATTTGATATATTACTTTACATTAACTAGTATTGGTTCAGTTAAGATTATTTTCTCACTTGATATGCACATGATGTATATGTGATATATGTTTATGTAAATGATTGTATCATGCTTGATGATACATGCAAACATGGGTGGGAGTGTGACATACATCATGCTAATTATAATTTAGGTTTTTATTTATCTTAATTATTCAAAATGGTGGCTTCTTTTGTCATGGCTCAAAACTTCATGAAGCTTAAAGCATCTTTGACAAAGTCCGCTCATTTTGTCTTAATTAAGATATTTCTTAACCAAACCATTATAATTAGCCATGGTTATGTATCTGCAATGGTTAGTGGATAAAAACTAACTCACACATGGTTGCATCATGAGATTTCTCTTCACTTCATTTCTTCTTCTTCTTCTTCTTCATCCAAAAGAAAAAGGTTGCTAGATTTTTTTAAGTGAAGAAATAAAGTGAGAAATCAAAATCTAAAGTGAACTCATTTCCTATCTCATCATCCTCTACTACTTGCCATTTAGTTTAGGGTGTTCTCTTCACAAAGTTCTTGACCAAGTGAAGAGAGAGCTTGAGTTTGAGTCACCTCGACGTAGATCATCTTCGGCCTTGAAGTCAACGAGCTAGCTTGATCATTTCTCCGGAGAAATCCATTCTAGAGTTCGGGACTATGATGATCGCAGCGAAGGGACGTCAACACAGAGTTTTAGAAGTGAAGGACTGGATCTACAAAGGTTGTATTTTCATTCACTTCTCTTTGTAATATTGGTTTACAAGTTTTGTTACCCTAGTTTTCTAGTATGATCTTTAGTTTGATTGCTTAGCACCCCCTTTAGTTTTTGTTGTGGCATGTGTGATGCTTGCAAACCCTAGGCTAGGTGCTAAGGAATCCCAACAAATGGATGTGCGCTAACCCACACCATCCGATTCGGATTCCCCAAAAGTGGGTTGTAGAGACACAATTGCAAGGAATTTAAAATAAAACAATTTAATGAATTCCGGTTTTTAATAATTTAAGGTATTTTGATGAAAAGTCGTATTTGTCCCAAAAATATTGTTCAAGAGAATCGTGCTATGTCAAGATGTGTGTATGTGAGAGGTAGGTCATTACCTCGTGAGGTTTTTTAAAAGTATGCTAAGCTAAATACTTAAAAAATGTCATATGTAAAGTTTGTGGTATTTAAACGAAAAACGCTAATTAAAGTTACATAACATGATATTTTAAGATGAAAATTGTTCTCAATATTTGTTTCATGGTTACTAAGCAAGATATAATGATATGGATGAGTGGTTCTTAAAGAAAAATAGAAATTTTAAAAGTTTTAGAAATGAATGTCAGTATAACTCCACTTACCGACATGATTTCGAAAAGAGATCATTTTAAGATAGGAAGAGAGGAAGAGAGATGGGACTTACGAGTTAAAAATAGAGAGAGGAGGTATAGAAAGAAATTGGTAGCTTCGTGGAGTCGCGGGGTCGCCGGAAACATCTCGAATCCTCACCGGAAGGTGACCTTGGGCTAACTCCACTTGTACTCTTCTTTGACTTAGAAAAATTTAAGAATTTTGACAATAGATTTCATAATGAGAAGGGCTAGGGTATGATGTTGTATTTATAGGATGGAATTAGAGTTTTGGGATTGAAGAGAGAATTAAAAATGAGATTTATGATGAAAATCAATTCTCTGGATAAATGTAGGAAAAACAAACAGGACAGGGGTTAAGAGGGTGGGCCAAAGGTTTTAGTGTGAAGAGCACGGGGATTTTTACCTATGGAGGCCTGTTAGCGCTGACCCCAGGCTCAATCTTGTCGGTCCAATGTAGGGGGTTAGAGCTTGGATTGGTGACGCGTGTCCCTCTCGCAGTTAATAACATTTTGCATATATTTGATTTTTTGTGACTTTTCATTTTACGTGTATTGTACGCGTAAGCTTTTGGGCTTCCAAAAAGTTTAAAATAAAAATTCAGAAAATTATATATGGCTGATGGGATTCGAACACAGGGGCAATGTCACAGCAGTCCATGGTTTTACCAAAGAGCTACAAGTGTTTTCTTGCTGTTCTTAAACAAATTTAATTTATAACTTTTATTCAGATTAGCAAACTTTATTCTGTACATTAATTTAAAAAAATTCCGTACAGTGAAATTAGAGTCATTACAACCGTAGATAGAGAATGAGATTATATATATATATGAAATGTTCCATATGCGAGTGCAGTGGGCAGCATTATGTATGCTATGGTATGTACACGACCCGACATTTCACACGTCGTTAATATTGTTAGTCGCTATATGGCATCTCTTGGCAAAAGCCATTGGCAGGCGGTGAAATACCTGTGAGGTACGTCTGACGTAGGATTGGTGTTTGGAAGGAACGATGAAAATTTGGTTAGATTAAGCGACTCCGACCATGCAGGTGATCTTGACAGACGTAGATCGATCACCGGTTATATGTTCTCCTTGGATGGATGTGCCATTAGTTGGCGTGCTTCTTTGCAGCCTACGGTAGCATTGTCCATAATAGAGGCGGAGTATATGGCCATTGTTGTGGCCGTTAAGGAGGCGATCTGGTTGAAGGGGCTATTTTCGAAACTTGGTTATCCAAAAGATACCATAATAGTCTACTGTGATATCCAAAACTCTATTCACTTGATAAAATATCAGGTGCATCATGATAGGATGAAGCACATCGACGTAAGGTACTGGTTTTTACAGGAGATCGTTGAGAAAGAAGAGATTGTAGTGAAGAAGGTTGGCACAGTGAATAATCCGGCCGACATGTTGATGAAGTCTCTTTCAGTTGTTAAGTTTAAGCATTACTTAAACTTAATTGGAGTGCGTAGCACTTATTGAGCCCTTAAGGGGTTTTATAGTGAAGATGGGGCTATTATTATTTTGATGGAGGAGTTTGTAGAATGCGAGATAAGATGGAGATTTGTTATGCGTGCCTCACATTCATCCCTTTTGATTTCCCTATTTGATTTGGTGTTATCACGAAGCAAATTTGAAGTTACCTCCAGGACAGACGTCTATGCAGACATCTGCCTCGCTCTGTCAATTCTGGAGTTTCGGTTAATACCCTACAAATGGCTGTCCCATTGTAGTGGACGTCTGTAGGCCAGGACAAAGAGTTGATGTTTCTGTATTTACTCTGACAGACGTTTACCCACAGGAGACGGATGTTTGTCGTCGGGCCCGATGTGAAATTTTCTTAGTCAGGAAATTAGTTAGATCTTTTGTATGTTGTATATATGATAGCTAATTTTAGACCTAGAGAGGATAACAATTTGATTATTTATGAGAACCTATTGTTATTGTGAGAGATTTAGGGTTTGAGAGGTATTTGTGTTTTCTCCATCGACTTGTGCCCCTCCGTATTTGGATTATTAATAAAGCCCCGCCTTTCCTTTGCCTATTTGTTTTGTAGTAAGTTCTCATATTTTCATCTTCCTTATGATTTGTTTCTTTTTCTTTTTATCGTTTGGTTTGTGATTTGTGATTGCTTTATTCGCAACACTTTCCTATTACCTTAAGAAGGCAATCGCGATTGTGGTTCCATTTAGATCATAAACAGAGATTGGCATAGATGATTATTTACAGCCCATAGCATAAGCCAAAGAAATCCATTAAAACGGAAAATTCAACTTAATAAGTTAAGTTTTGGAGTTGTTAATTTTTAAAACAGAAATACTTTCAAACAAATATAAAAAGGGCTTCGATTTAAAGAACATTCTCTCTATCAATCTTACAGAATATGAGAATAGTATCAACAAAATTGCAGAAGAGGAACACTGCATGGAAAACCTTTAAGCGACAGAGTTTGAAATATATTTGCTTGCCTGCCTAAGATTAGCATGCGATATTGTACATCCAGAGTAATCAAGAAAAGAAAACTCAGTAATTCACTTTCACACTTTTGATTTAGGAGTTGGAATGAAGATATACACTATTTAAAATAACTATATATAAGCATGCTTTTAGCCCCTCGGCTAATACCCTGCCTGCTAGCGAGAGGTTCCTCCACAAATCTCTACATACGACCTCTAAAAATCTTTCTGGTATCTTGAAGTTCTTTCCAAAATTGGCCTCCCTATGATCACTGGTTAAGGTCATAGACTAAAGTGAACAGTGTAGTGCTTTTTTTTCAAACAAATTAGTAAAGAAAGAGTTGTTTTTCTATATGACTGAACTCCCTTAACTTAAGGTTGATACCGGTGTAATTTTTCGTTTTAGAGTTTCTTTATTAGAAAAGTGATCTTTTTTGTTTTTATTCCGTATGTCCGGGATAGGCCCCTTCCTTCCCTGCTTTTACTTTTAATCAAAATCCTTTTGACGAGTGAGTAATAAGTTTCAAATCTAGTTAGAGATTTTTTTTCATGCATCTACTTGCATCTACTTCGGAATGATAGCTAGCATCGAAGGGATGGGTGTGAGAGTTAGCTATATGGCCAGATCATGGCTTCGGTTGGATAGAAGCTTTTACAATGACAATGGCTTTCTAAGTTTCCAAAGGCCCTATTATCAAGCATTTGGCGTCTGTTGGTTCAGACCACTGCTAGATCATTCTTTCACTAGCAAGAGCAAACCATTCAGGATTGAAAGAATTAATGAATAGCCTCTCTCCATAAACCCTCTTTTGCAATTAATAATTTTCCCATGAACGCCATTAACTATTGCGGAACAATTGGAATAAAAGAGACCGTTAGAATTCCATCCACATCATTTTCGGCTTTGAAGGCATAATAGTAACCAAAGACTAATCAAGAAAGTCAAAATCCTTTCTTTTAAAATCAAGATTCAACAGTCATATCAAGTTTTTTTCTCAGGGTAGAGTTTTATCGGCCCTATCTACATCTTTAAAAAAAAAAAGAATAAATGGAAAAAAAGTCAAAAGTTTTTATTTCCCAAATGTTGACACTGTTGAATTAGTAGAAGATTAGAGTTGCAAGAAGCCCATGCTCATTACTGTTTGTGGTCAAAATCAATTATTTAGCCACTCTTCATCTAACATTATTAAAGACACATTCATACAGTTTATTCCTCTAATGGTGTATTTTTTCACTTGTCCTTTTTTACCCACTCATTATGTGTGAACACATGGTCATGATATCTCGTAAACTTATACAAAAAAAAAAAGATTAGGTTAAAAACTATGTGAAGTATTGGTTGCATGCCTGCAAATGCAGCCACCTCAAGCTCTCTCACATTTTTCCAAGTTTAAGATAGTTGAATATATTTGGAGTGGCACGTGACATTGTAGTTTTCTTTCCTTGTGCTTTATAGAGAAGAGGACAAATGTGGATTTAGTCAATGCATCAATGGTGAGGAATAAAGGTGAAATATATTTTTAATTAGTAGAATGCAATGATTTTGTTATAAGAAAAGGGGTTAGCTTCTTTCTCCTACCAACCAACGTAACATTGGGTATTCCTGAATTCTTACATCTACACCGACAAGCTGAAGAGTGTCCCTTTTTAAAAGACCCTTGTAATGATATGAGTGTATAAAGGGCGGATCTATAAATATAGGGTCCAGCCAAAGAATTAAATTGCTTCTACTGAACTTTAATTAAAAAAATAGAAGAGTAATATCGGTTGTAAGCAATTGTCATATTTAATAAAATATTTTATAAATATATATATGACATATAAAATATCAATATTGGAGTTTAACATAGATGATCAGTTACTCAATTTCCTAAAAAAAATGATCGACGATCATGGGTTCAATTTCCACTGCCTGCAAATTTATCCTTTTATGCTTTTTTTTAATATTGTACTTTGGCATCAAAGATATCTTAAGTTTAAATGATATATTAGTTTTTCAAAAGTTTTATTAAAGAGAGTGTACAATCAAAATTGTACATTTAAAATGGAACAGAGGGGTTATAAAGCTAATTGGGGCTCTGGCCCATGGCCCAAGCCCAGTAGAGTTTAAGCCTGGCCCCAGGCTCGGCATAAACATATTGTAGAATATTCCATTATTATTTTTATTTACTATTTCAAGCTTGATCCTGATATATGCTTTGAAAATTCTTATGCCTAAAAATAAAATGCTAAATGCTTGATCCTGATATATGCTTTGAAAATTCTTATGCCTAAAAATAAAATGCTAAATGCTAAATGTTTTTTTATTTATGAGAATCGTTTTGATTCGTACAACCACCAGGCCTTAGAAAAACAAAACAAAGCTCACAGGGACAACAGCTATTCATATTCATGCTTCTTATCATTATTTCATTTTGAAATACATTATCATCTTACAATAGAAGAGTTAAGCTTTTTGGTAACGCTGTTATGACACAGAATTAGAGTACATTAATTTTCAAGGTCCAGGCTCGAACTTCATTACTGTTAATTTGAATATATATATATATATATATATATAGATATAGATATATATATATACACACACAGAGAGAGAGAGAGAGAGAGAGGAGATTAATGGAGGAAAGGTGCCACGGGAGAGGATTTCCTCCTATGACGTCGGAAAAATGCACTCTCCGTGACTTTTTTCGACGATCGGCATACATCACCTCAATTTTTATCATCTAAGATGTGGATACACCAAATTTCATGTAATTATACCATTTTTTCACCGTTGATTTAGTTGGTGCAAAATTAATGGTTTACCGGCAATAGAACTTTTTACATTGCTAATTCAACGATGAAAAGTAGTGGAACCATATGATGGTGTATGCACATCTTAGATGATGACGATGATGATGATGGATCCCGATTGTCGGAAAAAATGGTGGGGATTGTATTTTTTCGACGCCATAAGAGGAAATCCCCTCCTATGGCCTCTCTCTCTCTATATATATAGAGAGAGAGAGAGAGAATAATGGATGAAAGATGCCATTGGAGGGGATTTCCTCTTATGGCGTCGAAAAAGCACCCCCTTCCTCATTTTTTCCGACGATCGACACACATCATCTTCATTGTTATCATCTAAGATGTGGGCACACCAAATTTCATGCGATTCTGCAATCTTTTCACCGTTGATTTAGTGGGTTCAAAATAACGGTTTACCGACAACAGAACTTTTTACATTTCTAAATCAATGGTGAAAAGGGTGTAGAATCGCATGAAATTTGATGTAGCCACATCTTAGATGACAATGATGAAGATGGTGGGTGCCGATCGCCGGAAAAAATAAGATAGGACGTACTTTTTCGACGCCATAAGAGAAAATTCCCTCCTATGACGTCTTCCCTCCATTAACCTCATATATATATATATATACACACACACACACACGGTCGCGCGTGCGAGGTTAATGGAGAGAGAGGGAGGGAGGGGGTGTGTGTTTAATGGAGAGAGAGAGGTTAATGGAGGAAAGGTGTTCCTCCTATGGCGTCGGAAAACACTCTCCATGATTTTTTTCGACGATCGTATACATCACCTCCATCTTTATTATCTAAGACGTGGATACGCCAAATTTCATGTGATTATACCATTTTCTCGCTATTGATTTAGATGGTGCATGGAAAATTAATGGTTTATCGACAATGGGACTTTTTACATTGCTAATTCAACGGTGAAAAACTAGTGGAATCACATGAAATTTGGTGTATGCATATCTTAGATAATAACGATATGGTTGCCAAAGGACTCAATGAAAGTATATTGTTCGATAGAAGTGAGTGGAGACAGAGGATTCATGTGTTGGACCCGGCGTGATTCTCATGTTGGTTCATGTAGCCTACCCCTTAATACTTGGAATAAAAGGCTCAGTTGTTGTTGTTGTATATCTTAGATAATAACGATGATGATGATGGATGTCGATCGTCGGAAAAAACAGTGGAGGGTGTATTTTTTCGACACTATAGAAGGAAATTCCTGGACTATGGCGTCGAAAAAGTACACTCTCAACGAATTTTTTTCGACGATCCGCACCCATCATCATCATCTTTATCATGTATCATGTACATACACCAAATTTCATGTGATTCCATTATCTTTTCACCGTTGGTTTAGTAGGTGCAAAATTAACGGTTACCAACTATAGAATTTTTTACATTGCTAATTCAACAGTGAAAAAGTGGTGCAATCGTATGAAATTTGGTGTATCCACATCTTAAATAATAAAGATGATGATGATGGGTTCCCATCGTTGAATAAAATGGTGGAGGGTGTATTTTTGTTTACGCCGCCTAACAAAAATTCCTCCTAGGATCTCTTTTCTATATTATTCTCTCTCTCTCTCTACACACACACACGGATCCTATGAGACGGGTTCGTGTTTTTAAAAACACGAACCTGAATAAGAGTCGTTGCATCTTGTGTTTTTAATCAACGATTAGAATATTTAGGTTCTATTTATTAACGATTTAATAAGATGAATTAATTTTAACCATTGTTTAAAAACACAAGATCCAAAGATTCTTCATGTTTTTAAAAACGCGAATCTGTCTCATAGGATCCGTACACCCTCTCTCTCTCTTTCTCTCGTTCAGACTCATGGCCAAAGATCCACACTGGCACACATGGCCAAAGATCCACAGGGGCGGGATTGTTAAAATATTATAGTAGCCAGCTTGGTTTTACTTGAATTTTCAGATATACTTGTTATTTAACAATCCAACATTTAATCTTTCAAATAAATAGGTTTTTGTCAAAGCCGACTACAATTCACTTTTCAATTTTGTAGTGTGGACCTGATTTTCCATTGCCAAACTACAATCCACTTTTCTTCTGGTACGTATCTAGCAAAAAGGAATTTATTCCCAATTATACCTCATATCAAATCTGGCTTTTTATTTCAAGTATATGTGCTTTTTATTCATGCTCGTGCATCTCTGTTATACTGCTGGTTCCTTGTTTGTATACAGTAATTTAGGTGTTGCAGCTGCTAAACAAAGTTACAGTTTCAGTACAAAGTTCTCTTTCTTGCTCAAAATACAAAGGTTCGGGGGATAACTCGATAGAGAGAACTCAAAGTTGGAAATTTGCTTCAGGATTCTAAAGAAGCTTCAGTATGTGCATCTGTTACCCAAGTAGCTGTTTTCTTTTTTCTTTCTTTTTTCATCTTCTCCTCTTCTTTCTCTCTTCTTCCATTTTCTTTTTATAATGTTCTGTAATTTTGGTTGGTGTAAGTGTGCAGGAGTTCACTGATGTGTTTTGCTCCAGTATATATTTGTGTTGTCCTTTTGTTTGGGTTTTTTAAATAAAATTTCATGAGATGGACTCTTGGAGTCCTGCTCTTTTATCAAAAAAATAAATAAAAATTCCATTGCCAAACATTCCCGAAAAGAATAATTATAATCATGCATGATCTCTGGGATTCTTGATGCTTATATATATGGTGAATCTTTGTGCTTGTTGCTGATTAAGGTAGATAGGAATCCAAACAACATGGAGGAATGGAAATTCTACAAATAATATATAATTGGCTTTTATTGTTCTTTATGCTCTACAATCACACAACACATGCCACATATTTTATTTAGTTGGATTACATGCTCACAGCCCACTTACTCGTGCCAAACAAGAGCATATCCTCATTAATTATACAGCATTCATGAGGCCACTATACCACCAAAGTCCGTTGCTAAAGCATAAGAGTGATTATGATTGATAATGATGGAATTGTTAAATATTCCCTTACCTTTAGTCACAACTTCAGGGTCTTTGTGTGTGGAGGGGATATTGCTCATGTTATCAAAGAAACATAGGTTCGTTTCCCATTAAAGTCTGTTTAAACGCGGATTATGTAAATTAAAATTTTCGCTGTGCAAAACCCTAGCTTTCGGCCAGGCGGTGGTCCTCATTCCTCATAACAATTTCGATGCATGTTTTGGTGCTGCAGAAGATATATTTTAAAGGATTATCGGTTTCCAAAATTTAATAATGAAAAAAAAAATTGTATTTCCACCAGCTAGCTATACATATACGTAAAATAGATGATTAATATATAAAGAGCTTTTAAATTTATTTAAGTTTTTTTTGGATAAATCTATTTTTCCAAGTTGATTCACTTAATTATTGTGACATATAATTCGTGTTACCCAAGTAGTATCCTTTTTGGTAACATATATATGTGTATAGATGGCTATTATATATTATTATAAACTAGTGTTTTGCGAGTGCTATGGAGGCATAAGTATTTTTCTTCAGGATCAACCGTTTTCTTAGTGTGGGGGCCGGGGTGAGGGGGGAGGGAATTGATAAAGTTTTTTGAATTTGAAATTTGATTGGAATGGTTACCATTTTGAGAATTTAATTGTGGCAGAAAATAGTCATGAATATAACATGAAAATTTATATTTTTTTCTTTGTATTTTTTAAAAGGAAAGAATTAATGCCATGTAAGCAATTAATTTGGAAAATTTTGCATCCCCTTTCTCTTGGATTATAATAGTAGAGATATATTTGTAAAGCTATCAACTTTTAGGATTTTGCATTTAATTTTATATGTTTGGATGGAAGATTATATTTTACATTCTCCTTCTTCTTCTTGTTTTTTTTTTGGTTTGAATATTTAACTTTCTTATTGTTTTGATGGTTGTAGCTAGCTTACATTGTGCTGACTGTATTTTTCGAAATCTCTCCACAATAAATAAATGCATGCACAACAAACACGTAACAAACACACCTTCCACATTAAACGTACAATCTCCCGCATAATAACAACTGGAGTGTTGATGAAAATCTCTCCATAATTGGAACATTAATGCACAACAAACATAAAATTAGAAATTACTTTCTCATGGTGAGTCTAACTTAAGCATATGAATGCTCATAGATTTGATCAAATCGAAGAAGAACAAACCAGAAGCCAAAGTTGCTATCACGTGTGTCATGGCAATCATTTTATAGCTATTTTTAAATAAAAAAATTGTAAAGAAGGTAAAAGTTAATTTGATTTTAACTAATCTACCAAATATCATATATGCATAAGTTATCCTGAATTAAATAGGATTTACTCTGCAACAAGGCAAGAGCATCATAAACTGCCCGGAGTCAACACATAGATTGTGAAAAACTTACATCATATTTTTGTTTCAGTAAAACGAGAGCTAAAATTCCCATGTGTTGCATTAAAAAAGATTTAACGAAACTACATTGAAACTACATTAAGATGCAAAGAAAAATATAAACAAGCTCAGCAAAGCAGGGGACAAATCCCATACAAGGCCGCAAAGAAAAACAAAAAGGAAAGACGACGGAAAAAGGACGACAAAGATATCGTCAATCCTATTTCCGACTGCTACCAATAGCCCAAGATATATATATCACTGCACTCATCCCGCATGTGTAGTATGTGCTTCCTTCCCATCCGAATCAGCCAGTGGTGTGTAAAGCTCCTTTCGCACAATCACATCCATAATTTAGAACCTTACTCTCTTCCGCATCTCCTCCGCTGTTGTCCTTGTTCAAAATAAATTTGTTTTTTTTTTCTATCTGCCAATCCTAGGAATAGAACTTTTGTTGTTTTTCAAAGTTCTATTGTCTTGATCTAACCATATCCAAAATGTGGCTGACGCCCAGAAATCGCAGAATGGTAAGTCTACTAGAGAAATTTATTTAGCTCTCCAAGACCCGAAGGTCATGGAAAGTATTGGATAATGTAGTCCATCTTAACTTCATATGGTTCTTATCCCAAATTCAAGACACAGGACACCGATAAAGAGATGATTTACTGTCTCATTTTATTTCTCACAAAAATCGCATCCGGTGGGTCCGATCCATTTCCTTGTGAGCAAGTTATCATTGGTAAGAATTGGGTGTGTATGGGCTAACCATATGAATATCTTATCCTTATACGGTGTTTTTATCCGGAATCACAATCCACAATCCCACTCTAAACTAATATGCAAAAGAATATGCAAAAGATGTGAGAGGAATCAAAATAATGTTAATGTATTTTGCAATTAGCAAATTCGCTTTGTGAGCAAAATTGTTAATCACAAGTGTTGGATATAGTGTCGTCAAGATAATTATTGTAATTGCAGATAGACGATTATGATAATAGACGGATGACCTACACAGGTAGAACAGTTTTACTCAAAATGATAGTATGCTATTTGATTTGTCTTTATCATTGATGTGTATGTTGACTATAGTGCTCTTAAATCAATTATTGTAATCGAAAGTTGGCGATTATGATAATTGAAAGAGAACCAATGCAGGTAGAACAATTTTGTTCGATATGATAGTATACTTCTTTATCATTGATGTATATATGTTTTATTACGTGTCGCGAATAAATAATGATAAAGCCCGTAAGATCTTTGCTTGACTACCAGAGATATGATGGCGATCATACTTGTGAGAGTTTCATAGTCCATAAGCACATCCTTTAAATGTCCTTAGTCGTGGGAATATCGAGACTGTGTATCGATATTCTAGAGTAGACTAGTGTATACGTTTCTAAACCCCAACGAGAGACGGTGGCAGGTCTCATAACCATTGGTGTGTTATACCTAAGATTGTATACAGGCGGTCACTAGAGGTGAGTACACCGGATGGACTCGCCGAGAACTTCTAGATGGTATTATAGCTATCGTCAGATAACAGTTCTCAGGTGACATGAATACAGATTGTCTGTTGATCTGAGATCGTCATATGTCACGTGTGAGTTCTTACTGTACTTTGATTACTATTCTACCATGGCTCTACTGTGTCATGCAAACATATTTTAGTTGGGTACAGTCCCGAGTCACATGAAGGCAGTGAGCGATCGTCAGGGATTCGTCTCTTCCGATATAGGGAGTCGATGTCGCGCTGTGTTCGGTTGGTTATCACCATAAATTCCTGGCCAGGGTGGATGAGATTTACTGATTGCAGATCAGTAGTTTCTCGGTAGGTGATGAGCTTCACACCGACATGACTTATTGCATTATTAGGAGTCTGACTTTATCCACCCCCGGACCCGGTCTGTGATATTCTTATACGAAGAGACCGGATTGTACGGAGATTGTCACTTACAGGCTCTGTAGGAATATAGATGAGTTTGCTTGTCGATCTTCCTTTCATTCAATACCTGGTTAGCCGTTACGTACAGCTATTGTCGCTGACGTGCTTGTGGTTAAACCCACTGCCAGCGTATTGTCAAGTATTTAGAGTTTCACACAGAGAGTTTCTCGGTTCAGGCGAAACGATGTAGTACGTGCGTATTTTGATACGCACACAGGTTCGATTAAATATGTGCATTTAGTGTACATACATTAATCGGGCGTTCTGATAATACTAGTAGGTTTGAAAGATAGCCGGAGTATTGTGAGCTAGTATTATATTTCTCATTATCTCTCTTTTTCAGTATTCATATTTTGACACGAATACGGTATTTATACGAATATGAGTATTTATATAAATACGGGTATTTGTATTTTAATACGAATGCGAGTATTTATATCTTTATATGAATACGGGTATTCGTATTTTTATACGTATATGGTATTCATATTTTGATAAAAATACGGGTATATGTATTTGTATATATACGGTTATATGTATGTATATATATATGTATATGTATATATATGTTTGTGTATGAACATATCTTTTCTTCTCCATATTGGAAGCTATGAGAAGTGATTAGGCTCATGAGTCATGAGGTGAGTCACTTAGTGACTCATGCTTTTGATTCACACTCTCATCCAGATACGAGAAAGAAAAGAGAAAGAGAATGGCTAATGAATTTTTATTCATACACGCATTCTTCTTCTTCTATTTTGAGCTTCCTTCTTTGAGAGGAAAATTGTAAAAAGAGAAATTTGAGATAAACCACCACTATATCAATCTCACAAACAATTCTCTGCAAGTTTTGTTTGTGAGTTGTTTCACTTGGTTTTTGGATGTGACGCTAAAACATGACTTCAGGTTTCTTCGGGTGGATCATCTTCGATAAGAAAGACTGGCAACCAAGCTCGTTCCCGACGACTTCGGAGCCGGACTAAAGTCTATAGAGCGGTGTAGGGGACTTTCGTAATTGCGCGGACATGATACAAATGTAGCTAGCCCCCTAACCTTGTATGTTTAGTGATCTAGTTAGTGTTTGGTATCGATTCTAGAGTATAGGTCACTAGTGCTAGTATTTAATTTTTTTCGTTTTCGCTTTTGCCGCGAGTCTTGCGGCACGAGCGCTAGAGTCCTTACAGTGTATACGTTTTACTTGTTATTACGTGTCGGTAATATATAATGATGAAGTCCGTAGGATTCTTGCTTAACTACAGCATTATGATGACGATCATATACGTAAGAGATGTATAATCTATAAGCACATATTTAAATGTCCCTAATCGAAAGAGTATCGAGACTGGGTATTGATATTCTGAAATAGACAAGTGTATACGTTTCTAGACCCCGACGAGGGGCGGTGGCCGGTCTAGTAAGCCATTGGTGTTATGTCACCTAAGATAGTATACGTGTGCTCACTAGAGGTGAGTACATTGGATGGACTCACCGAGAACTTCTAGATGGTATTATATCTATCGTCAGATAATAGTTCTCTAGTGGCATGAGAACATGTTTGTCCTTTGATCTGAGATCGTCATTTGTCTCATGTGAGTTTCCACTATACTTAGATTACTACCCTACCACGGATCAAAGGAGTCGTGCAAACAAATTTTAGTTGGGTATAGTCCCGAGCTATATGGAGACAGTGAGCGATTGTTAGGGATTCGTCTCTCCTGGTATTAGGAGTCGATGTCACGCTATGTTTAGTTGGCCATCATCCTAAATCCATGGCCACGGTGGATGAGATTTACTGATAGGAGTTCAGTAGTTTCTCAGTTGGTGATGAGCTTGACTCCGACATGACTTATCGGGTTATTAAGGGTCTGACGTCATCCACTCCCTAGACCTAGTGTGTGATACTCTTAGACGAAGAGACCGGACTGTACGGAGATTGTCACATTCAGGCTCAGTAGGGTACGTACGGACTTGATTATCAACCTCCCTTTCGGCATGTACCTGAGTAGCCGTTACGTACAGCTAGTGCTGCTGACGTGCTTGTGCTTATGGATTTATCTAGTAACTCTCTGCCAGCGTATTGTCGAGTCTTTAAACTCCCACAAAGAGGGTTTTCCCGGTTCAGGCGATATGATATAGATGACATATATTGGCATAAACAAAGATTTGATTAAATACGTGTACAGGATAAACAGACTTTAATCGGACGATTGATAATACTAGCTGGCTTAGGATTAAGCCGGACTATTAAATCAAGTTTTGATTTAATAATTATATATATATATATATATATATATATATATATATATATATACTAGTATTATTTTTCACTATTCATTTTCTCTCTCTTGACTATTCGTATTTTTATATGGATACGCATATATATATATTTTGATACGTATATCGGGTTGTATTCCGTATTTATACGGGAATATTTCAAGAAGGAGAACACCTAATTTGTGAATATTCATTTATGAATATTCATGAAACGGGGTGGATAGTGAGGCGACTTTGGTTATGGTTAAAGGTATGTAGAGAGAGATGGTTTTCATTTGTTTATTTTAAAAATGGTTATGATATTTTTTTTGTGGTTGAAAATTAAGATGAAGCCATTTTCTCCTTCATACATCCCTTAGCTCATTTTGTATGATTGCTAAGCTCTTCGCCTCCTCCTTTTTCTTGATTGCTCTCTTGAGCTTAATAATTAGAGAGAAAATGATAGTGTAAAATTCGTACATCCCTACTCTCCATTCCTAACGAGCTTGGAGCGTCGGTTGCTTCACTAGGTGAAACTAAATCTTGGATCGGTTCATTCAGATGGATCATCTTCGGCAAGGGCGGTCGCCTCTTAAGGTTGTTCCCAACGGCCTACGAGGAGCTTGGAGGAGACTTTCATGGTTGGGTGGACACACATCAAAGGTTGTAATCCCGAACCTTGTATGCTTCGTTTACCATTTTTGTGTTTGTAACGATCGTTAGGGATTAGTTTCTAGTGCTCCCCGTAAAATTTTTGTTTTTCGATTCCGCATCAGCCCCGGTTCAATCGGCAAGGTCTCTAGGAACTTTCATTAGTATCAAAGCCAACCCAAACACTAGAACTAGGTTTAGATAATGTTTTATTTTCGAAACCAAAATTTTTCTGTAACTAATTCCAAGTATCCAAGTTTCTGTGGGATTTTCAAAGTCTTTAAAATTTTTTATAAACAAGTGCAGAAGTCTCTTCTTGATGTATAAATTACCCAGAACAAAAACGAGACCAAACCAGCAAGAAAAAACCGCCAGAATTGGGATTTTCGCCGACATGGGCGGTTTTGCCTTTTTTGTTTGACCCCATTTTTCTTCATTTGCTTGGATACATGGAATTAGGAATTTTAGAATTATTTGATTTTACCCAGATTTTGTTTTGTGATGTTTGATCATTTGGGCAATCACGGAAAAACTTTCGATCGAAATTTTGGTATTGTTTAATGATCCGTAGTTTGTATGTGTGTTGTTGAACATCGTCTAATTGCTATATGTTCAATTAGTGTAACACCATAGAATGTGTTTTGTAGCTAATTATATTTTAAAATATGGTTTTTAATAAAAAGTTTACCAAATTAAGTTTTTAATATTTATCCTAATTATTGTGTATTTTAGTAGAATTTTGTTAGGCACACACACACTTGTGCATGTTAACTTGGGTTGTTTTTGGGGTTAAGCCATGTTTGGTAACCATGGTTAACCAACCATTTCTTCCCTAATCTAGTTTAATATTTGTTTAAGTATTATGGTTGTTAATAGTATGGGTTTCAAGCATGATAGTTTTAAAATTTAAAATGAATTTTATTAAGGGTTTTATTAGTTGTTTTGTGTTGACCTTGAGAGAGAGAGAGAGAGCATGGGCATCATGACTTTGCCCATGCCTCATTTAATGAGGTGAGAGGGAGTGAGAAGAGAGGAGGGGTTAGCTTTGTTAGTCACTCATTTCTCATTCTCTTTTCTCTCATTTCACTCACTCACTCACTCTCACACACACACCTCACACTCTCAGAAGCAGCAGCAGAAGCAGCAGAGACAGCAACAACAACAGCAACAACAGATCTTCATCACCTTCATCATCACCAGCACCAGCTTCATCGACCCACACACCCTCACACCTAGGGAGAGAGAGCAGCAGCAGCTTGCATCACCATCACCATTAGCAGCAGCTTCATCACCATCAGCACCATCAACAGCAACAACAACAATAGCAGCAGCAGCAAGCTTAGCAGCAACAGCAGGTAGCAGAAGCAGCAGCAGGCAGCCCCAGCACTTGCAGTAGTTCCACACACCTCTTCACCTGTTTTCTTGGGCTCTCTAAGGTCCATTAGGGTAATTTCTGAACCCCATTTCATGTGTGCTTAAGTTTTGTGTCGTTTAGTGCTAATTAGCTAGTTTAGTGCTAGTTTTGGGGTTTTGTGAGATATTGTGGTAATTAGTTGAATTGGTTAGCTACCTTAGGTTAGATTAGTGTTAATAGGGACACTTCAACTGAGAAATCCCAAGATTACACTAAAATACCATAGGGTTTCTTATTTGTGCAATTTGGTGTTTTAAAGTGATATTTGTGACATTTGTGATCTGCTATAGACCCGGACCTTACAGAGTAAAATTGAGGGAACTGGGGCATGCTTGTTAGGCCTAGATAACACCACCAGAGCACGAGCCCCTACCCCCACTTTCAGGCCGCCAATTTTAGCATTCTGGCCGCAATTTGCGGCCAGGCTAGGGTTCTGGGTGTTGGGGTTTGGTCTGGGGTAGTCTGCTGTGTTGTGTAGTGTGTTGGTATGTCTAGTTTTGTAATATCTTACCTGTAGGAAAATCTGGGACTATATGTCGCTTTTGTGTTTAGTTGTGTTTGCGCGATACGCGCGATACGCGAGAGGGTTCTGTGATCCAGCGTATCGCGGCGTGTCGCGATGGTTTTTAGACGCGTACACACACGATTCAGCGTATCGTGCACACGCGCGTTTAGTTCGCGACGCGAGTTTCTCGTTTCGTTTCGATATCGTGTTTCGAGAGATATTGGGCTTATATGTGATTTCCATGTCTTATTTGCAGGTTTGCAGACAGGGACTACAGACACCACTACAGAGGGAGCAGATGGTAGGGTTCACCTAGCGTGGAGTATAGGTGAGTAGATATAACATCTACAGGGGAATCGCCCGCATGGCGTTATGCGTCTGGGCTAGGATTCAAATTCCTGTCGCACATTCTACGTCATTGTAGAATTGCGCCTTACTGCATTTCCTAGATATAGCTATATACTGTGACTAGCAGCCGTAGGACACTGCACACATTATTGACGGTTCATGTTGCACGAGCACGGATTGCATGCTACACACACACCGTCAATAATTGCCATGTCACACACTACCCTTTATAGCTACCATTGCTTGACACACTTGACATCTAGCTTATCGGTAAACCTATAGCGTATCATACCTTTAGTGATAGGTATATTTTCACTTGCGATACAGCTACAGGTATACCTCATATATATTTTACTTATACCGGGAGGGATTTCCTACATATGTTACTTATACCCAGGGGGTATACGACATCAGTTCTTATAGGTAGATACCTATACTTTGCTACACCTGTATGTTAGATACATATTAAGTTGTTGTCGCATATTCACATTTACTGATGTTACTTAGCTGTACCTTATCATGATTTCGCATACATCTGGTTCAGCTATATACTTGTGTTTACCTGCTCGCATTCTGATATATCGCATACATTTATTCCTGTATTTATGCATTGTTTATCTGGATTTTATATGATGTTTTCGGGATTTGGGAACCGCGGGAGTTCATGAAATTATGCATACATGTAACAACCCGGTTTCCTTGATATGATATTTCGAGCGTCCCCCATGAGTTTTATCGGTGCTGATTACCTACTCCATACGAGGTGTGGTTGCCGTATGAGAGTACATGGCGGGGCCCGGTATGGTTCCCCTCGGCAAGAAGATCGATAGGTTTGCCGATTGAGCCTGGAGGCGGGCGAGTACCTACCGGTGATTGTTTGGACCTGGCAGTTGTCTGGAGGCTACTGGCCAGAGTAGAGAGATGGATGCGGGATGACCTGTACTGTCGAGGCCGAGGGCCGACACTGCAGACGGACCCCGTGGGCTGATCCGGACTGACGGAGCCCCATATATGAGGATTTCTGTGTCGATGCTTGGCACACGGTTTCATGATATTTCTTTAAACCCCATTTTGTATATATAACAGGGGATTTAGCCGTTGTTATATATACCCTTACACCAATATTAGTGGTATGGGACGCTAATATATGTGTATTGCCCCCATCATATTTATTTCTGTACATATATATATATCTTTAGGATGTTAGATTCTTATTGAGATTGGAATTGGGATACTAGGTGATTCATTGGGACTTGGACATTGGATATACCTATGTGATTGGTGATTTGTACATTCGGGATATAGGGGATTACTCGATACTGTACATTGAGGAGATGTGAGACTTATTTGATGTGAGTGCCCAATGTGGGGGCCTGGTTTGAGGATTTGGGATTGGAGTATCTTGATGGATTGTGATCCTACCACGACGTCAGGTTTCCGTGGAAAATGACATATTCCACCCTATACCTCACCATTACCTATCTTATGCACAGATTCATACATTGGTAGTACTTGTAGTGTACCCTTATGATAGTTGCATATTTGCTTTCTCACATCTCTACTGCATACTATTGTCATGTTACTATCGCTTCACTTATTGATTGTACCTGCTAGTGTACTCTCTTTATTCCAGCATTGCTTGACATATTATTACTACTGTATTCGCATATCTTAGATTCATGCTGTACGTGCATTCCTGCGATTACCTGCATATGTTTTATACTATTCACGAGTTGGCAACTCACCCCCGTTGTGCCACAGGTGTTTCAGGTTTTTCCCCAGAGTAGTCGAGGCAGGCTATTCCTCTATTCAGCTATCCAGCTATTACCTTTTGCTACAGATACCGCATCAGCTCACAGTACCTTTTTGCTTAGGTGGGTTAGATGGTTATCTGTATTACATATTGTATATTCGTTGTATTTTGTACTCTCCATCAGCTATTGTATTTTTGACATAGAGACTTGGTGAGGACGTTAGATGTATTATGGTGGATTTGATGTCTTTATATATACAGCTTTTCTCTACTGTCCTTATTCTTCTGTTGTACTCATATTGACTAGTCTTTATAAAAATGGGGTGTTGCTAAAATTTTAAAGAAAGAAAGGAAGACTTTTAAAGAATTTGGGTTGCGATTTCAATTGTTTTCAAAACTTATATTATCTTTTCCGTATTTCTCATGGTTTAGATTTCTGGGTTTGGCTTTCTTTTACTACGTTGCGTCTTTAGGCGTTGCGTAGTATTAGGGCCGTCACGGGCCATTTTTGGGTCGTGACAAAGTTGGTATCAGAGCGTTAGGTTTTACCTTTCGGAGTGTAGGATGACCTTAGTATGATGGAGTAGGTAGCTTAAGCGGAGTAACGTAGTGTGTGTATGTCTGCAGCATACCCACAGCGCGGTACTTTGCATTAAGTGACCTAAGTACAATTTGCTTAACATTCCTTCCTTGATGATTCATATCTTTGAGATTCGGTTTCCTCATTCTTATCGAATTTCATCTTCTATCTATTTATAGCCTTGCCGCCGATGACTATGGGGACTCAGAGCGATGCAGCGAGGGCCGAGGTCAGAGTTAGCTCGGGTGAGACGAGTACTGACCCGGATGGCACTCTAGTTGCACAGGTGCAGACGGAACAGCCTACGATCTATACTATGGATAGACTTTTGGTAGAGATGCAGGAGTTCCGCCATACGATGAGTTCTTTAGTTGACGTCGTTCGGGAGCTACGACAGGAGGTTGTCACCCCTGTTACTCAGCTGTCCCTTACGATCAGCATGCAGCAGTCCGTCACCTACATAGCACCAGTGGTTGCAGCTCCAGTTGACGAGATACATATTCCAGGACAGTGGAGGACTCGTACCAGCGTACCAGCCCAGAGGCAGAGGTTTGGTCGTCGAGACAGGTTTCGTGGCCGTCGCGGGAGTAGCAGAGGCTCAGGACGAGGACGGTTGTTCAGCTTCCATTCCCAGGATGGTCAGCAGTCAGCACGTGGATGTTTTCGATGCGGGAGCCTTCAGCACATCGTCAGGGATTGTTCCTTAGCACCTCGTTATGATCGTTTTCAGAGAGGCCGTGGACGTGGAAGATTCGCTCAGAGGGCTCAGGCTACCAGAGGAGTTCATCCAGCTGCGAGTAGAGGGCAAACACAGGAGTTTGCTCCTACTCATCTGGACGCGCAGACGTCCAATGTGGAGTTTTCAGGTACCCTTGAGTTATAATTTATTTTCTCTTGGTGTAATTGCTTGTTTCTTGCTCGTACTGTGGTTGGGTAGATTAGTCGTAGTTGTGCTAACTTCTGTCAGCGATCCTTTTATTGCGCGACACGTATTTTAGTTTCGTGCCAATCGGATAGGAGGTAGAGATTCGTCCGTCATTTTGATCCTTCTAGAGATGTTGGATTTGACGTTCTCCTGGGCACGGACTGGTCAGCTACGTGTTAGGCGTCTGTGGACTACCGTGTGGAAGCAAGATAGGTTTTGTTTTCCCCGGCAAGTCAGTTCTTGTTGTACAGGTGGATAGTTGTGCCGCCTCTTACAGCTTGAATTCAGCCTGTTTAGCTAGTCGGCTACTGAGGAGATGTCGTGGATTCTTGACGTTCATTCGTGATACCGGAGCCACCGTAGGATTGTTGGACCGGGTTCTTTTCGTGCGAGAGTTTTTCCGACGTTGTTCTAGATGAGCTGGCGAAGCTGAGGGAGCTTAAGGATCAGCTGCAGAGTTTTGGTTTGGGAAGTTTTGTGCGTCTGAGTGTTTCGCTTTTGGAAACTCCTATTTCTGTTCGTCAAGGAGAAAGACGGCAATTTAGGGTTGCGTATCGGCGGATCGTCAATTGAACCGGCTTACGGTGCGGATAGGTATCCTTCACCTTGCCGTGGCGATTTCTTCGATCAGCTCCAGAGTGCGAGACATTTTTCTAAGTGTGCTTGGGATCAGGTCATCATTATTGCGGATTCGGGATGATGGCATCCCGAAGATTGCCTTATGCGTGCTACGGGCTTTGTGTGTATCGGTGAGTCGTTGGATTCCCTGATGCCCTAGCAGCATTCGTAGATATGATGAACCAGAATTCTTCAGGCCGTTCCTCGACCAGTTTCTGTCGTGTTATTTACGACACTCTGGTCTATTTTAATGTGTCTTGAGGGACATGAGTAGCACTTGAGGATTTGTTATGCAGATGCTGGGAGAGCACCAGCAGTTTGCTAAATTCTCAGAGTGTTTCTTCAGGCTTGTTTTGTGTTGACTCCTAGGTCTTGTAGTCACGGGAGACGGTTTCGTATGGTTTCGAGAGAGATTGTGACCGTACGGCTTAAGTCCAGACTTGTGTGCCGGATGGAGATCCGCAGATTGTTGGGCTTAGCAGGGTTTTACCGCCGTTCATGCAGGATTGCTAGAGTAGTGCTGCACCGTCGACTGAATTGACCAAAAAGGAGGTTTCTTTTCTTTGGACTGAGGCATGCGTACGGAGTTTTCAGCAGTTGAAGATTCAGTTAGCAACTGCATCAGTCTTTCCTTGCTTTTGGTTCGGGCGACCTTGTTGTTTAACTGTAATGTTTCTTGAGTGGGCTCGAGGGTGTACTGATGTAACACTACAGAGTCATCGCTTTTGCTTTCCCTACATTTGGAGGAAGTACGAGGAGGATATTCCACTCATGATCTGGAGATGGCCGCGGTGGTTTTGCGTTGGAAGTTTGGAGACACTTCTTGTTTGAGAGTCGTGTCAGATTTTCCACGGACCACCACAGCTTAATGCACATCTTCTTGCAGCAGATTTGGATTGTTGTGATGGTCTTCTGCAGATTTACAGTTCTTGTGTGATCGTCGAGTATAGCTTAGTTCGTCTCTACGGAGGGGACAACTTGCTCATGTCCGCGCCCGACCACTTTTCTTAAGTCGCTTTCACGAGACACTGCCCGTCGAAGCTCGTACGTCAGAGGTACTTGAGCATATTCGGCTGGGTAATGATTCGAAGACCTTGATTGTGACAATGATATGCTAAGTGAGGGACACGTTTGTGTACCTGCCATTATCGGGTAGCGACGTGAAATCCTAGAGCATGCATATCTGTCAACTCCCTCTGTGCATTCAAGCTCCACCAGCTTTGGCGTGACTTGCGAGATAGTTACAAGTGGACAGGAATGTAAGGAGAAGTTTCAGGTTTCGTTTCAAGTGTCTGTCTTGTTGTGTGCTTTGGGTCGAGCATCTGAGGCCGGCTGGAGGGTTGCAATCTTTTACCGTTCCGAAGCAGGAATGGGAGCAGGTCTCCACGAATTTCGTTATGGTTTCCACCTAATTTTGGTTAGGGTGTGACTCCATTCGGATTCTTGTCATCCGGTTTTACTCAGTTTGCTCAGTTGTTTTGTTTAAGTTGTGTGTTTGTTGTTTTGTTTGGTCGTCAGTAGCTTGGGATCGTCACTCGCCATCGTTAGGGTTCTCCTTCGATAGCTATTATCAGGAGACACTCCAATTGGCCACCCTTAGGCTTAGGGGTTAGGTCGTGTCGATCACCAGTCTGTTGTTCTTCTGACTCTGCGTAAGTAGGACTTGGGACCCCAGCTAGTCTAGAGACTTCGGAGATAGTCCAGTGGTGTTAGGTCAGGATGGGGATTGTCCATTTCGAACTGAGGTCTTATGACGACTGTGTTAGTCATAGACTCGAGTTCGCAGGGACAGATCATGTATTCCTATGGACTCTCCGATGAATGACGTGTTGGGTGTTGGGAAGCTTATCCCAGGATTTAGGTCCTTCCGAGATCCTATAAAGCGAGTTAGTTTTGTTGCCTTTAAATTTGGCACCTCCGCCCAGATTATTGGATTTTCACCCCGTATTCCTTGTGATGATACTTTACATTTACCTTCATGACCTTTCTCACATGAGTTTGCACCAGACCTTTTAGCTGGACGCGATCTTTCGTTCACCCGCAGCCATGTGTGTTAATGGCTCGACAGGTGGAGAAACGTCGATCAAAGGTCATGCCATCTGTGAAGGGTTTTCTTGAACGTAGCCGTATAGTGAGGTAGTCACTTGGGAGGCTGCGAACGAGATTTGAGGATTTTAATCTTCCCTTTGAAGGTACGCGTATCAGTATATTTTTAAATTCGGGGACGAATTTCTTTTAAGGGGGGAGATTGTAACACCATAGAATGTGTTTTGTAGCTAATTATATTTTAAAATATGGTTTTTAATAAAAAATTTACCAAATTAAGTTTTTAATATTTTATCCTAATTATTGTGTATTTTAGTAGAATTTTGTTAGGCACACACACACTTGTGCATGTTAACTTGGGTTGTTTTTGGGGTTAAGCCATGTTTGGTAACCATGGTTAACCAACCATTTCTTTCCTAATCTAGTTTAATATTTGTTTAAGTATTATGGTTGTTAATAGTATGGGTTTCAAGCATGATAGTTTTAAAATTTAAAATGAATTTTATTAAGGGTTTTATTAGTTGTTTTGTGTTGACCTTGAGAGAGAGAGAGAGAGCATGGGCATCATGACTTTGCCCATGCCTCATTTAATGAGGTGAGAGGGAGTGAGAAGAGAGGAGGGGTTAGCTTTGTTAGTCACTCATTTCTCATTCTCTTTTCTCTCATTTCACTCACTCACTCACTCTCACACACACCTCACACTCTCAGAAGCAGCAGCAGAAGCAGCAGAGACAGCAACAACAACAGCAACAACAGATCTTCATCACCTTCATCATCACCAGCACCAGCTTCATCGACCCACACACCCTCACACCTAGGGAGAGAGAGCAGCAGCAGCTTGCATCACCATCACCATTAGCAGCAGCTTCATCACCATCAGCACCATCAACAGCAACAACAACAATAGCAGCAGCAGCAAGCTTAGCAGCAACAGCAGGTAGCAGAAGCAGCAGCAGGCAGCCCCAGCACTTGCAGTAGTTCCACACACCTCTTCACCTGTTTTCTTGGGCTCTCTAAGGTCCATTAGGGTAATTTCTGAACCCCATTTCATGTGTGCTTAAGTTTTGTGTCGTTTAGTGCTAATTAGCTAGTTTAGTGCTAGTTTTGGGGTTTTGTGAGATATTGTGGTAATTAGTTGAATTGGTTAGCTACCTTAGGTTAGATTAGTGTTAATAGGGACACTTCAACTGAGAAATCCCAAGATTACACTAAAATACCATAGGGTTTCTTATTTTTGCAATTTGGTGTTTTAAAGTGATATTTGTGACATTTGTGATCTGCTATAGACCCGGACCTTACAGAGTAAAATTGAGGGAACTGGGGCATGCTTGTTAGGCCTAGATAACACCACCAGAGCACGAGCCCCTACCCCCACTTTCAGGCCGCCAATTTTAGCATTCTGGCCGCAATTTGCGGCCAGGCTAGGGTTCTGGGTGTTGGGGTTTGGTCTGGGGTAGTCTGCTGTGTTGTGTAGTGTGTTGGTATGTCTAGTTTTGTAATATCTTACATGTAGGAAAATCTGGGACTATATGTCGCTTTTGTGTTTAGTTGTGTTTGCGCGATACGCGCGATACGCGAGAGGGTTCTGTGATCCAGCGTATCGCGGCGTGTCGCGATGGTTTTTAGACGCGTACACACACGATTCAGCGTATCGTGCACACGCGCGTTTAGTTCGCGACGCGAGTTTCTCGTTTCGTTTCGATATCGCGTTTCGAGAGATATTGGGCTTATATGTGATTTCCATGTCTTATTTGCAGGTTTGCAGACAGGGACTACAGACACCACTACAGAGGGAGCAGATGGTAGGGTTCACCTAGCGTGGAGTATAGGTGAGTAGATATAACATCTACAGGGGAATCGCCCGCATGACGTTATGCGTCTGGGCTAGGATTCAAATTCCTGTCGCACATTCTACGTCATTGTAGAATTGCGCCTTACTGCATTTCCTAGATATAGCTATATACTGTGACTAGCAGCCGTAGGACACTGCACACATTATTGACGGTTCATGTTGCACGAGCACGGATTGCATGCTACACACACACCGTCAATAATTGCCATGTCACACACTACCCCTTATAGCTACCATTGCTTGACACACTTGACATCTACCTTATCGGTAAACCTATAGCGTATCATACCTTTAGTGATAGGTATATTTTCACTTGCGATACAGCTACAGGTATACCTCATATATATTTTACTTATACCGGGAGGGATTTCCTACATATGTTACTTATACCCAGGGGGTATACGACATCAGTTCTTATAGGTAGATACCTATACTTTGCTACACCTGTATGTTAGATACATATTCAGTTGTTGTCGCATATTCACATTTACTGATGTTACTTAGCTGTACCTTATCATGATTTCGCATACATCTGGTTCAGCTATATACTTGTGTTTACCTGCTCGCATTCAGATATATCGCATACATTTATTCCTGTATTTATGCATTGTTTATCTGGATTTTATATGATGTTTTCGGGATTTGGGAACCGCGGGAGTTCATGAAATTATGCATACATGTAACAACCCGGTTTCCTTGATATGATATTTCGAGCGTCCCCCATGAGTTTTATCGGTGCTGATTACCTACTCCATACGAGGTGTGGTTGCCGTATGAGAGTACATGGCGGGGCCCGGTATGGTTCCCCTCGGCAAGAAGATCGATGGGTTTGCCGATTGAGCCTGGAGGCGGGCGAGTACCTACCGGTGATTGTTTGGACCTGGCAGTTGTCTGGAGGCTACTGGCCAGAGTAGAGAGATGGATGCGGGATGACCTGTACTGTCGAGGCCGAGGGCCGACACTGCAGACGGACCCCGTGGGCTGATCCGGACTGACGGAGCCCCATATATGAGGATTTCTGTGTCGATGCTTGGCACACGGTTTCATGATATTTCTTTAAACCCCCTTTTGTATATATAACAGGGGATTTAGCCGTTGTTATATATACCCTTACACCAATATTAGTGGTATGGGACGCTAATATATGTGTATTGCCCCCATCATATTTATTTCTGTACATATATATATATATATCTTTAGGATGTTAGATTCTTATTGAGATTGGACTTGGGATACTAGGTGATTCATTGGGACTTGGACATTGGATATACCTATGTGATTGGTGATTTGTACATTCGGGATATAGGGGATTACTCGATACTGTACATTGAGGAGATGTGAGACTTATTTGATGTGAGTGCCCAATGTGGGGGCCTGGTTTGAGGATTTGGGATTGGAGTATCTTGATGGATTGTGATCCTACCACGACGTCAGGTTTCCATGGAAAATGACATATTCCACCCTATACCTCACCATTACCTATCTTATGCACAGATTCATACATTGGTAGTACTTGTAGTGTACCCTTATGATAGTTGCATATTTGCTTTCTCACATCTCTACTGCATACTATTGTCATGTTACTATCGCTTCACTTATTGATTGTACCTGCTAGTGTACTCTCTTTATTCCAGCATTGCTTGACATATTATTACTACTGTAATCGCATATCTTAGATTCATGCTGTACGTGCATTCCTGCGATTACCTACATATGTTTTATACTATTCACGAGTTGGCAACTCACCCCCGTTGTGCCACAGGTGTTTCAGGTTTTTCCCCAGAGTAGTCGAGGCAGGCTATTCCTCTATTCAGCTATCCAGCTATTACCTTTTGCTACAGATACCGCATCAGCTCACAGTACCTTTTTGCTTAGGTGGGTTAGATGGTTATCTTTATTACATATTGTATATTCGTTGTATTTTGTACTTTCCATCAGCTATTGTATTTTTGACATAGAGACTTGGTGAGGACGTTAGATGTATTATGGTGGATTTGATGTCTTTATATATACAGCTTTTCTCTACTGTCCTTATTCTTCTGTTGTACTCATATTGACTAGTCTTTATAAAAATGGGGTGTTGCTAAAATTTTAAAGAAAGAAAGGAAGACTTTTAAAGAATTTGGGTTGCGATTTCAATTGTTTTCAAAACTTATATTATCTTTTCCGTATTTCTCATGGTTTAGATTTCTGGGTTTGGCTTTCTTTTACTACGTTGCGTTTTTAGGCGTTGCGTAGTATTAGGGCCGTCACGGGCCATTTTTGGGTCGTGAAAATTAGACAGGGTTGCACACTTGCTTGAGTTACTTGTTTATGTGATATATATATATATATATATATATATATATATTCGTGTTGGTTTAGACCGGATTGTCCTGACGGATAGCCTCACGTGCGATTGCTTGTAAAGTTTTAATTTATTTTGTTGTATTCGTTTGTTCGGGACGAGATCCAACTTGTTGTGGCCGTTTCCGTATCATGTATATTCTTTTATTGGGGCTCGACTAGGATGCGGTCGATATCACCATTGTATATATTTGTTTTTTGTACTAGGATTAACGTAAGAGAAGTGCTCGAGTAACCGGGTTCTAGAGTGCTCTAGGTGGCCGTCTCATGGTGTTTGAGATCGGACCACTTCACTCTAGAATTGGGGGGCTGCTCACCACACTTGTAAGGATTATAGGATCGACCTGCGGAGGAGTGCCCAAGTTTCCGGATTCTAGAAAATGACGGGTGACCGATTTATGTTATCGAGGGAATGTTATCCAATTTCTAGAATTGGAAGGTGGCTTGCTGCACTCGTAGGGGTCTAGGATCGATATTGTATGGGCTATCCACATGACCGGGGAACGTCGTGTCTTATTTGCGGCTCAAATGAAATGCGGGGCTCCTACTTTATCTGCTATTCCATATTGTTGTTTTGCATCCTGTGATGTTATTACATGCCTGTGATGATATATATATATATATATATATATATATATATATATATATATAGATACTTCTATATGTTTTGCATCCGCACCAGCCCTGTCCCTGCCCAGCCGTAAGTTAAGTAACCTTATGATGAAGACCCGGGACCCCGTGGCGAATGCAGATGGTATATAAAAGCATGCTATTTTGGTTGTTTCTGGTGTTGCTTAGAAACTTATAATGATGGGACTGCATTATATGTTTAATGCAAGGAAAACAAACCTATTTGATTTGTCGGAACCAATTTTTAAAAATATTTAGTTTTCTTCAAAACGAAAGTTGTATTCTTTTACTTTACATTGAGGTATTCTGTTAGGAATATCCTGCACCTCATTCTATATGGAAATAACCTTGATCTCTTCATGAGGAGTTCACTCTTAAGCAAAAGTTTGAGTTACTAGTTTTAAAAACGGAGCCTAAACCACTCCATTTCGTAGCCACTCAAGTTTCTTCAACGATATCAAGTTCATTGAGTTAATAGGTTTTCACCAAAAACCAGTCATAGCCCTCCGTCATTTCAGATAGATAGCGCCTGTTATTCGTGCTATGTTTGTTGACAAGTGTCAAGGCATAGTGTACGGTAGCTGAGTGATACTTATCTATTATATTGAGATGTGATTGATCGGGAGAGTCACATAACTTTGTTGGCAAGTGTCAAGGGCTGATGCGGGTGGGTTCAAGTTGATCAAGTTAATGATGAGTTGAACTTGACTAGAGACCTATGATTTGTTGGCAAGCGCCAAGGTCATAGGTCGTTACGGGGCAAAAACTATATCGGGGGTTTCAAATATAAGGGAAACTTGTCAAGTTTGCATATACTTTCTGGAGTGTGGTAATTTTTGTTGGCCTCCGTCAAACTTATCTCACAATGATAGTGTAAGTCGATGTAGTACACCCCAGTACTTATGGGGAGGCGGAATTTACAAAAACTTATCAAGTTTAAACAACGAACATCGACTAACCGCTTGAATCGAAGCTAAACTCTAAATAACCGTATTCTAAAGTTTCATCTCACAAGTGATTAGAGATTATACCTAATGAAACCGGTCCTTCTTCTTTACGTCCTCCTTTGTTCTCCTCGACCTTCTCTAGGTAGTAGACGATCCACCCGAGAGCGAAACTCCAAGCTAAACCTCTAACTTGAGGTAACTAATCAACTTTGATTGCTAATCAAAGATGAGAGGATGATATAGAGTGAAGGTTATGGATTGTTTAGTCTAACTAAACCTTTGATCTCAACACATGAGGATTAAGGATTAGTATCTTGAAGATGAGAGCTTGAGGAGAGAGAATGTGTGATAAGATAATGAGAGAAGAGAGAGAGTGTATCATAATATTATGAAGCATTCTTATTATCAAATAATCAATAAAGGAAATGAATAAGCATGCTTCACAAAATATCTTGTGATGATTCATTAACATGAGTCATTAAGCAATAAATGTGCATTAATGAAGTGAATGAATCACCACTATGACTCACTCTCTTATCCAAAAGAAACCTCCTTAGTCACATCTTCTAGAAGCTTCTCGAGTAATTACGAGAACGCCCCTCCGATCCGTAAAAATACGGAAAAACTTTAGACTGAAAAAAATCCAATAACCGGATACCAGTAACTGGCTTAAACCAAAGCCGACTGGTAAATACTGTCCGAAAGTCGTACGCGCGTAAACGCACGTATGCGTCCGAACCCTTTGTCGCAAAACCATGCAACCTCTATATCGTTTCGCCTGGAGTAGGAAACTCTCTGTGTGGGACTCTAGAGACTCGACTACTACGCTGGCAGTGGGTTTAACCACAGACCGCAAGCGGCACTAGCTGTACGTAACGGTCCCCAGGTAGTTGTCGATAAGAAGGCCGATGAGTAAACCCATCCGAACTCCTACTGAGTCTGATGTGACAATCTCCATACAGTCCGGTCCGTTCGTCCAAGACTATCGCATATCGGGCCTAGGGGGGCGGCAAGCGTCAGTCCCCTAATAGCGGTATAAGTCGTGTCGGAGTGAAGCCCATTACACCCTGAGAAATTGCTGGAACCTACCAGCAAATCTCGCTTGCCCTGGCCAGGGACTTTGCGTAATGGCTCTCTGACACAGCACGATATCTACTCCCAATACCGGGAGGGACGAATCCTGTCTAACCGCCACTGCCTCCAAGTGCTCGGGACTGCACCCAACTGCTACCTGTTTGCACGACTCCATTGAGCCGTGGTAGGGTAGCAATCTAAGAACAGTGGGACACACTCGAGGCGAAGTAGCAGTGTCAAGTCTGCGGACTACGCTGTACTCATGTCACCTGGGAACTGTTCACTGACGACTGGTATCAAACCAACCAACAGTTCCCTGTGAGTCCTGTCCGGTATACTCGTAACCTAACGAGCACCTGTATACTATCTCCAGTACGACGTACTGACGGCTGTGGGACAGACCATCTCCCCAACTGGGATGAGAAGCGTACACACCAGTCTACTCCGGAGTATCGATGCTCTGTCTCGATAATCCAACGACCGGGGACCTGAATAAGGATGTGCTTGTAGACTACCCAGCCCCCACTAGTGTGACTGCCATCACAACGCTGGTAGACAAGCAAGATCCTAAGAGCTCTATCAATACGTACACTCACATATTAAGATAGAAAAAACCAAGTAGCATACTACCATGTTTAGCAAGACTGTTATATACATGTGAATATCCCAAGCTTCCATTAAGTAATATACAAGCTAGTATGATACAGTAACGGCCTTCTAGGGCATAAACACTAACAATCTCCCACTTGCACTAGGGCCATGTACTGGCATATCGCAGACCAATGATCTCGAGTAGCCTCTCGAACTGAATCTGAGGAAGGGCCTTCGTGAATGGATCAGCAATGTTCTCTTCTGAAGCAACTCTCCGAACCTCGATCTCCTGACGATCAATGATCTCCCTGATCAGGTGATACCGCCTCAAGATGTGTCTGGACTTCTGATGGGACCTTGGTTCCTTCGCTAAAGCTATAGCTCCGTTGTTGTCGCAATACAGAGGTATTGGATCAACTATGGTAGGAACCACCTGAAGTTCTGTTAGGAACTTCTTCATCCAGACTGCTTCTTTTGCGGCATCGCAAGCAGCTATATACTCCGCTTCCATCGTCGAGTCAGCAACGGTGTCCTGCTTGGAGCTCTTCCAGCACACCGCCCCTCCATTGAGGGTAAAGACATAACCCGACATGGACTTGGAATCGTCCTTATCACTCTGGAAGCCGGAATCAGCAAAGGCCTCCAACCTGAGGTCTTTTCCGCCGTAAACCAAGAACATCTCCTTAGTCCTCCTCAGGTACTTGAGAATGTTCTTTACTGCTATCCAGTGTTTCTCCCCTGGGTCTGACTGATACCGGCTTACCACGCTCAGTGCGTAAGCTACATCTGGTCTGGTACACAACATCGCATACATTATAGAGCCTACCGCAGAAGCGTAGGGTATAATAGACATGCGTTCCCTTTCCAAATCAGTCTTGGGAGACATCTCTTTGGAGAGGGTGATTCCGTGACAAGCCGGTAGATTACCGCGCTTTGAATCTTCCATACTGAATCTTTTCAGTACAGTGTCGATATACCTGGACTGCGAAAGTCCCAACATCCTCTTGGATCTATCACGATAGATCCGGATCCCCAGAATGTAAGAGGCATCACCCAGGTCTTTCATGGAGAACCTGTGTGACAAGAATCCTTTGACAGATTGTAGTATAGGAATGTCATTTCCTATCAATAGAATGTCATCCACGTACAAGACGAGGAATACGACACTTCTGGCCACAACTTTACTATATATGCACGGTTCATCTGGATTTTTGATAAAGTCATATTCTTTGACTGTCTCATCAAAACAGATGTTCCAACTCCGCGATGCCTGCTTTAGTCCATAAATGGACTTAAGCAGCTTGCATACTTTCCCGCTGCTCCCACTCTGATTGAAACCCTCTGGCTGATCCATATAGACGCTTTCTTCTAAATTTCCATTCAGAAAAGCCGTCTTTACGTCCATCTGCCAGATTTCATAATCATGGAAGGCAGCAATAGCAAGAAGGACCCGAATGGATTTGAGCATAGCCACTGGAGAAAAAGTTTCGTCATAGTCCAAACCAGGTCTTTGACGAAAACCCTTTGCAACAAGTCTAGCCTTATAGGTTTCCACCTGTCCATCTACACCAATCTTTTTCTTGAAGATCCATTTGCATCCTATGGGTTTTTCCCCATCTGGAGCAAAGTCCAAAGTCCATACTTTGTTGGTGTACATGGACTCCATTTCGGTCCGCATTGCATCTAGCCATCGTACCGAGTCGCCGCTCTGGATGGCCTGCTGGAAGTCAGTAGGTTCATCATCATCTATGATGCAATCCTCTCTATCCCCATCTATGAGAAAACCGTAGTATCTCTCAGGCGGACGAGACGGCCTACTACTCCTGCGGAGGGGTGCGGGAATGTTCTGTTCTTCTTGAACCTCTGGTTCTACCAAACTTTCAGTAGCAGTTTGTGGTTCTGGAATTTCTTCCAGTTCTATTTCGCTCCCACTCTTCTGATTTTCTAAAAATTCAGTTTCTAAGAAGCGGGCATGACGAGAAACAAAAACCTTTTGTTCCTCTGCGTAATAGAAGCAATATCCATGAGAGTTCTTTGGATATCCTACAAACTTACACTCTACTGAGCGTGCCTCGAGCTTGTCCGGATGCTGCTTTTTTACAAAAGCTGGACATCCCCACGTCTTCAGGTACTGAAGATAGGGTTTCTTCCCACTCCACATCTGATATGGTGTGGTAGGCACAGTTTTGGTTGGAACTCTGTTCAAAAGATGTATCGCTGATTCTAGCGCATACCCCCAGAAAGATCGCGGTAACTCAGCATTACTCATCATGGATCGTACCATATCCAATAGGGTTCGATTCCTTCTTTCCGATACACCGTTGTGCTGTGGAGTGTATGGAGGAGTAAGCTGAGAGAGAATTCCTTTCTCATTTAGGTAACCTAGGAACTCGGCACTTAAGTATTCTCCACCCCGATCAGATCTTAGTGTCTTAATACTTTTGCCTGTTTGGTTTTCCGCTTCATTCTTGAATTCCAGGAATTTCTCAAAGGCCTCTGATTTATGCTTCATTAAGAAAACATATCCATACCTAGAGAAATCATCTGTAAAAGTAATGAAGTAGGAATAACCACCTCTCGCATGAGTAGACATTGGACCGCATACATCGCTGTGTATGAGTCCTAAGAGCTCGCTCGCTCTTACTCCTTGTCCAGTAAATGGAGTCTTTGTCATCTTTCCTTTGAGACAGGATTGACAAGTGTCATAAGATTGATATTCGAACGAGTCCAAATATCCTTCTCTATGTAACTTAGTCAACCTTCTCTCATTGATGTGACCCAGTCTACAATGCCATAAGAAAGCTTTATTTAAATCTGGAGACTTTCTTTTTAGTGTGTTCTGGACATTGAAAATTTGGAGTTGGTTTAACACATATATGCCGTTATTTAGAGTACCGGACCCAATCAAACCATGATTAAGGTGGATGTTGACAACATCTCTTACAAACGTGAAATCATAACCTTTATTTGATAACAAGGAAACTGATATGATGTTACACGTTAAGCTGGGTACAAAATAACAGTTATGTAAAACCAAAATGTGTCCACTCGTCAATCCTAGGTGATAATCCCCGACGGACGCAGCTCCCACGCTAGCTCCGTTAGCAACCCTGAGGATCATATCACCTTCCTTCAGCACTCTACGGTTTCTCAGTGCCTGCAAAGAATTGCAAATATGAGATCCTGATCCGGTATCCAATACCCAGGAAGTAGAGTTGATTGACAGACAATTCTCAATTACAAACACACCTGAAGTCGAAGCCACAGCTTGCTTCGGTTCCTGGTTCTTGGCGTTCCACGCCTTGCAATCCTTCTTCCAGTGCCCTTTCCTGTGACAATGGAAGCACTCATCCAGGCCAACTACCGGCGCTGTAAACTTTTTCTTTCCCTTCTTTCCCACCTTACTAACACCTCCTCTAGGTCTGGGTGCGGCCTTCTTCTTCCTTCCTTTGGCCCTAGCCTTGGACCCGGAAGAAGATGAACCGCCAACAAACATAGCGGGTGTTTCCCTTGCCTTCTGCAAGGTGCCCTCTGCACTCCTTAACATGTTTAGGAGTTCCGCAAGTTCAACTTCTTTTCCTTGAAGATTGAAGTTGAGGATAAACTGGGCGTAGGTGGGAGGAAGGGACTGGAGAACAAGGTCTGTATAGAGCTCATTATCCAAAGTCGTCCCAAGGTCCGCGAGCTCTTCAATATAGCCGATCATCTGTAGGACATGTTCACCTACTGATGACCCGACAGCCAACCTCGCTCGAAACAGTTTCTTAGAGGTCTCGTATCTTGCTATACGAGATTGCTCTCCATAAAGTTCCTTTGTATGGAGAAATATGCCATCTAGGGACATATCCTCGTGCCTCCTCTGATGTTCATTGTTCATCGAGGCAAGCACGATGCACTTGGCTCTCGCGCAATCTAAATCCCAGGTTTTGCGGATTTCCTTATCCGCATTGCTGGATTTGGGACCAAGGACAGCAGGTGCTGTAGCGGTGAGGACGTACCCCAGTTTGTCATAGGTCAAAGCCATCTTGACATTCCGCAGCCAATCTTTATAGTTTGGCCCTGTCAGTATATTTTTCTCTAAAAGTAACTTAAGTCCAGTCATTTTCAGGGTCGCTGCAATTAGGAGAGAGAGAAGAAAACTCTTTAGCATGATGCTCTTGCAAGTTTAGAGTGGTTTTTAGTTTATCTAAACTGGATGGCTCCCACTGTTTCTCGAATCCTTCCTCAAACCATAAAAGAAGAATTAGCCAAGACTATTCTCACCGTACAATACTTGCTTAACCGTTCAGCCAGGCCGGTGTCGATACTTCGAGGGAGGTTTTCCAACGCTTTCGCGAAGTTCCTTAATTAAATAACCTCTTTTCTCTGGGGGCGTAACCCCGCTGACACTTTTCTGGACACCTACTAGGTTTATAGCATTGATCGTTAAGCGACGAATATCCTGATAAGTAGCATATACTCACAGTAGGATCGGGATCCAAATATCATCGTCTGATAATGCTGTAGGAATGCTACCAACATTCATCAAACTCAAAATGGTATGCATCTCTTTGCAAATTTCAGTTTCTTTAGAAATTCCCGATATAAGTTTTTACCCCATGTTCTTATGACCTTGACGTATGCCAACAAATCATAAGTCACATGTCAAGTTCTGCCCATCATTATCTTGTTAATTTGAACCCACCCGTATATACCCTTGACGTATGCCAACAAGGTAATGCGACTGTCCCAAACCAACACATCTATCTATGCAACAAATGAATACCTCAGCAGCTACCAAACACTATGCCTTGACGTATGCCAACAAGCATAGCTTGAATACTACTGACCATCCATAAGAAATGACGGAGGGCTACGACTGGTCTTGGCGAAACCGTGAACGTAGTGAACTTGATATAACCGAAGGAACCTGATAGCTTTTAAAAGGAGTGGTTAAAGCTCCGCATTTAAAAATATCTGTTTTAAAAATAACCGAGTGGTTTCTTTTAAATTGTTCCAACGATTTAAACTTTGGTTTGTTTTACTTTGCATTATAGATAATGCGTCCCATCATTAACCTATCATTGCAGAAAACAACGAAAATATAACGTCCTCTTATGCCATCCGCATTCGCCACGGGGTCCCGTCATCACCCGTTAGGTTACTTAACTAACGACAGAGCGGGGGCTGGGCTAGCGCGGGTGTAAAACATAAGTGACGTCTAAATAGCTATAATAAATATAGATATTTTACATTCGTCTGACGCAATGATATTCATTCCAGAACACAGATAAACAATATTGGATTTGCAAGCAATCTGTATTTCTTTTGAGCCTGCAAGAAAAGACAGATTACACAGTTGTGATGAATAGCCGTTTACCCCACCCTCGACCCCTACGGGTACGGCAAACTACCCACCCGGCAGTTTGTGTACCCCACCTTGGGTCAGTCCTAGGAGCAAAAACAGTAAAATGAAATAATACAACGGTGGCTACAACCGCAACCTGGAAGTGCCCCGCGAAAATAATATTACAACAAATTACATTTACTACAAATGAATTAATCAATAACCCATTGCTAACCCCGGCTATACACCACAACAGTCCAATACAGTTTATATGCACAAACAGATATAACCATTTCAGAAATGTGCAACCCCCTGCCAACCGACATACTAGCAGTTGGGGGAGGTTTACGAACACATTAAACAATCACAGATATAATCCAATACGCAAATACTGTACAATTCGATCGAATAAACAACTTCAATATTGCTCCAAAATCTGCTCTGTTAAACAGTAACCTGAGCAATAATTAAATATTCCAGAAAACCCCAAATATCACAGGGGACCCACCCAAAAAAATTGAGCCCATGACTCGGCAACTCGGCCGCGGAAGCGCGGCGGATCGGTGGGATCCGCCGCGCTTCCGCGGCTCTTTAGTCGAATCATTGGCTCGAATTTCTTGGGTGTTCTCCTGTGGTCATGTCAAGCTCTCTGAACACACCAGAAAAATTTTAGGACTTCATTTTAAGTTCGACAGAAACTAAACAGAATTAGGGTTTTCCGGCTTCGTTTTTTCGTTCGAAATTCGTACAAATTTGCGATTAAGTTATTTAGTGTTTAGCGAGGCTCTGATACCACTGTAAGTCGATGTAGTACACCCCAGTACTTATGGGGAGGCGGAATTTACAAAAACTTATCAAGTTTAAACAACGAACATCGACTAACCGCTTGAATCGAAGCTAAACTCTAAATAACCGTATTCTAAAGTTTCATCTCACAAGTGATTAGGGATTATACCTAATGAAACCGGTCCTTCTTCTTTACGTCCTCCTTTGTTCTCCTCGACCTTCTCTAGGTAGTAGACGATCCACCCGAGAGCGAAACTCCAAGCTAAACCTCTAACTTGAGGTAACTAATCAACTTTGATTGCTAATCAAAGATGAGAGGATGATATAGAGTGAAGGTTATGGATTGTTTAGTCTAACTAAACCTTTGATCTCAACACATGAGGATTAAGGATTAGTATCTTGAAGATGAGAGCTTGAGGAGAGAGAATGTGTGATAAGATAATGAGAGAAGAGAGAGAGTGTATCATAATATTATGAAGCATTCTTATTATCAAATAATCAATAAAGGAAATGAATAAGCATGCTTCACAAAATATCTTGTGATGATTCATTAACATGAGTCATTAAGCAATAAATGTGCATTAATGAAGTGAATGAATCACCACTATGACTCACTCTCTTATCCAAAAGAAACCTCCTTAGTCACATCTTCTAGAAGCTTCTCGAGTAATTACGAGAACGCCCCTCCGATCCGTAAAAATACGGAAAAACTTTAGACTGAAAAAAATCCAATAACCGGATACCAGTAACTGGCTTAAACCAAAGCCGACTGGTAAATACTGTCCGAAAGTCGTACGCGCGTAAACGCACGTATGCGTCCGAACCCTTTGTCGCAAAACCATGCAACCTCTATATCGTTTCGCCTGGAGTAGGAAACTCTCTGTGTGGGACTCTAGAGACTCGACTACTACGCTGGCAGTGGGTTTAACCATAGACCGCAAGCGGCACTAGCTGTACGTAACGGTCCCCAGGTAGTTGTCGATAAGAAGGCCGATGAGTAAACCCATCCGAACTCCTACTGAGTCTGATGTGACAATCTCCATACAGTCCGGTCCGTTCGTCCAAGACTATCGCATATCGGGCCTAGGGGGGCGGCAAGCGTCAGTCCCCTAATAGCGGTATAAGTCGTGTCGGAGTGAAGCCCATTACACCCTGAGAAACTGCTGGAACCTACCAGCAAATCTCGCTTGCCCTGGCCAGGGACTTTGCGTAATGGCTCTCTGACACAGCACGATATCTACTCCCAATACCGGGAGGGACGAATCCTGTCTAACCGCCACTGCCTCCAAGTGCTCGGGACTGCACCCAACTGCTACCTGTTTGCACGACTCCATTGAGCCGTGGTAGGGTAGCAATCTAAGAACAGTGGGACACACTCGAGGCGAAGTAGCAGTGTCAAGTCTGCGGACTACGCTGTACTCATGTCACCTGGGAACTGTTCACTGACGACTGGTATCAAACCAACCAACAGTTCCCTGTGAGTCCTGTCCGGTGTACTCGTAACCTAACGAGCACCTGTATACTATCTCCAGTACGACGTACTGACGGCTGTGGGACAGACCATCTCCCCAACTGGGATGAGAAGCGTACACACCAGTCTACTCCGGAGTATCGATGCTCTGTCTCGATAATCCAACGACCGGGGACCTGAATAAGGATGTGCTTGTAGACTACCCAGCCCCCACTCGTGTGACTGCCATCACAACGCTGGTAGACAAGCAAGATCCTAAGAGCTCTATCAATACGTACACTCACATATTAAGATAGAAAAAACCAAGTAGCATACTACCATGTTTAGCAAGACTGTTATATACATGTGAATATCCCAAGCTTCCATTAAGTAATATACAAGCTAGTATGATACAGTAATGGCCTTCTAGGGCATAAACACTAACAGATAGTTGGGTCCCGATTCCTACTGATGAGTAGGTATTACTCTTCGGGAGATTTTCACTTCACAACTAGCTAACATATTATGTGTCTAGATAGTGTTAACGAGGTTACACCTTTGCAGAAACAGGGTTATTTAATTGGGTCCATGCGAAAGCACGGGGGACCTCTCTCGGAGTACCAACACTGGCCTGGCTGAATGGTTAGCGAACTTGTAAAGTGCAAATTATCCCGACTAATTCTCCTTTTAGGATTTGAAAGAGAATTCGAGGATACAGTAGGAGCCATTTTGATTAGATAAAGTGATTAACCAATTTAATTTTGATAGAGTGAACGCTGAATATTTATTTTCTCTCTCTATGGTTACAGCAATCCATGACTTACCGTAAACTAAAACTCATTAACCAAGTTAATCGAACCTTCTTACAGACTTTGGCTCTGGATTGTCATGATTCATGACAAAGTTATAAATATCCCTGCTACTCCTACTTTCCCTTTGCATTTTCCAGAACACTCCGTATCACTACAATGATCCATACTGTTTAGAAAGGCCATCATATAGTTATATACGAACTCGAGAAAGATACTTCAGTCGAGGATGTCCACTGGTTCTGGAGAAATTGAATAGGATTATTCGGTCGTCTCTTCCCTTTACCTTCTCTTAGGTTGCGAGAGCTCCTTGTATTAGGAGAGTACACCTATTACGTTTATTGGATAGTTTTCTTCCAAACCTTAGGCCGGTGCCGAAAGATAGGAAAAGAAGAAAACCAGTTAGCGTAAGTGTGTTTTACAGAAGGTAAGATGTAGAGATATTTAAAGGGGTTGAACTGAGGGCAAAGGAAATTTTGATTACTTTCGTAAATCTGGACAGTGGAAGAATCATTACTAGGAATACCCGGCCACCCTCTAGAAACTTTTTCATGTTTCGGTTTTTTCTGTATAGTTGTTACTGAAAACTGTTTTCCCAATTAATTCTGACTCCAGGGTATGTATTTACCGGATTTGGATTTCACATATGTATGACGGTACAGATGATGATTAGAAATAGAATATTGGGAAATGGGCAATTTGATCATTAATATCAGAATTCGTAACAATTGGCGATATTAGATTAAATTACCTGGTTTTGTCTAACGGCAAATATTTGGTTTTCGAATAACCGTTGTTATGCACCAATTTTTAAAATTGAATATCTGTATTTTTATTTTATAAAGTGAGATATAAATTTTGAAAATTGTGTTCCAAACATTTATCTTTATCAGTTAAGGATAAGCTAAGGTGCATTGAATAACGGTGTAAGACATTCTTGACCAAAATACAGTTATCAACGTACAACACACGGAATTTGAGTTAGTATACTTTTCGGACTTATACATGGTAATGTAAATTGTCCGGTGTCCTTATGGACAAAGGGTTGGTACTCTTAATTTATTCAGATTTACCTATGAGTTCTCTAGTTTTAGACATGCATTCATTGAAACGCAAGGTCCAAAGATTTTGAGAAGTTTATGGGTATAAGAATAAAGTTGATAACCATACATTGGAAGTATCAGGGTTCTTCGAAGTGATTGAAAATGTAGATCCTTATGCTAGGTATTCCGTCGTAGTAATATTAAGAACTTGATTCTCTCACAGGTTAATTATCCGTCGATGTGCTCCATGATGAGTAATGCCATATGGCTTTTTTCCAAAGGTGATATGCACTGCAACAGCAACATGAAATTTGAATATAGTTACATCTAAAATAGTGCCTTTGATTCTATATGGACATAGATTGGTTGTATATTTTGAGGTTGCTAAGATATGGAGTTATCCAGTTTCTGTACAAAAGCAGAATACGGACAAACTCAAGGTACGCTTCTGAAAGTTTCTAGTGCCCTCGCCGCTAACCCGCCGCCAATGCGGAATCCGAAAACAAAAATTTTCATGGCACTAGAAACTTAAACCCAAGATTCTAAACCAAACACCTAAAACTAGAACAACAAAAGGATAGAAATCACAACTTTTGTAGCGTCTTCATTTGCTCCAATTGGGTTGGACTCTAGCATACTCTCAAGAGCTCTAGATCGAGCTTGCATACCGGTCTTCCTTCGCCGAAGATGATCCACCCGAGAGAATCAAATTCAAACTTCAAATTCATCAATAAAGTAACTGAGGATTCTAGGTTGCTAATCTAAGATGCTTAGTGATGTGTGTGAGTGTTCTAATAATTTTTCTTTCTCTTAATTCTCTTGAATCTCAACACATTAGAAAGTAGAGCAAGAAGAAGGAGGAGCCATGGAAGAGAGAGAAACAAAAATGGTGGAATGAAAAAACCTTAACCAATTCAAGCATACTTTATGTATTTTTTAAAAAGAATTTTTCCATTTTAAAACTACAACCTTACTTGAATAGTATTTGCAAATGAATTTATAATTCATTTGCCCATACCCTCCACAATTTCTCTTTTCTACCTTATTTCATATTTTCTTTAAAAGAAAATCCTAGAAATGAGTTTTCCTTCTTCTACAAGTATTCTCGTATAAATACAAGAATACGTCCCCGTAAATACATGCCTGTATTCGTATCAAAATACAAATACCCAAGAGATAGAAAAATACAATGAACATAATATTAGAATATACATATCGAAATATATATATAAATTATTAAATCAAAACTTGATTTAATAATCCGGTTTAATCCTAAGCCGGCTAGTATTATCACCCGCCCAATTAAAGTCTGTATGGCTAGCACACATGCCTAATCGGAATCCTGCACGTATTAATATACAGCCGCTACATCATTTTACCTGAACCAGGAAAACCCTCCATGTGGGACTGTAAAGACTCGTCAGTATGCTGGTAGTGGGTTAAACCACAGGCACGTCAGCGACACTAGCTGTACGTAACAGCTACCTAGATATTGAGCGAAAGGAAGGCCGACGAGCAAACTCATTCATATCTCTACTGAGCTTGTCTATGATAATCTCCAAATAGTTCGGTCTCTTCGTTTAAGATAATTGCATACCGGGTCTAGGGGTGGATAATGTTAGGCCCCTAACCCTATAAGTCGTGCCGGTCTAAAGCTCATCACCCACCGAGAAACTGTTGGATATGTATGCCCTACAGGCCTGTATTGTATAGGATACTAGGGATATGTATATACAGTGCAGGGTTTTCTAGCACGGCAACAAGGTTTCGGGAGGCATCGTCCATGCCATATTTAAATTTTTGCCGTTCTAGCTAACCCTAACCCTAGAATCGAAACTAGAAAATCCGACGAATCGATATGCAAACAACTTTGCCAAGAAGTGAATAAGAAATACAACCTTTTTAGACCGGTCCTTCACTTCAATAGGTTCATGTTGTAGTCCTTTAACTGCGAATGGTGAACTCCCGGACTCTATAGAGGGTTCACTTGAAGAAACGAACAAGCTTGCTCAATGTCTTTGAAGCCGAAGATGATCTACGTCGAGGAGACTCGAGCTCATGCTACCTCTTCACTAATGTGTGAAATTAGTGAAGAAAACACCCTAAACTAAATGGCTAATAGTAGATGATGATGAAGTAGGAAGTGGTCTCACATTAGTTTTATTTTTCTCACAAGGTTTCATCACTTAGAAAAAATTAGCAAGCTCTTTCTCTTGAGGAAGAAGAAGAAGTGATAAAGAGATGAATGAACTCATGAGGTTAGAAATGCAACCAAGGATGAGTTAGTGTCATACACTAACTCATGTAGAGAGTTAACCATGGTGTAAGGTGAATGGTTATGTTAGAAAATATCTTAAGCAAGACAAAGGAGTGGATTAAGTCAATAAAGACTACAAGCTTCTACAAGCTTTGAACCATGACAAATATCTCCACAATTTTGAATTTTCTTGAAATAAATATAAACCCTAACTTAACCCTAGCATGGTATAAGTCTCATACATACATGTTGCATGTGTAACCTAGCACGACACAACAATATATATCACATATATATTTTGTGTGCAAAAAGAAAATAATACAATTAACATATATCACATATATATATCAATATATCATCAAGTGAGAAAAAGTAATACTTAAGTGAGCTAATATTAGTTAATGTAATGTAATATATCAAATATATATTTGTAGGGTGTTTTTCGTCACCTCATTGAGATGGGAATAAGCGTGCGCTTGTCAGGCGTATTACAGATTCCCCCTGCCTAGGGTAGGCTGGGGTTTATTGATTGTGGGGATCCGAATCTCCGGCAGCCGTGGACTAAGCTGCCGTTAATTACCCTTCGCCTTTGGAGCGAGGGAACCTCCGATTAATGGGTTAAACCGGTCATGCGAATGTGCAGTGTACGTGTGTTGTGTTTTGAAAGGGGTTTTGGATATATCGGGAGCCCCGCAGAGTTTTTACGGGGTCCCGCTACCCGGATAGCGTGCTGGGGGTCAAGGGGGCTAGACGCCCCCTTGCGGGGTGCGGGGCAGCGCCCCGTTAGAAATTTTTTCTAACAGGGGACAGTGTTGTAGAGTATGTGTGTGTGTGTATGTATATATATATATATATATATATATATATATATATAAAGGGAAAGGGCATCCAAAGGATGCGTGGGAAAAAGCGCCGGCGCCTCACGTGTGCGGCACGCGGGCGTTCGGGCGTTGGCACTATCGCCTTGGGTGCTAGCGCTTTGGGCGCCAGCGCCTCACGTGCCAGGCACGTAGGCGCTCGGGCGCCAGCGCCTCACGTGCCAGGCACGTGGGCGCTCGGGCGCCAGCGCCTCACGTGCCAGGCATGTGGGCGCTCGGGCGCTCTCGCTTTGGGCGATCGGGCGCTAGCGCTTTGGGCGATAGCGCCACACATGCCAGGCACATGGGCGCCCGGGCGCTCACGCTTTGGGCGCTTGGGAGGCAAAAAGTACTTGGTCCCTGCAATGGGAGTTGTACTCCCAGAATGAAACACTTATTATTTTGTGTGTGTGTGTGTGTGTGTCTATATATATATATATATGAGGAGTTAAACTCCTAGGATATTTTGAAGCTGATGAAGGGGCTTCTCCCCTTGAGCCCTGGATCTTCCCCAAAGTGGGGTCTTTGGAGATGGGTCTCCTTCCTCCTCCTTTATTGACCGGCTCTTGGATAACAAGATGGGTGAGATTTTAAAAATCTCTCCTTTTTAAGATTCGATGGAAGATCCAAGCTCCCCTTTGTGGGTTTTGTGGTGAAAAACTATTTAGTTTTGGAAAAGAAAGAGTAAAACTCTTGATTTAATTCAAAAGAAAGAAGAAGCTTTTAGAACCTCGAGGAAGGAGAAGATCACAGATCTTGATTCTTTTTGGGAGAGAGAAAAAAGTTGTTGAGATATTTTCATTATCTTTGCCTTTATAGGCTATACACTTTATATATAGCCCATTGGGCTTTACAAAAATGGCATTTTGCCCATCCCATGCCTCATGTGCTATTTCTTTTTGCACAAAAGCCATGGGCCTTACAAAAATTTGGTTTTATGCCCTTTTTGCTTACATTCATACATAAAAAATTACATCAAAATTATTTGTTACATGATTTTTTATTTTTGCATGGGGAGGCCGGCCGCGGGGCTCGACTTGGGCATGGACCCACTTGCTTGGGCCAGGGCCCGCTTACTCGGGGTTGACATTGACTTTGACCCGGTCAACTAGGGTGCAAATTTTGACCCTAACAAAGTGCCCCCATCAATAAATGCACACCGCGCATATGATTTGTGTGCATGATATTGATGGATCTTAAAGCCGGACTTCGAGGTTGAACATCATTCCGGGGGCGGAGCATCCTTCGGGGAGCATGATTCCCGGGGATCGGAGCATCATTCCGATTTGCGGAGCATAATTCCAGGGTCGGAGCAACATTCCGAAGAGTCGGAGCATAATTCCGAGGATCAGAGCATAATTCCGAGGATCGGAGAATGATTCCATGGATCAGAGCATCATTCCGAAGAGCGGAGCATGATTCCATGGATCAGAGCATCATTCCGAAGAGCGGATCATGATTCCAGGGATCGGAGCATCATTCCGATGAGCATAACTTCGGGGATCGGAGCATAATTCTGAAGATCAGAGCATCATTCCGAAGAGCGGAGCATGATTCCAGGGATCGAAGCATCATTCCGAAGAGCGGAGCATGATTCCAGGGATCGGAGCATTATTCCGAGGATCGGAGCATCATTCCGAAGAGCGGAGCATGATTCCAGGGGTCGGAGCATAATTCCGAAGAGCGGAGCATGATTTCTGGGATCGGAGCATCATTCCGAAGAGCGGAGCATGATTCCAGGGATCAGAGCATCATTCCGAGGATCGGAGCATGATTCCAGGGGTCGGAGCAAATTCCGAAGAGCGGAGCATGATTCCAAGGATCGTAGCATCATTCCGATGAGCATAACTTCAAGGATCGGAGTATAATTCCAAGGATCAGAGCATCATTCTGAAGAGCGGAGCATGATTCCAGGGGTCGGAGCATAATTCCGAAGAGCGGCAGACATTCTGATCGAAGCATAACATAATTTTGATGCAGAGGTTGATTCCCAGGCGAAGCATAATTCCGACAGGGAAGGCAGATACTCCGAGGCGAAGCATGATTTCGACACGGGGTACATTCTGAGACGAAGCATGATTCCGGCTCAGAGCTTGTTGGCTGACTTGATTCCGAGACGAAGCATAATTCCGACAGGGAAGGCAGATACGCCGAGGCGAACCATGATTTCGACACGGGGTACACTCTGAGACGAAGCATGATTCCGGCGTAGAGCTTGTTAGTCGATTTGATTCCGAGGCAGAGCTTAATTCCGACGAGGAGGTCGCTGGTTGATTCCGAGACGAAGCATAATTCCGACAGGGAAGGTGGATACGCCGAGGCGAAGCATGATTTTGACACGAGGTACACTCTGAGATGAAGCATGATTCCGGCACAGAGCTTGTTGGTCGACTTGATTCCGAGGCGGAGCTTAATTCCGACGAGGAGGTCGCTGGTTGATTCCGAGCCAAAGCATAATTCCGACAGGGAAGGTGGATACTCCGAGGTGAAGCATGATTTCGACAAGAGGTACACTCTGAGACGAAGCATGATTCCGACGCAGAGATTATTGATTTGATTTGATTTGGGTTGACATCAGCATCGCTATACTGGAATATTGTACCATAAGCGAATCATCATTTTCCATGGGAGGATTTGGGGATTTTGGTTTTGGTCGGCATCTGCATTGCTGCACTGAAATAATGCCAGGAGCAACTCATCATTTGCCCCGAGAGGATTTAGGGATTGGTGTCTTAGGAGACAGGTTTAGATCCCTATCACCTAAGGCTTTTCAATTTTATGAGCTGTAAGGGTCTCACAAAGCATTTTCTCCCTACGGGTCGTAAGGATCCCGTAGGTGTATTTTCTCCTTAGGAGTCGTGGGGACTCCTAAGCGTGTTGCTCCTTTGTGAGTCGTAAGGATCTCACGCGGGAATTTTCTCCTCATAAAGTCGAGAGGACTTTGTGAGTGCATTTCATCTCTTTTTCACGAGTTTGCGCCCTTTCGGGTTTTCACAAACTCGCCGGCAGTCCTGCTGTTTTTACTCACGGAGCCCTTTCGGGTTTTCATCCGTGCCCATTTTGCTTGTGGACATACCCTTTTTTTTAATCTTCATCGCCGGTGGGACTTTGAATGTGGTCTCGCCGGTAGGACTTAGGAGAGATTGGGATCATTTTACGCCCGTGGATTGTATACGGTTTTGCAGGATGTATGATCCAGACCGTAGGGCCGGAAAAATTTTGGGACTTTGTTGGCGTCTGCATCGCTGCACTGGAATATGGTACCAGGAGCGACTCATCATTCTCCGTTGGGGTATGGGATTTACAATTTGGTTGGCGTCTGCATCGCTGCACTGGAATATGGTACCAAGAGCGACTCATCATTCGCCAATTGGGATTTGAGTTTGGAATTTGGTTGGCATCTGCATCGCTGCACTGGAATATGGTACTAGGAGTGACTCATCATTCGTCGTCGGGGTACGGGATTTGGAATTTGGTTGGCGTATATATCGTTGCACTGGAATATGGTACCTGGAGTGACTCATCATTCGTCTTTTTTTTTTACCACGATTGCTCTATCATTTCAGCTTTTCTTATCACGAAGGTCGCGATTGCCCTATCATTTCGGCTATTTATTCGTAGTTGCCCAATCATTTCGGCTTTATTTTTCATCTTTATTTTACTCGCTGATTTTTATTGCGAGTTGCTGTTAGTTATATGTTTGCCCTAGAGGCCATTACTATACATAGGATGTATATTTTAGTGGATGCTTGGACATATATAGGGAGGACTTTCTTGCTCGATATGATAGTATGCTATCCGGTTACTCTTTACCTTAACGTGTACACTGATTGTCTCTCTGTAACATGTTGGTAAAGCCCTTAGGATGTGTACTTGACTACCTGGACTATGATACGGATCATACTAGTGGGGACATGGTAGTCCATAAGTACATCCTTCAAGGTCCCTAGTCCTGGGTGTATCGAGACGGGGCAACGATATACAAGAGTAGACTAGCATATACCTTCTCGACCCATATAGATGGGCGATGGATGATCCCATATCCATTGGTGTTTGACATCAGAGATGATATACGGGTGCTCAGTGGAGACTGGGTACACTGGACGGACTTACCGAGAACTCCCAGATGGTATTATACCTTACGTCAGATGGCAGTTCTCTGGTGACACTGGTACAGGTTAGTCTGTAGACCCGAGATCGCCATAGAGTCTTGTGTGATTCCCACTGTGCTTTGATTTCCACCTTACCACGTCCAAGAGGGCGTGCAAAACGGTGGTTTTTGGGTACAGTCCCGAGTCACATGGAGGCAATGAGCTATAGGAGGGGTTTCGTCTTTCCCGGTATTTGGGGTTGATGTTACGCTGTGCGCGATTAGCCATGACAGGGAAGTCCCTGGCCAGAGCTGGTTTAGAGATTTACTGGTAAGTGTTACCAGTAGTTTCTCGACCCGTCATGAGCCTCATATCGGCACGACTTATCGGTTATTGGGGTCTGACGTTTACCACCCCTAGACTTGATATGCGACATATCAGACGAGGAGACCGGACTGTACGGTAGTGTCGCTGTCAGGCTTTTTGCAGGAGTTGGAGCGGGTTTGCTTGCTGATCTTCTGATCGCTCAATACCCGAGTAGCCGTTACGTCCAGCTAGTACCGCTGACGGCTTGTGGATGCTTGATATGATCATCACCTACTGCCGGCGTATTGACGAGTCTTTAGAGTCCTACATAGAGGTTTTACTGGCTCAGGCAAAACGAAATAGGAGCGCATATGTGATATGTGCGGGACCGAGAATAATGCGTGTATATGATACGGTATTCTATTCTCGCGATGTTTGTATAGATCGGTTATATGTGATATAACCAGGTTATCGAATCAAGTGTTGATTCGATAAATCGATACGATGGATGTTAGTCGGTTATATGTGATATAACCGGATTATTAAGTCAAGAGTTGATTTAATAATTTAGTGTATACTTGTATATGTGATATACTAATTTACATTAACTAACATTGGTTCACTTAAGCATTTATTTTTCTCACTTGTGCACAACTTAATATATATGTGATATATATTTATTTGTGTACATTTTGTATCATGGTTGTTGATACACACTACATGGGTGTATGAGACATACACCATTATAATTATATTGGTGGGGTTTTAATATACAAAGTAAATACAAAATTAGTGGATAATTGTTCAAGTGCATGAAGCTTCATGAAGCTTATGAATGCATTGACCAAAGTCCACTAGTTTTGTTTTTACTTAGGATTTTTATAAACATAACCACTATAATTAGCCATGGTTATGTCTCTACATGAGTTAGTATATGATACACACTCACCCATGGTTAGCACATTCTCTCTCTTGATTAGTTTTCATTCTCATTTTGAGCTCATCTTCTTCCTCCTTCAATTTCTTTCTAGGGTTTGATAAAGAGAGAGATACATTATGAGAAAAGAAATTCTAAAGTGTACCCATTTCCTATTTTACCATCCTCTATTAGACTAGCACTTTAGTTTAGGGTGTTTGCTTCACTAATTCCTTAGTTAGTGAAGTAGAAGCTTGAGTTCGTAATCCCTCGACGTAGATCATCTTCGGCCTTGAAGACTTCAAGCAAAACCGTTTCCATCTTCTCATAGAGCCGTCCGAGAGTCGGGAGCATGATGATCGCAGCGAAGGGACGACTACAAGGAGCATATGAAGTGAAGGACCGATCTACAAATGTTGTATTTCGTATTCACTTAGTGTTAAAGAGTTTAACTTGCTTGTTTTCGCCTAATCTCTAGTTAAAGATCTTGTTTAGAGTTATTCGGCACAGCTAAAATTTTAACCGTGCATGGTTGTTGCCTTGTAGAACCTTATTAGAGTGCCTAGTAACTCTACAGTGGTATCAGAGCCTAGCTAGAGCATTAGGCGATGTGTTTACGAAGTTAAAACTCCGAACGAACCCCGTAACGTCAAAGTAAACCCCTCTCTGGAAAATTTTTCAAAACTGGGATTTTTTTGTATTAAAAATACATAAAAAATTCAGCAGGTGATTTTAGGAATTATTGTGCAAAACGACACTGTAACTCGTACGGATAGCCGCGGAACCGCGGCAGTACCCTTCTTGTGCCGCGGAACCGCGTCCGTACAGTGAGCTTTGGTCAAGGTTTTTGTACAGTAATACCTTTATCTGCTAGTGCTATTTTCTGGGTATTTTAAAAATGACTCAAGTGTTGAGTGTTCTGGGGTTTATTTTGTAATCGTTGATTCGATCGGAAAATTTAATTTCGTTGTGTTTTTCCGGATATTTAGAAAGTATTAAAAAGTTCGAACGGATATCAATAACTCACTTTTTCCCGACCCGGAAAATTTCTAAGTGTTGGATTTTTCCGTAGTTTAAGAACGTCTAAATCGTGCAAGTTACGCAATGGACCCTCTAGAAGACAACAAACCTTTACTCGATTATGTGACTGTCTTGAACTGCCTTTTGAACCTTAGGGTTTGGGGCAGTACGGCGTTGCCACATGTGAGGCGTTGGCTTGGCCCTTCTACGGCTGGACCATTGGTACTGTGGCATGTGATGGATGTTTTTAAACTCCCCTCAAGTGTTGAGAACTATTTGGGAAAACTTGGGTGTTTTATCATTCGATCGGAAAGTTTAACATTGTCTATTTATCTGGAATGTGATACAATATTTGGAATCCACAAGTAGTTATGAGATAACTAATTTGAATGTTATAAACATGGCAGTTTAGTCTCATATGATCGGTTGCCACGGGATTTTGATGCGATCAAAAGTCCGTCGCAATCACGTAGTGTACGCGGATACTCGCCGGGTAAACTTAATAGACAGCTATGCCCCATAGCCTCGACCAAGTGACTGTAGGAGAACCCCGTCGCCAAAAGCATCCGTTTGGGTGCTCGCGGCAGCCGTGTTCCGCCTTATTGCACTTCGTCGACGGCATCCGGGGGTGCGGCCGTCTACTAAAGTTTGCGATGAGCATTAGATTATATATCGGGAATCTTGTTGAATTGCCCGACTAGATATTGAAAAGTGTTTTCGATATAGAGACTAAAATGCGGGGTTTATAATTGTTAGGCATGCGATGTCTAAGGAGGTTGCTGATTCCAACTGTTGTAGTTTTACACTTTCTTTTCTGCGACCGTAAGTGTAATATGTGATATCGCCGGTTTCGTTGCTATATGTCAACGACAATTGAGATGCGCATATTTACTTACGTTGATGACATGTGATGTTATGTGTTGCTGGATATGTTATATTGGATCGTCGCGTTCTGAATAGCCGGGGGTTTTATGTGAGATGCGAGTTTTTTTAATTTTCATTCATGTAAAATTCATTGTATGTAATATTCTTTTATTGGGGCACTTCCGGGATGAGGTTGATGTCACCATTTGTATATTATTTACTTTTCCGCACTAGGATAGACCCAAGGAGGAGAGCACAAGTAACCGGGTTCTAGAGTCTAGTGGGAGACCAACTCGAGGAGTCGAGTCCGGGTCTCCTAACTCTAGAATTGGTAGGGTTGCTTGCCGCTCTCGTAGGGGTCTAGGGGTGTGGGTTTGGCTATTCATCGCGACCGTGGAATCCATGTTTTATACAGGCCCGTATTAAAAACACGGACGTCCTAGTATATCCAATGTTTCATATGTTTCTTCTGCTGCGATATCTGTGATGTGATCATTTGATATGTTGTGATAGATACTGTATATAGTATATATGATATATTATATAGACGTTACTTATGTTTTACACCCGTGCTAGCCCTGCCCTGCTCTGCCATTAGTTACCTAACCTAACGGTGCACGAGGGGACATCGAGGCGAATGCGGATGACATAAGTGTACGTCGTATTTATCTGTGATGTTTAGGTGATTTAAATGACGGTACTTCATTAATGTGATTAATGAAAGAAAAGAAACCTAAAAGATGTTGTAGAATCAAATTTTCAAAAACAGGTAGCTACAGTTCTTGCTTTGCATCGCGGTGTTCCTTGTAGAACATTCTGCACCTTATTCGATAAGGAAAGGGCCGAGATCCCTTCACCGGGAGTGACCCCTTTAGCAAAACTGGCAGATGCTACAACACTCGGTTTGATTTTTGATTGCTTTTGGAGTTTTGCTTTGCATAGAGATATATATGATATGTCCTGCATCTTATTCCATAAGGAAAGAGCCGAGATCCCTTCACCGGGAGTGACTGATCGCACGCTTTTGGCGTGTCGGATGTTCAAAGTTCTAAAGTATAACAGCGATCAGGACGGTGTCGCTATACAGCTAGCCGGTTGAGCACGGGCCGATCCACAGGGAGATGGTTGTATGTCCTTTCTTGTCTTAGACGAGTCAATAAAGAATCTGTATGAGTTTGTTCAATATAACCTATGTGTTTTATTTGCAAGTATAAAGTTGTTAAGAAAAAGATAAGAGATTGTAAGCTAAAGAAATCCGTACTCAAAACCTTTGAGCCGAGTCTTGACCAATTGAAGCTAGAGCAATCGGCAACAACGTGGATTAGGGGGTTTAAGCGCGGTATTTGTGGAATACGGCTTATTTACCCTTGTCCTTCCGTTCTTGTCTCTTGCTTTCGCCTCCGGCCAAACCGAACGCAACCGGTCGCGGTTAGGAATCACCGTTACCTTGTTAGGGTAGGGTGCCTAACGGAGCGCTTGCGTATGGTTTGGACGGAGTTCAATGGAAAATAACGGGAAAAGGAAATGAGAAAAGAAAATCTTAACTTACAATACCGTATTTCATCTACAACCATTCACAAAATGAACAAAAGAGAGCAAAAGAAAAGAATAAAGAAAAGAAAAGATTACAAGTAATTAAGTGCATGAATTAAATTGCAAGAAAGTAAAGCAAGATAATAATAAGCAAGTAATAAAAAGCGATAAAAAGAACAAGAAACTAGAACTCAAGACAAGCATGGGATCAATAGCCAACCCTTAAACTTGCAAGCTAAATCAAGAGGTTGCAAGATCAAGAGAAGGGTAGAGAACGCATGTGAAATGAAGCGCTAATTCCATAAGAAAATACGACCCTTGAGATCAATAACTAACCCTTAACCTTTCAAGCTCAATGAAGAGGTTGAAAGATCAAGAGAAAGCAAAAATCTCAAGGGGAAGTTAAACAAAAGAGAATGATACAAAAGCCCTCATCTTCATTGATCTTCCACTCAAAAAGCTCTCACTACAATTTTCATGGAGAAAAGATGAAGAAGAAGAAGAAAAAGACTAAATCCTAACAAAAAGAAGAACAAAGAATGAACCCCTAAAGCTTGGCAAGTTCTGGAGTATTTATAGGCAGGGAGCTGGAAATCAAGAGCAACATTCAGAACCTACATAAAAAGACCCAAATACCCCTGAAAAACGAGCACCTGAGGAGCCAGTACGGCCGCGTTTCCGCGGCCTAAGCAGGCTTATGCCGCGGAAACGCGGCGGTTTAGAGGAATTGGCTCCTCGGGTTTTGGGTGCTTTCCTGGTCTGGTGTTGTCTGCTATGTGGTATATGACTTTTCTCAGAAACTCTTCACAATTATTCCAGAATTTTAGTAGAACAAAAAGATGATGTGATGTGGATCTTTTGCCATGATTTCCTCGAGCTCCGCGTAGATTTCTTGAATCTTGTGTTGACATTGAGCTTTGTGCATGACATGACAATCGATTTGCCATTTTGTCCCTTAACTGGTATGTGGCAACACACGGATAGAGAGCGGAGACCGTGTTTTATCTGTTGTTGGCAGTAATCCGGAATTTGTCGTACTTTTCATGGATATCACTGTTCAGAGCCGAGAACCTGTATTCTGTAAATATGTAGCAAACACTGATCAAAAGCACCTACCTATAAACACACGAGCGTAAGAATGGGTGGTATAAAATGCAATATTCTGGTATGAACAAATACCCCCAAACTTAACTTTTGCTCGTCCCGAGCAAAACCAATTATTCACAAAAATAAAATCCTAATCGCACTTTCGCAGGGAACGCGATTGCACTGAGCGCGTGCAACAAGCCGTTAAACCTCTAGGTGTCCCTAGTAGGAGGAGTGTTGTCTCCTGAGGGTTTTCAGCGGATTACACCCACAAAATCCCGTCAAGCTAGTGTCATAAGTTAACATTGATTCTACTCCTACAGTTTAGTTATTACGTTAGAAACTCTATTATCCTAAGTCAGAAATATCCAACCCTTATTTTTCACACCTCCTATCTATTTAACCTTAGGTCCTATACGTTCCAAAAAAGTTTAGAAAGATGTTTGGTTCTCCTGAGTTTTCCTTCTAAAGTGCGGCCTCAAATCAGGGATTTTTATCAACTTTACAGAAAACACAAGTCTTATTCTTTATTTCTATCTTTTATTCAAACATCGATTGTATACCCCTACGTGTGTATATATTTGCACCCCTACACTCAAGAATTCAATTCAAGCTATAATACACTTGCCCTAATACCTAATACTACTTCTTTTCATTAAGGATGGACGGATTTGCTCACACACCTTTCATGCGACTATTAATGCTTCTTGAGGCACTAACGGCCGATTACTGAATGTGTGATCATTAAAGTGTAAATAGCAGTTTCCAGGTCTTGACTTTATTCTATTTTTTTTCTTTTTCTTTTTCTTTTTTTCAAGACCGGATATATTTTTCAATATGCTCTTTTGGTGTTTAGCTTTAAATACCGTTTTTTCTTTCATACTAGGCTTTCAGGCAAGAGTATTTCTAGGTATCCTCTACTATCCCAAGTTTCAAGGTGCGTGTATGTGCAGTTTGTAGGGTATATACTTTCTAAATTTGAACTCAAGAAAAGAAACTATTTTTCAGACTTATTCTTCAGTAAAGCATCAATACTTTTCCTTCATCTTGACTTAACTAAAGAACTGAACTCAAGATTACCTATTTCTCAAAAAAAAAAAACTGTAAGGACGTATACTTACCAAGTTTAAACAGAATGAGGGTTATTTTTAGGGTTTTCAATTCCTAAGCCTAGAATTTAGTTATTTCTATCATATCAACTAATCTTTCGGAATAAAGATCTAAGTTACCCTATTAGCTAACTTGACGACAAAGTTTTTATATTTTTGGAAAATTTTCGATTTTTGTGGGTTTTTAATAAGGTATGCAAATGCAAAATATACAAATGAATGCGAAGGAAGAAAGCTTACTGAGCACACCCCCAAACTTAAACTTGACAGTGCCCTCACTGTCAGGCTATACCAAGAGGGTCAAAATTGTCGGCGCTCTCCCTAAAAACAAATTATAGACAAAAAGGAAAACAAAAAAAGTATATACAAAAAAGGTGTCCCCCCCAAACTTAAGTAAAACAATGTTTCCACTGTTAAGCGTTGAAGTTCAGGATTAGGGGAGAAAGAACAGTATCAAGCTATACAAGGCCTTACACAGGCCAAAAGTGAGCACCAACCATTCAAAAATTCTATCTCTGTAAGATGCGGGTTGGTGAAAAAAGGTGAAGAGGAAAGAAATGGAGAATACGCGAGACCGTATGGAGATAGAAGCGGGATACGGTCTCAGTATATCAGAAGAAGAATGGCGGAAGGGAAAAAGAAGTGGAGTACGAACTTGAGGGTGCAAATGGAGTGAATAGATTAGCACAATTTGTGATGAGCGATGTGTAAAAAGCGATTATGCTAATCTATTAACCCGTCGAGAGATTGGGTCAAATCCCTCAAGATTCGTGAGAAACCATGGGTACGCCGAACTCGGTAAACCAGACATACGAAATGAAAGTGAGACGGTTTCTTGCAAGGTCGGAATGATGGAAAGAATGGAGAGAAGTGATCGAGGAGGGGTATCGGTTAAAGGTTCAGGAGGGTGTACATAGTCAATGACAGGGACAGGATGAATGGGAAAATCCGACTCATCAATTAAAACTGGTTCATCCTCAAAACTATCCTCAATATTCTCCTCAAAATTTAGCACATCCATGCACTTCTCTTCAAAATCCAGACGCATATGGGGTTCGGAAAAAACATTTAATGACTCGGGATGATGATTTGAAGAGAAAAACTCAGCCAAATCTATGGGTTCATCATCCAAAATATTCCCATCGTCGATATCCTCAATCAAGTGAAAATCAATATTCTCAGACACCTCAACAAAAGCATGGATTTCAATCGATTCAGGTTCTAGAGTGGAGGTGTAGAGGTCAAAAGGATTGGGATTGGTTTCTCTTAGAAGGGACCCTTCACAATCAGGTAAATCAAACATTACAAAGTTGCACAACTCATTAATCATTCTATCTTCAATTGATAAAGCATGTGGGACACTCGATAGACTTTCAAAACAAGAGTTGTGGGATTCAACTTGGGACGGGTAGGTTTGATTTGGAAGGGGGTACATCTCACTCTCTCCACTCAAATTCACAGCCTGTCCTACCGCCTCTTCATACATTGGAAAATTTGGAGCTAGTTGAAAACTAGTTACCGGGTCACTAGGTTGTATGAGGGCGGCCATGGACGCATTCAAATCCATCATCTGTTGGCTTGACGCTACCCTAAAGTCTTCCAAGGACTGTTCTAGACTAGACATTGGTTGTGAAGGGGTTTCAGTAAAAGATTCAAAGTTGTTTGGATACTGAAAATTCCCAAATGGCGGTTCAGAAACAATGTCTAGGGAAAGTGAAAAAGTCGGGTAGGACTGGTAGGAATTGAATGGCTGGACAGGAGCAGGATCAACATTTGGATAAGAAGGTGAATGGAATTGTTGATCCAAAGAATTTGAAGTGGTGAAAGGAGTGAAAGATCGGCTACGGGATTGTTCAATACGTTCAGCAATAGACATTGGTCTTGTGGCTACAACTGGACTTTCAAAAGGGGTATCAACGCAAGAAGGGGTGAATGTTTGAAACGGTTGATACGAAGTGGATTGCGGGGTCCAGTTGTTCGTCCTAGACGCGTCTATCCGATCTTTCAGTGAAACTTTGGGCATGGAGGGGTCGTTCGATGTTCGGCCAAAGCAAGAACCGTAAGAAGTAATGTCTGGTTGTGGGTACCAAAGTTCGGCAAGAGTTTTGCGAGGTGGAGTACCCATGATATGAAGAGAGAGAAAGAAAGGTAGAGAAAAGGAGGGGAAAAAGAATGTGATTTTTTTTTATAAATATTTTTTTATAGTTATTAAAAGAATGAAATATACACAAAAAAAAAAAATGGACAAAAACAATCACGACACAAAAATACCACACACCTAATCGTTCTAGGGTTCACCTAGGTCAACTAGACCTGCTCGAGAACTTGATTGTCGAAGTAAAACTGTGTCGAGAAACGGGCTCAAGATACACTGATCACAAGGCCGGGTAAGTGCAGAGATAAGGGGAGGTTTTCCAACGCTTTCGCGAAGTTCCTTAATTAAATAACCCTTTCTCTTTTGGCGGTTTCGCCGTTAACACTTTCCTAGACACCCCATAAACAATATACTGTTAAGCGAGGTTCTAAACACAGTTAACTTCTCCTAGTGAGCGCGAAGTCCTTAAGGCTTAAAGTCTAATTTCTTTTAAAATTTGTGCGGATAAACGTTATGCTCAAGTTCGTGATTTGTGGGCTACGGAAAAGGTGATGAAATCCTTTACCGTATGTTGTGGGGTTCGCTTTCCCTTAAGTCCGTATTAATGTATGCAATGCGCAATTCAATAAAAATTCTATAAAGAATCAAACAATCGTTTTTTATTTTAAGCACGGCACTGCAAAAAATACGGGTTAGTCAATTTTTAGCGTTTGCTAGCGAACTTGCAAAGAATCCTGCAAAGAATAGTATATTGGATGCGTCGGATTTGAGAAGAAGGTGTTAGTAAAGTACGTACCGTTAAGTTTTTGGGTTAGGAAACCCCCGTTGAATCAAATCCGGTAAGCTTGAAAAATTCGCTTGCGCGGGTCAAACTACCCGGATCTTTGGCACTGTACTTCGTAATCACCTTAACCTTGAACGTACACTTTGCTCCCCACAATCGCAGTTTGCAAATACGCAAAAATCTGCACACTTGCCCACAAAAATTATCAAAAATAACAAAAAGATATATATATATATATATATAAATATTTTTTTTAAATATATACAAAAAGAATATTAACCCGAATAACAAGAAAGAAAATACGCTACGGTCTCTCCGGCAACGGCGCCATTTGATCGCACGCTTTTGGCATGTCGGATGTTCAAAGTTCTAAAGTATAACCGCGATCAGGACGGTGTCGCTATGCAGCTAGCCGGTTGAGCACGGGTCGATCCACAGGGAGATGGTTGTATGTCCTTTCTTGTCTTAGACGAGTCAATAAAGAATCTGTATGAGTTTGTTCAATCTAACCTATGTGTTTTATTTGCAAGTATAAAGTTGTTAAGAAAAAGATACGAGATTGTAAGCTAAAGAAATCCGTACTCAAAACCTTTGAGCCGAGTCTTGACCAATTGAAGCTAGAGCAATCGGCAACAACATGGATTAGGGGGTTTAAGCGCGGTATTCGTGGAATACGGCTTATTTACCCTTGTCCTTCCGTTCTTGTCTCTTGCTTTCGCCTCCGGCCAAACCGAACGCAACCGGTCGCGGTTAGGAATCACCGTTACCTTGTTAGGGTAGGGTGCCTAACGGAGCGCTTGCGTATGGTTTGGGCGGAGTTCAATGGAAAATAACGGGAAAAGGAAATGAGAAAAGAAAATCTTAACTTACAATACCGTATTTCATCTTAACAACAATAATTACAACCATTCACAAAATGAATAAAAGAGAGCAAAAGAAAAGAACAAAGAAAAGAAAAGAAAAGATTACAAGTAATTAAGTGCATGAATTAAATTGCAAGAAAGTAAAGCAAGATAATAATAAGCAAGTAATAAAAAGCGATAAAAAGAACAAGAAACTAGAACTCAAGACAAGCATGGGATCAATAGCCAACCCTTAAACTTGCAAGCTAAATCAAGAGGTTGCAAGATCAAGAGAAGGGTAGAGAACGCATGTGAAATGAAGCGCTAATTCCATAAGAAAATACGACCCTTGAGATCAATAACTAACCCTTAACCTTTCAAGCTCAATGAAGAGGTTGAAAGATCAAGAGAAAGCAAAAATCTCAAGGGGAAGTTAAACAAAAGAGAATGATACAAAAGCCCTCATCTTCATTGATCTTCCACTCAAAAAGCTCTCACTACAATTTTCATGGAGAAAAGATGAAGAAGAAGAAGAAAAAGACTAAATCCTAACAAAAAGAAGAACAAAGAATGAACCCCTAAAGCTTGGCTAGTTCTGGAGTATTTATAGGCAGGGAGCTGGAAATCTAGGGCAACATTCAGAACCTACATAAAAAGACCCAAATACCCCTGAAAAACGAGCACCTGAGGAGCCAGTACGGCCGCGTTTCCGCGGCCTAAGCAGGATTATTCCGCGGAAACGCGGCGGTTTAGAGGAATTGGCTCCTCGGGTTTTGGGTGCTTTCCTGGTCTGGTGTTGTCTGCTATGTGGTATATGACTTTTCTCAGAAACTCTTCACAATTATTCCAGAATTTTAGTAGAACAAAAAGGTGATGTGATGTGGATCTTTTGCCATGATTTCCTCGAGCTCCGCGTAGATTTCTTGAATCTTGTGTTGACATTGAGCTTTGTGCATGACATGACAATCGATTTGCCATTTTGTCCCTTAACTGGTATGTGGCAACACACGGATAGAGAGCGGAGACCGTGTTTTATCTGCTGTTGGCAGTAATCCGGAATTTGTCGTACTTTTCATGGATATCACTGTTCAGAGCCGAGAACCTGTATTCTGTAAATATGTAGCAAACACTGATCAAAAGCACCTACCTATAAACACACCAGCGTAAGAATGGGTGGTATAAAATGCAATATTCTGGTATGAACAGTGACCTCTTTAGCAAAACTAATGAAAGCCTCAAAATCACTCCATTTCAAAATTCACTCGATTCTACAACGATATCAAGTTCGATACGCAATAGGTTTTCAGAAAAACCTGTCGTAGCCCTCCGTCATTTCAGATAAGTCCTGCTTAGTATTCGTGCTGCGTTTGTTGACCTTGTCAAGGCGTAGTATGCGGTAGCTGACCAGTATTTATCTGTTTATGCATATGATGCAGATTGGATTAGGGTAGTCGTACGGCCTTGTTGACCTTGTCAAGGGTCGTGCGGGTGGGTTTAATTCAATCAAGAAATGACGGGTTGAACTTGACTTACGGTCTATGATTTGTTGACCTTGTCAAGGTCATAGATCGTTTGGGGCAAAATATTATCGGGAATTTCAAGTGTTGAAATTTGCAATGAGATTGCATACCTTCTATGAGATAGTTGGATCCCGATACCCATTTCGAGTAATTGTTACTCCTGGAAGAGTTTTACACATTACAATTAGCCGATCAAGTAGGTGTCTAGAAAGGTGTCAATGGGGTTACGCCTCTGGGAAAATGAGGTTTACTTTAATTAAGTCTGTGCGAAAGCACGGGGAACCTCCCTCAAAGTACCGACACTGGCTTGGCTGAAAGATTGGCGAAGTTGTAGGGTGTAATTAATCCCGGCTAGTCTTTCCTTTTAGGGTTTGAAGGAAGATTTGATAAAAACAGTAGGAGCCATCCTGATTAGGTAAAATAATAACCAATCTGATCTTGCAAGAGCGCACGCAGAGTGTTTTCTTCTCTCTCTCTCCAGGTAGCGACCATATCACACCTTAATCAAGATAATAATACGGAAGAATTGACCGAACCCGCTTGTTATACTGAGCTGGGGAACGTTGGTCCCGCTCCAACTTATAAATGTTATGAGACATAGCAGGAAATAGGGGATTACCAGAATTCCCATGCCGCCCAAACGAAGAAAGTGCATGCTGATGCATCTTCTTCGGGTGTGTTCATTACAGAGAACTGTTTCTCAGTATCCTTTACGTCCTGGGTATGAGATATCGGATAAGGATCCCGCATATGTAATCTGTTACATGGGCTACAGATAGGTAGAGAACTGAGAATGGGTGATAAGTTTCATGAGATAGAAAACGGTGCAAGTGTTGCAGCCAAGTCTGTTGGTAATTATCACCCTGTATTTCCAGAATACATTAATTCTGAACGAATGTTATTAGATACCGAACCTGATATACAACATCATATCCGTCTCTTTATTAGTAAAGAAAGGATATAATTTTGTATTGTTGGATAATGTTTTGAACATTTTCTATATCAAGAGTTGATCGGTTCAGACATGTTATCTAAAAGCATTGACGTTCTAAATCAAACTACAGTTCTTAGTATACAGAACACACACAAGAGGAAGAGTTCAGAAATGAACGAATCTTTCTTGAGGTATTGTAGACTAGGTCATATCAATGTGACCCGACTAGCTGAAGTTACATATAGATGCATATTTAAATTAGTTTGAATTTACATCTTATGAAACTTGCCGGTCATGTCACAGAGATAAGATGACCATAGCTCTGTTTTTAGGAAACAGAGAAAGAGTTAGCGAACTCTTGGGATGATACATGTTGATGTATGAAGGTCCCCTGTCTACACATGCCAAGACCGGTTCTTTGTACTTCATTACATTCTCTGACGATCTCTCAAGATTCAGACATATGTTCCTGTTGAAACACAAGTCCGAAGCTTTTGAGATATTCACAGAATATAAGTTAGAAAGTAGAGAACCAAAACAGGTATAAGTATTATGTCCTTTGATGTGATCAAGGAGGAGAATACTTGAGCACGGGATTCCTGGACTATTCTAAGAATGAGATTCTCTCTCAGCATTATTCCTCCGCATACACCACAGCACGTCGGTGTATCGGGACGGAGCAATCACACCCTATATGATATGGTGCGCTCTATGATGAGTACTACTGAGTTTCCTATTTCCTTTTAGGGAGTTATGCACTTATGAAGTTGCATACCTATTGAATAGGTTTCCGATCAAATCAGTTGCCTACCACTTCATATGAGATATGGAAAGGGAAGAGCCCATATCTTAAGTTTGTTAAGATTTGGGGTTGTCCAGCCTATGTCTAAAAGCATAATCCGGACAAGCTCGAGGCAAAATTAGTACTGTAGAAGTTTTGTTGGATATCCCAAGCATACGCAAGGGAATATCTTCTACCAAACCGAGGAACAAAAGATGTTTTGTTTCTCAACATGCCACCTTTGTGAAAGGGAATTTCTTGAGAAGAAATTAGTGGTCATGAGGTAGAACTGGAAGGAGTTCCAGCTAAACAAACTGCAGCTGATGATTTGGTAGAACCGGAGAATTCAATAGTTTCCAACGAACCTCAGCCTCTCCGCCGATCTAGTAAGGTTCCTCACCCACCTGAGAGATACTTCGGTTTCTCTATGACAGTGGGAGCGAGAATTGCATCATGAGATGATGACACAACTAGTTTCGAGCTGGCCATCAGGAGTGGGACTCTGTAAGAATGGCTGGATGCTTAACAATCTGAGATGGAATCCTTATACACCAACAAAGTATGGACTTTGGTTGATTTATCTGAAGGGTTAATTCCCCATCAGGAGCAAGTATATCTTGAGAAGATTACTTGGTGTACATGGAAAAGTTGAGACTTTCAAAGCTAGACTTGTTAAAGGTTTGCATCATTGGCCAGGTATGGCTAATAATGAAACCTTTTCTAGGGCCTATGCTTAAGTCCATCCAGATCTTACTTGCCACGGCTACATACCATGACTACGATATCTGGCGGTTGGGTGTCATGACTGCTTTTCTAAATGATGTTTTAGAAGAGAGCGTTTATAAGTACACAGCTAGAGGGCTTCGTAGACAGTGGGAGCAGCGGAAACGTGTGCAAGATGTTTTATGTGATAAAGCAGGCAACACGGAGTTGGAACGTCTGTTTTGATGTGTTAGTCAAAGAGTTTGACTTCATCAAAATAGGTAGATGAACCTTGTATATACAAAAAGGTAGTAGGGAGTATGGTGGTGATTCTCGTAGAGTACGTGGATGGCATACTCTTGATAGGGAAGGAGTTTCCTATGCTACGCTCGGTCAATCTCCGCTTATCACAAGGATTCTCCATTTAGGATCAAAGTGATACCTCCTAAATCCTGAGTTTTGATCTATGAGATAGATGTAATTGGATGTTAGGATACTCACTAGTTGTAGTGAGATGGTATCAATTGATCCTGGGGAGAATCACTGGAAAGGTTCCAGCGTGATAAGAACGACTGAATGTCAGTCACAGGCATTGTCTTTACCCTCAGTGAAGGGACGGTATGTTGAAAGAGTTCCAAGCTAGATACCGTGGCATACTAGACGATAAAGGCTGGATACATCGCTACTAAAGATGCTACCAAAGAGGCAGTCTGGGTGTATATTAGTTCATGAGATGAACTTCGTTCCTACCATTGCGTGACAATGGAGTTGTGGCTTATGCCTAGGAATGCCCGTCCTATCAGTGATCCAGACATATTCTAAGGCAGTATCACCTGATCATGGAGATGGTTGATCTCCAGGGGATCGAGGTTTGGAAAGTAGACTTAGAGGACAACACGGCGGATCCACTCACAAAGGCCTTTTCATAGAGAGAGACTTTTATGGGATGGTTGGGTATGAGATACTACAACCACTGTTATCAGATGGCCCTAGTGCAAGTGGGAGATTGTTAGTTATATGTATGCTCTAGAGGCCATTACTATACATAGGATGTATATTTTAGTGGATGCTTGGACATATATAGGGAGGACTTTCTTGCTCGATATGATAGTATGCTATCTGGTTACTCTTTACCTTAACGTGTACACTGATTGTCTCTCTGTAACATGTTGGTAAAGCCCTTAGGATGTGTACTTGACTACCTGGACTATGATACGGATCATACTAGTGGGGACATGGTAGTCCATAAGTACATCCTTCAAGGTCCCTAGTCGTGGGTGTATCGAGACAGGGTATCGATATACCAGAGTAGACTAGCGTATACCTTCTCGACCCATATAGATGGGCGATGGATGATCCCATATCCATTGGTGTTTGACATCAGAGATGATATACGGGTGCTCAGTGGAGACTGGTTACACTGGACGGACTCGCTGAGAACTCCCAGATGGTATTATACCTTACGTCAGATGGCAATTCTCTAGTGACACTGGTACAGGTTAGTCTGTAGACCTGAGATCGCCATAGAGTCTTGTGTGATTCCCACTGTGCTTTGATTTCCACCTTACCACATCCAAGAGGGCGTGCAAAACGGTGGTTTTTGGGTACAGTCCCGAGTCACATGGAGGCAATGAGCGTTAGGTGGGGTTTCGTCTCTCCCGGTATTGGGGGTTGATGTTGCACTGCGCGCGATTGGCCATGACAGGGAAGTCCCTGGCCAGGGCTGGTTTAGAGATTTACTGGTAAGTGTTACCAGTAGTTTCTCGACCCGTCATGAGCCTCATATCGGCACGACTTATCGGTTATTGGGGTCTGACGTTTACCATCCCTAGACTTGATATGTGGCATATCAGACGAGAAGACCGGACTGTACGGTAGTGTCGCTGTCAGGCTTTTTGCAGGAGTTGGAGCGGGCTTGCTTGCTGATCTTCTGATCGCTTAATACCCGGGTAGCCGTTACGTCCAGCTAGTATCGCTGACGGCTTTGTAACATTTCAAAATAATAAAATATTATTTTTGGATATTTTTATAATTTAATATTATTTTATTGATTATTTTAATATTAAATTTATAATAAATGAGAAAAATATTGGAAAAATTATGGAAAATTCTAAAATAGGGTATTTTATGGAATTATGCCATTTTAAAGTTTTTATGATTAATTATATGCTAATTTAGTGCTAATCGCGATTAAAAATCGCTAATCGGGTTTTTAGCAATTTTGTGCAAAACATGCACATATCTTGTTTTTCTACACTTGTGCGTTTTCTATCATGTTACTCTTTGGGTTACTATTTGAGTGAGAAGGAAATTGTGAAAAAGAAAAAGGAAAAGAAAAGAAAAAGGGATTAAAGAAATAGGTATGGTGAGAGAGAGAGGGTAGGTGAGGGTGTTTGACTTGGCCATTCTCTCTTGGTTTCTCCTCTCATTTCTCCCCCCTCTTCCTGAGCTGCTGCTGCTCCTGCTGCCCTCCTCTTCCTCCACCTTCAAACCCCCATTTCTCCATGAAATTCACCCCAAAACCCCATATCGGTTTCACAAAAATTGTACACAAGCTCACAAGCATGCCTTTGGACCAAGAAAGTAGTCATTTTGGCGCTGTTGAGGATTCATGAGGGTATTATGAGGTAAATTCTTCACAATTAGAGTGTTATTGTTTGTTCTTAAGCTTCAATTCAAGTTTCATATCGATATCGTGTAATTTGGTTTGGACAAATTTAGAGAGGGTTAGGGTAAAGTTGAGATGTTGCTTTGCAATTGGACTTAAATGGTGACCTTAGACCCTATATTGACCAAAACACTGGCCTAGCACAACCTGAAGCCCAAAAATACGGAATTATGGGACTTTCATGTCGGTTTGTGACAACCTGGAGCGTGCAGGGAAATCTGGAATGTACTGGGACTTTTTCTGGAAAATTAAACAACCCCAGGGACCCAATTGAGACCATAGGAATCCGCCGTAGCGAGACGAACCCCACTGGACATAGGGGGGCCGGCCAGGCCGGTTTTGGCCTTAGGGGGGATCGGCCACTTAGTGAGGAGACGGGTCCAGGCTTCTACTGTAGGTCACATACACCCTATACATCACTCTAGACTTGTTTGCTCGACTTTATTTGGCATGAGGCGAAATCTGGGATCGTTTTCTTGGGTTGCTGCTTTGAATTGAGTTATTGTTTTCAGTATTTCGATTTCTAGAATTTCATATTTGGGTTTTACCTCGGTCACTTGGCGTTTGTACGACTATATCGAGTGATTTCGGGTTATTTTGCGAAGGCTAACCATAGGTTCTAACCTATAAGCCTTTTAGCGTATCGTGTTGGTTTTCGCGTGTCGTTTTAGTTTCGATTTGGTTTTAATGCGATGCGATATGTGTGATGTGTAGGTACCCACGCGACGATCCGAGACGATGCAGAAGATGAAGGCGACATCTACACCGGCACGCAGGATGCAGGTGAGTAGATTTATATCTACGGGGAGAAGTCGGGTGGATGTCGTATAGCACCCCCGCAGTTCGTGGTGATGTATACGAATACGTATACACACCGTTATTGATTATATATTGTTTGAGATTATCGATAATAGAGATGGATCCTAGGTGTGATTGGATTGGTTTAGTGTTGCGAAACCCTAGAGTAGTGGTTGCACCACACATACACACACACCCATACTTGCATACATTCTTCTTTCATATGTGCGTATATGGGAATATATATTTATGTGTTCACATGGGTATGGGACTATGTGTTCATATACTGGATTTGAGGATAGTATTTGGAATTTGAGATGAGTCGATGATATTGGGCTTGAGGCCAGAAGATCGGTGATGTGATTTGGTTCGTATTGAGATACGATATGATGTTTTAGCGGATCTTTTGACGTAGTGATTCTTACACACAGACATGCATACTTAGGCAGTATCAGTATTGTACTAGACGTAGATCAGTACCCCGATCATGATATTTGATAAAGAGGATACCAGATGAATAGTATGATGAATGTGATTTTGACCCATACCCAGATTTGGGATGCCGTACGACGGATTTACGTACGAGCTATATTTTGATGATTGATCCGCACTCTTGACTTGGGATGTCTGATTATAATATGGTATCGGATATGATATTATTTAGGCGGGATCACCGACTAATATATATACAGGTATGTATATGTATCGACTCAGATGTTAGGCGGTTTCCTTACCTGTAGCTCAGCTTGTTAGTTCAGCCGTATAGTTTAGTGTAGTTGTTAGATTAGATTAGACTCCTACCCATTTCAAAACTAGCGGGTCGTGGGTATTTTAAAAGACAGGTCAAGGGATCTATGGATATTTCAAAAGATGTATCTTTTCATAAAAACACCGTAGCCCTATTTTCAAAACCCCATGATTCGTGTTATTTCAAAAGGCACCATTTGTAGGACTTATATTAAATTAATGCAGATTAGTCATAGTTGCGTCTAGTATTCAGCTCCCACTCATTATTGATATCATGCTGTTAGGACACCAACACCATTACCGATGATGCGTATGTACCACGTACACTTACTTGCCGGCTCACACACATCTTCATCGGTAATTGCCATGTCATGTACACCTTAGAAAATATTATTGCTTGACATAGCCTGTTAGCTAATAGTATAGACATTGTAGTTATTACCTGCTACTTCATGCATACTGTTATTCATTGTTATGCCGCATTCATGGATTCTCATCCATATATTCACTATTTTACGTGTTATTGAGGTTTTGGATTCGGATTTCCATGAGATTTTCTGGATTTGGAGGAAAACCGCAAAAAGATAAATAAACCTTTTCTTTCTTTTAAAATAAAAAGTGCGGTTTTCCCATGATGTATGAGTCGTCCATGAGTTTGCTGATGGATTTCGAGACCCGATTCGAGGAGTGGAGGAACCGTTTCGGGTACATGGTGGGCCCGGTGCGGTACCCCGGGGAAAGAGGAATGTGTTGTTGACGTTGAGCCCGGCAGGGGAGCACTACCGACCGGTGATATTACCCGACGCGTCGGATATCCGGAGGATACCGTCGTGGTCTTGAGATGGATGGTAGGGGCCGGTCTGGATTGACGGCACCCTAGATATTGATTTTGAGATATTGAGGTACAGAGATTGTGATACAGAGATATCGAGATATTTGGACACTTGTTTTGTGTCGATGCTGGGAACTATTTTATGCTGATTTCATTTATGGTACCTCACTTTAAAAATACAGAAATCTCACTGATTTATGATAGCAGTTTTCGTCAGTACATGCATTCTGTCCCGTGCATTCATACCTTATTCATATGATATATTGCTACCTGAGGCACTGACACGGGCACATGAGATTACACTCGGGTTAGATATTTACCCTAGCCTTGTTATAGGCTGCATGTTATACATTTGAGGATTATATATTACGATCGTATGACCTAGGATTGCGTCATACATGCGATTTTTATTCGTAGATGTTTTTCTATTCACGAGTTGGCAACTCACCCCCGTTGTGCCCCAGTTTCTTGTAGGTTTGCCGTACAGGTTTCATTACGGCTTTGCGGGCACAGTTCCTTTCGGGTGACTTGCTAGTAGGTGGGTTTATTGTATCGTACCCATCATTATATATTGTATATTACATTTCAGTTGTATCTAGAATTTCCATCAACCAAACATGTATTTATTTGAGATAGAGACCAGTGTTGTTTATTCTATCGACCTTAGAGTCGCGCTTTGTATTTATACAGATTTCTTACTGTTTTGAGTTTCCTTTTCTGTGGTGATCCTCGCCTTTCGGCGTTGTATATTATATTGCTTGCGTGGTTGTGACCGTCGATTGACGAAGAGCTAGCTCCCGCTTGGGGATGCATTTTCCATTATATATGCTTTATCAGGTTTTGTACCCATTTGGGGTCAGTTTTTAGAAGGAAACTCTGCCGAAATTTTTTAGAAAAGACTTGTGATTTTAAAATGCATATTTCGGCGTATTTTGCAAAACTACTTGATTTAAATTGGTTTTCCTCCACTCTACTACTTTTCTTGGTTTGGATTTCTGGGTTTTCGGCTTACTTAGATTACGTACACCTCGAGACGTTTCGTAGTTTAAGTGCTGGTCATGTTCCGTACTTTCAGGACGTGACATGCTTGTAGGTGCTTGATATGATCATCACCTACTGCCGGCGTATTGACGAGTCTTTAGAGTCCTAAATAGAGGTTTTACTGGCTCAGGCAAAACGAAATAGGAGCGCATATGTGATATGTGCGGGACCGAGAATAATGCGTGTATGTGATACCGTATTCTATTCTCGCGATATTTGTATCGATCGGTTATATGCGATATAACCAGGTTATCGAATCAAGTGTTGATTCGATAAATCGATACGATGGATGTTAGTCGGTTATATGTGATATAACTGGATTATTAAGTCAAGGGTTGATTTAATAATTTAGTGTAAACTTGTATATGTGATATACTAATTTACATTAACTAACATTGGTTCACTTAGGCATTTATTTTTCTCACTTGTGCACAACTTAATATATATGTGATATATATTTATTTGTGTACATTTTGTATCATGGTTATTGATACACACTATATGGGTGTATGAGACATACACCATTATAATTATATTGGCGGGGTTTTAATATACAAAGTAAATACAAAATTAGTGGATAATTGTTCAAGTGCATGAAGCTTATGAATGCATTGACCAAAGTCCACTAGTTTTGTTTTTACTCAGGATTTTTATAAACCTAACCACTATAATTAGCCATGGTTATGTCTCTACATGAGTTAGTATATGATACACACTCACCCATGGTTAGCACATTCTCTCTCTTGATTAGTTTTCATTCTCATTTTGAGCTCATTTTCTTCCTCCTTCAATTTCTTTCTAGGGTTTGATAAAGAGAGAGATACATTGTGAGAAAAGAAATTCTAAAGTGTACCCATTTCCAATTTCACCATCCTCTACTAGACTAGCACTTTAGTTTAGGGTGTTTGCTTCACTAATTCTTTAGTTAGTGAAGTAGAAGCTTGAGTTCGTAATCCATCGACGTAGATCATTTTCGGCCTCGAAGACTTCAAGCAAAACCGTTGCCATCTTCTCATAGAGCCGTTCGAGAGTCGGGAGCATGATGATCGCATCGAAGGGACTACTACAAGGAGCGTATGAAGTGAAGTACCGATCTACAAAGGTTGTATTTCGTATTCACTTAGTGTTAAAGAGTTTAGCATGCTTGTTTTCGCCTAATCTCTAGTTAAAGATCTTGTTTAGAGTTATTCGGCACGGCTAAAATTTTAACCGGGCATGGTTGTTGCCTTGTAGAACCTTATTAGAGTGCCTAGTAACCCTACAGTTGCCCCATCACTTCGGCTTTTCTTTTTATTTATTTATTTACACACATTCTTTTTTTTTACACATTTTTTTTGCATTCCCAGTTTAACGACTTAGAGGTCGACTGTTCCTAGTTTAATGACGTGGTGGTCGATTGTTTTCAGAGAAAGGCAGATGTCTGAGAGAATCAGTTTCACGATGAACTTCGGTTTCCGTTTGTATGAAATTGGCGGTCGCAGCTGGACTGTTTGTTAACACGCCTTTAGACAGTTCTATCTCTCCTGCCTTGTATTGCTTTTCGACCCAATCTTTGAAGACGAAGTAGTCCTCAATGGCATGACCTATCACTCTGTGATAGGGGCAGTATTTGGGGTCGTCGTTAATATTCGCTTCCTGCGGTCTTTTTGACTCTGGCAGTTGTAGACCGTTCTTTAGGGCATCTTTGAATATTTTACGGACTTTGTCCCTTCTGAAGGAATGGACCTTATCCAGCTTCTCTTTCAGTGGAGATTCTCCTCCCTCTCCGAACACTGGCTTCTGAGGCTGGTTGGCATTAGGCCCGCTCATCCCTTTCTTATTTCAGTTAGCCGAAGCATTAAAAGATTCAGAATCTTCGGAAGTTCCTCCTTTGCGATTATCGTCCTTTCGGTTTTTCCAGGACTTATTGTTATTTTGGGAATCTGATGAGGACTCCTACTTTGATCGCTCCAACATCTGGACTTTTCTGGTCAGCTCTTGGAATGTTTTGAGACCCGCGGGACATAGAAACGGGGCCATCCAATTGTTGAGATTTCCAACGAGGAGACTGACAGATTGGTCCTGTTCTATCGACGGTTCACATTTGACGGAGAGATTGCGCCATCGGGTTATAAAATCCGTGCTGCTTTCGTTGTTCTTTGGCTTGGTCCTTACAAGGTCGGCGATGGTGATCTTATCGCTGATGCTCATGAACCTCTGCCGAAACAGAGACTCCATTTGGACGAAAGTTGTGACGGAGCCATTCGGTATGCTCGCATACCAGTCGAAAGCAACATCGGCCAAGCTATTAACGAACTGGCAGAGGAGAAGCACATCATTGGCCCCAGTATTCCCGCATGAGGCTTTAAAGTGGGCGATGTGCTGATTCGTATTTCCCGTACCATCGAATCTTCCGAATTTGGGGATGACATAGCCGCTAGGAAATTCTACCAGATCATACTGAGCAGGATATGGTCTCCCACTACCGCTGATATCTTTTTGCACTTCGGCTTCGGCTACCAATGTTTTAACTTTGTTGGCAACCAAATCCATGATTTATCTTGAGTTAGCAGGCTATTGTCATCGGTAGCCAAGACATTTCCTTAGATAGGATGCGACTGGCTTTCGTGCGGTCCGCCCACCTTTGGATTTGGGGGAATAGGCATCGGCCGTCTCGGGACACCGTTTCCCAGTTCATGAGCAGAGCCCTGCGCTTGATTGGGTGGCTGAGAGGTAAGCTGGTCCGTGAGCTGTAAGACGACGTTTGTCAAGTCATTAATTTTTGAGTAGAGCTTGGCCATCTCCTTATCTTTGTTTCTAAGCTGCTATCGGAGCTCCTGGAGAAGTTACTGCACTGCGGTCTTAGGATGGAAAGTTGGCTCATCTTCGTTTTCCGAGCGCGACTCCTCGTGAACTGAGGGCTCTCTCTGCCTATCAGCCTCACTGGGAGGATTTTTATCACCCTCCGGAGGATGCTGGTCTTGAGAAGTGACAGCTATATTCACACCAGGTTGGATTTAAGATGCGGTGGCCCCGTCCTTGCTCTTGCTGCACGTGCCCGCCATATAGACAGTGTGGACTACATATCCAGCCATCACTTTATCATTGGTGGGGTAACCCTGTTCCTCAAATTTCATGAAGTTCAGCCTAGCAGGAGCCCTAGCCCTTTTGTTAGCTCTGTACCTGAGCCTTTTCTGTCGTAGCTTCTCAATTTCGAGGGCTTGGCGGGCATCCGTCATCCAGGAAGCCATCGTGAGCCGGTTAACGGGGAGCTTAGAGAAGATACCCAATTGAGCAGTTGTTGTTAGAGATAGTACCCTTAGAGTCAATTATTGGATCACATGCACGTGATTGCAATGATTGAGGGAGGACCTATCCCGGTAGGACAGTCTTACTCGAGATGATAGTATGCTATTTGGTTTATCTTTATCATCGTGTACTGCTTTAGGTGACCTTACAGGTCGCTATTGCACGTTGATAGAGCCTCTAGGATTCTTGCTTGACTGCCAGCAGTATGAGGGCGATCATATACGTGGGAGCTGGTAGTCTATAAGCACATCCTTAAAGGTCCTTAGTCGTAGGAGTTTCGAGACAGGGCATCGATACTCCAGAGTAGACAAGTGTATACAGTCGAGACCCCGACGAGGGGCGGTGGCCGGTCTCACAAGCCACTGGTGTCAGTTGGTTCACCTAAGATGTATACAGTTGCTCATTGGGTTATGAGTACACCAGACAGGACTCGCCGGGAACATGCTAGTTGGTCTTATACCTGACGTCAGATAGCAGTTCCCTGGTGACATGTGTACAGGTTAATTCATCGACCTGAGGATCGTCATTTGTCTCGTGTGAGTTCCCACTGTACTTTGATTACTACCCTACCACGGCTCAAAGGAGTCGTGCAAACAGGTTTTAGTTGGTTACAGTCCCGAGACACATGGAGGCAGTGAGCGGATCTTCAGGGGTTCGTCTCTCCCGGTATTGGGGGTGAGGTCGCGCTGTGTCTAGGAGAGCCATTACACAAAGTCCTTGGCCAAGGCAGGAGATTTACTGGTAGGTATTCCAGTAGTATCTCAGGGTGTTCTGGGCTACACTCCGACACGACTTGTACCGCTTTTGGGGGTCTGACTTTTACCAACGCCCTAGGCCCGCCATGCGATGCTCATAGACGAACGGACCGGACTGTACGGATATTGTCACTGACAGGCTCAGTAGGGTGTCAGGATGAGTTCGCTCATCGACGTCCCTTTTGGTCAATAGCTGGTGGCCCGTCACGTATTGGCTTATACCTCTGACGTGCTAGTGGTTAAATCCACAGCCATAGTATTGATGAGTCTTTAGAGTCCACCACACTTACAGTTACTCAAGTTTCGGGCGAAACGCTGTAGAGGCCGTATGGAGATATGGCAGGGTCCGATCAGATACGTGCGGTATTGCACGGATCAGGATCGGACGGTTTGTACTAGTGGCCGTATGGATATATGGCAGGGTTCGATCAGATACGTGCGGTATTGCATGGATCAGGATCGGACGGATATTACTAGCCGGCTTTGGTTTAAGCCGGATCCTAGTATAGTAAAGTGTAGATTTTGTCTCGTTGCATTTGTATCCGGTCGGAATACAGATGCGGGTGTGTATGCACAGTATCGGGGTTTTCCTGTAATTTATTACGGGACCAGTTTTCTGGAGTTGCAAGTTTGCATTCCGTTCCGGCCGGTTTTCCTTTGTTCTTTCCCGGCCGGACTTTTCCGATGGAGGGGGTTATTTGCAAGTTTGCAAATAACACATTGTGGAGGGGTTTCTTGCAAATGTTTTAATTATGATGGCATATTTTCTTTTCAACCATCATTTGATTCTCTTTACATCACTTGATTTGCATTAATGGTGATTAGAGTTGATTTGGAGTTGATGTGAGATTGTTATCATGATGTTTTGGATGTGGTCACCCATTCTCTTTTCCTACACTCACCTTCCTTCTTGTGTTGATTTTATCCTCCACCATTCTCACTTGAAGAGAGAGGCTTCACTTGAGATAAAAGATGAAAGAGTTTGATTTTGGAGTGGTGGCATGATTCTTCATCTATCCTTCTTGCTAGAAAATTGAAAGCACCAATTTTCTTTAACCTCCTCCTCCATCCTCCATGGCAACTAATCCCCATATGAGACATAGCCTCTACACTACATTCTACAGCAAATCTTGGGCACGTCGACTTGCCAGTTTCGTGCCCGAGTTGCCTCGGTATTGAGGTGGGAGCCCGTAAAAGATGCAGGCGATGTGGTGCCCTTCCGGTGAGGAGGCGACGACATGGAGACAGGACTTTCCACGGGAGATCGGGACGATGACGAGAAGACCGGAGGACTCGGATCACTCGGTATATCTCTAACCCGTCTTGTAATTTGCTAGATCTAGTTTAATGGCACGATCCGGGTGTTTAGTGCGCGGTGGTGCCGGTTTGCTAAGTTCGCAAAATTAAAGTTTATCACCGCTCCCGCATTCCGGCGTTGGATTGACGGCCGGGGCGCCGCCGTGCACTTACAGTGGTATCAGAGCCTCGCCATTAACATAGTCTAGCTTTGTTTAATGTGTTTGCATTTCCGATCGACCAAAATTCCATAAACCCGCGTTTTCTTCACATCAGTTTTCTGTCGAATTTTTTCTGGCTCGAAATTTTTTTCAGGTTGTAGAAAAGTGATGTACTGAAAGTCGTAAGAACACTGGAAAAAGTTGGTGCCCTGATCCTTCTGTACGACCGCGGAACCGCGGCCATAACCCTTCCTTGGCCGCGGTTCCGCCGCAGGAATGTGGACTCATGTCATCATTTGTTTGCAGTGGGCTTAGGGGCTGAAAATAGGGGTTTTGGTATACTTTGTTTGGGCCCAGATTTTCTGTGAGTGCTACAGTATTGCTTGGGGGCCCACTTGGTAAAATTTAATCGATCGGATATTTTAAACACATTATTTCACAGTATTTACATTATATCTGCGACCGTGAATGTCACTCGATCGGTAAATCCTGTCTAACTGCTATAGCCCGGTTAGACGGATTTGCGAACGTGACTTTCACGTTGATGTTCTGTGTTATGCTGTGATGTTGCGGATCGGTCGTGGGGGATAACCTGGATGCAATGCTAGTACAGTTCTGTTGTATTATGTACATTTGATATTGCGGGGCGAGCGTCCGACATGTGGACTGCCGTCACTGCCTGTTTGTATTATTATTTTGGGGCACGACCTGGTTGCGGTCGATGTACCCGTTGTATGTATATTTTACTTTCTGTACTAGGATTACCCCATGGAGGGGTGCACGGATAGCCGGGTTCTAGAAGGCAACAAGCCCGCATCTCATGGCATTGAGACGGAGGGGGCTTCACTCTAGGATTGGCGGGCTATTCGCCGCACTCGTAGGGGGTACAGGTTGACCCAGGAGGGGTGCCCAAGTTACCGGATTCCGTGAAGTGCTGGGTGGTCCATTCACGTTGCTGAAGGGGGATGCCTCGCTTCAGGTCTTGGCGGGTGACTTGCCGCGCCCGTAGGGGTCTAGGTTTTCATTGCACAGGCTATCCACACGACCAGGGGAACGTCGGGTTTCAGTAGTGGCTCTGTGAAACCCGGGGATCCCAGATATCTGTATTGTTCTGTGATGCTGTACATTTCTGTGATGTTGCATTTTATCACGCCTTGAGCGAAATATAATATATTGGTATATATACTAGTAGATGTTGTATATGTTTTTCATCCGCGCTAGTCCAGTCCCCGCTCTGCCGTTAGTTAGCTAACCTAACGGGTGATGACGGGACCCAGTGGCGAATGCGGATGGCATATACGTACGTCAGTATATTTTCGTTCTTTGTGGTGTGATCAATTGATGGGACTGCGTTGATTCGGATCAATGCAAGATAAACAAACCTATTCTGATGTTGTTGGAACACTTTTTCAAAAAGCTGTTATTGCAAGGACGTTCACTTTTGTTTTGCACAGTGGTATTCAGTTGGAATATCCTGCTCCTCAGTCGACGAGGCAAGGGCCGAGATCCCTTCACCGGGAGTGACCCCTTGGACAGAAGTTTGCGTCAGGGCAATAACTTCACTATAGCCGTTTACTTTTGCTTTGCATCGTGGTATTCAGTCGGAATATCCTGCACCTCATTCTACGGGGAAAGAGCCGAGATCCCTTCACCGGGAGTGACCTCTTTAGCAAAGGTTTTCGTCACTATATTTTTAAAAGCTATCAGTTCCTTCAACGATATCGAGTTCATTACGTTAAAGGTTTTCGCCAGAAACCATTCATAGCCCTCCGTCGTTTCATATGGATAGTTAATAGTATTCAAGCTGTGTATGTTGGCCAAAGTCAAGGCACAGTGTTTGGTAGCTGTTGGGTATTCATATGCAGCATAGATAGATGCGTTGGTTTGGGACAGTCGTACTGCCATTTTGGCCAAAGTCAAGGGTAGGTACGGGTGGGTTCAAATTAATCAGGAAAATGACGGGTAGAACTTGATATGTGACTTATGATATGTTGGCCAAAGTCAAGGTCATAAGAGCATGGGGCAGAAATCACATCGGGAGTTTCAAAAGAACTGAAACTTGCCAGATATGCGCATACCTTCTGGAGTATGATAGCGTGAGCGGATTCCGTCGCGTTATCATGCGATGATAGTTGGATCCCGATTCCCACTGATGAGTTGGTTTACTCCTCGGGTGACCCCGAATAATTCTTCTTTCAGGTTTGGAGGAGAATTTGAGGTACAGTGGGAGGTATCCTGATTAGATAAATTGGTAACCATTCTGATCTAGGTTAGAGTGCACGCTGAGCGTTTCTTTTCTCTCTCTCTTCGACAGCGACCATTGACCCGACCCTAAGACTATGACTCAGTGACCAAGTTGACCGAACCTTCTTAACACTGGCTTTTGGATTGTCAGTGTTGCAAACCTCATTGCCACTCCTACTTTTACCCTCTTCTCCAGGACACCCCGTATTACTACGAACGTCCACTTTCATTGGAAAAAACCATCGTATGGTTATATACGAACTCGAAGGACTTCGAGGATGGTTTCTGGTTCTGGAGAAAACGGATAGGACTATTCAGTTGTCTTTTCTTTTCACCTTCACTTAGGTTGCGAGTACTCCTTGGTTTAGGAGTAGTACACCTATTACGCAAATTGGATAGTCTTCTTCCAAACCATAGGCTGGTGCCGACCGGTAGGGAATGAAGAAAACCAGTTAGCCTAAACGGTGTACAGAAGGTATCAAGTTAAGACAAAGCAAGGGATTAGTAAGAGGGAAAAGTAAAGTGCGACTGCTATTCACGACCATACCAAATATTTCTTCGCCAATCCTAAATCACCTTTGTATTTCTCCAGGACACTCCGTATCACTACGAAGATCCACAGTTTGTTGGATATTCCATCGTATAGTTATATACGAAATCGAAAGGAACTTGTTCCAGTTCGGGGATGGATTCTGGTTCAGGAGAAATAGGAATAAGGTTTATTCGGTTGTCTTTTATCTTCACCTTCTCTCGCATTGCGAGTGCTCCTAGGATTAGGACAGTACATCCATTATGCTTATTGGATAGTCTTCTTCCAAACCATAGGCTGGTGCCGAACGGTAGGGAAGGAAGAAAACCATTTGGCCTAAAGGGGTGTACAGAAGGTAATGACTAAAGACATATAAAGGGATTTGGAGAGATGACAAAGAATTATACGGTTACAGTTGTGAATCTGGATAATGGAAGAGGCATTACTAGGAATACCAGGATACCCCAACGAAACATTTCAATGTTTCAGTTTCACTGTGTACTGTTAAACGAAAACTGATTTCCCGATTAGATACTTACTCCAGGGTATGTATTTACCAGGTATGATCCTCACATCTGTATGGTTTTACAGATGATGAGTGGGAGTAAGTTATTGGGAATTGGGTGATCATCCTCATAATATCGGGATTCATTGTAATCGGTGATATTTGAGGAAGTCACCTGGGCTGTTTTCCGGTCGGAAAATATTTGGTTTTGAATATCCGCTGTTATGCACCAATTTCAAATCGATATATCTGTACGTCTATTTTCATAGAGTGAGATATACCTTTTTGAAATTATGTCTATGACATTTACCTATATCAGTGGATGGTTAGGTAAGGAGCATTAAACAGCGGTGTAATTCTTCTTAACCATAAGTACAGTTTTCAACCTACGACACACAGTGAATGAGTTATCAGACTCAAGGGACTTATACAGAGTATTGTATGTTGTCCAAGCGTCCATGAGGACAGAGGGGTTGGTTCTCGTACTATATTCGGTTTACTTATGACTCCTCTAGTTTTTAGACAGGTGTTTTGTGGAAACACAGGGTCTGAATTTTGAGAAGTTATAGGTATTTGAATAAAGTAGAGAACCAGGTATTGCAAGTATCGGGATTCTTCATAGTGATCGAAGATGTAGATACTTGTGTATGGTATTCAGTTGATAGTAATGATTAAGAGAACTAACTTCTCTTTCGGGTTACTCATAATTGGAAGCATTCCTAAGTTGAGTGACGCTGATCGGCCTTTTTCCATTTAGTTGACATGCACTGGAGACAGCTGCATGATTTGAATCTGGTTCAATTAAATCAGTGCCTCTGGTTCTATATTGGATATAGAACAGTTCATATCTTAACGTTGTTAAGGTACGGGGAGTTGTCTGGCTTATGATTAAAACCAGACTCTGGATAACTCAAGGCACGTTTCTGTAATGGCTGTTTGTGGGTTGACCCAGGCTGTGACGAGGGTTGATTTTCTACCATCTGGAAGATCAATAGTGATATTGTTCTTGACTCGCCACAGTTTTATTAAAAATGGATTTTTTCAGAAAACAGTAGTGGGAGTATGGTAGAACTGGAAGTGATTCCAGAACCGCAAACGATTACTGAAGATTTGATAAGGAACCTAAAGATTCAATCTGGATTGACATTCCATTGGCCACTCCGCAGATAAGGTGGGTAACCTCAGGCACCCGAGAGATACTCCGGTAGCCTCAAGGACGGTGACAGGGAGGTTCTTGTTTACCCACACTTTCCATTACTGTTGTTCCAGACTGTGAAACCCGGCAGGAAGATGAGTATAGCGTCGTTCTAAACTTGCTTTAGAAGTGTACGTTTATATGACTCTACCAGAGGGTTGTCGTAGTCAGTGGGAGCAGCGGAAGCATTGGTGGACAGGTAGCTTATGTCTATTTATAGACTAAAGCAGATATAGCGGAGAAAGATCATCTATTTCTGACGTGACAGTCATAGGTTTGACTTCATCAGAATAGGGGATGGATCTGTTGAGAAGGTAATAGGGTGTGATGTCATGGTATTTGGATGACATACACAGAGTAGGAAGTGATATTCCTATACTACGGTCGGCTACACTTTGGTCGTCACACAGTGGTTTCTCTACACAGGACTTGGATATTATATCAGACATACTGGTTACTAGATCTATGGTTTTAGATCTAGATTTGGGTGGTTTCCCAATCAGGGTACTTAGACAGCATTCTAAGAGTATTTAGAATGGACGACTCCTGGCACGGTAGTATACCTGCAGGTGATGGAGTCACCCTCTCTAAAGGTGTCTTACAGACTAAAGGGGAGAGGGATGTTCATGATTGGCAGATCACTTGCTTAGGTAATTGAGTCAATCATGAGATGTCAAGTACCAAACCAGATGTTGTTCTTGTACTAGATGCAATAAGTTGACATTGATCCAATCCTGGAGAAACAGTCGGAAGCAGTTTTAGAACATAAGTGGCTGTTCTAGGGATATGATAACGAAAGCCCCATTCGGGAAACAGTTATCATTCCAGGCTTCCAAGATGACATGGATGGCAGAGTGGCTGTCAGAGTTATAGTTTTCCCTCTGAAGAGGGGCAGTATTTTGGACAGGTGATCCAGGTGGATACTGAGGGAAGGCATGGCGCAGGATACTGATTAAGTTCAGTTGACGATACAGTCTAAGAAGTTTGGATTTGGAGTTCATTTATGAGCTAGGTCCCATCAGATATCCAGACATATTCCAAGACAGGTATTGCTCATTTCGGGAGATGGCTTTCTCCGCGAACTTGAGATATAGAGAGACATAGAAAGAAACATCAAAGCAGATCCACTCACTGAGGCTATTCCTCGAATGCAATAGTTTCGCAAACGGGTTTTGTGAGACTGATTAGTAGAGGAGTTGGGTGTTCGGTATCACACGGGCTGTGAGTATGCGACATCGCAATAATTAGCCTTGAGTGCAAGTGGGAGATTGTTGGAGATAGTGCCCTCAGAGTCAATTATTGGATCACAGGCACGTGATTGCACTGATTGAGGGAGGACCTATCCCGGTAGGACAGTCTTACTCGAGATGATAGTATGCTATCTGGTTTATCTTTATCATCGTGTACTGCTTTAGGTGACCTTACAGGTCGCTATTGCACGTTGATAGAGCCCCTAGGATTCTTTCTTGACTGCCAGCAGTATGAGGGTGATCATATACGTGGGAGCTGGTAGTCTATAATCACATCCTTAAAGGTCCCTAGTCGTAGGAGTTTCGAGACAGGGCATCGATACTCCAGAGTAGACTAGTGTATACAGTCGAGACCCCGACGAGGGGCGGTGGCCGGTCTCACAAGCCACTGGTGTCAGTTGGTTCACCTAAGATGTATACAGGTGCTCATTGGGTTATGAGTACACCGGACAGGACTCGCCGGGAACATGCTAGTTGGTCTTATACCTGACGTCAGATAGCAGTTCCCTGGTGACATGTGTACAGGTTAGTTCATTGACCTGAGGATCGTCATTTGTCTCGTATGAGTTCCCACTGTACTTTGATTACTACCCTACCACGGCTCAAAGGAGTCGTGCAAACAGGTTTTAGTTGGGTACAGTCCCGAGCCACATGGAGGCAGTGAGCGGATCTTCAGGGGTTCGTCTCCCCCGGTATTGGGGGTGAGGTCACGCTGTGTCTAGGAGAGCCATTATACAAAGTCCTTGGCCAAGGCAGGAGATTTACTGGTAGGTATTCCAGTAGTATCTCTGGGTGTTCTGGGCTACACTCCGACACGACTTGTACCGCTTTTGGGGGTCTGACTTTTACCAACCCCCTAGGCCCGCCATGCGATGCTCATAGACGAACGGACCGGACTGTACGGATATTGTCACTGACAGGCTCAGTAGGGTGTCAGGATGAGTTCGCTCATCGACGTCCCTTTTGGTCAATAGCTGGTGGCCCATCACGTATTGGCTTATACCTCTGACGTGCTAGTGGTTAAATCCACAGCCATAGTATTGACGAGTCTTTAGAGTCCACCACACTTACAGTTACTCAAGTTTCTGGCGAAACGCTGTAGAGGCCGTATGGAGATATGGCAGGGTCCGATCAGATACGTGCGGTATTGCACGGATCAGGATCGGACGGTTTGTACTAGTGGCCGTATGGATATATGGCAGGATTCGATCAGATATGTGCGGTATTGCACGGATCAGGATCGGACGGATATTACTAGCCGGCTTTGGTTTAAGCCGGATCCTAGTATAGTACAGTGTAGATTTTGTCTCATTGCATTTGTATCCGGTCGGAATACAGATGCGGGTGTGTATGCACAGTATCGGGGTTTTCCTGTAATTTATTACGGGACCAGTTTTCTGGAGTTGCCAGTTTGCATTCCGTTCCGGCCGGTTTTCCTTTGTTCTTTCCCGGCCGGACTTTTCCGATGGAGGGGGTTATTTGCAAGTTTGCAAATAACACATTGTGGAGGGGTTTCTTACAAATGTTTTGATTATGATGGCATCTTTTCTTTTCAACCATCATTTGATTCTCTTTACATCACTTGATTTGCATTAATGGTGATTAGAGTTGATTTGGAGTTGATTTGAGATTGTTATCATGATGTTTTGGATGTGGTCACCCATTCTCTTTTCCTACACTCACCTTCCTTCTTGTGTTGATTTTATCCTCCACCATTCTCACTTGAAGAGAGAGGCTACACTTGAGAGAAAAGATGAGAGAGTTTGATTTTGGAGTGGTGGCATGATTCTTCATCTATCCTTCTTGCTAGAAAATTGAAAGCACCAATTTTCTTTAACCTCCTCCTCCATCCTCCATGGCAACTAATCCCCATATGAGACATAGCCTCTACACTACATTCTATAGCAAATCTTGGGCACGTCGACTTGCCAGCTTCGTGCCCGAGTTGCCTCGGTATTGAGGTGGGAGCCCGTAAAAGATGCAGGCGATGTGGTGCCCTTCCGGCGAGGAGGCGACGACATGGAGACAGGACTTTCCGCGGGAGATCGGGACGATGACGAGAAGACCGGAGGACTCGGATCACTCGGTATATCTCTAACCCGTCTTGTAGTTTGCTAGATCTAGTTTAATGGCACGATCCGGGTGTTTAGTGCGCGGTGGTGCCGGTTTGCTAAGTTTGCAAAATTAAAGTTTATCACCGCTTCCGCATTCCGGCGACGGATTGACGGCCCGGGCGCCGCCGTGCACTTACAGTTGTCAGGGGCGCCGCTGGAGCTTGCCCGAGATGCCTTGTTGCTTTGTTGTTGTTGATGGACTTGCCCCCAGCTGGGGCCAAGGAAAGTCGTTCAGACACCGACTTGCGTTTGGGTAGTGGTGCCCTCGAGATCATCACATTTGGCCTCTTGCCTTTCGAGGCCGGTTTGTCTGTTACCGGAGCTTGAGGAGCAGCAACGGCGTTAGCTGGCACGAACAGAATAGATCCAAATGGTAGCGGCGTCTCCTCCCACTGTCGCCTAAGACTAGCTAGAAGGACCGTCCTGGCGTCCATCTTCATCGTGTAGGAGATAGGAGCCGTGCTGAGTTCATCATTGGAGACATTGTTGCAAAGTGATTTCTTGAAAACCTGCATGAAAGAGTATTATTTTAGTATAAATATAGACATGTATATTGATTGAGTTTGCATGAACGTTTAACCCGAAATATGGGATGAGAGATTGGGTCCTACCGGGCGTGTCAGATTCTGTAGGGTATTTTTCGTCACCCCATTGAGATGGGAATACGCACGCGCTTGTCAGGCGTATTATAGATTCCCCTTGCCTAGGGTAGGCTGGGGTTTATTGATTGTAGGGATCCGAGTCTCCGGCAGCCGCGGACTAAGCTGCCGTTAATTATCCCTCGCCTTTGGAGCGAGAGAACCTCCGATTAACGGGTTAAACCAGTCATGCGAACTCAATGTGCAGTGTACGTGTGCTGTGTTTTGAAAGGAGTTTTGGATATATCGGGGGCCCCGCAGAGTTTTTACGGGGGTCCCGCTACCCGGATAGCGGGCTGGGGGTCAGCCCCCTTGCGGGGATGTGGGGCAGCGTCCCGTTAGAAATTTTTTCTAACGGGGGACAGTGTTGTAGAGTATGTGTGCGTGCGTGTATATATATATATATATATATATATATATATATAAAGGGAAAGGGCATCCAAAGGATGCGTGGGAAAAAGCGCCAGCGCCTCACGTGTGCGGCACGCGGGCGCTTGGGCGCTCGGGCACTGGCGCTATCGCCTTGGGCGCTTGCGCTTTGGGTGCCAGGGCACTAGAGCTTTGGGCGTTAGCGCCTCACTTGCCAGGCACGTGGGCGCTAGCAGTCTGGGTGCTAGCGCCTCACGTGCCAGGCACGTGGGCGCTCGTGCACCAGGGCGCTAGCGCTTCACGTGCCAGGCACGTGGGTGCTCGAGTGCTAGCGCTTTAGGCGATAGCGCCTCACGTGCCAAGCACGTGGGCGCTCGGGCGCTAGCGCTTTGTGTAACGTCTTCAAAATAATAAAATATGATTTTTGGGAAATTTTATAATTTAATATTATTTTAATGAATATTTTAATATTCTGGTATAATTAAATACAAATAAATGGGGAAAAATTACGGAAAATTCTAAAATAAGGTATTTTATGGAATTATGCCATTTTAAAGTTTTTAAGATTAGTTATATGCTAATTTAGTGCTAATCGCGATTAAGAATCGTTAATTGGATTTTTAGCATTTTTGTGCAAAAATGTGCACATATCATTTCCACACTTGTTACACTTGTGTTACATTTCTTTTCCCATGGTTGTTCTTTTGGGTTCACTATTGGAGTGAGAAGGAAAAGAAAAGAAAAGAAAAGAAAAGGTAAGTGATGATGAGAGAGAGAAAGGGACCAAGTCAACCTTAACCTCTTTTGACCCATGCCCCCCCATCATTCCCTTCTCATTTCCTCTCCCTCCCCTTGTTGGAGCTGCTGCTGCTCTCTCTCCCTCTCTCACCCTCTTCACTAAAACCCTAGATCCATCATGAAAACAAAGCCAAAACCCTATTCCCACTTCACAAAACTTACTCCCAAGCTCACTAGCTTCACATTGAACCTAGCAAGATTGGATTTGGAGGACTTTGAGCAACTCAAGAATTTTCTTGAGTTGCCAAAGGAGGTAATTTCTGCACCTATTAGAGTATTATTTCATTTACTTTTGCATCTATTCTAGTTTCATATCGATATTGTGTTGTTTGTGGACTTTGGAGAATTCAAGTTAGGGTTTAGGGTAAAACTGAAACTTAAGATGAAATTGAGGATCGTGGTGACCTTAGAATCCCTTGTGTGATGCTAATTTGAACCCAAACCTAAACTTGAAACCAGAATACGGAATTACGGAATCGATATCGGGGAAAACTGTAAATATGGAAGTGTTTTGTGGAATCTGCTATCATCCCGAGATCCCAAAAATGAAACTGAGTTGACAGTGAGATGTGCAGGCACCATAGAACCACCACACCAAACCCTAGCCCCCAACTCCACTTTGAGGCCGCCAATTATCCCATTCTGGCCGCAATTTGCGGCCAGAGCAGGGTGGATCTGCCTCGTTTTGCATGCATGCCCCTATTTCCTCTAGTATTGACCCTGGGTACTTCTAGTTTTGACTGATTCCATCTAGGGTGAAATCTGGGTTGATTTTCCTATGTTGGTGCATGGTTTACGACTTGATTTAGCATGGATTTTAGTGTTTTGTGATTCATTCCTGTCGGGTGGCGTTTGGACGTCAACGACAAGTGGATTTTGATTGTGTTTACATGCGAGTCGATAGGTTTTTACCTATGCGGGTAGCGTGTGCTATTTTGGTTTCCGATGTGATTTTCATGTGCTTTAGCATTATGATATACTTGTAGGTACACTACGAGATGTTGAGGCAAAGAAGATGAAGATGGCGACATCGGCACCGACACATGAGAAGTAAGGTGAGTAGATTTATATCTACGGGGAGAAGTCGGGTGGATGGCGTATAGCACCCCCGCAGTCCGTGGTGATTTATACGAATACGTATACACACATATATTTATTATGTTTTGTTTAGGATTATTGATGGTAATAATGGATTATTGGTGATAAGGATGTATTCGTTGAGTATAGTGCGAAACCCTAGAGTAGTGGTTGCACCCACACTCACACATACACACATACTTGCATACATTCTTTCATATATCTGTGCGCATATGATGGTGTATATCTACACATGGGTATGGGACTATGTGTTTATATACGGGTTTTGAGGATGATACGTGGAATTGAGATGAGTCGATGAGATTCGATTGAGGCCGTGAGATTTGGCGACATGACAGAGTTCGTATTGGAGATGTGATATGATGGTAGTGATACCTGTCATGTGATGAGATAGTGTGATGTCGACTCAGATTTAGGTGATTTCCATACCCCTCTCTTTTGACTTGACTGTGGGTTCGTAGTTTGCATAGTAGGCGTTAGACTAGACCCGAGTCATACCTATTTCAAAACTAACGAATCAGGGATATTTTAAAGACAAGCAAAAGGGTTTATACGGATATTTAAAAAGGCGCATCTTTTCTTAAAACACCGTAGCCCTTATTTTACCAAAAGCCCTGATTCGTCTTATTTCAAAAGGCAAGGTTGCATGATATAGCTATTGAGGCAGGTTCTCTACTGTTGCGTTGACTACTCGATTCCGCACATTCATGCTTTTTGCATTGCATTGCTTGTATTGTTGATATAATTCAGTCATGCTGCTAGGACACCAGCACCATTATCGATGATGCGTATGTTCCACGTACACTGTTGCCGGCTCACACACTTCATCATCGATAATTGCCAGTCACTACACTGTAGTACTGTTGCATTCAGGATATGACCCTTGCATGACATATTGATATTCTTACTTTCCTGCTATATGTCGCATACATGTCGCTTTCTGATTATACGCATTGAGATATGCTGTTTCCATGATATTTCTGGTTTCTGGGAACCGTGGGTGTTTTCAAAGAGGATATGTAATTGTTTTGAAAACCCGGTTACCCTTGATATGATATTTCAGTGCGTCCACCATGTGTTTTCTCGGTGCTGAGAGCGACATGTGAAGCCCGATTCGAGGAGGCGGATGAGGCCGATTGCGGGTACATGGTGGACCCGGTATGGTTCCCCGGGGCAAGAAATGTTTTTCGTGGAGTAGACGATGAGCCTGGCAGGGTGGCGAGTACCTACCGGTGATTTTGTTGGACCTGGCGGTTATCCGGAGGATACCGACCAGAGTCGATAGATGGATATACGCGTACTGCCGGGGCCGAGGGCCGATACCGCAGACAGAGCCTGTAGGCCGATCCGGACTGACGGAGCCTGATATATGAGGATTTACGTGCCGATGCTGGGCACAGTTTTCATGATGTTTCGAGTGCCGATGCTGGGCACTCCGGTTCCATGATTTTGACGTGTCGCGAGGGACACAGGTGGTTTATATCCTCATATTTCCATGCATATGCTGATGATATTTACATGCATGATGGTTATTGTCATTGGGCGACGAGTGGACGGGATCCACGTACATGCAGATTGATTTCATTGATTGTACCTCACATTTATGATATGCTATTACCTGAAGCACTGGCACGAGTACTTGACACTGCACTCATGTATAGTGGTTACATTGCCAGTCTAGCATGTTTCAGACTTATTCATATTGAGGTTTATATGTATATATCTGATCGTATTGACCTAGGTTGGGTCATGCATTCAATCTCTGCTTGTAGATATTTTCTATTCACGAGTTGGAAACTCACCCCCGTTGTGCCACAGTCCTTGCAGGTTTTTGCCGTACAGATTCCATAGCGGCATTTCTGGCACACTGCTTCCATATGGGTGACTTGCGTTGGTAGGTGGGTTCTTTTGTATCAGAACCGCCATTGCTCCTGTATTATTCATTGTATCTAGTAATTCCATCAACCAATAAACTTGTATATTTTTTCAGACTTAGAAAACAGTTTTGTATTATTTCGACCTTAGAGTCGCGCTTGTAGTATTACGGTTTTCTGGCTGTTTTGAGTTTCTTTTTGGGTTTGAGCCTCGCCCTTTGGCGTTGTATATTATTATTGTTTGCGTGGTTGTGACCGTCGATTGACGAAGAGCTAGCTCCCGCTTGGGGATGCCTTTTATCATTTCTTATATTATTCTTGTTGTACCTCGTTCGGGGCCAGTTTTTACAAAGGAAACTCTGCCGAAATTTTCAGGAAAGGTTACACATTTTAAAAATACACATTCGGCTTAGTTATTTAAAAACTTTGATTTTCGAAACATGATTTCCTTACTTTTCAAAACCAGTTTTCCTTATTTACTCTTTAAATGGTTTTAGATTGCTGGGCTTTTGGTTTACTTGGATCAGATGGGGTCCTATAGACTTCATATGGTTCAAGGGCCAGTCACGTGCTCTTTCGGGTCGTGATAAAGTTGGTATCAGAGCGCTAGGTTGACCTTGGTTCGAGTTTGAGTTTGACTATGTGGAGCCTAGGGCGTTATTTATATACGGAACTTAGGCTTGTCCTTACGGAACTTAGACTTAGTCGAGGGGGTATTAAACCCGAACTTTCATCGTGTAGGATGACCCTTGGTTGATGGAATAGGTGACTAAAGTAGAGTGACGTACCGTGGGTATGTTCCGCGGCATACTTACGACACGCCACTCCTCTTAAGAAACCTTAGGATGTACATTCCCTTGCATAGTATTATATTCCTTCCTATGATCTATCTTCATCGATACTGGTTATGGTTTTTGCTGCCGCGATTGCACGGGCAGAGTGAGCTACGGCTCGAGTTGTGTCAGCATGAGCTCGTCGGGGACGAGGGCTGACCGGGGCGTGATTCCAGAGACATACGGTTGCATTGAGGCTTCGTATTTTGTGTTTCCGCACTATGAGCGTTTGACAGATCGCTGTTGTGAGATTTCTCGGATGTACCGGTCGGTACCAGAGGATTGAGCCACTGATAGAGGCCAGCCAGGATGTGATGACCGTTGGTATATCGCTTATTCAGGACGATTGAGGCGCTGCTTAGCGTACCGACGAATGAGCCAGTTGTTGCTGCGAATGATGAGATATCGCGCAGATGATTGGAGCTACTGCAGCATGAGCATATTCTTAGAGATATGACGGTGAGTCGCTAGTCACCGAGGATGAATGACTAGGACCTGTGGTTCGTTTGCTTACCCCGATGCGAGGTCATCAGGTAGATTGATTCCAGCTAGAGACGACTTCACGCAGGTTCGTTGAGAGTCGATTGAGACGATCGAATGTCAGGAACCCATTTTCCAAGTTTAAAGTATTCGGAAAGACATGCAAGCGATTCTATGGACCCTCTAGAAGAATGAAACCCTAACTCGACTTAATGACCGTGTGAAAGCCTTTGAACCTTAGGGTTTGCGGCAGTTCCTCGGCGCCATTAATGAGGCTTGGGTTTGCCCTTCTACGGCTGGACCACCGATGCTTTGGTATGTACTCGATACTATTAAACTGTACCCGAGATGTTGAGCTCTTGGGGGATTGTGAGGTTCTGACGAGTCGATCGGATGATTCGACATCATTCGGATATCATGCGATGGGACACTGCTTGGGAGACTCCAGATACTAGCATAGCCGTCGGAGCGCAGTCTGTGTAGCCACGATGAGATGAGTCCGAATCAGTCGATATTGGAGAAAGGTGGAGTAAAGAGTTCGCACGAGATTTCGACGAGATGACGTTTCACTCCGCTGACATCAGAGATGCGATATGCACGCTGAGGACGTGTTCGGCTAGATATCTCCTACTGAGTGATGAAGATACTGAGTTCGTGATTTCGAGTCCGTGTTAGAGACTTCGGATGGACCGTAGCCGAGGACATTGCAGTACGCAGATAGAGACGCGACGTCGAATGGTTGACGATACAGACAAGCGGGACAAGGAGTTCATGCGAGAGGCAGACGAGCTGTTACTACACCCCGTTAAGATCTAAGGTCGGACATGCATGCAGAGGTGCAGAGATGCGACCAGCTTTCGAGGAGATGTTGTACTAAGGGTGCAGATGTTCAGAAAGCGAGGAAAGATTACGCCAGAGTACCAGCCTCCTTACGGTTTGGCTTAGGCAAGATCAGAAGAGACCTTGAGTAGGATTCCTTCCAGTACACTGCTGCAATAAGAGTTGCACCCAGGATCGATGTGTGATGTGCATTCAGAGGACCCGAGGTCGGCGCCAGAGATGTGCTGCTTTACGAGCAGTCGTGAGGATTGACCGAGAGATGACCTGAAAAGTGCCAGAACGGAATCGTTCCTGTCAGCACACCTGACCGGGCCGATGAGCCGATGGATTGCGAGATTGGTAATCTACAGGAAAGATCAGGAACTATAGGTAGAGGACGCCAGTCGCGAGCAAGAGGCAAGTAGATATCTTGCGCCGCTAGCATCGGATGTTCCGGTACCTTCTCGACCCTGAAGAAGGATATACCGACGACACTATTTATGATTTGTGATTTTGTGATTTGATTATCACGTATCCGTTGCTTTGGATTTCGGTATTTTGGGCGATCTATTCGCATGATTTAGTCTTGATGACTGAGTTTCATGATATTTGATTTTGTGCACCATGGTTGCACTTACTGGGTATTTATACCTTGCACATAGTTATTACTCTGGAGGTGTTGATTGCGATTTCATGCCTATTTTATGCCGGTGATTTGATTTACGCTTCCAGCATAGTTTCATGTACCTTTAGTGTTTTGATTTGTGCACGCTGATGCACGCGGTTGTGAGTTTTTCCATCGCGGTACACCTGATTTGATTAAGCCGCTTTGTATATTGTTTCGTGCCTTGGCTGCACCTGCTTATGAATTTATGGATTTCATACGGTTGATTTGATGTTGTGCATATGTTACGCACACGATTTGATTTTTGCACTCGGTATAGCTTATATGTGCTTGTAGTGCATTGATATGTATTTTATGCACGCAGTTGCACACGTTTATGATTTTCTTTATATCTGGGTACACTTGGTGTTGCTGCTTACGCATTTGAGTTATTGCTGGTATTTGTGCATGGGATGCACCAGTTCTATACTTTGTGCGTTTGTCGCACCAGTTTTATGTTTCTTGCATTTATCGCACCAGATTTATATTTCGTGCCTTTGTTGCACCCGATTTATATTTTGTGCATTTCGATTGCACCTGACTTCGATTTGATGCCTTTCGGTATGTCGATTTTGATTGTGATATTGATGTGGATTCTTGCACTCCGTGCTTTTGACTGGACTTACGCATATTCGGCATTGCTATTGGATTTTGTGATTCCGTGCATGTTGAGTGCGCAGGGTTTAGATTTTCATTCGTGCACGATGGATGCACAGATTTGGATTTTCGCGCATGTTGGGCGCATGCTTTGAGATACGATTTTGGTGCACACCCGATGCACTAAATCGAGATTCTTCGTGCATGTCAGATGCACCGGATTTTGGCTGTCAGGCACACACATTGCCTATGACAGATGTTTCGTGCACACCCGTTGCACCTAGATGTTGTTTTGTGTACCTGTATGGCATATATATGGATTTTGATTTCCGTGCGCACCAGACGCACAGGGTGGTGTTATGTGCATTTTTGGGATTTATTCCTTTTGAAGCAGTACATTTTTATGATATTGTATATTTGTTTTCATACTGAGCAGGACTAGTCAGAGGACAGTACCTGGATATATTTTGCATGCATTGATAGTTCGAAGGGATTTCCAAGAGCGAGCTATGGTCTCGATATATATATATATACCTACGTGTCCGATATGACACGAAACGTTTAAAAACGAGGAAACCCTTCTAAATTGTTTCAAAACGGCGGAACGTACTTATTAAACAAAGAATATATATATATATATACGTATATAGTTATTTTCTTGTGAAAAACATCCGCCACTGTGCAGTGTTACGCGCATCGCACAACGACTTAAAAAGATTTGGTATGCATCTACATCAGCTATTCACATGTATAGATTGGATGTCTACATGTATAGTTATGATTTATATCATATTGATTTTATATTGGATTTGACATTTGTGTCTTTACCATGACTCCGATGATTGCGGGACGCTTGATGGAGTGTTGCTTTTGAGTTATCTGCTCAGTACTTTTGCGCATGCATTGCGCTATGATGTTTTATGTATAGATGATTTCGGAGCCCCGATGACTTGGAATTTGTATTGAAATATTTTAGCATTTGGGGGTTTTAAATTTAAATTCGGGGACCGAATTTCTTTAAGGGGGGGGGGGGGGTAGATTGTAACGTCTTCAAAATAATAAAATATGATTTTTTGGGAAATTTTATAATTTAATATTATTTTAATGAATATATTAATATTCTGGTATAATTAAATACAAATAAATGGGGAAAAATTACGGAAAATTCTAAAATAAGGTATTTTATGGAATTATGCTATTTTAAAGTTTTTAAGATTAGTTATATGCTAATTTAGTGCTAATCGTGATTAAGAATCGCTAATTGGATTTTTAGCATTTTTGTGCAAAAATGTGCACATATCATTTTCCACACTTGTTACACATGTGTTACATTTCTTTTGCCATGGTTGTTCTTTTGGGTTCACTATTGGAGTGAGAAGGAAAAGAAAAGAAAAGAAAAGGTAAGTGATGATGAGAGAGAGAAAGGGACCAAGTCAACCTTAACCTCTTTTGACCCATGCCCCCCCATCATTCCCTTCTCATTTCCTCTCCCTCCCCTTGTTGGAGCTGCTGCTGCTCTCTCTCCCTCTCTCACCCTCTTCACTAAAACCCTAGATCCATCAGGAAAACAAAGCCAAAACCCCATTCCCACTTCACAAAACTTACTCCCAAGCTCACTAGCTTCACATTGAACCTAGCAAGATTGGATTTGGAGGACTTTGAGCAACTCAAGAATTTTCTTGAGTTGCCAAAGGAGGTAATTTCTGCACCTATTAGAGTAGTATTTCATTTACTCGTGCATCTATTCTAGTTTCATATCGATATTGTGTTGTTTGTGGACTTTGGAGAATTCAAGTTAGGGTTTAGGGTAAAACTGAAACTTAAGATGAAATTGAGGATCGTGGTGACCTTAGAATCCCTTGTGTGATGCTAATTTGAACCCAAACCTGAACTTGAAACCAGAATACGGAATTACGGAATCGATATCGGGGAAAACTGTAAATCTGGAAGTGTTTTGTGGAACCTGCTATCATCCCGAGATCCCAAAAATGAAACTGAGTTGACAGTGAGATGTGCAGGCACCATAGAACCACCACACCAAACCCTAGCCCCCAACTCCACTTTGAGGCCGCCAATTATCCCATTCTGGCCGCAATTTGCGGCCAGAGCAGGGTGGATCTGCCTCGTTTTGCGTGCATGCCCCTATTTCCTCTAGTATTGACCCTGGGTACTTCTAGTTTTGACTGATTCCATCTAGGGTGAAATCTGGGTTGATTTTCCTATGTTGGTGCATGGTTTACGACTTGATTTAGCATGGATTTTAGTGTTTTGTGATTCATTCCTGTCGGGTGGCGTTTGGACGTCAACGACAAGTGGATTTTGATTGTGTTTACATGCGAGTCGATAGGTTTTTACCAATGCGGGTAGCGTGTGCTATTTTGGTTTCCGATGTGATTTTCATGTGCTTTAGCATTGTGATATACTTGTAGGTACACTACGAGATGTTGAGGCAAAGAAGATGAAGATGGCGACATCGGCACCGACACATGAGAAGCAAGGTGAGTAGATTTATATCTACGGGGAGAAGTCGGGTGGATGGCGTATAGCACCCCCGCAGTCCGTGGTGATGTATACGAATACGTATACACACATATATTTATTATGTGTTGTTTCGGATTATTGATGGTAATAATGGATTATTGGTGATAAGGATGTATTGGTTGAGTATAGTGCGAAACCCTAGAGTAGTGGTTGCACCCACACTCACACATACACACATACTTGCATACATTCTTTCATATATCTGTGCGCATATGATGGTGTATATCTACACATTGGTATGGGACTATGTGTTTATATACGGGTTTTGAGGATGATACGTGGAATTGAGATGAGTCGATGAGATTCGATTGAGGCCGTGAGATTTGGCGACATGACAGAGTTCGTATTGGAGATGTGATATGATGGTAGTGATACCTGTCATGTGATGAGATAGTGTGATATCGACTCAGATTTAGGTGGTTTCCATACCCCTCTCTTTTGACTTGACTGTGGGTTCGTAGTTCGCATAGTAGGCGTTAGACTAGACCCGAGTGATACCTATTTCAAAACTAACGAATCAGGGATATTTTAAAGACAAGCAAAAGGGTTTATACGGATATTTAAAAAGGCGCATCTTTTCTTAAAACACCGTAGCCCTTATTTTACCAAAATCCCTGATTCGTCTTATTTCAAAAGGCAAGGTTGCATGATATAGCTATTGAGGCAGGTTCTCTACTGTTGCGTTGACTACTCGATTCCGCACATTCATGCTTTTTGCATTGCATTGCTTGTATTGTTGATATAATTCAGTCATGCTGCTAGGACACCAGCACCATTATCGATGATGCGTATGTTCCACGTACACTGTTGCCGGCTCAAACACATCATCATCGATAATTGCCATGTCACTACACTGTAGTACTGTTGCATTCAGGATATGACCCTTGCATGACATATTGATATTCTTACTTTCCTGCTATATGTCGCATACATGTCGCTTTCTGATTATACGCATTGAGATATGCTGTTTCCATGATATTTCTGGTTTTTGGGAACCGTGGGCGTTTTCAAAGAGGATATGTAATTGTTTTGAAAACCCGGTTACCCTTGATATGATATTTCAGTGCGTCCACCATGTGTTTTCTCGGTGCTGAGAGCGACATGTGAAGCCCGATTCGAGGAGGCGGATGAGGCCGATTGCGGGTACATGGTGGACCCGGTATGGTTCCCCGGGGCAAGAAATGTTTTTCGTGGAGTAGACGATGAGCCTGGCAGGGTGGCGAGTACCTACCGGTGATTTTGTTGGACCTGGCGGTTATCCGGAGGATACCGACCAGAGTCGATAGATGGATATAGGCGTACTGCCGGGGCCGAGGGCCGATACCGCAGACAGAGCCTGTGGGCCGATCCGGACTGACGGAGCCCGATATATGAGGATTTACGTGCCGATGCTGGGCACAGTTTTCATGATGTTTCGAGTGCCGATGCTGGGCACTCCGGTTCCATGATTTTGACGTGTCGCGAGGGACACAGGTGGTTTATATCCTCATATTTCCATGCATATGCTGATGATATTTACATGCATTATGGTTATTGTCATTGGGTGACGAGTGGACGGGATCCACGTACATGCAGATTGATTTCATTGATTGTACCTCACATTTATGATATGCTATTAACTGAAGCACTGGCACGAGTACTTGACACTGCACTCATGTATATGGATTACATTGCCAGTCTAGCATGTTTCAGACTTATTCATATTGAGGTTTATATGTATATATCTGATCGTATTGACCTAGGTTGGGTCATGCATTCGATCTCTGCTTGTAGATATTTTCTATTCACGAGTTGGCAACTCACCCCCGTTGTGCCACATTCCTTGCAGGTTTTTGCCGTACAGATTCCATAGCGGTATTTCTGGCACACTGCTTCCATATGGGTGACTTGCGTTGGTAGGTGGGTTCTTTTGTATCAGAACCGCCATTGCTCCTGTATTATTCATTGTATCTAGTAATTCCATCAACCAATAAACTTGTATATTGTTTCAGACTTAGAAAACAGTTTTGTATTATTTCGACCTTAGAGTCGCGCTTGTAGTATTACGGTTTTCTGGTTGTTGTGAGTTTCTTTTTGGGTTTGAGCCTCGCCCTTTGGCGTTGTATATTATTATTGTTTGCGTGGTTGTGACCGTCGATTGACGAAGAGCTAGCTACCGCTTGGGGATGCCTTTTATCATTTCTTATATTATTCTTGTTGTACCCCGTTCGGGGCCAGTTTTTACAAAGGAAACTCTGCCGAAATTTTCAGGAAAGGTTACACATTTTAAAAATACACATTCGGCTTAGTTATTTAAAAACTTTGATTTTCGAAACATGATTTCCTTACTTTTCAAAACCAGTTTTCCTTATTTACTCTTTAAATGGTTTTAGATAGCTGGGCTTTTGGTTTACTTGGATCAGATGGGGTCCTATAGACGTCATATGGTTCAAGGGCCAGTCACGTGCTCTTTCGGGTCGTGACACTTTGGGTGCTAGCGCTACACATGCCAGGCACGTGGGCGCCCGGGCGCTCGCGCTTTGGGCGCTTGGGCGGCAAAAGGGACTTGGTCCCTGCAATGAGAGTTGTACTCCCAGAAAGAAACACTTATTATTTTGTGTGTGTGTGTGTGTGTATGTGTGTGTGTGTGCGTGTGCGTGTGTGTGTGAGGAGTTAAACTCCTAGGATATTTTGAAGCTGATGAAGGGGCTTCTCCCCTTGAGCCCTGAATCTTCCCCAAAGTGGGGTCTTTGGAGATGGGTCTCCTTCTTCCTCCTTTGTTGGCCGCCTCTTGGATAACAAGAAGGATGCGATTTTAAAAATCTCTCCTTTTTAAGATTTGATGGAAGATCCAAACTCTCCTTTATGGGTTTTGTGGTGAAAAACTATTTAGTTTTGGAAAAGGAAGAGTAAAACTCTTGATTTAATTCAAAAGAAAGAAGAAACTTTTAGAACCTTGAGGAAGGAGAAGATCAGATCTTGATTATTTTTGGGAGAGAGAAAAAAGTTGTTGAGATATTTTCATTATCTTTGCCTTTATAGGCTATACACTTTACATATAGCCCCTTGGGCTTTACAAAAATGGCATTTTTCCCGTCCCATACCTCATGTGCTATTTCATTTTGCACATAAGCCATGGGCCTTACAAAAATTTGGCTTTATGCCCATTTTTCTTACATTCATGCATAGAAAATTACCTCAAAATTATTTGTTACATGATTTTTTATTTTGGCATGGGGAGGCCGGCCGTGAGGCTCGACTTTGGCATGGGCCCACTTGCTTGGGCTGGGACCCGCTTACTTGGGGTTGACCTTGACTTTGACCTGGTCAAATGGGGTGCAAATTTTGACCCCAACAATAATTATATATTAAATTATTAAATCAACACTTGATTTAATAATCCGGCTATATCACATATAACCGACCAATATCAAATGTATCATTTTATCGAATCAACACTTGATCCGATAACCCGGCTATATCACATATAACCAATCGATACATATATCGCGAGAATAGAATGTGGTATCACATACGCGTATTAATCTCGGTCCCGCACATATCATATATGTGCTCCTACTCCGTTTCGTATGAACCAGGAAACCTCTGTGTAGCACTTTAAAGACTCGTTAATACGCCGACAGTAGGTGATGATCATATCAAGTACCCACAAGCCGCAAGCGGTCTGCCAAACGTAACGGCCACCCGGGTATTGAGCGATAAGAAGATCAACAAGCAAGCCTGCTCGTACTCGTGCGAATCCAATCAGTAACACTACCGTACAGTCCGGTCTATTTGTCAGATATGTCACATATCACAGCCTGGGGGTGGTATAACGTCAGATCCCAATAGCCTATTAAGTCATGCCGATACAAGGTCCATAACGGTTCAAGAAACTACTGATAACACTTACTGGTAGATCTCAGCAATCCTGGCCAGGGATTTCCTGTTATGGCTAATCGAACTGTAGGGTTGCTAGGCACGCGCACAAGGGCCTACGAGGCATCAACCATGCCCGATTAAAAATTTAGCCGTGCCGAACAACCGGAATACGGAACTTTAAACTAGAGATTAGGCGAAAACAAGCATGCTAAACATTTTAACACTAAGTGAGAGGGATTACAACCTTTGTAGATCCGGTCCTTTACTTCATATGCTCCGTGTTGTGGTCCCTTCGCTGCGATCATCGGGTTCCGGGCTCTCGAGAGGTTCCACGAAGAGAAAGACGCAACCTTTGCTTCCGATCTTCGATACTAAGATGATCTACCTCGAAGTTTCTTTAACACAAGCTAATACTCATGAAATGATGTGAACACCCTCATCTAAATGGCAAAGGAAGATGAGGATGATGAAGTAGGATTTTTGCTCTCTTTATTTATATTTTTCTCACATTTATCCATCACAAAATCAAAGCAAGAAACCATTTTCAAGCAAAGAAGAAGAAGGAAGAAGATGATGAATAATCAATATGCTTTTGTGATGAATAGGAAAATAATAATTTGATAGAATTATGCAACCATGGTTCAAACTAACCCTTGTAGAGATTTTACTAGGGTTACAGGTTTGGTTAGGGTTTTGGAAATATCTAGCATAATATCTTAACAAAGACAAAGAAAGAAAACATCTAGAATCTTCTAGAAAGCCTTAACCCTAATCAAACCCTAACCATGTTTAATCTCTACTAAACAAGTTGCATTATTTATCATATCATGTTACAATATTATATATCACATATACAATATTTATTGCAACAAAATAAAATAATACAATTAACATATATCGCATATATATCAATGTATTACCCGAGTGAGAAAAAGAATCTTTTAGTAAGCTAATATTAGTTAATGCAATTTAATATATCAAATATATTATTGTACATTAAATTATCGAATCAACACTTGATCCGACAATCCGGCTATATCGCATATAACCGACTAATATTTATCCGTACCGATTCATCGAATCAACACTTGATCCGATGACCCGGCAGATATCAAATATCGCGAGAATACAATACGATATCACATACCGCATTATCCTCGGTCCCGCACATATCACATATGTGCTCCTACTCCGTTTTGTCTGAGTCAAGAAACCTCTGTGTAGGACTCTAAAGAATCGTCAATACGCCGGCAGTAGGTGATGATCATATCAAACACCCACAAGCTGCAAGCGGTCAGCTAAACGTAATAGCTACCCAGGTATTGAGCGCTCAGAAGATCAACAAGCAAGCCTGTAACTTCTCCTGTGAATCCAAACAGTAACACTCCCGTACAGTCCGGTCTCGTCGTCTGATATGTCGCATATCTCGCCTAGGGGTGGTAAACGTCAGACCCCAGTAGCTCGATAAGTCGTGTCGATATGAGGTCTATAATAGTTCGAGAAACTACTGATAACACTTACCGGTAAATCTCAGCAACCCTGGCCAGGGATTTCCGGTTATAGCCAATCGAACACAGCACAACATCAACTCCCTATACCGGGAGAGACGAATCCCCTCCTATCGCTCATTGCCTCCATATGATTCGGGACTGTACCTAAAAGCCACCTTTTTGCACGCCCTCTTGGACGTGGTATGATGGAAATCAAAGCACAGTGGGAACCGCACAAGACTCTATGACGATCTCGGGTCAACAGACTACTCTGTACCAGTGTCACCGGAGAACTGCCATCTGACGTATGGTATAATACCATCTGGGAGTTCTCGGCGAGTCCGTCCAGTGTACCCAGTCTCCACTGAGCACCCGTACACCATCCTTGATGTCAAACACCGATGGATATGGGATCATCCATCGCCCATCATATGGGTCAAGATGCGTATACGCTAGTCTACTCTGGTGCATCGATGCCCTGTCTCGATACACCCACGACTAGGAACAATTATAGGATGTACTCTTCGACTACCGTGGCCCCACTAGTATGATCTCATCATAGTCTCAGTAGTCGAGTACATATCCTAAGGGCTTTATCAACATGTAATATAGAGACAATTAGAGTACATGTTAAGATAAAGTACAACCAGATAGCATACTATCATGTCGAGCAAGAAAGTACTCTCTATATATGTCCTAGCATCCACTACAATATACATCGTATGTACAGTAATGGCCTCTAGGGCATACATATAACTAACAATCTCCCACTTGCACTAGGGCCATCTGTTATGGCATCGCATACTCAACAATTAGCTGCTGTTGTAGTATCTCATACTCAGCCATCCCATAAGAGTCTCTACTGGGAAAAAGGCCTTTGTGAGTGGATCCGCGCTGTTGTCCTCTGTGTCTACTCTCCTAACCTCGATCTCCCTGGAGATCAACCATCTCCATGATCAGGTGATACTGCCTAAGAATTGTATCTGGATTTCTGATGGGACGGGGGTTCCTTGGCTAAAGCCACAACTCCATTGTCACACAATGGTTGGAACGAAGTTCATCTTATGAACTTATATATATCCAGACTGCCTCTTTGGTAGCATCCTTGGTAACGATGTATCTTGCCTTTAATCGTCTAGTATGTCACGGTATCTAGCTTAGAACTCTTCCAACATACCGTCCCTCCACTGAGGGCATAGACAAGCCTGTGACTGACATTCAGTCGTCCTTATCACCCTGGAACCCTTCCAGTGATTCTCCCCAGGATCGATTGATACCATCTCACTACAACTAGTGAGTATCCTAACATCCAATTAGATCTATCTCATAGATCCAAGAACCCAGGATATAGGAGGTATCACTTTGATCCTATATGGAGAATCCTTGTGATAAGCGGAGATTAATCGAGCGTAGCATAGGAAACTCCTTCCCTATCAAGAGTATGTCATCCACGTACTCTACGAGGATCACCACCATACTCCCTACTATCTTTTTGTATATACAAGGTTCATATACCATTTTGATGAAGTCAAACTCTTTGACTACCACATCAAAACAGATGTTCCAACTCCGCGATGACTGTTTTATCATATAAAACATCTTGCACACGTTTCCGCTGCTCCCACTGTCTACGAAGCCCTCTGGCTGTGTACTTATAGACGCTCTTTTCTAAAACATTACTTAGAAAAGCAGTCATGACACCCAACCACCAGATATCGTAGTCATGGTATTTAGCCGTGGCAAGTAGGATCTGGATGGACTTAAGCATAGCTCCTTAGAAAAAATTTCATCATAATCCATACCTGGTCAATGATGCAAACCTTTAACAAGTCTAGCTTTGAAAGTCTTAACTTTTCCATGTACACCAAGTAATCTTCTCAAGATATACCTGCTCCTGATGGGGATTTAACCCTTCAGATAAAGCAACTAAAGTCCATACTTTGTTGGTGTATAAGGATTCCATCTCAGATCGATAAGCATCCAGCCATTCTTACAGAGTCCCACTCCTGATGGCCAGCTCGAAACTAGTTGGGTCATCATCTCATGATGCAATCCTCGCTCCCACTGTCATAGAGAAACCAAAGTATCTCTCAGGTGGGTGAGGAACCCTACTAGATCGGCGGAGAGGCTGAGGTTCGTTGGAAACTATTGAATCCTTTGGTTCTACCAAATCATCAGCTGTAGTTTGTATAGCTGGAACCATTCCAGTTCTACATAACAGACCTTGCCTCGCGCTTGTCCGGATTTTGCCTTTAGACATAGGTCGGACAACCCCAAATCTTAACAAGCTTAAGACATGGGCTCTTCCCTTTCCATATCATATATGAAGTGGTAGGCAACTGATTTGATTTGAACCCTATTCAACAGGTATGCAGCTTCTCAAGTGCATAACTCCCAAAAGGAAATAGGAAACTCAGTAGTACTCATCATAGAGCACACCATATCACATAGGGTGTTATTGCTCCGCCCCGATATACCATCGTGCTATGGTGTATAGGAGGAGTAATGCTGAGAGAGAATCTCATTCTCCTTTAGAATAGTCCAGGATTTCCGTGCTCAAGTATTCTCCTCCTTGATCTCATCAAAGGACATAATACTTTTACCCATATTTTGGTTCTCTACTTCTAACTTATATTCTGTGAATATCTCAAAAGTTTCGGACTTGTGTTTCAACATGAACATATGTCTGAATTTTAAGAGATTATCAGAGAATGTAATGAAGTACAAAGAACCGGTCTTGGCATGCGTAGACATGGGACCTTTCATACATCAGCATGTATCAATCCCAAAAGTTCACTAACTCTTTCTCTGTTTCCAACAAACAGAGCTGTGGTCATCTTATCTTTGTGACATGACCAGCAAGTTTCACAAGATGTAAATTCAAACTAATTTAAATATGCATCTATATGTAACTTCAGCCAGTCGGGTCGCATTGATATGACCTAGTCTACAATGCCTCAAGAAGGATTCGTTCATTTCTGAACTCTTCCTCTTGTGTGTGTTCCGTATACTAAGAACTGTAGTTTGATTTAGAACGTCAATGCTTTTAGATAACGTGCCTGAACCGATCAACTCTTGATATAGGAAATGTTCAAAACATTATCCAACAACACAAAATTATATCCTTTCTTTACTAATAAAGAGACTGATATGATTTTGTATATCAGGTTCGGTATCTAATAACATTTGTTCATAATCAATGTATTCTGGTAATACAGGGTGATAGTGACCAACAGACTTGGCTGCAACACTTGCACCGTTTTCTGTCTCATGAAACATATCACCCGTTCTTAGTTCTCTACCTTTCTGTAGCCCATGTAACAGATTACATATGCGGGACCCTGATCCGGTATCACATACCCAGGACGTAAAGGATACTGAGAAACAGTTCTATGTAATGAACACACCCGAAGATGATGCATCAGCATGCACTTCCTTCGTTTGGGCGGCACGGGAAATCTGGTATTCCCCAATTTCCTGCTCTGTCTTATAACAATTATAAGTTGGAGCGGGACCAACGTTCCCCAGCTCAGTATAACAAGCGGGTTCGGTCAATATATCCGTATTATTATCTTGATTAAGGCGTGATATGTTCGCTACCTAGAGAGAGACAGAAGAAAACACTCAGCGTATGCTCTTGCAAGATTAGATTGGTTATCTAATATATCTAATCAGGATGTCTCCCACTGTTTTAGTCAAATCTTCCTTCAAACCCTAAAAGGAAAGACTAGCCGTGATTAATTACACGCTACAAGTTCGCCAATCTTTCAGCCAGGCCAGTGTCAGTACTTTGAGGGAGGTCCCCCGTGCTTTCGCACGAACCTAATTAGAGTAAACCTCATTTTCCCAGAGGCGTAACCCCGTTAACACCTTTCTAGACACCTACTTGATCGGCTAATTGTAATGTGTAAAACTCTCCCAGGAGTAACTCTTACTCGCAGCGGGTATCGGGATCCAACTATCTCACAGAAGGTATGCAATCTCATTGCAAATTTCAACATTTGAAATTCCCAATAATATTTTACCCCTAGCGTCCTATGACCTTGACGGAGGTCAACAAACCATAGGCTACTAGTCAAGTTCAACCCGTCATTTCCTGATTGAATTAAACCCACCCGCACGACCCTTGACGGAGGTCAACAAGGCCGCACGACTACCCTAATCCAATCTGCATCATATGCATAAGCAGATAAATACTAGTCAGCTACCGCACACTACGCCTTGACGGAGGCCAACAAACGTAGCACGAATACTAAGTAGGACTTATCTGAAATGACGGAGGGCTACGACAGGTTTTTCAGAAAACCTATTGCGTAATGAACTTGATATCGTTGTAGAATCGAGTGATTTTAAATGGAGTGTTTTTGCGGCTTTTCTAGTTTTGCTAAAGGGGTCACTCCCGGTGAAGGGATCGTCGGCCCTTTCCTCATCGAATAAGGTGCAGGATATATCATATATACCGCTGTGCAAAGCAGAAACTATAGAAGCAATCAAAAGACAAACCGAGGGTTGTAGCATCTGCCAGTTATTGCTAAAGGAGTCACTCCCGATGAAGGGATCTCGGTCCTTTCCTTATCGAATAAGGTGCTGGATGTTCTACAAGGAACACCGCTATGCAAAGTAAGAACTGTAGCTACCAGTTTTTATAAACAAGTTTCTACAACATCTTAGGTTTCTTTTATTTCATTAATCTCATTAATGATGTCCCATTTTAATTATGCTTCATAAGCATCTCTTTTGAAACGAAATCTGCAATATAACATATATCTCATATATATAATATAAACATTCGTCTCAGGCAGTAATATGATCTCATCACAGAACATTGCAGCAAAAGAACATATATGAAATATTGGATATACTAGGACGTCCGTGTTTTCAATACGAGCCTGTATAAAACACGGATTCCACGGTTGCGATGAATAGCCAAACCCACATCCCTAGACTCCTACGAGAGCGGCAAGTAACACCGCCAATTCTAGGGTTAGGAGACCCGGTCTCGACTCCTCGAGATGGTCTCCCACTGGACCCTAGAACCCGGTTACTTGTGCTCCCCTCCTTGGGTCTACTTAATGCGGAAAAGTAAATAATATACAACGGTGACATCTTCCGCTACCTGGAAGTGCCCCAATAAAAGAATATTACATACAAATGAATTTTACATGAATGAAAAAGAAAAACTCTCATCTCACATAAAACCCCCGGCTATTCAAACGCGACGATCCAATACAACATATCACAGCAACACATAATATCTCATATCATCAACGTAAGCAAGTATGCATATCCCGATTGTCGTTGATGTATAGCAACGAAGCCGGCGATACACCACATACTACGTTTACGGTCACAGAAAAGAAAGTGTAAAACTACAACAGTTGGAATCCGCAACCTGTTTAGACATCACATGCCTAACCAAATGAATTCATTTAGACATCGCATGCCTAACAATTATAAACCTCGCATTTTAGTCTCATTATCGAAAACTCTTTTCAATATCAAGTCGGGCAATTCAACAAGATTCCCGACGTCCTGATCGAATGCTTGTCGCAAACTTGAGTAGACGGCCGCACCTCCAGATGCCGTCGACGAAGTGCACTATGGCGGAACACCGCTGCCGCTAGCACTCGAACGGATGCTTTCGGCGACGGGGTTCTCCTACAGTCACTTGGTCGGGGCTATGGAGTGAGGCTGTCTATTAAGTTTACCCGGCGAGTATCCGCGTACGCTATGTGATTGCGATGGACTTTTGATCACATCAAAATTCCGTGGCAACCGATCATCTGAGACTAAACTGCTATGTTTATAATATTCAAATTAGTTATCACATAACTACCTGTGGATTCCAATTATTGTATCACATTCCAGATAAATAGAAAAAGTTAAACTTTCCGATCGAATTGTCAAGAACCCAAGATTTCCCCAATATATCTCAACACTTGAAATCAGTTTAAAAACGTCCATCACATGCCACAGTACCAATGGTCCAGCCGTAGAAGGGTCAAGCCAACGCCTCATATGTGGCACGCCGTACTGCCCCAAACCCTAAGGTTCAAAGAGCAGTTCAAGACGGTCACATAATCGAGTTAAGGTTTGTTGTCTTCTAGAGGGTCCACCGAGTTACTTGCATGACTTAGAACATTCTTAAACACGAGAAAAAATTCAACTTTTGAAAAATTTTCCGACAGGGGAAAAATTGAGTTATTAATATCCGTTCGAACTTTTTAACAATTTCTAAAAGTTATCCGGAAAACCACATAGACAAAATCTGATACTCCGATCGAAACATCGAATCCCCAAAACAACCCCAGAAAATTCAACTCTTGAATAAATATTAAAAATTCCCAGAAAATCCAGCATAATTAAATAGAAGTTACTGTGCAAATACGAGTTGATGACGTCACCTTTTCGCCGCGGAACCGCCGCAGAAGGCATGCTTCTGCCGCGGTTCCGCCGCGAGATTTACTGTTCATCAAAAAATTTTTGTACCGTAATTCTTAGAATTCCCTGCTGAATTTTTTACGAATTTTTAATTTGGAAAAATCCACGTTTTTAGAAAAAGTCCAGAGAGCTATTTTGGGTTCGGGTTTTGATTCGATCGGACTTCAAATTCCGTCTACGCTTCGCCTAAAGCTCTAGCTTGGCTCTGATACCACTGTAGGGTTGCTAGGCACGCGCACAAGGGTCTACGAGGCATCAACCATGCCCGATTAAAAATTTAGCCGTGCCGAACAACCCGAATACGGAACTTTAAACTAGAGATTAGGCGAGAACAAGCATGCTAAACATTTTAACACTAAGTGAGAGGGATTACAACCTTTGTAGATCCGGTCCTTTACTTCATATGCTCCGTGTTGTGGTCCCTTCGCTGCGATCATCGGGTTCCGGGCTCTCGAGAGGTTCCACGAAGAGAAAGACGCAACCTTTGCTTCCGATCTTCGATACTATGATGATCTACCTCGAAGTTTCTTTAACACAAGCTAATACTCATGAAATGATGTGAACACCCTCATCTAAATGGCAAAGGAAGATGCGGATGATGAAGTAGGATTTTTGCTCTCTTTATTTATATTTTTCTCACATTTATCCATCACAAACTCAAAGCAAGAAACCATTTTCAAGCAAAGAAGAAGAAGGAAGAAGATGATGAATAATCAATATGCTTTTGTGATGAATAGGAAAATAATAATATGATAGAATTATGCAACCATGGTTCAAACTAACCCTTGTAGAGATTTTACTAGGGTTAAAGGTTTGGTTAGGGTTTTGGAAATATCTAGCATAATATCTTAACAAAGACAAAGAAAGAAAACATCTAGAATCTTCTAGAAAGCCTTAACCCTAATCAAACCCTAACCATGTTTAATCTCTACTAAACAAGTTGCATTATTTATCATATCATGTTACAATATTATATATCACATATACAATATTTATTGCAACAAAATAAAATAATACAATTAACATATATCGCATATATATCAATGTATTACCCGAGTGAGAAAAAGAATCTTTTAGTGAGCTAATATTAGTTAATGCAATTTAATATATCAAATATATTATTGTACATTAAATTATCGAATCAACACTTGATCCGACAATCCGGCTATATCGCATATAACTGACTAATATTTATCCGTACCGATTCAACGAATCAACACTTGATCCGATGACCCGGCAGATATCAAATATCGCGAGAATACAATACGATATCACATACCGCATTATCCTCGGTCCCGCATATATCACATATGTGCTCCTACTCCGTTTTGCCTGAGTCAAGAAATCTCTGTGTAGGGCTCTAAAGAATCGTCAATACGCCGGCAGTAGGTGATGATCATATCAAACACCCACAAGCTGCAAGCGGTCAGCTAAACGTAACAGCTACCCAGGTATTGAGCGCTCAGAAGATCAACAAGCAAGCCTGTAACTTCTCCTGTGAATCTAAACAGTAACACTCCCGTACAGTCCGGTCACGTCGTCTGATATGTCGCATATCTCGCCTAGGGGTGGTAAACGTCAGACCCCAGTAGCTCGATAAGTCGTATCGATATGAGGTCTATAACAGTTCGAGAAACTACTGATAACACTTACCAGTAAATCTCAGCAACCCTGGCCAGGGATTTCCGGTTATAGCCAATCGAACACAGCACAACATCAACTCCCTATACCGGGAGAGACGAATCCCCTCCTATCGCTCATTGCCTCCATATGATTCGGGACTGTACCCAAAAGCCACCTTTTTGCACGCCCTCTTGGACGTGGTATGATGGAAATCAAAGCACAGTGGGAACCACACAAGACTCTATGACGATCTCGGGTCAACAGACTACTCTGTACCAGTGTCACTGGAGAACTGCCATCTGATGTATGGTATAATACCATCTGGGAGTTCTCGGCGAGTCCGTCTAGTGTACCCAGTCTCCACTGAGCACCCGTACACCATCCTTGATGTCAAACACCGATGGATATGGGATCATCCATCGCCCATCATATGGGTCAAGATGCGTATACGCTAGTCTACTCTGGTGCATCGATGCCCTGTCTCGATACACCCACGACTAGGAACAATTATAGGATGTACTCGTCGACTACCGTGGCCCCACTAGTATGATCTCATCATAGTCCCAGTAGTCGAGTACATATCCTAAGGGCTTTATCAACATGTAATATAGAGACAATTAGAGTACATGTTAAGATAAAGTACAACCAGATAGCATACTATCATGTCGAGCAAGAAAGTCCTCTCTATATATGTCCTAGCATCCACTACAATATACATCGTATGTACAGTAATGGCCTCTAGGGCATACATATAACTAACACGAACATAGCGCAACATCAACTCCCAATACCGGGAGAGACGAAACCCCTCCTATCGCTCATTGCCTCCATGTGACTCGGGACCGTACCCAAAAACCACCTTTTTGCACAATCTCTTGACCGTGGTATGGTGGAAATCAAAGCACAGTTAGAATCACACAAGACTCTATAACGATCTCGGGTCTACAGACTAATCTGTACCAGTGTCACCAGAGAACTGCTATCCGACGATAGGTATAATACCATCTAGGAGTTTTCGGCGAGTCCGTACAGTGTACCCAGTCTCCACTAAGCACCCGTATACCTTCTCTAATATCAAACACCAATGGATATCGGATCATCCATCGCCCATCATATGGGTCGAGAAGCGCATACGCTAGTCTACTCTGGAGCATCGATGCCCTGTCTCGATACTCCCACGATTAGGAACAATTATAGGGTGTACTTGTGGACTACCTTTGGCCCCACTAGTATGATTTTCATCATAGTCCTGATAGTCAAGTACACATCCTAAGGGCTTTATCAACATGTGAGAGCAAGACAACATCACGTATACAAGTCATCATGTTAAGACAAAGAGTAACCAGATAGCATACTATCATATCGATCAAGAAAGTCCTCCCTATATATGTCCAAGCATCCACTACAATATACATTCCATGTACAGTAATAGCCTCTAGGGCATACATATAACTAACAATCTCCCACTTGCATTAAGGCCATCTGTTGTAGTGTCCAATACCCAACAATATAGCAGTGGTTGTAGTATCATATACTCAACCATCCTAAAATCTCTCAAATAGTATTTGAGGAAGCAGGCCTTGGTGAGTGGATCCGCCGTGTTAACCTCAAAATCTACTCTCCTTACCTCGATCCCTTGGAGATCAACCATCTCACTGATAAGGTGATACTTGCCTCAGAATTTATCTGGATCGCTGATGGGACGGGCGTTCCTAGGCCAAAGCCACAACTCCATTGTTGTCTCAATAACACTTATTGGACGCTCAATGGTAGGAACCATGTTCATCTCATGAACAAGAAATGTCCAGACAGCCACTTTGGCAGCATCGTTGGTAGCAATGTATTCGGCCTTTATCGTCTAGTATGCCATGGTATCTAGCTTGGAACTCTTCCAACATACCGTCCCTCCACTGAGGGTAAAGACAATGCCTGTGACTGACTTTCAGTCGACCTTATCACTCTGGAAGCTCGAACCAAGAACATTCCTTTAGTGCTTCTGAAGTACTTAAGAATGTCTTCCACAGCTATCCAGTGATTCTCCCAAGATCCGATTAATTTCTGATCACTATACCTAGTGAGTCTTCTACATCTGGTCTGGTACATAACATCGCATACATGATAGAGCCTACTGCCGAAGCATAGGGTACCCCTTGCACGCGAGATCTCTCCAAATCAGTCTCGGAAGACATCTTTTTGGAGAGAGTGATTCCTGAGTTAGTGGGCAAACCACCACACTTAGAATCCTCCATATTAAACCCCTTTAATACGGTGTTAATGTACCTGGATCTGGGACACTCCCAACATCCACTTTAGATCTATCATCATAGATCGTAATCTACAAGATGTAGTAGGTATCATCCAGATCTTCTATTGAGAATCCTCGTGATAAGAGGAGCTTGACCGAGTGTAGCATAAGAAACTATTTCCTATCAAGAGTATGTCATTGTAACGCCTTGAAATTCGTTTAGAATGTTTTCGCGTTAATTAGCAAGTATGCGTGTTTTTCAAAAAAAATGGATATCTTATTTTTTCTTCTTGGCTAGTGGTCTTTTGTGTTGTGAAGTGTTCTTATGGATATATATATATATATATTTATAGGGTTGTTAATTTTTTTTTAGTCGTGTTTACCCTAATTGGAATGGTGTTAGTGTACACATGCACACTTAGCACATTTTTGTGACTTTGGTTAAAAAGTGTATCATGTTAACCCTTTTTCTTTTCTTGCATGGTTTTATTTATCCCACCCATTTAAACTAGTCAAACCCCCTTTTTATAATGCAAATTTAAATAGAAATGAAGGTATGGTGGTTAGGTATGGGATTTGACTTTGTTTGATCTTTGCTTCTCTCTCTTTTCTCTCTCTTTCCCTCACTTCTGAGCTCCAGCAGAAAGAGAAGCAGCAACAACACCATTTTCTCTATTTCTCTCTTCTCTTTTCATTCCTCATTAAACCCCTATTCAAACCCTACTCAAAACAACACTTTTCCTTCACAAACCATAGAAAAAAAATGAGCTTTTGAGGTGTTTGGTGGTGGATCTGCACACTTGAGGAAAAAGCAGGGATTTTTGGTGTTTCTTAAGGTGTTTTGAAGGTATTAACTCACCCTTAGCACCTCTTTTACATAACTTATAGTATTTCTAGCAAAATATCACATTTTATGCATGTTTTGTGTTATATAAAGGGATTTAGTGGGGTTGTGATAAAAATTAACTTTTTATGGCTTGATTAGCTTGGTGATGAGTTATATAGGTGATTTTAGACTTAGGTTTGTTTCAGATTTCAGAAAAATACCCTAAAGTTTCAATTTAGTGCAAAGTGTGATTTTTAAACTTGAAATTGGGTTCTGTTGAAACTGCTACTACCCGGGGTGTTTCAGAATAAAATTGGATTTACTGTAGTATATACAGGGGGTATGGAGTGCACACACCAAACCCGGGAGCCCACCCCCTTACCTAGGCCGCCAAATTAATCATTCTGGCCGCAATTTGCGGCCAGATGGGAGGGTATTGGGTTGGGGTTTTGGTGGTTGGTGTCTGCTGATATTTGGGGTTTCATGGTATATTTATTTTTATAAAACTCTTCCTGTATCAAAATCTGGGACCTATTACCCTATTTTCCGTATTTTTAATCTCCGCGACACACGTGATACGTGTGTGGTTTTGGGTTGTGCTGCGTATCGCGACGCGTCATGTTAGCTTCAGGAGCGTGTTCACATGTTTTAGCGTATCGCGCACACGCGCGCTTGGGTTGCAACGCGGGGTTCTAGTTTGACCTTAATATTTCATTTTTGGTAGATTTGAGCTTATGTGTGTTATATTGTGTAAATCTAAGTTCACAGGCTAGTGAGACGGACGCTGCGAAGAATGGGAAACAAGTCGTCGGCTACACTTAGCGCGAGACTTCGGTGAGTAGATTTAATATCTACGGGGATATCGCCCGCATGACGTTTTACGTCAGGGCTGATAGGACTTTATAGCTATACATTGCATTTACCTACATTGACTGTTCATGGATACTGTTGTTGCATACTGCATTCCCTGCTATATGTATGAAAACCTAGAATTGATAGAACACCGCACTATTACTAACGGTTTATATTGCACGAGCACTAATCTGCATGTTACACACACACCGTTAGTAATTGCCATGACACACTCACTGTAGAATTGCCATGATCATTATACTGTAGTTCATTTCACATATGATTTGATATTATTTTCATAGAAATTGGAAGCCGCATGCTGTCTTTAAAAACTGAACTATCTTAAGAAACGCGGTTTCTCCCTTGTACCTATATTATGATGACTTGTTGTACTTAGCACATCGTATTTGATTTACTCATTGGTGTTGGATTTTTATGTGATTTCTGGTTTTGAGGACCGTGGAATTATTTAAGAAAAGATGCACTATTTGAAAACCCGGTTCCTCGTGATATGATATTTTGGTGTGTCCACCACGCGTTTTCTCGGTGCTGATACGTGTGCTTGAAACCCGATTCGTGGAGTAGATGATCCTTTTGCGGGTTCGTGGTGGACCCGGTATGGTTCCCCTCGGCAAGATGATCGATGGACTTTGCCGATTGAGCCTGGAGGTGGGCGAGTACCTACCGGTGATTGGTTGGACCTGGCGGTTATCCGGAGGATACCGACCAGAGTCGAGAGATAGATGCGGGATGATCCATACTGCCGGGGCCTAGGGCCGATACCGCAGACGGAGCCCGTGGGCTGATCCGGACTTACGGAGGCCGATGTATGAGGATTTGCGTGTCGATGATGGACACGAGTATTTATGATATTTTGGGTGCCGATGTTGGGCACTTGTGATTCTCAGAGTTGTACAGGATTCGAGGGCCGAGAGGAGTGCTGGCGCCTGAGTTTATTTGGGATTTGGGTGCAGCTTGGGCACCGATTATTTTTCCACGATAGATATTTCGTGTAGATGTTGTTTATCCCATGCTCAGCTATGATTATCATGTATCTCATCCTGTAGTTATTTTACCTGACAGAGCATTTGCATGATTATTGCACTTACTGCTTGTCGCATATAGATTTATCTGCTGGCATATGATAGCGTAGCGCAGTACGTACATGCTCGTGATTACTTTTATATGTTATCTCTATTCACGAGTTGGCAACTCACCCCCGTTGTGCCACAGTATTTGCAGGTTTCCTCTCAGAGTAGTCGCGGCAGGCTGCCTTTTTGCATCTTTTGGCTTCAGATACCACTACAGTTGGTGCGAGAGCTATTTTGCTATTTAGGTGGGTTGTGGTATCTGGTTACTTTTATTGTATACACTTTTGTATCCAGTACTCTCCATCTACCATATATGTACTTGACTTAGAGATAGTGTGAGGACGATGATGTATATTTTGTATTCTGGTGTCGAGCTCGTGGGAGCCGACTTTATATTTGCAGTTATTATTCTGGGATGTTACTTTTTGCTCATTCTTCGCTGTGGCGTCATATATTACTCTTGTGGTGATGGTTTCCGCTGTTGGGCGTGATTGCTCCCGGTTGGGATGCTTTGTTCATTATATTTCTTTTTCACTTATATCCTGTTTTACCCGATTCTCGGGGTTACTTTTACAAAGGAAATGTTGCCAAAATTATTATAAGGAAAATTTAACTTTAAAAAGAACCTCATTGAACTAATTAAGGTTTTCTAAATGTTTTCATTAAATGTTTTCAACACTCACTACTTTTAAATGGTTTTGATTCTGGGTTCGGCTTACTTAGTCGCGTTACGCCTGTAGACGTAGCGTGGTTAAGTGCCGGTCACGAGTCGAAATATTCGGGTCGTGACAGTCATCTACGTACAATACGTGGAAGATAACCCGTACAATACGTGGAAGATAACCTTACTCTCTACAACCTTCTTGTATATACAAGGTTCATCTACCATTTTGATGAAGTCAAACTCTTTGACTATCACATCAAAACAGATGTTCCATCTCCGCGATGCTTGCGTTGGTCCTGATGGACTTAAGCACAGCTTTGAAAGTCACAACTTTTCCATCTACACCAAGAATCTTCTCAAGGTCCACTTGCTCCCGATGGGTTTTACCCCTTCAGATGCAACATTCAAAGTTATACTTTGTTGGTGTATATGGATTCCATCTTTGATCGTATAGCATCCAGCCTTTTCATAGAGTCGCCACTCGTGATGGCTTGCCTGAACCTAGTTAGGCCATCATCAACCATGATGCAATCCTTGCTCCCACTGTCACCGAGAATACCGCAGTATCTTTCAAGTGGATGAAGAACCTTACCAGATTCGCGGAGAGGCTGAGGGTCGTTGGAGACTATTGAATCCTTTGGTTTCTCTAAATCATCAGCTGTTAGTCTGTCAGGCTGGAACAACTTCCAGTTCTACCTCATGTCCACAAATTTCTTTACAAGAAATTCCTTTTCTAAAAAGATGGCATGCTGAGAAACAAAACACCTTTTGCTTCTCAGAGTGGTAGAAGATATTCACTCACTAATGTTTGGGATATCCTAACAAACTTACAGGACTGACCTTGCCTCGAGCTTGTCCGGATTTTGCCTTTCAACATAGGCCGGACAACCCCATATCTTAACTTATTTAAGACATGGTCTCTTCCCATTCCATATCTCATATGTAGTGGTAGGCCCTGATTTGGATGGAACCCCATTCAATAGGTATGCAGCTTCTCAAGTGCATAACACCAAAAGGAAACATGTAACTCAGCAGTACTCATCATAGAGCGCACCATATCTCATAGGGTGCGATACCTCCGCCCCGATACATCGTTGTGCTGTGGTGTATATGAAGGAGTAAACTAAGAGAGAATCACATTCTCCTTTTAGAAACTCCAGGAACTCCATGCACAAGTATTCTCCTCCTCGATCACATCGTAGGACTTTAATACTTCTACCCGTCTGGTTCTCAACTTCAAGCTTATATTCCTTGAATTTCTAAAAAAGTTTCAGACTTGTGTTTCAACAGGAACATATGTCCGAATCTCGAGAGATGTGCGAAGAACCAACCTTGGCATCTGTAGACATCGGACCGTATACATCATCATGTATCCGTCCCTAGAGTTCAGTAACTTTTTCTCTGTTTCCAGTAACCGGAGTATAGGTCATTTTACCTTTGAGACAAGACTGACAAGTATCATAAGATGAAAATTTGAACATATTCTCATATTCTTCCTTATGTAACTTAGTCGGTCGTGTCGCATTGATATGTTCTAGTCTATAATGCCACAAGAAGGATTCGTTCATTTCTGAACTACTCCTCTTGTTTATGTTCTAGATACTTTGAACCATGGTTTTATTTAGAACGTATATGCTATTATATAACCTGCCTGATCCAATCAACTCTTGATTCAGGAAAATGTTCACAACATTATCATTTAATACAGAATTATATCCTTCTTTAACTCATTAAAGAAACCGATGCAATGTTGTATATCAGGTTCGGTATGTAATAACATTCGTTCAGAATCAATGTATTAATACAAGGTGATATCTGCCAACAGACTTGGCTGCAACAATTGCACCATTCTCTAACTCTTAGAGATATATCACCTATTCTCAGTTTTCTACCTTTCTGTTGCCCATGTAACTCTTACACATATGGGATCCTGATCCGGTATCTCATAACGTAGAGGATACTGAGAAACAGTTCTCGGTAATGAACACACCCAAAGAAGATATATCAACATGTACTTTATTCGATTAGGTGGCATGGGAGTCCGGATATTCCCTTATTTCCTACTCAGTCTTATAACAATTATAAGAAAGAACGAAACCAACGTTCCCCTGCTCAGTATAATAAGTAGATTCGGTCAAAACATCCATATTATAATCTTGATTAAGGCATGATATGGTCGCTACCGGTAGAGAGAGAGAAGAAAACACTCTGCGTGTGCTCTTGCAAGATCAGATTGGTTATTATTTTATCTAATCAGGATGGCTCCCACTGTTTTTATCAAATCTTCCTTCAAACCCTAAAAGGTAAGACTAGCCGGGATTAATTACACCCTACAAGTTCGCCAATCTTTCGGCCAGGCAAGTGTCGGTATTTTGAGGGAGGTTCCCCGTTCTTTCGCACGGACTTAATTAAAATAAACCTCGTTTTCCCAGGGGTGTAACCCCGTTAACACCTTTCTAGATACCTACTTGATCGGCTAATTGTAAGGTGTAAAACTCTCCAAGGAGTAACTCTTACTCGCAGTGGGTATCGGGATCCAACTATCACATAGAAGGTATGCAATCTCATTCCAAATTTCAACACTTGAAATTCCCAATAACATTCTACCCCTAGCGTCCTATGACCTTGATGGAGGTCAACAAACCATAGGCTGCTAGTCAAGTTCTACCCGTACATTTCATGATTGAATTAAACCCATCCGCACGATCCTTGACGGAGGTCAACAAGGCCGCACGACTACCTTAATCCAATCGCATCGTATGCAGCAGATAAGCACTAATCAGCTACCGCACACTATGCCTTGACGGAGGTCAACAAACGTAGCACGGATACTAAGTATTACTTATCTGAAATGACGGAGGGCTACGACAGGTATTTTTAAGAAAACCCTTTGCATAATGAACTTTATATCGTTGTAGAATCAAGTGATTTTGAAAAGGAGTGTTTTTGAGGCTTTTACTAGTTTTGCTAAAGAGGTCACTCCCGGTGAAGGGATCTCGGCTCTTTCCTTATCGAATAAGGTGCATGATATTTCATAAATACCACTATGCAAAGAAAAAACTATAGAAGCAACCAAAAGATAAACCGAGTGGGTTGTAGCATCTACTAGTTTCGTTAAAGAGGTCACTCCCGGTGAAGGGATCTCGGCTCTTTCCTTATCGAATAAGGTGCTGGATATTCTACAAGGAATACCGCTATGCAAAGCAAGAACTAGAGCCACCAGTTTTTAAAACATGTTTCTACAACATCTTAACATTTCTTTTATTTCTTTCATTAATCTCATTAATGAAGTCCCATCATTATGCTTCCCAAGCATCACATATGAAACGAAAGCATCAATATTAATTATATCTCATATATATAATATAAGTATTCGTCTCAGAACATATCAAGTGATCACATCACAGAATATTAGCAGCAGAAGAATCACATATGAAATATTGGATATACTAGGAACTCCGTGTTTTATTTAAACCAGTAAAAACACGGATTCCACGGTCGTGATGAATAGCCAAACCCACATCCCGAGACCCCTACGAGAGCGGCGAGAAACCTTACCAATTCTAGAGTCAGGAGACCCGATCTTGACTCCTTGAGATGGTCTCCCACTGGACCCTAGAACCCGGTTACTTGTGCTCCCCGCTTTAGGTCTATCATAATGCGGAAAAGTAAATAATATACATCAATGGTGACATCATCCTCAACCCGGAAGTGCCCCAATAAAAGAATATTACATACAATCTTTTACATGAATGAAAATGAAAAACTCTCATCTCACATAAAACCCCCGGCTTTTCAAAACACGACGATCCAATATAACATATCACAACAACACATAACATCACATGTCATCAATGTAAGTAAATATGCGTATCCCAATTGTCGTTGACGTATAGCAACGAAACCGGCGATACACCACATATTACACTTACGGTCGCAGAAAAGAAAGTGAAAAACTATAACAGTTGGAATCCGCAACTACCTTAAACATCATAAACCCAATGTATCACATACTTTGGATTTCATGCCCAACCAAATGAATTCCTTAGACATCACATGCTTAACAATTATAAATCCCACATTTTAGTCTCGATATTGAAAACACTTTCCAATAACCTGTCGGGTAATTCAACAATTTAAATATGGCATGGACGACAAAAATTTAAATATGGCATGGACGATGCCTCTCAAAACCTTGTTGCCATGCTAGACAACCCTGCAGTGGTATCAGAGCACAGTGGGAATCATACAAGACTCTATGACGATCTCGGGTCTACAGACTAACCTGTACCAGTTTCATCAGAGAACTGCTATCCGACGATATGTATAATACCATCTAGGAGTTCTCAGCGAGTCCGTCCAGTGTACCCAGTCTCCACTGAGCACCCGTATACCTTCTCTGATGTCAAACACCAATGGATATGGGATCATCCATCGCCCATCATATGGGTCGGGAAGTGCATACGCTAGTCTACTATGGAGCATCGATGCCCTGTCTCGATACTCCCATGACTAGGAACAATTATAGGGTGTACTTGTGGACTACCCTTAGCCCCACTAGTATGATCTCCATCATTGTCCTGGTAGTCAAGTACACATCCTAAGGGCTTTATCAACATGTGAGAGCAAGACAACGTCACGTATACAAGTCAACATGTTAAGACAAAGAGCAACCAGATAGCATACTATCATATCGAGCAAGAAAGTCCTCCCTATATATGTCCAAGCATCCACTACAATATACATCCATGTACAGTAATGGCCTCTAGGGCATACATATAACTAACATACATGACAATCTTGCTCAGTTGTATATAGTATATTATTTGAGTTGTTTTTATCTTGATATGTGTATTTATTTCAATTGATGCTTTATATTGCTTGCACATACTGATAAATACTCGATACAGTAGTATACTATTATGGTTTGACTTTATCTTAACATGTGCATATGTTATACTCGATATAACATATGGCGATTACATGTTGATAAAGCCCATAGGATTTTGCTTGACTATCAGCGTTATGGTGGTGATCATACTTGTGGGAGCTGGGTAGTCCATAAGCACATCCTTAAAGGTCCCAAGTCGCAGGAGTATCGAGATTGGGCATCGATACTCCAGTGTAGACTTGTGTATACATTTCTAGACCCCGACGAGGGGAGGTGACTGATCCCACAACCATTGGTGTGATCACCTAAGATTGTATACAGGTGCTCACCTGGGGGTGAGTACACTGGACGGACTCACCGAGAACCTCTAGATGGTATTATACCTATCGTCAGATAGCGGTTCTCAGATGAAATGAGTACAGGTTCGTCTAAGGACCTGAGGTCATCATTTGTCTCATGTGAGTTCCCACTGTGCTTTGATCACTATCTTACTACGGCTCCACTGAATCGTACAAACAGGTTTTGGTTGGGTACAGTCCCGAGCCACATGGAGGCAGTGGGTGATTGTCAGGCATTCGTCTCTCCCGGTATTGGTAGTCGATATCGCATTGTGTCCGGTTGGCTAGAACTATAAGAATTTGGTCAAGGCAGTTGAGAACTGCTGATTGTTAGATTAGTAGTTTCTTAGATTGGTCCTGAGCCAAATCGACATGACTTATCGGGTCAGTAGGGGTCTGACGTTTACCACCCCTAGACCTGGTATGTGATACTCTTAGACGAAGAGAACGGACTGTACGGAGATTGTCCCGGATAGGCTTAGTAGGAGTCCGGATGAGCATGCTCATCGGCCTTCTTTTCGACAGGTACCTGGGTAGCCGTTACGTACAACTAGTACCGCTGACGCGCTTATGGTTAAACCCACTGCCAGCGTACTGCCGAGTCTTTAGAGTTCCACAAAGAAGGTTTCTCTAGTTCAGGCGAAAAGATGTGGAGGCCGTATGTTTATACGTGCAGGGTTTTGATTGATTACGTGTACTAGTTGCGTAGAATTTAATCGGACGGTTTTTAATACTGGCGGTCTTGTTGGCTATAGTGCCCTCAAGTCAATTATTGAATCACAGGAACGCGATTGCGATGATTGAGGAAGGACCTATACCAGTAGAACAATTTTACTCAAGATGATAATATGCTATCTGGTTTGTCTTTATCATCATGTAAAGCATCAGGTGGCACTAAAGATCACTATTACATGTTGATAGAGTCCAAAGGATTCTTGCTTGACTACCAGCATTATGATGGTGATCATATAAGTGGGAGCTGGCTGGTCTGTAAGCACATCCTTAAAATGTCCCTAGTCGTGGGAGTATCGAGACTGGGCATCAGTAATCCAGAGTAGACTACTGTATACTTATCAAGACCCCGACGAGGGGCGATGGCCGGTCTCACAAGACATTAGTGTATGTCCGTCACCTATGATAGTATACAGGTGCTCATTGGGTTATGAGTACACTGGACAGGACTCGCCGGGAACATGCTAGTTTGTATTACCTATTGTCAGATAGCAGTTCCTAGGTGACATGAATACAGCTTAGTCTGTCGACCTGAGATCGTCATTTGTCTCATGTGAGTTCCCACTGTGCTTTGATCACTACCCTACTACGGCTCAAAAGAGTCATGCAAACAAGTTTTAGTTGGGTACAGTGCCGAGCCACATGGAGGCAGTGAGCGGATCGTCGGGGATTCGTCTCTCCCGGTATAGGGGGTTGATATCGCACAGTGCATGGGTGGCCATCACCAGAAATCCTCAGTCGGGGTAGTCGAGAATTACTGATTTGGATTAGTAATTTCTCAGCGGTGATGGGTTTCATACCGACACGAAATATCGCGTTATTAAGTGTCTGACTTTATCAACCCCCCTAGACTCGATATGCGATACTCTTAGACGAACAGACCGGAATGTATGGAGATTATCACTGACAGGCTCAGTAGGGGTTTGGATGAGATTGCTCGTCGGCCTTCCTTTCGCTCCAAACCTGGGTAGCCGTTATATACAGGTAGTGCCGCTGACGTGCTTGTGGTTAAACCCACTGCCAGCGTATTGACGAGTCTTTAGAGTCCCACACAGAGGGTTTCCCTGTTTCTGGCGAAATGATGTAGTAGCCGTATTGGATACGTGCAGGGTTCCGATCAATTGATGTACTTTGTACCCGTACTTTCAATCGGACAGTTGATAATACTAGCCGGCTCGGGTTTGAGCCGGATTATTAAATCAGGTATTGATTTAATAATTTACGTATATGTATTTCGATACGTATATTCTAGTATTATGTTCTTTGTGTTATTCTATCTTTTTGGGTATTCGTATTTCGGTACAAATGCAGATATATATATATAGTAGAATGTAATCCATATTTTTTCCGGAAAACATTCTAGAAGGTGGCTCCCTCATTTTTGGGATTTGACCATTTATTAGTAAATGGTAAATAAGGTGGAAATTGTGATTTGAAAGGAGTATGGTGAGAACCATGCTTGCATAGTGTGCACAAATGAATTATTAATTCATTTGTGCATACTATTCAAGTATGGGTGCTTTTTTAAAATGAAACAAATGTTTTACAAAACCAAGCATGCTTATTTTCTCTCTCATGGTGAGCTTCATTATTTTTTAGCATGAGTTTTCTCTTGAGATCTCCCTCACCATTTGTTCTTCACTCCTCTCTTGATTTTTCATGGTTGCCTCCACCTTCATCCACAACCTCCTCTCAACCCTCTCATGTGTTGAGAATCATGAGAGGAGGTGAGATGAGATAGCTAAACACTTGGTACACTCAGTACATCCTAGGCTTTCTAGAGTAGCAACCTAGAAACCCTAGTTGCTTCACTTGTATCCATTATGTAGAGCTAGAGCCATAACTACATCCCTCGGGTGGATCGTCTTCGACGAAGGAAGACCGGTGACCAAGTTTAACCGGGCACACTTCAAGGAGCTGAGGAGAAAGATGGAAGACCGAAGGACTTGGTTCTTTTGGTATAATCTTTCTAACTTTGTAGTTTAGCTTCTATAGTTAGATAGTATAGGGTTTATGGCCTCGATCTTGGGTGTGGTTTCGTTTGCGCCAGAATTTTTATATGCCGTTTTTGTTCCTCATCGGCCACTTTTGATGGCCAGGGTGCCTGTGAAACCCAGCAGTGGTATCAGAGCCACCCATAAACCAATACTAGCTAGTTTGCATAAAGTTAGAATATCGATCGACCAATTTTTCCAAATCGTATTTCCGTTTTGCCATGGTTTCTGTCGATTTTCAAACTTGCTCAAAAAATCTTTTTGTATAACTTAAAAATCCATGCAGGCATTTGTGGAGCACCACAAGAAATTTGGACACTTGAATCAATATTTTGGCCGTGGAACCGCCGCAAAACATGCCATTTGGCTGCAGTCCCGCCGCACTTTTGTGGCCAAACATCTCCAAATTTTTTCTGGCACTCTAATTAATGGAAGTATGATTTTTGTGATATTTAGTTTTGGCCCAGATTCATTTGAGTGCTGGTTTGCACTTGGGGCCTAAGCGGATAAATTTAGTCGATCGATATTTTAACCGTGTGTTTATCAGTACTTAGATTAGCATCTGCGACCGTGAATGTCACTTGATCGGTATAACCCGTCTAACTGCTATATGTCCTTTTAGACGAGTTTCCGAAAGCGACATTCACGTTGATGTTCTGTGATTGTGCTGATATCGTGGTTGGATTGTCGTGGTGGATAGCCGGTGGTGCAATGTTAGTAGTACAGTTCAGATTCATTTGTACATTTTTTATTGCCGGGCGAGCGTCCGACATGTGGACCGCCATCTTGTATATTATTTGTTTGAGGCAGGACCGGATTGAGGTCGATGTTACCCTTGTACATATTTTTTCTGTACTAGGATTACCCCGCGGTGGAGTGCACGAATAGCCGGGTTCTAGAGGGCAACGGGCCCGCATCTCATGGCGTTGAGACGGAGAGGGCCTTACTCTAGAATTGGCGGTCTATTCACTGCACTCGTAGAGGGTATAGGTTCAACCACGGAGGAGTGCTCAAGTTACCGGATTCCGTGAAGTGCTGGGTGGCCCATTCACTTTGTTAAAGGGGGTTGCCTCACTTCTAGGATTGGCGGGTAACTTTCCGCATTCATAGGGGTCTAAGGTTTTCATTGCACAGGCTATCCACACGACCAGGGAAACGTCGGGTTTTTCATTTGCGCCTCAAAGGAAACACGGTCTAGGGTTTCTTTCATTATGAAAGTTGAAGCTTGAATCAAGGACTTTCAGGTGGATCATCTAGGACAGAGAAGACCAGCAATCAAGTTTGATCGAGATCACCTAAGAAGATAAAGAAGAGGAGTGAAGACCCGAAGGACACGAGTCTTGATTAGTCTGAAATATTGCACATTTGAATGATTATTTTCCTCACTATTGTTAAGTACTAAAAGATGTTTCTTATAAATATAGAACATATGTGGGTTTATTTGTAAAATGTTTATTATCATATGTTTTATACATTATATTTAACATAATGAGGGAAAATAATGCATATAATATTTAAATGAAATCTTTGTAATTAAATATGGATATCATATCAAATATTTCTAATAAATATTCTTAACACATAATATCATATAAAATGGTTAGGATAATATCTCAAAAATACCAAATATTACTAACACTTTGATTTGAGATATTGTGCAAATATTATATCAGGTCTGGAATCCAATAGATCCGAGATGTCGGAATCAAAGCTGCCAAAATATAGAAGCAAATCATACGATTTAGCAACGGCAGAGATTCAGAGCATTATTCTCAAAATCCAGATAACGAAGAGATCTCCACATGTCAACAGAAGAAAGCATAAAAATTTCCATAACCTGATCCTTCAAGAGAGCCGCGATTGGGCAGCCAATGCATGATATTCGCGGCGGATCCGCGGCGCATCTTAGGCCGTAGGATTTGAGATTTTTTGGGTGTGATCATATCAACATATTCTAACGTTTGGCAATTAGGGTTCCTAGTTTCTGTGACAATATAAAGGACCGAGAGCTTCAAATGAAAGATAATCAACCGAAGAGATCAAGAGGTCCAAGACGATCCACGCATCCGAATTGATCATCAGCTGTTCATCTACTTCCAACAAGATACAGATCGAGAGCAAAAACTAGGGTTCTTGTACTCTACTTTAAAAGGATTTGTACATGATATAGTTGATTAATAAAGTTAGAGTTTTTATTAGTCTTTTCACAATTAATTTCTGCACTTTCTGCATCTTACATTATGATCTCATTCTTCATCCTTTCTTCTCCAACCATGCGTGAGTAATTCCTAACTTGCTAGGGTTCGTAGGATAGGGTAGATCAATGGATGATAAAATCATTTAACTCCTTTTATACATTTTAAAGTCTATAAACTTTAGCAAAATAAATGTTAACATCCTTATCCGGCGCGCTACCAATTTATTGATAGTCTCGACTGTGATTTGAGATTAGATTAACACTTGTTTTGTTAGGGGCTAAACATGAATAGAGATCAATGTAAGGACAGGGGTTAAGAGTGGGGAAACCCTAGTTTCTTCCAAAAGAACCCTAATCTACATTCATCACTTTCGATCTAGTTTAAAACTATTAAAAGATAAAATGAGTTATTTTTAATTAGTCATCCATTACTATCATATGAACCCTACAACCCTTTTCTTTATTAATCTTACATCCGTTACCGGGGAGACGGTCGGAATTTTTTTTCTTGCTATTCGGGTTGAATTCTTATTAATCCATATTATAAAATAATCAAAACCGCATCTAGTGTATTTAACGATTATTGTGCGAGTTTCGAAAGGGAGTCGAGAGTAACTGGAGCAAAGAATCAGAGATTTAATGCCTTTCAAAATAGTCCAGAGGAGCAGAGGGGAGCACTGAAGAAAAAATTATCAAGAGACCCCTCCATAGTGCGGCGGAACCACGTCATAAGTGGGCAATTGGCCGCGGAACGGCGGCGGAAGTGAGGAGTTGGGCCTCCAAAATCTTCAGGTAAATTTCTAATATCTTTCTCTCTCCTCTGAAATCCAATATTCTGATTTTTCCTACAGGATTCTTTGTAAATATCGCCGCTCAAAAATCTTTTTGCTTCTTTTGATATTGGTTTATTTGTGCATATCTTAACCGGACATTAATGGGAAATAACCTAAATGCAGATTAGGTGGGGATTTTATTACCCTTCCTAGGCCCCACAAATCACAAAACGAGCATGGTTTCACCATACATTAATTAAAAAATATCTAGACCAAGCCTCTAAAGACCGTCATGCTCAATTAGGACAGAGGAGGGTCGTGGGTAATCTATCGCTTATCGGCATCTCTCTTGTGGTGTATATGCAAGTGTGATTAAGGAAAGTGGTTACTTAATTATGCCCGCTATTTTCGATGATTCGTATAGCGGATACCTCTCACTTACCTGGCCACAAGAGCGATAAACAGGTGGTAGAGGATTGATCCTGCGACTTGTCCTTTGGAAGTCTAGGAGCGGTGTAGTACTTGACCTAGGTGGCCTTAGTTCTAGGGTTGATTGTGCATTTTTGTGATTTGTTGAGTCAAGCCTCACGTCCGACATTTTTTCAAAACTAACCTTTTCTTAAAATCGTTCTCACACATGCTGCTACGTACACTAAACCCGCTTAGTGCATGATCGTCTGGACATAAGATTCTAATGCCCGTCTTGTCCGCGTTTTTGCTATCAACTCCGAAGTCGGTACTTCTTCATCTTCTATTTCCCCTCCACCCACCACATGGATCGAGATGGACGGTTCTCCATCAGATTTTCACAACACCACTCTGCCACCACCCGTAGGTGTGCAGAATCCACCGTGCATCTCTCTCCAAGAAAGATGCTACCCTGTGCGTGGACCCCTTCCTACTTATCTATCTCTTCCACCAGCCAATGGGTATAATTTCGAATTAAACCCCACTTTATCAACTTGTTGCCCAAATTTCACGGGCTTGAATCCGAAGACGCATACGTTTTTATCACCAAATTCGAAAACGTATGCGCAATGATGGGCATAACCCAACTTTCATGGGATGCTATGCGATTGTGTCTTCTTCATTTTACCTTGTACGACCTAGCAGAAAAATGGCTTTATAGTACTGCCGCACATTCTATCACCAAATGGGACGAATTCGTTATAGCATTCCTTAAGAAATTTTATCCCAAACCACATGTGTTCAAAGCGAGATTAACCAGTTTACCCAACTTCCCAATGAACTATTCTGGAAATGCTTTGAGCGGTTTAAGGATCTTCTTCTACAATGCCCCATCACGGAATTGATAGATGGAAACTTTGCCGAATTATATATGAGGGTATTAATCTAGTGACAAAACAGATCCTAGAAATCATTTGTCAATGTCATTTCATGTCTAAAGACGATGGTGAAGCTTGGAAATTCCTGGAAGATCTCTCCGAACAAACCTTATAGTGGGAAAGCGTTAGACAAACTTCATCTAGGGCAGGTATTCATCAACTCGATATTTCTATCGCAGTGAAAGCCGAAATGGCCGCGATGCAAAAGAAACTCGAAGCTATAGAAAAAAAATTCTCATCGTCCTTCCTAAACTAAGTTACGCTCCCAAAAACCGTGGTTGCTGTTCTGACCCATCACACTTAACGGAAGAATGTCCTTTGAATTCTCCGTTTCAAGGTCAAGAACAAACTAATGCTGCTTTTCAGCAACGACCAAGAAACGATCCTTATTCTTCCACATACAATCAGGGATAGAGGAATCATCCTAATTTTGCTTGGAACCAAAACCAAACTCAAAATCAAAACCAGTTCCCAAGAAACTATCAAAGGCCTCCCCCACAGCAACATTAGCCACCACACCAAAATCAACACCTCTTTCAACCACAATCTTTTCAAAACCCGGCCAACAACTTTGATCCTTATAATAATATTTCAACGGCCGGTACCGATAAAACCTCTGCGCTGGAACGTAACTTAGAAATGTTCATTAATTAATCGACATAAACGATGGCTAATTTAACGTCTTCTATCCAAACATTAGTGCAACACACTGCTTCCCACAGTGAAAGCATAAAATCGATAGAAGCATAACTTGCACAGTTAAATGCCGCGATGAGCGAGAGAGAGAGAAATGGAGACTTCCATCTCAACCTCTACCAAATCTCAGCCACTCACAAAGCGCGAATATCATCCTTGAAAATCATAATGTTAGTGCCATAACCACGTTGAGATCGGGAAGAGTGCTGAACAACAATATTGGTAAACAAGTTGTTGACGTTGAATCAAATGAAACCCTGGTTACTTCTTCTAACCCTAATTCGTCTAGTCCACCCTCATCGTCTGAGCCTATTCTCCGTTCTTCCCTAGGCTCGAACCCTCATCCCACTTCCTTGAAGGAATTACCATCTACAACCATCCCAAATCCAATTTTGGGATTCATTCCATCCCCACAAACTTCTCCTCAAAAGTTGGACCCGACCCTTATTGATAAAGCTCCTTTTCCACATAGGTTGAGGGCCAACAAACCAAGTTCCCAAATGGAGAAGATTGTAGATATTTTTAAGCAAGTAACATAAATATCCCTCTCCTAGACGCTATCAAACAAGTTCCGTCCTATTCGAAAATTTTAAAGGACTTATGTACTAGGAAGAGGAAAACTCAAGTGCCTAAAAAGGTTCTTAATGAGTAATATGAGCAATTCTCTTCCCCAATTGGTGCCCATGAAACGTAAGGACTACGGTTGTCCTACAATATCTATAACTATTAGGGGTAAAAATATCAATCGTGTTCTACTCGATTTAGGTGCTAGTGTTAACTTGCTTCTATATTCTGTTTATAAGCAATTAGGGATAGGAGAGTTGAAACTTACGCTTTGCACTCTCCAAATGGCCGATCGATCTATCACCCAACCTCGGGGTGAGCTAGAAGACGTGTTAATCAAAGTCGGGGAATTTATATTCCCTGTGGACTTTATAGTTATAGATACACAGCCTGTAGTGAACCCACGGAACCAAATTCCGGTGATTCTAGGTCGACCTTTCCTAGCAACTTCAAACGCGATAATCAATTATCGTAACGGTTCAATGAACCTGTCCTTTGGAAAGACGACAATTGAGCTTAACATCTACAAGCTAGGAAGTCAACCATCAGAACGCTATGCTCATGTATGTTCGGTCGAAAAGATAGCTTCTGACAGTTGCGAATTTGAGGAGCTTCACGATTTTGATCTCGACGTCACTAGTGTGTTATGGTTTGATCCTACTGTTTATTATACATGTGAAGACCCTTCTGTCGACAAGTCCACACCTAAGTCTGAACCCTTTGACTTGTCGAATGATTTAGTCGAGCTATCCGAGTTTCATAACTCCCTTTCTGATGAGATTATTATTATCTTGATGAAAATTTTGAAGATATTTTTGCTGAAGAACTCGCATTCCTAGAAGACATGGGAGTTGTGATGAATTGACCACCCAAAGAAGTCGAACCGCCACCCCTTCTTCTTATCAAGAACGAGAATGCGAGTAGTGTGTAAGTGCACGGCGGCGCCCCGGCCGTCAATCCGACGGCCAAATGCGGAAGCGGTGATAAACTTTAATTTTTCTTGAACTGGCAAACCGCCGCGCACTAATACCCGGATCGAACCACTAACTAGTCCTAGCTATCTACAAGAATGGGAAGAGAGATATACCGACAAATCCGAGTCCTCCGGTCTTCTCGTCGTCGTCCCAATTTCCTGCGGAATGTCCCGTCTCCTCCTCGTCGCCGGAAGTGCACCACATCGCCTACTTCTTTTACGGGCTCCCACCTCAATGCCGAGGCAACTCGGGCACGAAGCTGGCTAGTCGACGTGCCCAAGATTCGCTGTAGAATATTGTGTAGGACTCAAGTCTCACTTTGGGGTTCATGGAGATGCCATTTTGATGGAGGGATGATACAAGAATTATGTGGAGGAACTAGGGGGTTTTTGGAGCATGAAATGAACAAGATTTCCACCCTCAAAAAACTTGGACAGCCCTTGCCCAAAAATGGCCGGCCTCTCTTGGTGGGGGAGTGAGTGAGAATGAGAGAGAGAGGTGATAGAATAAGGGAGCCATCCAATAATCCCAAGGAGAGAGAGAAGGAAGACTATCATGCAAAAAGGAAATCATGAAAGAATATGGTCACAATCACACCCACTCTCAACTACTCACCAACAACCATGATTGCACCAAAACCAATCACTCCAACAAGCTAATGATCACTTCCAAAAGTCATGCCATCATGAAGATAGAAGTCAAGGTCAAAAGAATGGTGCACCATCATGATACAAGGAAATATGCGAAGACCCCCTCTACAAATGCTTATTTGCAACAATGCAAATAAGCCCTCCTCCACCAAACTTCGGCCAATGAACGATACAAAAGAAATTGGCCGAAACGGAAAGCAAATTGGCAACTCCAGAAAACTGGTCCCGTAATAAATTACAGGAAAACCCCGATACTGTGCATACACACCCGCATTTGTATTTCGACCGAAATACAAATGCAATGAGACAAAATCTACACTGTACTATACTAGGATCCGGCTTAAACCAAAGTCGGCTAGTAATATCTGTCCGATCCTGATCCGTGCAATACCGCACGGATCTGATCGAACCCTGCCATATATCCATACATCCTGTAGTACAAACTGTCCGATCCTGATCCGTGCAATACCGCAGTATCTGATCGGACCTTGCCATATCTCCATACGGCCTCTACAACCTTTCGCCCGAAAGCTGAGTAACAGAATGTGGGGGACTCTAAAGACTCGTCAACACTTTGGTTGTGAATTTAACCACTAGCACGTCAGAGGTATAAGCCAATACGTAACGGGCTACTAGGTATTGACTAAAAGGGACGTCTGTGAGCGAACTCAGCCCGACAACCCTACTGAGCCTGTCAGTGACAATATCCGTACAGTGCGGTCCGTTCGTCTATGAGTATCGCATGGCGGGCCTAGGGGGTTGGTAAAAGTCAGACCCCCAAAAGCGGTACAAGTCGTGTAGGAGTGTAGCCCAGAACACCCTGAGATACTACCGGAATACCTACCAGTAAATCTCCTGCCTTGGCCAAGGAATTCGTGTAATGGCTCTCCTAGACACAGCATGACCTCACCCCCAATACCGGGAGAGACGAACCCCTGAAGATACGCTCACTGCCTCCATGTGGCTCGGGACTGTACCCAACTAAAACCTGTTTGCACGACTCCTTTGAGCCGTGGTAGGGTAGTAATCAAAGTACAGTGGGAACTCACACGAGACAAATGACGATCCCTAGGTTGATGAACTAACCTGCACACATGTCACCAGGGAACTGCCATCTGACGTCTGGTATATGACCAACTAGCATGTTCCCGGCGAGTCCTGTCCGGTGTACTCATAACCCAATGAGCACCTGGATACATCTTAGGTGATCCAACTGACACCAGTGGCTTGTGAGACCGGCCTCCACCCCTCGTCCGGGTCTCGACTGTATACACTAGTCTACTCTGGAGTATCGATGCCCTGTCTCGAAACTCACACGACTAGGGACCATTTAAGGATATGCTTATAGACCCCAGCTTCCACTTATATGATCGCCCTCATACTGCTGGTGGTCAAGCAAGAATCCTAGGGGCTCTATCAACGTGTAATAGCAACTTGTCAGGTCACCTGAAACAGTACACGATGATAAAGGTAAACCAGATAGCATACTATCATCTAGAGTAAGATTGTCCTACCGGGATAGGTCCTCCATCAATCATTGCAATCACGTACCTATGACCTAATAATTGACTCTGAGGGCACTATCTCCAACAATCTCCCACTTGCACTCAAGGCTAATTATTGCGATGTCGCATACTCACAGCCCGTGTGATACCGAACACCCAACTCCTCTACTAGTCGGTCTCAAAAAGCTTGTTTGCGAAACTATTGCGTTCGAGGAATAGCCTCAGTGAGTGGATCCGCTTTGTTGTCTCTTTCTATGTCTCTCTATATCTCAAGTTCGCGGAGAAAGCCATCTCCCGAAATGAGCAATACCTGTCTTAGAATGTGTCTGGATGTCTGATGGGACCTAGCTCATAAATGAACTCCAAATCCAAACTTCTTAGATTGTATCGTCAACTGAACTTAATTAGTATCCTGCGCCATGCCACCCTCAGTATTGCCTTGGATCACCTGTCCAAAACACTGCCTCTCATCGGAGGGAAAACTATAACTCTGACAACCTCCTTGTCTTCCAGGTCACCTTGGAAGCCTGAAATGATAACTGTCTCCTGCATGAGGCTGTCGTTATCATATCCCTAGAACATCCACTTATGTTCTAAAACTGCTTCTGACTGTTTCTCCTGGATTGGATCAATGTCAACTTATTGCATCTAGTGCAAGAACAACATCTGGTATGGTACTTGACATCTCATGATTGACTCAATTGCCTGAGCAAGTGATCTGCCAATCATGCACATCCCTCTCCCCTTTAGTCTATAAGACAACATTAGAGAGGGTGACTCCGTCACCTGCAGGTACACCACCATGCCAGGAGTTGTCCATTCTAAATACTCTTAGAATGCTGTCTAAGTACCCTGATTGGGAAACAACCCAAATCTAGATCTAAAATCATAGATCTAGTAACCAGTATGTCTGATATAATATCCAAGTCCCTTGTGGAGAAACTACTGTGTGACGACCAAAGTATAACCGATCGTAGTATAGGAGTTTCTTTTCCTACTCTGTGTATGTCATCCAAATACCAGGATATCACACTCTACTACCTTCTTAACAGATCCATCCCCTATTCTGATGAAGTCAAAGCCATGACTGTCACGTCAGAAATAGATGATCTATCTCCGCTACATCTGCTTTAGTCTATAAATAGGCATAAGCTACCTGTCCACCAATGCTTCCGCTGCTCCCACTGACTACGACAACCCTCTGGCAGAGTCATATAGACGTGCACTTCTAAAACTAGTTTAGAACGACGCTATGCTCATCCTCCCGCCGGGTCTCGCAGCCTGGAACAACAGCAATGGTAATTGTGGGTAAACCAGAACTTCCCTGTCACCGTCCTTAAAGCTACCGTAGTACCTCTCGGGTGCCTGAAGTTACCCACCAAAACTGCGGAGTGGCCAATGGAATGTCAAGCCAGATTGAATCTTTAGGTTCCTTATCAAATCTTCAGTAATCGTTTGCGGTTCTGGAATCACTTCCAGTTCTACCATACTCCCACTACTGTTTTTGAAAAAATCCATTTTTAATAAAACTGTGGCGAGTCTAGAACAATATTGCTATTGTTCATCCAGATGGTAGAAAGTCAACCCTCGTCATAGCCTGGGTCAACCCACAAACAGCCATTACAGAAACGTGCCTTGAGTTGTCCAGTGTCTGGTTTTAATCATAAGCCGGACAACTCCCCGTACCTTAACAACGTTAAGATACGAACTGTTCTATTTCCCATATAGGACCAGAGGCACTGATTTAACTGAACCAGATCCAAATCATGCAACTGTCTCCAGTGCATGTCAACTAAATGGAAGGAGGTCGATCAGCGTTACTCAACTTAGGAACACTTCCAATTATGAGCAACCTGAAAGAGAAGCAAGTTCTCTTAATCATTACTATCAACTGAATACCATGCACAAGTGTCTACATCTTCGATTGCTTTGAAGAATCCCGATACTTGCTACACCTGGTTCTCTACTCTATTCAATTACCAATAACTTCTCAAAATTCGGACCCTGTGTTTCCATGAAACACCTGTCTAAAAACTAGAGAAGTCATAAGTAAACCGAATATAGTACGAGGACCAACCCCTCTGTCCTGATGGACCCTGGACAACATACAATACTCTGTACAAGTCACTTGAGTCTGATAACTCATTCACTGTGTGTCGTAGGTTGAAAACTGTACTTATGGTCAAGAAGAATTACACCGCTGTTTAATGCTCCTTACCTAACCATCCACTGATATAGGTAAATGTCATAGACATAATTTCAGAAAGGTATATCTCACTCTATGAAAATAGACGTACAGATATATCAATTTGAAATTGGTGCATAAAAGCGGATATTCAAAACCAAATATTTGCCGACCGGCAAACAGCCCATGTGATTTCCTCAAATATCACCGATTACAACGAATCCCGATATAATGAGGATGATCACCCAATTCCCAATAACCTACTCCCACTCATCATCTGTAAAACCATACAGATGTGAGAATCAAACCTGGTAAATACATACCCTGGACTAAGTATCTAATCTGGAAATCAGTTTTCTTTTAACATTACACAGTGAAACTGAAACATTGAAATGTTTCGATGGGGTATCATGGTATTCCTAGTAATGCCTCTTCCAGATTCACGACTGTAACCGTATAATTCTTTTCCACCTCTCCAAATCCCATCATATGTCTTTAGTCTTTACCTTCTGTACACCCCTTAAGCCAAATGGTTTTCTTCCTTCCCTACTGTTCGGCACCAGCCTATGGTTTGGAAGAAGACTATCCAATAAGCATAATTGGTGTACTGTCCCAATCCTAGGAACACTCGCAATGAGAGAGGGTGAAGATAAAAGACAACCGAATAAACCTTATTCCTATTTCTCCTGAACCAGAATCCATCCCCGAACTGGAACAAGTTCCTTTCGAGTTCGTATATAACCATACGATGGAGTATCCAATAAACTGTGGATCTTCGTAGTGATACGGAGCGTCCTGGAGAAATACAAAGGTGATTTAGGATTGGCGAAGGAATACTTGGTTTGGTCGTGAATAGCAGTCGCAACTTACTTTGCCCTCTTACTAATCCCTTGCTTTGCTTTAACTTAATACCTTCTGCACACCATCGTTATGCTAATTGGTTTTCTTCATTCCCTACCGGTCGGCACCAGCCTAAGGTTTGGAAGAAGACTATCCAATTTACGTAATAGGTGTACTATCTCCTAAACCAAGGAGTACTCGCAACCTGAGAGAAGGTAAAAGGAAAAGAAAACTGAATAATCCTATCCGTTTCCTCCAGAACCTGAAACCATCCTCGAATAAATTCTTTCGAGTTCGTATCTAACCATACGATGGTTTTGTCCAATGGAAGTGGACGTTCGTAGTAATACGGGGTGTCCTGGAGAAAAGGGTAAAAGTAGGAGTGGCAATGAGGTCTGCAACTCTGACAATCCAAAAGCCAGTGTTTAAGAAGGTTCGGTTAATTTGGTCACTGAGTCATAGTCTTAGGGTCGGGTCAATGGTCGCTGCCAGAGAGAGAGAGAAAAGAAACACTCAGCGTGCACTCTATCCTAGATCAGAATGGTTATCACTTTATCTAATCTGGAAACCTCCCACTGTACCTCAAATTCTCCCCCAAACCTGAAAGAAGAATTAGTCGGGGTCACCCGAGGAGTAAACTAACTCATCAGTGGGAATCGGGATCCAACTCTCATCGCATGATAACGTGACGGAATCCGCTCACGGTGTCACACTCCAGAAGGTATGCGCATATCTGGCAAGTTTCAGTTCTTTTGAAACTCCCGATGTGATTTCTGCCCCATACTCTTATGACCTTGACTTTGGCCAACAAATCATAAGTCACATGTCAAGTTCTACCCGTCATTCTCCAGGTTGATTCGAATCCACCCGCACAAGCCCTTGACTTTGGCCAACAAGGCTATACGACTGTTCCAAACCAACGCATCTATTTATGTTGCATATGAATAACCAACAGCTTCCAAACACTGTGCCTTGACTTTGGCCAACAAACACAGCTTGAATACTATTGACTACCCATATGAAACGACGGAGGGCTACAAATGGTTTCTGGTGAAAACCTTTAACGTAAAGAACTTGATATCGTTGAAGGAACGGATAGCTTTTAAAAATATAGTGACGAAAACCGTTGCTAAAGAGGTCACTCCCGGTGAAGGGATCTCGGCTCTTTCCCCGTAGAATGGGGTGCAGGATATTCCAAATGAATACCGCGATGCAAAGCAAAAGTAATCGGCTATAGTGAAGTTAATGCCCTGACGCAAACTTTTGTCCAAGGGGTCACTCCCGGTGAAGGGATCTCGGCCCTTGCCTCGTCGACTGAGGAGCAGGATATTCCAACTGAATATCACGATGCAAAACAAAAGTGAACGTCCTTGCAATAACAGCTTTTGAAAAGTGTTCCAACAACATCAGATTAGGTTTGTTTTAACTTGCATTGATCCGAATCAATGCAGTCCCATCAATTGATCACACCACAAAGAACGAAAATATACTGATGTACGTATATGCCATCCGCATTCGCCACTGGGTCCCGTCATTACCCGTTAGGTTAGCTAACTAACGACAGAGCGGGGACTGGACTAGCGCGGATGAAAAACATATACAACATCTACTAATATATATACCAATATATTATATTCGCTCAAGGCGTGATACAAAATGCAACATCACAGAAAATGTACAGCATCACAGAAACAATACAGATATCTGGGATCCCCGGGTTTCACAGAGCCACTACTGAAACCCGACGTTCCCCTGGTCGTGTGGATAACCTGTACAATGAAATCCTAGACCCCTACGGGCGCGGCAAGTCACCCGCTAAAACCTGAAGCGAGGCAGCCCCCTTCAGCACCGTGAATGGACCACCCAGCACTTCACGGAATCCGGCAACTTGGGCACCCCTCCTGGGTCAACCTATACCCCCTACGAGTGCGGCGAATAGCCCGCCAATCCTAGAGTGAAGCCCCCTCCGTCTCAATGCCATGAGATGCGGGCTTGTTGCCCTCTATAACCCGGCTATCCGTGCACCCCTCCGCGGGGTAATCCTAGTACAGAAAGTAAAATATACATACAACGGGTACATCGACCGCAACCAGGTCGTGCCCCAAAATAATAATACAATCAGGCAGTGACGGCAGTCCACATGTCGGACGCTCGCCCCGCAATATCAAATGTACATAATACAACCACAACTGTACTAGCATTGCATCCAGGCTATCCCCCACGACCGATCCGCAACATCACAGCAAAAACAGAACATCAACGTGAAAATCACGTTCGCAAATCCGTCTAACCGGGCTATAGCAGTTAGACCGGATTTACCGATCAAGTGACATTCACGGTCGCAGATATAATGTAAATACTGTGAAATAATGTGTTTAAAATATCCGATCGATCAAACTTTAACAAGTGGGCCCCCAAGTACTACTGTAGTACATCAAGAAATTCTGGGCCCAAAATTAATATTCCAAAACCCATATTTTAAGCCCACAAAGACACTGTAGAAATTTGGTGCAGGGATCTCCACAGTGCGCGGCGGAACCGCGGCCCAAAGAGGGTTTTGGCCGTGGTTCCGCGCCTCCACTGTCGATTCACCCTGTCGAATTTCTACAGTAGCCTAGTGGTCTTTAGTACATCAATTTTATACAACCTGAAAAATTTTTGGAGACCAAAAAATTTCAACAGAAAACTGTCGCTTTGAAAAACTCGGTTTTGGAACTTTTGATCGATCGGAAATGCAAACACATTACACAAAGCTAGACTAAGTTAATGGCGAGGCTCTAATATCACTGTAAGTGCACGGCGGCGCCCCGGCCGTCAATCCGACGGCCAAATGCGGAAGCGGTGATAAACTTTAATTTTTCTTGAACTGGCAAACCGCCGCGCACTAGTACCCGGATCGAACCACTAACTAGTCCTAGCTATCTACAAGAATGGGAAGAGAGATATACCGACAGATCCGAGTCCTCCGGTCTTCTCGTCGTCGTCCCGATTTCCTGCGGAATGTCCCGTCTCCTCCTCGTCGCCGGAAGTGCACCACATCGCCTACTTCTTTTACGGGCTCCCACCTCAATGCCGAGGCAACTCGGGCACGAAGCTGGCTAGTCGACGTGCCCAAGATTCGCTGTAGAATATTGTGTAGGACTCAAGTCTCACTTTGGGGTTCATGGAGATGCCATTTTGATGGAGGGATGATACAAGAATTATGTGGAGGAACTAGGGGGTTTTTGGAGCATGAAATGAACAAGATTTCCACACTCAAAAAACTTCGACAGCCCTTGCCCAAAAATGGCCGGCCTCTCTTGGTGGGGGAGTGAGTGAGAATGAGAGAGAGAGAGGTGATAGAATAAGGGAGCCATCCAATAATCCCAAGGAGAGAGAGAAGGAAGACTATCATGCAAAAAGGAAATCATGAAAGAATATGGTCACAATCACACCCACTCTCAACTACTCACCAACAACCATGATTGCACCAAAACCAATCACTCCAACAAGCTAATGATCACTTCCAAAAGTCATGCCATCATGAAGATAGAAGTCAAGGTCAAAAGAATGGTGCACCATCATGATACAAGGAAATATGCAAAGACCCCCTCCACAAATGCTTATTTGCAACAATGCAAATAAGCCCTCCTCCACCAAACTTCGGCCAATGAACGATACAAAAGAAATTGGCCGAAACGGAAAGCAAATTGGCAACTCCAGAAAACTGGTCCCGTAATAAATTACAGGAAAACCCCGATACTGTGCATACACACCCGCATTTGTATTTCGACCGAAATACAAATGCAATGAGACAAAATCTACACTGTACTATACTAGGATCCGGCTTAAACCAAAGTCGGCTAGTAATATCTGTCCGATCCTGATCCGTGCAATACCGCACGTATCTGATCGAACCCTGTCATATATCCATACGGCCTGTAGTACAAACTGTCCGATCCTAATCCGTGCAATACCGCACGTATCTGATCGGACCTTGCCATATCTCCATACGGTCTCTACAACCTTTCGCCCGAAAGCTGAGTAACAGAATGTGGGGGACTCTAAAGACTCGTCAACACCTTGGTTGTGGATTTAACCACTAGCACGTCAGAGGTATAAGCCAATACGTAACGGGCTACTAGGTATTGACTAAAAGGGACGTCTGTGAGCGAACTCAGCCCGACAACCCTACTGAGCCTGTCAGTGACAATATCCGTACAGTCCGGTCCGTTCGTCTATGAGTATCGCATGGCGGGCCTAGGGGGTTGGTAAAAGTCAGACCCCCAAAAGCGGTACAAGTCATGTCGGAGTGTAGCCCAGAACACCTTGAGATACTACCGGAATACCTACCAGTAAATCTCCTGCCTTGGCCAAGGACTTCGTGTAATGGCTCTCCTAGACACAGCACGACCTCACCCCCAATACCGGGAGAGGCGAACCCCTGAAGATACGCTCACTGCCTCCATGTGGCTCGGGACTGTACCCAACTAAAACCTGTTTGCACGACTCCTTTGAGCCGTGGTAGGGTAGTAATCAAAGTACAGTGGGAACTCACACGAGACAAATGACGATCCCTAGGTCGATGAACTAACCTGCACACATGTCACCAGGGAACTGCCATCTGACGTCTGGTATATGACCAACTAGCATGTTCCCGGCGAGTCCTGTCCGGTGTACTCATAACCCAATGAGCACCTGTATACATCTTAGGTGATCCAACTGACACCAGTGGCTTGTGAGACCGGCCACCGCCCCTCGTCGGGGTCTCGACTGTATACACTAGTCTACTCTGGAGTATCGATGCCCTGTCTCGAAACTCACACGACTATGGACCATTTAAGGATATGCTTATAGACCCCAGCTCCCACTTATATGATCGCCCTCATACTGCTGGTGCTCAAGCAAGAATCCTAGGGGCTCTATTAACGTGTAATAGCAACTTGTCAGGTCACCTGAAACAGTACACGATGATAAAGGTAAACCAGATAGCTTACTATTATCTCGAGTAAGATTGTCCTACCGGGATAGGTCCTCCATCAATCATTGCAATCACGTACCTGTGACCTAATAATTGACTCTGAGGGCACTATCTCCAACATAGTGCACCATCACCGTTTCGTCCCTACCAACCGAGACATAAACCCGATCGATTCCGCCTCTTATCTCCCCACTTCTGCACATCTATGATCTTCCACCAACTATGGTGTTACATTGATAAAATATTTGAATGGTTGGTGTCGACTTTTGGTCTCTGTAGAGCTTTGCATAGACCAATAACTTTACCCCCCCTCATAATTTTAAATGCTTAATACTATTTTACTCAAATTTGGGGGGGGAGGATATTTTGGCTTTTGAAAGAAAATAAATTTTTACAAAATTGTGAGCCAAAAATAATTTTGGGGGATGATTTCAATGTCATTAATTCATGTCCCTGTTATTAACTTTTCCTTCCAAGTCTACAGGTTTTAAGCTTAACAGATGATATCAGTGAGGACACTGCTGCAAATAGCTTTGGGAGAGGTTTGTGCTTATTCACGCATCAATTTTTGCATTATACTAAATAAAAGCACAAAATTTTTAATTTGATAATGAAAGTTAAAAAGTGAAAAATACATATGATAGGAAGGAAAAGTTTAAGAAAAGCAAGAAAATTAGATATTTTATAAAGAAGTTAGTAATAGGTAGTCATGAGCTGTTGTCCCAAGAGTTAGTAAGATGAAGGGAATCACTAATCTGAGGATAGAAAGAAGTCTGAAAAATAGTCCATATTCTTGAGTCGAAACATCTGAACATTGATACCCTATTATATGCACTTGCACACATCTTGAAACTTAGGATAGTAGAGAATACCTTGAAATACTCTTGTCTAAAATCCTTAGTATGAAGGAAAATAAATATACAAACAAAAATATAAATGAAAAAAATGGTGAAGAAAAATGAACACTGGTTTTGTAATTACTTAAGGCAGCATAAAAAAATATAGTGAGACTGCTTTATCACCTAGTGCCTTAGACCAACTGATTTGGGAGCCACTGCTAAGCCTTAGGTGTTGCAAGACGAGGATATTTCTAATTACGTCTAAAAGAGTGAGCACATTTGGTAATAAGTTGGTTAGTATCTCAAGAAATATTAACGATCGCATGAAGAATGTGTGAGCAATTCCATCTGAAATATTCACCGACTAAAAAGTACTAAGGAAGATAGACAAGAGTATGATAGCTTGAATTGAATTCTTTAAGTGTAGGGATATTTTTTATACACACGTAGAGGTATATGATCGATGTTTGGAAGAAAGTTAAAGAGGAAGACTAAAGGCGGTGTTTTATTAAGAGGTGATGTGATTTCTGACATCTTTTCATGACTATTAAGATAGGGCTCATGACTACTAAAAAGCTAGTATAGTTTGAAACTCTTATTTTCAAGTTCTTTTTTTTATATGTTTCTTATCTTTGTATGTAATTTTCATCATCTTTCTTTTATTATGCGATTTTATGGGCGTAATCCGCTGAAAACCCTCAGGAGACAACACTCTTCTTACTAGGGACACCTAGAGATTTAAAGGCTTGTTTCACGTGCTCAGTGCAATCGTGTTGCCTACGAAAGTGTGCTAGTTTTTTTTCTTTATCTTTATCTTCTCTTTAATAACTAGTTTGCTCGAGACGATCAAAATTAAGTTTGGGGGTATTTGATTAGTCTGAAATATTGCACATTTGAATGATTATTTTCCCCACTATTGTTAAGTACTAAAAGTTGTTTCTTATAAATATAGAACATATGTGGGTTTATTTGTAAAAAGTTTATTATCATATGTTTCTACATTATATTTAACATAATGAGGGAAAATACATGCATACAATATTTAAATGAAATCTTTGTAATTAAATATGTATATCATATCAAATATTTCTAATCAATATTCTTAACACATAATATCATATAAAATGGTTAGGATAATATCTCAAAAATACCAAATATTACTAACACTTTGATTTGAGATATTGTGCAAATATTAGATCAGGTCTGGAATCCAAGAGATCCGAGATGTCAGAATCAAAGCTGCCAAAATATGGAAGCAAATCATAAGATTTAGCAACGACAGAGATTCAGAGCATTATTCTCAAAATCAAGATATCGAAGAGATCTCCACATGTCAACAGAAGAAAGCAAAAAAACTTCCAGAACCTGATCCTTCAAGAGAGCCGCGGTTGGGCAGCTAATGCATGATATTCGCGGCGGATTCGCGACGCATCTTGGGCCGTAGGATCTGAGATTTTTTGGGTGTGATCGTATCAGCATATTCTAACGTCTGGCAACTAGGGTTCCTAGTTTCCGTGACTATATAAAGGACCAAGAGTTTCACATGAAAGATAATCAACCGAAGAGATCAAGAGGTCCAAGACGATCCACGCATCCGAGTTGATCATCAGTTGTTCATCTACTTCAAATAAGATAGAGATCGAGAGCAAAAACTAGGATTCTTGTACTCTACCTTAAAAGGATTTGTACATGATATAGTTGATTAATAAAGGTAGAGTTTTTATTTGTCTTTTCGCACTTAATTTCTGCACTTAATTTCTGCATCTTACATTATGATCTCATTCTTCATCCTTTCTTCTCCAACCATGCGTGAGTAATTCCTAGCTTGCTAGGGTTCAAAGGGTAGGGTAGATCAATGCATGATAAAATCATTTAACTCGTTTTATACATTTTAAAGTCTATAAATTTTAGCAAAATAAATGTTAACATCTTTATCGGGTGCGCTACCAATTTATTGATAGTCTCGACCACGATTTGAGATTAGATTAACACTTGTTTTTTAGGGGCTAGACATGAATAGAGATCAATACAAGGGCAAGGGTTAAGAGTGGGGAAACCGTAGTTTCTTCTAAAAGAACCCTAATCTACATTCATCACTATCGATCTAGTTTTAAACTATTAAAAGATAAAATGAGTCATTTTTAATTAGTCATCCATTACTACTATGTCATATGAACCTTACAAGCGTCTTCTTCATAAATATTACATCCATAGTATATCTGTAACTACAACCCATCTTTCAATCAACTCATCTAAAGTAAGAAAAAGATTCACGTTTCCCTGCGGACGACCCGTACACATCGCGCTAGCTACCAGCGACACCGTCCTGATTGCGGTTACTTTATTTACAACACTACTCTTTAAAACACATCAATCAAGTCTCTAGGTATAACTCCTTTTCATAATAGCTATATCTCTTTAGATTGCTAGTTTCGGTTTATGGTTAGATTCTAGGACAAGTTTTCTAGCGCCGGAATTTTAAAAGTTAAAGTTTTTCGTTTCGCAACGGCCGCGGTAGACGTCCAGAACGCTAGGAAACCCAATATGGTATCAGATCCGGTCCATAAACCTTAACTAGATAATTTGCACTAATTTAGAACTTCGATCGACAAAATTATCTGAATCATATTTCTAAAAACCCAACCCGCCGTTCGAATTTTAAAGTTGTTCAAAAAATATTTTCAGTGAGCTTAAAAATATGTGCAGGGTTTTTCTGAGCCAAGAATTTTTTTTGAGCTTTTAATCACCAAAAACGACTGCTAATCTGTGGCCATATAGCTCATTTGGCCGCGAATCCGCGGCCAATTTGCAAAAAGGCTGAAAATTTTTTCTAGGGTTCTTGTCTATGGAAATGTGATTTTTTGTATGTTTGTTTTCTTCCCAGATTTGTTTGTGTACTGGTTTGTACATGGGGCAAATGCGGAAAGTTTTAATCGATCGAAACTCTAAATACTTGCTTTTCTGTGTATTTGTTTCTGCGACCGTGAATATCATTGAGCAGTATAACCCGAATGATTGCTATATGTACAATCAGACGGGTTTACGAACATGATATTCACGTTGATGTTCTGTGTTGCACTGATGTTGTGGATGGATTGTCGTGGTGGATAGCCTATAGTGCAATAGTAGATGTATAATACAGATTCATTTTTATATTCATTATTGCGGGTCGAGCGTCCGATATGTGGACTGTCGTTTCTTCCAGATTGTATATTCTTTTATTGGGGAATGACCGGGTTGAGGTCGATGTCACCATTGTATATATATTTTTCTTTTATGTACTAGGATTACCCCACGCAGGAGTACTCAAATAGCCGGGTTCTAGAGAGCAACGGGCCCGCATCTCATGGCTTTGAGATGGGGGGGCCTTACTCTAGAATTGGCGGGCTGTTCGCCATACTCGTAGGGGGTATAGGATGACCCATGGAGGGATGCTCAAGTTACCGGATTCCGTAAAGTGCTGGGTGGCCCATTCACTTTGTTGATTTGGGTTTCCTCACTTTCGGGATTGGCGGGTATTTTGCCGCGCTCGTAGGGGTCTAGGTTTTTCATTGCACGGGCTATCCACACGACCGGGAACGTCGGGTCTCATTTGCGGCTCAAATGAAACCCGAGGCTCCTAAATTATCCGCTATTCCATGTTTCTTATTGCTGTTATGTAATGTTGCTTATATCCTGTCTGGGATGAATGGTTATATATATATATTTATATATACTAGTAAATGTTGTATATGTTTTGCATCCATGCTAGTCCTACCTCCGCTCTGCCGGTAGTTAAATAACCTAGCGGTGCATGATGGGGCCCCATGGCGAATGCGAATGGCATATACGTACATTTTATTTTCGTTCTTTTCTGGTGTGATAGGAATTAATTGATGGAACCGCGTTAATTTTAATTAATGCAAGAAAAGAAACCTAAAAGATGTTGTTGGAACAAATTTCGAAAAAATATAGTCATACTCTTTTGCTTTGCATAGTGGTATTCGGTTAGGAATATCTAGCACTTCATTCGAGGAGGAAAGAGCCTAGATCCCTTTACGGGGATTGAACTCTTGAGCAAAAGTTTATGTTACTGTAGATTACTCAGTTTTCTTCAAAACCACTAGTTTTCAAAAGCAGAGCCTAAACCACTCCTTTTCAAAACTACCCGGTTCCTTTAACGATATCAAGTTCATTATGTTAAAGGTTTTTTCGCCAAAAACCAGCCATAGCCCTCCGTCATTTCAGATTAGTATTGGTTAGTATTCGTGCTACGTATGTCGTGCTCAGCCGAAACGAAGTGTTCGGCAGCTATGTAGTACTTTTATGTAGCATTAGATGCGATTGGTTAGGACAGTCGTATGGTCATTTTGGCTCAGTCAAGGACTCGTACGGGTGGGTTTAATGCAATCAAGATAATGACGGGTTGAACTTCATTAGGACTCTTTGATATGTAGGCTTAGTCAAGGTCATTTAGGTCGTAGGGGCAAAAACCACATCGGCAGTTTCAAATATACAGGAAACTTGCTAGTGTTGCATACTTTCTGGAGTGTGGTGACTAGAGTGGCTTCCATCTAGGTTATCACGTGATGATAGTTGGATCCCGATCCCACTGATGAGTAGGATTACTCTTGGGAGATATTTTTCACTTCATAATTAGCTAACCTATTAGGTGTCTAGAAAAGTGTTAACGGGCTACGCTTCTGCGGAAACGAGGTTTATTTTAATTAGGTCCGTGCAAGAGCACGGGGAACCTCCCTCGGAGTACCAATACTCACCTGGCTGAACGGTTAGCGAACTTGTAAGCTGAGAATGATCCCGACTAGTTTTCCTTTTAAAGGTTTGAAGGATAATTCGAGGAAGCAGTGGAAGCCATCCTGATTAGATAAAATAATAACCAATCGGATCTTGCAAGAGCACACGCTGAGTGTTTCTTTTCTCTTTCTCCAGGTAGTTGTTGGAGATAGTGCCCTCAGAGTCAATTATTGGATCACAGGCATGTGATTGCAATGATTGAGGGAGGACCTATCCCGGTAGGACAGTCTTGCTCGAGATGATAGTATGCTATCTGGTTTACCTTTATCATCGTGTACTGCTTTAGGTGACCTGACATGTCGCTATTGCACGTTGATAGAGCCCCTTGGATTCTTGCTTGACTGCCAGCAGTATGAGGGCGATCATATAAGTGAGAGCTGGAGTCTATAAGCACATCCTTAAAAGGTCCCTAGTCGTGGGAGTTTCGAGACAGGGCATCGATTCTCCAGAGTAGACTAGTGTATACAGTCGAGACCCCGACGAGGGGCGGTGGCCGGTCTCACAAGCCACTGGTGTCAGTAGGTTCACCTAAGATGTATACAGGTGCTCATTGGGTTATGAGTACACCGGACAGGACTCGCCGGGAACATGCTAGTTGGTCTTATACCTGACGTCAGATAGCAGTTCCCAGGTGACATGTGTACAGGTTAGTTCATCGACCTGGGGATCGTCATTTGTCTCGTGTGAGTTCCCACTGTACTTTGATTACTACCCTACCACGGCTCAAAGGAGTCGTGCAAACAGGTTTTAGTTGGGTACAGTCCCGAGCCACATGGAGGCAGTGAGCGGATCTTCGGGGGTTTCGTCTCTCCCGGTATTGGGGGTGAGGTCGCGCTGTGTCTAGGAGAGCCATTACACAAAGACCTTGGCCAAGGCAGGAGATTTACTGGTAGGTATTCCAGTAGTATCTCAGGGTGTTCTGGGCTACACTCCGACACGACTTGTACCGCTTTTGGGGGTCTGACTTTTACCAACCCCCTAGGCCCGCCATGCGATACTCATAGACGAACGGACCGGACTGTACGGATATTGTCACTGACAGGCTCAGTTGGGTGTCGGGGTGAGCTTCCTCATCGACGTCCCTTTTAGTCAATAGTTGGTAGCCCGTCACGTATTGGCTTATACCTCTGACGTGCTAGTGGTTAAATCCACAGCCATAGTATTGACGAGTCTTTAGAGTCCACCACACTTTCAGTTACTCAAGCTTTCGGGCGAAACGCTGTAGAGGCCGTATGGAGATATGGCAGGGTCCGATCAGATACGTGCGGTATTGCACGGATCAGGATCGGACAGTTTTGTACTAGTGGCCGTATGGATATATGGCAGCGTTCGATCAGATACGTGCGGTATTGCACGGATCAGGATCGGACGGATTTTACTAGCCGGCTTTGGTTTAAGCCGGTCCTAGTTTAGTACAGTGTAGATTCTGTCTCTTTGCATTTGTATCCGGACGGAATACAGATGCGGGTGTGTATGCACAGTATGGGGGTTTTCCTGTAATTTATTACGGGACCAGTTTTCTAGAGTTGCCATTTTGCTTTCCGTTCCGGCCGGTTTTCCTTTGTTCTTTCCCGGCCGGACTTTTCCGATGGAGGGGGTAATTTGCAGTTTTGCAAATTACACTTTGTGGAGGACTTATTTGCAAGATGATTAATTATGAAAGCATCTTTTCTTTTCAACCATCACTTGATTTGTATTAATGAGATTAGAAAGGATTTGAGGTTGATAAGAAAGATTGTTATGATGATGTTTAGGATATAGTCACCTTTCTACTTTTCCTACACTCACCTTCCTTCTATGGTTATGCTTCATATTCATTCCTCCACCTTATTCTTCTCACTTGATGAAAAATGGTAGAAAGAAAGAAAGAAGAAAAAGAAAAGAGAGAAAGAAAAAGAATGAGAGAGTTCATCTTAGTTTTGGGAGGAATTCTTCATCTCCTTCTTCTTCTTGTTTTGGAAAAATGAAAGTACCATTTTTCCTAATCCGATTCCTCCATCTATGGCAACCAACCCCAAAGTGAGCTATGATTCTACACTACACTTCCTACAGCATATCTTGAGCATGTCGAGTTGCCGGCTTCATGCGCGAGTTGCCTCGGTATTGAGGTGGGAGCCCGTAAAAGTATCCGGCTTCGTGGTGCCCTTTCCGACGAGGAGGAGACGGACGGAGATCCCGCGAGGAGATCGGAGTGGAGATGAAGACCGGAGGACTTGGATCGTCGGTATATCTCTTCCCCTTCTCTTTGTAGTTAGCTAGATTTAGTTTAATGGCCCGATCCGGTTTTAGTGCGCGGTGGTGCCGTTTTGCCAAGTCCGCAAAAATTAAAGTTTATCACCGTTTCCGCGTTTGGCCGTTTGATTGACGGCCGGGGCGCCGCCGTGCACTTACAGTAGTAACCATTTCACGCCGTAATCAAGATAATAAAATATTTGACTTGACCGAACCAGCTTATTACACAGGGCTAGGGAACGTCGGTTCAGCTCTAACTTGTGACAACTTTCATGTGTATGAGCAAGGGAAGAAGGACTATAAGGAATTCCAGATAACCCTATTGAAGGAGAAGCATTCTAATGTGACTCTTCGGGTGTATTTGTTATTGAAAACTGTTTATCGGTCAACCCTACCTCCTGGGTACTAGATACCGGATCAGGATCTCACATATGTAATTTATTACAAGAATTGAGAAAAAGTAGAATGGTTGGACCGGGTGATATGTCCCTCAGAGTAGGGAACAAAACACAGGTTAGTGCTGCTGCCGTCGGTGATATCACCTAGTATTGCCAAGCGTCAATACTATGATTTTGAACAATTGTTACTATGTACCTTCCATGCTCTGCAACATCATATCAGTATCTTTACTTGATAAAGATGGATATAATTTTGTTCTAGATAGAAATATCATGATCATTTACCTTAATTAAGTATTGGTTGCAGAAGGTACACTATGTAATGGTGTCTATGTTCTAAATCAAAACATAGTCTTCAACCTACAAAACACACGCGAGAGGAAAAGCTCATATACCAATGAAACTTACTTGTGCCATTATAGACTTGGTCATATCGGTGAGAAAAGACTAAGTAAGTTGCATAAGGATGGATATTTGAATACGTACAAATTTTCATCTTATGAAACTTGTCAGTCTTGTCTCAAAGGAAAGATGACCATCTCTGTTCACCGGACACGGAGAAAGAGCTATAGAGCTCTTGGGACTCATACACAGTGATGTATGTGGTCTGATGTCTATACATGCGAGGGTTGGGTTCTCGTACTTCATTACATTCACCGACGATCTCTCTAGGTTTGGATATGTGTATCTTTTGAAACAAAAATCTGAAGCTTTTGGGAAATTCAAAGAATATAAGAACGAAGTAAAGAACCAGACTGGCAAAAGTATCAAGATCCTCAGATCTGATAGAGGAGGGGAGTACTTAAACATGGAATTCCTAGAATACCTAAAAGAGAATGGTATTCTTTCTTAGATTACTCCTCCGTATACACCACAGCATAACGTTGTATCAGAGCGGAGGAATCGTACCCTATTGGATATTGTTCGCTCAATGATGAGTAATGCCGAGTTATCTTTTTCATTCTGGGGTTATGCTCTACAAATAGTGGCATACTTATTGAATGATGTTCCATCCAAGTCAATGCTTAAGACTCCATATGAAATATGGAGCGAAAAAAGACCTTATCTTAAACGTATTAAGATATGGGGTTGTCCGACCTATGTTAAAGTACAAAATCCGGACAAACTTCAGGCATGTTCAGTTTTATGTAAGTTTGTGGGATATCTAAAACATTCGACAGGATATCTGTTCTACAATACCGAGGAACAAAAGGTGTTTGTTGCTCGCTACGCCACCATTTTAGAATAGCAATTTCTTGCAAAAGAAATTAGTGGGAGCATGGTAGAACTGGAAGAAATTCTGGAACCACAAACTGAAACTGAAGAATTGGTGGAACCTTAAGATTCAATGATCCCGGACGAACCTCAGCCACTCCGCAGATCTCGTAGGATTTCTCGTCCGCCCAAGAGATACTACGGTTTTCTTATAGATGGGGATCTAGAGGATTGCATCTTGGAAGAAGATGATCCTACTAGTTATGAGTAGGCCATTAACAGTAGGGACTCTGTAAAATGGCTTGATACTATGAAATCCGAAGTATAGTCTAAGTACACCAACAAAGTTTAGACTTTGGATGTTGCTTCTCCTGGGGTAAAACCCATTGGATGCAAGTGGACCTTCAAAAAGATGATTGGTGCAGATGGACAGGTGGAAACCTATAAGGCTAGACTTATAGCAAAAGGTTTTTGTCAAAGACCATGAATGGACTATGACGAAACCTTTTCTCCAGTGGCAATGCTAAAATCCATTCGGATACTACTTGCCATTGCTTCCTACCATGACTACGATATCTGGCAGATGGACATAAAAATGGCCTTTCTAAATGGAAGTTTAGAAGAGTGCGTTTATATGGATCAGCCGGAGGGATTCGTAGATAGTGGGAGAAGCGGGAAGGTGTGTAAGTTGCTTAAATCCATTTATGGATTAAAGCAGGCATCGCAGAGCTGGAACATCTGTTTTGATGAGATAGTCAAGGGATTTGATTTCATCAAAAATGAAGATGAACCATGTATCTACAAAAAGATTGTAGGGAGAACTGTTGTATTCCTTATCCTGTATGTGGATAACATTCTCTTAATAGGAAATGACATTCCTATGCTGCAATTGGTCAAGCTGTTCCTGTCACCAAAATTCTCCATGAAGGACCTGGGTGATGCCTCCTACATTCTAGAGATTAAGATCTATAGAGATAGATCCAAGAGAATGTTAGGACTTTCATAGTCCAGGTACATAGAAACTATACTAAAGAGATTTAGTATGGAAGATTCCAAGCGTGGTAATATATCCGCATTGCACGGAATCACCCTCTCCAAAGAGATGCTCCCAAGGTTGATGAGGAGAGGATTCGCATGAGCACTATACCCTATGTTTCGGAGGTAGGATCTATAATGTTTGCGATGCTGTGTACCAGACTAGATGTAGCTTATGTCCTTAGTGTGGTGAGATGGTATCAGTCAAACCCGGGTGAGAATCATTGGACAGCTGTGAAGAACATTCTTTAGTACTTGAGAAGGACTATGGAGATATTCTTGGTTTACGGTAATCGAGACCTGCAGGCCGAGTCCTTTACCGACTCAAGCTTCCAAAGTGACAAGGAAGACACCAAGTCTGTTTCTGGTTTTGTTTTTACCCTCAATGGAGGGGCGGTGTGCTGGAAAAGCTCCAAACAGGACACCGTCGCAGACTCGACGATGGAGGCTGATTACATTGCTGCAAACGATGCCGCAAAAGAAGCGGTCTGGATGAAGAAGTTCATTACTGAACATGAGGTGGTTCCGTCCATTGTTGATCCGATACCTTTGTATTGCGATAACAATAGGGCTATAGCTTTAGCGAAGGAACCACAGTACCATCAGAACTCCATACACATCATAAGACCGTATCACCTGATCAGGGAGATTGTAGATTGTCGGGAGATCGAGGTCCGGAGAATAGATACAAAAGACAACACAGCGGATCCATTTACCAAGGCCCTCCTTCAAGCGTAGTTCAAGTGACTTTTGAGATGTTGGGTATGCAGTACTCCAACAACTGGCCATAGAGCAGACGTTGGGTATTTGGTACACCAATCACAGGCCTTAGTGCAAGTGGGATATTGTTATATATGTATGCCCTAGAGGCCTGTATTGTATAGGATGCTAGGGATATGTATGTACATGACAATCTTGCTCGGTTGTATATAGTATATTATTTGAGTTGTCTTTATCTAGATATGTGTAATTCTTTCTATTGATACTTTATATTGCTTGCACATACTAATAAAGACTCGATACAATAGTATACTATTATGGTTTGACTTTATCTTAACATATGCATATATTATACTCGATATAATATATGGCGGTTATACGTTGATAAAGCCCGCAGGATTTTGCTTGACTACCGGCGTTATGATGGCGATTATGCTTATGGGAGCTGGGTAAGCACTTCCTTAAAAGTCCCAAGTCGCAGGAGTATTGAGATCGGGCATCGATACTCGAGAGTAGACTTGTGTATACATTTTTAGAACCCAACGAGGGACGGTGGCTGGTCCCACAACCATTGGTGTGATCACCTAAGATTGTATACAGGTGCTCACTAGGGTGCGTACATGGGAAGGACTCGCCGAGAACTCTAGATGGTATTATACCTATCGTCAGATAGCGGTTCTCAGATGACATGAGTACAGATTAGTCTTAGGACTTGAGGTCATCATTTGTCTCATGTGAGTTACCACTGTGCTTTGATCACTACCCTACCACGGCTCTACTGAGTCGTGCAAACAGGTTTTGGTTAGGTACAGTCCCGAGCCACGTGGAGGCAGTGGGTGATTGTTCGGGCTATAGTGCCCTCAAGACAATTATTGTAATCGCAGGCTGGTGATTATTATGATTGAGGGAGGACCTATACGGATAGAACAGTCTTACTAAAAATAATAGTATGCTATCTGGTTTTCCTTTATCGTTATGTACATGTATTATGTGGTATTACAGATCACTATTACATGTTGATAGAGCCCATAGGATTCTTGCTTAACTACCAACATTATAATGGCGATCATATACGTTGGATCTGGGTGGTCTATAAGCACATCCTTAAATGTCCCTAGTCACAGGAGTATCAAGACTGGGCATCAATACTCCGGAGTAGACTAGTATGTACTTATCGAGACCCCGACAAGGGGCGGTGGCCGGTCTCACAAGATATTGGTGTCAGTTAGTCACCTAAGATAGTATACAGGTGCTCATTGGTTTCTGAGTACACTGGACGGACTCACCGGGAACATGCTAGTTGGTGTTATACCTATTGTTAGATAGTAGTTCCCAGGTGACATGTGTAAGGATAGTCTGTCGATCTGAGATCATCATTTGTCTCGTGTGAGTTCCCAATGTGCTTTGGTTACTACCCTACCATGGCTCAAAGTAGTCGTGCAAACAGGTTTTAGTTGGGTACAGTCCCGAGCCACATGGAGGCAGTGAGCGGATCGTCGGGGATTCGTCTTTCCTGGTTTTGGGGGTTGATGTCTCGAGGTGCACGGGTGGACATCACCAGAAATCCTTAGCCAAGGTAGACGAGAATTATTGATTTGGATCTGTAGTTTCTCAGTTGGTGACGAGCTTCATACCGACATGAAATATTGCGTTATTAGGGGTCTGACTTTATCCACCCCCTAGACTTGATATGCGATACTCTTAGACGAACTGACCGGACTGTACGGAGATTGTTATGAACAGGCTCAGTAGGGGTTCGGATGAGTTTGCTCGTCGGCCTTGTTTTCTCTCAATACCTGGGTAGCCGTTACGTACAGCTAGTGCCGCTGACGTGCTTGTAGTTAAACCCACTGCCGGCGTATTGACGAGTCTTTAGAGTCCCACACAGAGGGTTTTCCTGCTTCGGACGAAACGATGTAGAGGTCGTATGGTTTTACGACAGGGTTCGATAATATACGTGCACTTGTGCACGTATCATGATTCAGACGGTTAATACTAGTGGGCTTTGGTTTAAGCCGGATCATAGTATTATATTATTGGATTATTTTCGTCTCTTTGTATTCGTATTTTTTGGAATACGGATACGGATATGTATATACGGTGAGGGGTATTCTTGTAATTTTTTACAAAGATACTTCTAGAAGAAGACACCTCATTTTTTGAATAACCATTTTTGATTGAATGGTAAATGTGGTGGAGGATGAGGTGTTATTAGCATTTATTGAAGCATGGCTCACTTGGTGACTCATGGAGTGACTTATGCTTTGGTGAACTATTGAAGCATGCTTGATTTATTTGGTTTGCTTTAATAATTCACAAAACTTGGAGATTTTTTTCATGGATGGAAAAAATGCTCTACACTCTCATTTCCTCATGCTTCCTTTTTCTTCCTCAACCCTAAATATTTCATGTGTTGAGAAACCTTGGGTATTTGGAGACAAATTAATCCATCATCATACTCTACATCCTCTAGGCTATCTATTTTAGCGAACTAGGTACCCTAGTTACCTCGGTATTGAGATTGGAACTCGAACTATATACTCTCGGGTGGATCATCTTCGATGGAGGGAGACTGGAGGCCAAACTCGATCCATGACACCTCAAGGAGTTTATGAAGATTGTAGAAGATCGAAAGACACGGATCATTCAGTATAAACATTCTAACTCCTCGTTAGTTTGCTAGCTTATAGCTTTATGGTAGATCCGGGTTATCGGGTTGTTCTAGCGCCAGTTTATAAAAATTTTGTTCCGCAAACGGTCACGGTAGATGGCCAGGGCGCTGGTATAACCCAACAACTACATCTGGTCTTGTACACATCATCACATACATTATAGAGCTTACCGCAGAAGCGTACGGTATAATAGACATGCGATCCCTTTCCAAATCAGTCTTGGGAGACATCTTTTTGGAGAGGGTGATTCCGTGACAAGCCGGTAGATTACCGCATTTTGAATCTTCCATACTAAATCTTTTCAGTATAGTGTTGATGTACCTAGACTGTGAAAGTCCCAATATACTCTTAGATATATCATGATAGATCGGATCCCCAGAATGTAGGAGGCATCACCCAGGTCTTTCATGGAGAACCTTTGTGACAAGAATCCTTTAACTGATTATAGCATAGAAATGTCATTTCCTATCAAGATAATGTCATCCACATACAAGATGAGAAATACCACAGTTCTCGCTACAATCTTACTATAAATGCATGTTTCATTTGGATTTTTGATAAAGTCAAATTCTTTGACCGTTTCATCAAAACAGATGTTCCAACTCCGCGATGCCAGCTTTAATCCATAAATGGATTTAAGCAACTTGCACACTCTTCCGCTTCTCCCACTCTCTATGAAACCCTCCGGCTGATCCATATAAGCACACTCTTCCAAATTTCCATTCAGAAAAGCAGTCTTTATGTCCATCTGCCAAATTTCGTAATTGTGGAAGGCAGCAATGGCAAGAAGGATCCGAATAGATTTGAGCATAGCTACTGGAGAAAAGGTTTCATCATAGTCCAAACCAGTTCTTTGACGAAAACCTTTTGCAACAAATCTAGCCTTATAAGTTTCAACATGTCCATCTACACCAATCTTCTTTCTGAAGATCCATTTGCAGCCTACGTGTTTTACCCTTTCTGGAGCAATGTCCAAAGTCAATACTTTGTTGGTGTACATGGACTCCATTTCGGTCTGCATTGCATCCAGCCATTTTACCGATTCTCTGCTCTTAATGGCTTGCTCGAAGCTAGTTGGATCATAATCGTCGATGATGCAATCCTCTCTATCCCCATCTATGAGAAAACCGTAGTATCTCTCGGGAGGACGAGACTGCCTACTAGTCCTGCAGAGTGGCGCAGGGATGTCCGGTTCTTTCGAAACTTCTGGTTCCATCACGCTTTTAGCAATAGCTTGTGGTTCTGGAATTTCTTCCAGTTCTACTGCGCTCCCACTTATCTCTTTTTATAAAAATTGAGTTTCCAAAAAATGTGCATGCCAAGAAACAAAAACCTTTTGTTCTTCTGCTTAATAGAAAAGATACACCCTTGAGTTCTTTAGGTCTCCCACAAACTTATACAGTACTGAGCGTGCCTCAAGCTTGTCCGCATGTTGCCTTTTTTTTTTACAAAAGATGGACACCTCCATATCTTCAGATACTGAAGATAAGGTTTCTTCCCACTCCACATCTGATATGGTGTGGTAGGCACGGTCTTGGTAGAAACCTTGTTCATAATATATGCAGCTGATTCTAGTGCATAGCCCTAGAAGGATCACGGCAACTCAACATTACTCATCATGGAACGTACTATATCCTATAAGGTTCGGTTCCGCCTTTCCGATACACCATTGTGTTGAGGTGTGTATGGAGGAGTAAGCTGAGAGAGAATTCCATTCTCTTTTAAGTAATCCAGGAACTCGGCACTTAAGTATTCACCACCTCGATCAGATCTAAGTTTCTTGATACTTTTGCCTGTTTGTTTTTCTACTTCATTCTTATATTCCCGGAATTTCTCAAAGGCCTCGGATTTATGTTTCATCAAGAATACATGTCCATACCTTAAGAAATCATCCGTAAAAGAAATGAAATAGGAATAACCACTTCTTGCATGTGTAGACATTAGACCACACATGTCACTGTGTATGAGTCCCAAGAGCTTGCTCGCTCTTACCCCGTGTCCAGTGAATGGAGTCTTTGTCATCTTTCCTTTGAGACATGATTAACAAGTTGCATAAGACTGATATTCAATCCAAATATCTCTTTTTATGTAACTTCGTCAACCGTGTTTCATTGATGTGAACCAGTATACAATGCCATAAGAAAGCTTGATTTGATTCTGCAGACCTTCTTTTAAGAGTGTTCTGGACGTTGAAAACGTGGTGTTGGTTTAATACGTATATACCGTTGTTTAGTATACCCAACCCAATCAAACCATGATTAAGGTGGATATTTACGACATCGCTTACAAATGTAAAATCATAATCTTCTTTAGATAATAAAGATACAGAAATGATATTACAAGTCAAACTAGGTACACAAAAACAGTTGCGCAAAACCAAAATATGTCCACTTATCAATCCTAAGTGATATTCCCCTACGGACACAGCATCCAAGTTCGCTCCGTTAGCAACCCTGAGGGTCATATCACCCGCCTTCATAAATCTATGGCTTCTCAGTGCCTACAATGAATTACAGATATGAGATCCTGATCCGGTATCTAATATCCAGGAAATAGAATTAATTGACACGCAGTTTTCAATCACAAACACACCTGAAGCCGAAGCCATAACTTGCTTTGCATACTAGTTCTGGGCTTTCCAAGCCGTGTAATCCTTCTTCCAATGGCTCTTTTATGATAATAGAAGCATTCTTCCTTCCTTTACTTCGGCCCCCAACTTTTGCCCTTCCCTTCCTATGTACCTTACTTACACTGCCTTTCGGCTTGGTGGGGGCCTTCTTCTTCTTCCCCTTGGATCTAGAAGAGGAAGATCCCCCAATAAGAAGAGCGGGTGTCTTCCTGGATTTCTGCAGGGTGCCCTCAGCGCTCCTCAACATGTTGAGGAGTTCTGGAAGTGTAACATCCTTCCTTTGAATGTTGAAATTCAAGTTAAACTGGGCGTAGGTAGAAGGGAGGAACTGTAGAATCAAGTCCGTGTTCAACTCGTTCTCCAACGTGGTCCTTTAGTCCGCGAGCTCCTCAATGTTGTCGATCATCTTAAGGACGTAGTCCCCTGCAGATGACCCAATAGCCAACCTCGCTTGAAATAATTTCTTCGAGGTCTCGTATCTTGCGACACGAGATTGATCTCCATATAAATCCTTAGTATGGAGGATGATGGAAGCAAGGTCCATCTTCTCGTGCCGCATCTGGTGTTCATTATCCATAGATACCAACACGAGACACTTGGCTTTCGCACTGTCAATTTACCATCTCTTACGGATCTCAATATCCGCGACGCTGGAATTTGGACCTGGGACGGCGGGGGCTTTAGTAGTAAGGAGATAACCCAGTTTGTCATATGTTATGGCCATCTGGACATTCCTGAGCCAATCTTTATAGTTTGGCCCCGTCAATATGTTTTTATCTAATTGTAATTTAAGGCCGGTCATCTTGGTCGCTGCAATTAGGAGAGAGAGAAGAAACACTTAGCATGATACTCTTGCAAGTTTAGATTGGTTTTAAGTTTATTTAAACATGTTGGCTCCCATTGTTTCTCGAATCCTTCCTTAAACCATAAAAGAAGAATTAGTCATGATTAATCTCACCCTATAATTCTTGCTTAACCTTTCGGCCAGGCTGGTATTGGTACTTCGAGTGAGATTTTCCAACGCTTTCGTGAAGTTCCTTAATTACATAACCTCTTTTCCCTGGAGGCGTAGCCCCGCTAACACCGTTCTAGACACCTACTTGGTTTATAACATTGATTGTTTAGTGAAAAAATCTCCCGAGGAGTAGCGGATACTCACAGTAGGATTGGGATCCAAATATCATCGTGTGACAACCTTGAAGGAATCCTACCAAAATCATCACACTCCAAATGGTATGCAACACCAGCAAGTTTCAATTTCCTTAGAAACTCCCGATGTGGATTTTTTCCCCAAGCTCTTATGACCTTGACGAAGGCCAACATATTATAAGTCGCAAGTCATGTTCTACCCGTCATTGTCCAGTTTAATTTGAACCCATCTGTATATACCCTTGATGAAGGCCAAAATAGTAGTAAGACTGTCTCAAACCAATGCATCTATCAATGCTACAGATGAATACCCAGCAGCTACCAATCACTATGCCTTGGCGAAGGTCAAAATACATAGCTTGAATACTACAGATTACCCAATTGAAATGACGGAGGGCTACGAATGGTTTTGGCAAAACCGTGAACGTAATGAACTTGATATAATCGAAGGAACCATGATAGCATTTAAAGGAGTGGTTTAGGCTCCGCATTTAAAAGTTGCTTTTTGAAGAAAACCGAGTGGTTTTGAAACCGTTCCAACGATTCAGTTTTGGTTTGTTTTCTTTGCATTAATCAATTAATGTTGTCCCATCATTGAAGAAAGAAACGAAAATACAATGTATGCTTATGCCATCCGCATTCGCCACAGGGCCCCGTCATGCACCGTTAGGTTACTTAACTAACGACAGAGCGGGGGCTGGACTAGCATAGTGTTGGATTTTTCGCCTGTGCCCTGGCCATCTATCATGGTCGATGCAGAACAAAAACTGGCATTTAAAAAATTTGGCGCAAACAATACCCGCTCATGATCGAACTATTTGTTAGTTATATGTATGCCCTAGAGGCCATTACTATACATATGATGTATATTGTAGTGGATGCTTGGACATATATGGGGAGGATTTTCTTGCTCGACATGATAGTATGCTATCTGGTTACTCTTTACCATAACGTGTACACTGATTGTCTCTCTGTTACATGTTGGTAAAGCCCTTAGGATGTGTACTTGACTACCTGGACTATGATGCGGATCATACCAGTGGGGATATGGTAGTCCATAAGCACATCCTTCAAGGTCCCTAGTCGTGGGTGTATCGAGACGGGGCATCGATATACCAGAGTAGACTAGCGTATACCTTCTCGACCCATACAGATGGGCGATGGATGATCCCATATCCATTGGTGTTTGACATCAGAGATGATGTATGGGTGCTCAGTGGAGACTGGGTACACTGGACGGACTCGCCGAGAACTCCCAGATAGTATTATACCTTACGTCAGATGGTAGTTCTCTGGTGACACTGGTACAGAGTAGTCTGTTGTCCCGAGATCGTCATAGAGTCTTGTGTGATTCCCACTGTGCTTTGATTTCCATCATACCACGTCCAAGAGGGCATGCAAAAAGGTGGCTTTTGGGTATAGTCCCAAATCACATGGAGGCAATGAGTGATAGGAGGGGATTCGTCTCTCCCGGTATAGGGAGTTGATGTTGTGCTGTGTTCGATTGGCTATAACTGGAAATCCCTAGTCAGGGTTGCTGAGATTTACTGGTAAGTGTTATCAGTAGTTTCTCGAACTGTTATAAACCTCATATCGACACGACTTATCGAGCTACTGGGGTTTGACGTTTACCACCCCTAGGCGAGATATGCGACATATCAGACGACGAGACCGGACTGTACGAGAGTGTTACTGATTGGATTCACAGGAGAATGTACATGCTTGCTTGTTGATCTTCTGATCGCTCAATACTCGGGTGGCCGTTACGTTAAGCAGACCGCTTGCGGCTTATGGGTGTTTGATATGATCATCACCTACTGCCGGCGAATTGACGAGCCTTTAGAGTCCTACACAGGGGTTTCCTGGCTCAAGCGAAACGGAGTAGGAGCACATATGTGATATGTATGAGACCGAGATTAATACAATATGAGATACCGTATTCTATTCTCGCGATTCGTGACATTGATCGGTTGTATGCGATATAACCGGGTTATCGGATCAAGTGTTGATTCGATAAGTTGTTACACATGATATTAGTCGGTTATAGCCGGATTATTAAATCAAGAGTTGATTTAATAATTTAATGTAAAATTATATATTTGATATATTACATTACATTAACTAGTATTAGCTCACTTAAGATTTATTTTCTTACTTGATTGTGCATAAGTGTATATGTGATATATATTTGTGTACATATGAATGTGTCATGTTTGATGATACATTAAAGATGGGTGTATGAGACTTATACCAAGATTATGGTAAAGATTAGGCTTTTGTTTATATCTTAAGAATAACAAAAGAGAAATACTTTGTCAAAGTTCTAAAGCTTTCATGAAGCTTGTAGAAACATTGACAAAGTCAACTCTTTTGTCATTCTTAAGGATATTTAGTTAACCCAACCCTTAACCTTATGCTTTTGTTAATTCTCTACATGAGTTAAGCATGATAGCTTAACTCACCCATGGTTACGTTATTGAGAGAATAATAATTCATATGATGGATTATTCTTTCTTCTTCTTCTTCATCAAGCTCCATGAAAAGCTTGCTAGCTCCAATGGTGCCATGAGAAAAAGTGTGAGAAAATCAATTCTAAAGTGAGCCCACTTCCTACTTCTTCATCCTCTACCACTTGCCATGTAGTAGAGTGTGTTCTCTTCACAAAGTTCATGACCTAGTGAAGGAATAGCTTGAGTTAGTGTCTCCCCGACGTAGATCATCTTCGGCCTCGAAGTCATCGACCTAGCCCGCTCATTTCTCCGAGGAAACCATCGTTAGAGTCCGGAGTTCACGATCGTAGCGAAGGGGACATCTACACGGAGCTATTGAAGTGAAGGACCGGATCTACAAAGGATGTAATCCCTTTCACTTAGTGTTAAAGTTGTTTACATGCTTGTTTTCGCCTAAACCCTAGTTTAAAGATCCGGCTTTGGGTTGTTCGGCACGGCTAAAATTTTAATCGGGCATGGTTGATGCCTCGTAGACCCTTGTGCGCGTGCCTAGCAACCCTACAGTGGTATCAGAGCCAGGCTAGAGCTTTAGGCGAAGTCTGAGCGAAGTTAGAAATCCGATCGAACCCCGAAACCCTAATCTATACCCTTCTCTGTACATTTTTTAAAACTGTGGATTTTTCCAAATTAAAAATACTCAAAAAAATCTGCAGGGTTTTCTAGGAATTACTGTGCAGCACGTGCCCCTAATTCGACCAAAGCGCCGCGGAACCGCGGCCGTACCTGGCTTGCGCGCGGTTCCGCGGCCACAAAGGTGAATTATGGCACATGGTTTGCACAATAATCTCCGTCTGTAATTCCTGTGTTTTCTGGGAATTTTTAATTTATACTCAAGAGTTGAGTTTTCTGGGTTGTATTGGAGACTCGATGATTCGATCGGATTATTTAACTTTGTTTATTTTTTCCGGGTAATTTTAGAAAGTGTTAAAATTGTTCGACCGGATATCAATAACTCACTTTTTCCCGACCCAAAAAATTTCAAAGTGTTGGATTTTTTCCGTTGATTAAGAACGTCTAAATCGTGCAAGTAACGCGGTGGACCCTCTAGAAGACAATAAAGCTTAACTCGATTATGTGACCGTCTTGAACTGCCTATAAACCTTCGGGTTTGTGGCAGTACGGCGTGCCACATGTGAGGCGTTGGCTTGACCCTTCTACGGCTGGACCATTGGTACTGTGGCATGTGATGGATGTTATTAAACTAATTTTAAGTGTTGAATACATGTTGGGAAAACTTGGGTGTTTGTTTATTCGATTGGAAAGTTTAACATTCTCTATTTATCTGGAATGTGATATAATAATTGGAATCCACAGGTAGTTATGAGATAACTAATTTGAATGTTATAAATCTAGCACTTCAGTCTCAGATGATCGGTTGCCACGGGATTTTGATGCGATCAAAAGTCCGTCGCAATCATGTAGCGTACGCGGATACTTGCCGAGTAAACTTAATAGACAGCCACGCCCCATAGCCCCGACCAAGTGACTGTAGGAGAACCCCGTCGCCAAAAGCATCCGTTCGGGTGCTCGCGGAAGCGGTGTTCCACCTTAGTGCACTTCGTCGACGGCATCCGGGGGTACGGCCGTCTACTAAAGTTTGCGATGAGCATTCGATCAGGATGTCGGGAATCTTTTTGAATTGCCCGACTTGATATTGAAAAGAGTTTTCGATAATGAGACTAAAATGCGGGGTTTATAATTGTTAGGCATGCGAGGTCTAAGGAATTCATTTGGTTAGGCATGCGATGTCTAAGGAGGTTGCGGATTCCAACTGTTGTAGTTTTACACTTTCTTTTCTGTGACCGTAAGCATAATATGTGATATCGCCGGTTTCATTGCTATATGTCAACGATAATTGGGATGCGCATATTTACTTACGTTGATGACATGTGATGTTATGTGTTGTTGGATATGTTATCTTGGATCGTCGCGTTCTGAATACCCGGGGGTTTATGTGAGATGAGAGTTTTTCTTTTTCATTCATGTAAAATTCATTTGTATGTAATATTCTTTTATTGGGGCACTTCCGGGCTGAGGATGATGTCACCATTGTATATTATTTACTTTTCCGCACTAGGATAGACCCAAGGAGGAGAGCACAAGTAACCGGGTTCTAGAGTCCAGTGGGAGACCAACTCGAGGAGTCGAGTCTTGTCTTCTAACTCTAGAATTGGCAGGGTTGCTTGCCGCTCTCGTAGGGGTCTAGGGGTGTGGGTTTGGCTATTCATCGCGACCGTGGAATCCGTGTTTTATACAGGCTCGTATTAAAAACACGGACGTCCTAGTATATCCAATATTTCATATGTTTCTTCTGCTGCGATATCTGTGATGTGATCATTTGATATGTTGTGATAAATACTGTATATAGTATATATGATATATTATATAGACGTTACTTATGTTTTACACCCGCGCTATCCCTGCCCCGCTCTGCCGTTAGTTACCTAACCTAACGGTGCATGAGGGGACATCGAGGCGAATGCGGATGGCATAAGTGTACGTTGTATTTATCTGTGATGTTTAGGTGACTTATATGATGGGACTTCATTAATGTGATTAATGAAACTAAAAGAAACCTAAATATGTTGTAGAAACTTGTTTAAAAACTGGTAGCTCTAGTTCTTTCTTTGCATAGCGGTGTTCCTTGTAGAACATCTAGCGCCTTATTCGATAAGGAAAGAGTCGAGATCCCTTCACCGGGAGTGACCTCTTTAGTGAAACTAGCAGATGCTACAAACTCGGTTTGTCTTTTGATTGCTTCTATAGTTCTTGCTTTGCACAGCGGTATTTGTGAAATATCCTGCACCTTATTCGATGAGGAAAGGGCTGACGATCCCTTCACCGGGAGTGACCCCTTTAGCAAAACTAGAAAAGCCTCAAAAACATTCCATTTAAAATCACTCGTTTCTACAACGATATCAAGTTCATTACGCAAAGAGTTTTCTTAAAAACCTGTCGTAGCCCTCCGTCATTTCAGATAAGTACTACTTAGTATTCGTGCTGCGGTAGTTTGGCCCCCGTCAAGGCGTAGTGTACGGTAGCTAACTAGTGCTTATCTGATAGCATACGATGCGATTGGATTAGAGTATTCGCACGGCGTAGTTTGGCCCTCGTCAAGGGTCATGCGGGTGGGTTTAATTCAATCAAGAAATGTACGGGTTGAACTTGACTAGCGGACTATGGGTAGTTTGGCCTCCGTTAAGGTCATAGGACGCTAGGGGTAAAAGAATTATCGGGAATTTCAAGTGTTGAAATTTGCAATGAGATTGCATACCTTCTATGAGATAGTTGGATTCCGATACCTACTGTGAGTAGGAGTTACTCCTGGGAGAGTTTTACACATTACAATTAGCCGATCAAGCAGGTATCTAGAAAGGTGTCAACGGGGTTACGCCCATGGGAAAACGAGGTTTACTTTAATTAGGTTCGTGCGAAAGCACGGGGGACCTCCCTCAAAGTACCGACACTGGCCTGGCTGAAAGATTGGCGAACTTGTAGCGTGTAATTAATCCCGGCTAGTCTTTCCTTTTAGGGTTTGAAGGAAGATTTGATTAAAACAGTGGGAGACATCCTGATTAGATATATTAGATAACCAATCTAATCTTGCAAGAGCATACGCTGAGTGTTTTCTTCTCTCTCTCCAGGTAGTGACTATATCACGCCTTAATCAAGATAATAATACGGATATATTGACCGAACCCGCTTGTTATACTGAGCTGGGGAACGTTGGTCCCGCTCCAACTTATAATTGTTATAAGATAGAGCAGGAAATTGGGAATTACCAGAATTCCCGTGCTTCCCAAACGAAGAAAGTGCATGTTGATGCATCATCTTCGGGTGTGTTCATTACAGAGAACTGTTTCTCAGTATCTTTTACGTCCTGGGTATGAGATACCGGATCAGGATCCCGCAAATGTTATCTGTTACATGGGCTACAGAAAGGTAGAGAACTGAGAACGGGTGATAAGTTTCATGAGACAGAAAACGGTGCAACTGTTGCAGCTAAGTCTGTTGGTCACTGTCACCCTGTATTACCAGAATACATTGATTCTGAATGAATGTTATTAGATACCGAACCTGATGTACAACATTATATCAGTCTCTTTATTAGTAAAGAAATGATATAATTTTGTATTGTTGGATAATGTTTTGAATATTTCCTATATCAAGAGTTGATCGGTTCAGGCACGCTATCTAAAAGCATTGACGTTCTAAATCAAAACTACAGTTCTTAGTATACAAAACACACACGGGAGGAAGAGTTCAGAAATGAACGAATCCTTCTTGAGGCATTGTAGACTAGGTCATATCAATGCGACCCGACTAGTTGAAGTTACATAAAGATGCATATTTAAATTTGTTTGAATTTATATCTTGTAAAACTTGACGGTCTTATCACAAAGATAAGATGACCATAGCTCTGTTTATTGGAAACGGAGAAAGAGTTAGTGAACTCTTGGGATTGATACATGCTGATGTATGAAGGTCCCCTGTCTACACATGCTAAGACCGGTTCTTTGTACTTCATTACATTCTCTGATGATCTCTCAAGATTCAGACATATGTTCCTATTGAAACATAAGTCCAAAGCTTTTGAGATATTCACAGAATATAAATTAGAAGTAGAGAACCAAAAACGGGTATAAGTATTATGTCCTTTGATGAGATCAAGGAGGAGAATACTTGAGCACGGAATTCCTGGACTATTCTAAAGGAGAATGGGATTCTCTCTCAGCATTACTCCTCCGTATACACCATAGCACGATGGTATATCGGGGCAGAGCAATAGCACCCTATATGATATGGTATGCTCTATGATGAGTACTACTGAGTTTCCTATTTCCTTTTGGGAGTTATGCACTTGAGAAGCTGCATACTTATTGAATAGGGTTCAAATCAAATCAGTTGCCTACCACTTCATATGTGATATGGAAAGGGAAGAGCCCATATCTTAAGTTTGGTAAGATTTGGGGTTATCCGGCCTATGTCTAAAAAGCAAAATCCGGACAAGCTCGAGGCAAAGTCAGATCTGTGGAAGTTTGTTGGATATCCCAAGCATTTGCAAGGGAATATCTTCTACCTAACCGAGAAACAAAAGATGTTTTGTTTCTCAGCATGCCACCTTTGTGAAAGGGAATTTCTTGATGAAAATTAGTGGTCATGAGGTAGAACCGGAAGGAGTTCCATCTATACAAACTACAACAGATGATTTGGTAGAACCAAAGGATTCAATAGTTTCCAACGAACCTCAGCCTCTCCGCCGATCTAGTAGGGTTCCTCACCCACCTGAGAGATACTTCGGTTTCTCGATGACAGTGGGAGCAAGGATTGCTTCATGAGATGATGACCCAACTAGTTTCGAGATGGCCATCAGGAGTGGGACTCTGTAAGAATGGCTGGATGCTTAGTGATCTGAGATGGAATCCTTATACACCAACAAAGTATGGACTTTGGTTGCTTTATCTGAAGGGTTAAATTCCCATCAGGAGCAAGTATATCTTGAGAAGATTAGTTGGTGTACATAGAAAAGTTGAGACTTTCAAAGCTAGACTTGTTAAAGGTTTGCATCATTGACCAGGTATGGCTAATGATGAAACCTTTTCTAGGGCCTATGCTTAAGTCCATCCAGATCTTACTTGCCACGGCTACATACCACGACTACGATATCTGACGGTTGGGTGTCATGACTGCTTTTCTAAATGATGTTTTAGAAGAGAGCGTCTATAAGTACACAGCTAGAGGGCTTCGTAGACAGTGGGAGCAGCGGAAACGTGTGCAAGATGTTTTATGTGATAAATCAGGCATCGCGGAGTTGGAACATCTGTTTGATGTGGTAGTCAAAGAGTTTGACTTCATCAAAATGGTAGATGAACCTTGTATATACAAAAAGGTAGTAGTGAGTATGGTGGTGATCCTCGTAGAGTACGTGGATGACATACTCTTGATAGGGCAGTAGTTTCCTATGCTACGCTCGGTTAATCTCCGCTTATCACAAGGATTCTCCATATAGGATCAAAGTGATACCTACTAAATCCTGGGTTTTTGATCTATGAGATAGATCTAATTAGATGTTAGAATACTCACTAGTTGCAGTGAGATGGTATCAATCGATCCTGGGGAGAATCACTGGAAAGGTTCCAGAGTGATAAGGACGACTGAATGTCAGTCGCAGGCATTGTCTTTACCCTCAATGGAGGGACGGTATTTTGGAAGAGTTCCAAGCTAGATACCGTGACTTACTAGATGATTAAAGGCAAGATAAATCGTTATCAAGGATGCTACCAAAGAGGAAGTCAGGATATATATAAGTTTATGAGATGAACTTCGTTCCTACCATTGTGTGACAATGGAGTTGTGGCTTATGCCAAGGAACGCCCATCCCATCAGTGATCCATACATATTCTAAGGCAGTATCACCTGATCATGGAGATGGTGGATCTCCAGGGGATCGAGGTTAGGAGAGTAGACTTAGAGGACAATACGGCGGATCCACTCATAAAGGCCTTTTCCCAGAGAGAGACTATTATGGGATGGTTGAGTATGAGATACTACAACCACTGTTATCAGATAGCCCTAGTGCAAGTGGGAGATTGTTAGTTATATGTATGCCCTAGAGGCCATTACTATACATAGGATGTATATTGTAGTGGATGCTTGGACATATATAGGGAGGACTTTCTTGCTCGACATGATAGTATGCTATCTGGTTACTCTTTACCTTAACATGTACACTGATTGTCTCTCTGTTACATGTTGGTAAAGCCCTTAGGAGGTGTACTTGACTACCTGGACTATGATGCGAATCATACTAGTGGGGACATGGTAGTCCATAAGTACATCCTTCAAGGTCCCTAGTCGTGGGTGTATCGAGACGGGGCATCGATATACCAGAGTAGACTAGCGTATATCTTCTCGACCCATACAGATGGGCGATGGATGATCCAATATCCATTGGTGTTTGACATCAGAGATGATGTACGGGTGCTCAGTGGAGACTGGGTACACTGGACGGATTCGCCGAGAACTCCCAGATGGTATTATACCTTACGTCAGAAGGTAGTTCTCTGGTGACACTGGTACAGAGTAGTCTGTTGACCTGAGATCGTCATAGAGTCTTGTATGATTCCCACTGTGCTTTGATTTCCATCATACCACGTCCAAGAGGGTGTGCAAAAAGGTGGCTTTTGGGTATAGTCCCGAATCACATGGAGGTAATGAGCGATAGGAGGGGATTCGTCTCTCCCGGTATAGGGAGTTGATGTTGTGCTGTGTTCGATTGGCTATAACCGAAAATCCCTGGCAAGGGTTGCTAAGATTTACTGGTAAGTGTTATCAGTAGTTTCTCGAACTGTTATAAACCTTATATCGACACGACTTATCGAGCTACTGGGGTCTGACGTTTACCACCCCTAGGCGAGATATGCGACATATCAGACGACGAGACCGGACTGTACGGGAGTGTTACTGATTGGATTCACAGGAGAATGTATAGACTTGCTTGTTGATCTTCTGATCGCTCAATACCCGGGTGGCCGTTACGTTTAGCAGACCGCTTGCGGCTTGTGGGTGTTTGATATGATCATCATCTACTGCCGGCGTATTGACGAGTCTTTAGAGTCCTACACAGGGGTTTCCTGGCTCAAGCGAAATGGAGTAGGAGCACATATGTGATATGTGCGGGACCGAGATTAATACGATATGAGATACCGTATTCTATTCTCGTGATTCGTGACATTGATCGGTTGTATGCGATATAACCGGGTTATCGGATCAAGTGTTGATTCGATAAGTTGTTACACATGATATTAGTCGGTTATAGCCGGGTTATTAACTCAAGAGTTGATTTAATAATTTAATGTATAATTATATATTTGATATATTATATTACATTAACTAGTATTAGCTCACTTAAGATTTATTTTCTCACTTGATTGTGCATAAGTGCATATGTGATATATATTTGTGTACATATGAATGTGTCATGTTTGATGATACATTAAAGATGGGTGTATGAGACTTATACCAAGATTAGGGTAAAGATTAAGCTTTTTTTTTATATCTTAAGAATAACAAAAGAGAAAGACTTTGTCAAAGTTCTAAAGCTTTCATGAAGCTTGTGGAAACATTGTCAAAGTCAACTCTTTTGTCATTCTTAAGGATATTTAGTTAACCCAACCCTTAACCTCATGCTTTGGTTAATTCTCTACATGAGTTAAGCATGATAGCTTAACTCACCCATGGTTACATTATTGAGAGAATAATAATTCATATGATGGATTATTCTTTCTTCTTCTTCTTCTTCATTAAGCTCCATGAAAAGCTTGCTAGCTCCAATGGTGCCATGAGAAAAAGTGTGAGAAAATCAATTCTAAAGTGAGCCCACTTCCTACTTCTTCATCCTCTACCACTTGCCATGTACTAGAGTGTGTTCTCTTCACAAAGTTCATGACCTAGTGAAGGAATAGCTTGAGTTAGTGTCTCCCCGACGTAGATCATTTTCGGCCTCGAAGTCAACGACCTAGCCCGCTCATTTCTCCGTGGAAACCATCGCTAGAGTCCGGAGTTCACGATCGCAGCGAAGGGGACATCTACACGGAGCTATTGAAGTGAAGGACCGGATCTACAAAGGTTGTAATCCCTTTCACTTAGTATTAAAGTTGTTTACATGCTTGTTTTCGCCTAAAGCCTAGTTTAAAGATCCGGCTTTGGGTTGTTCGGCACGGCTAAAATTTTAATCGGGCATGGTTGATGCCTCGTAGACCCTTGTGCGCGTGCCTAGCAACCCTACACCATAAACCTATGCTAGCATATAATAAAGAGCTAAACTAAAGGGTTAAAGGTGTTATACCGAATGAACCAAGTCCTTCGGTCTTCCATCAACTTCCTTAGCTCCTTGAGCCATGCTCGAACAAGCTTGACCGCCGTTCTTTCTTCCGCCGAAGATGATCCACCTGAGAGATGTAGTTCATGGCTCTAACTCCACATCGAAAGCATGTGAAGCAACTAGGGATTCAAGGATGCTAGTCCAGAATGCCTGGGATGTAGTGGTCTAAGTGTTTATCTATCTCATCTCAACTCCTCTCATGATTCTCAACACATGAGAGGGTTGAGAGGAGGTGGAAGATGAAGGTGGAAGAAAACCATGAAAGCTAGAGAGGGAGTGAAGCTAAATGGTGAGAAGATGATAACTCAAGAAAATGAACCATCTCAAAAAATAATGAAGGATCCATGAGAGATAAAATCTCATAGCATGGTTTTGTAAAACCTTTTTCCAATTAAAATATACAACCCATACTTGAATAGTATGCACAAATGTAATATTTCATAAATATAAAAATATTATTTTTGGAATTTAATATTGAAATAATATATTTCGCGAAAACTATTCGATTTGCGAATAGAGATTTTTCGTAAAATGGTATAAGTATATACCAATATTTGGAAATTTATCGGAGATTAAAATGATTTTTTTTATTTTAATGATATTTATCTGATTTTTGGTCAAATCCGTGTTTTTACATTTTTCCGTGACTTGTGCACCATGTCATGTGCATTTTGGATTTTGTGTTTGTGACTTATGAGTTTGTGAGCGGTGTGAATGAGAAAAAAAAGAGTTGTGAAAAGAAAAGGAAATCAAAGAAAGAAAGAGTGAGTGTGAAAAGAGTTATGGATAAGAAACAAAATAGATATTTGTGTGAGAGAGTGAGTGTAGGGGGAGATATTTATGAGAGAGTGTGAGCCTAAGAGAGAGTTGGTTGCCCCTTTTCCTTCCTCCTCCATTGTTTCCTTAACTCAATTGCTTCATCTCATTCATCTCACTACCCCATGCATCATCTCCATTCCTTTTCCAAAACCTCATGCTACCTTCATTAAAACATGCACAAACTCATTCTAAACCCTTAGAACCATTCAAGTTTGGATTTTGAAGACTTTGGGCAACTCAAGAATTTTCTCTAGTTGCTAATGAGGTATATTTCTTCACTTTAGATTAGCAATTGTGTTAAATATCGTATTTTAGTTTAGAATTTGAGTTAATTAGGTTTGTGATCTTGGAAAATTACAAGTTTCTGTTAAGTGGCCAATTGTGGTGTAGTGAGTGTTTACAAGACCTTAGAGATTGATTTACTGGTCTGAAAATGAGTTTAGAACCCGATACACGAAGTTAGAATTGTTCCGTGTCGGTTTTGTGAAACCTTAAGGCCTACAGGGTATCTGGAGCAACCTGGGCCATTTATGAGAAAATCTAGCAAGTCCATAGACCTAGACAAATGACCAGAAGACCACCACCCATGTTCGATCCAATTCCGCCTTGGTATGGCCGGCGAGCTCGGATTTAGTGGGGATGTCGCCAGATTTTTAGTGGGTTCTGGGGTTGGGTTTTTGGCTGTAGCTCCTAATCCCTATATCCTATCCCCTGTACTTTCTTTTTTAGTTCCCATTTACCTGAGCCAAAATCTGGGAGTTGTTTGCGAGTGCTTGGGCTAATTTTTTCTGATATGTGAATTCGTGGTTTTGGTATTTGGGTTTGATTCCGTTGTTGGACGTTTGTATGTCAATGGACGAGGATTATTTGGTTGTTTTTGCATGCGTATGCTATAGGTTCTAGCCTATAAGCAATCCGTGTGCCGTATCGGTTTTTGGATATTGGTTTTAATAGAATTGTGATTGTGTATTGATTGTAGGTACTTTCGCGTGGACTTCCGAGGCGACGAAGCACATCAATTTCAGCTAAGCGAGGAGTTTAGCAGGTGAGTAGATTTATATTTACGGGGAAAGTCGGGTGGATGGCGTATAGCACCCCCGCAAATTTTAATGGAAACCGATATATCTAGATTATGGTTAAGGAAACCATGTTAGAAACTTATGGATATGGTTAAAGAATTAGTAGGAGAGAAGATATACCACGACTTAAGGTTATAGTTTATGGTTTAGTGTGACATGATGTGAGATATTGATGTGATGAAAAGAGTATATGATGAGATATGATGACTTGGTTTGATATGTCGTTATACGAATGTGAGTCGATATGAGATAATTGATACCTTTTCCAGTCCCATGATACGAGATTGATACAGATGTGACCTGGGACATAGGTATATAGATATATATAATGTTGTGAATCATGAGTGATATGTCGTACGAGACGTTAGGTCCGTACCCTCATCGTCATATTAGGTTGATAGAATCCCTAATTGTTTAATGCCGCCGTACGATGGGTTACCGTACGTGATGAGTTTTACCTTATGATTGATCCATACCCTTGACTAGAGGATGCCGTACAATGGATTGTACCGTACGTGATGTTATGAGGCTGGATGCCGATTGATTGATTCACAGACTCAGTTATGTTATAGATACGTATACCCTCTAGCATTTCGCTTACGATGTACTTTATGCTACATTCATGATATTCTCATTGCATTACATATACATGTACTAATACACCTACGCCATTATCGATGATGCGTATGTTACAATTACACAGATTGGCCGGCTCACACACTTTCATCATCGGTAATTGCTATGTCACTTACATAGTACAATTGTTACATGACTCATTTGCATGATATACTTGCTATGCTCACATCATTATGCTATGTTGCATGATATGTTTCTATGCTCACATCACTATAGTATGTCGCATGATATACTTGATATGCTCACATTTCTGTTCTATGTTTGCATACATCATGATTTATGATTATATGCATGGAGATGTTGTTTTCATGAGATTATTGATTTGAGAACTGTGGTTATATTTTAAAAGAAAATTATGTATTGTTTTAAAAACCAGGTTTCTCTTGATATGATATTTAGAGACGTCCACCATGTGTTTTCTCGGTTATGAGTTATGTGATACCCGATTCGAGGAGCTGGATGAGGCCATTTGCGGGTACATGGTGGACCCGGTATGGTACCCCGGGGCAAGAAAGGTATGTTGCGCAATAGACGATGAGCCTGACAGAGTGACTACTACCTACCGGTGATAGTTTTGGGCACGGCGGTTATCTGGAGGATACTGACTGGAGTCATGAGATGATATGGGCCGATCCGGACTGACGGTGCCCGAGATAGTTTGGCGCGACGGATATCGGGAGGATACCAATCGTAGTCGTGATGTGGGCCGATCCGGACTAACAGAGCCCGAGATATGAGGATTTACGTGTCGATGTTGGACACGGGTTTCATGATGTTTCGAGTGTCGATGTTGGACACTCAGGTTCCATGACTTAGTTGTGTCGTTGATGGACACACGTGGTTGATATCCTCATATATATATATAGGCATATGTTTTCATGATATTTCGAGTGTCGGTGTTGGACACTTGATCGCACACTTTTGGCGTGTCGGATGTTCAAAGAATTAAAGTATAACCGCGATCAGGACGGTGTCGCTTTGCAGCTAGCCGGTTGAGCACGGGTCGGTCCACAGGGAGATGGTGTTATCTTACCTTCTTGTCTTAGACGAGTCAATAAAGAATTGTATGTTTATTCGATTCTAACCTATGTGTTTTACCTGCAAGTATAAAGTTGTTAAGAAAAAGATACGAGATTATAAGCTAAAGAAATCCGTACTCAAAACCTTTGAGCCGAGTCTTGACCAATTGAAGCTAAGCAATTGGCAACAACGTGGATTAGGGGATTTAAGCGCGGTATTCGTGGAATCTGGCTTATTTACCCTTGTCCTTCCGTTCTTGTCTCTTGTTTTCGCCTCCGGCCAAACCGAACGCAACCGGTCGCGGTTAGGAATCACCCTTACCTTGTCAGGATACGGTGCCTAACGGAGCGCTTGCGTATGGTTTGGGCGGAGTTCAATGGAAAATACGGGAAAAGGAAATGGGCAAAGAAAACTTAACTTTTAATACCGTATTTTATCTTAACAACAATAATTACATTCATTCACAAAAGAGAACCAAAAAGAGAGAACAAAAAGAAAAGAACAAAGAAAAGAAAAGATTACAAGAAATTAAGTGCATGAATGTAAATTGCAAGTAATTAAAGTGCATGGAAATAAATTGCAAGTAATTAAAGACAAGAATGAAAAATGCAAGAAAGTAATTACAAGAACCATAGAACTCAAGATAAGCATGGGATCAATAGCCAACCCTTAAACTTGCAAGCTCAATCAAGAGGTTGCAAGATCAAGGGAAGGGTAGAGAACGCATGTGAATTGAAGTACTAAGGCGAGAACGAAATGATACAACCCCTTGAGACCAATGACCAAAACGTAAACTTGCAAGCTCACTTAAGAGGTTGCAAGATGAAGTTAAGGTAGAGAGCTCAAGGGGGAAGCTAAACAAAAAGGATAATACAAAAAAAACCTTCATCTTTATTCACATCCACAAAAAAGCTTCTCACTTACAATTTCATGGAAGAGGAATGAAGAAGAAGAAGAAAAAGAACTAAATCCTACAAAAGAGGCTAAAGAATGAACAAAAGAATGACCTTGGCTTTGGCAAGTTCTGCTGTATTTATAGGCAGAGGGTTGAAGATCTAGGGCAACATTCTGATATAAAATGAAACACCCAAAATAACCCCAAAAATTGTCAGTGAGAGGGGCCCACTTGGCCGCGGATCCGCCGCCAATACCCCCTATTGGCCGCGGATCCGCTCCCCTACAGTAGGGTTAGGGTGTGTGGTTTCTTGTACGGCCCTGATCTGCTGTCCCCTGTTGTCTGGTACACATATTTTCTGATAATTGCTTCCAGAATATCTTCAGATTCCTAGTCCAAGATTGCATTATCTTTTTTCACTTTTGACTTCTATCTCCCTCGAGCTCCGCGCACCCATTGATTCTTGTGCTGCCCCCCTCGTGCTCTGTGCTTGTCTGAGACACGAATGACCACTGTCATATGTCTTGTCTCTGGAACTGGTACTCGGCACTGGACGGATATGGATGACCGGAGCCCGGCTTTTATCTCCTGTGACAGATGTTCTGTATTTGGTGTAACTGTGGAGATTTTGTCTTGATTTGCAGTATTTGGCCTAAAAACCTGTACTCTGTAAATATGTAACAAACACGGATTAAAAGTACCTACCTATAAGCACACGAGCATAAGAATGGGCGGTATAAAATGCAGTATTCTGTTGTGAACAACACTCAGGTTCCATGATATTAGTTGTGTCATTGACGGACACGTGGATGATATCCACATGCATATAGACATATGATGTCGGATGTTTATTTATATATGTCATTGCATTGATCGATTGTTAACATATAGGCATATGTGGCCACCCTAGATATCATAGTATTACCTTCAGGATATAGTGATCTAGGAAATCGTTGTTTTATTTGATTTCTACTTGCTGATGTTTTCTACTCATAAGTTGGCAACTCACCCCCGTTGTGTCACAGTTCTTGCAGGTTTGACCGCTTAGGATCAGTTGCGGTATCGCTGGCGCACAGCTTCATCCAGGGTGTTTTGCTTTGGTAGGTGGGACATATGTTGGACCGTGCCCACTCTCGTACTGTTATATTCTATTGTATCTAGATAAACTCCATCACATCAAATCAGAGACTAGAATTGTATATTGGCAGACCTAGTCAGACTTGGGTTTTGTGCGAGACTTGAGTGATAGGTTTATGATCGCTTTCTTGAGTTTTGATGTCTTGCTTCTTTATTTGTTCTTTCTGGGTTGATTCTTCGCCGTTGGGCGTCGTATATATGTTATTGCGTGGTTGTGATTCTTCCAGTTGGCGAAGAGCCAGCTCCCGCTTGGGGATGCCTATATATTGTTGTGTATATGTATTTGGATCAAAATATACCAGGGAGGTGCTGCCCAAATTTTTAAAGACGAAACATGTTTTCAACTCTAGTATAATCCACTTGCATTTTCAAGTTTCATTAGCTATGCATCTAAAGAAAAAAATGATTCATTATACCTTTATTTCAAAACTGCACCCCCACTATTTTCCGCAAAAAGGTTTAAATTTTCTGGGCTTCGGCTTACTTGATTTACGTCACGCCTTTAGACGTTTCGTAATTTAAGTGCCGGTCACGTGCTAAATTTTGGGTCGTGACAAAGTTGGTATCAGAGCGTTAGGTTTAACCTTGGTTTGAGTCTGGGTTTGACTATGCGGAGTCTAGGGCATATATATTTCAGAACCCAGGCTTAACCTTACGGAACATAGACTTAACGGGGGGGGGGGGGGTATTAGACCCGAACTTTCGTTTCATAGGTTGACCTTGATTGATGTAATAGGTAGCTTGAGTAGAGTGACGTACCGTGTGTATGTTCCGCGGCATATTTACGATACGATACTCCACTTAAGAAACCTTAAGATTTACTTATCTTGAGTTCTGTGATACTATTCGTTCTTTTGATCATATATCCATTTGGGATCTGTTGATTCTTTCATTCATTGATCTATATTTATCGATACCTGTTTGAGGTTCCTGTCACCATGGTTTAAGCACAGATTGAGCTGCTGCTGGTGTTGCGATCAGGACGAGCTCGTCATAGATGGGGAGTGACCATGATGTTTTCTGGTGACATAGGGACGTGTAGGTATAGTATTGTGTTGTGATCTCTCGTTTGAGGCGAGTGTTCGGTTTTGCACCGGATGATTGGGCTATTGATAGTGTCTTCCAGATTGAGTGGACTGTTGATGTACAACCTACCTCAGAGATCTTAATGTTGTCTAATGTGCAGACAGATGACCCAGCTATTGCTGAGATTGATGGGATGCTGTTTCCAGAGTTTATGAGCTGAAACCGCTTGAGCTTTCAGGCAGAGATGTGACAGGAGGTAGCTAGTCTATCTCAAGTGGAGCGACTATTATGATTCGTCAGTTTTGATGTACCGATGCAGGCTTAGTTGAGTCGAAGAATTCCAGTTGAAGGATCTTACTTAGATCTAGATTAAATCGAGCAAGAGAGGGTGTTGTTCGTCGGATGTTTCGTTGTGAGATTGGTAAGTTGACCAGTTTCGGATAGAAGGACCTCACCCAGATGCGTTGTGAGTTGATCGAGAGCGGATGAATAAAGTATATTCCTCCAATATTGGGACGAGTTCCCGAGGACGTGTTCGGCTAGATATCTTCTACAGAGTGTTGAAAATACCGAGTTCGTAATTTCTAGTTCATGTGAGAGACTCCAGATTGACCGTAGCCGAGAATGAACTGCAATATGCAGACAACAAAAGATGACGTCGAAGTGGACGATAATAGAGACGAGTGGAACAAGAGGTTCGTGTGAGATGTTAACGAGCGGTCGTTACTCTCCGTTGATGCCATATGATTGATATGTGTGCAGAGGCGTTAGATACAACTAAATTTCAGAGGAAAGCCGTGATGGGGACACGGCTGTACGGTTATGAGAAAAGAGTTACGCAAGACTGCCAACCTTCGTACAGTTCGACATAGGTGAGATCCGAAGAAGCTATGAGCAGGTTCTTTCCAGGACACCGCAGCGATAGAAACTTGCACCCAGGATCAGTTATATCGTGCATATTCAGAGGGCCAGATGCCATCGTCAGTATTGTGCCATTGCGAGTGGTCATGTTGATTGGCCAAACGGTGATCAGATGAGTTCTAGAGCGGTATTGTTCCTTTAGTACACTTGACCGGGACGACGAGCAGAAAGATTGCGAGATTGGTAATCTATAGAAGAACAGGGAACCCAGAGACAAGAGATGCCAGACCGTAAGCAGAAGGCAGGTAGATGATCTTGCTCTGCCAGTCTGGGCGCACCGGCATATTTTTCGACATTGTAGGAGGTGTACCTCAATGTCAGTTATTGCGATTTGTGTTCCGTGATCCGAATATCACACTTTTATTACTTAGACATGAGTTACGATGATTGGGTTTCATGATTTATGTTCTTGTGCACCATGGTTGCACCTGCTGGAGATTTATATTTTATGCACATTTACTGCACTTGATTATGTTTTATACACTGCTACATTGGTTTATGATTTGTGCATATTTATTGCACTTGGTATCAATTTGTGCCTTCATTGCACATATTTATTGTTTCGTGGATTCGATACAGTTGATTTGATTTCGTGCATGTTGTATGCACTTGCCTTTACATATGCACTCGGTATAGCTTATATGTGCTTGCGGTGCATTGGGATAGGTTTTGTGTATGCAGTTGCACACGTTTATGATTTTAATACATCTTGGTACACTCGGTGTTGCTTTTTATACGCATTTGAGTTATTGATGAGTTTCCGTGCATTTGTTGCACTGGATTGGTATTTTGTGCATTGTTGCACCAGATTGTATTTCATGCATTAGTTGCACCGGATTTATATTTCGTGCATGGGTTGCACCGGATTGTATTTCGTGCATGAGTTGCACTAGATTGTAATTCGTTCATTAGTCGTACCAGATTTATATTTCGTGCATGGGTTGCACCAGATTGTATTTCGTGCATTAGTTGCACCGGATTTATATTTCGTTCATGGGTTGCACCGGATTTATATTTCGTGCATTGTTGCACAGGATTCGTATTTCGTGCATTAGTAGCAACATATTTATATTTCGTGCATTGGTTGCATCAGATTGTATTTCATGCATTTGTTGCACCGGATTTGTATTTCGTGTATTGGTTGCACCGGATTATATTTTCGTGCGCATCTACACTTGATGTTCGTTATCGTGCACACTATTGCACTAGATGTTTTATACGGACCAGACGCACTTGATTTATATTTTCGTGCATGTTGGGCACATGATATGAGATTTTGTGCACACCAGGTGCGATGGGAATTTTTATTCGTGCATGTTGGATGCATATGATTGAGATTTTTATTCGTGCATGTTGGATGCGCTCTATTGGGATTTTTATTCGTGCATGTTGGATGCACTTGATTGTGATTTTCATTCATGCATGTTAGTTGCACTGGGTAGAGATTTTCGTGCACTATAGATGCATTTGATATTGTTGTCGTGCACATCCATTGCACTGGACAGATGCTTCCGTGCACACCAGTTGCACTTAGTTTTGCTTTTGTGCATATTCATGGCAATTGTATTGAATTTGATTTCCGTGCGCACCAGACGCGTGTGATGTTGGATACGCCTTTCGAGACTGATTTTATTTATGAGTATCGCGTTTTGATGATGGATACTATATTCTATAGTAGCCGAGCAGGACTGGTCTGAGGACAGTGCCTGTGTACTTTTGCATGCATAAAAAGTTTACCAAGAGGTTTTCAAAAAGGAGCTATAGTCTCGCTATTTAGTACGTGTCCGTGAGTGACATGAAATTTTATAAAGAGATCCTCTGGGATATCTCGAAAAGGAAGGACGTATAATTTGAGCAAACCATATATAAGTATATTTTTACTACTTTACAAATGACCGTCCACCATTTGTGCCGTGAGCTACGCATAGCACGGTGATTTGGGAAATATTTGTGATGAGTTATTCAGCTTTTAAAATGGTTTTACAAAGATACGTGCTATATATGTATTATGATTTTAGCTATAGTGCATTTGAATTCCAATAGTGGAATTCGAGATTCATATTTCCATTTTTAACTCCGATGATTGCGTGATGCTTGACGGAGTTTGATTTGAGTTTCGTACTCGTTTTCAGGCGCACATGATACGCTGTGGTATTTCTGTATCTTCCGTGTTTTCGGAGCCCCGTTGATTTGAGTTGATTTTCGAAATGTTTTAGTATTTGGGGAGTTAAATTTAAATTTGGGAACCGAATTTGTTTAAGGGGGGAAGACTGTAACATTTCAGAAATATAAAAATATTATTTTTAGAATTTAATATTAAAATAATATATTTCATGAAAACTATTCGATTTGCGAATAGGGATTTTTCGTAAAATGGTATAAGTATATACCAATATTTGGAAATTTATCGGAGATTAAAATGATTTATTTATTTTAATGATATTTATCGGATTTTTGGTCAAATCCTTGTTTTTACATTTTTCCGTGACTTGTGCACCATGTCATGTGCATGTTGGTTTTGTGTATGTGACTTATGAGTTTGTGAGTAGTGTGAATGAGAAAAGAAAAGAGTTGTGAAAAGAAAAGGAAATCAAAGAAAGAAAGAGTGAGTGTGAAAAGAGTTATGGATAAGAAACAAAATAGATATTTGTGTGAGAGAGTGAGTGTAGGGGGATATATTTGTGAGAGAGAGTGAGCCTAAGAGAGAGTTGGCTGCCCCTTTTCCTTCCTCCTCCATTGTTTCCTCAACTCAATTGCTTCATCTCATTCATCTCACTACCTCATGCATCATCTCCATTCCTTTTCCAAAACCTCATGCCACCTTCATTAAAAACATGCACAAACTCATTCTAAACCCTTAGAACCATTTAAGTTTGGATTTTGAAGACTTTGGGCAACTCAAGAATTTTCTCTAGTTGCTAATGAGGTATATCTCTTCACTTTAGATTAGTAATTGTGTTAAATATCGTATTTTAGTTTAGAATTTGAGTTAATTAGGTTTGTGATCATGGAAAATTACAAGTTGCTGTTAAGTGGCCAATTAAGGTGTAATGAGTGTTTAAAAGACCTTAGAGATTGGTTTACTGGCTTGGAAATGAGTTTAGAACCCGATACACGAAGTTAGAATTGTTCTGTGTCGGTTTTGTGAAACCTTAAGGCCTACAGGGTATCTGGAGCAGCCTGGGACATTTATGAGAAAATCTAGCAAGACCATAGACCTAGGAAAACGACCAGAAGACCACCACCCAAGTTTGAGCCAATTCTGCCTTGGTATGGAAGGCGAGCTCGGATTTAGTGGGGATGTCGCCGGATTTTTAGTGGGTTATGGGGTTGGGTTTTTGGCTGTAGCTCCTAATCCCTATAGCCTATCCCCTGTACTTGCTTGTTTAGTTCCCATTTACCCGAGCCAAAATCTGGGAGTTGTTTGCGAGTGCTTGGGCTAATGTTTTCCAATATGTGAATTCGTGGTTTTGGTATTTGGGTTTGATTCCATTGTTGGACGTTTGTACGTCAACGGACGAAGGTTATTTGGTTGTTTTTGCATGTGTAAGCTATAGGTTCTAACCTATAAGCAATCTGTGTGCCGTATCGGTTTTCGGATATTGGTTTTAATAGAATTGCGATTGTGTATTGATTGCTGGTACTTTCGCGTGGACTTCCGAGAGGACAAAGCACATCGACTTCAGCTAAGCGAGGAGTTTAGCAGGTGAGTAGATTTATATTTACGGGGGAAGTCGGGTGGATGGCGTATAGCACCCCCGCAAATTTTAATGGAAACCGATATATATATAGAATATGGTTAAGGAAACCATGCTAGAAACTTATGCATTGAAGGGTTTGCCTAACACCTTGTCAAGGGTTTGGAAGCATCACATATGCCATAATCAAAATTTTAAAGGTGCTAAGTAAACTCGACAAGAATCGAAACTAGAAGTTTAGGGATTCATACAACTAAGCATCACATGCAAATGTAAAACTATCACTAAGAGTTGAGATTACAACCTTTTTAGATCTCCCTCGGTGACTCCTTGGCACTATGAGAGTTTGGAACAGATCGATAGAAGCCTTCCTTGTCCACGATGATCCACCCGAAGTCCCTTTGCCCAAAGCTCCTTGCTATACTTGATTCGCGAATGAAGTAGAGCAAACACACTACACAAATCGGCTAGATGTGTGTAGTATGATAATGTGGTTTATATTCAACAATTAAAACCCTTCCTTTTTATCAACTTCACTCTAGAGAAAAATCAAGAGAGGAAGAAGAAGATAATGGTGGCTAAGCTTGAGCTCTCTATCATATCAAATATGATAACTTGTTTTCACACCCTTGTACACTTATTGTACATCTTGTTTCATATCACATATGAAGCCTTATATAGTGATGAGAATGAATAATCAACATTATTTGATTCCCACTACTATTATGGCTGGAAATTCTTTTCATTATAAGTTAGGTAAAGGTTTGCCACTAATGAATAATGGAGCATGAGTGGGTATTCTTTACATTAACTTAAAATGACTAATATAAATAAAAGCTCCAATATAAGTCTTGCATTGCCACCATTCTTGTATCATCAACCATGATACTATGTATGTATGTATGTGTCCATGCACATCATCATGTGCATACATGCATGCATACAAAAGGATTTAATTAAAGAATTAATCTAAATGTTATTTGTTAAATCAACACTTGATTTAGCAAACCGGTCATATCACATACGACCCGACAAATAAAAATGCCCGATTAATATACGTTATCACATAACCGTATTTAATCGGGTCCCGCGCATATCTCATATTCACACCACACCTTTTTGCCTAAGCCAGGAAACTTCATTGTGGGACTCTAAGACTCGTCAATACACCGGCAGTAGGTGATGATCACATCAAACACCTACAAGCCGCAAGAGGTCAGCTAAACGTAACGGCCACCTGGGTATTGAAACGATCAGAAGAAAACCAACGAAGCTGTCAAAACTCCCGTCGAGCCAACTGGCAACACTTACCATACAGTCCGGTCTCTTCGTCAGATATGCTGCATATCGAGTCCAGGGATGGAATCGTCGACCCAATAACTCAATAAGTCATGCCGGTGTATGGCTCATAACAGATCGAGAAACTACTGATAACTCTTATCAGTAAATCTCAGCAGCCCCGGCCAGGGACTTCATGTTATAGCCAATCGAGCATAGTACAACATCAACCCCCAATACCGGGAGAGACGAAACCCCTCCTATCGCTCATTGCCTCCATATGCCTCGAGACTGTACCCAAAGACCACCTGTTTGCACGACTCAGTAGAGCCGTGGTAGGGTGGAGATCAAAGTATAGTGGGAGGACACACACGACTCTATGACGATCTCGGGTCTACAGACTAACCTGTACCAGTGTTACCTGAGAACTGCTATCCGACGATAGATATAATACCATATAGGAGTTCTCTATGAGTCCGTTCAGTGTACCCAGTCTCCACTGAGTACCTGCATACAATCTTTGGTGTCTCCTCACCAGATGGATATGGTATCATCCATCGCCCATCATATGGGACAAGAATGGTATACGCTAGTCTACTCTGGAATATCGATGCCCTGTCTCGATACACCCTCGACTAGGAACAGTTCAAGGATATGCTTATAAACTACACGTGCTCCACTAGTATGATCCGCATCATAATCACAGTAGTCAGGCAAATATCCTTTGGGCTTTATCAACATGTGTAAATGATCAGATCTACATGTCAAGATAAAGTAAACCAGATAGCATACTATCATGTTGAGCAAGAAAGTCATCTATCTCCATATATATATACGTCCAAGTTTCCATTATCCATATAATGGCCTTTAGGGCATACATATTACTAACATGCATATGGTTAAAGAATTAGTAGGAGACAAGATATACCATGACTTAAGGTTATAGTTTATGGTTTAGTGTGACATTATATGACTTGATGTGAGATATTGATGTGATGAAAATAGTATACGATGAGATATGATGACTTGGTTTGATATGTCGTTATACGGATGCGAGTTGATATGAAATAATTGATACCATTGCCTGTCCCATGATACGAGATTGATATGGATGTGACCTGGGATATAGGTATATAGATATATAATGTTGTGAATCATGGGTGATATGTCATACGAGACGTTAGGTCCGTACCCTCATTGTCATATTAGGTTGATAGAATCCCTAATTGTTTAATGCCGTCGTACGATGGGTTACCGTACGTGATGAGTTTTACCTGATGATTGATCCATACCCTTGACTAGAGGATGTCGTACGATGGATTGTACCGTACGTGATGTTATGAGGCTGGATGCTGATTGATAGATTCACCGACTCGGTTATGTTATAGATGCGTATACCCTGTAGCATTTCTCTTACGATGTACTTTATGCTACATTCATGATATTCTCATTGCATTATATATACCTGTGCTAATACACCTACACCATTATCGATGATGCGTATGTTACACTTACACAGATTGGCCGGCTCATACACTTTCATCATCGGTAATTGCTATGTTACTTACACAGTAGAATTTTCATATGACTCATTTTCATGATATACTTGCTATGCTCATATCATTATGCTATGTTGCATGATATGTTGCTATGCTCACATCACTATATTATGTCGCATGATATACTTAATATGCTCATATTTCTGTTCTATGTTTGCATACATCATACTTTATGATTATAAGCATGGAGATGCTGTTTTCATGAGATTCTGGATTTGAGAACCGTGGTTATATTTCAAAAGGAAATTATGTATTGTTTTAAAAACTATATTTCTCTTGATATGATATTTCGAGACGTCCACCATGTGTTTTCTCGGTTATGAGTTATGTGATACCTGATTCGAGGAATTGGATGAGGTCGTTTGCGGGTACATGGTGGACCCGGTATGGTACTCCGGGACAAGAAAGGTATGTTATGCAGTAGACGATGAGCCTGACAGATAGACTACTACCTACCGGTGATAGTTTTGGGCTCGGCGGTTATCTGGAGGATACCGACCGGAGTCATGAGATGATATGGGCCGATCCGGACTGACGGAGCCCGAGATAGTTTGGCGCGGCAGATATCTAGAGGATACCGACCGTAGTCATGATGTGGGCCGATCTGGACTGACAAAGCCAGAGATATGAGGATTTACGTGTCGATGTTGGACACGGGTTTCATGATGTTTTGAGTGTCGATATTGGACACTCAGGTTCCATGATTTAGTTGTGTCGTTGATGGACACACGTGGTTGATATCCTCATATATATATACAGGCATATGTTTTCATGATGTTTCGAGTGTCGGTGTTGGACACTTAGGTTCCATGATATTATTTGTGTCGTTAACGGACACGTGGATGATATCCACATGCATACAGGCATATGATGTCGGATGTTTATTTATATATGTCATTGCATTGGTCGATTGTTGACATATAGGCATATGTGGTCACCCTAGATATCATAGTATTACCTTTAGGATATAGTGACCTAGGAAATCGTTGTTTTATTCGATTTCTACTTGCTGATGTTTTCTACTCACGAGTTGGTAACTCACCCCCATTGTGCTACAGTTCTTGTAGGTATGACCGCTTGGGATCAGTTGCTGCTGTATCGCTGGCACACAGCTTCATCCAGGGTGTTTTGCTTTGGTAGGTGGGACACATGTTGGATCGTGCACACTCTCGTACTGTTATATTCTATTGTACCTATATAAACTCCATCACATCAAATCAGAGACTAGAATTGTATATTGGCAGACCTAGTCAGACCTAGGTTTTGTGCAAGACTTGAGCAATGGGTTTATGATCGCTTTCTTGAATTTTGATGTCTTGCTTCTTTATTTGTTCTTTCTGGGTTGATTCTTCGCCGCTGGGCGTCGTATATATGTTATTGCGTGGTTGTGATTCCGCCAGTTGGCGAAGAGCTAGCTCCTTCTTGGGGATGCCTATATATCGTTGTGTATATGTATTTGGATCAAAATATACAAAGGAGGTGCTGCCCAAATTTTTAAAGATGAAACATGTTTTCAACTCTAGTATAATCCACTTAAATTTTCATGTTTCATTAGCTATGCATCTAACGAAAAACATGATCCATTATACCTTTATTTCAAAACTACACCCCCACTATTTTCCGCAAAATGATTTAGATTTTCTGGGTTTCGGCATACTTGATTTACGTCACGCCTTTAAACGTTGCGTAATTTAAGTGCCGGTCACATGCTAAATTTTGGGTCGTGACAACAAATGAATTAATAATTCATGTGTACATACTATGCAAGCATGGTCCTCACCATACTCCCATCAAGTCAATGCCACCTCATTTATCCATTTATAATAAATGGTCAAACCCTAAAATGAGGTGTCCACCTTCTAGAATGTTTTCCGAAAAAAATAAAGATTATATTCTACTGTATATACATACATGTATTCGTACCGAAATACGAATACCCAAAGAGATAGAATAACACAAAGAACATAATACTAGAATATAAATATCGAAATATATATACGTAAATTATTAAATCAATACCTGATTTATTAATCCGGATCAAACCTGAGCCGACTAGTATTATCAACTGTCCGATCGAAAGCCCGGGTACAAAGTACAATCGATCGATCAGAACCCTGAACGTATCCAATAAGGCTACTACGTCATTTCCCCAGAACTAGGGAAACCCTTTGTGTGGGACTCTAAAGACTCATCAATACGCTGGCAGTGGGTTTAACCACAAGGACGTCAGCGGCACTAGCTGTACGTAACGGCTACCCAGGTATTGAGCGAAAGGATGGCCGATGAGCAAGCTCATCCAAACCCCTACTGATCTTGTCCGTGACAATCTACGTACAGTCCGGTCTATTCGTCTAAGAGTATCGCATATTGGGTCTAGGGGTGGATAAAGTCAGACCCCTAATAACGCGATATTTCGTGTCGGTATGAAGCCTATCTCCTACTGAGAAACTACTGATCCAAATCAGTAATTCTCGTCCACCGTGGCCATGGATTTATGGTGATGGCCACCCGTGCACAACGCGACTTCAACCCCTAATACCAGGAGAGACGAATCCCCGATGATCTGCTCACTGCCTCCATGTGGCTCGGGACTGTACCCAACTAAAAGCTGTTTGCATGACTCTTTTGAGCCGTGGTAGGGTAGTAATCAAAGCACAGTGGAAACTCATACAAGGAAAATAACGATCTCAGGTCGACAGACTAACCTGTACTCATGTCATCTAGGAACCACTATCTGACAATAGGTATAATACCAACTAGCATGTTTCCGGCGAGTCCGTCTAGTGTACTCATAACCCAATGAGCACTTGTATACTATCTTAGGTGACTAACTGACACCAATGGCTTGTGAGACCAGCCACCGCCCCTCGTCAGGGTCTCGATAAGTATGCACTAGTCTACTCCGGAGTGTCGATGTCCAGTCTCGATACTCTTACGACTAAGGACATTTAAGGATGTGGTTATAGATCACCCAGCTCCCATGTATATGATCGCCATCATAATGCTCGTAGTCAAGAAAGAATCTTATGGGCTCTATCAACATGTAATAGTGATCTGTAATGCCACATAATACTGTACATGATGATAAAGACAACCCGGATAGCATACTATCATCTCGAGTAATACTGTTCTCCCCGTATAGGTCCTCTCTCAATCATCACAATAGCGTGCCTACGATTCAATAATTGATTTGAGGGCACTATAGCCAACAATCTCCGACTTGCACTTAAGGCTAATTATTGCGGTGTCGCATACTCAAAGTCCGCGTGATACTGAACACCCAACTTCTCTACTGATCAGTCTCACAAAGCCCGTTTGTGAAACTATTGCGTTCGAGAAATAGCCCCAGTTAGTGGATCCACTTTAGTGTATCTTTCTTTATCTCTCTATATCTCAAATTCACGGAGAAATACTATCTCCCGAAATGAGCGATACCTCTCTTAGAATTTGTCTGGATATCTGATAGGACCCAGTTCACAAATGAACTCCAAATCCAACAAACTTCTTAGACTGTATCATCTACTGAATTAAATCAGTATCCTGCGCTATACCTTCTTTAGTATCCACTTGGACCACCTGTCCAACATACTGCCCCTCAAAAGAGGAAAAACTATAACTCTGATAGTCACTCTGTCATCCAGGTCAGCTTGGAAGCCTAAAATGATAACCGCCTCCCGAAGGAGGCTGCCGTTTCCATATACCAAGAACATCCACTTATGTTCTAACTGCTTCCCAACGTTTCTCTAGGATTGGATTAATATGTGCTTATTGCAGCCAGTGCAAAAGCAATATCTGGTGTGGTACTTGACATTTCATGATTGACTCAATTGCCTAAGCAAGTGATATGTTAATTATGCAAATCCCTCTTCTTATCAGTCTAGAAGACATCTCTTTAGAGAGGGTGACTCCGTCACCTGCGGGTATACCACAACACCAGGAGTCGTCCATTCTAAAACACTTTAGAACAGCGTCAAAACACCCATATTGGGACACTTCCAAAATCTAGATCTAAAACTATATATCTAGTAACCAGAATCCCTGATATTTTATCCAGATCCTATGTGGAGAAATGTAACACCTTAGTTTTCGATTAGTGTTAATTAGACGATAATACGGGTTTTCTGTAAAAAGTTTACCAATTTAGGTTCTTCACATTTTATAACATTTAATTAATAATTTATTATTATTTGTTATGGCTTGCACGCACGTGTGCACGTTAATGTGTGGGTTTGTTTGTAATAATCTAGTTTAGTGACCAAGACTACTTAACCTAATCCTAATCCTTGCTTTGACCTTAACCTTAAACATCGAGATATTTGTTGAGAGAGAGAAGATATTTCTTTTGGGTTTTGTTTTTGGAAGAGGTGGCTTGGTGACTCACATGAGAGGCATGGCTTGCATTAATGTGTGTGAGTTAATGCAAAGGGTGCACTTACCCTCTCTCATTATTCTCACCACACTCTCTCTCCCTTTATCATCTCATTCTCTCACAACTCTATCTCTTTCTTATTATTTTCTTCATCCCCTCATTACCCCAACTGAACACTCACCCTACCCTTCATAAATCTTCACTAATCCATCACTAAACTTCACAAAATCTCACAAAAATCACTTCATAAACCTTGTTTTACCTCTTGGATGCCTTGGAGCTTGGAAAGCTAGGATCTTTGAGCTTGTGGGAGTAGGTAACGATCACTTTCTGTTAAGTAAGTCTTTTTAGTGTTGCGTAGCTTGTTAGTTTCAGTTTAGAACGCGTACAGTTTCGTTTCGGGTAAATATCGTATTTTTAGTGTAGTTTGGTGTCTCGGATGATCTGCTATCAAACCAGGTATTTGTTGGAAAAGTTCCCATCACAGTGACCTAGTGTGGTGACCTAGAACATACCCTCAAAATACAAGCCCATTCCCTCAAGAACATGCCGCAGTTTTATTGGTTCTGGCCACAATTTGCGGCCAGAGTTTGGGCTGGGGGTTGAGTTTTGGTGTAGGGAGCTCTGGGTTGTGTGTGGTCTTGTGGTATGTACAACTTTTACAAATTGTTTGTGTAGCAAAATCTGGGATCATTTTGCTAGTTTCTTGTGTTTCGATTACGCGCGTTACGTTAACCGATACGGTTCGTGTCGTTGTGTATCTGTTGCTCTTGAGTTGGTTTCGTAGTGTCGCTACGTGCGTTAGCCACTAGACGAACACTTGAGAGTATGTTTGGAGTTGGTGCGTCGGTCAAACGTAGTGGTTACGTGTTATTGGTCGATTGCTAATATATATACACTTGCTTTGTTGTTTTTAATTTTAGGATCGCAGGCGGGGACTTCGGACGCTGCAAAGAAGGGAAAGTAAGTGGTTGGCTTTACTTAGCCAGGATCATCTGTGGGTAGATTTAACATCTACAGGGGAATCGCCCGCATTACGTTATGCGTCTGAGCTAGATATGATATGATATTAGTCTCATATTCTATTGCATATATAGAGTTTGCGCATACACCTCATTGCATATTATTACTTGTTGTGCTCGGACTTGTACCCTTTGGACACTGCACTATTATTGACGGCTCATGTTGCACGAGCACTGATTGTATGCCACTCATACCGTCAATAATTGCCATGACACGCACAACACACACATATATATATGATATTGTTTGGTTAGGGACATTGAGACATTAATTCATATTCCATTGTGCATATGACATATAGTATACCTGTATACCTACATGCTTACACATATGCCTTGCCATGCCTACATGTTAGTTACTTATATACCTATATGGTAGTGTACCATTAGTGATAGGTATATACACATTTGAGACATAGCTACATGTACATCTTGTATACATACTTACATGTACACTTACCTAGCTTGATATAGCTACACATATACCTGGAGGGTATTGTATCATTATTGACATGTATATACACATACCTAGCTTGATATAGCTACACACATACCTGGAGGGTATTAAATCATTACTGATAGGTAGATATACATATCTTGCTATACCGACATGGTTACGCATACCTGGCTATAGCTACATGTTCACCTTTATATGATGTTGCGTTTGGTTTCGGAGAAATTAGGAACCACATGATATATTCAATAACTCTTTGTAGTTAAATAGCGGATTTCCTTTATATGCTCATATTACTGTTTCATGTTGGATATATTATATTTCATGGATTTCGCATTGATATATGGATTTCACATGATATTTTCTGGATTTGAGGACCGTGGTAGTTTCATGAAATTATGTATTATTTGAAAAACCCGGTTTCTCTTGATATGATATTTCAACCTCCACCATGAGATTTCTCGGTTCTGATATATACCCTATGCGAGGAGGCGTCGTGGGCCGTGTGCGGGTACATGGTGGGGCCCGGAGGTACCCGGGGCAAGAAAGGTATGTCGAAGGTTCACGCCGATGAGCCTGGCAGGGGAATCATACCTACCGGTGACTGTATTGGACTCGGCGGTGATCGTGGAGATATCGACCGGAGTCATGTACGTATGGATACGGGGAATTCGAGTGCTGACAGTTGGTGCACTCGGGTTTCCGATGAACGTATGATACGTACATATCAGGGGCAGTCGGGGTGATGACGCCTGATAGATGAGTATTTATGTGTCGATACTAGACACTAGTTTTCATGATATTTTACCTCTAAGTATATATATCAGTGGTATGGGACGCTGTTATATATGCATGTATATATATATATATATCAGTGGTACGGGACGCTGTTATATATATATTTGTAATATATACCATCATAATGATCTGTGCATGTATTCTTATTCATTACTTGATGTTGAGGGCCGATCTGTGGGCAGATATGAGGGCCGATATGAGGGCCGATTTGAGGATATTTGGGATTTGGATTATCTTGATGGACATTGGTCATGCCACGATGAGGATTCCGTGAGAATGACATGTTTTATCCAATATTCCGCATTTATTATATGCATTGCTTCATGTATTAGTAGTACCTAATAGTGTACCTTTCATGACTGTTGCATATACATATTGCCTTATTATTGTTTCATGTATTAGTTGTACCTGCTAGAGTACCTTTCATGACTGTTGCACACATATGGCCTTTTATTGCTATTAGCTTGCATGTGATAGATTCGCGCAGTACGTGCATACTTGCGATTACCTGCATATGTTATTTATTATTCACGAGTTAGCAACTCACCCCTGTTGTGCCACGGTGTTTTGCAGGTAGTCCCTCAGGGCTGTCGAGGCAGGGCTTTCTACCTATCGTATCATCTTTTGCAGCGGATACCGTTACGACTGACTGTGTGCAGTTTTGCTATAGGTGGGTTTTGCGGTTATCCGATGTTGCTCATTGTATATTCGTTGTATCCTGTACTCTTCATCTACCATTTTCCTGTATTGACTTAGAGACGAGTTGTGAGGACGATATTGTATATTATTTTGTGACTTGGAGGTCTTTTATGCAGTTTTATTTATATCGTCTTTTTCTTCGCTACGGCGTCGTATATTTGCTTATGGTGGTTGTTTTCCACCTTTGGGCGTAGATTTGCTCATGTTGGGGATGCTTTACTTATATTTAGGTTGTACCCTTTTTGGGGGCTTGTTTTACAAAGGAGATGTTGCCAAATTTTTAAATGAAGTAAATTTGGACTTTAAAGAATTTGATTGAGATTTCAAAAGTTTTAAAAATGTTATTATCACTTACTACTTTTAATGGTTTAGATTGCTGGGTTTTTGGCTTACTTGAATTACGTTACGCCTGGATATGTTACGTAGTTTAAGGGTCGTCACGTGCTAAATTTTGGGTCGTGACAAAGTTAGTATCAGAATGCTAGGTTTTACCTTTCGGAGTATAGGATGACCTTGGTATGATGGAGTAGGTAGCTGAAGCAGAGTAACGTAGTGTGTGTATGTCCACCGCATACTTACGACACGGTACTCCGCCTAAGTGACCTAAGTACCAATTGCTTGAAATTCCTTCCTTGATGATACATATCCTTGTGATTCAATTTTCATGTTTTTATCGAATCCTATTTCCATTTATAGCCTTTTGCCGCCGATGACTATGAGGGCTCAGAGTAAGGCAGCGAGGGCCGAGGTCAGAGTTGACTCGTTTGGGATGAGGACTGACCAGGACGGTATGCTCGTTGCACAGGAGTAGTTAAATCCGCCTTCGATAGATCGTATCGCTAGGCTTGAGGCAGATATGCAGGACTTGCGCCAGACGATGAGGTCGTTGGTTGAGGCCAGTCGAGCCCAGCGACAAAAGGTTTCCACCCCTATTATCCAGTTATTCCTTGCTATCAGCACATAGTATTGTGTCACGTATACATCAGCCGTGGATGCAGCCCATTTAGCCGAGGAGCGTCTTCCCAAGACTTTGGGAGTTCCGAGACCGAGGAGGGCTCGTGCAGGTATACCAGCCCAGAGACAGAGCTTTAGTCATCGTGACAGGTTTTGTGTGCGTCGCGGAAGTAGCAGAGGCATGGGACGAGGACATTGGTTTAGCTCTCATACCCAGGAGGGGCAGCGGTTTTTATCTGGATGTTACCGGTGCGGGAGTTTTGGTCATCGGGTTCGAGATTGTACAGAGCCACGTGAGCGCGAGGTAGTTGTACCGCAGTGAGTTCGTGGTAGCGGAGGATTTGATCCGAGTGTGCAGGATGGCTGATGAGGAGTTCAGCCAGTGGCGGGTAGAGGGCAGACACAAGTGTTTGCTTCTACTCATCAGGACGCGCGGGCATCAAATTCAGAGTTCTCAAGTAATCTTATTCGTATGTCTGTTTAATTTGGGATCTATGCACTCGTACGTTCTGCATACTTTGTGCCGTGGTTGGGCTGAGAGTTGTGTATGCTAGATCAGCCGTTTGTTGTGTTAACTCTTGTTAGCGATCCTTTGGTTGCGCGATACGTGTTTCGGTCATGTGCCAATTGGGTAGGAGATAGAGATTCGTCCGTCGATTTGTTCCTTCTTGAGATGTTGGACTTTGACGTTCTCCTGGGCACAGACTGGTTAGGTACGTGATAGGCATCTGTGGACTACCGCGAGAAGACAATCAGGTTTTGTTTTCCCGGCGAGGAACTTCTTGTTGTGCAGGGGGACAGTGGTGCCGCCTCTCACAGCTTGATTTCAGCCTTTTTCGCTAGTCAGCTTTTGAGGAGAGGATATCGTGGATTCTTGGCTTTCATTTGTGATACGGAGCCACGGTGGGTTCGTTGGACCGGGTTCCTATCGTGCGGGAGTTTTCCGACGTTGTTCCAGATGAGCCGGCGGAGCTTAGGGAGCTTAAGGATCAGCTGCAGAGTTGCTAGATAGGGGGACTTGTGCGTCCGAGTGTTTCGCTTAGGGGAGCTCATATTCTGTTCGTCAAGGAGAAGGACGGTAGTTTGAGGTTGTGTATTGATTGATCATCAATTGAACCGAGTTATGGTGCGGATAAGTATCCTTTACCTCGCATTGACGATTTGTCCGATCAGCTCCAGAGTGCGAGACATTTTTTTCTAAGTTTGCTTTGGGATCAAGTCATCATTGGTTGCGGGTTTGGAGTGATGACATTCCAAAGACTGTTTTTGTGCACGCTTTGGGAACTATGAGTTTTTTGTGGTGTCGTTGGACTCACCAATGCCCTAGCAGCATTCGTGGATATGATGAACCAGATTTCTTCAGGCCGTTCCTCGACCAGTTTATTGTCGTGTTATTGATGACATTCTGGTCTATTCCAAGAGCCATGAGGAACGTGAGCAGCACTTGAGGATTTGCTTTGCAGAAATTGGGAGAGCGCCAGATGTTTGCTAGATTCTCGGAATGTTCCTTCAGGCTTGATAGTGTTGAACTTCCTAGGTCGTGGGGTTATGGGAGACGGTTTTCGTATGGACCCGAGGGAGATCGAGGCCCTACAGCTTAGCCCAGACTTGCATCAGGGACAGAGGTCCGCAGCTTTTGGGCTTAGCCAGTTTTTACCGCCATTTCATACAGGATTTCTTGAGTATCGCTGCACCATTGACCGTACTGACAAGGAAGGGGGTTCCATTTCTTTAGACTGAGGCATGCGTGCGGAGTTTTCAGCAGTTGAAGACTTGGGTGACGACTGCACCGGATCTATCTTTTCTTTCTGGATCGGGCGACTTTGTTGTTTACTGTGATGTTTCGCGAGTGGGGCTCGATTGTGTACTGATGTAGTATGATAGAGTTACCGCTTATGCTTCCCGACAGTTGGAGGAAGTACGAGCAGGATTTATCCTATTCATGATCTGGAGATGGCCTCGGTGGTTTTGTGCTGGAGATTTGGGGACACTACTTGTTCGGAGAGTCGTGTCAGATTTTCATGCACCACCAGAGTTTTGTGTACATCTTCCTTCAGCGGGTGTTGATTGTTGAGACAGCGCCGTTGGATGGAGCTTGTGAGGGATTATGTTTGTGAGATCCTTCATTACCCGTGGCAAGACGATTGTAGTAGCTGATGCTTGAGTCGTTGGCCCGGGGGTAGTTTGTTCCAGTTGTGCGCAGTTCGGAGACAGTCTTCTGCAGATTTACAGTTCTCGTGTAACCGTTGAGTACAGCTTAGGTTCACCTCTACTGAGGGGACAACTTGCTCATGTCCACGCCCGTCCACTTTTACTAAATCATTTTCGTGAGGCATAGCCCGCCGATGCTCGTTGTCGGAGATCCTTGAGCATGTTCGACTGGGTAAAGATTCGGAGTTCTTGATTTATGACCAGGGTGTGCTGTATTAGGGACTCGATGGCGTGTAGCGATACTGATGGGTAGAGACGCGATGTCCTAGAGCAGGCACAACAGTCAGCTTTCTGTGTTCATCCAAGTACCACCGAGATGTGACGTGACTGTGAGATAGTTACGGGTGGGCAGGGATGATGAGTGAAATTTCGGATTTTGTTTCGAGGTGCTTGGCTTGTCAGCGAGCTAAGTTTGAGCATTTGAGGCTGGCTGGAGAGTTGCAACCTTTTTACCGTTTCGGAGTGGGAATGGGAGCAGATCTCCATAAATTTCGTTGTGGTATCTACCCAGGTCTAGTCAAGAGTATGACTCCATTTGGGTGAATTGTTGTCCGGTAATGCTCAGTTTGCTCAGTTTGCTCGTTGTTCTTTGTTGAGTTGTACGTTTGCACGTAGTTCCTTCATGTGTTGTATCCGATAGAGGCACCCAGTTCACTAGCCGTCTTTGACAGAAGCTTCAGGAAGCCTTGGGTACTGGTTGAGCATTAGCTCCGCTTTTCCATCTGTAGGTCGATGGTCAGAAAGAGCGGACTATACAGACTCTGGAGGATATGATTGTGCGTACGTACTAACTGGTTGTTGGCTGTTGGGATCATCACTTGCCATTGTTAAGGTTCTCCTTCGATAGCTCTTATCAGGAGACATTCCAATTGGCAACCTTTAGGCCTTGTGTGATAGGTGGTGTCGATCGCCAGTTTGTTTTACTGGAGAGCAGGATTTTTGGACCCCAGCTAGTCGAGAGGCTTCGGAGAAGATCCAGTTGATTCAGGTCAGGATAAGAGTAGCCCAATGCAGACAGAAGTCTTATGCTTACCGTAGTTGTCGCAGACTTGAGTTTGCAGTGGGAGATCATGTATTCCTACGGATTTTTCCGATGTTATGGCGTGTTGAGTTTTGGGAAGTAGTCCCAGATTGTGGGTTCTTTTGATATCCTCGTGCAAGTTAGTACCGTTGCCTATAATTTGCCACTTCCGCCCAGATTTTTGAGTATTCATCCCGTATTCCTTGTGTTGATGCTTTGCAATTACCTTCATGACCTTTCTCACATGATTCAGTACCAGACCATTTAGCTTGGACACGATCTTTCGTTCACCTACAACCGATAGTGTTAGTGGATCGGCATGTGGAGAAACTTCTGTCAAGGATCTTGCCATCTGTGGAGGGTTCTCTTTGGCGTAGCCGTATAGTGAGGTGATCACTTAGGAGGCTGTGAGCGAGATTGAGAGTTTTACACTCATCTCCTTGAAGGTATGCATAGTAGGAATTTTAATTCGGGGACGAATTTTCTTTTAGGGGGGAGATTGTAACACCTTAGTTTTCGATTAGTGTTAATTAGACGATAATGCGGGTTTGTTGTAAAAAGTTTACCAATTTGGGCTCATCACATTTTATATCATTTAATTAATAATTTATTATTATTTGTTATGGCTTGCACGCACGTGTGCACGTTAATGTGAGAGTTTGTTTGTGCTAATCTAGTTTAGTGACCATGACTACTTAACCTAATCCTAATCCTTAACCTTAACCTTAAACAACTAGATATTTGTTGAGAGAGAGAAGATATTTCTTTTGGGTTTTGTTTTGGGAAGAGGTGGCTTGGTGACTCACATGAGAGGCATAGCTTGCATTAATGTCTGTGAGTTAATGCAAAGGGTGCACTTACCCTCTCTCATTATTTTCACCACACTCTCTCTTCCTTTATCATCTCATTCTCTCACAACTCTATCTCTTTCTCATTATTTTCTTCATCCCCTCATTACCTCAACTGAACACTCACCCTACACTTCACAAATCTTCACTAATCCATCACCAAACTTCACAAAATCTTATAAAAATCACTTCATAAACCTTGTTTTTCCTCTTGGATGCCTTGGAGCTTGGAAAGCTAGGATCTTTGAGCTTGTGGGAGTAGGTATTGATCAATTTCTGTTAATTAAGTCTTTTTAGTGTTGTGTAGCTTGTTAGTTTCAGTTGAGAACGCGTAAAGTTTCGTTTCGGGTAAATATTGTATTTTTAGTATAGTTTGGTGTCTCGGATGATCTGCTATCAAACCAGGTATTTTTTGGAAAAGTTCCCATCACAGTGACCTAGTGTGGTGACCTAGAAGATACGCTCAAAATACGAACCTATTCCCTTAAGAATAGGCCGCAGTTTTATTGGTTCTGGCCGCAATTTGCGGCCAGAGTAGGGGCTGGGGGGTTGAGTTTTGGTGTATGGAGCTCTGGGTTGTGTGTGGTCATGTGGTATGTGCAACTTTTACAAATTGTTTGTATAGTAAAATCTGGGATCACTTCGCTAGTTTCTATTATTTCGATTACGCCCGTTACGTTATCCGATACGGTTCATGTCGTTTTGTATCTGTTGCTCTTGAGTTGGTTTCGTAGTGTCTCTACGTGCGTTAGCCACTAGACGAACACTTGTGTCATGACCCAAAAGAGCACGTGACTGGCCCTTGAACCATATGAAGCCTATAGGACCCCATCTGATCCATGTAAGCCAAAAGCCCAGAAATCTAAAACCATTTTAATGAGTAAATAAGGAAAACTGGTTTTAAGAAGTAAAGAAAACATGTTTTGAAAATCAAAGTTTTTAAATAACTAAGCCGAATATGCATTTTTAAAATGTGTAATCTTTCCTGAAAATTTCGGCAGAGTTTCCTTTGTAAATACTGGCCCCGAACGGGGTACAACAAGAATAACACACACACACATAATATATATATATATATATATATATATATATATATGCAAGGAAAAAGGCATCCCCAAGAGGGAGCTAGCTCTTCGTCAATCGACGGTCACAACCACGTAAGCAATATAATATACAACGCCAAAAGGCGAGGGTCAAAACTCAAAAAGAAACTCAAAACAGCCAGAAAACCATAATACTACAAGCGCGACTCTAAGGTCGAAATAGTACATCACCGTTTTACTAAGTCTGAAACAATATACAAGTTTTGGTTGATGGAATTTCTAGATACAATGAATAATAAATGTACAATGGTGGTTCTGATAAAAAAGAACCCACCTACCAAAGCAAGTCACCCATATAGAAGTAGTGTGCCAGAAATGCCGCTATGGAATCTATACGGAAAAAACCTGCAAGAACTGTGACACAACGGGGGTGAGTTGCCAACTCGTTAATAGAAAATATCTACAAGCAGAGATCGAATGTATGACCCATCCTAGGTCAATACGATCAGATAAATATAAACCTCCATATGAATAAGTCTGAAGCATGCTAAACTGGAAATGTAATCTTTATACATGAGTGTAGTGCCAAGTGCTCGTGCCAGTGCCTCAGATAATAGCATATCATAAATGTGAGGTATGATCAATGTAATCAAATCTGCATGTACGTGGATCCCGTCCACTCGTCACCCAATGACAATAACCATCATGCATGTAAATATCATCAGCATATGCATGGAAATATGAGGATATAAACCACCTGTGTCCCTCGCGACACGTCAAAATCATGGAACCGGAGTGTCCAGCATCGACACTCGAAAACATCATGAAAAACTGTGCCCAGCATCGGCACGTAAATCCTCATATAACGGGCTCCGTCAGTCCGGACCAGCCCACGGGCTCCATCTGCGGAATTGGCCCTCGGCCCCAGCAGTACGCCTATATCCATCTATCGACTCTGATCAGTATCCTCTGGATAACCACCAGGTCCAACCAATCACCGGTAGGTACTCGCCCACCTCCAGGCTCAATCGGCAAAGTCCATCGATCATCTTGCCGAGGGGAACCATACCGGGCCCACCATGTACCCGCAATCGGTCTCGTTCACTCCTCGAATCGGGTTTCACATATCGCTCACAGCACCGAGAAAACACATGGTGGACGCACTGAAATATCATATCAAGGGTAACCGGGTTTTTAAAACAATTACATATTCTCTTTTGAAATACCCACGGTTGCTAAATCCAGAAATATCATGGAAACAACATATCTCAATGCGTATAATCAGAAAGCATGATGTATGCGACATGTAAAAGAAATGTAAGCATATCATTATGTCATGCAAGAATCATATACTGAATGCAACAGTACTACAGTGTAGTGATATGGCAATTATCGATGATGAAGTGTGTGAGCCGGCAAACAAGTGTACGTGGAACATACGCATCATCGATAATGGTGTTGGTGTCTTAGCAGCATGACTGTAATATATCCACAACACAAGCGATGCAATGCAAATAGCATGAATATGCGGAATCAAATAATCAACGCAACAGTAAAGAATCTACCTCAATAAATATATCATGCAGCCATGAAATTTGAAATAAGACGAATCGAGGTTTTTAATAAAATAAGGGCTACGGTGTTTTAAGAAAAGATGCTTCGTTTGAAAATACCCGTAGAATCCCTTTTTGCCTATCTTTAAAATATCCCCGATTCGTTAGTTTTGAAATAGGTATGACTCGGGTCTAGTCTAATGTCTACTAAGTAATCTAAACAGGAGGGGTATGAAAGCACCTGCATCTGAGTCGATATATATATAAATGTACAATAGTCGGTGATCTCGCCTCAATATTATCCCGTACGATACAGTATATCATATAACATCCTCGAGTCATGAGTGCGGATCTAACATCAATATAAAGCTCGTATTGTAAATCGTCGTACGGCATCCCAATAGCTGGGTACGGGTCAATATCACATTCATCTCGTCATGTATCAGGTATCACTACCATCATATCACATAATCTAGGGTACAAATCTAAGTCTAGTACCATCGATACCATTTATATGAATATGAATCCGGGGTAAAACACATGCCCAAAGGCCCGCTAAAACCATCATGTCGCATCTCAAATACGAACTCTGTCATATCGCCGAATCTCACGGCCTCAATCAAACCTCATCGACTCATCTCAATCTCACGTATCATCCTCAAATCCCGTATATGAACACATAGTCCCATACACATGTGTAGATATACACACCTCCGTGTGCGCACAGGTAAATAAAGAATGTATGCAAGTATACGTTTACGTGTATGTGTGGGTGTAATCACTACTCTAGGGTTTCGCACTATACTAAACCAATACATCCTTATCATTAATAATCCATTATTACCATCAATAATCTCAAAGAACATATAATAAATATATGTGTGTATACGTATTCGTATACATCACCACGGATTGCGGGGGTGCTATACGCCATCCACCCGTAGATATAGATCTACTCACATTGCTTCTCGTGTGCCGATGCCGATGTCGCCATCTTCATCTTCTTCGCCTCAACATCACGTAGGGTACTACAAGTATATCACAAACGCTAAAGCACATGAAAATCACATCGGAAAACCAAAACAACACATGCTACTCGCATAGGTAAAAACCTATCGCCTCGCATGCAAACATGATAAATGGCCACTTTTCGTTGACGTCCAAATGCCACCCGGCAGAAACGAATCAACAAACACCAAAATCCATGCTAAAACAAGTCGTAAATCATGCGCCAACCCATGAAAACTAACCCAGATTTTACCCTAGATGGAATCAAACAAAATTGCACATGCCATGGGTCAAGACTACTGGAAATAGGGCTCTGCACTAAAAACGAGGCCATCTGGCCGCAATTTGCGGCCAGATAGGATTAATTGGCGGCCAGGAATAGGAGTTGGGGGCTAGGGTTTTGGGTGTTGGTTTCTATTTTCCTGCACATCTCACTGCTAACTCAAAATTATTTTAGGGGTCTCGGGTTGAAAGCAGATTTCAAAATACGATCACAGATTCACAGTTTTTCCCCGATATCGTCTCGTAAATCCATATTCTGTGTTTTAGCTTCAGGTTTGGTCCAATAACACATCACCACAGGGGTTCTAAGTCACCACAAGTCTCAATTTCATCTTTGATTTCAGGTCTAATCCTAAACCCTAACTTGAAGTTTGAAAAGTCCATCAAACGACACCATATCGACATGAAACTAGAATAGAGGCAATGAGAATTAAAATACTAAACTAGGGTTGCAGAAATTACCTCCTTTGGCAACTCAAGAAAATTCTTGAGTTGCTCAAAGTCCTCAAGATCTACTCTTGCTAGGTTCAATGTGTAGCTAGTGAGCTCGGGAAGACTTTTTGTGAAATGGGAATAGGGTTTTGGGGTGGATTTCATGGTGGATCTAGGGTTTTTGTGAAGAGGGAGAGAGAGGGAGAGGGGCAGCAGCAGCTCAAAGAGAGGGAGAGAAGAGAGAATGAGAAGGGGAAAATGATGGGGAATGGTTCTACAAGTCAAAAAGTAAACCCCATACCTACCTCTCCTAATCATCAAACTTTAGCTTTTTTTTTTTTTTCCTTTTCTTCTCCCACCATGGTGAACCCTAACCAACCATGCACCCAAAATATGTAAAAAGTTTGAAAAAAATGATATGTGCACAATTTTGCACAAAAATGCTAAAAATCCAATTAGCGATTTTTAATCGCGATTAGCACTAAATTAGCATATAACAAATCATAAAAACTTAAAAATAGCATAATTCCATAAAATACCCTATTTTCGAATATTCCATAATTTTTCCCCATTTATTTGTATTTAATTATACCAGAATATTAAAATATTCATTAAATAATATTAAATTATAAAAATTCCCAAAAATAATATTTTATTATTTTGAAACGTTACAACTTGAGAGTATGTTTGGAGTTGGTGCGTCGATCAAACGTAGTGGTTACGTGTTATTGGTCGATTGCTAATATATATACACTTGCTTTGTTGTTTTGTGATTTTAGGATCGCAGGCAGGGACTTCGGACGCTGCGAAGAAGGGAAAGCAAGTGGTTGGCTTTACTTAGCCGGGATCATCTGTGGGTAGATTTAACATCTACAGGGGAATCGCCCGCATGGCGTTATGCGTCAGGGCTAGATATGTTATGATATTAGTCGCATATTCTATTGCATATATAGAGTTTGCGCATACACCTCATTGCATATTATTACTTGTTGTGCTTGGACTCGTACCCTTTGGACACTGCACTATTATTGACGGCTCATGTTGCACGAGCATTGATTGTATGCCACTCACACCGTCAATAATTGCCATGACACGCACAACACACATACATATATGATATTGTTTGGTTAGGGACATTGAGATATTGATTCATATTACATTGTGCATATGACATATAGCATACCTGTATACTTACATGCTTACACATATGCCTTGCCATGCCTACATGTTAGTTACCTATATACCTATATGGTAGTGTACCATTAGTGATAGGTATATATACATTTGAGACATAGCTACATGTACATCTTGTATACATACTTACATGTACACTTACCTAGCTTGATATAGCTACATATATACCTGGAGGGTATTGTATCATTATTGACATGTATATACACATACCTAGCTTGATATAGCTACACACATACCTGGAGGGTATTACATCATTACTGATAGGTAGATATACATATTTTGCTATACCGACATGGTTACGGATACCTGGCTATAGCTACATGTTCACCTTTATATGATGTTGCGTTTGGTTTCGGAGAAATTTGGAACCACATGATATATTCAATAACTTGTTGCAGTTAAATAGCGGATTTCCTTTATATGCTCATATTACTGTTTCATGTTGGATATATTATATTTCATGGATTTCGCATTGATATATATGGATTTCACATGATATTTTCTGGATTTGAGGACCGTGGTAGTTTCATGAAATTATGCATTATTTGAAAAATCCGGTTTCTCTTGATATGATATTTCAACATCCACCATGAGATTTCTCGGTTCTGATATATACCCCATGCGAGGAGGCGTCGTGGGCCGTGTGCGGGTACATGGTGGGGCCCGGAGGTACCCCGGGGCAAGAAAGGTATGTCGAAGGTTCACTCCGATGAGCCTTGCAAGGGAATCATACCTACCGGTGACAGTATTGGACTCGGCGGTGATTGTGGAGATATCGACCGGAGTCTTGTACGTATGGATACGAGGAATTCGAGTGCTGAAAGTTGGGGCACTCGGGTTTCCAATGAACATATGATACGTACATATCAGGAGCAGTCGGGGTGATGACGCCTAATAGATGAGTATTTATGTGTCGATACTAGACACTAGTTTTCATGATATTTTACCTCTAAGTATATTTATCAGTGGTATGGGACGCTGTTATATATGCATGTATATATATACATATATCAGTGGTATGTGACGCTCTTATATATATATATATATATATATATATATATATATATATATATTATTTATAATATATACCATCATAATGATCTGTGCATGTATTTTTATTCATTACTTGATGTTGAGGGCCGATCTGTGGGCCGATATGAGGGCCGATCTGAGGGCCGATTTGAGGATATTTGGGATTTGGATTGTCTTGATGGACATTGGTCCTGCCACGATGAGGATTCCATGAGGATGACATGTTTTATCCCATATTCCGCATTTATTTTATATGCATTACTTCATGTATTAGTAGTACCCGATAGAGTACCTTTCATAACTGTTGCATATACATATTGCCTTATTATTGCTTCATGTATTAGTTGTACCTGCTAGAGTACCTTTCATGACTGTTGCACACATATGGCCACTTATTGCTATTAGCTTGCATGTGATAGATTCGTGCAGTACGTGCATACTTGCGATTACCTGCATATGTTATTTACTATTCATGAGTTGGCAACTCACCCCCGTTGTGCCACATTGTTTTGCAGGTAGTCCCTTAGGGCAGTCGAGGCAGGGCTTTCTGCTCATACCATAATATTGCATTATTATATTCCCCATTCTTATTCGTTTTATAAATAAACGGGTGCTTTTGACGCATGTCTGCTACATATTACAGGTTACAGGTTCTTGGATCTAAAACAGTGAAAACGATGAAAAGACGATGCAAAAGTGGACTTTGACCAACAAACAGAAGACTCTTGTTCAAGCCTACATCAAAGATAAAATTCACAAATTACAAGGCAATGCAAGGTCCAAGATTATAAAGTGAACGGTTAAAAGTCCACCGTAATTATTCACTGGAGATCTGGATGAAACATAGAAACTATTTTAATAAAAGAAACAAATAATAAGGAAGCCCAAAGACAGAAGAGCCCACAAAGAAAATTTCAAGGCCCAATACTTCCTTTTAAAGAGACAGAGACATAAAATTTTACCAAAGCTTGGAGTGTACTTTGACTAGGTCTTCCTAAGGATATTTTGGTAAATGTAGACGTTTGAATCAATTGTAACCTAGGGTTTCCTATCCTCTATAAATAGGAACTCTAAATCATTGTAAAGGCTATGCCTCCCTATGCCTCTTTTTATCAATAAAATTTAGATTTCTTTTGGAGAGCATCGATGCCTCTTTTCATTTTAGAAATTCAGATTTGACAAGTCTTGTGTTGATGTTTGGAGAGAGCCATCTGTAAAGTATGTAGGTAATTTCAATTCTTGCCCTAGGTAATTTTTCATTCTCTGCCTTAGATTAAATTTAATTACTTGCCCTAGTTAGATAGTTAGATCTTTAATTCAATTGCCCTAGATTAATTTAGTTTTTAGATTTAATTAATCCACGACCACCCTTCGGAACTAACTCGTAAGAGCGATTAGGGAATTCACAACATCCCTGTGGACCGACCCGTACTCACCGGCTAGCTGCAAAGCGACGTCGTTCTTGATTGCGGTAATAGATAGTTTTTGAGATCAATCAAATGGCGCCGTTGCCGGGGATGGCGTAAAATTTCCTTTTTGTAATTTCGGGTTAATATAAATTAAAAAATCATAAAAACTGAAAAATCAAAAAATATAAAAATTCTATCATCTTTTATTGTTTGAAGGGTTTCTTTTGTGAATCTTTGCAGGATTGACGGATCTGGAAAAATCCAGAGTGCGAAAAAGAAAAAGGTATATCAAAACAGAGAGGGATTGCAAGTACAGAACAACAGAAATTTTTTGGAGCCGTGAAGCCTCCACCAGACCGCTAAACCGCGGCCTAAGCGCGCTCCCGTCGCCCTTCCGCGGCCCTATTGCATCATCATCGCGAAATTTTTGCACGGTTTGTTTCCTATTTCTTCCTTCTGTAAATCCCCATATATCTTCTGTCAAATATTCTGCAGGATTCTTTGCGCTAAAAATCTTCTTCCACCTTCCAATAATTGATTTTCTGCAGGATTCTTTGCGCCGCGAATAAAATAAAAATCTTTGATTGCAAGTGATTTACTGTTTTGCATATCTTTAAAACTGACTTTAAGGGGCTTTTGACCAATTCAGATTGGGTGGGAATTTCATCACCCTTCCCAGGACCCCAGAAATCACATAAGGCATATGCATTGACCATCTATTAATTAAAAAAAATACTAGACTCAGCCCTAAGGACTTCGAGCTCAATAGGACAGAGAACTGGTTATAGGCATCAGCCGTTTATCCTAACCTGACTTTGCGGTGTCTAGGCAAGTGTGTCAAGGCAAGTGGTTACTTAATTAGGACCGCTACTTGTAGCGGGAAGCCTCCCACTTACCTGGCACTTACCTGGCCGCAATTGGCGGTGAAGAGGCGGTTTGAGGTCCTATTTCTAGCCCTTTGGAACAGTTAGGAGCTGTCTAGCTGACTTAGGTGACCCTAGATCTAAGCCTGATTGTGCATTTCTGGTTGATTGCATTTGTGTCTAAGCCCTTTATCGAAAATTTTTGCAAAACAAATAAGAAAATAAGAGGAAAATTTTTATAAAAAGACTTGCAACTTTTGTCGCTAAGAAATCCGTGCACCCACCTTCTTTCTCTTCTCTTTCTTCTATCATGGATACCCCACCTCATAAATCTCTTGCCGAACTTTGGTATCCCTAACCTAACTTTGCCTCGTACGTCAATTGTTTCGGTCAATTTAAGGAAGATCCCTCCATGCCAAAAATATCTTTGAAAGATCAAATAAAAGCGTCTAGGAGAAACAGTTCGACTTTGCAACCCACTTTGTGTCAACTAAGTCAACTTTTACCACCTTCATATGTTGATACCACTTTTTCAAGTCCTGTTGTAACTCCTAAACCGATGTCCATTGCTGAGCATATTGCTCAATCTCGTAGAAGATCTTTCACCCCTCTCCACTCATCTAGTTCTAGGGATCCACAAGACTATTCACCTTTTTATCCACATGTTGACCCTACCCCTGTCCACCTACCCACTTCCTACCAGTCCTACCCGACTTTCCCATCGTCACTAGACACTGTTTTTACACAGCCTTTTGGGAGTTTCAAGTACCCAAACAATTTCAAATCTTTTACCAAAACACATTCACCATCCATGTCTAGTTTGGAACAGTCGTTGGCATCTTATATTGCAGCAACAAACAAAATGACTAGGAATGTGGAAGCTTTCATGGCCGCCCTTATGCAACCGAGTGAACCGGTAGCTAGTTTCCAACTAGCTCCAAATTTTCCAATATATGAGGAGGCGGTTGGACAGAGGGAAAATTTGAGAGGAGTGAGAGAGTTCTACACATTTCCAAATCAAACCTACCCATACCCAATTGAAACCCACGACTCCAGTTTTCCTTCGATTGTCCTAACTGATTCACAAGTTGAAAATAAAGACGAGTTGTGTGACTTTGTAGTGCTTGATTTGCCAGATTGTGAAGAACCCCTTTCGAGTGAAACCACACCTAATTCTTTTGATCTTTACACCTCTACTCTAGAACCTAAATCGATAAATATCCATGCTTTTGATGAGGTGTCAGAAAATATTGATTTTCACTTGATTGAGGATATAGACGCCGGGAATATTTTGGATGATGAACCCGTCGATTTGATTGAAATTTTATGTCCAATTCATCATCCCGAGTCATTAAATGTTTCTCCCGAACCTCATATGCGTCTTGATTTGGATGATAATGGCATGGAGAAGCTAACTATTGAGGAGAATTATGAGGATAGTATTGAGGATAATATCGAGGTTGAACCATTTTTGTTTGATGTGTCGGATTTTCCAATTCATCCTCCTGAACGTTTAACTGTTGTATCACCCTCCCTCCTATCCATCGTTCCGACCACGCTTAAAGACTGTGAGTTTGAGAAATTTTCCTTTGAATTTGACACAGTTCTCACAGCCGATAGCACTTATGAGTGTTTCACTTTTTCGGAAGATGTTGATGACTCACCGCCCGAGTTTGAGTCCTTTGAATTTTCAGATGAGTTAGTTGACCCATTAGACTCGGTTGCTTACAGTCGTTTCGAACCATTGATGGAATCTTTCAAGTTCGAGACAGTTTACTACGGTGAGAATGAGACCATCCCTAAATCACTCCTTTCCCTACCTTCCATTGTTTCGACCGTGCAAGAGACCGTTACGCCTTCATCTCCAATACCAAGTTCGACGTACCTATGTTTTCTTGCGAATCTTGAGGAATTTGACCCCATTTCTCGACGGGTTGATAGGTTAGCACAATCGCTTTTAACACATCGGTCATCACAAATTGTGCTAATTTATTCACTCGATTTACACCCTCAAGATCGTGCTACCCTTCTTTCTCTTTTCCGCCCTTCTTCTCTTCCACCGAGACCATATTCTCCCTTTCTCTCCACACGGTCTCGTGTGTTTCTCATTTCTTTCCTTTACACCCCATTCTTTCACCAACCCTACCATTATCACGATAAGATTTTTGAATGGTTGGTGCTAACCTTTGGCTTATGTAAGGCCTTGCTTAGTTTGGGGAGGACCTTATTGTATATATGTATATATATTTTTTGTTTTCTTTTCTAATAAAAAAATTCAAAAAAAAAATTGTAAATAAATAAACAGGGGAGTGCCGACAATTTTGACCCTCTTAGTGCAGCATGACAGTGAGGACACTGTCAAGTTTAAGTTTGGGGGTATGCTCGGTATGTCTTCTTCCTTCGCATTCATTTGTACATATTTTTGCATCTGCATATTTATTTGAAAACCCATAAATATTGAAAAAATTCAAAAATTATAAAAATAAATGTATTCAATTTTGGCTGTATTTTGACTTGAGTTTGACAAATAGGTTAACTGGCTAGGAACAACTAGATCTTAGACTTAGTAAATTAAAAAACCCTAAAGATAACCTTCCTTAAAGTTTAGCGGTAGAAAGTAGATGTGTTTGTAGTTTATTTAGAAATAGGCAAATTTTGAGTTCGGTTCTTGGGCTAAGTTGAAACAAAGGAAAAGTATTGATATTTTCATTAGAGTATAAGTTTGAAAAATAATTCCTAGCTTAAGTCTAGATTCTGAAAATGTATACCCTACAAATTGCACAATCACGCACCTTGAAGCTTGGAATAGTAGAGGAGACCTTGAAATGCTCTTGTCTAAAGTCCTTAGTACGAAGAAAAGAAAATAAAAAAAATACAAGTGTGAATAAAAGAAAAAAAATGAACACTGGTTTTATGATTACTTAAGGCTGCAAAAATAGAAAAATATTTAGCGAGGGTGCTTTATCACCTAGTGCCTTAGACCAACTGGTTTGGGAGTCACTGCTAAAGCCTTGGGTGTTGCAAGACTAGGAATTACGCTTTAATGTGCAAACACATCTTGTAATCGGTTGTTGGTACCTCAAGAAGTATTAACGGTCGCATGAAGGATGTGTAAGCAAAATTCTTTTAAAAATTCACCAATTAATAAGTGCTTTGGACAACGGACAAGAGTACGATTGCTTGATTTGAATTTCCAAGTGTAGGGGTGATATATACACACATGTAGGGGTATGTGATTGGGATTTAGATGAGAGATAGGGGTGAAGAATAGAACTTGTATCTTTAGTAGAGTTGATAAAAATTCCTAAATGGAGATGGAACCCTAGAAGGAAAACTTAAGAAATGCCGAAAGCTAAGTAAGTCTATAGAACATATATAATCTTAAGTTAAATGATGAGGAAGTGTGAAGAATACGGGTGGATAATTTACGAGTCGAAAATAATAGAATTCCTTGTTAGAAAACCTAATTGGAGAATAAAAGTTAATGGGCCTAATTGAAAGGATTTTGTGGGTAGTATCCGCTGAAAACCCTCAGGAGACAACACTCCTCCTACTAGGGACACCTAGAGGTTTAACGGCTTGTTGCACGTGCTCAGTGTAATCGCGTTTCCCTGCGAAAGTGCGGTTAGGTTTTTGTAGAGAATAAAAAATAAGTTTGCTCGAGGACGAGCAAAAGATAAGTTTGGGGGTATTTGTTCATACCATAATATTGCATTATTATATTCCCCATTCTTATTCGTTTTATAAATAAACGGGTGCTTTTGACGCATGTATGCTACATATTACAGGTTACAGGTTTTTGGATCTAAAACAGTGAAAACGATGAAAAGACGATGCAAAAGTGGACTTTGACCAACAAACAGAAGACTCTTGATCAAGCCTACATCAAAGATAAAATTCATAAAGTACAAAGCAATACAAGGTCCAAGATTACAAAGCGAACGGTTAAAAGTCCACCGTAATTATTCACTTGAGATCTGGATGAAACATAGAAGCTATTTTAATAAAAGAACCAAATAATAAGGAAGCCCAAAGACAGAAGAGCCCACAAAGGAAATTTCAAGGCCCAATACTTCCTTTTAAAGAGACAGAGACATAAAATTTTACCAAAGTTTGGAGTCTACTTTGACTAAGTCTTCCTAAGGATATTTTGGTAAATGTAGACATGCGAATCAATTGTAACCTAGGGTTTCCTATCCTCTATAAATAGGAACTCTAAATCATTGCAAAGGCTATGCCTCCCTATGCCTCTTTTTATCAATAAAATTTAGATTTCTTTTGGAGAGCATCGATGCCTCTTTTCATTTCAGAAATTCAGATCTGACAAGTCTTGTGTTGATATTTGGAGAGAGCCATCTGTAAAGTAAGTAGGTAATTTCAATTCTTGCCTTAGGTAATTTTTCATTCTCTGCCCTAGATTAAATTTAATTACTTGCCCTAGTTAGATAGTTAGATCTTTAATTCAATTGTCCTAGATTAATTTAGTTTTTAGATTTAATTAATCCACGAACACCCTTCGGAACTAACTCGTAAGAGCGATTAGGGAATTCACAACATCCCTGTGGACCGACCCGTACTCACCGGCTAGCTGCAAAGCGACGTCGTTCTTGATTGCGGTAATAGATAGTTTTTGAGATCAATCACTTTCTACCTATCGTATCATCTTTTGCAGCGGATACCGCTACGGCTGACTGTGTGCAGTTTTGCTATAGGTGGGTTTTGCGGTTATCCGATGTTGCTCATTGTATATTTGTTGTATCCTGTACTCTACATCTACCATTTTCATGTATTGACTTAGAGACGAGTTGTGAGGACGATATTGTATATTATTTTGTGACTTGGAGGTCTTTTATGCAGTTTTATTTATATCGTCTTTTTCTTCGCTACGGCGTCGTATATTTGCTTATGGTGGTTGTTTTCCGCCTTTGGGCGTGGATTTGCTCCCATTGGGGATGCTTTACTTATATTTATGTTGTACCCTTTTGGTGGGCTTGTTTTACAAAGGAGATGCTGCCAAATTTTTAAAGGAAGTAAATTTGGATTTTAAAGAATTTGATTGAGATTTCAAAAGTTTTAACAATATTATTATTACTTACTACTTTTGATGGTTTAGATTGCTAGGTTTTTGGCTTACTTGAATTACGTTACGCCTGGAGACGTTACGTAGTTTAAGGGCCGTCACGTGCTAAATTTTGGGCCGTGACAAGAAACACAGTGTGACAACCACAGTATAACCGATCGTAGTATAGGAATATCACTTCGTATCAAGAGCATGTCATCCAAATACCAGGACATCACTCCCTACTACCTTCTTACCAGATCCATCTGTTATCCTGATAAAATCAAACTTTATGACTGTCACATCAAAAATAAATGATTTATTTCCGTTATTCCTGCTTTAGTCTATAAATAGACATAAGCTACTTGCCCACTTTACTTCCGCTGCTCCCACTGACTACAATAACCCTCTGGCAGGGTCATATACACGTGCACTTCTAAAGCTGATTTAGAACGACGTTATACTCATTCTCCTGCCAGATCTCATAGTATAGAACAACAGTTGTGGCAAGTTTTGGGTAAACAAAAACCTCCCTGTCACCGTCTTTGAGGAGACCGAGGTACCTCTCGAGTGCCTGAGGTAACCCACCAAATCTGCGGAGTGGCTAATGGACTGTTGAATCATATTTGAATCTTTAGGTTCTATTAAATCTTCAGTAATCGTTTGTGGTTCTGGAATAACTTCCAATTCTACCATACTCCCACTAATGTTTTCTGAAAAGAATCCATTTTACTAAAACTGGTGGCGAGTCAAGAACAATATAACTATTGATCTTCCAGATATTAAATGTTAACCCTCGTTAATGCCCGGGATAACCCACAAACTGCCATTACTGAAACGTACCTTGAGTTTATCCAGATTTTGGTTTTAAACATAAGCCGGAAAACTCCATATACCTTAACATCGTTAAGATATGAATCCATTCTATATCCACTATAGAAACAAATGCACTAATTTAATTGGAACCAGATTCAAAATACATGCAGCCGTTTCCAGTGCATATCAACTAAATGGAACGAGGCTAATCACCATTACTCATCAAGGAATGTATCCACATATGAGTAACATGAAAGAGAAGGAAGTTCTCAAAACTATTACTTACAACGGAATACCTAGCACAAGTATCTACATCTTCGATCACCTTGAAGAATCCTATCACTTGCAACATATGGTTCTCTACTTTATTCTTATACCTATAACTTCTCAAAATCTCGACCTTGTATTTCAACGAAATACTTGTTTAAAAATAGAGAAGTCATGAGTAAACATAATATAGTATGAGTACCAACCTCTTTGTCCAAATTGACACTGGACAACATACAATACTTTGTATAAGTCCTCTGAGTTTAATAACTCAAACCCTGTGCGTCGTAGGTTGAAAACTATAGTATGGTTAAGAAGAATTGCACCACTGTTGAATGCTCCTTACCTTACCATCAACTGATATAGGTAAATTTCATAGACATAATTTCAAAAAGTTATATCTCACTTTATAAAATAAATGTACAGATATATCAGTTTGAAATTAGTGCATAACGACGGATATTCAAAACCAAATATTTGCCGTCAGGAAAAACCCAAGTGATTTCCACAAATGTCACCAATTACAAAGAATTCCGATATAATGAGGATACAATCACCCAATTCCTAATATCTTACTCACACTCAGCATCCATAACGCCATACAGACATGAGAACCAAATCTGGTAAATACATACATTGGAGTCAGAATCTAATTGGGAAAACAGTTTTCAATTAACACCGCACAGTAAAACTGAAACATGAAAATATTTTGAAGGGGTATCCAGGTATTCCTAGTAATGCCTCTTCCACTAATCAGATTCATGACAGTAACCGTATATTTCCTTGCCCTCACTCCAATCCTTTTATATGTCATTACTTATTACCTTCTGTACACCTTACTTAGGTTAAATGGTTTTCTTCCTTCCCTACCTTTCGGCACTTGCCTATGGTTTGGAAGAAGACTATCCAATAAGCATAATATGTATACTGTCCTAATACTAGGATCTCTCTCAACCTGAGAGAATGTAAAGAGAAAAGACAACCGAATAATCATATTCAATTTCTCCAGAACTGGAAACCATCCTCGAACTGAAACAAGTTCATTCGAGTTCGTATGTAACTATACGATGGCATATCTAATAAACGTGGATCTTCGTAGTGATATGGAGTGTTCCAGGGAAATGCAAAGGCGAGATAGGAGTGGCAGAGATATACGCGGCTTTGTCGTGAATGATAGCAGTCACAATTTCCTTTGCCCTCATTCTAATCCTTTTATTTGTCTTTACTTATTACCTTCTGTATACCACCCATAGGCTAAATGGTTTTCTTCCTTCACTACCTTTCGGCACGTACCTATGGTTTGGAAGAAAATTATCCAATAAGCGTAATAGGTGTACTCTCCTAATATCAGGAGCCCTCGTCACCTGAGAGAAGGTAAAGGGAAAAGACAACCCGAATAATCCTATTCGATTTCTCCTGAACCGGAAACCATCCTCGAACTGGAATAAGTTCCTTCGATTTCATATGTAACTATACGATAGCATATCCAATAAATGTGGATCTTCATAGTGATACGGAATGTTCAGGAGAAATTCAGAGGAAAAGTAGGAGCGGCAATGAGTTATGCGACTCTGAAAATCGAAAAGCCAAAGTGTTTTAAGAAGGTTCGGTTATCTTGGTTCATGAGTTTTAGTTTAGGTCAGGTCATGGTCGCTTCCAAATAGAGAGAGAGAAAAGAAACGCTCAGCGTGCACTCTAATCTAGATTAGATTGGTTAAACAATTTATCTAATCAGGATGTCTCCTACCGTTTCCTTGAATTCTCCTTCAAACTCTAAAAGTAGAATTAGTCGGGATCATCTAAAATCACCCGAAGAGTAACACCTACTCATCAGTGGGAATCTGGATCCAACAATTATCGCATGATAACTTAATGGAAGCCACTCAAGTCACCACACTCCATAAGCTAGGCGCATGCCTGGCAAGTTTCCTGTATGTTTGATAATCCCGATGTGGTTTTTGCCCCAAACGGTTTATGAACTTGACTTTGGCCAACAAATCATAACCCGCAACTTAAGTTCTACCGGTCATTATCCAGATTGATTTAGACCCACCTGCACACACCCTTGACTTTGGCCAACAAAGTGGTACGACTGTCCTAAACCAATGCATTTACCAATGCTACGGATAAGTAACACACAACTACCATTCACGATACCTTGACTTTGGCTAACAAACACCGCACGAATACTATGTGCTACTTATTCGAAACGACGAAGGGCTATGGCTGGTTTTTGGTGAAAAACCTTTAAAGTAATGAACTTGATATCATTGAAGGAACTCGAGTGGTTTTACAAATATATGGTGGGGAAACTTTTGCTAAAGAGGTCACTCTCAGTGAAGGGATCTTGGCTCTTTCCTCATCGAATGAGGTGCAGGATATTCTAAACTAAATACCATGATGCAAAGCAAAAGAGTCAATTATAGTCAAGTTATTACAATGACGCAAACTTTTGCCCAAGAGGTCACTCCCGATGAAGGGATCTCGGCTCTTGCCTCGTCGAATGAGGTGTTGGATATTCTGAACCGAATACCTCTGTGCAAAGAAAAAGGAAACATCCTGTAATAAAAAAATTTGAAATTTGGTTCCAACAACATCATTTGGGTTTATCTTTCCCTACATTGATCAGAATCAACACACTCCCATCAATTAATCCATATCACACCACCGAAAAGGAAAGAAAATAAAATGTACGTATATGCTATTCGCATTCTCCACTGGGCCCCGTCATCACCCGTTAGGTTAACTAACGAAAGAGCTGGGGATGGACTAGCGCGGATGCAAAACATATACAACATCTACTATTATATATAAATATATATATAACATTTGTCCCAGGCATGATATAAGCAACATCACAGAATAACGGATAATCTAGGAGCCCCGGGTTTCCTTTGAGCCGCAAAGGAAACCCGACGTTCCCCGGTCATGTGGATAGCCAGTGTAATGTAAACCTAGACCCCTACGAGCGCGGAAAGTTACATGCCAATCCCAGAAGTGAGGCAACCCCAATCAACAAAGTGAATGGGCCACCCAGCATTTCACCGAATCCGGTAACTTGAGCACCCCTCCGTGGGTCACCTATACCCCCTACCAGTGCGGCGAATAGCCCGCCAATTCTAGAGTAAGGCCCTCTCCGTCTCAACGCCATGAGATTCGGTGCCATTGCTCTCTAGAACCCGGCTATTCGTGCACTCCAACGTGGGGTGATCCTAGTACAGAAAAGAAAAATATATACAATGGCAAAATCTACCTCAACCTGGTCGTGCCCCAATAAAAGAATATACAATCTGGCAAAGACGGCTGTCCACATGTCGGATGCTCGCCTCACAATACTGAATATATAAATGAATCTGAACTGTACTACTATTATTGCACTCTAGGCTATCCACCATGACAATCCAACCACAATATCAGCACAACACACAACATCAACGTGAATATTATGTTCGTAAACCCGTCTAGTTGAACATATAACAACTAGTCGGGTTGTACCGCTCAATAATATTCACGGTCGCAGATATAATCACATGTACTGATAATCACACACTTAAAATTTCGATCGACTAAACTTTTCCAAGTTGTCCCCAAATGCAAACCAGCACTTTACACAAATCTGGGCCAAAACTAAATATCCTAAAAATCAAATTTCCATGTCAAAGAGTGCCAGAAGAAATTTGGCGGAACGTGGCCACAAATCCACCGCGGAAGCGCGGCCAATGAGTGTATAATACGGCAGTTCCACGGCCATTTAGTGGGTTCACGTGTCCAAATTTCTTCAGGTGCTCTAAAATTGCTTGCACGGATTTTTAAGACCCTCAGAAAGGTTTTTTGAATAAGTTTTAAAATCGGCAGTGAGCATGGCAAAACGTAATTTTGATTCTAAAAATTTGGTCGATCGATATTCTAACTTTGTGCAAACTAGCTAGTATTGGTTTATGGGTGGCTCTGATACCATGTTGGGTTTTTCGCCTGCGCCCAGGCGATCTACCGTGGCCGATGCGGAACAAAAACCGGCGTTTAAAAAATTTGGCGTAAACAATACCCGCTCATGATCGAACCATAAACCTATGCTAGCATATAACAAATAGCTAAACTAAAGGGTTAAAGGTGTTATACTGAATGAACCAAGTCCTTCGGTCTTCCATCAACTTCCTTAGCTCCTTCAGGCATGCTCGAACAAGCTTGACTGCCGGTCTTCCTCATTCGAAGATGATCCATCCGAGGGATGTAGCTCATGGCTCTAGCTCCACATCGAAAGCAAGTGAAGCAACTAGGGATTCTTGGATGCTAGTCTACAATGCCTGGGATGTAATGGTCTAAGTGTTTATCTATCTCATCTCACCTCCTCTCATGATTCTCAACACATGAAAGGGTTGAGAGGAGGTGGAATATGAAGGTGGAGGAAAACCATGAAAGCAAGAGAGGGAGTGAAGCTAAATGGTGAGAAGATGATAGCTCAATAAAATGAACCATCTCAAAAAATAATGAAGCATCCATGAGAGAGAAAATCTCATAGTATGGTTTTGTAAAACCTTTTTCCAATTAAAATATACAACCCATACTTGAATAGTATGCACAATAAATTAATAATTCATCTGTGCACATTATGCAAGCATGGTCCTCACCATACTCCCATCAAGTCTTTGACACCTCATAATCCATTTAATATAAATGGTCAAACCAATATGAGGTGTCCACCTTCTAGAATGTTTTTCGTAAAATTACGGATTACATTCTACTGTATATACATACATGTATTCGTACCGAAACACGAATACAAGAAGAGATAGAATAACACAAAGAACATAATACTAGAATATACATATCGAAATATATATATGTAAATTATTAAATCAATACCTGATTTAATAATCCGGCTCAAACCCGAGCCGACTAGTATTATCAACTGCCTGATCGATAGTCCGGGTACAAAGTACAATCGATCGATCGGAACCCTGCATGTATCCAATATGGATACTATATCATTTCGCTAGAACCAGGAAAACCCTCTGTGTGGGACTCTAAAAACTCGTCAATACGCTGGCAGTGGGTTTAACAATAAGCATGTCTGCGACACTAGCTGTACGTAATGGCTATCCAAGTATTGAGCAAAAGGAAGACCGACGAGCAAGATCATCCAAACCCTTACTGTGCCTGTCTGTGACAATCTCCGTACAGTCCGGTCTATTCGTCTAAGAGTATTGCATATCGGGTCTAAGGGTGGATAAAGTCACACCCCTAATAATGCGATATTTCGTGTCGGTATGAAGCCCATCACCCATTAAGAAACTACTGATACAAATCAGTAATTCTCGTCCCCCATAGCCACGGATTTTTGGTGATGGCCACCCGTGCACAACCCGACATCAACCCCTAATACCGGGAGAGACGAATCCCCGACGATCCGCTCACTGCCTCTATGTGGCTCGGGATTGTACCCAACTAAAACATGTTTGCACGACTCGTTTAAGCCGTGGTATGGTAGTAATTAAAGCACGGTGGGAACTCACACAAGAAAAATGATGATCTCAGGTCGACAGACTAACCTGTACTCATATCACCTAGGAACTACTATCTGACAATAGGTATAATACCAACTAGCATTTTCCCGGCGAGTCCTTCCAGTGTACTCATAACCCAATGAGCACCTGTATACTATCTTAGGTGGCTAACTGACACCAATGGCTTGTGAGACCGGCCGCCACCCCTTGTCGGGGTCTCGATAAGTATACACTAGTCTACTCCGGAGGATCAATGCCCAGTCACGATACTCCCACGACTAGGGACATTTAAGGATGTGCTTATAGACTACCCAGCTCCCATGTATATGATCGCCATCATAATGCTGGTAGTCAAGCAAAAATCCTATGGGCTCTATCAACATGTAATAGTGATCTGTAATGCCACCTAATATTGTACATGATTATAATGACAAACCAGATAGCATAGTATCATCTCGAGTAAGACTGTTCTTCCCATATAGTTCCTCCCTCAATCATCACAATCGTGTGCCTGTGATTCAATAATTGACTTGAGGGCACTAAGCCAACACGCAGGTGCAAAACATAAGCAACGTCTACTATATATCATATATATATCTATTCATCTCTCGCAATAATAGGCATTCCAGATCACAGATGAATGTATTGGATATACTAGGAATTTCGCGTTTCGTTTAAGCCTATAACGAAAGATGGATTACACGGTCGTGATGAATAGCCAAACCCCACCCTAGACCCTTACGGGTGCGGCAAACTACCCGCAAAATTCCCAAAGTGAAGCAACCTACCTCAGTAAAATGAGTAGGCAACTCGGCACTTCAAGAACACGGTAGTTTGTGCACCCCACCTTGGGTCTATCCTAGGAGCAAAAACAGTAAATGAAATAATACAACGGTGGCTACAACCTCAACCCAGATGTGCCCCACAAAATAATATTACATCACTTTACAAATTTACATGAATGAAAGAAAAACTCTCTTCTCACATCCTCCAGCTATTCATCCACGATGATCCAATATTACATATACATAAACCACAATCAAATCACAGATATGTGCAACCCCCACTTATCGACATATATCGATTAGCGGACGTTTCGAAACACATATATAAATTGAAACAAGTAAACGAAGTTAAAACCGTGACTTCAAAATACTCCGTATTGCCACAACAGAAAGATAACAGTACATGCAATCTTGGAAAAATCAAACACCACCTGAAACCCTAAATCCAAGATACCAACTAAAAAAATTACGAGACAAAATTCCCTCATAGAGCCGGCCACGCCGGTTTTTTCACTGATGTGGCCGGCCAAACTTTGGGTGTTTAGGCTCGTTTTTCTATGTGGTTCAATCTATAACTAATGGAGCACCCTGAAATTGTTTAAAAAATTTTTAGAGTCTCTGAAAAATTTGACAGAAACTTGGACTTCGATTTCGATGTTTCAGAGTTATTTCGGTTTCGTAGTTCTAAACATCGTCTAAACTGTTAGTTAAGGTTTAGTAGGTTTTGATACTACTGTAAGTTGATGTCGCGCACCCCGCGGGTTCGCGGGGAGGTAGAATGTGCAAAAAAAACGTCTTTACAAGCTTCGCAACACCAACTAAACTCCAGGATCTTTACTTGAACCTTAACTAACACAACTACTTGGAGGTTTAGCTACTCTGAAGAAAGTTATACCACCGAGTATCAAGTCTTTCGGTTCTTTTTTCCCTCCTCTTCTTGATCTCCTCGAAGAGTGTACGGATCGTGCTTGATCGTCGGCCTCCTCGCGTCAAAGATGATCCACGCGAGAGTGTGTCTTTAAGCTCCTACCTCTAAACCGAGGTAACTAGGGTACCTAGTATGCTAATCTAAGTAGCCTAGAAGATGTAGAGAGTGATTATGGATTGATTAGTCTTAAGAACCCTAGGTTTCTCAACCCATGAGACAATTAGGGTTTGAGGAAGAAGAAAAGAGCTTGGAGGAGAGAGAGTGTTGAGAATGGAATGAATATGAAAATGGATAATGCTGATAAATATGAAGCAAATAATAATTCAACAATAATAATAACAGAATGCACCATGCCTCATGAGTCATCCATGAGTCACCAAGTAGCCATGCTTCATTTATTGCAAATCAACACCTCATACCTCCACCTCATTAAACATTTAACAAAATGGTTTATACAAGAAATGAGGTGTCTTCTTCTAGAAGCACTCTTGTACAAATTAGAAGAATACCCCTCACCGTATATACATACCCGTATCCATATTCCGAAAAATACGAATGCAAAGAGACGAAAATAATCCAATAGTTTAATACTAGGATCCGGTTTAAACCAAAATTCACTAGTATTATCCCTCCGAATCATGATTCGTGCACAAGTACACGTATATAATCGAACCCCTGCCGTAAAACCATACGGCCTTTTCATCGTTTTGCCCGAAGCAGGGAAACCCTCTGTGTGGGACTCTAAAGAATCAACAGTATGCTGGAAGTGGGTTTAACCATAAGCACGTCAGTGGTACTAGCTGCAGATAATGGCTACCCAGGTATCTGTCGATAAGAAAGCCGATGAGCAAACTCATCCGAACTCATACTGAACCTATCTGTGATAATCTCTGTATAGTCCTGTCTGTTCGTCTAAGAGTATCACATATCAGGCCTAGGGGGTGGTAATATTCATATCAGATTTTTGCATTTTCATACCGCCCAATTTTTGTCACATTGCATATCGGTAGATACTCTTGAGCCGTGTTTGCTAGTCAATTGCAGGATACAGGTTCTCGGTTCCAAAACGGTGAAATTCATGGAAAACACGACAAAATCCGGGTTCCTGCCAACCACAGATAAAACACGGTCTCCGCTCTTCATCCGTATGTTGCCAGATACCAGTTTAGGAAGACAAAATGTCAAATCAATGTCATTCTCATGCACAAGGCTCAATGGTAGCACAAAATCCAAGAGATCTACGCGGAGCTCGAGGCAATCATGACAAAATCTTGATAAAAAGTCCACTTTTCCCTCAACAAAAATTCTGGAAGAAATGTGGAACTATTTTCAGAAAACATATGAACCAGAGAACAGAGGACAGCAAACCAGGGGACCACAAGAAAACCCAAACCCTAACTCTACAGTAGGGCCGCGGATCCGCGGCCATAGGGGGGTCTAGGCCGCGGATCCGCGGCCGTACTGGCGCTGCATGCGCAGGGTTTTGGGGGGTATTTTGGTCATTGTACAGGTGTTCTGGTGGTTGCCCTAGGTTTTCATTTTTTGGCCTATAGATAGCCCAGAACTTTGTGAAGGAAAGGGTCCATTCTTGTATTTTCATTTTTGCCTAGGTTTAGTGTTTTTCTTCTTCCTCTTCTCACCTCTTCTCCATTAAACTTGTAGTGAGCTTTTGAGTGAAGAGTGATAAATAAAGAAGACCATTTTATTATCATGCTTGTTTCCTTATCTTTATGCTTGTTGTAATTTTAATTCGTTAAGTAGTTGTTGTTATTTTCTTGTTGTTTCTTTCTTCTCTCTTTTTCTTTATGATTCATACGACAATGATACTTACGCTCGATCCTCGCCAAGGTAAGGTCGCAAATAGTTAGTCGTATTCTTCTAATCTCCTTCTTTCTATCTTCCTCTTTTATTTTGTTTTGTTTTTCCTTATCATGAAGTGTGAGTAGTTTTATACTTGTTAGGGTAGGATAAGGGAAGTTTGAGAGAAGGAAATCTCTCTCACTCTTTCCTTGCCCAACAACTTAAATCGACTCCCGTTAATTGAACCACAATCCGCTCTTTACGGCACCCTATCCTACATGATAGCGGTGATTCCGTAGTGAGACCGATTGTGGTTGAATTAACCGGAGGTTATGGATAAGAGCCAAGAACGGACGGAAAAGCACCAAAAGGAAGGACTTATGCGTTGGAAAGCCTAGCTTATACTCGCAAGTTCCTTCCTAGTCGTGCTAATCCCCGTTGTTGCCGATTACCGTAACACCGATATTAAGAGGGGCAACGAAAGATGTGGAGATTCCTAACTCAAACTAACATAATCCTAACCCTAACAAGCTCTCTTTAAATATCAACTCAACACTTAGATAATCCAACAAAATCTGAAAACAGGACTTAACTCGTTAAAACACATTGAAAAAGACTCCCATCTCCCTGCGGACGACCCGTACTCAACCGGCTAGTTACAAGCGAAACTGTCTTGATTGCGGTATTTAAACTAGAACTTGAACACGCACGTATCCTAACAATCAAATGGCTCCGTTGCCGGGGAGACGGTAGTTTATTTCCTTGTGTAATTTCGCGTTAATTTGTAAGTAAAAAAAAACAAAAAAAAAATATACTTTGTAAAAGAAACCATCTTGTTATTCTTGATTAGTTTTTGTGCAAGTGTGCAGGAAAATACAAGGTTCAAGTTCAGTGGCCAAGACGTTGAAAATACGGAGTTCAAGTGCAGTGCCAAAGACGTGGGAAGATAGACCCACATTTCGCGGCTACACCGCGACGGACCAAAACGGAGGAGACGGTCTACTGTCAAAATCTGGAGCAGATACAGTGAGCAAATAAAAATTCCACAAATCCAGACAAGCAGAGGACCACCACAGCAGCACACCCAGAAAATTTGGAAGCTCAATACCTCCACATAGCCGTGGATCCGCGGCCATTGCATGCGTTTGGCAGCGGAAACGCGGCCATCTGTTGGCTTCAGAGCCCCAAAATCTCTCTGTAAGTCCCTCTGCCTCTCTCCACTCCTCTGAACTCCACTGAACTGTGTTTTCTGCAGCCTTCTTTGCGCAAATTCTTCTCCCCCTTCCAATAAACTGTTCTTGTGCAGGATTCTTTGCGCCGCAAATAAAAATTGTTTGCAGTTGATTTGTTACTGTTTTGCATTCTTTAATACGGACTTAAGGGGCTTGAAACCAATCCAGATTGGGTGGGGATTTCATCACCCTTCCCAGGACCCCAAAAATCACTAAAGCATATGCATTGTCCATTGTAAATTAAAAAATACTAGACTTCAGCCCTAAGGACTTCGCGCTCGTTAGGAGAAGATAAACCGTGTTTAGAACCTCGCTTAACCGTATATTGTTTACGGGGTGTCTAGAAAAGTGTTAAAGGCGCAACCGCCGAAAGAGAAAGGGTTATTTAATTAAGGAACTTCGCGAAAGCGTTGGACAACCTCCCCTTATCTCTGCACTTACCTGGCCTCGTGATCAGTGTATTTTTAAGCCCGTTTCTCGACATTGTTTAACTTCGACAATCAAGTTCAGGAGCAGGTCTAGTAGACCTAGGTTACCCTAGATCTAGGTGTGATTGTGCATATCTTGTTTGTGATTGCTTAAGCCGTATTTCCTTACATATTTCTGTAAATCTCTTTCTAAAAAAAACAAAAAAAAAAGAAAAAATCAAAAAACTTTTATAAAAACTTGCCCTTTTGTCGCCAAATCCATTTTCACCCACCACCCATCGCCTTTCTCCATTGACGTTTTCTTACCCTCACCTTCTCCGCTTTGACTATACTAAACTCGTTTAGTATATGTCCGCTTGGACTCGGGACACTAGCACCCGTCTAGTCCGCGTTACGTTAGTCGCTACCGACTACGCGATCGACTCCGAAGTCGATACTCCGTCCACTCCTCTTTCACCCCTTCCTTTGCCGGCCAACTCTGACGTTGACCGGAATTCTGTTCATACATCTTCACCTTCACCTTCACCTTCACCAACCTCTTCTTCCGCGATGTCGGGATTTAATCCGAACATCTATTTTACCACCGCTGGATTGGCTCCACCTCCTTCGGAGACCAATCTCCCACCACCTCCGCCTGTTGTAGCGCCGCAGCGAATTGCGCTCTAGGATCGTTTCTACCCCACCCGTTCTGCACTTCCCACCCGCCTTTCTCTTCCTCCGGCCAATGGGGACAACTTTGAAATTAAGCCCCATTTCATCAACATGCTTCCACGTTTTCATGGGCTTGAATCTGAAGATGCCTATATCTTCATCAATAAATTTCAAAATGTCTGTGCCATGATGAAAACAACCCAGCTGTCGGACGATGCTATACGTCTACGGGTCATTCCGTTCACTTTATGCGATCTCGCTGAAAAATGGCTGTATAGCACTGCTTCCCACTCAATCACCAGCTGGGACGAGTTTGTTAAAGCGTTTCTGAAAAAATTCTATCCAAATCATAAGACCGCAAGAATTCGAAATGAAATCAACCAATTCTCCCAGCTTCCTTCTGAACCCTTCTGGAAGTGTTTTGACCGATACAAAGACCTTCTTGTTCAGTGTCCTCACCACGGTATAGAGAAATGGCAACTCTGCCAAACCTTATACGAGGGACTGAACCCAGCAACGAAGCATTTGCTGGAAACCATCTGGCAGGGCCACTTCCTATCGAAATCTGACGAGGAAGCGTGGCAGTTCTTTGACGATCTTGCGGAGCAAACGCTACAGTGGGAGAGCACCTGACCGACTTCTTCTTCTTCTACCTCCACTTCTACCGGTCAGTCTAGGGTAGGAATCCACCAACTCGATGTCTCTATTGCGATGAAAGCTGAAATGGCTGCAATAACACGAAAGCTTGAAGCGATAGAGAGCAAATTTTCTGCTCCTGCTCCTGCCCCTGTTCTCCCCCTTCGTACCATCTGCGCTTGTTGTTCCGATCCTTCCCACTTGACCGAAGAGTGTCCTTACAATCCACCCTCGCAAGGACAAGATCAGGTTAATGCTGCCTTCCAGCAAAGACCGAGGAATGATCCATACTCTTCCACCTACAATCCCGGTTGGAGGAACCTCCCCAATTTCGCCTGGAATCAGAATCAGAATCAATTCCAAGGCAACAATTTCCAAAGGGCCCCTCCGCCGCAACAACAAGCGCAACAACAAACTCAGTATCAGCAGCCCTTCCAACCCCAACCTTTCCAAAACCAGACGAACAACTTTGCACCTAACAACTCTTTTCCACCAAACAACTTTGTTCCGTCAAACAACGATAAGGTTTCCTCGCTCGAGCGAAGTCTGGAGGCGTTTGTTAAACAATCGACTCAATCCACCGCCAACATCCAGTCTTCGATTCAATCTTTAGTGCAACACACTGCCGCACACGGGCAACGCATCAAGACCATCGAGGCCCAGATTGCACAGTTGAACGCGGCCTTAAGCGAGCGAGAGAAGGGGAAGCTCCCGTCCCAACCACTTCCAAATCCCGGTCACCCATATAATGCACATGTTGCTCTTGAACAACAAAACCATAATGTGAGTGCCGTGACTACACTGAGATCGGGGAGGATGCTGCAAAACAACATTGGAAAACGGATCAACGATGACACCCCGGCCGCTTCTTCTTCTTCTTCTTCTTCTTCTTCGTCTTCCGAGCCTATTCTCCGTTCTTCAGCAGGCTCTCCTTCCTCTTCTTCTGCTCTGAACGGACCCACTTCTCACTCCACGAAAACACCTATTCTGGGATCCGTTCCAACTCCAAAATCTCCTCCTCCAGCATTAGACTCAACCAATTTTCAAAATGTTCCATTTCCAAACCGGTTGAGGTCTAACAAACAAAATCCTCAAATGGAGAAGATTCTGGAGTTATTCAAGCAGGTTAACATTAACATTCCTCTTTTAGATGCTGTCCAACAAGTCCCGTCCTACGCGAAAATCTTAAAGGACTTGTGCACGAAAAAGAGGAAGTCTCAGGTACCCAAGAAAGTTTTCTTGGCTAGTGCTGTGAGTGATGCCCTTACCCAATCTTTACCACAAAAACGGAAGGACCCTGGCTGTCCTACGATTTCAATTACTATTAGGGATAAGAACATCAACCGCGCACTATTAGATCTTGGTGCCAGTGTTAACCTGCTTTCGTATTCAGTATACGAGCAATTAGGCGTCGGAGAGCTGAAACCCACACACTGCACTCTCCAAATGGCCGACCGATCGATCACCCATCCTAGGGGTGAGCTAGAGGATGTGTTAATCAAAGTCGGGGACTTCATATTCCCCGTTGACTTCATTGTATTAGATACACAGCCTGTAGCTAACCCCCGGAATCAAATTCCGGTGATACTCGGTCGCCCATTTCTCGCAACCTCAAATGCTGTGATCAATTGTCGCAATGGTTCGATGAACCTCTCTTTTGGAAATATGACGATTGAACTCAATATTTTTAGGTTGGGGAATTAGCCCGCCGAACCTAATGCTCATATACTGGACGTCTGCTCGATCCAGGAGATCATCCCGGAAGAGTGTGAATTCGAGGAGTTTCTGTTTGAACACGACAATCTTGACGCCACTAGTGCGTTTCTCTTCGAACCTGCTGCTGTTTCTGCGCCCGACAATGACTACGAGTGTTTCACGTTTTCGAACAATCTTAGCTGCGCACAACCCGAGTTTGAATCCTTTGACTTTCCGGATGAGTTACCTGAACCATCCAACTCGGTTGCCTACACTCGCTTTGAACCTTTGCTGGAGTCCTTTGAGTTCGAGACCTTTGCACCAGTCTTGCCTTCCATCGTTTCACCTCCAACGCTCGAACTCAAGCCTTTGCCGCCTCACCTTAAGTACGCTTACTTAGGTGAGAACGAGACCCTCCCTGTCATCATCTCGGCTTCTCTAGCTCCCGAGCAAGAGAAAGCCCTTCTCACGGTCTTGCACAGCAACAGGCAAGCTTTTGGCTGGTCCATGGCGGACATCAAGGGGATTAGTCCCCTCATCGTTGAGCATCACATTCATCTGATGGATGATGCCAAACCAGCCCGGGATCCGCAAAGACGTCTTAATCCAGTCATTAAGGAGGCTGTGAAGAAGGAGATCGTCAAATGTCTAGATAGTGGTATCATTTACCCTATCTCTGATAGCCAGTGGGTCAGCCCCATTCATGTTGTACCCAAGAAGTCAGGCATCACGGTCATCACTAACGAGGCGAATGAGTTAATCCCTACTTGCACCCAAACTGGGTGGCGAGTTTGCATTGATTACAGAAAACTCAACGCCGCAACGCGGAAGGACCACTTTCCGCTACCTTTCATTGACCAGATGCTTGAACGATTGGCCGGACACGAGTACTACTGCTTTCTTGATGGCTACTCCGTCTATAATCAAATTCCCATCGCCGAAAAAGACCAGGACAAGACCACTTTCACTTGTCCTTTCGGCACGTTTGCATATCGACGCATGCCCTTTGGGTTATGCAATGCGCCCGCTACCTTCCAGCGGTGTATGATGGGAATTTTCTCAGACATGGTGGAAAAATTTCTGGAGATTTTCATGGATGACTTCTCCATCTTCGGCGACTCCTTTGACGAGTGTTTGCTGCATCTTGACGCTGTCCTTACCCGATGTAAGGACAAGAATCTCACTTTGAACTGGGAGAAATGCCACTTCATGGTGCGCGAAGGTATTGTCTTAGGACATATCATCTCGCAAAATGGCATAGAGGTTGACAAAGCAAAGATTGAGGTCATTTCCAATCTGCCTCCTCCCCGATGCGTCAGAGATATCCGAGCCTTCCTTGGCCATGACGGTTTCTATAGACGGTTTATCAAGGACTTTAGCAAGATTGCTAGGCCCTTGACTCTTTTGCTGGCCAAGGACACGCCTTTCGACTTCAACTCGAGCTGTGTGACTGCATTCGAGTCACGGAAACGCTCACTCACTTCTGCTCCCGTTCTTTCCTCACCTGATTGGACGCACCCATTCGAGATTATGTGCGATGCATCCGACTTTGCCATCGGTGCTGTCCTTGGACAGCACATCGACAAGATGCCGCACGTAATCTATTACGCGAGCCGGACCCTGAACGACGCCCAACTTAACTATACAACAACTGAGAAGGAATTCTTAGCTGTTGTATTTGCTCTAGAAAAGTTCAGGCCCTACCTCATCGGCTCTCCAGTCATTGTCTACACAGACCATTCAGCTCCGCGCCATCTTTTTGCGAAGAAAGATGCAAAATCTCGGTTAATACATTGGATCCTCTTGCTTCAAGAGTTTGACCTTGTCATTAAGGACAAACGAGGATGTGAAAACGTAGTTGCCGACCATCTCTCACGACTTCCTTCTTCGCCTTCGCTTCCAATTCCGATCAACGACGTTTTCCCGGATGAACAACTCTTGACAGTATCGTGCGAACCCTGGTTCGCCGATATTGTGAACTATTTGGCCACGGGATTACTACCGACTGAATGGTCAAGTCAGGACAGACTTCGCTTCTTATCCCAAGTAAAACACTTTTACTGGGACGAACCCTACTTATTCAAGTACTGTCCCGACCAGATTATTCGTCGGTGTGTCCCTGATGAGGAATTCAAGAGTGTGCTGTCGTTTTGCCACGACCAAGCATGTGGCAGGCATTTTGGGCCCAGAAAGACAGCTGAGAAGATCTTGCAATGTGGTTTCTACTGGCCACAACTCTTCAAAGACGCTCATGACTAGTGCAAGACTTGCTCCCGGTGCCAACACATGGGCCGGATATCCCGGAGGAACGAGATGCCGCTCCAACCGATCTTGGTTATGGAGATTTTCGATGTTTGGGGGATAGATTTCATGGGGCCGTTTCCCAGCTCTTTTGGGAACTTGTACATCCTTCTAGCTGTTGATTACGTCTCTAAATGGGTCGAGGCTGTACCCAGCCGAACTAACGACAACAAGGTTGTCGTTAGGTTCCTTAAAGAAAACATTTTCTCACGGTTTGGGCACCCCCGAGCGATCATTAGCGACAATGGAAGTCATTTCTGCCATAAAACTTTCGAAGCCTTGATGCAGAAATACTCCATTAATCATAAGCTCTCTAAGCCCTACCACCCCAAAACCTGCGGGCAGGCCGAAGTTTCCAATCGGCAGATCAAGCAGATACTGGAGAAGACGATTTCCAAGAACCGTAAGGATTGGTCTCTGAAACTCACTGATGCCCTTTGGGCATTTAGAACCGCTTATAAGACCGACCTTGGCATGTCCCCCTATCGGCTTGTGTACGGAAAAGCCTGCCACCTTCCTGTCGAAATCGAGCATCGCGCATTTTGGGCAATAAAGGAGCTGAATCTGTCTCTCGAGGACGCGGGCAGCCATCGGAAGCTACAGTTGAACGAACTAAACGAGCTTAGGGATGAGGCTTACGATAACGCGGTTGTCGTTAAGAATCGAACGAAGGTGTTTCACGATAAACACCTTTTGCGCAAAACCTTCGTACCTGGTCAGCAGGTACTGCTTTACGACACCCAACTTCACTTCCATCCAGGAAAGCTCAGATCTCGCTGGAAAGGGCCGTATTTTGTGCGGAATGTGTATCTGCAGGGCGCTGTGGATTTGGAAAATCCAAAGGACGGTTCACTTTTCAAAGTAAAAGGACACCGATGCAAACCGTACCTTAGCTCCGAACCAACAGAGGAGCTCCTGTTCTTACAGGAGCCGGTTTACCCTGCATGATCTTCCTCTGCCTACCTCCAAACTTCGGTTATCCAGCCAAGAACATCGGACACTGTTCCAAATAAGTTTGGGGGTATGTACAAACCATTTTGTATATATTTGTGTATATTCTTTTTCTTTTCTTTAAAAACAAAAACAAATAAAAATTGTGTATCACTAACCGACAATTTTGAACCTTCAAACTGATCTCTTCATGCAACGACAGTGAGGACACTGTCCAGTTTATGTTTGGGGGTACGCTCGGTACGCATTTCATCCCTTCGTATTCATATGTATATTTTTGCATCTGCATATTAAAATCCATAAAATCCATAAAAATTTGAAAATTTTCTAAAAATATAAAAACTTTTTTGTCAAGTTAGCTTGTGGAAGAACTCTGATTCAACATTCGACGGTTTTTGTTTAAAAAAATAGGAATAACTAAATCTTATGTTTAGATTTTGAAAACCTGAAAGATAACTCTCCTTTGAAGTTAACTATAGCTGATATACGTCTTTACATCACACTACACGTGTCGTAAGATTTTGGGAATTAGATGACAAGTCTTTCATGTTTAAACTTTTAAACAGATAAATGATTTTCTAAGGATCAAATAGGTTTGTTCTGAAATAAGTAATGTCAAGAATAGTTTATGAAGTAAAGCGAATATGAAGGAATATTATTGATGCCGTAATTGGAGCTAAGTCTGAAAAATAACCCATCGGAAACTTGATTGGAATGATTACACACCAAACCCACTAAACACGTCTTTTATCCAAAAAATAATTGAACTGCCGGTTATATCTCCGTTCGTATTAAATCATCTGATTTTCACGCCAAACTGTCTTTTGTTTTTGGACCTAGGTAACTTTAGTAATTAAGTCCGCTGGGGTGTTTCTACACCTAATGCCCTAAAACCAACTGGTTTGGGTGCATTGGCCCAAAGCTCGCTAAGAAGCCTAGAAAGTCCAGTTTAAAACAAAGTCAAGCAAGTGTTCTCTCCGAGTTAAAATTCCTAATGGTTCTTTGTGTGAGAATAATCTTGATAAAAGACAGGCTTTTATAAAAATTTTAGCGGAGATATGAAGGTTTTATTCTATGAAAAAGACCATTGCACGTTCACAGAGGTGTGTATGAAATGAAAACAAGAAAAAGGTGGAGTGAAAAACACGACTTAGTTTCCTGTTATGGAAGATAGAAATTCTGAAGTTGAAACCTTACTGGAAAACGAAACTTGAAAAATGCTTAACTCTTTATAAAACTTATGTGATCCTTTTTAAATTGTTATCTGGGCTTTATTGTGCGACATGATGACTTTATTCGACCTTTCGGGAACTTAACGACACTATACGCACTGCACGTAAAGACATATAAAATTTGTAGTTAAATAAGAAGCGAGGTTTGAAAAATAAAGGTTCGATGGTCTAGACTTAGGATTATAGAATTGTTATTTTCTAAAACAAAACTTTAGGGTTTGAAGCTTAGTTATTTTACAAAACCAAACTTGACCGGATTTTGTAGGTAGTATTCGCTGAAAACCCTCAGGAGACAACACTCCTCCTACTAGGGACACCTAGAGGTTTAACGGCTTGTTGCACATGCTCAGTGCAATCGCGTTCCCTGCGAAAGTGAGGTTAGGAAATTTTTTGTGAATAAATGGGCTTTGCTCGGGACGAGCAAATGATAAGTTTGGGGGTATTTGTTCATATCAGATTTTTGCATTTTCATACCGCCCAATTTTTGTCACATTGCATATCGGTAGATACTCTTGAGCCGTGTTTGCTAGTCAATTGCAGGAAACAGGTTCTCGGTTCCAAAACGGTGAAATTCATGGAAAACACGACAAAATCCGGGTTCCTGCCAACCACAGATAAAGCACGGTCTCCGCTCTTCATCCGTATGTTGCCAGATACCAGTTTAGGAAGACAAAATGTCAAATCAATGTCATTCTCATGCACAAGGCTCAATGGTAGCACAAAATCCAAGAGATCTACGCGGAGCTCGAGGCAATCATGACAAAATCTTGACAAAAAGTCCACCTTTCCCTCAACAGAAATTCTGGAAGAAATGTGGAACTATTTTCAGAAAACATATGAACCAGAGAACAGAGGACAGCAAACCAGGGGACCACAAGAAAAAACCCAAACCCTAACTCTATAGTAGGGCCGCGGATCCGCGGCCATAGGGGGGTCTAGGCCGCGGATCCGCGGCCGTACTGGTGCCGCATGCGCAGGGTTTTGGGGGGTATTTTGGTCATTGTACAGGTGTTCTGGTGGTTGCCCTAGGTTTTCATTTTTTGGCCTATAAATAGCCCAGAACTTTGTGAAGGAAAGGGTCCATTCTTGTATTTTCATTTTTGCTTAGGTTTAGTATTTTTCTTCTTCCTCTTCTCACCTCTTCTCCATTAAACTTGTAGTGAGCTTTTGAGTGAAGAGTGATAAATAAAGAAGACCATTTTATTATCATGCTTGTTTCCTTATCTTTATGCTTGTTGTAATTTTAATTCGTTAAGTAGTTGTTGTTATTTTCTTGTTGTTTCTTTCTTCTCTATTTTTCTTTATCATTCATACGGCAATGATACTTACGCTCGATCCTCGCCAAGGTGAGGTCGCAAATAGTTAGTCGTATTCTTCTAATCTCCTTCTTTCTATCTTCCTCTTTTGTTTTGTTTTGTTTTTCCTTATCATGAAGTGTGAGTAGTTTTATACTTGTTAGGGTAGGATAAGGGAAGTTTGAGAGAAGGAAATCTCTCTCACTCTTTCCTTGCCCAACAACTTAAATCGACTCCCGTTAATTGAACCACAATCCGCTCCTTACGGCACCCTATCCTACATGATAGCGGTGATTCCGTAGTGAGACCGGTTGTGTTTGAATTAACCGGAGGTTATGGATAAGAGCCAAGAACGGACGGACAAGCACCAAAAGGAAGGACTTATGCGTTGGAAAGCCTAGCTTATACTCGCAAGTTCCTTCCTAGTCGTGCTAATCCCCGTTGTTGCCGATTACCGTAACACCGATATTAAGAGGGGTAACGAAAGATGTGGAGATTCCTAACTCAAACTAACCTAATCCTAACCCTAACAAGCTCTCTTTAAATATTAACTCAACACTTAGATAATCCAACAAAATCTGAAAACAGGACTTAACTCGTTAAAACACATTGAAAAAGACTCCCATCTGCCGGCGGACGACCCGTACTCAACCGGCTAGCTACAAGCGAAACCGTCTTGATTGCGGTATTTAAACTAGAACTTGAACACGCACGTATCCTAACAATCAGGTAACCGTCAGACCCCTAATAGCGCAATAAGTCATGCCAGAGTAGAGCCCAAAACATCCTGAGAAACTACTGGAGTACCTATCAGTAAATCTCGCTTGCCCTGGACATGGACTTTATGTAATGGCTTTCCGAACACAGTGCGATATCAACCCCCATTACCGGGAGAGACGAATCCTATCTAACCGCTACTGCCTTCAAGTGCTTTGGACAAGACCCAACTACTACCTATTTGCACGACTCCTTTGAGCCGTGGTAGGGTAGCAATCTAATAACAGTAAGAACACACTTGAGATGAAGTGGCGATGTTAAGTCAATAGACTAAGTTGTACTCATGTCACCTGGGAATTGCTACCTAATGATATGTATAATACCAACCAGCAGTTCCCAACGAGTCCTGTCCAGTGTAACTCATAACCCAATGAGCACCTGTATACTATCTCCAGTACGACGTACTAATGGCTGTGGGACATACCATCTTCCCTGCTAGGATGAGAAGCATATACACTAGTCTATTCTGGAGTATCGATGCCCTGTCTCGATAATCCTATAACTAGGGACCTGTATAAGGATGTGCTTATGGACTATCTAGCCCTCACTAATGTGACTGCCATCACAACGCTTGTATTCAAGCAAAGATCCTAAGGGATCTATCAATATGTATCAGCGATACGTTAAAATAAACATATACATATACATATATTAAGATAGAATCAAACCAAGTAGCATACTACCATATTGAGCAAGACTGTTATTATATCCTTGTATATCCCAAGCTTTCAAAATGTAATATACAAACCAGTACTATACAATAATGGCCTCTAGGGCATATATCACTAACACAAATCTGTCGGTGCTCTCTTGTTTATTTTTTTGTATAAAAGAAAAACAAACAAAATATATATACACAAAAAGGCCCCCCAAACTTAAGTGAAACAGTGTTTCCACTGTTTAAGCGTTAAAGTTCAGAGTTAGGAGGGAGAGAACAATTTTAATCTATACAAAGCATTACACAGGACAAAAGTTAACACCAACCATTCAAAGATTTTATCGTGATAATGCTCGGGTTGGTGAAAAAACGCGTAGAGAAAAAAGTTGAAGAATACACGAGACCGTGTGTGGATGGAAGCGGGATACGGTCTCAGTAGAGGAGATGAATGGTGGAGGGGAAAAAGAAATGGAATACGATATTGAAGGTGGAAATGGAGTGAATAAATTAGTACAATTTATAATGATCGATGTGTAAAAATGGATTGTACTAATCTATCAACATGTTGATAAATGGGGTCAAACCTCTCAAAATTCGCAAGAAAATATGGGCCGACCGGATTTGGTGAACCAGACGCAGGAAATGAAGGTGATACGGTTGTCTTGCAAGGTGGAAAAAATGGAAAGGATGGAAAGAAGTGATTAAGGAATGATATCGGCTAAACATTCAGGAGGGTGTGCACAGTCAATGAAAGGGACATGATGAAAAGGAAAATCCGACTCATCTAGTAAAACTGGTTCATCCTCAAAATATCCTCAAAATTCTCCTCAAAAGTCAGCTCATCCATGCATTTATCATCATCAATATCCAGACGCATGTGGAGTTCGGGAAAAATAGTTAATGGTTCGGGATGATGCCCACACGGAAGTGAAAGGACATGATGAATTGGTGAGAAAAACTCATCCAAAATTATGGGTTCATCATCCAAAATATTCCTAGCGTCAATATTTTCAATCAAGTGAAAGTCAAATTTCTCAGACACCTCATCAAATGCATGGATTTCAATCAATTTTGGTTCTACGATGGAGGTGTAGAGAACAAAGGGATTGGAATTGGTTTCACTTGAAATGGACCCTTCATAATCGGGTAAATCAAATACCACAAAGTCTCACAACTCATCAAACATTCTATCTTCAATTGGTGAATCATTGTGGCCACTCGATAGACTTTTGAAACAAGTGTTGTGGAATTCAATTTTGAATGGGTAGGTTTGATTTGGAAGGGTGTACTGCTCATTTTCACTACTCAAATCATCAATATGTCATATCGCCTCATCATACATCGGAAAATTCGGAGCTAGTTGGAAACTAGCTGCCGGTTCATTAGGTTGTATGAGGGTGGCCATGGACGTATTCAAATCCACCATCTATTGGCACGACGCTACCCAAAATTCTTCTAATGACTGTTCAAAACTAGACATGAGTTGTGAATGGGTTTCAGTAAAAGATTCAAAGTTTTCTGGATACGTGAAACTCCCAAATGGCTATTCAGAAAAAATGTCTAGAGAAGGTGTAAAAGTCGGGTAGGATTGATAGGAATCGAATGGATGTGAAAAATGGACAGGATTAGGATCAACATTCTGATATGAAGATGATTGGAATTGTTGTCCTAAGGAATTTGGAGCGGTGAAAGGAATGAAAAATCGGCTATGGGATTATTCAATTCTGTCAGCAATGGACATTGTTTTCGGAGTCGCAACATGACTCTCAAAAAGGGTATCAACGTACGAAGGTAGGAGAAGTTGAACCGGTTGATACGAAGTGGATTTCGGAGTCCAAATGTTTGTCCTAGATGCGTCTATCTGATCTCTCAAAGAAATTTTGGGCATGGATGGATCGTTCGAAATTCGACCAAAGCAAGAACCGTATGAAGAAAGGTCTGGTTGTGGGTACCAAAGTTCTGCAAGAGTTGGTCGTTTTGGGATACCCATGATAGGAAAAAAAAGTGAAAGGTAGGGAGGGTGAAAAGTGGTTGAATTTTTGAATTTTTTTTGGAGTTTTTGAAATGGTTTGTTTGGTTTTAGAAAAAATACGGAATTATGAGACTAAACTTCATATAAGCACCATCACAATCACAATATACACAAACAACACCTAGAGCAAGAGTCTTCAAAGTCCAACTAGACCTCTCTTAGACTTCTAAGCGACAAGTTTCAGGAAAACCCTTGAATCTCCCCTTCACTGCCAATTATGGCCAGGTAACACAAGTAAGGTAAGGAGGGTTCCGCTCACAAAACACTGTGAGACGGGTCTTTTAAAATTACCTCCTCACTTGTCTAGCCTAGGCACCAAAACGTCAATTTTAAATAAACGACTGATTCCTCGCAACCTTCACTTGTCCTAAATGAGCGTGACAAGTCCTTAAAGGTTTGGTCTAGATATTTTTCATTAACTCTAGGTAATGCGTATGCTTTTTATGATTTGTGGGGTCTTAGGAAGGGTAATGAAATCCCCACCCAATCTTAATTGGTGTTATAGCCCCATAATTTCTGTATTATTATATTTAAAGCGATAGACAAACAAAATCTAAAACAACAAAATCTTTTATTTGGCGGCGGCGCAATCTGTGCAAAGAAACCTGCAGAAAATACAATTCAGTAGGGTTCAGAAGAGAAGTTTACAGCAGAGAAGAAGCCAGAAAATTTTTTGGCCCACGAAGACCAAGCTTGTCCACGGTTCCTCCGCGTTTAGCACCTAATAGCCGCAGTTCCGCGGTGGGTTTGACAAGTTGGAGCTCCATACTTGTTCTGTACACTCCCCTATTATACTCTTATCTATAAAAGCCTCTGTTTCTTGATTAGATCACTGTACTTGCTCCAGATTTGCCTGCACAATTGTACAAAAAATATTAAAAATAACAAAATGGTTTTTATTATATTTATTTATTTATTTTATATATACAAAAAACTATATTAACCCGAATAACAAGAAAGAAATACGTTACCGTCTCCCCGGCAACGACGCCATTTGATTGAAGCAGAAAAACCGCAATATGTGTTATGATATGCGTTCTACTTTGTTCTTTACTTACCGCAATCAAGACAGTTCGCTTGTAGCTAGCCGGTTGAGTACGGGTCGTCCACTGAGAGATGGTTCGTACTTAAGTTCTTATTTTAGACGAGTTAATGAAGATGTATATGTGTATGTTCAAATATATCCTAAGTGTTCGCATTTTATGTTCAAGTAAACTTGTTAGGGTTAAGATTGGTTAGTAGGGATAGGATTAGTCTTGTGCTTTTCTTTCGCCATTCTTAAAATGAAGTTAGGATACTACGAAGTAGCGGGGATTAGGAGGGCATAAGAATGGGATTTGCGAGTTTAAGCAAGCTTTCCAACGCTAAATCCATTCCTAGTGCCCTTTGTCTGTCCGCTACGTGCGTTTATTTCCAACCCTCGGCCAAACATACGCAACCATGTATCCAATTGGGTCACAACTACATGTTACGTTGTAGTGCGTCCAAAGGACTTCTAGACTTAGGTCGCGGCTATATGTCACGTATAGCGCGTCTAAATGAGGGGGTTGTATTTGTTTGGTCTAGATTTGTTTTAAGATGTTTGGCAAAGAGAAACACAAGAGATTTTTCCGTCCCTCATACCAACCTTCCTTAGCCCTAACAAGTGTGGAAATTATTCACACATTTAAAAGAAAAACAAAACAAGAAAAAAGTAAAAAAAGAAAGGAAAAAATTATGGTTTTTAACAAATGGTTGCAAGCTAACTACTTGGGGCCTCACCTAAGCAAGGGACTCCATCGAGTATTATGGCTTGAAAAATACGGACAAGAAGAAAAGAAAAACAAAACAAGAAAAGAAAAACAAGAAATAATAAATTTTACACTAGGAAATAAAATTACAATACAAGGAAATAAAAATACAAGATAATAAAAATAACCCTCATCTTCATTGATCTTTCACTTAAGAGCTCTCACTACAATTTCATGGAGGAAAGATGATGAAGAAAAAGAAGTACAAACTAAACTACACTAAATCAAGTGAAGAAAAAGACATCTCTACTTGGCTCAAAACTGGACTATTTATAGGCAGAGAACTGAAACCCTAGGGTCATATTCTGATCCTTAATACAATTACCCAATTGCCCCTAAAAGACGGTCAAATGATGACACGTCACAGCCGTGGAACCGCTACGCAAACACCATATTGGCCGTGGTTCCGCGGCCGTTTGGAAGGCTTGTTGTGTCGTTTTTTCTGGGATTTCTTGTGTTGCTTTCTTCTTTTGTTTTACAGGTCCCAAATTGCAAAATGGTTCCAAGATATCTTCAGATTTCCAACAGTCCAAAATGGCTTCAAATTTAATCCTTTTGACTTTGATCTCCCTCGAGCTCCGCGCACCTCTTGATCTTTGTGCTGCCCCTCTCGTGCTCTGTGCTTGTCCGAGACACGAATTACCTCTGTTATTTGTCTTGTCTCTTGAACTGGTAAGTGACACTAGATGAGTGTAGATGATCGGAACCCATATTTTATCGGTTTGTAGTAGATGTTCTGGATTTTAGCATAACTGTGGAGATTTTGTATGATTTGCGTTATTTTAGACTAGAAAGCTATAACCTGTAAATATGTAGCAAACACGGATCAAAAACACCTACCTATAAATAAACGAGAAGAAGAATGGGCAGTATTAAATGCAATATTCTGGTGTGAACAATTAGCTAATTGCAAGGTGAAAAATTCTCCCGAAGAGTAGCCGATACTCATAGTAAGATCAGGACCTAACTATCATTGTGTGATAATTTTGAAGGAAGCTTACCAAAACTACCACACTCCAAAAGGTATGCAACGTTAGCAAGTTTCCTGTAAGTTTGAAACTCCCGATATGGTTTTTGCCCCAAGCGCTTATAACCTTGACGAAGGTCAAAACATCATAAGTCGCAAGTCAAGTTCAACCCGTCATTATCCAGATTAATCTAGACCTATTCATACAAGCCCTTGACGAAGGCCAAAACAGCTGTTCGCCTGTCCTAAATTAATGCATCTATCTATGCTACATATAAGCACCCACTAGCTACCAAACTCTATGACTTGGCGAAGGTCAAAACACATAGCATGAATACTAGTAGATACCTATTTGAAATGACAGAGGGCTACGACTGGTTTTGGTGAAAACCATTAATGTAATGAACTTGATATAGTTAAAGAAACCGGATAGCTTTTGAAAAGGAGTGGTTTAAGCTCCGCTTTTAAAAGTTATTTTTGAAGAAAACCGAGTGGTTTTGCAATTGTTCCAACGACGTCAGATATTAGGTTTATTACTTTGCATTAAGTGAGATTAATGCGGTCCCATTAATTAATCTTATCACACCACAAAAAGAACGAAAATAGAATGTACGTATATGCCACCCGCATTCGCCATGGGGCCCGTCATGCACCGTTAGGTTACTTAACTAACAGCAAAGTGGGGGTAGGCCTAGCACGGATGCAAAACATATACAACATTTATTTATAAATATATATATATATATATATATATATATATATATAAGTTAGTGATATATACCCTAGAGGTCATTATTGTATAGTACTAGTTTGTATATTACATTTTGGAAGCTTGAGATATACACGAATTTTATGGCAGTCTTGCTCAATATGGTAGTATGCTACTGCTTCCCCCAATCAGAGCAAAGCTCTGTTCAAATTTTCAAAATTTGAAATGAAGTAGCACTTCATATAAGCGCAAGCAAGCAGCGCTCACGTGCAAAGCACGGGCGCGCCCGCGCTAAGAGCGCCCACGCTAAGAGCGCCGGCGCTCTGAAGCAATGCCTACGTGCAAAGCGCATAAGCGCTAGCGCTGCACTCTAAGCAGCACACCACGTTCAAAGCATGAGAGCGCTAGTGCTGGAACTAAATGTTCCCGAACGTTGGATCAAAGGTCCAACGAACATGATTAAAAATCATCAATTTACCAGAATAAAATTCTGTTGAGAAAACATTCTTCAGAATCTTTCCAAACAAAAAGATTTTGCTCTGAAAATCAGAGCACCGTCCAATGGTGATTAGAAATCACTAAAATACAGAATAAATTCTGTGTGGGGAAAGATTTCCCAATCTTGTTAAAAACAAGAAGATTGTCTTCTGTAAATCAAAAGCCCTAGGATCAAAGATCCAACGGTGGGGAAATCCCCAAATCAATTAGAGAAAAGATCTCTTCAACTGATTCAACAAATCAGCTTGCCCTATATAAAGGCCCCAAGACTTCAAGTCTGATATAGAGTAACCCCTCATAAACTTTGAGAAAATTCAAAGATGAAGAGCAAGCTCTCAGAAGAAGAAGAAGATTTTCTTCAAGGTAAAAAAAAGAGAACAGAGAGATCATTTCATATAAAAAGAAGAAATTACTTCTTGTTCTAAGATCATAGATTTATGAGACCAAGGTTTTTTACAACAGAGATCAAAGTATCTCATCATAAAAAATAAGGGGAAGAACTTAATCTTCTTCAGATCATAGATCTATAAGACAAATTGTTTTTCAGAGATTATAATATCTCATTATAAAAAGGGGGAGAATAATTCAATTCTCTTAGGATCATAGATCCAAAAAGGAAAAGGCTTTCACCAAAAATCTAAGAGGTTGAAACATCTCCTATAAAAATAATAAGAACTTTGTTCTTAGATCCATGAGACAAAATCTCTTATAAGAGAGAGAATTTAATTCTCAGGGCGCAAAGCTGCCTAAAAAGAGCCATAGCGCTCCAATCAAAAGAAGCGCTTCAGCGCTCCAAAATTAACGCATAGCGTTGCAGAGCCTTAGCGCTCCAAATTTCACCAGAAGCGCAATGCGCTCATTGACTGGCGCTCAGCGCCAAGCGCGCCACGTGCTCCTCATGTATGCGCTACTTCACCAGAAGCGCAATATGCTCATTGACTGGCGCTCAGCGCCAAGCGCGCAACGTGCTCCTCACATATGCGCTACTTCACCAGAAGCGCAATGCGCTCATTGACTGGCGCTCAGCGCCAAGCGCGCCACGTGCTTCGCACGTGTGCGCTACTTCACCAGAAACGCAATGCGCTCATTATCTGGCGCATAGCGCCAAGCGCGCCACGTGCTCCTCACGTGTGCGCTACTTGACAGAAGTACACCGCGCTCATTGAATGGCTCTCAGCGCCAAGCGCACCACGTACTCCTCACGCGTGCGCTGAGAGAACATAAATTGGTTTTTAAACAATAAAGCCCTAGAGCTATGATAAGTGCTTAGCACTCAATAAAAGACAAAAAGGTTGTCAGAATCCAATCCAATGCTCAGCATTTCTAAATGTTCAACATTTTAACTGAGTGGGCCGATCCCAAAGTGTCCACAGAACCCTCACTCAGATTAATTGAGCCCATATGCTCATAAATCTTTGATCTTAGTCCCAAATTGGACTACAGATCTCTCAACCAATATTGGTTCACGGGTACATCTCTTCACTCCTCTGATATGTGTCGTTGTAATCCTTCAACGTCTTCAGAGAGGTGACGGGTCCCGACAACCAGGCATTCTACGGACTGTGGGGTCCTTAAACTCATGAACTATGATTTCCTTAAACTTTACAGACTATACCGTCTCTAAACTACCATGGACTATGGGGTCCTTAAACTCATGGACTATGATGTCCTTAAACTTTACAGACTAAGATGTCTTTAAAATGGACCGCAAAGTCCCTAAACTAAAACAATAGAGTCCAAACGCTCTTTTGTTGGATCTAAATAATCCTGTTAAGTTGATCTTAGTCTAAAATTAGACTAACGTATCCATAACAAATGGTTAAGTTGATCTTAGTCTAAAATTAGACTAATGTATCCTTAACAAACGTTTAAGTTGATCTTAGTCTCAAATGAGACTAACGCATCCTTAAACCCAACCCCAAACCCAAATCTAAGAAAATACGGATTTGGACTAATCCACGCCCTACGGGCGATAACATACATTAGTCTCCGTATACAATCCACGGGCAACCAAAAATAAAACAAACACATACGACACGAAGTGACTATCTGGAGAAGGATAAAGTGGTTACCGCGATGCGGTAGCGTAATTAACTGCAGGGGGTTGCGCCTGCTGGGAAGAGCGTCCCCACAATGAAAAACCCTTCAAATGAGGGGGAATCTGACGAAGTCTGCTACATCGGCCGCATCCGTCTAAACCTACGATACATGGTGCCATAAATCAACTTGGCATCTTCGGAGAGGTGGACGGATAAATCCAAATAGCATCTGCCCTAAAATTCAGGCCAGACGTCCTAACGTCCCGGTCGTGTCTTTCGACGGAGAACAGATTCTGGCACGCTCGGTGGGACCTTTTCCTCTTTCCACTCCACACTTCGTGTGTCGTATTCGCGAACGAATCGCGGTTTGATATGGTTTCCCTTGGGTTCATGGTACTAAGATTTGGTTTTTCTCCTGTGCAGAAAAAGAACATCAATGGCCTCTAACTGTTCCAGTTGCAACAACAACTCCCATTCCGCCTCATCTGGAGGGGTAACTTACGGGCCCCAAGCGGCCTCCCTTTTCACAATGCTGGTGGAACAAGTGACCCAAGCCACCGCTGGGCTATTCTTCCGGACCATGATCCCACCAATGAGCTTCAGCGTTCAGATGCCGACACAGGAAGCTGTGAAGAAGTCGGTCTTTGATCGGCTTGCAACCACCACGGCCCCTCTCAGCGGGTCGTCCAACTCCAATGCCTCAGTCTTCGACATGCTGGGTCAAAGCTCAAGTGGGCCCACAAAGAGGCTCGCAATACCAAAGAAGGACACTCCAACTCCTGTTACAGTTAAGGTCACGAAGGCTGCTTCCCCTGTTCGAAATTCGGCCTTCGCAAGACTGACTATCCCCTCTCAACGGACGTCAGTCTTCGATGGGCTATTACCAATAACAGTCTCTCATTAAATCAGGGGGCATGAAGAAGCTCATCCAACAGTAACGGTGATCCCGGCCCCACGACATGCTCGACGTCACCACTGGCGCCGAGTGAGGAAGGCTGGGGGCAGTTCACCCTCTAGACTGACTCCGCAAGCTCCAACTGTGGAAGTTGATGCTATTGTTCCAACTGGGAACAACTTTGAACCACTCAGGAGGGTCCGCAAGAACTCTCCGACTGCTGTGCTGAAAAGATCTCCTCCACCTATGAAGAAAGTAACAAAGGTGAAGCTGGAGAAGCCCCCTCAGCGGCTGTCCTCTCAAATTTACAAGGTCTGTCGTCAAGTCCAAGACTCGGTGATTGATCAAGATTACTCCCACCGACTGAAGAAGATAAAGACTCGGCAAGTGAAGGACCACTCTGTCGTACCACAGAATGTGTCGTCTACCCGGGTGCCCGCTGCAACGGCCCCCTCAACGTCACCAGTCCACAAAAAGAGAAGGCCGAGGAAGATCCCCGTGCTTGCGACAAATGTCAAGGACACTAAGCCTAAACGCCCTAAGTCTTGGGGCATGGTGGTGCATAATGTCTATATGACATCCGGAAAAGAGGATAGCCGTATCTCCACAAGTCATCGACCGCTTACGTGATCAGTGACTAAGGCTCAGGAGCAGCAACAACAAAAGCTCCAAGAAATGTTGACAGCCATGGCTGCACTCACTGGACCAAAAGCAGGCCCGGTGACAACTTTGGAGCAGTGTCATGAGCAGGAAACGGATGCCGAATTCCTTCGAAGAATTCTTTAGAAGAAGGACAAAGAGGATGCGGAACAAGCGGCCAACATAAAACAAATGTCCCTTTTATTCCAAGATATGGTAGGCCTGAGATCTAGCCAGACCCTCCAGCCGAAGATCCTCCAGTAATAATTGAAGATGATAGAGGAGAGACATCAAATCCTCTGCCGGCTCTGTCAGCAGCCAAGGAGGAGACCATCTCCAAAGCCATGCTCGATGATTATATAGCTCAGCAAATACGAGCTCATCAAGCGAATGAAGCAACTGGCCAAGTCGTCAGAACTGGGCGACCATATCCAGGATGGTACGATCAGATAAAGTACCCGCCAGGATACACAATTCCTAAATTCCATGTGTACAAGGGGACAGGCAATCACCATCAACATGTCGCTCAGTTCAGGGCTCTCTGCGGCAACACTGGAGGGGATGATAAGCTACTGCTTCGCCAATTCGTCGGCAGCTTAGCGGAATCAGCTTTCGAATGGTACTCAGAGCTTCCCAACGATTCCGTCAAAACTTTTACGGAGATGGAATTGCTGTTTACCCAACGTTTCTCCAGCGCTAGCGAGCACACCCCGATCACCGCGTTAATTAACGCCAGAATGAAGCCAGGCGAAACATGGGTGCAGTATGCGATACGGTGGCGGAATATTTTGTCTTATTGCGAGCAGCGCATCGAAGAAGCGCCTGCGGTAGGCATGTTCATAGGGACCCTCGACCCTCAAGCGACCATTTCACAATTCATGATATTCTTCAAGCCAACTACTTTCCAGGCCTTGATTGACAAGCTGGCCCAAATGGATCAGATGGGTCATAGACCCTCTTCTTCGAAGTTGGAATCTCGAAACAAGAAAAAGAAAGGGAAAGCGACCTTCGTCGCCAATACTCAGCAGCAGCCCAGTGGTCCAAAGCCAACTGATCGCCAAGTTAAAAGACGGCGATTCTTCAATGAGAAACTGAAGCACCCTTATTCGTTTCCCCGGGATAAAACGAGAAGACTGTTCGAGCTGGCGGTGCGCAACAGACTCGTCACCTTGCCGGATCCAAAACGCCCATTGCAACCCGGCGAGGCCAATAATCCCAATTATTGCCCCTATCACCAAGTGGTAGGCCATCCAATCGAAGATTGTTTTGTCTTCAATGGCTGGATTGAGAACCAATACCTACAGGGCAAATTCGCACTATCAGAGAATTGGAAAGTAAGCCTGCCATAGCCACACGCTCTTAAAAGGGGGGACACACTGGGGCCATCATGCTATTTTATAGAAGAAGCTCCATGGGAGGTCGCTCTTTCAGCCAAGACGAAAAGAATGCTGAAGGATCTCCAAACATGCCCCGCGATCAGATGGAAGAGTCCATTAGAACCCGAGATCATCGAGGGGATGCTGAAGCCGCGCACAACGCTGTAAGTTGGTGATGATAGTCAAAACGCCCATGCCCAGCCGTCAAAGTCTTCAAAGAAGAAGAAGAAGACCAAAAAGCCTGTGAAGCATGATGACACGCACGGACCTGCAAAAACATATTGACGCGTTGGAAGAATATAACCAGAAGGCGTGAACCCTGGTCACGCTTCAAGAGTTTCTCAACCACATCCTTGAAGATGGAGATGGAGACCAAGATGAGGAAGAAGACTCATCAGATGAACTTGAGGATTATGTGGCAAGCTGCCACGTGATCTCTCACTCATTAATAAACGATGAAGAAGCTCCGAATGAAGAGAAACCGGTGGCAGATCCCGAACCTAAACTCCTAGGACCGTCAGATGAGATGATTGACGCATTCCTGAACGAAGCACTTCTGAAAAGCAAAGCTGATCGAGAACATGAAATGGCCATATTTGAAAAAGCCAAATGCCGACGACTGGACGAGAGGGTTAAAACACTCCCACCAGATCAAAGCACATCCCCCGCAAATAAAAGCAGGTTCAAGATGAGGAAAAGGTTCGCCAAAGCCGTATCGATGAGCATGAAGTTGCCACCCTCCGAAGGAAACACTCCTGACAGGATACACCCTAACGAAGAGGATGCACGTCCAAACTACTGCTTGTATCATCGGAGGACCACACACCCTACTGAAGAATGCAACGCCTTTAAAAATTGGTGGCAAGAATACGTTGCTCACCGGTAGCATTTCAAGCGGATGAAGCGCAAGATACGTCGAGAGCAGAAGAGCGCGGCAGATGAGAGCAAAAGAACTGCCGGCAATTATCACATGGTTGATAGAAAGGGATCGCAAGTTCTTACCTTCGGGAGTGATTCTGATGAAGAAATAGCCCTCGGCCCTCTCTTCAAGGAATTCATCTCTGAAACAGAAGATATGAAGACCTGCGAGAACATTCAGCTGCGCAATCGCATGCTACCTGAAAAGAATCTCGGACCCGCAAACAAGGGATCGACCAAAAAGGAAAAGGGAAAAGAAAAAGTCCCTTAGGATATCACCCTTGATGATCGAGTCGTCAAAAAGCTGGCAGCCAAGGACCCGCCCAAGAAAAACATGGTGGATTACAACGTTCTGGCACACCTGAGGAAGATACCCTCGCAGCTAAGCATTCTCGATGCCTTTCTGCTATCTAAAGAGATGAGAGATTCTCTGCTCAAGGAACTACAAGAACCTGACCAGTTTTGAGCTTTCCTTGCCGAAGAAAAGATGAAGGACGAGCTGGAAGAAGCTCACACCAATGACATCACTTTCGGCTTTGAAGAACTCCTCCTCGGGACGCGCTAGCATAACCGTCCCCTCTATGTCACCGAATAATGTCATGACATCAAGATAGGAAAAATCCTAGTCGACAATGGGTCTTCCGTCAACCTTCTTAATGTAATGGTGTTGAACGAGATTTGCATGAGCGTTCAACACCTCGCTCGGGATAAAATCACTATCTCCCGTTTCGACTCTCAGTCATCACGGACGCTCGGGTCTGTGATATTGACATTACGCTGTAGGCTGCTCGTCACTGATATCAAGTTCCACATCATTGACGCCAAAACTTGTTACAACGCTTTGCTCGGCAGGCCTTAGTTACACGAGTACAACATCATCCCTTCTACACAACATCAGTGTATGAAGTATTTAAAAGATGGTCTTGAGTACACCGTGACAGGGGAACTAAACCCATTCTCCGTAAACGAAGTCCGCAAATATGAACACGCCAAGTACTTCTTACCAGACTTCGAAGACACGGAAAAATGCCATAAACCTGAGGCTGAGCAAAAAGCTATCACAACCATTCCGGTCTTCGGGAGCGATACCGATGAGGAAGAAGAGATAGTTTATTCGAGACCGCCCCAATGCAACAAACCGGGACCGTCTACCCCTATTCTGGTCTTTGGCAGTGACTCTGAAGATGAAGTTAACACAGTATTCTCGGCTCATCCATCATTCTAACCCTTCATTGGAGATGATCAGAGTTTGCAGATCGCCATGGTTCCGCGGTGGCATTACAAAGAGCTCGACGCACTTGATACCTACAGTGTGCAAGAACTGCAGACGTTCTACGTCCCTCCCAAGCAAAAAGATGAAAAGGCGATCCTCTTTTATCGATCCACAGAAACCAAGGCAGAGAAAGAGATCTAGCATGGTGCCGATTCTACACATGACAGGCTCCAGCTCATCCGTCTTCCTAGATACTACACAGAAGGATTAAAAAGGCTGTTAAGACGCTAATGCGTACCCTTTAAACAAACCGCGCGACAAACTCAGTTCTACAATAGGATCTGGAACGTCCTTGGAACTCAGCGAAAGTTGCCCAATGGGAGAATGGAAACGATCGGGCTTGGATATGTTCAATCCAAGAAACGAGAGTGATTCCATGGCTGCTATGTTATACATGACTTTGATGAGGAAGGAGATGCTCTGTTAGAAGACACTAACCCTGAACCAAAACGAGGTCTCGCCATGGAAGTGCCAAGTCCGTCATTCGAAGAATAGATGGATAAGCTAATAAGGGAAGCGGGTCAAAAGGTCCGGGATGATCATAGTCGCAAAATTTCTATCTATTAGAAAGCCAGAATGCAGCGCCTCCTTCAGCCGGCTACGAAAAATGACGGTGCCCTTCGTCGCCAGCCCGTCACAAAGAAGACTCAACGCAAAGGCAAAAAAAAACTGAAGAACGGAAAAAACGTTCGACAACAGCAAAGCGGGTCCAAGAAGTCACGCGATCGAAGACTAAGAAGCCAGGATCCGTCTCTTATAAAGAAGATGGGTCGAGCATATTCTTTTCCCTAAGACAAGACAAGGAAGATATTCGATCTTGTCATAAAACATCAGATGATGACACTCCCGGAGTCCAAGCACCCCGAGCAAGCAGGCGAGGTCTCTCACCCAGACTATTGCTCCTATCACCGAGCGATAGGACATCCTCTCGAAGACTGCTTCACATTAAAAAACTGGGTAGAAGACCAGTATCAGCAATGCAGGTTCGCTCTATCCAGCAGTTGGAGGGTAGCCCCACCACAGAAGCATGAACCGAAAGCCTTGTATGCAGTGAGGGTAGAGCCGGATCAACATCGGTCTTGGAAGCGATCTCGTACCTGTCATGTAATAACTCTAACAGGAGAAGGAGTGCCCAAAGATATAGATGACCTCTCCTGGTGCTTCGAAAATGATGATGAAGTGATCTCAGAGTTTCCACCGATGCCAAAAGAGCTATAAGATGAGTTACATACTACTGCAGATAACCTCAGAAAAATCGACTTGGGAAGGGCAAACGAACCACGGCCGACGTTCGTCAGTGAGCTGTTGTCTGAAGAAAAGGTGGCTACGCTCAAATACATGCTCATGCAGTATAAAGATTGCTTCGCATGGAATTATTCCGAGATGCCAGGATTAGATCCAGTAATAGCCGTCCACAAATTGGCGATTTCTCCGGACATCAAGCCAATCAAACAAGCGCCAAGAAAAATGCGGCTCGAACTTGAAATGAGCATCAACGCCGAGGTCAAGAAGCTAATCGACCCCGGCTTCATCCAAGAAGTTCAGTACCCTGACTAGATTGCCAACATCATCCCAGTGATGAAGAAAAATGGGACAGTGCGTATCTGCGTGGACTTTTGAGACCTCAACAAAGCTTGCCCAAAGGATGATTTTCCTGCATCGGTTACCAAGCTGATGATAGGCAACACGTCCACTCGTGAAGTTTTCTCCTTCATGGACGGCTCATCAGGGTATAATCAAATAAAGATGCATCCCGAAGACCAGAAGCATGCCGCTTTCCGGACCCCTTTGGGCATATTCTGCTACAAAGTGATGCCGTTCGGTCTGAAGAACGCCGGCGCTACCTATCAGAGGGCCATGACGAAGATTTTCGATGACCTCATACATGAAGTCATCGAATGCTATATCAACGACCTTGTGGTGAAAAGCAAATCGCACGAACATCATTGGGAGCATATGAAGATCGTTTTTCAGCGCCTTCGGAAATACAACTTGAAAATGAACACTCTGAAATGCGCGCTCGGAGTTTCCTTGGGAAAATTCCTAGGATTCATTATACGAAATTGAGGCATCGAAATAGATCCATCGAAGATCAAGACGATCATGGAAATGCCCCCGCCAAGAACTCTTAACCAACTGCGGTCTCTCCAAGGAAAGATCACGTATATCCGACGGTTCATAGCTAACCTCTCCAGCAAATGTCGTCCTTACAGTCACCTGATGAAGAAGGGAACCTCGTTCGTCTGGGATCGCAAATGCCAAAGCACACTCGACGAAATTAAGCAATACCTGCAGAACCCGCCGGTACTAACCGCTCCGGTCAAGGGAAAGCCCCTTATTCTGTACACAACCGCCCTTGAGGGTTCTCTAGGTGCATTATGGGCATAAGAGAATGACCAAGGGAAGGAGAGAGCCCTCTACTATTTGAGTCGAGTTCTTCTGGGGGCAGAAAACAATTACTCTCCCATTGAAAAACACTGCCTGGCATTGATCTTCGCGATAACGAAGCTCAGGCACTATGCGTTGGCACATGAGGTTCATCTCATATCAAAGGTGGATACTCTCAAGTATTTGATGTCAAAAGCCATAATAACAGGACGACTCACTAAATGGGTCCTACTCTTAATGGAATTCTTGGTGACATAAAGACCTCTCAAGGCAGTGAAAGGCCAGGCCATCGCCGACTTCCTCGCTGAGCATCCAATACCTGCAGATTCACCCCTAAATTGCGAATTGCCAGACGAGCACGTGTTTGACACGATCGATAGGGAGAAAGAAAGGAGTGATACCCGATGGGAACTCTACTTCGACGGAGCATCTTCCATGAAGAAGCGAAAGAACAACTCCCCTATAATCAAATCTGGGGTAGGACTTATCTTCGTGACTCCATAAGGAGGAATAATGCGCTTTGCTTTTTCCTTAACAGAGCCGAGGACGAACAATGAAGCCGAATATGAAGCTTTGATAGCAGGTCTTGAGATCGCTGTCGAAATGGGAATTGAAAACCTCCTCTTATACGGAGACTCCTAACTGGTCATTAGCCAAGTGAACGTCGACTATCAGACATGCAAACCGGAGTTGGTAAAGTACAGCGAGAGAGTACAACAGTTGCTGACTCAAACCCCTGCCTACGCCCTGGAAAGCATACCGCGCACGGAAAATAGCAAGGCGGATGCATTCGCCAAGCTCGCTAAAGAATTGGCTGACGAAAACCTCGATGTCTTGAGGATCGTTGTGCAAAGCCATCGGGTTCTTGCACCGGAAGAAATATCTCCCGAGTCGTCCGAAGAAAAGGGTGCGACTAAGATGATGACCCTATAAATAAAGGACCAGGAAAGGGCTAAAGATTGGAGAGAAGTCTTTATAGACTACTTCAAATCAGGTCGAACACCTGAAGACGCGTCCTCAAAGCATCAGCTCATGAAACAAGCTCTATCCTTCGCCTTCGTCAATGATACGCTGTATAAGAGATCGTTCGACTCTCTGTGGCTAAGATGCCTGGGACCAGAAGAAGAAAGGAGAGTCGTCCAAGAAACTCATGACGGACTCTACGGTTCTCATCAAGCCGGACCGAAGATGAAACTGAAGATCAAGAGGATGGGCTACTATTGGCCCACAATGATCCGAGACTGCCTTGAATACGCGAAGCAGTGCCATTCGTGCCAGATTCATGGAGACTTCATCCACCAGCATCTAAATCCGCTACATCCAACGGTGGCTAGCTGACCATTCGAAATGTGAGGAACTGACATAATCGGGCCCATTGAACCGGCATCATCCATAAGACATCGGTTCATACTGGCGACAACTGATTACTTCTCCAAGTGGGCAGAAGCAGTATCACTAGGAGAAGTGAAGACGGAGAATATCCTCCATTTCTTCAAGACGCACGTCATATATCGGTTCGGCACTCCGCGACGGATTATCTCCGATAACGGGCCGGCCTACAGAAGCCATAAAATCAGCCGCTTCGCACAACAACATAATATCGACTGGAGATACTCTTCAGTCTATAATCCCTGAGCTAATGGTCTGGCTGAGGCTTTCAACAAGACCCTGACGAAGATCGTTAAAAAGACAGTGTCCATAAATAAGAAGGACTGGCACGAGAGACTGCATGAAGCTCTCTGGGCGTATCGGACCACGTTCAAAACGGCCAAAAACACAACGCCGTATGCATTGGTATTCGGCACTGAAGCAGTACTCCCTTTGGAGATAGAGTTACCCTCCTTACGAGTAGCAGTTCATTACGAGCTAACGGACGAAGAGAATTCTCATCTTCGGCTTGAGGAGCTCGATGCCCTCGACGAAACTCGGCTCATGGCGCAACAAAACTTGGAAGCTTACAAAGCAAAAATGATGCGCTCATACGAGAGATTGACTAGGACGAGAACATTCCGCCAAGGCGAACTCGAGCTAGTGGTCAAGAGACCTATGGTCCCCAATATTGCCAAACGGGGGAAGTTCGAGCCAAATTACGAGGGTCCGTACATCATAGACAAAGTCTACCAGGGTGGGGCTTACTTGCTCATGGATATGCATGGCGAAAGACCCTTCAGGCCAATAAACGACCGGTTCTTGAAAAAATACTACGCCTGACGAGTCACGGCCTAGGTCAATGATAGATGACGATGCCTATGTCCACTCGCTATCTTCCCAAGCCGGAACTCTATAAGTAGTATCCGACAAAACTTCGCATCGAAAACTTGTGACGGACCGAAACGTCCCTAAACTAATGATGAAGCGAGATGTCCTAAAACTAACAATGGACCAAAATGTCCCTAAACTAACGCTTGATCGAAACGTCGTTAAACAACTACCAACCCGTGTCATCCTCAGTCTGACGTGGTAAAAAAAGGGTACGTCCATAAGCGAGATGGGCACGGATGAAAACCCGAAAGGGCTCCGTGAGTAAAAACAGCAGGACTACCGGCGAGTTTTGTGAAAACCCGAAATGGCGCAATCTCGTTAGAAAACACTTGCAAGGTCCTCTCGACCCTGTAAGGAGAAAATAGCTGTGTGAGATCCTTACGACTCACAAGGAAGAAACACACTTAGGGATCCCCACGATTCCTAAGAAGAAATCAAACTTACGAGATCCTCACGACTCGTAAGGAGAACCCACTTATGAGAACCTCACGGCTCATAAGATTCCAAAGCCTTAAGCTACATCTGAACCTGTTCTTAAGCCGTCATAGATTCCCAGTTTTCCCTACAAGCGTTTCAATATTGACCTTTGTATACAATCCCCGGGCATGAATAAACATTTCCCCAACAGAGTCCCACTACTGACAAGAGGTATCTTCACATGGTGAATGACCCTTGTAAGTTGTCACGACCTAAAGTTTGGATGTGAGCGGCACTTAGATTGTATATTATCTAAAGATATCTACACAACCCGAGTAAGCCAAAAACCAAGATCAAAACCCTTATTGCGGAACTTTAGGAAAATTTAGTTTTTAAGTAAAAATCACAGTTTTAAGTAATTAAGATATTAACAGTAACTCCCTATTGAATTCATAACAAAATAGTTATAAAGTCTTTAATTTGGTTGCATCCCTAGTTGGGAGCAACAACGCCAACAACGGAAATAAATATACAACTTATTACGACATAAATAAGAATCTCAGACATAAGTAAAATAAATATCATTTAATATAACTAAACGATCTCATCTATCAAATAATATACATGCAACCACCTCTCGTTCTAAGTCATAATACTGGGTCTGATGGAGATATTCTAAATTCAATATACAATACCAAAAGAGAATGTTACTATATATGTAACCTACCTAGCACAAGATGCGATAAAATCTGATAAGTGGATCTGCACTGCTGCTAACCGTCCACTCGACTCCTACAAGGAACTGAGGCACAACGGGGGTGAGTTGCCAACTCAGTGAATAGAACTAACATATAACGGCTGATAATGTAAATATGACGAACTATAACTAACTGCAATATGGATAAGTATGATGCATGATAGCATGTGGAAAACATGAATTTGTACTACTAATCATATAAACCAAAAACTGAAATCTCATCACTTATTTCCAAATAAAGTTTATCTTTCCGTGTCCAACATCGACGCAAATCTTCCGTTTCTCTCAGGCATCATTCCTCGAATGATCCTGTAATCAATAACACCGGTCGGTATCATCTAGATATCCACCGCGTTTCACAACTATCTCCGGTATCGAGTATCCTCGCTAGGCTCCCCGCCTCAAATGCGGCTTTCCTGCCCCTCGGTCTCGATCGGGTCCACCATGAATCCGACTGTATAGCTCCCCCATTCAGTCTGGATAACGTAAAAATCCACGGCCGTATAGCCCCCCTACTCGGTCTGGAATAAAATCAAATCATAAAAACATCTCATGGTGGACATCTCACATCATTATGAAAAAATCACTGAATTTACGCAATAGTATAGAAAAATTCAAAACCATAAATCCTCAATAGTACCAATGCCTCTTATATCAATCGAGAACACTTGAATACGAAACATGATGTCATTGATGCAATTTACTACTGTTGTTGATGTTTAAGGTATGGTAGGAATCATATTTAACAGGATAAATACTAAGTGTGAAAGTGACATGTCAATATCGACGAGGTGTAGTGTAACATATAAATATGTGCATATGCGGCATAATTCGTCGATAACTGTGCAGTGTTCTAACAACTATTAACATGGCGATGTATATGTATATATGAATGCATAGAATTAACTTAACATACAAAAACCTATTTTTATTTAAGCTAAACTACGGGCGTATCACGCCATCTTTACACGATCCCCCGGTAGATGTTTAGTCTACTCATCGGAATACGTCCAATCAACTCAGATCATCAATCCTTTTCCCTTCCTTGTGGCCTCCGAAGTTCCCGCATTTGAATCTAACATCAAAATTTATTTGTATAAGGAAACGGCTAACTCCGATACGGCGAAAACATGAAATACAAGTTGTACGTATTAATGACACCATGTACGACTATTATAAACTATCTAACACCTATACTAACTGAGTTTTAACCTCTCGCTGTTTGCAACAGAAAACTTAAACGCGTTACGAATTGACTGTGTTGTATTTTAGATTTTTGATACCTTTTCTGATATTAGTTTCCATATTCCATATACAGTTAAAATAACTTACTTAAACAATACCAAAACTCCTAACAATGATACAGAGACCTACCCAAAAAACCCCAGAACCTAACTCTCCTAAATATCCGGCGACGCCGGAAATTGGCTATGTCTCGCTGGCCAATTTCCGAGCCCATTGGTTCGTTCTCCTAGGGTTTTCTATAGGTCCAACATACAATATTTAGGCATTGTTTGGTTAAGTTGATTTTTCTCTGAATAATAGCAGATTACTACAGAGCTAAGTTTTACCAAAAATACGATATTCGATTTCTAAATTTTACAATTACAGAATTATAATCTACTGAGTTAGGAATTTTACCTACTGAAGATGGTTGAAAAGCTTCCTCTTAGACACCCAAATCCTTATCTCCTAGCTTAAAGGTGGAAATCCTTAACCTAGTTCTTCTTCTTCACATCTCTTTCTTAACCTAGTTCTTCTTCTTCACATCTCTTTGCTTTTATTTCTCTTTGTGAGTTCTAAGTTTTATCTTTCTCTTTCTTTTAAAATTTTCTAAATTTTAATTTGGTTAAATGATCTGAACACATAATATATGGTAAAAGGGAAAGGGTGAGGTGTAGAAGGAGGTGTCACCAACAAGGGTGTGCCACTCTCATGCAAGGAGGAGGTGTTGTGCATGAATGTTGCATGCAAGAAGGAGGTGGCTTTGCATTATCACTCCAATGTTTTATTCTTGTGATAATTCTGATCTAAATCATTATCTAATCCCTTTTTCACTTTCACCCTCAACAATCCCAAGTTTGCATAATTTCCTAAACTTTACACAAAGACCCTTCACTATCTATGTTATTATATAACACCATTGTAATTAAAATGAAGCTAAATTTCACATTAAAACCCTTGTAATTTATTAATGTTACACACTAAAATTTTAATTTAATTTGTTTTACATATTACTTAAGAAAATGCCCTATTTTGTTTTAATAACTTTTTAAATTAACATTTTATTTTTTAATTAATAAATTTTATTTATTTCCAAATTTTCAAAATGTTACAATATTCTCCCCTTAAGAAAATTCGGTCCCCGAATTTAAAACTTAACTTGATGTACCTTCAAAAAGATGTGGAAATTTCTTCCGCATCGCATCCTCGGTCTCCCAACTAATCTCCTCGCGATTCGTTCCTCGCCAAAGAACCTTTACAGATGGAAGTACCCTTGATCTCAGTTTCTTTGCCTACCGGTCAAGAATAGCTACTGGCGGCACTGCGTAGGATAAATCCGGCTTAAGCTGTAAGGTCTGATGCTGGATTGCGTGAGAAGGATCGTGAAGATACTTGCGAAGCATAGACACGTGAAACACCAGATGCACATCGGGAAAACTCGGTGGAAGTGCTAAACGATAAGCTACAACACCCACTCTCTCCAGAATCTCGTAAGGTCTGACATATCTGGGGCTGAGCTTCCCCTTTTTTCCAAAACGCATCACACCTTTCATCGGAGATACACGAAGGAACACATGATCTCTCACCTGAAACTCGAGTCTACGACGTCGTCGATCTGCATATGATTTTTTTCTGCACTGGGCCGCTCTCATTCTATCCCGTATCAACTGAATCTTTTCCTTAGTCTCGTGTACTATCTGCGGTCCCAAAATGCTACTCTCGTTCAGTTCCATCCAGTAAACGGGTGATCGACATTTCCTCCCATACAAAGCTTCAAAGGGTGCCATCTTGATCGTCTCCTGAAAACTGTTGTTGTACAAGAATCCTATCAAAGGTAAGTGACGATCCCAACTACCACCGAAATCAAGGCTGCAGGCTCGAAGCATATCCTCTAGAGCCTGAATGGTCCGCTCTGACTGACCATCTGTCTGTGGATGAAAAGCTGTACTAAATCTCAATCTTGTACCAAGATCTTCTTGATGTTTCTGCCACAGCCTGCTGGTAAACAGGGCACCCCTATCGGATACTATGCACGTCGGAACTCCATTCAATCGTACAACCTCGTCAATATAAATCTGAGCATACTGTGCAAACCCATATATCGTCTTCACCGGTAGAAAGTGAGCTGCCTTTGTCAATCTATCTACAATCACCCAGATGGAATCATACCCTTTGCTAGTCCTGGGTAGACCCACAACGAAATCCATGAAAATATGTTTCCATTTCCACTCCGGAATAGGCAAGGGCTACAACTCTCCTGCCAGCCTCTGGTGCTCGGCCTTGACTTGCTAACAAGTCAAGCATCTTGAAACAAACTCCGCAACATCCCTCTTCATTCCTTCCCACCAATAAACATCCTTCAAGCCATGATACATCTTGTGGAACCAGGATGACTACTGTATGCTGATCAATGGGCCTTCTCTAAGATCTCACGTCTCAGTCCATTCGAATCTGGCACAAAAAGACGAGTCCCAAAACGTAATACTCTATGGTCATCTATCACGAACTCCGACTCTTTGCCCTGCCTAACCTGATCCATAATCTCCGATATACGAGCATCCGCAGGCTGTGTCTCTCGAATACGATCCAATAACTGAGGACGGGTGCAAACATGTGCTAACTGTCCTCCTGTCGATGTAAACTCAAACTGTACACGGCTATCACATAGAATCTGCCAGTCTGTATAAGACTGTCTCTGTAAGGTGTGAAAATGAGATAAGCTGCCTCCAGGCCTCCGACTCAAATCATCTGCTACCACATTCGCTTTTCCTGGATGATACAAGATCTCACAATCATAATCCTTCACGAGTTCCATCAATCTACGCTGCCTTAAATTCAGATCCCTCTGCAGAAAATATACTTCAAGCTCTTATGATCTGAAAAAATCTGGCACGACTCTCCATACAAGTAATGCCTTTAAATCTTCAGTGTGAAAATTACAGCAGCCATCTCTAACTCATGAGTGGGGTAGTTCTGCTCGTGCCTCTTCAGCTGTCGAGAAGCATAAGCTACAACCCTGTCATGCTACATCAACATACAGCCTAAACCCACTTGAGAGCATCACAATACACAACAAAACCACCAGACCCAGAAGGTAAAGATAAGACTGGTGCAGTCGTCAAGCCAGTCTTCAATTGCTGGAAACTCTGCTCACATGCATCTGTCCAAAGAAATGGAACTTCCTTCCTAGTAAATCCGGTCAATGGTGCAGCGATTCGAGAAAAATCTTGCACAAAGCGTCGGTAATAACCTGCCAGACCCAAGAAACTACGAACCTCGGTAACTGACACAGGTCTGGGCCAGTGCTGTACCGCTTCGATCTTCTTTGGGTCTACACGTATCCCATCTCTCGTAACTACGTGACCCAAGAATCTACACTATCCAGCCAGAAAGCACACTTGGAGAATTTAGCGAACAGCTGAGGCTCCTTCAAGTTCTGCAACGTGATGCGCAAATGCTGCACGTGCTCCTCCCGACTCCATAAATAAACAAGAATATTATTAATGAATACTATAATGAACTGATCAAGGAATGGCCTGAAGATACGGTTCATCATATCTATGAAAGTTGCTGGGGCGCTGGTGAGTCCGAACGATATCACCAGAAACTCGTAATGCCCATATCATGTGCGAAAAGCAGTCTTTGGAATATCCTCCATCCAAATCCTCAACTGGTGATACCCTGACAGCAAATCAATCTTTGAGAAGTAGCCATCTCCCTGCAGCCGATCGAACAAGTCATCGTTACGAGGTAATGGATACCTATTTCACACAATAACTCGATTCAACTGTCTGTAGTCTATGCACAGTCTCATGTTACCATCCTTCTTCTTAACAAACAAGACAGGAGCTCCCCACGGCGATACACTTGGACGAACAAGTCCTCTATCTAACAACTCTTGCAACTGGCTTTTGAGTTCCTTCAACTCCGTCGGGGCCATCCGGTAAGGTGGTATAGAAATAGGTCCCGCACCCGGAATCAAGTCAATGCAAAATTCGATATCGCGATCGGGCGGTAATCTTGGTAATTCAGCAGGAAACACTTCCGGAAATTCTCGTGCGATTAGAACTTGGTCCAACAGGACTTCAGCGACTCCTAAGTTCTGAACAAATGCTAAGAACCCATGACCACCCTTCTTCAAGAGTCGTCTCGCACAAGGAGCAGAAATCATATTGGCAGGAGTTATATTACAGTCACTCTGCACAACAAAAATCGGTCCACTTGGAAAACAAAATTTGACCGCTTTCCCCCCCGACAATCTACATAAGCATGACAAGCGGCCAACCAATCCATACCAAGAAGTATATCAAAATCTAACATATCCAGGAGAATCAGATCAACTAATGAATCCTTATCACCAATACATAATAAACACGACCTGAATACGAGTTGAGCTACAAAGAATCTCCTACAGGAGTAATCCTAACTAGTGGTAACAAAAAAAACGACGACTCTCTCCCCCAGAGAAGTGAAAATTGTGCAGATATGTAAGAATGCGTAAAACCGGGATTTAAATAAAATATGTGCATCTAAGGAACGTACCAAAAGACTACCTGTTGTGACAACGTTCGACGCATGTGCGTCCCGAAGAGTCAACATAAGAGTTAAAGCCTGCCCGCTTCCAGTGATTGACTGCCATCTGCCTCTGCCTCCTCGTCCTCTCAAATTACGACCGCCTCGACCAAGGCCTTTATGGGTATTGATCTGACATGGAATGACAACAGGTGTAGGAGGTAATGTGCTCAGAAAAGGTGGTGAAGGTAGTGAAGTTACATGTGAGACCGATGCCTCACCCTGTGGCTTCACGGGAAAATTCCTAATAAAGTGATACAGACACCCACACCCGAAACATCTTTGCACGGGCTGTTGAACATATGGGTATAAGTGATAAAACTGATCTATACAGAATCTGCCACGGCCTCTACGAACACGTCTTGGTGCTGATGTATTATTATGAACTTGCCTTGGTCTCCGAACAACCGTACGTGGAGTAGTGGTCGATCTCCATTCTCGACTAATCTCTAACAAGGATCCGCTCATTCGGCACATCTCTTGAACACTTTCCACCATCCTAGATATACGATCAATATAGGGTGGATCAATTGGTTCATGAAAGACAGGCGTACTGCCCAGGTCTGTCCACATTTCAGACGAGCCAGCTCCAATCTCATCTCGAACAGCTGTACTCTGAGTCCCCGTAGTCATTAATAACATGGTGGCTGGAGTAAGAAACAGGATTGATAAGGACATTGCAATCGAATCACAAGATACATGGAATCAAGGAAAGAAGTACGAATAAACATCTCGTAAGGTTACTTAGGCTGAGTATCGTAGCGTAAATATGCCGCGGAACATATGTACGGTACTCTACTCATCCAGAATCACCTACTCTATCAAACCAAGGTCATCCTACGTAATGAAACTTAAGCTTACAAACTCCAATTCACTACTCGATTCCTTAAGGTTAATCCTAAGCTCTGATACCAACTTTGTCACGACCCAAAGTTTGGATGTGACCGGCACTTAGATTGTACAATATCTAAAGATATCTGTACAACCCGAGTAAGACAAAAACCAAGATCAAAACCCTTTTTACTGAACTTTAGGAAAATTTAGTTTTTAAGTAAAAGTCACAGTTTTAAGTAATTAAGATATTAACAGTAACTCCTTATTGAATTCATAATAAAAAAGTTATAAAGTGTTTAATTTGGTTGCATCCCTAGTTGGGAGCAACAGTGCCAACAACGGAAATAAATATACAACTTATTACGACATCAATAAGAATCTCAGACATAAGTAAAAGAAATATCATTTAATATAACTAAATGATCTCATCTATCAAATAATATACATATAACCACCTTTCGTTCTAAGTCATAATACAGGGCCTGGTGGAGATATTCTAGATTCAATAAACAATACCAAAATAGAAGGTTACTATATATGTAACCCACCTAGCACAAGATGCGATACAATCTGATAAGTGGATCTGCACTGCTGCTAACCGTCCACTCGACTCCTGCAAGGAACTGTGGCACAACAGGGGTGAGTTGCCAACTCAGTGAATAGAACTAACATATAACGGCTGATAATATAAATATGACGAACTATAACTAATTGCAATATGGATAAGTATGATGCATGATAGCATGTGGAAAACATGAATTTGTACTACTAATCATATAAACCAAAAACTGAAATCTCATCACTTATTTCCAAATAAAGTTTATCTTTCCGTATCCAACATCGACACAAATCTTCCGTTTCTCTCACGCATCATTCGTCGAACCTGTAATCAATAACACCGGTCGGTATCATCTAGATATCCGCCGCGTTTCACAACTATCTCCGGTATCGAGTATCCTCGCTAGGCTCCCCGCCTCAAATGCGGCTTTCCTGCCCCTCGGTCTCGACCGGGTCCACCATGAATCCGACTGTATAGCTCCCCCACTCAGTCTGGATAACGTAAAAATCCGTGGCCGTATAGCTCCCCCACTCGGTCCGGAATAATATAAAATCATAAAAACAGCATCTCATGGTGGACATCTCACATCATTATGAAAAAATCACTGAATTTACGCAATAGTATAGAAAAACTCAAAACCATAAATCCTCAATAGTACCAATGCCTCTTATATCAATCGAGAACACTTGAATACGAAACATGACGTCATTGATGCAATTTACTACTGTTGTTGATGTTTAAGGTATGATATGAATCATATTTAACAGGATAAATACTAAGTGTGAAAGTGATATGTCAATATCGACGAGGTGTAGTGTAACATATAGATATGTGCGTGTGCGGCATAACTCGTCGATAATTGTGCAGTGTTCTAACAACTATTAACATGGCGATGTATATGTATATATGAATGCATAGAATTAACTTAACATACAAAAGCCTATTTTTATTTAAGCTAAACTACGGGTGTATCACGCTATCTTTACACGATCCCCCGGTAGATGTTTAGTCTACTCACTGGAATACGTCCAATCAACTCAGATCACCAATCCTTTTCCCTTCCCTGCGGCCTCCGAAGTTCCAGCATTTGAATCTAACATCGAAATTTACTTGTATAAGGAAACGGCTAACTCCGATACGGCGAAAACATAAAATACAAGTTGTACGTATTAAGGATACCACGTACGACTATTTTAAACTATCTAACACCTATACTAACTGAGTTTTAAGCTCTCGCTGTTTGCAACAGAAAACTTAAATGCGTTATGAATTAACCATGCCGTATTTTAGATTTTTGATACCTTTTCGGATATTAGTTTCCAGATTCCATATACAGTTAAAATAAGTTAATTAAACAATACCAAAACTAATAACAATGATACAGAGACTTACCGAAAACCCCCCAGAACCCAACTCTCCTAAAAATACGGCGACGCCGGAAATTGGCTATATCTCACCGGCCAATTTCCGAGCCCATTGGTTCGTACTCCTAGGGTTTGCTATTGATCCAACATACAATATTTAGGCATTGTTTGGATAAGTTGATTTTTCTCTGAATAATAGCAGATCACTACAGAGCTAAATTTTACCAAAATACGATATTCAATTTTTAAATTTTACAATTACAGAATTATAATCTACTGAGTTAGGAATGTTACCTACTGAAGATAGTTGAAAAGCTTCCTCTAAGATACCCAAATCCTTAGCTCCTAGGTTGAAGGTGGAAATCCTTAGCCTAGTTCTTGTTCTTCACATCTCTTTGCTTTTATTTCTATTTGTGAGTTCTAAGTTTTATCTTTCTCTTTCTTTTGAAATTTTCTAAATTTTAATTTGGTTAATTGATCTGAACACATAATATATGGTAAAAGGGAAAGGGTAAGGTGTAGAAGAAGGTGTCACCAACAAGGGTGTGCCACTCTCATGCAATGAGGAGGTGTTGTGCATGAAGGTTGCATGCAAGAAGGAGGTGGCTTTGCATTATCACTCCAATGTTTTATTCTTATGATAATTCTGATCTAAATCATTATCTAATCCCTTTTCCCTTTCACCCTCAACAATCCCAAGTTTGCATAATTTCCTAACCTTTACACAAAGACCCTTCACTATCTATGTTATTATATAACCCAATTCTAATTAAAATGAAGCTAAATTTCACATTAAAACCCTTGTAATTTGTTAATGTTACACACTAAAATTTTAATTTAATTTGTTTTACATATTACTTAAGAAAATGCCCTATTTTGTTTTAATAACTTTTTAAATTAACATTTTATTATTTAATTAATAAATTTTATTTATTTCCAAATTTTCAAAATGTTACATAAGTCATCTCGACATATAAGGAGAAAACACTCTTGTAAGATCCTTACGACTTATAAGAGACCATACGCTTAAGACTCCTCACGATTCTTAAGGAGAAAACGCACCTACGATATCCTCACGACTCGTAGGGAGAAAAATCTTTATGAGACCCTTACGGCTCGTAAAGTCAAAAAGCCTTAGTCAACAGGATCCTAACTCTGTTTGCTAAGCCACCTTTGTTCGAACCGACAAAGGCAAATGATAATTCTCTCCTGGCAATATCTCAGTTGTAGCGATGCTGATGCCTAAATCGGTATCAAATCCCAAACTCCCAGCGAAAATTCAGCGAGGCATAAATGCATATGAAATAGCCGAAATGATTGGGCAACTCCCAATAAAAAGCAGCGAGTAAAAAGAAAATAGCCGAAATAATTGGGAACCGCGAAAAATAGCCGAAATGATTGCGCAATCGCGACTTTCGCGATACGAAAAGCTGAAATTCTTGAGCATCACGGAAAGAAAAAAAAATATACATATGAAATGAAACTTTTTCCCTACAGATGAGATCACATCGATCCCTGTATACAATCCAGGAGCACAAACAAAGAGGGAATCATATCATCCCACCAGGCTCTTTCGAACGTAGAGTCAGATTTCAACAGCGACATCTACAGCTTAGAGATCATCAACGGCGTTCCCCTCATTCCAGCAGGATATGAACACGACAATCAATCTCGGAGCCACGGCAGAGTCCCTAGTTCTTGTTGGAGATAGTGCCCTCAGAGTCAATTATTGGATCACAGGCACGTGATTGCAATGATTGATGGAGGACCTATCCCGGTAGGACAGTCTTACTCACGATGATAGTATGCTATCTGGTTTATCTTTATCATCGTGTACTGCTTTAGGTGACCTCACAGGTCGCTATTACACGTTGGTAGAGCCCCTAGGATTCTTGCTTGACTTCCAGTAGTATGAGGGCGATCATATACGTAAGAGCTAGTAGTCTATAAGCACATCCTTAAAAGGTCCCTAGTCGTAGGAGTTTCGAGACATGGCATCGATACTCCAGAGTAGACTAGTGTATACAGTCGAGACCCCGACGAGGGGCGGTGGCCTGTCTCACAAGCCACTGGTGTCAGTTGGTTCATCTAAGATGTATACAGGTGCTCATTGGGTTATGAGTACACCGGACAGGACTCGCCGGGAACATGCTAGTTGGTCTTATACCAGACGTCAGATAGCAGTTCCCAGGTGACATGTGTACAGGTTAGTTCATCGACCTGGGGATCGTCATTTGTCTCGTGTGAGTTCCCACTGTACTTTGATTACTACCCTACCACGGCTCAAAGGAGTCGTGCAAACAGGTTTTAGTTGGGTACAGTCCCGAGCCACATGGAGGCAGTGAGCGTATCTTCAGGGGTTCGTCTCTCCCGGTATTGGGGGTGAGGTCGCGCTGTGTCTAGGAGAGCCATTACACGAAGCCCTCTGCCGAGGCAAGGAGATTTACTGGTAGGTATTCCAGTAGTATCTCAGGGTGTTCTGGGCTACACTCCAACACGACTTGTACCGCTTTTGGGGGTCTGACTTTTACCAACCCCCTAGGCCCGCCATGCGATACTCATAGACGAACGGACCGGACTGTACGGATATTGTCACTGACAGGCTCAGTAGGGTGTCAGGATGAGTTCGCTCATTGACGTCCCTTTTAGTCAATAGCTGGTGGCCCGTCACGTATTGGCTTATACCTCTGACGTGCTAGTGGTTAAATCCATAGCCATAGTATTGACGAGTCTTTATAGTCCACCACACATTCAGTTACTCAAGCTTTCGGGCGAAACGCTGTAGAGGTCGTATGGAGATATGGCAGGGTCCGATCAGATACGTGCGGTATTGCACGGATCAGGATCGGACGGTTTGTACTAATGGCCGTATGGATATATGGCAGGGTTCGATCAGATACGTGCGGTATTGCACGGATCAGGATCGGACGGATATTACTAGCCGGCTTTGGTTTAAGCCGGATCCTAGTATAGTATAGTGTAGATTTTGTCTCGTTGTATTTGTATTTCGGTCGGAATACAAATGCGGGTGTGTATGCACAGTATCGGGGTTTTCCTGTAATTTATTACGGGACCATTTTTCTGGAGTTGCCAGTTTGCTTTCCATTTCGGCCAATTTCCTTTGTATCGTTCATTGGTCGAAGATTGGTGGAGGAGGGCTTATTTGCATTTGTGCAAATAAGCTTTTGTAGAGGGTGTTATTTGCATATCCTTGTGTCATGATGGGTGGACCATACCTTGACCATTTGACTCTTTCTTTTCCATCATGGCTTGACTTTTGGTTCATCATGGTTGTTGATGATTACCTAGTTGAAGTGTTGGTTTTGGTGCAATCATGGTGGTTGTTGATAGTTGGAGTGTAAGGATTTGTTTGTGATAATTGTTTTTCTTATCACCATTCTTTTCTCTTTTGCTTTATGGTTGTGGTTCTATCATCCATTCACTACACACTCCATTCTCTCCTCTCCCACCATGCCATGGCCGGCCAAGAAAGGCTATGGGCTGTCCAAAACATTTTGGTGGGGTTTTTTTGGTTCATTTCATGTTGGAAAATCCCTTTAGCTCCTCCTCCAAAAGCTTGTATCACTTCCTCCACCAAAAGGCAATTCCTATAACCCCAAATGAGACATGAGTACTACACGTTCTACAGCAAGTCTTGGGCACGTCGACTTGCCAGCTTCGTGCCTGAGTTTCCTCGGCATTGAGGTGGGAGCCCGTAAAAGAAGTAGGCGATGTGGTGCACTTCCGGCGACGAGGTGGAGACAGGACATTCCGCAGGAGATCGGGACGACGACGAGAAGACCGGAGGACTTGGATCAGTCGGTATATCTCTATTCCCTATCTTGTAGTTAGCTAGGACTAGTTAATGGTTCGATCCGGGTGTTTAGTGCGCGGAGGTGCCGGTTTGCTAAGTTCGCAAAATTAAAGTTTATCACCGCTTCCGCATTCCGGCGTCGGATTGACGGCCGGGGCGCCGCCGTGCACTTACAGTGGTATCAGAGCCTCGCCATTAACTTAGTCTAGCTTTGTTTAATGTGTTTTACATTTCCGATCGAACAAAATTCCAAAATCCGCGTTTTCTTCACATCAGTTTTCTGTTGATTTTTTTCTGGCTCGAAAATTTTTTCAGGTTGCAGAAAAGTGATGTACTGGAACTTATAAGCATTCTGTAGAAATTCGATACAGTGATTCATCTATGGGAGCGCGGAACCGCGGCCAAACCCCCATTTGGGCCGCGGTTCCGCCGCGCTATGATGAGATGGCTGTATCAATTTTCTTCAGTTGCTTTCTGGGTAGAAAATAGGATGTTTGGAATATTAATATTGGGCCCAGAATTTCTTGATGTGCTACAGTAGTACTTGGGGGCCCACTTGTTAAAATTTGATCGATCGGATATTTTAAACACATTATTTCACAGTATTTACATTATATCTGCGACCGTGAATGTCACTTGATCGGTAAATCCTGTCTAACTTCTATAGCCCGGTTAGACGGATTTGTGAACATGACTTTCACGTTGATGTTTTGTGATTTTGCTGTGATGTTGCGGATCGGTCGTGGGGGATAGCCTGGATGCAATGCTAGTACAGTTTTGTTGTATTATGTACATTTGATATTGCGGGGCGAGCGTCCGACATGTGGACTGCCGTCACTGCCTGTTTGTATTATTATTTTGGGGCACGGCCAGGTTGCGGTCGTTGTACCCGATGTATGTATATTTTACTTTCTGTACTAGGATTACCCCGCGAAGGGGTGCACGGATAGCCGGGTTCTAGAAGGCAACAAGCCCGCATCTCATGGCATTGAGACGGATGGGGCTTCACTCTAGGATTGGCGGGCTATTCGCCGCACTCGTAGGGGGTACAGGTTGACCTAAGAGGGGTGCCCAAGTTACCGGATTCCGTGAAGTGCTGGGTGGTCCATTCACGGTACTGAAGGGGGCTGCCTCGCTTCGGGTTTTGGCGGGTGACTTTCCGCGCCCGTAGGGGTCTAGGATTACATTGCACAGGCTATCCATACGACCAGGGGAACGTCGGGTTTCAGTAGTGGCTCTGTGAAACCCGGGGATCCCAGATATCTGTATTGTTCTGTGATGTTGTACATTTCTGTGATGTTGCATTTTATCATGACTTGAGCGAAATATAATATATTGGTATATATATTAGTAGATGTTGTATATGTTTTGCATCCGCGCTAGTCCAGTCCCCGCTCTGTTGTTAGTTAGCTAACCTAACGGGTAATGACGGGACCCAGTGGCGAATGCGGATGGCATATACGTACGTCATATTATTTTCGTTCTTTGTGGTGTGATCAATTGATGGGACTGCGTTGATTCAGATCAATGCAAGTTAAAAACAAACCAAATCTGATGTTGTTGGAACACTTTTCAAAAAAGCTGTTATTGCAAGGACGTTCTCTTTTGTTTTGCATCGTGGTATTCAGTTAGAATATCCTGCTCCTCAGTCGACGAGGCAAGGGCCAAGATCCCTTCTCTGGGAGTGACCCCTTGGACAGAAGTTTGCGTCAGGGCATTAACTTCACTATAGCCGATTACTTTTGCTTTGCACCGTGGTATTCAGTTGGAATATCCTGCACCTCATTCTACGGGGAAAGAGCCGAGATCCCTTCACCGGGAGTGACCTCTTTAGCAACGGTTTTCGTCACTATATTTTTAAAAGCTATCCGTTCCTTCAACGATATCAAGTTCTTTACGTTAAAGGTTTTCGCCAGAAACCATTCGTAGCCCTCCATCGTTTCATATGGGTGGTCAATAGTATTCAAGCTGTGTTTGTTGGCCATAGTCAAGGCACAGTGTTTGGTAGCTATTGGGTGTTCATATGCTGCATAGATAGATGCGTTGGTTTGGGACAGTCGTATAGCCTTGTTGGCCCTAGTCAAGGGCTTGTACGGGTGGGTTCAAATCAACCTGGATAATGACGGGTAGAACTTGACATGTGACTTATGATTTGTTGGCCTTAGTCAAGGTCATAAGAGCATGGGGTAAAAATCCACATCGGGAGTTTCAAAAGAACTGAAACTTGCCAGATATGCGCATACCTTCTGGAGTGTGATGACGTGAGCGGATTCCGTCACGTTATCATGTGATGATAGTTGGATCCCGATTCCCACTGATGAGTTAGTTTACTCCTCGGGTGATCCCGACTAATTCTTCTTTCAGGTTTGGAGGAGAATTTGACGGTACATTGGGAGGTTTCCAGATTAGATAAATTGGTAACCATTCTGATCTAGGTTAGAGTACACGCTGAGTGTTTCTTTTCTCTCTCTCTTTGGCAGCGACCATTGACCCGACCCTAAGACTATGACTCAGTGACCAAAATTAACCGAACCTTCTTAAACACTGGCTTTTGGATTGTCAGAGTTGTAAACCTCATTGCCACTCCTACTTTTACCCTTTTCTCCAGGACACCCCGTATTACTACGAAAGTCCGCTTCCATTGGACAAAACCATCGTATGGTTAGATACGAACTCGAGGGAATTCGAGGATGGTTTCCGGTTTTGGAGAAAATGGATAGGACTATTCAGTTGTCTTTTCCTTTTTCCTTCTCTCAGGTTGCGAGTACTCCTTGGTTTAGGAGATAGTACACCTATTACGCAAATTGGATAGTCTTCTTCCAAACCTTAGGCTGGTGCCGACCGGTAGGGAATGAAGAAAACCAATTAGCCTAATGATGGTGTACAGAAGGTATTAAGTTAAGACAAAGCAAGGGATTAGAAGGAGGGCAAAGTAAATTGCGACTGCTATTCACGACCAAACTAAGTATTTCATTACCACTCCTAAATCACCTTTGTATTTCTCCAGGACACTCCGTATCACTACGAAGATCCACAGTTTATTGGATACTCCATCGTATGGTTATATACGAACTCGAAAGGAACTTGTTCCAGTTCGGGGATGGATTCTAGTTCAGGAGAAATAGGAATAAGGTTTATTCGGTTGTCTTTTATCTTCACCTTCTCTCGCTTTGCGAGTGTTCCTAGGATTAGGACAGCACACCCATTATGCTTATTGGATAGTCTTCTTCCAAACTATAGGCTGGTGCCGAACAGTAGGGAAGGAAGAAAACCAATTGGCCTAAAGGGGTGTACAGAAGGTAATGACTAAAGACAGAGAAAGGGATTTAGAAAGTTGGCAAAGAATTACAAGGTTACAGTTGTGAATCAGGATGATGGAAGAGGCATTACTAGGAATACCAGGATACCCCATCGAAACATTTCAATGTTTCAGTTTCACTGTGTACTGTTAAAGGAAAACTGATTTCCCAATTAAGACACTTGCTCCAGGGTATGTCTTTACCAGGTATGATTCTCACATCTGTATGGTTTTACAGATGATGAGTAGGAGTAAGTTATTGGGAATTAGGTGATCATCCTCATTATATCGGGATTCGTTGTAATCGGTGATATTTGAGGAAATCACCTAGGCTGTTTGCCGGTCGGCAAATATTTGGTTTTGAATATCCGTTGTTATGCACCAATTTCAAATTGATATATCTGTACGTCTATTTTCATAGAGTGAGATATAAATTTTTGAAATTATGTCCATGACATTTGCATATATCAGTGGATGGTTAGGTAAGGAGCATTAAACAGCGGTGTAATTCTTCATAACCAAAGGTACAGTTTTCAACCTACGACACACAGTGAATGAGTTATCAGACTCAAGGGACTTATACAGAGTATTGTATGTTGTCCAGGGTCCATCAGGACAGAGGGGTTGGTCCTCATACTATATTCGGTTTACTTATGACTTCTCTAGTTTTTAGACAGGTGTTTCTTGGAAACACAGGGTCCGAATTTTGAGAAGTTATAGGTATTTGAATAAAGTAGAGAACCAGGTGTTGCAAGTATCGGGATTCTTCAAAGTGATCGAAAATGTAGATACTTGAGTATGGTATTCAGTTGATAGTAGTGATTAAGAGAACTTGCTTCTCTTTCAGGTTACTCATAATTGGAAGTGTTCCTAAGTTGAGTAACGCTGATCGGCCTCCTTCCATTTAGTTAACATGCACTGGAGACAACTGCATGATTTGAATCTGGTTCAATTAAATCAGTGCCTCTGGTTCTATATTGGATATAGAACAGTTCATATCTTAACGATGTTAAAGTACGGGGAGTTGTCCGGCTTATGATTAAAACCAGACACTGGACAACTCAAGGCACGTTTCTGTAATGGCTGTTTGTGGGTTGACCCAGGCTATGACGAGGGTTGACTTTCTACCATCTGGAAGAACAATAGCGATATTGTTCTATACTCGCCACAGTTTTATTAAAAATGGATTTTTTCAGAAAACAGTAGTGGGAGTATGGTAGAACTGGAAGTGATTCCAGAACCGCAAACGATTACTGAAGATTTGATAAGGAACCTAAAGATTCAATCTGGATTGACATTCCATTATCCACTCCGCAGATAAGGTGGGTAACTTCAGGCACCCGAGAGGTACTCCGGTAGCCTCAAGGACGGTGACAGGGAAGTTCTTGTTTACCCACACTTGCCATTGCTGTTGTTCCAGACTGTGAAACCCGGCAGGAGGATGAGTATAGCGTCGTTCTAAACTAGTTTTAGAAGTATACGTGTATATGACTCTGCCAGAGGGTTGTCGTAGTCAGTGGGAGTAGCGGAAGCATTGGTGGACAGTTGCTTATGTCTATTTATAGACTAAAGCAAAGTAGCGGAGATAGATCATCTATTCCTGATGTGACAGTCATAGGTTTGACTTCATCAGAATAGGGGATGGATCTGTTGAGAAGGTAGTAGGGTGTGATGTCATGGTATTTGGATGACATACACAGAATAGGAAAAGAAACTCCTATACTACGATCGGTTATACTTTGGTCGTCATACAGTGGTTTCTCCACACAGGACTTGGATATTATATTAAACATACTGGTTACTAGATCTATGGTTTTAGATCTAGATTTGGGTGGTTTCCCAATCAGGGTACTTAGACAGCATTCTAAGAGTATTTAGAATGGACGACTCCTGGTACGGTAGTGTACCTGCAGGTGATGGAGTCACCCTCTCTAAAGGTGTCTTATAGACTAAAGTAGAGAGGGATGTGCATGATTGGAAGATCACTTGCTTAGGCAATTGAGTCAATCATGAGATGTCAAGTACCACACCAGATGTTGTTCTTGCACTAGATGCAATAAGTTGACTTTAATCCAATCCTGGAGAAACAGTCGGAAGCAGTTTTAGAACATAAGTGGATGTTCTACGGATATGATAATGACAGCCTCATTCGGGAGACAGTTATCATTCTAGGCTTCAAAGGTGACATGGACGACAAGGAGGTTGTCAGAGTTATAGTTTTCCTTCTGACGAGGGGCAGTATTTTGGACAGGTGGTCCAAGGCAATACTGAGGGAGGCATGGCGCAAGATACTGATTAAGTTCGGTTGACGATACAGTCTAAGAAGTTTGGATTTGGAGTTCATTTTTGAGCTAGGTCCCATCAGACATCCAGACACATTCTAAGACAGGTATTGCTCATTTCGGGAGATGGCTTTCTCCGCGAACATGAGATATAGAGAGACATAGAAAGAAACATCAAGGCGGATCCACTCACTAAGGATATTCCTCGAACGCAATAGTTTCGCAAGCGAGCTTTTTGAGACTGACTAGTAGAGGAGTTGGGTGTTCGGTATCACACGGGCTGTGAGTATGCGACATCGCAATAATTAGCCTTGAGTGCAAGTGGGAGATTGTTGGAGATAGTGCCCTCAGAGTCAATTATTGGATCACAGGCACGTGATTGCAATGATTGATGGAGGACCTATCCCGGTAGGACAGTCTTACTCAAGATGATAGTATGCTATCTGGTTTATCTTTATCATCGTGTACTGCTTTAGGTGACCTCACAGGTCGCTATTACACGTTGGTAGAGCCCCTAGGAATCTTGCTTGACTGCCAGCAGTATGAGGGCGATCATATACGTGAGAGCTGGTAGTCTATAAGCACATCCTTAAAAGGTCCATAGTCGTAGGAGTTTCGAGACAGTGCATTGATACTCCAGAGTAGAGTAGTGTATACAGTCGAGACCCCGACGAGGGGCGGTGGCCGGTCTCACAAGCCACTGGTGTCAGTTGGTTCACCTAAGATGTATACAGGTGCTCATTGGGTTATGAATACACCGGACAGGACTCGCCGGGAACATGCTATTTGGTCTTATACCAGACGTCAGATAGCAGTTCCCAGGTGACATATGTACGGGTTAGTTCATCGACCTGGGGATCGTCATTTGTCTCGTGTGAGTTCCCACTGTACTTTGATTACTACCCAACCACGGCTCAAAGGAGTCGTGCAAACAGGTTTTAGTTGGGTACAGTCCCGAGCCACATGGAGGCAGTGAGCATATCTTCAGGGGTTCGTCTCTCCCGGTATTGGGGGTGAGGTCACGCTGTGTCTAGGAGAGCCATTACACGAAGCCCTCGGCCGAGGCAAGGAGATTTACTGGTAGGTATTCCAGTAGTATCTCAGGGTGTTCTGGGCTACACTCCGACACGACTTGTACCGCTTTTAGGGGTCTGACTTTTACCAACCCCCTAGGCCCGCCATGCGATACTCATAGACGAACGGACCGGACTGTACGGATATTGTCACTGACAGGCTCAGTAGGGTGTCAGGATGAGTTCGCTCATCGACGTCCCTTTTAGTCAATAGCTTGTGGCCCGTCACGTATTGGCTTATACCTCTGACGTGTTAGTGGTTAAATCCACAGCCATAGTATTGATGAGTCTTTAGATTCCACCACACATTCAGTTACTCAAGCTTTCGGGCGAAACGCTGTAGAGGCCGTATGGAGATAAGGCAGGGTCCGATCAGATACGTGCGGTATTGCACGGATCAGGATCGGACGGTTTGTACTAATGGCCGTATGGATATATGGCAGGGTTCGATCAGATACGTGCGGTATTGCACGGATCAGGATCGGACGGATATTACTAGTCGGCTTTGGTTTAAGCCGGATCCTAGTATAGTACATTGTAGATTTTGTCTCATTGCATTTGTATTTCGGTCGGAATACAAATGCGGGTGTGTATGCACAGTATCGGGGTTTTCTTATAATTTATTACGGGACCAGTTTTCTGGAGTTGCCAGTTTGTTTTCCGTTTTGGCCAATTTCCTTTGTATCGTTCATTGGCCGAAGATTGGTGGAGGAGGGCTTATTTGCATTTGTGCAAATAAGCTTTTGTGGAAGGTGTTATTTGCATATCCTTGTGTCATGATGGGTGGACCATACCTTGACCATTTGACTCTTTCTTTTCCATCATGGCTTGACTTTTGGTTCATCATGGTTGTTGATGATTAGCTAGTTGAAGTGTTGGTTTTGGTGCAATCATGGTGGTTGTTGATAGTTGGAGTGTAAGGATTTGTTTGTGATAATTGTTTTTCTTATCACCATTCTTTTCTCTTTTGCTTTATGGTTGTGGTTCTATCATCCATCCACTACACACTCCATTCTCTCCTCTCCCACCATGCCATGGCCGGCCAAGAAAGGCTATAGGCTGTCCAAAACATTTTGGTGGGAGTTTTTTGGTTCATTTCTGTAAGTCTACGCTAGCGCCCCGGCCGTCTACAGACGCCAAAATGCGGAACAAAACTTTTAAACTGGCGCTATCGTATGCTTTAACCCGGATCTGCCATTATTGCTAAACTAACAAACTGTAAAGAGTGTAGAATGGTTATACCGAACGATCCGAGTCCTTCGTTCTTCAACCATCATCCCACGCTCCGTTGCGGCTGCTCCGATCTCGTCGATCTCCGATGTCCTCGTCGAGGTGGCACCACATGATCGGTTCTTTAAACGGGCTCCCGCCTCTTACTCGAGACAACTCGACCGTCAAGTTTGCTAAAAGAGACGACCAAGAATGATGTAGAGAATGAGTAGATGACTTTGTCTCACTTCGTCCAAATCCGTGGACGTTCGGTTAATGAAGTTGCCGTGGAAATCGGGTGATGGAATGAAATGGACTATGAAATTCCATACACCGCAAATCTATCATAATCTTTTTTCCAACCATGAAAAACTATCAAGTGAGATAGAGTGTGAGGAGAGAGAGGGGTGTGCACTAATATAGAAGAGGGAGGTGACCGTAGGAGAGGGGGGTGACCACAAGAGAAACCTTCTCACTTTAAAAATATCTTAAGCAATCCAAGAATGCATTAATACAAAGCATGACTCAATAAACCTAGTCACCCTTTAATAAATGCAACCAATTAGAATACAACACCAATTAGCCTCATCATCACTTCTAGAAGCTTCTAGAATGATGACTCACCCCAACTGAAGAAAAGATAAATCCGTCTTTAACCGAATGTTAAAAGACGGCTGATAGAAAACTGGAAACTGACAACTTCCAAAAGTGATCCTGAAACGACTTTCAGGATAACCCCGAAACTGTATAAATATACCCGCATTTGTATTACGACCGAATACAAATGCAACTGAGACAAAGATATTATACCTACTCAATATAATACTCGGATCCGGCTTAAACCAAAGCCGACCAGTATCATCTGCCCGAAAACTGACACGTGCGTAAACGCACGTGCATTTTCCGAACCCTGCGATAAAACCATATGGCCTCTACAACGTTTCGCCCGAACTTGGGAAACTGTCTGTGGGGGACTCTAATGACTCGTCAGCACCCTGGCAGTGGGTTTAACCACAAACCGTCAGCGGCACTAGCAATACGTAACGGCTGCCCATGGACTGACCTCAAGGGTGGCCGAGGAGCGAACTCAAGGGAGACCGATGAGCGAACTCCTCCGAAAACCCTACTGAGCCTAACAGTGATAATGTATATACAGTCCGGTCCGTTCGTCAATGAGTATCGCATATCCGCCTAGGGGGCTAGTAACGTCAGACCCCATAGCAGTATAAGTCGTGTCGGAGTGAAGCCCAATAACACCCTGAGATACTACTGGAGTACCTACCAGTAAATCTCCGCCACGGCCGTGGGCTTTGTGTAATGGCTCTCCTAGACACAGCACGATCTCGCCCCCAATACCGGGAGAGACGAATCCCCTGCCGATCCGCTCACGTGCCTCCATATGGCTCGGGACTGTACCCAAAATCTACCTGTTTGCACGACTCCTTTGAGCCGTGGTAGGGTAGAAATCAAAGCACAGTGGGAACTCATACGAGACAAATGACGACCTCAGGTCGATGAACTAACCTGTACACATGTCACCAGGGAACTGCTATCTGACGATAGGTATAGTACTAACTAGCAGATTCCCGGCGAGTCCTGTCCGGTGTAATCATAACCCAATGAGCACCTGTATACATCTTAGGTGATCCAACTGACACCAGTGGCTTGTGAGACCGGCCACCGCCCCTCGTCGGGGTCTCGACTGTACACACTAGTCTACTCCGGAGTATCGATGCCCTATCTCGAAACTCCCACGACTAGGGACCACAATTAAGGATATGCATATAAACTACCCAACTCTCACGTATATGATCGCCATCATACTGTTGGTAGTAAAGCAAGATCCTAAGGGCTCTATCAAAGTGTAACATGCAATCAGTCACCTGAACATGTACACGACTGATAAAGGCAAACCAGATAGCATACTATCATCTCGAGTAAGACTGTGCTACCGGGATAGGTCCTCCGCAATCATTGCAATCACGTACCTGCGATCCAATAATTGACTATGAGGGCACTATCTCCAACAATCTCCCATTTGCACTCAAGGCTAATATTGCGATGTCGACTACTCACTGCCCGTGTGAAACCGAACATCCAACTCCTCTACTAATCAGTTTCACAAAGCCCGTTTGTAAAACTATTGTGTTCGAGAAATTGCCTCAGTGAGTGGATCCGCCTAGAAGTATCTTTCTATATCTCTCTTAATCTCAAGTTCGCGGAGAAAACCATCTCCCGAATTGAGTAATACCTGTCTTAGAATATGTCTGGATATCTGATGGGACCTTAGTTCATAAATGAACTCCATATCCAAACTTCTTAGACTGAATCGATCACTGAACCTAATCAGTATCGGGCACCATGCCACCCACAGTATCCTCTTGGACCACCTGTCCATAATACTGTCCCTCTTCGTCAGAGAGAAAAACTATAATTCTGACAATCACTCTGTCATCCATGTCACCTTTGAAGCCTGGAATGATAACCGTCTCCCGAAAGAGGCTGCCGTTATCAAATCCGTAGAATATGTACTAATGTTCTAAAACTGCTTCCTTATGTTTCTCTAGGATTGGATTAATACAAACTTATTGCATCTAGTGCAAAAACAACATTTGGTGCGGTACTTGACATCTCATGATTGACTCAATTGCCTAAGCAAGTGATCTGCCAATCATGCACATCCCTCTCCCCTTTAGTCTATACGACACCTTTAGAGAGGGTGACTCCATCACCTGCAGGTACACTACCATGCTAGGAGTCAACTATTCCAAAAACCATTAGAATATCTGTCAAAGTACCCACATTGGGAAATTACCCAAATCCAGATCTAAAACCATAGATCTAGAAACCAGAATGTCAAATATTATATCCATATCCTGTCTGGAGAAATAACTGTGTGACGACCACAGTACAACCGATCGTAGTATAGGAATTTTTATTTCCTATTCTGTGTATGTCATCCAAATACCATGACATCACACCCTACTACCATCTTAACTGATCCATCCCTTATTCTGATTGAAGTCAAACCCATGACTGTCACATCAAAATTAGATGATCTATCTCCGCTATAACTGCTCAAGTCTATAAATAGATATAAGCATCTTGCCCACTATGCTTCCGCTGCTCCCACTGACTACGACAACCCTCCTACCGGGTCTCATATCCTGGAACAACAGTAGTGTCAAGTCTGGGTAGATAAGAACCTCCCTGTCACCGTCCTTGAGCCTACCGAAGTACCTCTCGGGTGTCTGAGGTTACCTACCATACCTGCGGAGTGGCTATTGGAATGTCAAACCTGATTGAATGCATAGGTCCTATTAAATTTTCCGTAATCGTTCGCGGTTCTGGAATCACTTCCAGTTCTACCATACTCACACTACTGTTTTCTGAAAAAGATCCATTTTTACTAAAACTGTGGCGAGTCAAGAACAATATCACTATTGATCTTCTTAATGGTAGCATATCAACCCTCGTCATAGCCAGGGTCAACCCACAAACAGCCATTACAGAAACGTGCCCTGAGTTATCCAGTGTCTGTTTTTAATCATAAGCTGGACAACTCCCCGTACCTTAATTTCTTTTAAGGTACGAACTATTCTATATCCAATATAGAAACTTTGGCACTTATTTAATTGGAACCATATTCAATCCATGCATCTGTCTCCAATGCATATCAACTTAATGGAAAGAGGCTAATCAGCATTACTCAACTTAGGAATCCATCCAATTATGAGTAACCTGAAAGAGAAACACGTTTCTCAAAAACCATCACTATCATCTGAATACCAATCACAAGAATCTACATCTTCGATCTCTTTGAATAATCCCGATACTTGTGATACCTGGTTCTCTACTTTATTCTTATACCCACAACTTCTCAAAACTTAGACCTTGTATTTCTACGAAACACTTGTCTAAATACTAAAGAAGTTATAAGTAAATAGAACATAGTACGAGGACCTACCCCTTTGTCCTGATGGACACTTGGACAACATACAATACTCTGTATAAGTCCGCTGAGTTAAACAACTCAAAACCTGTGCGTCGTAGGTAGAAAACTGTACCCTGGCGATTTCCTCAACTATCACCAATTACAACGAATTCCGATATAATGAGGATGATCACCTAATTCCTAATATCTTACTCCCACTCATCATCTGTAAAACCATACAGATATGAGAATGAAACCTGGTAAATACATACCCTTGGAGTAAGTGTCTAATCGGGAAAACAGTTTTTCCTTTAACAATGCACTGAAACATGAAAATGTTTGGTAGGGGTATCCTGGTATTCATAGCAATGCCTCTTCCATAATCCAATTCATGACTTCAACCGTATATTTTATTGCCGTCTCTTCAAATCCCTTTATTTGTCTTTAGTCGTTACCTTCTGTACACCATCGTTACGCTAAATGGTTTTCTTCCTTCCCTACCGTTCGGCACCAGCCTATGGTTTGGAAGAAGACTATCCACTAAGCATAATAGGTGTACCCTCCTAAACCAAGGAGTACTCGCATATCGAGAGAAGGTGACGATAAAAGACAACTGAATAATACCTTATTCTTTTTAAAGGTGAAATAGGAGCGGCGATGAAGTACGCGGTTTTGGTCGTGAATGATATCAGTCGCAATTTATTTTGCCCTCTTTCTAATCCCTTTATTTTGTCTTTACATATTACCTTCTGCACACCCTACTTAGGCTAATTGGTTTTCTTCATTCCCTACCTTTCGGCACCAGCCTATGGTTTGGAATAAGACTATCCAATAGGCGTAATAGGTGTACTCTCCTAAACCAAGGAGCTCTCGCAACCTGAGAGAAGGTGATAATAAAAGACAACTGAATAAACCAATTCTATTTCTCCTGAACCTGGATCCATCCCCGAAGAAGTCCCTTCGAGTTCGTATATAACCATACGATGGATCTATCCAATGGAAGTGGATATCCGTAGTAATACGGGTGTTCTGAGAAATTCAAAGGGTAAAAGAAGGAGTGGCAATGACTTATGCAACTCAGACAATCCAAAAGCCAGTATTTTAAGAAGGTTCGGTCAACTTGGTCACTGAGTCATAGTCTAGGGTCGGTCAAAGGTCGCTGCCAAAGAGAGAGAGAGAAAAGAAACGCTCTGCGTGCACTCTAACCTAGATCAGAATGGTCATCATTTTATCTAATCCGGAAACCTCCCACTGTCCTGTCAAATTCTCCTCCAAACCTAAAGAAGAATCAATCGGGATCACCCGAAGAGTAAACCAACTCATCAGTGGGAATCGGGATCCAACTCTCATCGCATGTTAACGTGATGGAATGCATCCACGTTATTCATACTCCAGAAGGTATGCGCATATTTGGCAAGTTTCAGTTTCTTTAGAAACTCCCGATATCATTTTCTTGCCCCATGCTCTTATGACCTTGGCGAAAGTCAACAAATCATAAGTCACATGTCAAGTTCTGCCCGTCATTATCTTGTTAATTTGAATCCACCCGTACATACCCTTGACGAAAGCCAACAAGGTAATACGACTGTCCCAAACCAACTCATCTATCTATGCAACAAATGAATACCCAGCAGCTACCAAACACTATGCCTTGACGAAAGCCAACAAACATAGCTGAATACTACTGACCATCCATAAGAAACGACGGAGGGCTACGACTGGTTTTTGGCGAAAAACCTTTAACGTAGTGAACTTGATATCGCTGAAGGAACCTGATAGCTTTTTAAAATATAGTGGCGAAAACCTTTTGATAAAGAGGTCACTCCCGGTAAAGGGATCTCGGCTCTTTCCTCGTGGAATGAGGTGCAGGATATTCCACTGAATACCGCTATGCAAAGCAACTTGTAATCGACTATAGTAAAGTTATTACTCTGACGCAAACTTCTGTCCAAGGGGTCGGTCCCGGTGAAGGGATATCGGCCCTTGCCTCGTCGAATGAGGTGCTGGATATTCCACTGAATACCGCTATGCATAACAAAAGGAAACGTCTTTATAACAACACTTTTTAAATTGTTCCAACAACTGTATACAGGTTTGTTTTTAACTTTGCGTTGATCAGAATCAACGCAGTCCCATCATTCAATCACACCAGAAAAGAACGAAAATAAAATGTACGTATATGCCATCCGCATTCGTCACTGGGTCCCGTCATCACCCGTTAGGTTACTTAACTAACGACAGAGCGGGGACTGGACTAGCGCGGGTGTAAAACATATACAACATCTAATAGTATATAAACCAATATACATAATCGCTCCAGGCGTGATAATATGCAACATTACAGAAAAGTAATAAGCATCACAGAACAATACAGATGATCTGGGATCCCCGAGTTTCACAGAGCCGCTGCTGAAACTCGACGTTCCCCTATCGTGTGGATAGCCTGTGCAATGAAACCTAGACCCCTACGGGTGCGGCAAGTTACCCGCCAAAACCTGAAGCGAGGCAGTCCCCACAGCATAGTGAATGGAACACCCGGCACTTCACGGAATCCGGTAAATTGAGCACCCCTCCTTGGGTCAACCTGTACCCCCTACGAGTGCGGCGAATAGTCTGCCAATTCTGAAGTGGGGCCCCTCTGCCTCTCAAAGCCATGTGATGCGGACCCGTTGCTTTCCCGAACCCGGCTATCCGTGCACTCCGTCGCGGGGCAAAACCTAGTACAGTAATGAAAAATAGTACAATAGGTACATCGACCGCAACCTGGTCGTGCCCCAAAAGAATATTATACAACAGGCAGTGACGGCTGTCCACAAGTTGGACGCTCGCCCCGCAATATCAAATGTACAAATAAACTCAAACTGTACTACCATTGCACACTGCTATCCACCACGACAAATCCGCAACATCACAGCACAACACAGAACATCAACGCGAATGTCACGTTCGCAAATCCGTCTAAAAGAACTATAGCAATCAGACGCGGTTTACCGATCAAATGACATTCCCGGTCGGAGATATAATGTAAGCACTGTAAACTAACGTGTTTAAATTACGATCGACCAAAGACCAATTATCAAAAAGTGGGCCCCACTGCTTACTGGTGAACAGTAACAAATTCTGGGCGCAAATGATATATAGCAAAAACCCCAAAATCCCACAAAGAACCATCTGACAAAATTTGGGAGCACGTGCTCCCCACGTGGCCGCGGTTGCGCGGCCAAACCATTGGTTTGCCGCCCTTCCGCGGCGGCTTGGAGGGATCACGATCCCAAATTTCGTCGTAGTTCTTAGAAAACCCTGCTCTGATTTTTAAGACATCCAGAAATAAATTTTGAGACCGTTTAAAAACAACAGAAACTGTCAATTTAGGATTTTGTCGTTTTTGAGTTTCGGTTCGATCGATGTTTTGAACACGTTAGCACAAGTTAGTATAGCAAAATGGTTAGGCTCTGATACCACTGTAAGTCTACGCTAGCGCCCCGGCCGTCTACAGACGCCAAAATGCGGAACAAAACTTTTAAACTGGCGCTATCGTATGCTTTAACCCGGATCTGCCATTATTGCTAAACTAACAAACTGTAAAGAGTGTAGAATGGTTATACCGAACGATCCGAGTCCTTCGTTCTTCAACCATCATCCCACGCTCCGTTGCGGCTGCTCCGATCTCGTCGATCTCCGATGTCCTCGTCGAGGTGGCACCACATGATCGGTTCTTTAAACGGGCTCCCGCCTCTGACTCGAGGCAACTCGATCGTCAAGTTTGCTAAAAGAGACGACCAAGAATGATGTAGAGAATGAGTAGATGACTTTGTCTCACTTCGTCCAAATCCGTGGACGTTCGGTTAATGAAGTTGCCGTGGAAATCGGGTGATGGAATGAAATGGACTATGAAATTCCATACACCGCAAATCTATCATAATCTTTTTTCCAACCATGAAAAACTATCAAGTGAGAGAGAGTGTGAGGAGAGAGAGGGGTGTGCACTAATATAGAAGAGGGAGGTGACCGTAGGAGAGGGGGGTGACCACAAGAGAAACCTTCTCACTTTAAAAATATCTTAAGCAATCCAAGAATGCATTAATACAAAGCATGACTCAATAAACCTAGTCACCCTTTAATAAATGCAACCAATTAGAATACAACACCAATTAGCCTCATCATCACTTCTAGAAGCTTCTAGAATGATGACTCACCCCAACTGAAGAAAAGATAAATCCGTCTTTAACCGAATGTTAAAAGACGGCTGATAGAAAACTGGAAACTGGCAACTTCCAAAAGTGATCCTGAAACGACTTTCAGGATAACCCCGAAACTGTATAAATATACCCGCATTTGTATTACGACCGAATACAAATGCAACTGAGACAAAGATATTATACCTACTCAATATAATACTCGGATCCGGCTTAAACCAAAGCCGACCTGTATCATCTGCCCGAAAACTGACACGTGCGTAAACGCACGTGCATTTTCCGAACCCTGCCATAAAACCATATGGCCTCTACAACGTTTCGCCCGAACTTGGGAAACTGTCTGTGGGGGACTCTAATGACTCGTCAGCACCCTGGCAGTGGGTTTAACCACAAACCGTCAGCGGCACTAGCAATGCGTAACGGCTCCCCATGGACTGACCTCAAGGGTGGCCGAGGAGCGAACTCAAGGGAGACCGATGAGCGAACTCCTCCGAAAACCCTACTGAGCCTAACAGTGACAATGTATATGCAGTCCGGTCCGTTCGTCAATGAGTATCGCATATCCGCCTAGGGGGCTAGTAACGTCAGACCCCCAATAGCAGTATAAGTCGTGTCGGAGTGAAGCCCAATAACACCTTGAGATACTACTGGAGTACCTACCAGTAAATCTCCTGCCATGGCCGTGGGCTTTGTGTAATGGCTCTCCTAGACACAGCACGATCTCGCCCCCAATACCGGGAGAGACGAATCCCCTGCCGATCCGCTCACGTGCCTCCATATGGCTCGGGACTGTACCCAAAAGCTACCTGTTTGCACGACTCCTTTGAGCCGTGGTAGGGTAGAAATCAAAGCACAGTGGGAACTCATACGAGAAAAATGACGAACTCAGGTCGATGAACTAACCTGTACACATGTCACCAGGGAACTGCTATCTGACGATAGGTATAGTACTAACTAGCAGATTCCCGGCGAGTCCTGTCCGGTGTACTCATAACCCAATGAGCACCTGTATACATCTTAGGTGATCCAACTGACACCAGTGGCTTGTGAGACCGGCCACCGCCCCTCGTCGGGGTCTCGACTGTACACACTAGTCTACTCCGGAGTATCGATGCCCTATCTCGAAACTCCCACGACTAGGGACCACAATTAAGGATATGCATATAAACTACCCAACTCTCACGTATATGATCGCCATCATACTGTTGGTAGTAAAGCAAGATCCTAAGGGCTCTATCAAAGTGTAACATGCAATCAGTCACCTGAACATGTACACGACTGATAAAGGCAAACCAGATAGCATACTATCATCTCGAGTAAGACTGTGCTACCGGGATAGGTCCTCCGCAATCATTGCAATCACGTACCTGCGATCCAATAATTGACTATGAGGGCACTATCTCCAACAATTTCATGTTGGAAAATCCCTTTAGCTCCTCCTCCAAAAGCTTGTATCACTTCCTCCACCAAAAGGCAATTCCTATAACCCCAAATGAGACATGAGTACTACACGTTCTACAACAAATCTTGGGCACGTCAACTTGCCAGCTTCGTGCCCGAGTTGCCTCGGCATTGAGGTGGGAGCCCGTAAAAGAAGAAGGCGATATGGTGCACTTCCGGCGACGAGGTGGAGACAGGACATTCCGCAGGAGATCGGGACGACGACGAGAAGACCGGAGGACTCGGATCAGTCGGTATATCTCTATTCCCTATCTTGTAGTTAGCTAGGACTAGTTAATGGTTCGATCCGGGTGTTTAGTGCGCGGAGGTGCCGGTTTTCTAAGTTCGCAAAATTAAAGTTTATCACCGCTTCCGCATTCCGGCGTCGGATTGACGGCCGGGGCGCCGCCGTGCACTTATAGTTCTAAGTCTCGACAGCCACATCTACTGCCTGGGGACTCACAACAGCGTTCCTCCTCATTCCAGCAAGATACGGACGCGACATCAACCAATGGAGCCATGGTAATGTCCCTAGTTCCAGATCTCGACGGTTCACAGATAACCTAGAGATTACCTCGACATTCTTCTCGTTACAACAGGCGCAAAGTCAGCAAAGTGGAGCCGCGACAAAGTTCCCAGTTCGAGGACTCGACGGTGCACAGACAACCGAGAGTCAACCCCTGATCCCGTACGACCAAAGTCAATCCTGACCCCGTATGGCTAAAGTCAACCCCTGACCCTGTACGGCCAAAGTCAATCCTGACCCCTTATGGCTAAAGTCAACCCCTGAGCCCCGTATGGCCAAAGTCAATCTTGACCCCCGTATGGCCAAAGTCATTCCTGACCCCATATGGCTAAAGTCAACCCTGACCCCGTACGGCCAAAGTCAATCCTGACCCCGTATGGCTAAAGTCAACCCCTGACCCCGTACGGCCAAAGTCAATCCTGACCCGTATGGCTAAAGTCTGTTGGATATAGTGCCCTCAGAGTCAATTATTGGATCGCAGGCACGTGATTGCAATGATTGAGGGAGGACCTATACCGGTAGGACAGTCTTACTCGAGAGGTTTGTATACTATCTGGTTTGTCTTTATCATCGTGTACATGCTTTAGGTGACGTTGTAGTTCACTATTACACGTTGATAGAGAATAGTATACTATCTGGTTTATCTTTATCATCGTGTACAGCTTTAGGTGACCTTACTGGTCACTATTGCACGTTGGTAGAGCCCTTAGGATTCTTGCTTGACTACCAGCAGTATGATGGCGATCATATACGTGGGAGCTGGGGGTTTATACGCACATCATTAAAGTGGTCCCTAGTCGTGGGAGTTTCGAGACTGGGCATCGATACTCAATTAGTAGACTAGTGTATACAGTCGAGACCCCGACGAGGAGCGGCGGCCGGTCTCACAAGCCATTGGTGTCAGTTGGTTCACCTAAGATGTATACAGGTGCTCATTGGGTTATGAGTACACCGGACAGGACTCGCCGGGAACCTGCTAGTTGGTATTATACCTAGCGTTAGATGGCAGTTCCCTGGTGACATGTGTACAGGTTAGTTCATCGACCTGAGATCGTCATTTGTCTCGTGGTAGTTCCCACTGTACTTTGATTACTACCCTACCACGGCTTAAAGGAGTCGTGCAAACAGGTTTTAGTTGGGTACAGTCCCGAGACACATGGAGGCAGTGAGCGGATCGGCAGGGGTTTCGTCTCTCCCGGTATTGGGGGTGAGATCACGCTGTGTCTAGGAGAGCCATTACACGAAGTCCTTGTCCAAGGCAGGAGATTTACTGGTAGGTATTCTAGTAGTATCTCAGGGTGTTCTGGGCTACACTCTGACACGACTTGTATCGCTTTCGGGGGTCTGACTTTTACCAACCCCCTAGGCCCGCCATGCGATGCTCATAGACGAACGGACCGGACTGTACGGATATTATCACTGACAGGCTCAGTAGGGTGTCAGGATGAGTTCGCTTATCGACCTCCCTTTTGGTCAATACCTGGTAGCCCGTTACGTACGGCTAGTACCTCTGACATGCTAGTGGTTAAATCCACAGCCAAAGTATTGACGAGTCTTTAGAGTCCCCCACAGACTGTTTCTCAAGTTTCGGACAAAACATTGTAGAGGCCGTATGATATATGGTAGGGTTCGATCATATACGTGCGGTATTGTACGGATCATGATCGGACGGATCATACTAGTGGGCTTTGATTTAAGCCGGATCCTAGTATTAGATTAGTTTGATTACTTTAGTCTCATCGCATTCGCATTCAGTCGGAATGCGGATGCAGGTATGTATATACAGGTGAGGGGTATCCTTGTGATACGTCACGAGTTTACTTTAGATGTTGCCGTATCCTTTTATTGTTGCAAACATTTGGATTAATGTTTGTTAATGGAAATTATGAGCTAAATATCATCATTTGGAGCATTAATTGTGACACATGCACAAGTGGTGACTCATGGTCTCTTTCTTTGTGCATGTGTCACATTATTTGATAGATTTGTGATGACATGATAAGAAGAGAGAGAGGGGGGCTTCCATATAGAGGTTTTGGTCTTGTAATTTTTATGCTAGAGCTCTCTCATTTTATCATTGCATCACAAAAGGAAAAAGAAAGCATCTTCTTCTTCTTCCTCCTTTAGCTCATTATCTCTATTAATGGCAACACCTCTAACCTCCATCCAAATCCATGGATGCAAGAGACAAAGTGATCACAAACATTCTCTACCTCACCTTGGATACGTCGGCTAGCACACTTCGTGCCAGAGTTGCTTCGGATGAAGCGGGAGCCCGTAAAAGGAATCGATGATGTGGTGCCCTTTCCGACGAGGAGATCAAGACCTGAGATGCCGCGAGGAGCTTGGGATGGTTGCCGAAGACCGAAGGACACGGATCGATCGGTATAGCTTTCTATCCCTTCTCTAGATAGCTAGTTTATAGGTTAATGGTTCGATCCGGGTTTTTAAGCATACGATAGCGCCGATTTTTAGTTTGAAAATTTTTTCGTTTCCGCATTTTGGCCTCGGATAAACGGCCGGGGTGCTACCGTAGACTTACATGGTATCAGAGCCACGCCATTAACCTTTACTAGCTTGCGCTAACAAGTTTAGAAGTTCGATCGAACGGAATTTCTAAAAACTGCATTTCCAATTTAACAGTTTCTGTCAAATTTTTTTTGTTGTGAAAAAATTATTTGGTGTGTTGCAGAAAATCAGGCAGGCGTTTTTATGAAATCTGAGAAAATTTGGTACGTTGTTGTCACTGTAGCGCGGCGGAACCGCGGCCGTACCCTCGTTTTGGCCGCGGTTCCACCGCAGGACTGTAGCAACAGTGTGCCATTTTTTCTACAGAGGTTTCTGACTTGGAAATGGGGTTTCTGGTAATTTTTGTTTGGGCCCAGATTTGCTTCAGTACTGGGTATTGTGCTTGGGGCCCATTTCGGGAAATTTTGTCGATCGAAAATTTTAAACATGTTAGTTCACAGTATTTACATTATATCTCCGACCGTGAATGCCATTTGATCGGAAAATCCTGTCTAATTGCTATAGCCCTTTTAGACGGATTTGCGAACGTGACATTCACGTTGATGTTCTGTGTTGTGCTGTGATGTTGCGGATTTGTCGTTGTAGATAGCCTGGATGCAATGGTAGTACTGTTTTGGTATTATTATGTACATTTGATATTGCGAGGCGAGCGTCCGACATGTGGACTGCCGTCACTGCCTGTTTGTATATTATTCTTTTGGGGCACGACCGGGCTGAAGTCGATGTACCCGTTGTATATATTTTACTTTCTGTATTAGGATTACCCCGCGGTGGGGTATAGCTGGGTTCTAGAGGGTAACGGGTCCGCATCTCATGGCTTTGAGACGGAGGGGGCTTCACTCTAGAATTGGCGGGCTATTCGCCACACTCGTAGGGGGTACAGGTTGACCCAATGAGGGGTGCAAAAGTTAACGGATTCCGTGAAGTGCTGGGTGGTCCATTCACGTTGTTGAAGGGGGCTGCCTCGCTTCAGGTTTTGGTGGGTAACTTGCCGCGCCCGTAGGGGTCTAGGATTTCATTGCACAGGCTATCCACACGACCAGGGGAACGTCGGGTTTCAGTAGCGGCTCTATGAAACCCGGGGATCCCAGATTATCTGTATTGTTCTGTGATACTTATTACATTTCTGTGATGTTGCATTTTATCACGCCTTGAGCGATTATTATATATTGATATATATACTAGTAAATTTTGTATATGTTTTACACCCGCGCTAGTCCAGTTCCCGCTCTGTCGTTAGTTAAGTAACCTAACGGGTGATGACGGGACCCAGTGACGAATGCGGATGACATATACGTACATCATATTTTGCTTCTTTTGTGGTGTGATCAATTGATGTGACTGCGTTGATTCAGATCAATGCAAGCTAAACAAACCTATTCTGATGTTGTTGGAACATTATTCAAAAAAAAACTGTTATTGCAAGGACGTTCTCTTTTGTTTTGCACAGTGGTATTCGGTTGGAATATCCTGCACCTCAGTCGACGAGGCAAGGGCCGAGATCCCTTCACCGGGAGTGACCCCTTGGACAGAAGTTTGAGTCAGGGTAATAACTTCACTATAGCCGATTACCTTTTTGCTTTGCATCGTGGTATTCAGCTTGAATATCCTGCACCTCATTCTACGGGGAAAGAGCCGAGATCCCTTCACCGGGAGTGACCTCTTTATCAAAGCTTTTCGCCACTATATTTTTTATAAAATGCTATGCAGTCCCTTCAACGATATCAAGTTCATTACGTTAAAAGTTTTTCGCCAAAAACTAGACGTAGCCCTCCGTCATTTCTTACAAGTATTACTTAGTATTCGAGCTGCGTTTGTTGACTGTGTCAAGACGTAGTGTGCGGTAGTTAAGTAGTGTTTGTTTGTGGAATATTAACGGGATTGGTTAGGACAGTCATGTGGCCTTGTTGACTGTGTCAAGGGCTCGTACGGGTGGGTTTAATGCAATCCAGGATAATGACGGGTTGAACTTGGCAAGGACTCTTTGATTTGTTGACTGTGTCAAGGTCACTTGGGTCCTAGGGGTAAAAACACACATCGGGAATTTCTAAAGAAACTGAAACTTGCCAGGCATGCGCATACCTTCTGGAGTGTTGTGGCTTGAGTGGATTCCATCAAATTATTATGCGATGATAGTTGGATCCCGATTCCCACTGATGAGTTAGTTTACTCCTCGGGTGATCCCGACTAATTCTTCTTTCAGGTTTGGAGGAGAATTTGACGTTACAGTGGGCGGTTTCCTGATCAGATAAATTGATAACCATTCTGATCTAGGTTAGAGTGCACTCAGAGTGTTTCTTTTCTCTCTCTCTTTGGCAGCGACCATGGCCCGACCCTTGACTATGACTCAGTGACCAAGTTAACCGAACCTTCTTAAAACACTGGCTTTTGGATTGTCTGAGTTGCACACCTCATTGCCACTCCTACTTTTACCCTTTTCTCCAGAACACCCCGTATTACTACGAACATCCACTTCCATTGGATAAAACCATCGTATGGTTATATATGAACTCGAAGGAACTTATTCGAGGATGATTTCCGGTTCTGGAGAAAACGAATAGGACTATTCAGTTGTCTTTTCCTTTTACCTTCTCTCAGGTTGCGAGTGTTCCTTGGATTAGGACAGTACACCTATTACGCTTATTAGATAGTCTTCTTCCAAACCATAGGTAGGTGCTGAACGGTAGGGAATGAAGAAAACCAATTAGCCTAACGATGGTGTACAGAAGGTAATAAGTTAAGACAAATAAAGGGATTAGTAAGAGGGCAAAATAAATTGCGACTGCTATTCACGACGAAACCAAGTATTTCATCGCCACTCCTACTTCACCTTTGTATTTCTCCGGAACACCCCGTATCACTACGAAGTTCCACAGTTTATTGGATACTCCATCGTATGGTTATATACGAACTCGAAGGAACTTATTCCAGTTCGGGGATGGATTCTGGTTCAGGAGAAATAGGAATAAGGTTTTATTCAGTTGTCTTTTAACTTTACCTTCTCTCGAGTTGAGAGTGCTCCTAGGATTAGGGGAGTACACCCATTATGCTTATTGGATAGTCTTCTTCCAAACCATAGGCTGGTGCCGAATGGTAGGAAAGGAAGAAAACCATTTAGCCTAAGTGGGTGTACAGAAGGTAATGACTAAAGACATATAAAGGGATTTGGAGAGATGGCAAAGAAATATACGGTTACAGTTGTGAATCTGATAATTGAAGAGGCATTACTAAGAATACCCAGATACCCCTTAGAAACATTTACATGTTTCAATTTCACTGCATATTGTTAAAAGAAAACTGATTTCCCAATTAGCCCTTGCTCCTGGGTATGTATTTCCCAGGTTTGATTCTCACATCTGTATGGTTTTACAGATGATGAGTGGTAGTAAGTTATTGGGAATTAGGTGATTGTCCTCATTATATCGGGATTCGTTGTAATTGGTGATATTTGAGGAAATCGCCTGGGCTGTTTGCCGGATGGCAGATATTTGGTTTTGAATATCCGTTGTTATGCACCAATTTAAAATTGATATATCTGTACGTTTATTTTTATAAAGTGAGATATAACTTTTTGAAATTATGTCGATGAAATTTACCTATATCAGTTGATGGTTAGGTAAGGAGCATTAAACAGCGGTGTAATTCTTCTTAACCATAAGTACAGTTTTCAACCTACGACGCACAGGGTTTGAGTTATTAGACTCAGGGGACTTATACAGAGTATTGTATGTTGTCCAGTTTCCATGAGGACAGAGGGGTTGGTACTCGTACTATATTCTGTTTACTTATGACTTCTCTAGTTCTTAGACATGTGTTTCGTAGAAATGCAAGGTCTAAGTTTTTGAGAAGTTATAGGTATAAGAATAAAGTAGAGAACCAGGTGTTGCAAGTATCAGGATTCTTCAAGGTGATCGAAGATGTAGATACTTGTGTATGGTATTCAGTTTATAGTAATGATTAAGAGAACTTGCTTCTCTTTCAGGTTACTCATAATTGGAAGCACTCCTAAGTTGAGTAATGCTGATCGGCCTCTCTCCATTTAGTTGACATGCACTGGAGACAGCTGCATCATTTGAATCTGGTTCCAATTAAATCAGTGCCTCTGTTTCTATATTGGATATAGAATAGTTCATATCTTAACAATGTTAAGGTACGGGGAGTTGTCCGGCTTATGCTTAAAACCAGACTCTGGATAACTCAAGGCACGTTTCTGTAATGGCCGTTTATGGGTTGACCCGGGCTATGACGAGGGTTGACTTTCTACCTTCTGGAAAATCAATAGTGATATTGTTCTTGACTCACCACAGTTTTAGTAAAATGGATTTTTTTTTCAGAAAATAGTAGTGGGAGTATGGTAGAACTGGAAGTGATTCCAGAACCGCAAACGATTACTGAAAATTTAATAAGACCTAAAGATTCAATCTGGTTTGACATTCCATTGGCCACTCCGCAGATATGGTGGGTAACCATAGGCACCCGAGAGGTACTCTGGTAGCCTCAAGGACGGTGACAGGGAGGTTCTTGTTTACCCAGACTTGCCATTGCTGTTGTTCCAGACTGTGAGACCCGGCAGGAGGATGAGTAAAGCGTCGTTCTGAACTGGCATTAGAAGTGCACGTGTATATTATTCTGCCAGAGGGTTGTCGTAGTTAGTGGGAGCAGCGGAAGCATAGTGGACAAGTAGCTTATATCTATGTATGGACTAAAGCAGATATAGCGGTGATAGATCATCTATTTCTGATGTGGTAGTCATAGGTTTGACTTCATCAGAATAGGGGATGAATCTGTTAAGAAGGTAGTAGGGTGTGATGTCCTGGTATTTGGATGATATACACAGAGTAGGAAATGAAATTCCTATACTACGATCGGTTATACTTTGGTTGTCACACAGTGGTTTCTCCACATAGGATATAGATATAATATCAGATATTCTGGTAACTAGATCTATGGTTTTAGATCTAGATTTGGGTAGTTTCCGAATCTGGGTATTTAGACAGCATTCTAAAGGTGTTTTAGAATGGACGACTCCTGGCACGGTAGTGTACCTGCAGGTGATGGAGTCACCCTCTTTAAAGGTGTCTTACAGACTAAAGGGGAGAGGGATGTGCATGATTGGCAGATCACTAGGTTAGACAATTGAGCCAATCATGAGATGTCAAGTACCACACCAGACATTGTTTTTGCACGAGATGCAGTAAGTTGATATTAATCCAATCCTGGAGAAACATTCGGAAGCATTTTTAGAACATAAGTGGATGTTCTAGGTATATGATAACAACAGCCTCTTTTAGGAGACAGTTATCATTCCAGGCTTCCAAGGTGACCTGGATGACAGAATGACTGTCAGAGTTATAGTTTTCCCTATGACGAGGGGCAGTTGTTTGGACAGGAGGTCCAAGCTGATACTGAGAGAGGCATGGCGCAGGATACTGATTAAGTTCAGTTGACGATACAGTCTAAGATTTGGATTTGGAGTTAATTTATGAGCTAGGTCCCATCAGATATCCAGACATATTCTAAGACATGTATTGCTCATTTCGGGAGATGGCTTTCTCCGCGAACTTGAGATAAAGAGTGACATAGAGAGAAACTTCAGGGCGGATCCACTAGCTGAGGCTATTCCTCGAACGCAAAAGTTTCGCAAACGGGCTTTGTGAGACTGATTAGTAGAGGAGTTGGGTGTTCGGTATCACACGGGCTGTGAGTATGCGACATCGCAATAATTAGCCTTGAGTGCAAGTGGGAGATTGTTGGATATAGTGCCCTCAGAGTCAATTATTGGATCACAGGCACGTGATTGCAATGATTGAGAGAGGACCTATACCGGTAGGACAGTCTTACTCGAGAGGTTTGTATACAATCTGGTTTGTCTTTATCATCGTGTACATGCTTTAGGAGATATTGTAGTTCACTATTACACGTTGATAGAGCATACTATCTGGTTTATCTTTATCATCGTGTACAGTTTTAGATGACCTTACTGGTCACTATTGCACGTTGGTAGAGCCCTTAGGATTATTTCTTGCCTACCAGCAGTATAATGGCGATCATATACGTGGGAGCTGGGGGTCTATAAGCACATCCTTAAAGTGGTCCCTAGTCGTGGGAGTTTCAAGACTGGGCATCGATACTCCATTAGTAGACTAGTGTATACAGTTGAGACCCCGACGAGGGGCGGTGGCCGGTCTCACAAGTCATTGGTGTCTGTTGGTTCACCTAAGATGTATACAGGTGCTCATTAGGTTATGAGTACACCGGACAGGACTCGCCGGGAACCTGCTAGTTGGTATTATACCTAGCGTCAGATAGCAGTTCCCTGGTGACATGTGTACAGGTTAGTTCATCGACCTGAGATCGTCATTTGTCTTGTGTGAGTTCCCTCTGTACTTTGATTACTACCCTACCACGGCTCAATGGAGTCGTGCAAACAGGTTTTAGTTGGGTACAGTCCCGAGCCACATGGAAGCAGTGAGCGGATCGGCAGGGGTTTCGTCTCTCCCGGTATTGGTGGTGAGATCGCGCTGTGTCTAGGAAAGCCATTACACGAAGACCTTGGCCAAGGAAGGAGATTTACTGGTAGGTATTCCAGTAGTATCTCAGGGTATTCTGGGCTACACTCCGACACGACTTGTACCGCTTTTGGGGGTCTGACTTTTACCAACCCCCTAGGCCCGCCATGCGATGCTCATAGACGAACGGACCGGACTGTACGGATATTGTCACTGACAGGCTCAGTAGGATGTCAGGATGAGTTCGCTCATCGACCTCCCTTTTGGTCAATACCTGGTAGCCCGTTACGTACGGCTAGTACCTCTGACGTGCTAGTGGTTAAATCCACAGCCAAAGTATTGACGAGTCTTTAGAGTCCCCCATAGAATGTTTCTCAAGTTTCGGGCGAAATGTTGTATAGGCCGTATGATATATGGCAGGGTTCGATCATATACGTGTGGTATTGCACGGATCATGATCGGACGGATCATACTAGTGTGCTTTGGTTTAAGCCGGATTCTAGTATTAGATTTGTTGGATTACTTTAGTGTCATCGCATTCACATTCAGTCGGAATGCGGATGCAGGTATGTATATACAGGTGAGGGGTATCCTTGTGATCCATCACGAGTTTACTTTAGATATTGCCGTATCTTTTTATTGTTGCAAACATTTAGATTAATGTTTGTTAATGGAAATTGTGAGCTAAATATCATCATTTGGAGCATTAATTATGACACATGCACAAGTGGTGGTCTTTTTCTTTGTGCATGTGTCACATTATTTGATAGATTTGTGATGACATGATAAGAAGAGAGAGATAGGGGCTGCCATATAGAGGTTTTGGTCTTGTAATTTGTATTCTAGAGCTCTCTCTCATTTTATCATTGCATCACAAAAGGAGAAAGAAAGCTTCTTCTTCTTCTTCCTTCTCTAGCTCATTATCTCCATCAATGGCAACACCTCCAACCTCCATCCAAATCCATGGATGCAAGAGACAAAGTGATCACAAACATTCTCTACATCACCTTGGACACGTCGGCTAGCACACTTCATGCCCGAGTTGCTTCGGATGAAGCTGGAGCCCGTAAAAGGAATCGATGATGTGGTGCCTTTTCCGACGAGGAGATCGAGACCGGAGATGCCGCAAGGAGCTTGGGATGGTGGCCGAAGACCGAAGGACACGGATCGATCGGTATAGCTTTCTATCCCTTCTCTAGATAGCTAGTTCATAGGTTAATGGTTCGATCCGGGTTTGTAAGCATACGATAGTGCCGGTTTCTAGTTTGAAAAAGTTTTCGTTTCCGCATTTTGGCCTCGGATAGACGGCCGGGGCGCTACCGTAGACTTAAAGTAAACCCCTGACCCCGTACAGCCAAAGTCAATCCTGGCCCCGTATGGCTAAAGTCAACCCCTGACCACGTAACCCCGTATGGCTAAAGTCAACCCCCTGACCCCGCGGAACACGGCTAAAGTCAATCCTGACCCCATGGAAAACGGCCAAAGTCAACCCTCGACCTCCCCGTCAAAGCAATGCTTTGATTCGGGAGTAGGTCAACTCATCAATCACTTACGAGTCCTCTCGACTTGTAAGGAAGAAAATTCTCTTGTGAGATCCTTACGACTCTCAAGAGAAAAGCACACTTAGGAATCCTCATGATTCCTAAGGAGAAAATACACCTATGAGATCCTCTCGACTCGTAGGGAGAAAAATATTTATAAGACCCTCATGGCTCATAAAGTTGAAAAGTCTTAGGTGGCAGATCCTAACCCTGTCTCCTAAGCCATCATTGCCCTGCAGGGAGGTCAAGATAGACTATCTACGGGCCATATTCTCCAAAGTTGAACATCGACAAGCTCATGCAGGCTGGCCTCAATCTTCCTGCAGTGATTAACCCAAGACTCAACAACGCCTTCGGTATGGAAGTTCACGAGTGTCGCCAGCATGGGATTAACCTCGGCAGCAAAATCTGTAGCAAATGCAGGGGTCTCCGCGTCAAGATCCTCGATGTACTCACTTAATATCCGCAGGCTGGTCACATCGCCCTTGGAAGATGGACGTCTGGAAAAAGGCCTTGCCGGCATTAAGATGCGAGACTCAAAAGGAGCTGGAGTCGGCGCGATTGCTGCAAAATAAATCATACTCAGATATTGGCTTAAGAGACAAAGAAGATGCAAGAGCAATGAAGGCTACTATACCGGTTACGGCCGGTGGCAGAGCTGGGAGTACTGGTTGCGCGGCAATTCTCTTGTCCCTTCCTTCAATTTATAGCGCTGTAATCAATTTAAAGTTAACAACGGTAGGGTCACCCATTAAAGAAAAGAAAATACATCGGTTAGAGAAGATACTCACCGGCACCAGCAGGCAAACTAACTTCTGACCGGAAGGAGAAGTGCGGGTTCAACACTTGATACAAATGATCGAAAACAACTCCTGCAAGGTTACGATGATATATAGTAAGTATATGAAAGATGATGTCCCTGATTTAAATTAATCGCAAACCCATACCTTCTAGCATTTGAGAGGATATAAGTGAAGACGAAGGGGCAACGACCGTCAAAACAGCAGCTGGTGGTGCTTCTTCGGGTGTCGCAACCTCAGCGCTCACCACACTTACATTTGAAAGGAACAAAATGTCATCAGAAGGGATTGCAAAACGAAAAGAATGCGGCGACCCAAGACCTACCAGACAGGTCATCAGCCAAAACGGTGACGGAAGCATCGCCAAGCATCATGACTTCTTCGATCTCATTCAGGGGGATGGTTTCGCCGCCCGTGGCTTCGTCCCCCGATTTCATGAGGGCCGTCCTGACACTCACAATGCCAGGCGATGGCAGGGAACCACAGGTGGAAAGAGCAGCAATTGGAGCAGTCCCAGACTCCTGAGAAAGAGTAGCCTCTTTGGGCTCGGTAGTTTCCGTCATCTCGCCTGCTACCTCCTCACCCGGACTTAGCCCTGCAGGTTATGATATATGAGAATCTGAAGATTAAACTCTAATAAAAGGACCCAATGTTACGTTACTTTGGGTCGGCTTTTCAATTGCTTCCCGAGCCGCGTGTGCCGCCTGTCTATGAGTGGTAGACAAGGTGACCGGAGCACCCTATGAAGAAGCAGGGACAGGGGAAGCAGTGCTCGAGCCTACACCTACAGCCAAGGCGGCGTTACGTTCTCTTGCTGCACGCCTCCTGCGCTTCCTTTCTGCCTGGGCCGTGAAAGCTGATCTTCTTAAAACCTCCGACAAGGAGATGTCATCGTCCGAGCCAGGAGCTACCTCTGGAGCCGTTATGGTGTATGTCATCAGTTTCTTAAGTGAAGCTTCTTTCGGCAATGCTGGCGGAGTTGGGACTTCGGCAACCGGCCTTAGGAGCGTCGCCGTGTCACCACTCGCGATTGGTACGTCACTTAGGATAACCTGAGTCGAGGTAGTCCCTGCAATAAGGTAGAAAAGAAAAGTTAGTTTACCCATAAAAACTGGAATGAAGGCACAGTGAGCCGAAATGTACCAATGCCCAAGGAAGCACGAAGCCGTTCCTCCTCTTCAAAAGTCTTGAGAGAAGCCGCGAGAGCTTCTTCAGTGGAGATGCCTGTTGAAGAAGAAGTGTCAGTCAAAGCATGATAATAAAAACATAACAGCGAAAAGATACGACTGAAGTCTACCTGACTGTGCAAGGGTGACCAGTCCTGCTTGGTGGCTAGCTAATCGCTCGGAAGCTGCAATAGCAGCCTCGAGGTCGGTATCATCCGGCGCCATGAATATGCCTTCGTTGGTCCCATATTCACTTATTCCCTCGCTGAGGCTCCTGGACGAATGCATCATCTGCAGAGAGTATTGACTTCTTTCTCTTCTGCGAGCGAGTGCCGGTAGCCGCTGCACAAGTTTACGCTTGGTGGGCATCTTTGGACGACGAGTCCCGATCTCCGAACCCACGCCAGACTCGGGAGACGCCACTGCCACCGCTTTCACGAGAGCACGAGGAAGGGGAAGCTCAGATATGGCGCGCGGGACCACAATCGTAGCAACCTCTCTCAAGGGAGGACGGATGATGGTCCCCTGCTTTAGAGGAACGGTCAGATTACTAGCCGGGGCTGCACCCTTGCGATAAAGCAACAGTCGCTTCTTCTCTTTGATAACAGCGCCCATCGCGTATTGATACCACGCCACGTATACGTTTAGGGCTTTCAGAACACAACTCGGCTCACTGATGAAGAAATTGGACCCTTTGTTTAGGCGCATGAAGTGATGCAAAGCGCTCCGGATGCCCTCTTTAGTATTAGCCGGTTCTGCCAAGAATGCCTCGAGCGGGACGCCATGATTATAAGTTGATTGCTGGGCAAAACGGTGGGGGTTATATCTCATGAACAAAGCCGAGTCGTTCTTCCTGAACACCAAGTAGCCCGGCCTGATCGAGTACAAATGGAGAATCTCCCGAGCTTTCAAGGTAGAAACTCCGTCCTTAAAGGTGTCCCGTGTAAGTCCGCGGTAGCGCCCCGGCCGTCTAACAGACGCCAAATGCGGAACAAAAACTTTTAACGAAACTGGCGCTATCGTGTACCATAACCCGGATCTGCCATTAAAGCTAAACTAACAAATTGCAAAGGGGTAAAAACGTTATACCGAATGATCCGAGTCCTTCGGTCTTTAACCATCATCCCAGGCTTTGTTGCGGCTGCACCGATCTCCTGAATCTCCGTTCTTCTCGTCTGGGTGGCACCACGTCGACGGATCTTTAAACGGGCTCCCGCCTCTAAACCGAGGCAACTCGATCGTAAAGTTTGCTAAAAGATACGACCAAGATGAAGTAAAGAATGAGTAGAATACTTTGTCTCATTACGTCCAAGGCTATGGACGAACGGTTAATGAAGTTGCCTTTTGGATCGGGTGGAAATGTGAAATGAGTATGTTTAATTTCCATGAACCAAATACCTATATCCTTTTTCTTAGCAACCATAATCTTTCATCAAGGGGGTGGCCGGCCACTTTATATGAAGAGGGAGGTGATGGTAGGAGCAAAGAGGGTGACCACAAGGAAAAATATCATGAACAAATTGTAGGGATGGCCTAGCACCTGGTCAAGGGTTCGGTGGCATCACACATGCCATAATCAAAATTTTAGAGGTGCTAAGCTAGCCCCGACGAGAATCGAAAACTAGAAGTTTTAGGGATTCATACAACTAAACATCACATGCAATTGTAAAACTATCACTAAGAGGAAAAATACGACATTTGTAGATCTTCCTCGGTGACTCCTTGGCACTTTGAGAGTTTGTAACGGATCGATGGAAACCTTCCTTGTCCACGATGATCCACCCGAAGTCCCTTTGCCCAAAGCTCCTTACCATACTTGTTTCGCAAACGAAGTAGAGTAAACACCCTACACAAATCGGCTAGAGGTGTGTAGTATGATGATGTGGTTTGTATTCAACAATTCAAATCCTTTCTTTTATCAACTTCACTCAAAAAGAAATTAAGAGAGGAAGAAGAAGATAATGGTGGCTTGAGCTTTCTATCATATCACATATGATAACTTGAATTCTTCACACCCATGCACTCAATTTTGCACAAGTTTTTTACTTTCATTGTACACCTTGCTTCATATCACATATGAAGCTATTTATAGTGATAAGAAAGGAATAATCACCATTATTCCATTACCACCATAATTATGAGTGGAAATTCTTTTCCTAAACAATTAAGCATGGGTGGAAATTCTTTTCATTAAGTTAAGTAAAGGATACCCACTAAAGAATAAAGGAGCATGTGTATGCTTTCTTTTCATTAACTTAAAATGAAAAGATATAAAGAAGCATGTGAAGGTATTCTTTACATTAACTTAAAATGATAAATACAAATTAAAAGCTTCAATATAAGTCTTATATAGCCATCATTCTTGTATCAACAACCATGATACTATGTATGCATGTATGTGTTCATGCACATCATCATGTGCATGCATGCATGCATACAAAAGGATTTACTTAAAGAATTTATCTAAATGTAATTTGTTAAATCAATACTTGATTTACCAAACCGGTCATATCTCATACAATCCGTCAGATAGAAAATGCCTGATTAATATACGTTATCACATAACCGTATTTAAATGGGTCCCGCGCATATCTCATATGCACACCACATCGTTTTGCCTGAGCCAGGAAACTTCATTGTGGGGCTCAAACATCTACAAGCCGCAAGAGGTCAGCTAAACATAACGGCCACCCGGGTATTGAAACGATCAGAAGAAAACCAGCGAAGCTGTAAAAACTCCCGTCGAGCCAACTAGCAACACTTACCGTACAGTCCGGTCTCTTCGTCTGATACGTCGCATATGCAGTCTAGGGGTGGTAAATGTCAGACCCCAGTAACTTTATAAGTCATGTTGATTTATGGCTCATAACAGGTCGAGGAACTACTGATAACACTTATCAGTAAACCTCGAGAACCCTGGCCAGGGATTTAGGTGTTATAGCCGATCAAACATAGCGCGACATCAACCCCCTATACCGGGAGAGACGAAACCCCTCCTATCGCTCACTGTCTCCATATGATTCGGGACTGTACCCAAAATCCACCTGTTTGCACAACTCAGTAGAGCCGTGGTAGGGAGGAAATCAAAGTACAGTGGGAACCACACAAGACTCTATGACGATCTCGGGTCTACAGACTAACCTGTACAAGTGTCACCAGAGAACTGCTATCTGACAATAGGTATATATACCATCTAGGAGTTCTCGGCGAGTCCGTTCAGTGTACCCAGTCTCCACTGAGCACCCGTACACCATCCTTGATGTCAAACACCGATGGATATAGGATCATCCATCGCCCATCATATGGGTCAAGATGCGTATACGCTAGTCTACTCTGGTGTATCGATGCCCTGTCTCGACACACCCTCGACTAGGAACAGTTATAGGATGTACTCATAGACTACCGTGGCCCCACTAGTATGATCTCATCATAGTCCCAGTAGTCGAGTACAAATCCTAAGGGCTTTATCAACATGTAACAAAAGAGACAATCAGAGTACATGTTAAGATAAAAGTACAACCAGATAGCGTACTATCATGTCGAGCAAGAAAGTCCTACCTATATATGTCCAAGCATCCACTACAATATACATCGTATGTACAGTAATGGCCTCTAGGGCATACATATAACTAACAATCTCCCACTTGCACTAGGGCCATCTGTTGTGGTATCACATACCAAACAATCAGCTGTGGTTTAAGTATCTCATACTCAACCATCCCATAAATGTCTCTACTGGGAAAAAGCCTTAGTGAGTGGATCCGCTCTGTTTTCCTCTGTATCTACTCTCCTAACCTCGATCTCCATGGAGATCAACCATCTCCATGATCAGGTGGTGCTGCCTAAGAATTATATCTGGATTTTTGATGGGACGGTTGTTCCTTGGCTAAAGCCACAACCCCATTGTCACACAATGGTAGGAACGAAGTTCATCTTATGAACTTTTATATATATCCAGATTTTATCTTTGGTAGCATCTTTAGTAATGACGTATCTTGCCTTTCTAGTATGTCACGGTATCTAGCTTGGAACTCTTCCAACATACCGTCCCTCTACTAAGGGTAAAGACAATGGCTGCGACTGACATTCAGTCGTCTTTATCACTCTGGACCTTTCCAGTGATTCTCCCCAGGATCGATTGATACTATCTCACTACAACTAGTGAGTATCCTAACATCCATTTAGATCTATCTCATAGATCCAAAACCTAGGATTTAGAAAGTATCACCTTGATCTTATATGGAGAATCCTTGTGATAAGCGGAGATTGACCGAGTGTATCATATGAAACTACTTCCCTGTCAAGAGTATGTCATCCACGTACTCTACGAGGATCACCACCATACTCCATACCACGAGGTTCAACCATTTTGATGAAGTCAAACTCTTTGACTACCAAAAACAAAAGTTCCAACTCCGCTGTGATTCTCCCCAGGATCAATTTATACTACTACAACTTAGTGAGTATCCTAATATCTATTTAGATCTATCTCATAGATCCAAAACTCCGGATTTAGGAGGTATCACCTTTGATCCTATATGGAGAATATTTATAATAAGAGGAGATTGACTGAGCGTAGCATAGGAAACTCTTTCCCCATCAAGAGTATGTCATCCACGTACTCTACGAGGATCACCACCATACTCCCTACTACCTTTTATGTATATACAAGGTTCATCTATTTATTTTGATGAAGTCAAACTCCTTGACTACCACATCAAAACAGATGTTCCAACTCCGCGATGCCTGTTTTATCACATAAAACATCTTGCACACTTTTCCGCTGCTCCCACTGTCTACGAAGCCCTCTGGCTGTGTACTTATAGACGTTCTCTTCTAAAACTTTCATTTAGAAAAGCAGTCATGACACCCAACCACCAGATATCGCAGTCAAGGTATGTAGCAGTAGCAAGTAGGATCTGGATGGACTCAAGCATAGCTTTGAAAGTCTCAACTTTTCCATGTACACCAAGTAATCTTCTCAAGATATACTTTCTTTTGATGGGGATTTAACCCTTCAGATAAAGTAACCAAAGTCTATACTTTGTTGGTGTATAAGGATTCCATCTCAGATCGCGAATCATCCAGCCATCCTTACAGAGTCCTACTCCTGATGGCCTGCTCGAAACTAGATTGGTCATACCACTTTGGTCAGGCAACAACCCCATCCCATAGGGTCGCCGTGGCACCTAAAAGTCCCTCAGCAGCTACTTTCTATGCATTCCCCATTTGCGAGGACTACAACCCGTCGGAACACCCACCAAACAACGGAGTGAGCGCCTAGCGCGAAAGCCTATAGCGGTAGACCAAGTCCGGTCTCGGGAAACGCTGGGGTAAAATGAAATCCTTGCTCCCACTGTCATAGAGAAACCAAAGTATCTCTTAGGTGGGTGAGGAACCCTACTAGATCGGCGGAGAGGCTGAGGTTCGTTAGTGTCTATTGAATCTTTTGGTTCTACCAAATCATTTGCTGTAGCTGGAACTCCTTCCAGTTCTGCCTCATGACCACTAATTTCTTCACAAGAAATTCCCTTTTCACAAAAGGCGGCATGCTGAGAAACAAAACAATTTTTGTTCCTCTGTTAGGTAGAAGATATTCCCTTGCTAATGCTTGGGATATCCAACAAACTTCCACAGTTTTGACTTTGCCTCGAGCTTGTCCGGATTTAGGTTTTTAAACATTGGCCGGACAACCCCAAATCTTAACATCTTTAAGATATGGGCTCTTCCCATACCATATCACATATGGAGTAGTAGGCACCTGATTTGATTTGAACCCTATTCAATAGGTACGCAGCTTCACAAGTGCATAACTCCCAAAAGGAAAATAGGAAACTCAGTAATACTCATCATAGAGCACACCATATCACATAGGGTGCAATTGCTCCGCCCCGTTATACCATCGTGCTATGGTGTATACGGAGGAGTAATGCTGAGAGAGAATCTCATTCTCCTTTAGAACAGTCCAGGATTTCCATGCTCAAGTATTCTCCTCCTTGATCTCATCAAAGGACATAATACTTATACCCGTTTTTGGTTCTCTACTTCCAATTTATATTCTGTGAATATCTCAAAAGCTTTGGACCTATGTTTCAACAGGAACATATGTCTGAATCTTGAGAGATTATCAGAGAAAATAATGAAGTATAAAGAACCGGTCATGGCATATGTAGACAGGGGGCCTTTCATACATCATCATGTATCAATCCCAAGAGTTCACTAACTCTTTTTCTGTTTCCAATAAACAGAGTTATGGTCATCTTATCTATGTGACATGACTGGCAAGTTTCACAAGATGTAAATTTAAACTAATTTAAATATGCATCTAAAATGTAACTTCAGCCAGCCGGGTCGCATTGATCTGACCTAGTCTACAATGCCTCAAGAAGGATCCGTTCATTTCTGAACTCTTCCTCTTATGTGCGTTCTGTATACTGAGAACTGTAGTTTGATTTAGAACGTCTATGCTTTTAGATAACGTGCCTGAACCGATCAACACTTTGATATAGGAAATGTTCAAAACATTATCCATCAATACAAAATTTTATCATTTCTTTACTATAAAGAGATTGATATGATTTTTCATATCAGGTTCGGTATCTAATAGCATTTGTTCAGAATCAATGTATTCTTAATACAGGGTGACAGTGACCAACAGACTTGGCTGCAACACTTGCCCCGTTTTCTGTCTCATGAAACTTATCACCCGTTCTCAATTTTTCTACCCTTTTGTAGCCCTATGTAACTGATTACATATCTGGGATCATGATCCAGTATCAAATACCCAGGATGCAGAGGATACTGAGAAACAGTTCGTTGTAATGAACACACCCGAAGGAAATGCATCATATGCACTTTCTTCGTTTGGGCGGCATAGAATTCTGGTATTTCCCTATTTCCTACTCTGTCTTATAACAATTATAAGTTGGAGCAGGACCAACGTTCCCCAGCTCAATATAACAAGCGGGTTCAGTCAATATATCCGTATTTATTATCTTAATTAAGGCATTATATGGTCACTATCTTGAGAGAGAGAAGAAAACACTTTAGCGTATGCTCTTGCAAGATTTAGATTGGTTATTTATCTAATCCAGATGTCTCCCACTGTTTTTATCAAATCTTCCTTCAAACCCTAAAAGGTAAGATTACCCGGGAATAATTACACCCTATAATTTCATCAAATTGTCTTGTGTAAAACTTTCCCAGGAGTAACTCTTACTCGCAGTGAGATCGGGATCCAATAATCATATAGAAGGTATGCAATCTTATTGCAAATTTCAACTCTTGAAATTCTCGATATGGTTTCTACCCCTAGTCCTTATGACCTTGACTATGATCAACATATCATAAGTACTAATCAAGTTCTACTCGTCATTTCGTGATTAGCCAGACCCACCCACATGACCCTTGACTATGATCAACATAATCACATGAATGTCCTGACTAATCGCATCATATGCTTTGTAGGAATACATCACATAGCTACCGAACACTACGCCTCGGCTATGGTCGACATACGTAGCACGAATACTAAGTACTCTGCTTCCTAAAATGACGGAGGGCAACAGATGGTTTTTATGAAAACCTTTAACGTTTTGAACTTGATCTCGTTGTAGAATCAAGTGGGGAGGAGTGGTTTAAGCTCCATTTTTAAATATCGAATGGTTTTGTAGTATCTTTCTAATTTTGCTAAAGAGGTCACTCCCGGTGAAGGGATCTCGGCTCTTTCCTTATCGAATAAGGTGCTGGATATGTAAATACCACGATGCAAAGCAACGATAGATCAACTATAAAATCAATTCGAGTTCTTTGTAACTTTTTCCAGTTTCGTTAAAGGGGTCACTCCCGGTGAAGGGATCTCGGCCCTTTCCTCATCGAATGAGGTGCAGGATATTCAACAATGCCACTATGCAAAACAAAATCTAGAGTTACCCTTTTTCAAAAAGTTTGATTCTACAACATCTTTAGGTTTCTTTCTCTTAATATTAATCACGTTAATGTTGTCCCATCATTTATGTTTCCTATCTTTTATGTTTCCTAAACATCGCAGAAAAGAAACGCAAATAGAACGTACGCTTATGCCATCCGCATTCGCCACTGGGCCCCGTCATGCACCTTTAGGTTACTTAACTAACGGCAGAGCGGGGGCTGGACTAGCGCGGGTGCAAAACATAAGCAACGTTTATTATATATCATATATATAATAATAATCCATTCGTCTCAGATACTAAGTAATCACATTACCGAATATCAACAGCAGAAGCATGTAAAAGGATATCTAGGATGTCCGTATTTTGTATCGAGCCAACAATAGAAAATACGGATTCCACGGTCGTGATGAATAGCCAAGCCCACACCCCTAGACCCCTACGAGAGCGGCAAGTGACCCTGCCAATTCTAGAGTTTAGGAGACCCGGTCTCGACTCCTCGAGATGGCCTCCCACTGAACCCTAGAACCCGGTCGCTTGTGCTCCCCTCCTTGGGTCTATCCTAATGCGGAAAAGTAAATAATATACAATTGATTTATACATGAATGAAAATAAAACTCTCATCTCACATAAAAAAAACCCCCGGCTATTCAGTCCCGACAATCCTACTCATCATATCTCAGCAACACATAATATCTCATATCATCAACGTAAGTAAGTATGCGTATCCCGATTGTCCTTGACATATAGCAACGAAAACGGCGATACACCACATACTACACTTACGGTCACAGAAAATAAAATGAAAAACTACAACATTTGGAATCCACAATCATCTTTAGACATCATATACTCGAAATATCACATACTTCGTATTTCATGCCTAACTATATGAATTCCACATATTGTATCATATTTCAGATAAATAGACAATGTTAAACTCTTCGATCGAATAAACAAACACCCTAGGTTTCCCAAACTGCACAACACTTGAGCCGAGTTCAAAAGTTTCTAGAACATGCCACAGCCCCTTATGGACCAACAGTAGAAGGGCCAAACCAACGCCTCACATGTGGCAACGCTAAACTACCACAAACCCTAAGGTTCGGTGATAGTTTTGACGGTCACATAATCGAATTATGGTTATGTTCTTCTAGAGTGTCCACAAATACGCTTGCATGTTTTTCGAAAGTTTCGAACTAGGGAAAAATCCAACACTTGGACTTTTTCCAATACGGGAAAAACTGTGTTTGTAATATTCGTTCAAACATTTTAACAAGTTCAAAAAATCTGAAAATCTGAACGAAGCTAAACCTTTTCCAATCGAATCACCAAAACAAATTTATCTCCAGAATACTCAACACTTTCGTAAGTTTTAAATATCTCAGAGGCATGCTTATAATAAATCAGGTCTTTTGTACAAAAAATTTTTCCAAGAAGGCACTGTACGGCCGCGGAAGCGTGGCCAAAGCCATGCTTTGGCCGCCCTTCCGCGGCGCTTTGGACAGATCATCAAAAATTTTTTTAATGGTAATTCTTATATTTGCCTGCTGATTTTTTAGGACCTTTAAATTTCAAAAAATCCAATTTTCAGAAAATTTCCAGAGAGCTGTCAAAGATTGGTTTTTCGCGGTTCGATCGGACGTTTAATTTCGCCTACGTATCGCCTAAAGCTCTAGCTTGGCTCTGATACCACTGTAGGGATGGCCTAGCACCTGGTCAAGGGTTCGGTGGCATCACACATACCATAATCAAAATTTTAGAGGTGCTAAGCTAGCCCCGACGAGAATCGAAAACTAGAAGTTTTAGGGATTCATACAACTAAACATCGCATGCAATTGTAAAACTATCACTAAGAGGAAAAATACAACCTTTGTAGATCTTCCTCGGTGACTCCTTGGCACTTTGAGAGTTTGTAACGGATCGATGGAAACCTTCCTTGTCCACGATGATCCACCCGAAGTCCCTTTGCCCAAAGCTCCTTACCATACTTGTTTCGCAAACGAAGTAGAGTAAACACCCTACACAAATCGGCTAGAGGTGTGTAGTATGATGATGTGGTTTGTATTCAACAATTCAAATCCTTTCTTTTATCAACTTCACTCAAAAATAAATTAAGAGAGGAAGAAGAAGATAATGGTGGCTTGAGCTTTCTATCATATCACATATGATAACTTGTATTCTTCACACCCTTGCACTCAATTTTGCACAAGTTTTGTACTTTCATTGTACACCTTGCTTCATATCACATATGAAGCTATTTATAGTGATAAGAAAGGAATAATCACCATTATTCCATTACCACCATAATTATGAGTGGAAATTCTTTTCCTAAACAATTAAGCATGGGTGGAAATTCTTTTCATTAAGTTAAGTAAAGGATACCCACTAAAGAATAAAGGAGCATGTGTATGTTTTCTTTTCATTAACTTAAAATGAAAAGATATAAAGAAGCATGTGAAGGTATTCTTTACATTAACTTAAAATGATAAATACAAATTAAAAGCTTCAATATAAGTCTTATATTGCCATCATTCTTGTATCAACAACCATGATACTATGTATGCATGTATGTGTTCATGCACATCATCATGTGCATGCATGCATGCATACAAAAGGATTTACTTAAAGAATTTATCTAAATGTAATTTGTTAAATCAATACTTGATTTACCAAACCGGTCATATCTCATACAATCCGTCAGATAGAAAATGCCCGATTAATATACGTTATCACATAACCGTATTTAAACGGGTCCCGCGCATATCTCATATGCACACCACATCGTTTTGCCTGAGCCAGGAAACTTCATTGTGGGGCTCTAAGACTCGTCAATACGCCAGCAGTAGATGATGATCATATCAAACATCTACAAGCCGCAAGAGGTCAGCTAAACATAACGGCCACCCGGGTATTGAAGCGATCAGAAGAAAACCAGCGGAGCTGTAAAAACTCCCGTCGAGCCAACTAGAAACACTTACCGTACAGTCCGGTCTCTTCGTCTGATACGTCGCATATGCAGTCTAGGGGTGGTAAATGTCAGACCCCAGTAACTTTATAAGTCATGTTGATTTATGTCTCATAACAGGTCGAGGAACTACTAATAACACTTATCAGTAAACCTCGAGAACCCTGGCCAGGGATTTAGGTGTTATAGCCGATCAAACATAGCGCGACATCAACCCCCTATACCGGGAGAGACGAAACCCCTCCTATCGCTCACTGTCTCCATATGATTCGGGACTGTACCCAAAATCCACCTGTTTGCACAACTTAGTAGAGCCGTGGTAGGGAGGAAATCAAAGTACAGTGGGAACCACACAAGACACTATGACGATCTCGGGTCTACAGACTAACCTGTACAAGTGTCACCAGAGAACTGCTATCTGACAATAGGTATATATACCATCTAGGAGTTCTCGGCGAGTCCGTTCAGTGTACCCAGTCTCCACTGAGCACCCGTACACCATCCTTGATGTCAAACACCGATGGATATGGGATCATCCATCGCCCATCATATGGGTCAAGATGCGTATACGCTAGTCTACTCTGGTGTATCGATGCCCTGTCTCGACACACCCTCGACTAGGAACAGTTATAGGATGTACTCATAGACTACCGTGGCCCCACTAGTATGATCTCATCATAGTCCCAGTAGTCGAGTACAAATCCTAAGGGCTTTATCAACATGTAACAAAAGAGACAATCAGAGTACATGTTAAGATAAAGTACAACCAGATAGCGTACTATCATGTCGAGCAAGAAAGTCCTCCCTATATATGTCCAAGCATCCACTACAATATACATCGTATGTACAGTAATGGCCTCTAGGGCATACATATAACTAACACAAATATCCTATGGTTAACAAGAATCATTAATGCTAAAGCATGGGTCATATAAACCTAGTCATCATGTAATTAATGCAAACAAAGGTTCATGAACCTAGTCACCATTCTAGAAGCTTCTAGAAGCACGACTCACCCTCACGACTCACCAGAGTGACGAAAAGATAAATCCGCGTTTAACCGAATGTTAAATACGGAAACTGGAAACTGGCAACTTCCAAAAGTGATCCTGAAACGAATTTCTGGATAACCCCGTATCAGTATAAACATACCCACATTTGTATTACGACCGAATACAAATGTAACTGAGACAAAGATATTATATCTACACAGTATAATACTGGGTTCCGGCTTAAACCAAAGCCTTCTAGTATTATCTGCCCGAAAAACAACACATGCGAAAACGCACGTGCTTTTTACGAACCTTGCCATAAACCCATACGGCCTCTACAACGTTTCGCTCGAACATGGGAAAGTGTCTGTGGGGGACTCTAATGACTCATCAATACACTGGCACTGGGTATAACCACTAACACGTCAGAGGTACAAGCTGTACGTAACGTTTTGCCTATGTATTGATTGGAAGGGAAGCTGACGAGCGAACTCATCTATAAACCCTACTGAGCCTGACAGTGACAATGTATATACAGTCCGGTCCATTCGTCTAAAGAGTATCGAATATCGAGTCTAGGGGGATGGATAAAGTCAGACCCCTAAAAACGCGATAAATCGTGTCGGCATGAAGCCCATCAACACCCGAGAAACTACTGATCCAAATCAGTAATTCTCTACTACCTCGGCCGAGGGTATCTAGTGATGGCCACCCGTGCACTGCGCGACATCAACCCCCAATACCTGGAGAGACGAATCCCCGAGATCCGCTCACTTGCCTCTAATGTGGCTCGGGACTGTACCCAAAATATACCTGTTTGCACGTCTCCTTTGAGCATGGTAGGGCATAAATGAAAGCACAGTGGGAACTCATATGAGACAAACGACGATCTCAGGTTGATGAACTAACCTGTACACATGTCACCAGGGAATTGCTATCTGACGATATGTATAATACCAACTAGTAGATTCCCGGCGAGTCCTGTCCGGTGTACTCATAACCTAATGAGCACCTGTATACATCTTAGGTGATCCAACTGACACCAGTGGCTTATGAGACCGGCCACCGCCCCTCGTCGGGGTCTCGACTGTATACACCAGTCTACTCTGGAGTGTTGATGCCCTGTCTCGAAACTCCCACGACTAGGGACTCTTTAAGGTTGTGCTTATAGACCCCAGCTCCCATGTATATGATCACCATCATACTGCTGGCTGTCAAGCAGAATCCTATGGGCTCTATCAATCATGCAATAGCATGTATATGATGATAAAGACAAACCAGATAGAATACTATCGTCTTGAGCAAGACTGTCATATCGGTAGAGGTCCTGCCTCAATCATTGCAATCACGTACCTGTGATCCAATAATTGACTTTGAGGGCACTATCTCCAACAATCTCCCACTTGCACTCAAGGCTAATTATTGCGATGTCTCATACTCACAGCCTGTGTGATATCGAACATCCAACTCCTCTACTAATCAGTTTCACAAAACTAGTTTTGAAAAACTCTTGTGTTCGAGAAATAGCCTCAGTGAGTGGATCCGCCCTGATGTTTCTTTCTATGTCTCTCTTAATCTCAAGTTCGCGGAGAAAGCCATCTCCCGAATTGAGTAATACCTGTCTTAGAATATGTCTGGATATCTGATGGGACCTAGTTCATAAATGAACTCCAAATCCAAACTTCTTAGACTGTATCGATAACTAAACCTAATCAGTATCCAGCACCAAGCCTCCCACAGTATCCTCTTGGACCACCTGTCCATAATACTGTCCCTCGTCAGAGGAAAAACTAAAACTGTGACAATAACTCTGTCATCCATGTCACCTTGGAAGCCTGGAATGAATAACCGTCTCCCGAAGGAGGTTGCCGTCATCAAATCCTTAGAACAAGCACTCATGTTCTAAAACTGCTTCCTTATGTTTCTTCAGGATTGGATTAATATAAACTTATCGCATCAAGTGCAAAAACAACATCTGGTGTGGTACTTGATGCCTCATGATTGACTCAATTGCCTGAGCAAGTGATCTGCCAATCATGCACTTCCCTCTCTTCTTTAGTCCGTAAGATACCTTTAAAGAAGGTGACTCCATCACCTGCAGTACCCTCTGTTCTTTAGTCCGTAAGACACCTTTAGTCTGTAAGTACCATCATCTGGTGTGGTACTTGATGCCTCATGATTGACAATCACTCTGGTTACCATACCAGGAGTCATCTATTCTAAATACCATTAGAATACTGTCAAAGTACCCAAATTGGGAAACTACCCAATACTAGATCTAAAACCATAAATCTAGTAACCAGAATGTCAGATATTATATCCTTGTCTTTTGTGAAGAAACAACTGTGTGACAACCACAGTACAACTGATCGTAGTATCGGAATTTTACTTCCTACTCTGTGTATGTCATCCAAATACCAGGACATCACACCCTACTACCTTCTTAACAGATCCATCCCCTATTCTGATGAAGTCAAATCCATGACTGTCACATCAAAATTAGATGATCTATCTCCGCTATAACTGCTGAAGTCTATAAATAGACATAAGCTACTTGCCTACTACGCTTCCGCTGCTCCTACTGACTATGACAACCCTCTGGCAGAATAATATATACGTGTACTTCTAAAACTAGTTTAGAACGACGTTATACTTATCCTTCTGCCGGGTTTCATAGTCTGGAACAACAGTAGTGTCAAGTCTGGGTAAATAAGAACCTCCCTGTCACCATCCTTGAGGCTACCAGAGTACCTCTCGGGTGTCTGAGGTTACCCACCATATCTGCGGAGTGGCTATTGGAATGTCAAAACCTGATTGAATATAGAGGTCCTATTAAATTTTCCGTAATCGTTTGCGGTTCTGGAATCACTTCCAGTTCTACCATAATCCCACTGATGTTTTCTGAAAAAGTCCATTTTTAATAAAACTGTGGCGAGTCTAGAACAATATCACTATTGATCTTCCAGATGGTAGAAATGTCAACCTTCGTCAAAGCCAGGGTCAACCCACAAACAGCCATTACAGAAACGTGCCTTGAGTTATCCAGTGTCTGGTTTTAAGCATAAGCTGGACAACTCCCCGTATCTTAACATCGTTCAGATATGAACCATTCTATATACAATATAGAAATAGAGACACTAATTTAATTGGAACCAGATTCAAATCATGCAGCTGTCTCCAGTGCATAACAACTTAATGGAAAAAGGCTAATCAACATTACTCAACTTAGGAATCCATCCAATTATGAGTAACCTGAAAGAGAAACAAGTTTCTCAAAAGCATTACTATTATCTGAATACCAATCACAAGAATCTACATCTTCGATCTCTTTGAAGAATCCCGATACTTGCGATACCTAGTTCTCTACTTTATTCTTATACCCACAATTTCTCAAAACTTAGACATTGTATTTCTACGAAACACTTGTCTAAAAACTAGAGAAGTCATAAGTAAACAGAACATAGTATGAGGACCTACCCCTTTGTCCTGACGGACACTGGACAACATACAATACTCTGTATAAGTCCGCTGGGTTGAATAACTCATAACCTGTGCAACGTAGGTTGAAAACTGTACCCTGGTGATTTCCTCAAATATCACCAATTACAACGAATTCCGATATAATGAGGATGATCACCTAATTCCCAATAACTTACTCCCACTCATCATCTGTAAAACCATACAGATATGAGAATGAAACCTGGTAAATACATACACTGGAGTAAGTATCTAATCGGGAAATCAGTTTATAATTAACAATGCACAGTGAAACTGAAACATGAAAATGTTTCGCAGGGGTATTCTGGTATTCTTAGTAATGCCTCTTCCATAATCCAATTCATGACTATAACCGTATATTTCTTTGCCACCTCTCCAAATCCCTTTATTTGTCTTTATTCATTACCTTCTGTACACCCCTTAGGCTAAGTGGTTTTCTTCCTTCCCTACCGTTCGGCACCGGCCTATGGTTTGGAAGAAGACTATCCAGTAAACATAATAGGTGTACCCTCCTAAACCTAGGAGTACTCGCAACTTGAGAGAAGGTGATGATAAAAGACAACTGAATAAAACCTTATTCTATTAAAGGTGAAATAGGAGTGGCGATGAAGTACGCGGTTTGGTCGTGAATGATAACATTCGCAATTTACTTTGCCCTCTTTCTAATCCCTTCGTTTAGTCTTTACATATTACCTTCTGCACACCCTACTTAGGCTAATTGGTTTTCTTCATTCCCTACCTTTCGGCACCAGCCTATGGTTTGGAATAAGACTATCCAATAAGCGTAATAGGTGTACCCTCCTAAACTAAGGAGCCCTCGCAACCTGGGAGAAGGTGATAATAAAAGACAACTGAATAAACTAATTCTATTTCTCCTGAACCTGGATCCATCCTCGAAGAAGTCCTTCGAGTTCGTATCTAACCATACGATGGATCTATCCAATGGAAGTGGATGTCCGTAGTAATACGGGGTGTTCTGAGAAATACAAAGGGTAAAAGAAGGAGCGGCAATGACTTATGCAACTTTAGACAATCCAAAAGCCAGTATTTTAAGAAGGTTCGGTCAACTTGGTCACTGAGTCATAATTTAGGGTCGGTCAAAGGTCGCTGCCCAAGAGAGAGAGAGAAAAGAAACACTCTGCATGCACTCTAACCTAGATCAGAATGGTCATCACTTTATCTAATCAGGAAACCTCCCACTGTAATCTCAAATTCTCCTCCAAATCTGAAAGAAGAATAAGTCGGGATCACCCGAAGAGTAAACCAACTCATCAGTGAGAATCGGGATCCAACTATCATCGCATGATAACTTGATGGAAGCCACTCAAGTTATCACACTCTAGAAGGTATGCGCATGCCTGGCAAGTTTGCTGTATGTTTGAAACTCCCGATGTAATTTTTACCCCATGCTCTTATGACCTTGACTAAAGGCCAACAAATCATAAGTCACATGTCAAGTTCTTCCCGTCATTGTCCTGGTTGATTTGAACCCACCCGTACATACTCTTGACTAAGGGCCAACAAAGTAATACGACTGTCCCAAACCAATGCATTTATCTATGCTACAAATGAATACCCAGCAGCTACCAAACACTATGCCTTGACTAAGGGCCAACAAACATAGCTTGAATACTACTGACCATCCATAAGAAATGACGGAGGGCTACGGCTGGTTTTTGGCGAAAAACCTTTAACGTAATGGACTTGATCTCGTTGAAGGAACCTGATAACTTTTAATAAAAATATAGTAACGAAAACCTTTTGCTAAAGAGGTCACTCCCGGTGAATGGATCTCGGCTCTTTCCTCGTGGAATGAGGTGCAGGATATTCCAACTGAATACCGCGATGCAAAGCAACTTGTAATCGACTATATTAAAGTTACTACCCTGACGTAAACTTCTGCCCAAGGGGTTTTTCCCGGTGAAGGGATATCAGCCCTTGCCTCGTCGAATGAGGTGCGGGATATTCTAACTGAATATCTCTATGCAAAACAAAAGTAAAAATCTTTGTAATAACACCTTTTAAAAATTGTTCCAACAACATCAAATATAGGTTTGTTTTACTTGCATTGATAAGAATCAACGCAGTCCCATCAATCAATCACACCAGAAAAGAACGAAAATAAAATGTACATATATGCCATCCGCATTCGTCACTGGGTCCCGTCATCACCCGTTAGGTTACTTAACTAACGACAGAGCGGAGACTGGACTAGCGCGGGTGTAAAACATATACAACATCTAATAGTATATATACCAATATACAATAATCGCTCCAGGCGTGATAATATGCAACATTATAGAAAAGTAATAAGCATCACAGAACAATACAGATAATCTGGGATCCCCGGGTTTCACAGAGCCGCTGCTGAAACCTGACGTTCCCCTGGTCGTGTGGATAACCTGTGCAATGAAACCTAGACCCCTACGGGTGCGGGAAGTTACCCGCCGAAACCTAAAGTGAGGTGGTCCTCACAACACAGTGAATGGAACACCCGGCACTTCACGGAATCCGGTAAATTGAGCACCCCTCCTTGGGTCAACCTGTACCCCCTACGAGTGCGGCGAATAGTCTGCCAATTCTAGAGTGAGGTCCCTCTGCCTCTCAAAGCCATGAGATACGGACCCGTTGCCCTCCAGAACCCGGCTATCCGTGCACTCCTTCACGGGATAAACCTAGTACAGAAATGAAAAATATACAACGGGACATCGACCTCGACCCGGTCGTGCCCCAAAATAATATTATACAAACAGGCAGTAACAGCAGTCCACATGTTGGACGCTCGCCCCACAATATCAAATGTACAAATAAATCCAAAAATCACTATCATTGCACCCTGCTATCCACCACGACATATCCGCAACATCACAGCACAACACAGAACATCAATGCGAATGTCACGTTCGCAAGCCCGTTTAAAAGAACTATAGCAATTAGACGCGGTTTACCGATCGAATGACATTCCCGGTCAGAGATATAAAGTAAGTACTGCATACTAACAAATTTAAAATTTCGATCGACTAAATTTCCCGAAGTGGGTCCCACGTACATCTGCTGTACAGTAACAAAATCTGGGCCCAAAATTTATATACCAGAAACCATAATTTTCTCCGAAGAAGTCACTGTGCAAATTTGGAGCACAGATCTCACAGAATGGCCGCGGAAGCGCGGTCACACCCTAGGTTTGACCGCGATTCCGCGGCGGTCTTGAGAGATCACGTGACCAAATTTGTACGGTGAGCTTAGAAAACCCTTCTGAATATTCTGTGATGTGTAGAATTATTTTTAGACACTGTTTAAAATCAACAGAAACTCCGAACAAGGATTTTTACGGTTTTTGAAAATCCGTTCGATCGATATTTTAAACGCATTAGAACAAGTTAGTATAGCTTAATGGTGAGGCTCTGATACCACTGTAAGTCCACGGTAGCGCCCCGGCCGTCTAATAGACGCCAAATGCGGAACAAAAACTTTTAACGAAACTGGCGCTATCGAGTACCATAACCCAGATCTGCCATTAAAGCTAAACTAACAAATTGCAAAGGGGTAGAAACGTTATACCGAATGATCCGAGTCCTTCGGTCTTCAACCATCATCCCACGCTTTGTTGCGGCTGCACCGATCTCCTGAATCTCCGTTCTTCTCGTCTAGGTGGCACCACGTCGACGGATCTTTAAACGGGCTCCCGCCTCTGAACCGAGGCAACTCGATCGTCAAGTTTTCTAAAAGAGATGACCAAGATAAAGTAGAGAATGAGTAGAATACTTTGTCTCGTTACGTCCAAGGCTATGGACGAACTGTTAATGAAGTTGCCTTTTGGATCGGGTGGAAATGTGAAATGAGTATGTTTAATTTCCATGAACCAAATACCTATATCCTTTTTCCTAGCAACCATAATCTTTCATCAAGGGGGTGGTCGACCACTTTATATGAAGAGGGAGGTGATGGTAGGAGCAAAGAGGGTGACCACAAGGAAAAATATCATGAACAAATTGTTAGTTATGTATATTCCCTAGAGGCCATTGTTGTACATATGATGTATATTATAATGGATGCTTGGTTATATATAGAGATGACTTTCTTGCTCGTCATGATAGTATGCTATTTGGTTTCACTTTATCTTAACATGTTAACTTGTATTGGTTTACTGTTTTACTCTCACATGTTGATAAAGCCCTTAGGACTTGTACTCGACTACTGGGACTATGATGAGATCATACTAGTGGGGCCACGGTGGTCGATGAGTACATCCTATAACTGTTCCTAGTCGAGGGTATATCGAGACAGGGCATCGATACACCAGAGTAGACTAGCGTATACGCATCTTGACCCATATGATGGGCGATGGATGATCCCATATCCATCGATGTTAGACATCAGAGATGGTGTACGGGTGCTCAGTGGAGACTGGGTACACTGGACGGACTAGCCAAGAACTCCCAGATGGTGATATACCACACGTCAGATGGCAGTTCTCCGGTGACACAGGTACAGGGTAGTCTGAAGACCCGAGATCGTCATAGAGTCTTGTGTGATTCCCACTGTGCTTTGATTTCCACCTTACCACGTCCAAGAGGGCGTGCAAAACGGTGGCTTTTGGGTACAGTCCCGAATCACATTGAGGCAATGAGCGATAGGAGGGGATTCGTCTCTCCCGGTATAGGGAGTTGATGTTGTGCTGTGTTCGATTGGCTATAACTGGAAGTCCCTGGCCAGGGATGATATGGAGATTTACTGGTAAGTGTTAGTAGTAGTTTCTCGACCCGTTATGAGCCACACATCGACACGACTTATCGGTTACTGGGGTCTGACGTATACCACCCCTAGACTTGATATGCGACATATCAGACGAACAGACCGGACTGTACGGGAGTGTTACTGTTTGGATTCACAGGAGAACGCACAGGCTAGCTTGTTGATCTTCTGATCCCTCAATACCTGGGTGGCTGTTACGTTTAGCTGACCGCTTGCATCTTGTGGGTGTTTGATTTGATCATCACCTGCTACCGGCGTATTGACGATTCTTTAGAGTCCTACACTGAGGTTTCTTGGCTCAGGCGAAACGGAGTAGTGGCGCATATGTGATATGCGCAGGAACGAGAATAATGCGATATGGGATACCGTATTATATTCTCGCGATATATGGATATGAACCGGGTCATCGGATCAAGTGTTGATTCGATGAATCGGTACATGATATATTAGTCGGTAATATTCGATATAGCCGGATCGTCGAATCAAGTGTTGATTCGATGATTTAATGTATAATAATATATATGATATATTGTATTACATTATCTAATATTGGCTCGCTTTATTATTTCATTTTCTTAGTGGATGATACATTGATATATATGCGATATATGTTAATTGTATTATTTTCTTTTGTTGCAAATATATAATATATATGTCATATATATTATTGTGACATGTTATGATTAATTGTTAAACATGTTTAAGGATGATTAATTGAGTTTAGGGTTTGATTAGGGTTAGTAGCTTCATGCACCTTCTAGAAGCTTTTTCTTTTGTCATTCTTAAGATCTTTATAGATGACACATTCTTTAACTCAATCAAACCCTAACTCTAGTTATTTCTCTACTAAATCCTAGCCACCCATCCTTGACCATGGTTTACAATTCAATCATATGATTATATTCTATTCATCACAAAAGAAAAAGGATTATTCTTTTTCCATTATCTTCTTCTTCTCTCTTGAAAGAAAAGCTTGCTAGATTTTCTTAAGTGATGAAATAATATGAGAAAATGATATAAAAAGAAAGCAAAATTAATACTCTCTCATCCTCATCTCATCTAGCCCATGGGATTAGTGTGTTCTCTTCTTTAAGAGTGAGAAAGCTTGAGTCGTAGCAACTTCAAGGTAGATCATCGGAGATTTGGAATACGACAAGCTAGAATGGATCGTTCGAGTCGTGGAGCCTCTCATGAGTCCGGGAGATCGTGGATCGCGGCAAAGGGAGTTCTACTCGGAGCTTGTGAAGTGAAGGAGCGGACTACAAAGGTTGTAATCCCTCACACTTAGATAAAAGTTATCTTATTGCATGTTTAACCCTAATAATCTAGCAAAGATCCCGGCTTTGGGTTGTTCGGCACGTCTAAAATTTAATCCGGGCATGTTTGATGCCTTATGAACCTTCACAAGAGTGCCTAGGATCCCTACAGTGGTATCAGAGCCTAGCTAGAGCATTAGGCGATGTATTTACGAAGTTAAAACTCCGATCGAACCCGAAATGACAAATTTGGACCCCTCTCTGGAAATTTTTTAAATTTTGGGATTTTTCAGAATTAAAAATATGTAAAAAAATCAGCAGGGAATTCTAAGAATTACCATGAAACACGTGCCCACAATTCCACCAACGTAGCGCGGAACCACGGCAGAAACATGGTTCTAGCGGCGGTTCCGCGGCAGAATTGTAGGAGTGGGACACGTGGCTTCATGGTATAGACCGTAGGTACTTGCTGACTATTCTGGGTATTTTTAATCTGTTTCAGGTGTTTAAAATTCTGGGGTTTGTTTTGTAATAGTAGACTCGATCGGAATATTTAAATTCGTATTTCTTTCCGGATATTTAGAAACTGTTAAACTATTTGAACGGATATCATTAACTTACCGTTTCCCGGTACGGCAAATTTTCAAGTGTTGAAATTTATTCGGGTATAAATCTTTCGGAAAAATTGTACAAGTTAAGCGGTGGACCCTCTAGAAGACAACAAACCTTAACTCGATTATATGACCGTCTTGAACTGCCTTTTGAACCTTCGGGTTTGGGGCAGTACGGCGTGCCACATGTGAGGCGTTGGCTTGACCCTTCTACGGCTGGATCACCGGTACTGTGACATATTCTGGGATTATTTGAACCCCGCTCAAGTGTTGAGCAGTTTAGGAAATTTTGGGTGTTTGATTATCTGTTCGAAAAGTTTAATACTGTTTATTTATCTGGAATGTGATACAATATGTGGAATTCATAGAGTTAGGCATGAAATACGAAGTATGTGATATTTCGGATTTACGATGTCTAAAGTGATTGTGGATTCCAAATATTGTAGTTTTACACTTTCTTTTCTGTGACCGTAAGTGTAATATGTGATATCGCCGGTTTCGTTGCTATATGTCAACGACAATTGGGATGCGCATATTTACTTACGTTGATGATATGAGATATTATGTGTTGCTGTGATATGTTATATTGGATCGTCGCGTTCAGAATAGCTGGGGGTTTTATGTAAGATGAGGGTTTTTATTTTCATTCATGTAAAATTCATTTGTAATGTAATATTCTTTTATTTGGGGCACTTCCAGGTTGCGGTTGCTGTCACCATTGTATATTATTTACTTTTCCGCATTAGGTAGACCCAAGGAGGGGAGCATAAGTAACCGGGTTCTAGGGTCCAGTGGGAGGCCATCTCGAGGAGTCGAGACCGGGTCTCCTAACCCTAGAATTGGCAGCGTTACTTGCCGCTCTCGTAGGGGTCTTGGGATGTGGGTTTGGCTATTCGTCGCGACCGTGGAATCCGTGTTTTATACAGGCTCGTATTGAAAACACGGACGTCCTAGTATATCCAATATTTCATATATGTTCTTCTGCTGCAATGTTCTGTGATGAGATCATATTATTGCCTGAGACGAATGCTTATACTATATATATATGCTGATATATAAATATTACTGCTTTCGTTTCTTCTGTGATGCTTAGGAAGCATAAGCTGATGGGATATTTATTAATGAGATTAATAAAAGAAAAGAAACCTAAAGATGTTGTAGAATCAAAAACTTTATAAAAAGGGTAGCTACAGTTTTGCTTTGCGCAGTGATATGTACGATATATCCTGCACCTTATTCGATGAGGAAAGGACCGAGATCCCTTCACCGGGAGTGACTCCTTTAGCAAAACTGGCAGATGCTACAAAACGCGGTTTGTCTTTTGATTGCTTTAAGTGTTTTTGCTTTGCACAGCGGTATATATGATATATCCTGCACCTTATTCGATGAGGAAAGGGCCGACGATCCCTTCACCGGGAGTGACCCCTTTAGCGAAATTAAGAAAAGCCTCAAAAACACTCCTTTTCAAAACTTCACTTGATTCTACGACGATATCAAGTTCATTACGCTCAGGGTTTTTCTGAAAAACCTGCGTAGCCCTCCGTCATTTCAGATAGATATTATTTAGTATTCGTGCTATGTTTGTTGACTTAGTTAAGGCATAGTGTACGGTAGCTAAGTAATGTTTATCTGCTAAAACATGAGATGTGATTGGATTAGGGTATTCGTACGGCTTTGTTGACTCAGTTAAGGGTCGTGCGGGTGGGTTTAATTCAATCGGGAAATGTACGGGTTGAACTTGACTTGCGATTTATGGTTTGTTGACTTAGTTAAGGTCATAGATCGCTAGGGGCAAAAATATTATCGGGAATTTCAAGTGTTGAAATTTCTAATGAGATTGCATACCTCCTATGAGATAGTTGGATCCCGATACCCACTGCGAGTAAGTGTTACTCCTGGGAGAGTTTTACACAAGACAATTAGCCGATCAAGTAGGTGTCTAGAAAAGTGTTAACGGGGTTAGGCCTCTGGGAAAACGAGGTTTACTTTAATTAGGTCCGTGCGAAAGCACGGCGAACCTCCCTCAAAGTACCGACACTGATCTGGCTGAAAGATTGATGAAATTGTAGGGTGTAATTAATCCCGGCTAATCTTACCTTTTAGGGTATTAAGGTAGATTTGATAAAAACAGTGGGAGACATCCTGATTAGATAAGATAATAACCAATCTAATCTTGCAAGAGCATACGCTAAAGTGTTTTCTTCTCTCTCTCTCCAGGTAGCGACCATGTCATGCCATAATCAAGATAATAATATGGATGTATTGACTGAACCTGATTATTGTACCGAGCAAGGGAACGTTAGACCCAATCTTTCTTATAAGAGTTATAAAACTGAACAGGAAACGGGAGAATATCTGGATTCTCACGCCGCCCAAAAGAACATGCATGTTGATGCATCTTCTTCGGGTGTGTTTGTTATTGAGAACTGTTTCTCAGTTCACCCTACGTCCTGGGTATTAGATACCGGATCAGGATCCCACATATGCAAACAGTTGCATGAGCTACGTAAAGGTAGAGAACTGGGAAAAGATGATCATTCCATTCTAGTAGGGAACGGTGCAAATGTTGCAGCCAAACCAGTTGGCGAATATCACCTTGTATTGCCGAGTCGTAATACACTGATTCTAAATGAGTGCTATTATATACCGAACATGATGTGCAACATTATATCAGTTTCTTTATTAAGTAAAGAAGGATATAATTTTGTAGTAAAGGATAATGTTATGAACATATTCCTAGATCAAAAGTTGATTGCATCAGGCTCGTTACATAATGGCATATTCATTCTAAATCAGAATACAGTCCTGAATATACAAAACACACACAAGAGGAAAAGTTCAGATATGAACGAATCCTACTTATGGCATTGTAGACTTGGTCATATCAATGCGACACGACTGGCTAAGTTGCATAGAGATGGTTATTTGAATTCGTTCGAATTATCATCTTATGATACTTGCCATTCATGTCTCAAAGGAAAAATGACCAAAGCTCCGTTTAGTGGACACGGAGAAAGAGTTACCGAACTTTTAAGGACTAGTACATAGTGATGTATGCGGTCCCATGTCTACGCATGCCAGGAACGGTTCTTCCTACTTAATTACATTCACTGACGATCTCTCAAGATTCGGATATGTATTCCTGATGAAACACAAGTCTGAAGCTTTTGAGAAATTCAGAGAATATAAGCGCGAAGTAGAGAATCAAACGGGCAAAAGTATTAAGATTCTTCGATCTGATCGAGGAGGTGAATACTTAAGCAATGAGTTCCTAGATTATCTAAAAGAGAATGGGATTCTCTCTCAGCTTACTCCTCCTTATACACCACAGCACAACGGTGTATCGGAGCGGAGGAATCGCACCCTATTAGATATGGTGCGCTCTATGATGAGTACAGCTGAGTTGCCTGTTTCCTTTTGGGGGTTTGCGCTTGAGACAGCCATATACATATTGAATCTAGTTCCGTCTAAATCTGTACCTACCACACCATATGAGATATGGAGTGGGAAGAGACCATATTTTAAACGAGTTAAGATATGGGGTTGTCCGGCCTATGTCAAAAGACAAAATCCAGACAAACTCGAGGCACGATCAGTTCTTTGCAAATTTGTGGGATATCCTAAGAATTCTCAAGGATATATTTTCTATCACGGTGAGGAACAAAAAGTGTTTATTTCTCAATATGCCACCTTTTTAGAAAAGGAATTTCTTGCAAAAGAAATTAGTGGCAAAGAGGTAGAGCTGGAAGAGGTTCCAGCACCACAGACTACAACTGATGATTTATTGGAACCAGAGGATTCAATAGTATCCGACGAACCCCAGCCTCTCCGCCGATCTAGTAGGGTTTCTCGTCCACCTGAGAGATACTACGGTTTTCTCATTGATGGTGGAAGCGAGGATTGCATCATGGATGATGATGAACCGACTAGTTTCGAACAGGCCATCACGAGTGGTGACTCTGTGAAATGGCTGGATGCAATGCGATCTGAGATGGAATCCATGTACACCAATAAAGTATGGATTTTGGAAAATGCTCCTGAAAGGGTAAAACCCATTGGGAGCAAGTGGATTTTTAAAAGGAAATTTGGTGTAGATGGAAAAGTTGAGACTTTCAAAGCTAGACTTGTAGCAAAGGGTTTTCGTCAACGACCAGGTGTGGACTATGACGAAACCTTTTCTCCAGTGGCTATGCTTAAGTCGATCCGAATCTTACTTGCCATTGCTGCATACCATGACTACGAAATCTGGCAAATGGATGTTAAGACCGCCTTTCTAAATGGTAATTTAGAAGAGTGCGTGTACATGACTCAGCCAGAGGGTTTCGTAGATAGTGGGAGCAGCGGAAAGGTATGCAAGCTGCTTAAATCCATTTATAGGTTAAAACAAGCATCGCGGAGTTGGAACATCTGTTTTGATGTTGTAGTCAAAGAGTTTGACTTCATCAAAAATATAGATGAACCTTGTATCTATAAGAAGGTAGCAGAGGGTAAGGTTGTCTTCCTCGTATTGTACGTGGATGACATACTCTTGATAGGAAATGATATTCCTATGCTGCAATCAGTCAAGCTCTTCTTATCATAGAGATTCTCAATGAAAGATCTAGGTGATGCCTCCTGCATACTGGGAATTATAATCTATAGAGATAGATCTAAACGGATACTGGGATTGTCCCAATCCGGGTACATTGACACCATACTAAAGAGGTTTAGTATGGAAGAATCCAAGCGTGGGAACCAACCCACAACCTCTGGACTCACTCTCTCCAAAGAGATGTCTCCCAAGACTGATTTGGAAAGAGCTCGCATGCAAGGGATACCCTATGCTTCGGCAGTAGGCTCTATCATGTATGCGATGCTATGTACCAGACCCGATGTAGCATACTCACTAAGTGTAGTGAGTCGGTATCAAGCAGATCCAGGAGAGAGTCATTGGACAGCAGTGAAGAACATTCTCAAGTACTTGCGAAGGACTAAGGAGATGTTCTTGGTGTATGGTAATGGAGAACTCCAAGTGGAGTCCTTTACCGATTCCAGCTTCCAAAGTGATAAGGACGACTCTAAGTCGCATTCGGGTTTTGTCTTCACCCTCAATGGAGGGGCGGTATGTTGGAAGAGTTCCAAACAGGATACCGTTGCAGACTCAACGATGGAGGCTGAATACATCGCTGCCAACGATGCTGCCAAAGAGGCTGTCTGGATCAAGAAGTTCATTAATGAACTTGGTGTGGTTCCATCCATTGAGCATCCAATACCTCTGTATTGCGATAACAATGGAGCTGTGGCGTTAGCCAAGGAACCCAGATCCCATCAAAAGTCCAGACATATTCTGAGGCGGTATCACCTGATCAGGGAGATAGTTGATTGCCGGGAGATCGAGGTCAGGAGAGTAGATACGAAGGACAACACTGCGGATCCATTCACGAAGGCTATTCCCCAGATACAGTTTGAGAGATTATTCGGGATGCTAGGTATGCGATACTACAGCAGCTGGCCTTAGTGCAAGTAGGAGATTGTTAGTTATGTATATGCCCTAGAGGCCATTGTTGTACATATGATGTATATTATAATGGATGCTTGGTTATATATAGAGATGACTTTCTTGCTCGTCATGATAGTATGCTATTTGGTTTCACTTTATCTTAACATGTTGACTTGTATTGGTTTACTGTTTTACTCTCACATGTTGATAAAGCCCTTAGGACTTGTACTCGACTACTGGGACTATGATGAGATCATACTAGTGGGGCCATGGTGGTCGATGAGTACATCCAATAACTGTTCCTAGTCGAGGGTATATCGAGACAGGGCATCGATACACCAGAGTAGACTAGCGTATACGCATCTTGACCCATATGATGGGTGATGGATGATCCCATATCCATCGATGTTAGACATCAGAGATGACACTGGACGGACTCGCCGAGAACTCCCAGATGGTGATATACCACACGTCAGATGGCAGTTCTCCGGTGACATAGGTACAGGGTAGTCTGAAGACCCGAGATCGTCATAGAGTCTTGTGTGATTCCCACTGTGCTTTGATTTCCACCTTACCACGTCCAAGAGGGCGTGCAAAACGGTGGCTTTTGGGTACAGTCCCGAGTCACATGGAGGCAATGAGCGATAGGAGGGGATTCGTCTCTCCCGGTATAGGGAGTTGATGTTGTGCTGTGTTCGATTGGCTATAACTGGAAGTCCCTAGCCAGGGCTTATATAGAGATTTACTGGTAAGTGTTACTAGTAGTTTCTCTACCCGTTATGAGCCACACATCGACACGACTTATCGGTTACTGGGGTCTGACGTATACCACCCCTAGACTTGATATGCGACATATCAGACGAACAGACCGGACTGTACGGGAGTGTTACTGGTTGGATTCACAGGAGAACGCACAGGCTAGCTTGTTGATCTTCTGATCGCTCAATACCTGGGTGGCTGTTACGTTTAGCTGACCGCTTGCAGCTTGTGGGTGTTTGATATGATCATCACCTGCTACCGGCGTATTGACGATTCTTTAGAGTCCTACACAAAGGTTTCTTGGCTCAGGCGAAACGGAGTAGTGGCGCATATATGATATGTGCAGGAACGAGAATAATGCGATATGGGATACCGTATTATATTCTCGCGATATATGGATATGAACCGGGTCATCGGATCAAGTGTTGATTCGATGAATCGGTACATGATATATTAGTCGGTAATATTCGATATAGCCGGATCGTCGAATCAAGTGTTGATTCGATGATTTAATGTATAATAATATATATGATATATTGTATTACATTATCTAATATTGGCTCGCTTTATTTTTTCATTTTCTCAGTGGATGATACATTGATATATATGCGATATATGTTAATTGTATTATTTTCTTTTGTTGCAAATATATAATATATATGTGATATATATTATTGTGACATGTTATGATTAATTGTTAAACATGTTTAAGGATGATTAATTGAGTTTAAAGTTTGATTAGGGTTAGTAGCTTCATGCACCTTCTAGAAGCTTTTTCTTTTGACATTCTTAAGATCTTTATGGATGACACATTCTTTAACTCAACCAAACCCTAACTCTAGTTATTTCTCTACTAAATCCTAGCCACTCATCCTTGACCATGGTTTACAATTCAATCATATGATTATATTCTATTCATCACAAAAGAAAAAGGATTATTCTTTTTCCATTATCTTCTTCTTCTCTCTTGAAAGAAAAGCTTGCCAGATTTTCTTAAGTGATGAAATAATATAAGAAAATGATATAAAAAGAAAGCAAAATTACTACTCTCTCATCCTCATCTCATCTAGCCCATGGGATTAGTATGTTCTCTTCTTTAAGAGTGAGAAAGCTTGAGTTGTAGCAACTTCAAGGTAGATCATCGGAGATTTGGAATACGACAAGCTAGAATGGATCGTTCGAGTCGTGGAGCCTCTCATGAGTCCGGGAGATCGTGGATCGCGGCAAAGGGAGTTCTACTCGGAGCTTGTGAAGTGAAGGAGCGGACTACAAAGGTTGTAATCCCTCACACTTAGATAAAAGTTATCTTATTGCATGTTTAACCCTAATAATCTAGCAAAGATCCCGGCTTTGGGTTGTTTGGCACGTCTAAAATTTAATCCGGGCATGTTTGATGCCTTATGAACCTTCACAAGAGTGCCTAGGATCCCTACACAAATATCCTAAGGTTAACAAGAATCATTAATGCTAAAGCATGAGTCATATAAACCTAGTCATCATGTAATTAATGCAAAAAAAGGTTCGTGAACCTAGTCACCATTCTAGAAGCTTCTAGAAGCATGACTCACCCTCACGACTCACCAGAGTGACGGAAAGATAAATCCGCATAACCGAATGTTAAATACGAAAACTAGAAACTGGCAACTTCCAAAAGTGATCCTGAAACGAATTTCAGGATAACCCCGTATCAGTATAAACATACCCACATTTGTATTACGACCGAATACAAATGTAATTGAGACAAAGATATTATATCTACACAGTATAATACTGGGTTCCGGCTTAAACCAAAGCCTTCCAGTATTATCTGCCCGAAAAACGACACGTGCGAAAACGCACGTGCTTTTTTCGAACCTTGCCATAAACCCATACGGCCTCTACAACGTTTCGCCCGAACATGGGAAAGTGTCTGTGGGGGACTCTAATGACTCATCAATACACTGGCACTGGGTATAACCACTAGCACGTTAGAGGTACAAGCTGCACGTAACGTTTTGCCTATGTATTGATTGGAAGGGAAGCTGACTAGTGAACTCATCTATAAACCCTACTGAGCCTGACAGTGACAATGTATATACAGTTCGGTCCATTCATCTAAAGAGTATCGCATATCGAGTCTATGGGGGTGGATAAAGTCAGACCCCTAACAACGCGATAAATCGTGTCGGCATGAAGCCCATCACCACCTAAGAAACTACTGATCCAAATCAGTAATTCTCTACTACCTCGGCCGAGGGTTTCTAGTGATGGCCACCCGTGCATTGCGCGACATCAACCCCCAATACCGGGAGAGACGAATCCCCGAGATCCGCTCATTTGCCTCCAATGTGGCTCGGGACTGTACCCAAAATATACCTGTTTGCACGTCTCCTTTGAGCGTGGTAGGGTATAAATCAAAGCACAGTGGGAACTCACATGAGACAAACGACGATCTCAGGTCGATGAACTAACCTGTACACATGTCACCAGGGAATTGCTATCTGAAGATATGTATAATACCAACTAGCAGATTCCCGGCGAGTCCTGTCCGGTGTACTCATAACCTAATGAGCACCTGTATATATCTTAGGTGATCCAACTGACATCAGTGGCTTGTGAGACTGGCCACCGCCCCTCGTCGGGGTCTCGACTGTATACACTAGTCTACTCTGGAGTGTCGATGCCCTGTCTCGAAACTCCCACGACTAGGGACTCTTTAAGGATGTGCTTATAGACCCTAGCTCCTACGTATATGATCACCATCATACTGCTGGCTGTCAAGCAGAATCCTATGGGCTCTATCAATTAAGCAATAGCATGTATATGATGATAAAGACAAACCAGATAGCATACTATCATCTTGAGCAAGGCTGTCATATCGGTATAGGTCCTGCCTCAATCATTGCAATCACGTACCTGCGATCCAATAATTGACATTGAGGGCACTATCTCCAACATCCCGCAGTGGCTGCACCGTCTTAGAGAATTCCTTACCGATGGTCATGACCTTCTCAACAAAGGTCATTCCGTCCTCGACTGTACGCGGGTGAAAAATCACAACCTGAGCATCTCGCTGACTTGGCTCCACAGTGGAAGTATCGACCAGCCGCATGATCCGTGGAAAATTGCAAGTTTAATAGAAATGGGGCCGCTTGTGCATTCCAAAAGCACCAAGCACATGCAGCTCGAGCCATGAAGTAAAATAATGCATCGGAAGTTCACGGGCTGCACCCCCGGTTGAGTAGTGTTGGCAGCCAAACTAAGGCCGTGATACAAATGAGCCAGCCCAGCAATCCCAACAGCGACCTGTCTCCCTTCAACCATCCGATGAGCCGGGTAGAAGACATACGACCTTATGTAGTGAGGGTGCATGGGAAGCGTGAACCAGCTTAACCACAAACCGATGAACCCTAGAAAGAATGCTTCTTCATCTATGTCCTGAGCGGAAATTTCTGAAAAAGGGAAGACCACGACGTTTGGAAGGAAGAAACTCTTTTGATCGGCTTCCGTTATCGGACGGCTATCCAAGCCAAAACCGAAAGGATCATCAAGTTTGGCAAACCTTTCACCTTGTCGCGATAAAGCTTATGGGCGGAGAAAACGGGCGATAAAGTCCGCAAAGCTAACCCCATGGCTTCCAGATTCAAGAAATAGGCCCTTGTAAATGTTTAGCACCTTGATCAAGCTGGGAAAACGGTGCTGAATGGCATTCTCTGGGGTTATATCCATCATCACCAGTTGGGTAGCGAAAATATACTCGTCAGGGGAAAGATCTCCTCATAATGCTCCCCTCTGATAGGAAAGCCGGAGATATCCGCAAACTCCTCTTAAGAGATGGAAACTTCCCGATCTAGCATAAAGAAGGTGTGAGTTGGAACGTTCCATTGTTCCAAAAATTCTTTGACCCACCATGCTGGAGGTGTGGAATACTGGAACAGAGAAGCATAGATCGCGGTGTACAACCCGAGCCTCAACAGCTCTGACTTCTTTGCCGATAAGATGTATCGGGCCCACTACAGATATCCAGCTGATTGATGGGGAGTCAAGCCTATATTGTATGGCTGTCCCCAAGGGCGCTACTCACCCTGGCATATACGCCGCCCTAGAATGTCCAAAGCCATGGGCGATTGTACTGGTATTGCAGCCATAGATGGCTGAAGGCAACCCTCTGAAGTCCAATTAACCACCTCCACGGCATAGTTCACCGGGGGTACGTCAGCATAATGAATCGCCAAAATGGGCTCTGAAGGTGTTGTGCATGAGAACCTGCACCGACCCATGATGATCTGGTTGTACCATGTTCCCCATAAATGGAGATTCTTCCGCTCTGGGTCGTGATCCTTGATCAGTGCGAAAACTTCTCGCTCTACAGGCACTGCAGGGAACCCGCTTTCTGAACGGACAAAGGGAAACGAAGTATCAAAAGACACGGTACCTGCGTGAAAGAGAACAAAGTTAGCCGTCAATGCTACAAGTCAAGTTCTGACACTGGGTACTTTAAATTTGTATTGCACTGCAATGCAGTGGGAAGGGACCCGAGGGGGACCCACATAATCCAAACGATAACCCATCATTAAAAAAACAATCTCATCAAATGTGGAAATCCTCAAAATATTCTCATTTAATGAGGGCTCTCGGGTCAAGGAGTAAATCTCCCATTGAGAGCAGCGCTCTACAACAGAGTGACATCTGTCAACTCTGATGATGAAAGGAATAAAATTCCTCACAAATCTTGAAGAGCCATGCTCTGTAAAATGATGGAATAACCCATCAGAAAATTTAAAGCAAAGCTTTTTAATGAATCAAAAATTCCGAGCTCTTCAAGATCTATGAACAAACTCTATGAGTTTTCGTGAAAGATTAACAAATCTATATTTTGAAAAGAGTAAAACTCTGTTAATGGGTAAAGAAACCCTAAAAAAGATCTCTTTAGATCCATGAAGAGCAAAGCTTTATTGAGAAACCCTAAAAATCTATATGATTTGAAAAGAACAAAGCTCTGTTAATGGGTGAAACCCTAGAAAGATTTAATCTTTACCTAAATTTTTGACAGAGTGTTGTCCCTAAGAAAATTCTTAAGAAGAAGAGTTGTGCTCTGAAGGAGAAATAATTCTCAGAAAAAAGTAAGAAGATGAACAGAGATTATCTCAAAGGGCCAAGGGTCCTATTTATAGGCACTGAGAGCCGTTTCAACTTCTAAATTGATCTAAGGGCGCAGATGCTGCCACTGCTGCACTCATGTGTGAGCCACGTGAGCACAACGGTGGGGGGCATTTGTTTCCCCCAATCAGAGCAAAGCTCTGTTCAAATTTTCAAAATTTGAAATGAAGCAGCGCTTCATAGAAGCGCTAACAAGCAGCACTCACGTGCAAAGCACGGGAGCGCCGGCGCTAAGAGAGCCGGCGCTAAGAGCGTCAGCGCTCTGAAGCAAGAGCGTAAGCGCTAGCGCTAAGTGTGCTACACTCTAAGCAGTGCACCACGTGCAAAGCATGAGAGCGCTAGCGCTGGAACTAAATGTTCCCAAACGTTGGATCAAAGATCCAATGAACATGATTAAAAATCATCAATTTACCAGAATAAAATTCTGTTGAGAAAACATTCTTCAGAATCTTTCCAAACAAAAAGATTTTGCTCTGAAAATCAGAGCACTGTCGGATCAATGATCCAATGGTGATTAAAAATCACTAAAATACAGAATAAATTCTGTGTGGGGAAAGATTTCCCAATCTTGTTAAAACAAGAAGATTGCCTTCTGTAAATCAAAAGCCCTAGCATCAAAGATCCAACGGTGGAGAAATCCCCAAATCAATTAGAGAAAAGATCTTTTCAACTGATTCAACAAATCAGCTTGCCCTATATAAAGGCCCCAAGACTTCAAGTCTGATATAGAGGAACCCCCCATAAACTTTGAGAAAATTCAAAGACGAAGAGCAAGCTCTCAGAAGAAGAAGAAGAAGATTTTCTTCAAGGTAAAAGAAGAGAGAACAGAGAGATCATCTCATATAAAAAGAATAATTTACTTCTTTTTCTAAGATCATAGATCTATAAGACCAAGGTCTTTTACAATAGAAATCAAAGTATCTCATCATAAAAAATAAGGGGAAGAACTTAATCTTCTTCAGATCATAGATCTATAAGACAAATTGTCTTTCAGAGATTATAATATCTCATTATAAAAAGGGAAGAATAATTCAATTCTCTTAGGATAACAGATCCAAAAAGGCAAAGCCTTTCACAAAAAATCTAAGAGGTTGAAACATCTCCTATAAAAATAATAAGAACTTTGTTCTTAGATCCATGAGACAAAATCTCTTATAAGAGAGAGAATTTAATTCTCAGGACGCAAAACTACCTAAAAAGAGCCATAGCTCTCCAATCAAAAGAAGCGCTTCAGCGCTCCCAAATTAACGCATAGCGTTGCAGAGCTTTAGCGCTCCAAACATCACCAGAAGCGCAATTCGCTCATTGACTGGCGCTTGTTGGGTTTACCTAGCACCTCATCAAGGGTTTAGAAGTATCACATATGCCAAAATCAAATTTTGAAGGTGCTAAGTGAACTTGACAAGAATCATAATTAGAAATTTAGGGTTTCATTTGACTAAGCATCACATGCAAAAGAAAAATTATCACTAAGGGTAGAGATTACAGCCTTTGTAGACCTCCCTTGGTGACTTATTGGCACTTTGAGAGTTTGGAACGGATCGATGGAAGCCTTCCTTGTCCATGAAGATCCACCCGAAGTCCCTTTGCCCAAAGCTCTTTGCTTTACTTGATATGTGAATGAAGTAGAGCAAACACCCTACACAAATGGGCTAGATGTGTGTAGTATGATGATGTGGTTTGTATTCTATAATCAAAACCTTTTCTTTTTATCAACTTCACTCAAAGAAAATTTCAAGAGAGGAAGAAGAAGATGGTAGCTAAGCTTGAGCTCAAAAGATAATGATATGAATGAATAATTGAGATGAGAAAGAATAATCTATATTAATCCGTCTCACTTCAACCATCGTTAGTAATTATCTAGATGTTTTCTTATTGAGTTAATTTCCAAAAGAGAATTAACTCATGGTTAAAAGAATGGTAAAGTTTAGTCAAAGATGATAAACATTAACCATGAGTGAATTATCCTTTCAATTAACTCAAAAAGATAAATATATATATAATTACTACAATATGAGTCTTGCATTGCCACCAAATATGTATCAACAACCATGATATAATGTATGTATGTGTCCATGCACATCATCATGTGCATACATACATGCATACAAAAATAGAAAAAAAGGGTTTAATTAAAGAATTAATCTAAAAGTCATTTGTTAAATCAACACTTGATTTTGCAAACCGTTCATATCACATACGACCCGACCAATAGAAAATGCCCGATTAATATACGGTATCACATATCCGAATTTAATCGGGTCCCCGCGCATATCTTATATGCACACCACATCTTTTCGCCAGAGCCAGGAAACTTCATTGTGGGACTCTAAGACCCGTCAATACGCCGGCAGTAGGTGATGATCATATCAAACACCTATAAGCCGCAAGCGGTCAGCTAAACGTAACGGCCACCCGGGTATTGAGCGATCAGAAGAAAACCAGCGAAGCTGTCAAAACTCCCGTCGAGCCAACTGACAACACTTACCATACAGTCCGATCTCCTCGTCAGATATGTTGCATATCGAGTCTAGGGATGGAATCGTCGACCCCAATAACTCAATAAGTCATGCTGGTGTATGGCTCATAACAGATCGAGAAACTACTGATAACTCTTATCAGTAAATCTCAGTAGCCCTGGCCAGGGACTTCCTGTTATAGCCAATCGAGCATAGCACAACATCAACTCCCGATACCGGGAGAGACGAAACCCCTCCTATCGCTCATCGCCTCCATGTGCCTCGGGACTGTACCCAAAGTCCACCTGTTTGCACGACTCAGTAGAGCCATGGTAGGATGGATATCAAAGTACGGTGGGAGGACACACAAGTCTCTATGACGATCTTGGGTCTACAGACTAACATGTACCAGTGTCACCTGAGAACTGCTATCCGACGATAGATATAATACCACATAGGAGTTCTCTATGAGTCCGTTCATTGTACCCAGTCTCCACTGAGCACCCGCATACAATCTTTGGTGTCACCTCACCAGATGGATATGGGATCATCCATCGCCCATCATATGGGACAAGAATAGTATATGGTAGTATACTCTGGAATATCGATGCCCCGTCTCCATACACCCACGACTAGGAACAGTTCAAGGATATGCTTATAAACTATACATGCCCCACTAGTATGATCCGCATCATAGTCACAGTGGTCAAGCAAATATCCTAAGGGCTTTATCAACATGTGCAAATGAATAAAAGCATGATCAAATCAACATGTCAAGATAAAGTAAACCAGATAGCATACTATCATGTTGAGGGAGAAAGTCATCTCAATCCATATATACATGTCCAAGCATCCACTATACATATAATGGCCTCTAGGGCATACATATATCTAACAATCTCCCACTTGCAATAAGGCCAGTTATTGGCGTATCTCATACCCAACATCTTAAAAAGTTGCTCATGCTGCGGCAGTGGAAGGGCCTTGGTGAGTGGATCCGCTATGTTATCCTTTATATCTACTCTCCGAATCTCGATCTCCTGGCGATCTACTATCTCCCGGATCAAATGATATCGTCTCAGGATGTGTCTGGATTTCTGATGGGACCTCGGTTCTTTGGCTAATGCCATAGCTCCATTATTATCATAATACAATGGTATTGGATCAACAATGGTTGGAACTACTCCTAGTTCCACGATGAACTTCCTCATCCAGACGACTTCCTTAGAAACCTCATTTGCAGCAATATACTCAGCTTCCATCGTAGAGTCTGCAACGGTATCCTGTTTGGAACTCTTCTAACTAACCGCCCCTCCGTTGAGGATAAATACAAACCCTGAGATAGATTTGCTGTCATCCTTATCACTTTGGAAGCTGGAATCGGTAAAGGTGTTAGTTATATGTATGCCCTAGAGGCCAGTACTGTACATAGGATGTATATTGTAGTGGATGCTGGGACATATATAGGGATGACTTTCTTCCTCGACATGATAATATGCTATCTGGTTACTCTTTACCTTAACGTGTACACTGATTGTCTCTCTGTTACATGTTGGTAAAGCTCTTAGGATGTGTACTTGACTACCTGGACTATGATGCGGATCATACTAGTGGGGACATGATAGTCCATAAGTGCATCCTTCAAGGTCCCTAGTCGTGGGTGTATCGAGACGGGGCATCGATATACCAGTGTAGACTAGCGTATACCTTCTCGACCCATGTAGATGGACGATGGATGATCCCATATCCATTGGTGTTTGACATCAGAGATGATATACGTGTGCTCAGTGTAGACTGGGTACACTGGACGGACTCGCCGAGAACTCCCAGATGGTATTATACCTTACGTCAGATGGCAGTTCTCTGGTGACACTGGTACAGGTTAGTCTGTAGACCCGAGATCGTCATAGAGTCTTGTGTGATTCCCACTGTGCTTTGATTTCCACCATACCACGTCCAAGAGGGCGTGCAAAACGGTGGTTTTTGGGTACAATCCCGAATCACATGGAGGCAATGAGCGATAGGAGGGGATTCGTCTCTCCCGGTATAGGGAGTTGATGTTGCGCTGTGTTCGATTGGCTATAACCGAAAATCCCTGGCCAGGGTTGCTGAGATTTACTGGTAAGTGTTATCAGTAGTATCTCGAATTGTTATAGACCACATATCGACACGACTTATCAAGCTTCTGGGGTCTGACGTTTACCACCCCTAGGCGAGATATGCGACATATCAGACGAACAGACCGGACTGTGCGGTAAGTGTTACTGGTTGGATTCACAGGAGTGTGAGCAAGCTTGTTCGTTGATCTTCTGATCGCTCAATACCCGGGTGGCCGTTACGTTTAGCAGACCGCTTGCGGCTTGTGGGTGTTTGATATGATCATCACCTGCTGCCGGCGTATTGACGAGTCTTCAGAGTCCTACACAGAGGTTTCCTGGCTCAAGCGAAACGAAATAGGGGCGCATATGGGATATGTGCGGAACCAAGAATAATTCAGTATGTGATACTATATTCTATTCTCGCGATATGTATCATTGGACGGTTATATGAGATATAACCGGGTTACCGAATCAAGTGTTGATTCGATATATTGATACACTAGATATTAGTCGGTTATATGCAATATGACCGGATCATTAAATCAAGTGTTGATTTAATGATATAATGTATAATTATATATTGGATATATTAATTTATATTGACTAGTATTGTTCACTTAAGATTGATTTTCTCACTTGATGTGCACAAGTTGTATATGTGATATATTTTTGTGCACTAGATTGTATCATGTTTGATGATACATGCAAACTTGGGTATGTGTATAATTTACACCATGTTTAGTTAATGGATAGGGTTTAGGGTTTTATTTTCTTTATTCATTTTGTAAAAACAAAATGGTGCTTTTCTTTATTATTTGGCTTAAAGCTTCATGAATCTTCATAGCATCTTTGAAAAGTCTAATCCATTTTGTCTTATCCTTAAACCTAACCATTACCTAAACTATGGTTTGCTCTCAACATGAGTTAACTTACCCATGGTTGCATTATGATAACCTTCACTTGAATTTTCTTTTTGAATGAATTCATTTTTCATTTCCTTCTTCTTCTTCTTCATGATGAGAAGAAAGTTTTTCTTGAAAATTCCAATTGATGAAATCAAGTGAGAAATCCAAATCCAAAGTGAACCCACTTCCTATTTCTTCATCCTCTACCACTTGTCATATTGTATAGGGTGTTTTCTTCATAAGGTTTGTGACCAAGTGAAGATGGAACTTGAGTTAGAGTCGCCTCGACGTAGATCATCTTCGGCACCGAAGTCAACGACCTAACCCGATCATTTCTCCGACGAAACCATCGCCAGAGTCCGGGATCCCGATGATCGCAGCGGAGGGACGTCAACACGGAGCTAAAGAAGTGGAGGACCAGATCTACAAAGGTTGTATTTCCTTTCACTTAGTAGCAAAGTTGTTTGAATTAGGGTTTCTCGGCACATGTAAAATTTGAATTTGGCATGGTTGATGCCTTGTGGAACCTCTTGAGTGTGCCTAGGAACCCTACAGTGGTATCAGAGCCTAGCTAGAGCTTTAGGCAAACTAAAGACGAAGTTAGAAATCCGATCGAACCCGAAACCCTAATCGGACACCCTTCTCTGTAAATTTTTTCAAAAGTGTGATTTTTGTGAATTAAAAATACTCAGAAAAATTAGCAGGGTTTTCTAGGAGTTACTGTGCAACACGTGTCCCTAACACCTCTAAAGCGCCGCGGAACCGCGGCCTTACCCTGCTATTGGCAGCGGTTCCGCGGCCGTATGTAAAGATTAGGTACTCAGTTTTGCAAAGTAACCTGCATTTGTGATTCCTGATTCTTCTGGAAATTTTTAATTATACTCAAGAGTTGAGTTATCTGGTGTGTATTGGGGACTCGTTAATTTGATCGGATATTTTAACTTTGTTTATGTGTTTTCCGGATAATTTTAGAACATGTTAAAAAGCTCGACCGGATATAAATACCCACTTTTTCCCACGCCGGGAAATTTCTAAATGTTGGATTTTTCCGTAGTTTAATAACGTTCTAAGTAGTGCAAGTAACGCGATGGTCCCTCTAGAAGACAACAAACCTTAACTCGATTATGTGACCGTCTTGAACTGCCCTTTGAACTTTCGGGTTTAGGGCAGTACGGCGTGCCACATGTGAGGCGTTGGCTTGACCCTTCTACGGCTGGACCGTTGGTACTGTAGCATGAAGTGGATGTTTTTAAACTTATTTCATGTGTTGAGCTGTTTCGGGAAAACTTGGGTGTTTGATTGTTCGATCGGAAAGTTTAACATTTTCTATTTATCTGGAATGTGATACAATATCTGGAATCCACAAGTAAGTTATGAGATAACTGAATGAATGTTATTAATCTAGCAGTTTAGTCTCACTTGATCGGTTGCCACGGGATTTTGATGTGATCAAAAGTCCGTCGCAATCACGTTGCTTACACGGATACTCGCCGGTAAACTTAATAGATAGCCACGCCCTATAGCCCCGACCAAGTGACTGTAGGAGAACCCCGTCGCCAAAAGCATCCGTTTGGGTGCTCGCGGCAGCGGTGTTCCGCCTTAGTGCACTTCGTCGACGGTATCGGGGGTGCGGCCGTCTACTGAAGTTTGCGACAAGCATTCGTCCTGGATGCCGGGAATCTTGTTGAATTGCCCGACTTTATATTGAAAAGAGTTTTCGATAATGAGAGTAAAATACGGGGTTTATAATTGTTAGGCATGCGATGTCTAAGGAATTCATTTGGTTAGACATGCGATGTCTAAAGGGGTTGCGGATTCCAATTGTTGTAGTTTTACACTTTCTTTTCTGCGACCGTAAGTGTAATATGTGATATCGCCGGTTTCGTTGCTATATGTCAACGACAATTGGGATGCGCATATTTACTTACGTTGATGACATGTGATGTTATGTGTTGCTGGATATGTTATATTGGATCGTCGCGTTTTGAATAGCCGGGGGTTTTATGTGAGATGAGAGTTTTTATTTTCATTCATGTAAAATTAATTGTATGTAATATTCTTTTATTGGGGCACTTCCGGGTTGAGGTTGATGTCACCATTTGTATATTATTTACTTTTCCGCACTAGGATAGACCCAAGGAGGAGAGCACAAGTAACCGGGTTCTAGAGTCCAGTGGGAGACCAACTCGAGGAGTCGAGTCCGGGTCTCCTAACTCTAGAATTGGTAGGGTTGCTTGCCGCTCTAGTAGGGGTCTAGGGGTGTGGGTTTGGCTATTCATCGCGACCGTGGAATCCGTGTTTTATAGTGGCTCAAAATAAAACACGGACGTCCTAGTATATCCAATGTTTCATATGTTTCTTCTGCTGCGATATCTGTGATGTGATCATTTGATATGTGATGATAGATACTGTATATGATATATATGATATATTATATAGTTGATACTTTTTTTTACACCCGCGCTAGCCCTGCCCCGCTCTTCCATTAGTTACCTAACCTAACGGTGCACGAGGGGACATCGAGGCAAATGCGGATGGCATAAGTGTACGTCGTATTTATCTGTGATGTTTAGGTGACTTAAATGATGGGACTTCATTAATATGATTAATGAAAATAAAAGAAACCTAAAAGATGTTGTTGAATCGAATTTTCAAAAACAGGTAGCTACAGTTCTTGTTTTGCATCGTGGTGTTCCTTGTAGAACATCCTGCGCCTTATTCGATAAGGAAAGGGCCGAGATCCCTTCACCGGGAGGGACCCCTTTAGCAATAACTGGCAGATGCTACAACCCTCGGTTTGCATTTTGATTGCTTCTATAGTTTTTGCTTTGCACAGAGGTATATTTAATATATCCTGCACCTTATTCGATGAGGAAAGGGCCGACGATCCCTTCACCGGGAGTGACCCCTTTAGCAAAACTAGAAAAGTCTTAAAAACACTCCATTTTAAAATCATTTGATTCTACAACGATATCAAGTTCATTACGCAATAGGTTTTCAGAAAAACCTGTCGTAGCCTTCCGTCATTTCAGATAAGTAGTAGTTAGTATTCGTGTTACGTTTGTTGGCCTGCGTCAAGGCGTAGTGTGCGGTAGCTAACTAGTATTTATCTGTTTATGCATATGATGCAGATTGGATTAGGGTAGTCGTGCGACTTTGTTGGCCTGCGTCAAGGGTCGTGCAGGTGGGTTTAATTCAATCAGGAAATGACGGGTTGAACTTGACTAGCGCACTATGGTTTGTTAGCCTACGTCAAGGTCATAGGACGCTAGGGGCAAAATTATCGGGAATTTCAAATGTTGAAATTTGCAATGAGATTGCATACCTTCTATGAGATAGCTGGATCCCGATACCCGCTGCGAATAATTGTTACTCCTGGGAGAGTTTTACACATTACAACTAGCCGATCAAGTAGGTGTCTAAAAATGTGTCAACGGGGTTACGCCTCTGGGAAAACGAGGTTTACATTAATTAGGTCCGTGCGAAAGTATGGGGAACCTCCCTCAAAGTACCGACACTGGCCTGGCTGAAAGATTGGCGAACTTATAGCGTGTAATTAATCCCGGCTAGTCTTTCCTTTTAGATTTGATAAAAACAGTGGGAGCCATCCTGATTAGATAAAATAATAACCAATCTGATCTTGCAAGAGCGCACGCAGAGTGTTTTCTTCTCTCTCTCTCCAGGTAGCGACCATGTCATGCCTTAATCAAGATAATAATACGGATGTATTGACCGAACCCGCTTGTTATACTGAGTCGGGGAACGTTGGTCCCACTCCAACTTATAATTGTTATAAGACCGAGCAGGAAATAGGGGAATTACCAGAATTCCCGTGCCACCCAAATGAAGAAAGTGCATGATGATGCATCATCTTCGGGTGTGTTCATTACAGAGAACTGTTTCTCAATATCCTTTACGTCCTGGGTATTTGATACCGGATCAGGATCCCACATATGTAATATATTACATGGGCTACAGAAAGGTAAAGAACTGAGAAAGGGTGATAAGTTTCATGAGACAGAAAACGGTGCAAGTGTTGCAGCCAAATCTGTTGGTCACTGTCACCCTGTATTACCTGAATACAATAATTCTGAACAAATGTTATTAGATACCGAACATGATATACAAAATCATATCAGTCTCTTTATTAGTAAAGAAAGGATATAATTTTGTATTGTTGGATAATGTTTTGAACATTTCCTATAATCAAGAGTTGATCGGTTCAGGCACGTTATCTAAAAGCATTAATGTTCTAAATCAAACTACAGTTCTTAGTATACAGAACACACATAAGAGGAAGAGTTCAGAAATGAACGAATCCTTCTTGAGGCATTGTAGACTAGGTCATATCAATGCGACCCGACTAGCTGAAGTTACATTAAGATGCGTATTTAAATTAGTTTGAATTTACATCTTGTGAAACTTGCCGGTCATGTCACAGAGATAAGATGACCATAGCTCTGTTTTTAGGAAGCAGAGAAAGAGTTAGTGAACTCTTAGGATGATACATGTTGATATATGAAGGTCCCCTGTCTACACATGCCAAGACTGGTTCTTTGTACTTCATTACATTCTCTGATAATCTCTCAAGGTTCAGACATATGTTCCTGTTGAAACATAAGTCTGAAGCTTTTGAGATATTCACAGAATATAAGTTAGAAGTAGAGAACCAAAAACATGTATGAGTATTATGTCCTTTGATGAAATCAAGGAGGAGAATACTTGAGCATGGAATTCCTGGACTATTCTAAAGGAGAATGAGATTCTCTCTCGGCATTACTCCTTCGTAAACACCATAGCACGATGGTATATCGGGGCGGAGCAATAGCACCCTATGTGATATGGTGTGCTCTATGATGAGTACTACTGAGTTTCCTATTTCCTTTTAGGGAGTAATGCACTTATGAAGATGCATACTTATTGAATAGGGTTCCAATCAAATCAGTTGCCTACCACTTCATATGAGATATGGAAAGAGAAAAGACCATATCTTATGTTTGTTAAGATTTGGAGTTGTCCAGCCTATGTCTAAAAAGCATAATCCGGACAAGATCGAGGCAAAGTCAGTTCTGTATAAGTTTGTTGGATATCCCAAGCATGCGCATGGGAATATCTTCTACCTAACCGAGGAACAAAAATATTTTGTTTCTCAACATGCCACCTTTGTGAAAGGGAATTTCTTGTGAAGAAATTAGTGGACATGAGGTAAAACTGGAAAGAGTTCCAGCTATACAAACTGCAGCTGATGATTTGGTAGAACCAAAGGATTCAATAGCAACCAACGAACCTCAGCCTCTCCGCCGATCTAGTAGGGTTTCTCACCCACCTGAGAGATACTTTGGTTTCTCTATGACAGTGGGAGCGAGGATTGCATCATGAGATGATGACCCAACTAGTTTCGAGCTGTCCATCAGGAGTGGGACTCTGTAAGAATGGCTGGATACTTAGCAATCTGAGATGGAATCCATGTACACCAGCAAAGTATAGACTTTGGCTGCTATATCTGAAGGGTTAAATCTCCATCAGGAGCAAGTATATCTTGAGAAGATTACATGGTGTAGATGGAAAAGTTGAGACTTTCGAAGCTAGACGTGGATAATGATAAAACCTTTTCCAGTGGCTATGCTTAAGTCCATCCGGATCCTGCTTGCCATTGCTACATACCATGAATACGATATCTGTGTTAGTTATATGTATGCCCTAGAGGCCATTGCTGTACATACGATGTATATTGTGTAGGGTTCCGGGGCACAACAAGGGGTTGTCACAAGGCATCAACCATGCCAAACAAAAATTTTACATGTGCCGAAGAACCCTTCTACGGATCGTCGGCTAGAGTTTAGGCGAAAAAGAAGCAACTAGTTATCAACATAACTAATGAGAGAAGAAAATACAACCTTTGTAGTTTCTTTGCTCCACCTCCATAGCTCCAAGACGATGTCCCTCCGCTTCGGTCGTCGGATCCCGGACTCCGGTGATGGTTTCGTCGGAGAAATAATCGGGCTAAGTCGAAGACTACAATGCCGAAGAAGATCTACGTCGAAGCTTCTCAAACTTGAGCTCCGCCTTCACCAAGTCAAGAACTTATGAAGACAACACACTCTTCAACAAGGGCATGTTGTAGAGAATGAAGAAAGAGGAGATGGGTTGACTTTAGATTTTGTTTTCTCACTCATTTGATCATTTCACCATTGGAGGTTTCAAGCTTTCTTCTTCTTGATGAAGAAGAAGAAGAAGCATGAAGAAACATGAATGGACAAGAAGAATAATCTGAGAATGGTGTGAACCATTTTCCAATGGGAAAGAATAATATGATATGTATCATAATGGTAACCAAGGTTAGATGTAGAGATGGAACCATGGTTGGATGTATGGTTGGGTCAAAGTCAAGAACAAAATGGTGCATGCTTTAATGCTTTGTCAATTTTCATGAAGATAAAATAATAGCCACCATTTTATTCTTGCCCCCTCACTATTCGTTACAAATGAATGAATGGATAATTTGAAATAAAACCCTAACCATTATACAACCATGGTTTGATCCTTACATAAACTCAAGTTAGCACATATCAACAAACATGATACAATCAAGTGCATATGAAAGTATATCACATATACAATGTGCAAAACAAGTGAGAAAAACCATCTTAAGTGAACCAATATTAGTTAATGTAAAATAATATATCAAATATATAATTATACATTAAATCATTAAATCAACACTTGATTTAACGATCCGGTCATATCTCATATAACCGACTAATATGAATAGTAACAGATTGTCGAATCAACACTTGATCCGATAACCCGACTATGTCACATACAACCGATCAATATTAGTTAATGTAAAATAATATATCAAATATATAATTATACATTAAATCATTAAATCAACACTTGATTTAACGATCCGGTCATATCTCATATAACCGACTAACATGAATAGTAACAAATCATCGAATCAACACTTGATCCGATAACCCGGCTATATCACATATAACCGATCAATGTTACATATCACGAGAATGGAATACAGTATCACATACACGTATTATTCTCGATCTCGCACATATCTCATATGTGCTCCTCTTTCGTTTTGCTCGAGCCAGGGAAAACCTCTGTGTAGGACTCTAAAGACTCGTCAATATGCCGGTAGTAGGTGATGATCATATCAAACACCCACAAGCCGCAAGCGGTCTGCCAAACGTAACGGCCACCCGGGTATTGAGCGATCAGAAGATCGACGAGCTAGCCCGCTCACACTCCTGTGAATCCAACCAGTAACACTACCGTACAGTCCGGTCTGATCGTCTGATATGTCGCATATCTCGCCTAGGGGTGGTAAACGTCAGACCCCAATAGCTTGATAAGTCGTGTCGATATGAGGTCTATAACAACTCGAGAAACTACTGGTAACACTTACCAGTAAATCTCAACAACCCTGGCCAGGGATTTCCTGTTATAGCCAATCGAACACAGCGCAACATCAACTCCCTATACCGGGAGAGACGAATCCCCTCCTATCGCTCATTGCCTCCATGTGACTCGGGACTGTACCCAAAAACCACCGTTTTGCACGACCTCATGGACGTGGTAAGATGGAAATCAAAGCACAGTGGGAACCACACAAGACTCTATGACGATCTCGGGTCAACAGACTACTCTGTACCAGTGTCACCAGAGAACTGCCATCTGACGTGAGGTACAATACCATCTGGGAGTTCTCGGCGAGTCCGTCCAGTGTACCCAGTCTCTACTGAGCACCCGTATATCATCTCTGATGTCAAACACCAATGGATATGGGATCATCCATCGCCCATCTGTATGGGTCGAGAAGGTACACGCTAGTCTACTCTGGTATATCGATGCCCCGTCTCGATACACCCACGACTAGGGACTTTGAAGGATGTACTTATGGACTACCATGTCCCCACTAGTATGATCCGCATCATAGTCCAGGTAGTCAAGTACACATCCTAAGGGCTTTACCAACATGTAATAGAGAGACAATCAATGTACACGTTAAGGTAAAGGGTAACCAGATAGCATACTATCATGTCGAGCAAGAAAGTCCTCCCTATGTATGTCCCAGCATCCACTACAATATACATCGTATGTACAGTAATGGCCTCTAGGGCATACATATAACTAACAATCTCCCACTTGCACTAGGGCCATCTGTAGCAGTGGTTGTAGTATCTCATACTCAACCATCCCATAAAAGTCTCTCTCTGGGAATAGGCCTTCGTGAGTGGATCCGCCGTGTTATCCTCTGAGTCTGCTCTCCTTGCCTCGATCATCTTGGAGATCAACCATCTCCATGATCAGGTGATGCTGCCTTAGAATATGTCTGGATCACTGATGGGACCAGCGTTCCTTGGCATAAGCCACAACTCCATTGTCTCACAATGGTAGGAACATAGTTCATCTCATGAACCATTATACATCCAAACAGCCTCTATGGTAGCATCTTAAGTAGCGCTGTATCCTGCCTTTATCGTCTAGTATGTCACGGTATCTAACTTGGAACTCTTCCAACATACCGTCCCTTTACTGAGGGTAAAGACAATGCCTGCGACTGACATTCAGTCGTCTTTATCACTCTGGAACACTTCCAGTGATTCTCCCCAGGATCGATTGATACCATCTCACTACGACTAGTGAGTATCCTAACATCCAATTAGATCTATCTCATAGATCCAAAATCCAGGATTTAGTAGGTATCATTTTGATCCTATATGGAGAATCATTGTGATAAACGGAGATTGACCGAGCGTAGCATAGGAAACTCCTTTCCTATCAAGAGTATCTCATCCACGTACTCTACGAGGATCGTCACAATACTCCCTACTACCCTTTTGTTTATACAAGGTTCATCTACCATTTTGATGATGTTAAACTCTTTGACTAATTCATCAAAACAGATGTTCCAACTCCGCGATGCCTGCTTTATCACATAAAACATCTCGCACACGTTTCCGCTGCTCCCACTGTCTACGAAGCCCTCTGGCTGTGTACTTATAGACGCTCTCTTCCAAAACATCATTTAGAAAAGCAGTCATGACACCCAACCACCAGATATCGTAATCATGGAATGTAGCCGTGGCAAGTAGGATCTGGATGGATTTAAGCTTAGCTCCTTGGAAAAGGCTTTATCATGATCCATTCCTGGTCAATGATGCAAACCTTTAACAAGTCTAGCTTTGAAAGTCTCAACTTTTCCATCTACACCAAGTAATCTTCTCAAGATATACTTGCTCCTGATGGGGATTTAACCCTTCAGATATCGCAACAAAAGTCCATACTTTGTCGGTGTATAAGGATTCCATCTCAGATCGCTAAACATCCAGCCATTCTTACAGAGTCCCACTCCTGATGGCCAGCTCGAAACTAGTTGGGTCATCATCTCATGATGCAATCCTGGCTCCCACTGTCATAGAGAAACCGGAGTAACTCTCAGGTGGGTGAGGATCCCTACTAGATCGGCGGAGAGGCTGAGGTTCGTTGGTATTTACTGAATCCTTTGGTTGTACCAAATCATCTGCCGTCATTTGTATAGCTGGAACCTTTCCAGTTGTACATAACAGACCTTGCCTCGAGTTTGTCCGAACTTTGCTTTTAGACATAGGTCGGACAACCCCCAAATCTTAACTAGCTTAAGACATGGGCTCTTCCCTTTCCATATCACATATGAAATGGTAGGCAACTGATTTGATTCGAACCCTATTCAATAGGTATGCAACTTCTCAAGTGCATAACACCCCAAAGGAAATAGGTAACTCAGTAGTACTCATCATAGAGCGCACCTTATCATATAGGGTGTATCTGCTCCACCCCGATATACCATCGTGCTATGGTGTATTCGGAGGAGTAATGCTGAGAGAGAATCTCATTCTCCTTTAGAATAGTCCAGGAATTCCATGCTCAAGTATTCTCCTCCTTGATCTCATCAAAGGACATAATACTTATACCCATATTTTGGTTTTCTACTTCTAACTTATATTCTGTGAATATCTCAAAAGGTTCGGACTTGTGTTTCAACAGGAACATATGTCTGAATCTAAAGAGATCATCAGAGAACGTAATGAAGTATAAAGAACCATTCCAGGTATGTGTAGACAGGGGACCTACATATATCAACATGTATCATCCCAAGAGTTCATTAACTCTTTCTCTGTTTCCAATAAACAGAGCTGTGGTCATCTTATCTCTGTGAGATGACTGGCGAGTTTCACAAGATGTAAATTCAAACAAATTTAAATATGCATCTTTATGTAACTCCAGCCAGTCGGGTCGCATTGATATGACCAAGTCTACAATACCTCAAGAAGGATTCGTTCATTCCTGAACTCTTCCTCTTGTGTGTGTTCCGTATACTAAGAACTGTAGTTTGATTTAGAACATTAATGCTTTTAGATAACGTGCCTGAACCGATCAACTTTTGATATAGGAAATGTTCAAAACATTATCCAACAATACAAAATTTTATCATTTCTTTACTAATAAAGAGACTGATATGATTTTGTATATCAGGTTCGGTATCTAATAACATTTGTTCAGAATCAATGTATTCAGGTAATACAGGGTGACAGTGACCGACAGACTTGGCTGCAACACTTGCCCCGTTTTCTGCCTCATGAAACTTATCACCCGTTCTCAGTTTTTCTACCTTTTTGTAGCCCTATGTAACAGATTACATATCTGGGATCCTGATCCGGTATCACATACCCAGGATCGGGAGGATACTGAGAAACAGTTCTTTGTAATGAACACACCCGAAGATGATGCATCAACATGCACTCTCTTCGTTTGGGCGGCACGGGAAATCTGGTATTCCCCAATTTCCTGCTCTGCCTTATAACAATTATAAGTTGGAGCGGGACCAACGTTCCCCAGCTCAGTATAACAAGCGGGTTCGGTCAATAATCCGTATTATTATCTTGATTAAGGCGTGATATGGTCGCTACCCGGAGAGAGAGAGAAGAAAACACTCAGCGTGCGCTCTTGCAAGATCAGATTGGTTATGATTTATCTAATCAGGATGGCTCCCACTGCTTTTTATCAAATCTTCCTTCAAACCCTAAAAGGAAAGACTAGCCGGGATTAATTACACACTACAAGTTCGCCAATCTTTCAGCCAGGCCAGTGTCGGTACTTTGAGGGAGGTCCCCCGTGCTTTCGCACGAACCTAATTAATGTAAACCTCGTTTTCCCAGAGGCGTAACCTCGTTAACACCTTTCTAGACACCTACTTGATCGGCTAATTGTAATGTATAAAACTCTCCCAGGAGTAACTCTTACTCACAGCGGGTATCGGGATCCAACTATCTCATAGAAGGTATGCAATCTCATTGCAAATTTCAACACTTGAAATTCCCGATAATATTTTGCCCCTAGCTCGCTATGACCTTGACGCATGCCAAACAACCCATAGTCTGCTAGTCAAGTTCAACCCGTACATTTCTTGATTGAATTAGACCCACCCGCACGACCCTTGACGCATGCCAAACAACGCCGTACGAATGTCCCAATCCAATCACATCGTATGCTAGCAGATAAGCACTAGTTAGCTACCGTACACTACGCCTTGACGCATGCCAAACAACCACAGCACGAATACTAACTAGTACTTATCTGAAATGACGGAGGGCTACGACAGGTTTTTCTGAAAACCTATTGCGTAATGAACTTGATATCGTTGTAGGATCGAATGAAGTTTAGAAATGGAGTGATTTTGAGGCCTTTCCAGTTTTGCTAAAGGGGTCACTCCCGGTGAAGGGATCGTCGGCCCTTTCCTCATCGAATGAGGTGCGGGATATATCACATATATCACTGTGCAAAGCAAAAACTCTTAAAAGCAATCAAAAACAAACCGAGTGTGTAGCATCTGCCAGTTGTTGCTAAAGGAGTCACTCCCGGTGAAGGGATCTCGGTCCTTTCCTTATCGAATAAGGTGCAGGATATATCACATATACCGCTGTGCAAAGCAAGAACTATAGCTACCTGTTTTAATTTTGAAATTCGATTCCACAACATCTTAAGGTTTCTTTTTTCTTTCATTAATCACATTAATGAAGTCCCATCATTTAAGGCACCTAAACATCACAGATAGATATGACGTACACTTATGCCATCCGCATTCGCCTCGATGTCCCCTCGTGCACCGTTAGGTTAGGTAACTAACGACAGAGCAGGGCAGGGCTAGCGCGGGTGTAAAACATAAGTAACGTCTATATAATATATCACATATACTATATACTGTATCTATCACAGAACATCACATGATCACATCACAGATATCGCAGCAGAAGAATCAAATGAAATATTGGATATACTAGGACGTCCGTGTTTTCAATACGAGCCAGTACAAAACACGGATTCCACGGTCGTGATGAATAGCCAAACCCACACCCCTAGACCCCTACGAGAGCGGCAAGCAACCCTACCAATTCTAGAGTTAGGAGACCCGAACTCGACTCCTCGAGTTGGTCTCCCACTGGACTCCAGAACCCGGTTACTTGTGCCCTCCTCCTTGGGTCTATCCTAGTGCGGAAAAGTAAATAATATACAACCGGTGACATCTTCCGCAACATGGAAGTGCCCCAAATAAAAGAATATTACATACAAGTTTTTACATGAATGAAAATGAAAAACACTCATCTCACATAAAAACCCCCGGCTATTCAAACACGACGATCCAATATAACATATCCAGCAACACATAACATCACATGTCATCAACGTAAGTAAGTATGCATACCCCAATTGTCGTTGACGTATAGCAACGAAACCGGCGATATCGCCATACTACACTTACGGTCACAGAAAAGAAAGTGTAAAACTACAACAGTTGGAATCCGCAACATGCATAGACATCACATGCCTAATCAAATGAATTACTTAGACATCACATGCCTAACGATTATAAACCCCGCATTTTAGTCTCAAGATCGAAAACACTTTCCAATATCAAGTCGGGTAATTCAACAAGATTCCCGACATCTTGATCGAATGCTTGTCGCAAACTTCAATAGGCGGCCGCACCCCCGATACCGTCGACAAAATGCACCAAGGCGGAACACCGCTACCGGGAGCACCCGAACGGATGCTTTCGGCGGCGGGGTTCTCCTACAGTCACTTGGTCGGGGCTATGGGGTGAGGCTGTCTATTAAGTTTACCCGGCGAGTATCCGCGTACACTACGTGATTGCGACGGACTTTTGATCACATCAAAATTCCGTGGCAACCGATCAAGTGAGACTAAAGTGCTATGTTTATAACATTCATTCAGTTATCTCATAACTTTTTGTGAATTCCAATTATTGTATCCCATTCCAGATAAATATACAGTATTAAAGTTTTTGAGCGAATGGTCAAATACCCAAAATTCACTAAAGCTCAACACTTGAGCGGAGTTCAAAAATTCCGGTGTATGGCACAGTAGCAGCGGTCCAGCCGTAGAAGGGTCAAGCCAATGCCTCACATGTGGCAGGCCGTACTGCCCCAAACCCAAAGGTTCAAAGGACAGTTCAAGACGGTCACATAATCGAGTTAAGGTTTGTTGTCTTCTAGAGGGTCCACTACAAAACTTGCACATATATCCGAAAGACGTAAACCCCGTGAAGAGTGAGTAAATGATACTCGTCCAAATACTTCAATACATACTAATTATCCGGAAAACACATAGACAGAATTTAGACTTTCCGATCGAAACAATGATTCCCAAAACAACTCAGAACAACTCAACTCTTGAGTTCAGTTTAAATATTCCAGGAAAATGAGAACTGCATTTTACGAGTTACAGTGAAATTTGACACGTGTCGCGATCTTATTGGCGGCCCTTCCGCCGCGCAAACCCCCTTTGTGCGGCGCTTCCGCCGCGCTTTGGTGGAATCAGGGTACCAAATTTCACAGTAATTCTTAAAAAGGCCTGCTTGTTTTTCTGGATATTTTTAATTGCCAAAAATCAACAGTTTTGAAAAATGTACAGAGAGCGATTTTGCAATGGGATTTCGGTTCGATCGGGTTTCTAATTCCGTCCGGGGATTGCCTAAGGCTCTAGCTAGGCTCTGATACCACTGTAGGGTTCCGGGGCACAACAAGGGGTTGTCACAAGGCATCAACCATGCCAAACAAAAATTTTACATGTGCCGAAGAACCCTTCTACGGATCGTCGGCTAGAGTTTAGGCGAAAAAGAAGCAACTAGTTATCAACATAACTAATGAGAGAAGAAAATACAACCTTTGTAGTTTCTTTGCTCCACCTCCATAGCTCCAAGACGATGTCCCTCCGCTTCGGTCGTCGGATCCCGGACTCCGGTGATGGTTTCGTCGGAGAAATAATCGGGCTAAGTCGAAGACTACAATGCCGAAGAAGATCTACGTCGAAGCTTCTCAAACTTGAGCTCCGCCTTCACCAAGTCAAGAACTTATGAAGACAACACACTCTTCAACAAGGGCATGTTGTAGAGAATGAAGAAAGAGGAGATGGGTTGACTTTAGATTTTGTTTTCTCACTCATTTGATCATTTCACCATTGGAGGTTTCAAGCTTTCTTCTTCTTGATGAAGAAGAAGAAGAAGCATGAAGAAACATGAATGGACAAGAAGAATAATGTGAGAATGGTGTGAACCATTTTCCAATGGGAAAGAATAATATGATATGTATCATAATGGTAACCAAGGTTAGATGTAGAGATGGAACCATGGTTGGATGTATGGTTGGGTCAAAGTCAAGAACAAAATGGTGCATGCTTTAATGCTTTGTCAATTTTCATGAAGATAAAATAATAGCCACCATTTTATTCTTGCCCCCCCACTATTCGTTACAAATGAATGAATGGATAATTTGAAAGAAAACCCTAACCATTATACAACCATGGTTTGATCCTTACATAAACTCAAGTTAGCACATATCAACAAACATGATACAATCAAGTGCATATGAAAGTATATCACATATACAATGTGCACAACAAGTGAGAAAAACCATCTTAAGTGAACCAATATTAGTTAATGTAAAATAATATATCAAATATATAATTATACATTAAATCATTAAATCAACACTTGATTTAACGATCCGGTCATATCTCATATAACCGACTAATATGAATAGTAACAGATTGTCGAATCAACACTTGATCCGATAACCCGACTATGTCACATACAACCGATCAATATTAGTTAATGTAAAATAATATATCAAATATATAATTATACATTAAATCATTAAATCAACACTTGATTTAACGATCCGGTCATATCTCATATAATCGACTAACATGAATAGTAACAAATCATCGAATCAACACTTGATCCGATAACCCGGCTATATCACATATAACCGATCAATGTTACATATCACGAGAATGGAATACAGTATCACATACACGTATTATTCTCGATCTCGCACATATCTCATATGTGCTCCTCTTTCGTTTTGCTCGAGCCAGGGAAAACCTCTGTGTAGGACTCTAAAGACTCGTCAATACGCCGGTAGTAGGTGATGATCATATCAAACACCCACAAGCCGCAAGCGGTCTGCCAAACGTAACGGCCACCCGGGTATTGAGCGATCAGAAGATCGACGAGCTAGCCCGCTCACACTCCTGTGAATCCAACCAGTAACACTACCGTACAGTCCGGTCTGATCGTCTGATATGTCGCATATCTCGCCTAGGGGTGGTAAACGTCAGACCCCAATAGCTTGATAAGTCGTGTCGATATGAGGTCTATAACAACTCGAGAAACTACTGGTAACACTTACCAGTAAATCTCAACAACCCTGGCCAGGGATTTCCTGTTATAGCCAATCGAACACAGCGCAACATCAACTCCCTATACCGGGAGAGACGAATCCCCTCCTATCGCTCATTGCCTCCATGTGACTCGGGACTGTACCCAAAAACCACCGTTTTGCACGCCCTCATGGACGTGGTAAGATGGAAATCAAAGCACAGTGGGAACCACACAAGACTCTATGACGATCTCGGGTCAACAGACTACTCTGTACCAGTGTCACCAGAGAACTGCCATCTGACGTGAGGTACAATACCATCTGGGAGTTCTCGGCGAGTCCGTCCAGTGTACCCAGTCTCTACTGAGCACCCGTATATCATCTCTGATGTCAAACACCAATGGATATGGGATCATCCATCGCCCATCTGTATGGGTCGAGAAGGTACACGCTAGTCTACTCTGGTATATCGATGCCCCGTCTCGATACACCCACGACTAGGGACTTTGAAGGATGTACTTATGGACTACCATGTCCCCACTAGTATGATCCGCATCATAGTCCAGGTAGTCAAGTACACATCCTAAGGGCTTTACCAACATGTAATAGAGAGACAATCAATGTACACGTTAAGGTAAAGGGTAACCAGATAGCATACTATCATGTCGAGCAAGAAAGTCCTCCCTATGTATGTCCCAGCATCCACTACAATATACATCGTATGTACAGTAATGGCCTCTAGGGCATACATATAACTAACATATTGTAGTGGATGCTAGGACATATATAGGGAGGACTTTCTTGCTCGACATGATAGTATGCTATCTGGTTGTACTTTATCTTAACATGTACTCTGATTGTCTCTATATTACATGTTGATAAAGCCTTTAGGATATGTACTCGACTACTGGGACTATGATGAGATCATACTAGTGGGGCCACGGTAGTCGACGAGTACATCCTATAACTGTTCCTAGTCGTGGGTGTATCGAGACAGGGCATCGATGCACCAGAGTAGACTAGCGTATACGCATCTTGACCTATATGATGGGCAATGGATGATCCCATATCCATCGGTGTTTGACATCAAGGATGGTGTACGGGTGCTCAGTGGAGACTGGGTACACTGGATGGACTCGCCGAGAACTCCCAGATGGTATTATAACGTACGTCAGATGGCAGTTCTCCGGTGACACTGGTACAGAGTAGTCTGTTGACCCGAGATCGTCATAGAGTCTTGTGTGATTCCCACTGTGCTTTGATTTCTATCATACCACATCCAAGAGGGCGTGCAAAAAGGTGGCTTTTGGGTATAGTCCCGAATCACATGGAGGCAATGAGCGATAGGAGGGGATTCGTCTCTCCTGGTATAGGAAGTTGATGTTGTGTTGTGTTCGATTGGCTATAACCGGAAATCCCTGGCCAGGGTTGCTGAGATTTACTGGTAAGTGTTATCAGTAGTTTCTCGAACTGTTATAGACCTCAAATCGACACGACTTATCAAGCTACTGGGGTCTGACGTTTACCACCCCTAGGCGAGATATGCAACATATCAGACGACGAGACCGGACTGTGCGGGAGTGTTACTGTTTGGATTCGCAGGAGAAGTTACAGGCTTGCTTGTTGATCTTCTGAGCGCTCAATACCTGGGTAGCTGTTACGTTTAGCTGACCGCTTGCAGCTTGTAGGTGTTTGATATGATCATCACCTACTGCCGGCGTATTGACGATTCTTTAGAGTCCTACACAGAGGTTTCTTGACTCAGGAAAAACGGAGTAGGAGAACATATGTGATATGTGCGGGACCGAGGATAATGCGATATGTGATACCGTATTGTATTCTCGTGATATTTGATATCAGCCGGGTCATCGGATCAAGTGTTGATTCGATGAATCGGTACGGATAAATATTAGTCGGTTATATGCGATATAGCCGGATTGTCGGATCAAGTCTTGATTCGATAAATTAATGTATAATAATATATATGATATATTAAATTGCATTAACTAATATTTGCTCACTAAAAGATTCTTTTTCTCACTCGGGTAATACATTGATATATATGCGATATATGTTAAATGTATTATTTTATTTTGTTACAATAAATATTGTATATGTGATATATAATATTGTAACATATTATAATTATTAATGCAACATGTTTAGAGGAGTTTAAACATGATTAGGGTTTGGATTAGGGTTAAACCTTCTAGTTGATTCTAGAAGCTTTACTTTGTCTTTGTTAAGATATTATGATAGATATTTCTTTTGACTCACCCTTTGACCAAACCCAAACCCTAACCCTAGTAAACTCTCTACAATGGTTACTACAACCATGGTTGCATAAATGATTATGATAACATTCTTTCTATTCATCACAAATCATTATTCATCTTCTTCCTCCTTCATTCTTTCATGAAAAGCTTACTAGTTTTTCAAAAGGTGATGAATAAATATGAGAAAAATATAAATAAAGAGAGAGAAAATCCTACTTCATCATCCTCATCTTCACTTACCATTTAGATGAGGGTGTTCACATCATTTCATGAATGTTAGCTTGTGTTAAAGAAACTTCAAGGTAGATCATCTTAGTATCGAAGATCGGAAGCAAAGGTTGCATCTTTCTCTTCGTGGAACCTCTCGAGAGCCCGGAACCCGATGATCGCAGCGAAGGGACCACAACACGGAGCATATGAAGTGAAGGACCGGATCTACAAAGGTTGTAATCCCTCTCACTTAGTGTTAAAGTGTTTAGCATGCTTGTTTTCGCCTAATCTCTAGTTTAAAGTTCCGTATTCGGGTTGTTCGGCACGGCTAAATTTTCAATCGGGCATGGTTGATGCCTCGTAGACCCTTGTGCGCGTGCATAGCAACCCTACAGTAGTATCAGAGCCAAGCTAGAGCTTTAGGCGAAGTCTAGACGAAGTTTAAAGTCCGATCGAACCCGAAACCCCGACTCCAAAATGCTCTCTGAAAATTTTCTGAAAATTTGGATTTTTGTCAATTAAAAATGCTTAAAAAATTCAGCAGGGAATTCTAAGAATTACGGTGCAAATTTTTTTTGATGAACAGTAAAAAGTGCGGCGGAACCGCGGCAGAAGCATGCCTTCTGCGGCGGTTCCGCGGCTGAATGATGACGTCACCCACTCAATTTTGCACAGTAACTTCTTTTATTCAGTGCCGAGTTCTCTGGGAATTTTTAATATTTATTCTACAGTTGAGTTTTCTGGGGTTGTTTTGGGGATTCGATGTTTCGATCGGAGTATTAGATTTTGTCTATGTGGCTTTCCGGATAAATTTTAGAAACTGTTAAAACGTTCGAGCGGATATCAATAACTCACTTTTTCCCCTGTCGGAAAATTTTTCAAAAGTTGGATTTTTTCTCGTGTTTAAGAACGTTCTAAGTCGTGCAAGTAACGCGGTGGAGCCTCTAGAAGACAACAAACCTTAACTCGATTATGTGACCTTCTTGAACTGCCTTTTGAACCTTAGGGTTTGGGGCAGTACGGCGTGTCATATATGAGGCGTTGGCTTGACCCTTCTACGGCTGGACCATTGGTACTGTGGCATGTGATGGATGTTTTTAAACTGATTTCAAGCGTTGAGATATATTGGGGAAATCTTGGGTGTTTGATGATTCGATCGGAAAGTTTAACTTTGTCTATTTATCTGGAATGTGATACAATATTTGGAATCCACAGGTAGTTATGAGATAACTAATTTGAATATTATAAACATAGTAGTTTAGTCTCAGATGATCGGTTGCCACGGAATTTTGATGTGATCAAAAGTCCGTCGCAATCACATAGCGTACGTGGATACTCGCCGGGTAAACTTAATAGACAGCCTCACTCCATAACCCCGACCAAGTGACTGTAGGAGAACCCCGTCGCCGAAAGCATCCGTTCGGGTGCTCCCGGTAGCGGTGTTCCGCCTTGGTGCACTTCGTCGACGTTATCAGGGGTGCGGCCGTCTACTAAAGTTTGCGACGAGCATTCGATCAGGACGTCGGGAATCTTGTTGAATTGCCCGACTTGATATTGAAAAGAGTTTTCGATAATGAGACTAAAATGCGGGGTTTATAATTGTTAGACATGCGATGTCTAAGGAATTCATTTGGTTAGGCATGCGATGTCTAAGGAGGTTGCGGATTCCAACTGTTGTAGTTTTACACTTTCTTTTCTGTGACCGTAAGCGTAGTATGTGGTGTATTGCCGGCTTCGTTGCTATACATCAACGACAATCGGGATACGCATACTTGCTTACGTTGATGATATGTGATATTATGTGTTGCTGTGATATGTTGTATTGGATCGTCGCGTTTGAATAGCCGGGGGTTTTATGTGAGATGAGAGTTTTTTTTTCTTTTTCATTCATGTAAAATTCATTTGTATGCAATATATTCTTTTATTGGGGCACTTCCAGGTAGCGGAAGATGTCACCGTTGTATATTATTTACTTTTCCGCATTAGGATAGACCCAAGGCGGGGAGCACAAGTAACCGGGTTCTAGGGTCCAGTGGGAGACCATCTCGAGGAGTCGAGACCGGGTCTCCTAACCCTAGAATTGGCAGTGTTACTTGCCGCTCTCGTAGGGGTCTAGGGATGTGGGTTTGGCTATTCATCGCGACCGTGGAATCCGTGTTTTATACAGGCTCGTATTGAAAACACAGACGTCCTAGTATATCCAATATTTCATATATGTTCTTCTGCTGCAATGTTCTGTGATTAGATCATATTACTGCCTGAGACGAATGTTTATATTTTATATATATGAGATATATGTTATATTGCAGATTTCGTTTCAAAAAGAGATGCTTGCGAAGCATAATTAAAATGGGACTTCATTAATAAGATTAATGAAATAAAAGAAACCTAAGATGTTGTAGAAACTTGTTTATAAAAACTGGTAGCTCTAGTTCTTGCTTTGCATAGCGGTGTTCCTTGTAGAACATCCAGCACCTTATTCGATAAGGAAAGGACCGAGATCCCTTCACCGGGAGTGACTCCTTTAGCAATAACTGGCAGATGCTACAAACTCGGTTTGTCTTCTGATTGCTTCTATAGTTCTTGCTTTGCATAGTGGTATTTGTGAAATATCCTGCACCTTATTCGATGAGGAAAGGGCCGACGATCCCTTCACCGGGAGTGACCCCTTTAGCAAAACTAGAAAAGCCTCAAAAACACTCCATTTAAAATCACTCGATTCTACAACGATATCAAGTTCATTACGCAAAGGGTTTTCTGAAAAACCCGTCGTAGTATTCATTTCAGATAAGTACTGGTTAGTATTCGTGCTGCGTTTGTTGACCTTAGCCAAGGCGTAGTGTGCGGTAGCTGATTAGTGCTTATCTGTATAAGCATATGATGCGATTGAGTTAGGGTAGTCGTGCGACTTTGTTGACCTTAGCCAAGGGTCGTGCGGGTGGGTTTAATTCAATCGGAAAATGACGGGTTGAACTTGGCTAGCACTTATGATTTGTTGACCTTAGCCAAGGTCATAAGATGCTAGGAGAAAAATATTATTGGGGATTTCAAGTGTTGAAATTTGCAATAAGATTGCATACCTTCTATTAGATAGTTGGATCCCGATACCCGCTGCGAGTAAGAGTTACTCCTGGGAGAGTTTTACACATTACAATTAGCCGATCAAGTAGGTGTCTAGAAAGGTGTTAACGGGGTTACGCCTCTGGGAAAACGAGGTTTACTTTAATTAGGTTCGTGCGAAAGCACGGGGGACCTCCCTCAAAGTACCGACACTGGCCTGGCTGAAAGATTGGCGAACTTGTAGCGTGTAATTAATCCCGGCTAGTCTTTCCTTTTAGGGTTTGAAGGAAGATTTGACTAAAACAGTGGGAGACATCCTGATTAGATATATTAGATAACCAATCTAATCTTCCAAGAGCATACGCTGAGTGTTTTCTTCTCTCTCTCTCTCCAGATAGCGACCATATCACGCCTTAATCAAGATAATAAAACGGATATGTTGACCGAACCCGCTTGTTATAATGAGCTGGGGAACGTTGGTCCCGCTCCAACTTATAATTGTTATAGGACAGAGCAGGAAATTGGGGAATACCAGATTTCCCGTGTCGCCCAAACGAAGAAAGTGCGTGTTGATGCATCATCTTCGGGTGTGTTCATTACACAGAACTGTTTCTCAGTATCCTTTACGTCCTGGGTATGTGATACCGGATCAGGATCCCGTATATGTAATCTGTTACATGGGCTATAGATAGGTAAAGAACTGAGAACGGGTGATAAGTTTCATGAGACAGAAAACGGTGCAAGTGTTGCAGCCAAGTCTGTTGGTAACTATCACCCTGTATTACCAGAATACATTGATTCTGAACAAATGTTATTAGATACCGAATCTGATATACAAAATCATATCAGTCTCTTTATTAGTAAAGAAAGGATATAATTTTGTATTGTTGGATAATGTTTTGAACATTTCCTATATCAAGAGTTGATCGGTTCAGGTACGTTATCTAAAATCATTGACGTTCTAAATCAAACTACAGTTCTTAGTATACAGAACACACACAAGAGGAAGAGTTCAGAAATGAACAAATCCTTCTTGAGGCATTGTAGACTAGGTCATATCAATGCGACCCGACTGGCTGAAGTTACATTTAGATGCATATTTAAATTAGTTTGAATTTACATCTTGTGAAACTTGCCGGTCATGTCACAAAGATAAGATGATCACAGCTCTGTTTATTGGAAACAGAGAAAGAGTTAGTGAACTCTTGGGATTGATACATGTTGATGTATGTAAGGTCCCCTGTCTACATATGCCAAGATCGGTTCTTTCTACTTCATTACATTCTCTGATAATCTCTCAAGATTCAGACATATGTTTCTGTTGAAACACAGGTCCGAAGCTTTTGAGATATTCACAGAATATAAGTTAGAAGTAGAGAACCAACAAATACGGGTAAAAGTATTATTTCCTTTGATGTGATCAAGGAGGAGAATACTTGAGCACGGAATTCCTGGACTATTCTAAAGGAGAATGAGATTCTCTCTCAGCATTACTCCTCCGTATACACCACAGCACGTCGATGTATCGTGGCGGAGAAATAGCACCCTATGTGATATGGTGTGCTCCTTGATAAGTACTACTGAGTTTCCTATTTCCTTCAGGGAGTTATGCGCTTGTGAGGTTGCATACCTATTAAATAGGGTTCAAATCAAATCAGTTGCCTACCACTTCATATGTGATATGGAAAGGGAAGAGCCCATATCTTAAGTTTGTTATGATTTGGGGTTGTCCGGCCTATGTCTAAAAGCAAAATCCGTACAAGCTCTAGGCAAGGTCTGTTATGTAGAACTGGAATAGTTCCAGCTATACAAACTGCAGCTGATGATTTGGTAGAACCAAAGGATTCAATAGTTTCCAACGAACCTCAGCCTCTCCGCCGATCTAGTAGGGTTCCTCACCCACCTGAGAGGTACTTTGGTTTCTCTATGACAGTGGGAGCGAGGATTGCATCATGAGATGATGACCCAACTATTTTCGAGCTGGCCATCAGGAGTGGGACTCTGTAAGAATGGCTAGATGCTTAGCGATCTGAGATGGAATCCTTATACACCAACAAAGTATGGACTTTGGTTGTTTTATCTGAAGGGTTAAATCCCCATCAGGAGAGAGTATATCTTGAGAAGATTACTTGGTGTACATGGAAAAGTTGAGACTTTCAAAGCTATGATTAAGTCCATCCAGATCCTACTTGCCACGGCTATATACCATGACTACGATATCTGGCGGTTGGGTGTCATGACTGCTTTTCTAAATGATGTGTTAGAAAATAGCGTCTATAAGTACACAACCAGAGGGCTTCGTAGACAGTGGGAGCAGCGGAAACGTGTGCAAGATGTTTTATATGATAAAACAGACATCGCGGAGTTGGAACATCTGTTTTGATATGGTAGTCAAAGAGTTTGACTTCATCAAAATGGTAGATGAACCTTGTATATACAAAAAGGTAGTAGAGAGTATGGTGGAGATCCTCGTAAAGCACGTGGATGATATACTCTTGATAAGGAAGGAGTTTCTTATGCTACGCTCGGTCAATCTCCGCTTATCACAAGGATTCTCCATATAGGATCAAAGTGATACCTACTAAATCCTAGGTTTTGGATCTATGAGATAGATCTAATTGGATGTTAGGATACTCACTAGATGTAGTGAGATGGTATCAATCGATCTTGGGGAGAATCACTGGAAAGGTTCCAGGGTGATAAGGACGACTGAATGTCAGTCGCAGGCATTGTCTATACCCTCCGTGGAGGGACGGTATGTTGGAAGAGCTCCAAGCTAGATACCGTGACATACTAGATGATTAAAGGCAAGATACATCGTTACCAAGGATACTACCAAAGAGGCAGTCTGGATATATATAAGTTCATAAGATGAACTTCGTTCCTACCATTGTGTGACAATGGAGTTGTGGCTTCAGCCAAGGAACTACTGTCCCATCAGAAATACAGAAATAATTCTTAGGCAGTATCACCTGATCATGGAGATGGTTGATCTCCATGGAGATCGAGGTTAGGAGAGTAGACACAGAGGACAACAGCGCGAATCCACTCACAAAGGCCTTTTTCCCAGTAGAGACTTTTATGGGATTGTTGAGTATGAGATACTTCAACCGCAGCTAATTGTTGGGTATGCGATACCATAACAGATGGCCCTAGTGCAAGTGGGAGATTCTTAGTTATATGTATGCCCTAGAGGCCATTGCTGTACATACGATGTATATTGTAGTGGATGCTAGGACATATATAGGGAGGACTTTCTTGCTCGACATGATAGTATGCTATCTGGTTGTACTTTATCTTAACATGTACTTTGATTGTCTCTATATTACATGTTGATAAAGCCCTTAGGATATGTACTCGACTACTGGGACTATGATGAGATCATACTAGTGGGGCCACGGTAGTCGACGAGTACATCCTATAACTGTTCCTAGTCGTGGGTGTATCGAGACAGGGCATCGATGCACCAGAGTAGACTAGCGTATACGCATCTTGACCTATATGATGGGTGATGGATGATCCCATATCCATCGGTGTTTGACATCAAGGATAGTGTACGGGTGCTCAGTGGAGACTGGGTACACTGGACGGACTCGCCGAGAACTCCCAGATGGTATTATACCGTACGTCAGATGGCAGTTCTCCGTTGACACTGGTACAGAGTAGTCTGTTGACCCGAGATCGTCATAGAGTCTTGTGTGATTCCCACTGTGCTTTGATTTCCATCATACCGCGTCCAAGAGGGCGTGCAAAAAGGTGGCTTTTGGGTATAGTCCCGAATCACATGGAGGCAATGAGCGATAGGAGGGGATTCGTCTCTCCCGGTATAGGGAGTTGATGTTGTGCTGTGTTCGATTGGCTATAACCGGAAATCCCTGGCCAGGGTTGCTGAGATTTACTGGTAAGTGTTATCAGTAGTTTCTCGAACTGTTATAGACCTCAAATCGACACGACTTATCAAGCTACTGGGGTCTGACGTTTACCACCCCTAGGCGAGATATGCAACATATCAGACGACGAGACCGGACTGTACGGGAGTGTTACTGTTTGGATTCGCAGGAGAAGTTACAGGCTTGCTTGTTGATCTTCTGAGCGCTCAATACCTGGGTAGCTGTTACGTTTAGCTGACCGCTTGCAGCTTGTGGGTGTTTGATATGATCATCACCTACTACCGGCGTATTGACGATTCTTTAGAGTCCTACACAGAGGTTTCTTGACTCAGGCAAAACGGAGTAGGAGAACATATGTGATATGTGCGGGACCGAGGATAATGCGATATGTGATACCGTATTGTATTCTCGTGATATTTGATATCAGCCGGGTCATCGGATCAAGTGTTGATTCGATGAATCGGTACGGATAAATATTAGTCGGTTATATGCGATATAGCCGGATTGTCGGATCAAGTGTTGATTCGATAAATTAATGTATAATAATATATATGATATATTAAATTGCATTAACTAATAGTTTCTCACTAAAAGATTCTTTTTCTCACTCGGGTAATACATTGATATATATGCGATATATGTTAAATGTATTATTTTATTTTGTTACAATAAATATTGTATATGTGATATAAAATATTGTAACATATTATAATTATTAATGCAACATGTTTAGAGGAGTTTAAACATGATTAGGGTTTGGATTAGGGTTAAACCTTCTAGTTGATTCTAGAAGCTTTACTTTGTCTTTGTTAAGATATTATGATAGATATTTCTTTTGACTCACCCTTTGACCTAACCGAAACCCTAACCTTAGTAAACTCTCTACAATGGTTACTACAACCATGGTTGCATAAATGATTATGATAACATTCTTTCTATTCATCACAAATCATTATTCATCTTTTTCCTCCTTCATTCTTTCATGAAAAGCTTACTAGTTTTTCAAAAGGTGATGAATAAATATGAGAAAAAGATAAATAAAGAGAGCAAAAATCCTACTTCATCATCCTCATCTTCCCTTGCCATTTAGATGAGGGTGTTCACATCATTTCATGAGTGTTAGCTTGTGTTAAAGAAATTTCAAGGTAGATCATCTTAGTATCGAAGATCGGAAGCAAAGGTTGCATCATTCTCTTCGTGGAACCTCTCGAGAGCCCGGAACCCGATGATCGCAGCGAAGGGACCACAACACGGAGCATATGAAGTGAAGGACCGGATCTACAAAGGTTGTAATCCCTCTCACTTAGTGTTAAAGTGTTTAGCATGCTTGTTTTCGCCTAATCTCTAGTTTAAAGTTCCGTATTTGGGTTGTTCGGCACGGCTAAATTTTCAATCGGGCATGGTTGATGCCTCGTAGACCCTTTTGCGCGTGCATAGCAACCCTACAATCTGGTGGTTGGGTATCATGACTGCTCTTCTGAATATTGATTTAGAAGAGAACGTCTATAAGTACACAGCCAGAGGGCTTCGTAAACAGTGGGAGTCGCGGAAACGTGTGCAAGTTGCTTTACAGAATAAAGCAGGCATCGCGGAGTTGGAACATCTGTTTTGATGTGGTAGTCAAAGAGTTTGACTTCATTAAAATGGTAGATGAACCTTGTATATACAAAAAGGTAGTAGAGAGTAAGGAGGTCATCCTCGTATTGTACGTGGACACCATACTCTTGATAGGAAAAGAGTTTCCTATGCTACGCTCGGTCAATCTCCACTTATCACAAGGATTCTCCAAAAAGGATCAAAGTGATACCTCCTAAATCCTTAGTTTGGATCTATGAGATAGATCTAAGTGGATGTTAGGATACTCACTAGTTGTAGTGAGATGGTATCAATTGATCCTGGGGAGAATCACTGGAAAGGTTCCAGAGTGATAAGGACGACTGAATGTCAGTCACAGGCATTGTCTTTACCCTCAGTAAAGGGGCGGTATGTTGGAAGAGTTCCAAGCTAGATACCGTGGCATACTAGACGATAAAGGCTGGATACATCGCTACCAAAGATACTACCAAAGAGGCAGTCTGGGTGTATATTAGTTCATGAGATGAACTTCGTTCTTACCATTATGTGACAATGGAGTTGTGGCTTATGCCTAGGAACGCCCGTCCCATCAGTGATCCAGACATATTCTAAGGCAGTGTCAACTGATCATGGAGATAGTTGATCTCCAGGGTGATCGAGGTTAGGAGAGTAGACTCAGAGGACAACACGGCGGATCCACTCACAAAGACCTTTTCCCAGAGAGAGACTTTTATGGGATGGTTGAGTATGAGATACTGCAACCACTGTTATAGATGGCCCTAGTGCAAGTGGGAGATTGTTAGTTATATGTATGCCTTAGAGGCCATTACTGTACATAGGATGTATATTGTAGTGGTTGCTGGGACATATATAGGGATGACTTTCTTGCTCGACATGATAGTATGCTATCTGGTTACTCTTTACCTTAACGTGTACACTGATTGTCTCTCTGTTACATGTTGGTAAAGCCCTTAGGATGTGTACTTGACAACCTGGACTATGATGCGGATCATACTAGTGGGGACATGGTAGTCCATAAGTGCATCCTTCAAGGTCACTAGTCGTGGGTGTATCGAGACGGGGCATCGATATACTAGAGTAGACTAGCGTATACCTTCTCGACCCATGTAGATGGGCGATGGATGATCCCATATCCATTGGTGTTTGACATCAGAGATGATATACGGGTGCTCAGTGGAGACTGGGTACACTGGACGGACTCGCCGAGAACTCCCAGATGGTATTATACCGTACGTCAGATGGCAGTTCTCTGGTGACACTGGTATAGGTTAGTCTGTAGACCCGAGATCGTCATAGAGTCTTGTGTGATTCCCACTGTGCTTTGATTTCCACCTTACCACGTCCAAGAGGGCATGCAAAACGGTGGTTTTTGGGTACAGTCCCGAATCACATGGAGGCAATGAGCGATAGGAGGGGATTCGTCTCTCCCGGTATAGGGAGTTGATGTTGCACTGTGTTCGATTGGCTATAACCGGAAATCCCTGGCCAGGGTTGCTGAGATTTACTGGTAAGTGTTATCAGTAGTATCTCGAATTGTTATAGACCACATATCGACACGACTTATCAAGCTACTGGGGTCTGACGTTTACCACCCCTAGGCGAGATATGCGACATATCAGACGAACAGACCGGACTGTGCGGTAAGTGTTACTGGTTGGATTCACAGGAGTGTGAGCAGGCTTGCTCGTTGATCTTCTGATCGCTCAATACCCGGGTGGCCGTTACGTTTAGCAGACCGCTTGCGGCTTGTGGGTGTTTGATATGATCATCATCTGCTGCCGGCGTATTGACGAGTCTTTAGAGTCCTACACAGAGGTTTCCTGGTTAAAGCGAAACGAAATAGGGGCGCATATGGGATATGTGCGGGACCGAGAATAATACCAGTATGTGATACTGTATTCTATTCTCGCGATATGTATCATTGGACGGTTATATGAGATATAGCCGGGTTACCGAATCAAGTGTTGATTCGATATATAGATACACTAGATAGTAGTCGGTTATATGCAATATGACCGGATCATTAAATCAAGTGTTGATTTAATGATGTAATGTATAATTATATATTGGATATATTACTTTACATTGACTAGTATTGTTCACTTAAGATTGATTTTCTCACTTGATGTGCATAAGTTGTATATGTGATATATTTTTGTGCACTAGATTGTATCATGTTTGATGATACATGCAAACTTGGGTATGTGTATAATTTACACCATGTTTAGTTAATGGTTAGGGTTTAGGGTTTTATTTTCTTTATTCATTTTGTAAAAACAAAATGGTGCTTTTCTTTATTATTTGGCTTAAAGCTTCATGAAGCTTCACAGCATCTTTGAAAAGTCTAATCCATTTTGTCTTATCCTTAAACCTAACCATTACCTAAACTATGGTTTGCTCTCTACATGAGTTAACTTACCCATGGTTGTGTTATGATAACCTTCACTTGAATTTTCTTTTTGAATGAATTCATTTTTCATTTCCTTCTTCTTCTTTTTCATGAAGAGAAGAAAGTTTTTCTTGAAAATTCCAAGTGATGAAATCAAGTGAGAAATCCAAATCCAAAGTGAACCCACTTCCTATTTCTTCATCCTCTACCACTTGCCATGTTGTATAGGGTGTTTTCTTCACAAGGTTTGTGACCAAGTGAAGATGGAGCTTGAGTTAGAGTCGCCTCGACGTAGATCATCTTCGGCACCGAAGTCAACGACCTAGCCCGATCATTTCTCCGACGAAACCATCGCCAGAGTCCGGGATCCTGATGATCGCAGCGGAGGGACGTCAACACGGAGCTAAAGAAGTGAAGGACCGGATCTACAAAGGTTGTATTTCCTCTCACTTAGTAGCAAAGTTGTTTGCTTGCTTGCTTTTCGCCTAATCTCTAGTTAACGATCTCAAATTAGGGTTTCTCGGCACATGTAAAATTTGAATTTGGCATGGTTGATGCCTTGTGGAACCTCTTGAGTGTGCCTAGGAACCATACAAAAGGCCTCCATCTGGAGATCCCCACTACCATACACCAAGAACAATTCTTTAGTCCTTCGCAAGTATTTAAGAATGTTCTTCACTGCTATCCAATGTTTCTCCCCTGGGTTAGATTGATACCTGCTTACTATAGCTAGTGCATAAGCTACATCAGGGCGAGTACATAACATCACATACATTATAGATCCTGCGGCTGAAGCGTAGGGTATAACGCTCATGCGAGCTCTCTCTTCATCAGTCTTTGGACCAAAGTCTTTAGAGAGAGTGATTCCATGACAAGCAGGCAAGGCACCACGCTTGGAATCTTCCATACTAAACCTTTTTAGGATGGTGTCTATGTACTTTGATTGGGACAATCCCAATAACCTCTTGGATCTATCTCTATAGATCCTTATGCCCAAAATGCATGAGGCATCACCCAGGTCCTTCATGGAGAACCTTTGTGATAAGAATAGTTTGACCGATTGTAGCATAGGAATATCATTTCCTATCAGGAGAATGTCATCTACGTACAATACGAGAAATGTGACAGTACTCCCTACAATCTTCTTATAAATGCATGGTTCATCTATATTTTTGATAAAGTCAAACTCTTTGTTTGTATCACCAAAACAGATGTTCCAGCTCCGTGAGGCCTGCTTTAATCCATAAATGGATTTAAGCAATCTACATGCTTTCCCGCTGCTCCCACTATCAATGAAGCCCTCTGGCTGATCCATAAAAACGCATTCTTCTAAATCACCATTTAGAAATGCAGTTTTAACGTCCATCTTCCAGATTTCATAATCATAGTGAGCAGCAATAGCAAGTAAGATCCTATTGGATTTAAGCATTGCTACTGGAGAGAAAGTTTCATCATAGTCCAATCCTGGTCTTTGACGAAAACCTTTCGCTACTAGCCTTGCTTTAAAGGTCTCTACCTATCCATCTATACCAATCTTTCTTTTAAAGATCCATTTGCACCCTACGGGTTTTATCCCAAGAGGCGCAACGTCCAAAGTCCATACTATGTTATTATACATGGACTCCATTTCGGATCTCATGGCTTCCAGCCACTTCACCGAGTCACCACTCGTGATAGCTTGCTGAAAACTAGTAGGGTCATCATCATTCATGATGCAATCTTCTCTATCACCATCAATGAGAAACCCATAGTATCTCTCTGGTGGGCGAGAAGTTCTACCAGATCTCCGGAGCGGCTGAGGTTCTTGAAGTTCTATTGCAACATCAGTTTCAACCAATTCGTCCTGAGTAATTTGTGTCTCTAGAACCTCTTCTAGTTCTACCGCATTGTTATCAGTACTGTCTGTAAAGATTTCATTTTCCAAAAATGTGGCATGCTGAGCAACAAACACCTTTTGTTCCTCTTTGTGGTAGAATAGATATACATACGAATGTTTTGGATACCCCACAAATTTACATATGACCGATCGTGTCTCGAGTTTGTCTGGCTTCTGCTTTTTAACAAAAGCCGGACAACCCCAAATCCTAATTCTTTTAAGAGATGGTCTCTTTCCACTCCATATCTCATATGGAGTGGTAGACACGGTCTTGGTTGGAACCCTGTTTAACAGATACATCGTTGTCTCTAATGCATGCCCCCAAAAGGAAAGCGGTAACTCAGCATCACACATCATGGATCGTACCATATCTAATAGGGTACGATTCCTCCGTTCTGACACACCATTGTGCTGTGGTGTGTAAGGAGGAGTGAGCTGAGAGAGAATCCCATTCTCTTTTAAGAAGTCTAAAAACTCTGTACTTAAATATTCTCCACCTCGATCTGATCGAAATTTCTTGATGCTCAAGCCTGTTTGTTTTTCTACTTCAAGTTTGTACTCCTTGAATTTCTCGAAAGCTTCGGATTTGTGCTTTATCAAAAACACGTGTCCGAATCTTGAGAAATCATCAGTAAAAGTAATGAAGTATGAAAAACCACTTCTAGCATGTATAGATATTGGTCCGCATACATCACTATGTATGAGGCTTAAGAGTTCCACAGCTCTTTCTCCGTGTCCAGTAAACGGAGTTTTGGTCATTTTACCTTTGATACAAGACTGACAAGTCGCATAAGATTTATATTCAAAAGGATTTAAATATCCATCTTTATGTAGTTTGTTTAGTCTTGTTTTATTAATATGACCAAGTCTACAATGCCAAAGAAAAGCTTCATTTATATCTGAAAACTTTCTTTTATTAGTATGTTGTATATTGAAAACTGTGTGTTGGTTCAGGACGTAAATACCGTTATTTAATGTACCATACCCAATCAACTCTTGATTCAAGTTAATGTTCATAACATTATTTTGCAATACAAAATGATATCCTTCATTGTCCAACAAAGAAACGGATATTATATTACATAGCATACTAGGTACAAAATAACACGGGTTCAAAACCAAAATACAACCCGAAGGCAACCGAAGATGATACTCTCCTACGGATACAGCATGTACATTGGAACCATTTCCAACCCGCAGAGTATGGTCACCAGTCTTCAAAACTCTACTATTTCTTAATCCCTGCATACAATTGCAGATGTGAGAAACAGAACCGGTATCTAATACCTAAGATACAGAGTTTAAAGAAAAACAGTTTTCAGTTACAAACACACCTGAAGTGGAAGCATCAGCATGCTTCATCTTCTTGAGATCAGCAAGATACACAGCACAGTTGCGTTTCCAATGTCCTGACTTGTGGAAGTAAAAACATTCTCCTTTCCCGCTTCCCGCAGCCCCGGATTTGTCTTTCCCCTTTGCCTTTTTAACTCCACCTTTCTGTTTGATGGACTTCTTCTTTTTCTTTCCCTTGGCCTTGGCTTTTCGGATGGAAGAGGAAGATGGCCCAGCAAGTAGAGCGGGAGTCCTCGTTGTTTTCAACGTGTTCTCTGCACTTCTCAACATATTGAGAAGTTCAGGCAATGATTTCTCCAAATCGTTCATATTAAAATTCACTATGAACGGAGCAAAGGCAGGGGGGAGACTGTAGAACAATATCTGTATACTGCTCATTATCCATGGTCCATCCCAGTTCCTCAAGTTCTTCTATAAGACCAATCATCTTCAAAATATGGTCTCCTATTGATGTACCAGTGGCCATTCACATCTGAAACAGCTTTCGAGATGCCTCGTATCTCAAAGTACGAGATTGCTCTTCATACAAGTCCTTTGTGTGAAGAAAGATGAATTGTACATCCATATTCTCGTGTTGTTTCTGATGGATATTGTCCATAGAAGCAAGCGCGAGGCACTTGGCCGTGTTACAATCAGTATCCCAAGTTTTTCGGATCTCCCTATCCGAGACAGATGATTCAGGTCCTGGGACGGGTGGGGGTTTAGTTGTGAGGACATATGATACTTTATCATATGCAAGTGCAATGTTCAAGTTCCTCAACCATTCTTTATAGTTCGGTCCCGTCAGTTTATTTTTCTCTAGTAGAAGCTTAAGTCCCGTCATTGGTATCTGCCATTAGGAGAGAGAAAAGAATACACTCAACGAAATGCTCTTGCAAAGAATTAGATTGGTTATTATCTTATCTATTTGATGTCTCCCACTGCTTTTATCAAATTTTCTTTCAAAACCTGAAAAGAAAACTAGCCGGGATTAATTACATTCTACAGTTTCGCTAACCGGTCAGCCAGGCCAGTGTCGGTACTTTGAGGGAGGTTCCCCGTGCTTTCGCACGGACCTAATTAAAGTAAACCTCGTTTTCCCAGAGGTCAAACCCCGTTAACACCTTTATAGACACCTATTGGATCAGCTAATTGTAAAGTGTAAAATTCTCCTGGAAGTAACACTTACTCACAGTGGGATCAGGATCCAACTATCATATAGATGGTATGCAATCTCATTGCAAATTTCAACTCTTGAAACTCCCGATATGGTTTTTACCCCTAGTTACTTATGACCTTGGCTATGGTCAAAATATCATAAGTACTAGTCAAGTTCTACCCGTCATTTCGAGATCAACTATACCCACCCATATGACCCTTGACTATGATCAACATAATCACATGAATGTCTTAACTGATCGCATCATATGCTTTGTAGGAAAACATCACTTAGCTACCGCACACTACGCCTTGAGTATGATCAAAATACACAGCATGAATACTAAGTACTCTGCTTCCTAAAATGACAGAGGGTTGCATATGGTTTTTATGAAAACCTTTAACGCTTTGAACTTGATCTCGTTGTAGAATCAAAACAGTTTAGAAAAGGAGTGGCTTAAGCTCCGCATCTTTTGAAACTTGCATTTTTCATAAAAAGGCCGAGTGGGTTTCAAATCTTATTTTATAACATCTTTTAGGTTTCTTTTTATTTACATTAATCTCATTAATTTAATCCCATCATTTATGTTCCTAAGCCATCACAGAAAAGAAACGAAAATATAACTTACACTTACGCCATCCGCATTCGCCACAGTGTCCTGTTATGCACCGTTAGGTTACTTAACTAACGGCATAGCGGGACGTGACTAGTGCGGGTGTAAAACATAAGTAACGTTTATTATATATCATATATATAATAATAATCCATTCATCTCAGATACTAAGTAATCACATTACAGAATATCTACAGCAGAAGCACATATGAAAATAAAAGGATATTTAGGATGTCCGTATTTTGTATTTAGCCAACAATAGAAAATACGGATTCCAGGGTCGCGATGAATAGCCATGCCCACACCCTTAGACCCCTATGAGAGCGGCAAGTGATCCTGTCAATTCTAGAGTTTAGGAGACCCGGTCTCGACTCCTCGAGATGGCCTCCCACTGAACCCTAGAACCCGGTCACTTGTGCTCCCCTCCTTGGGTCTATCCTAATGCGGAAAAGTAAATAATATACAATGATGGAAACATCTTCCTCATCCCGGAAGTGCCCCAAATAAAAGAATATTACATACAATTGATTTATACATGAATGAAAATAAAACTCTCATCTCACATAAAAAAAACCTGGCTATTCAATCGCGACAATCCTGCACATCATATCTCAGCAACACATAATATCTCATATCATCAACGTAAGCAAGTATGCGTATCCCGATTGTCGTTGATGTATAGCAACGAAGCCGGAGATAACCCACGTACTACGCTTACGGTCATAGAAAAGAAAGTGTAAAACTACAACATTTGGAATCCACAATCACTTTAGACATCGTAAATCCAAAATATCACATACTTCGCATTTCATGCCTAACTATATGAATTCCACATATTGTATCACATTCCAGATAAATAGATAATGCTAAACTTTTCGATCGAATAAAAAAACACCCAAGATTTCCCAGATTGCACAACACTTGAGCCGAGTTCAAAAATTCCAGAATACGTCACAGTATCAATGATCCAGCCATAGAAGGGTTAAGCCAATGCCTTACATGTGGCACGCCGTACTGCCCCAAACCCTAAGGTTTAGAGGCGGTTCAGACGGTCACATAATCGAGTTAAGGTTTGTGTTCTTCTAGAGGGTCCATCACGTTACTTGCACGTTTTTCCGAAACATTTAAACCCAAGAAAAAATCAACACTTGAAAGTTTTTCATGCCGGGAAAAATGAGTTAATGATATCTGTTAGAACATTTTAACAGTTTCTAAATATCCGGAAAACAGAACGAAATTAAATTTTCCGATCGAATCAACGATTTCAAAATAATCCCCAGAACACTCAACACTTGAGTCAGATTAAAAATAATCCCCAGAACACTCAACACTTGAGTCAGATTAAAAATACCCAGAAATATGTACTAACAGCTACGGACTTTACTGTGCAAAAATGATGCAATAATACTTCTGCACGGCCGCGGATCCGCGGCCCAAGAAAGGTATGGCCGTGGTTCCGCGGCGGTTTGTACGGATTATAGCCTCGTTTTCTACAGAAATGCTTATATTTCCCTACTATTTTTTTTAGGTATTTTTAATACAGAAAAAATCACAGTTTTAAAAATTGTCCATAGAGGGGTCAAAATTGGTATTTCGTGGTTCGATCGGAGTTTTAACTTCGCCTAAACATCGCTTAAAGCTCTAGCTTGGCTCTGATACCATTGTTGGGTTTACCTAGCACCTCATCAAGGGTTTAGAAGCATCACATATGCCAAAATCAAATTTTGAAGGTCCTAAGTGAACTTGACAAGAATCATAACTAGAAATTTAGGGTTTCATCTGACTAAGCATCACATGCAAAAGAAAAATTATCACTAAGGGTAGAGATTACAACCTTTGTAGACCTCCCTTGGTGACTCCTTGGCACTTTGAGAGTTTGGAACGGATCGATGGAAGTCTTTCTTGTCCACGAAGATCCACCCGAAGTCCCTTTGCCCAAAGCTCCTTGCTTTACTTGATATGTGAATGAAGTAGAGCAAACACCCTACACAAATGGGCTAGATGTGTGTAGTATGATAATGTGCTTCGTATTCTATAATCAAAACCCTTTCTTTTTATCAACTTCACTCAAAGAAAATTTCAAGAGAGGAAGAAGAAGATGGTAGCAAAGCTTGAGCTCAAAAGATAATGATATGAATAAATAATTGAGATGAGAAAGAATAATCCATATTAATCCTTCTCACTTCAACCATGGTTAGTAATTATCTAGATGCTTTCTTATTGAGTTGATTTCCAAAAGAGAATTAACTCATGGTTAAAAGAATGGTAAAGTTTAGTCAAAGATGATAAACATTAACCATGAGTGAATTATCCTTTCAATTAACTCAAAAAGATAAATACATATATATATATATATATAATTACTACAATATGAGTCTTGCATTGCCACCAAATTTGTATCAACAACCATGATACAATGTATGTATGTATGTGTCCATGCACATCATCATGTGCATACATACATGCATACAATAATAGAAAAAAGGTTTAATTAAAGAATTAATCTAAAAGTCATTTGTTAAATCAACATTTGATTTTGCAAACCGGCCATATCACATATGACCCGACCAATAGAAAATGCCCGATTATTATACGGTATCACATATCCGTATTTAATCGGGTCCCCGCGCATATCTCATATACACACCACATCTTTTCGCTTGAGCCAGGAAACTTCATTGTGGGACTCTAAGACTCGTCAATACGCCGGCAGTAGGTGATGATCATAACAAACACCTACAAGCCGCAAGCGGTCATCTAAACGTAACGGCCACCCGGGTATTGAGCGATCAGAAGAAAACCAGCGAAGCTGTCAAAACTCCTGTTGAGCCAACTGGCAACACTTACCGTACAGTCCGGTCTCCTCGTCAGATATGTTGCATATCGAGTCTAGGGATGGAATCGTCGACCCCAATAACTCAATAAGTCATGCTGGTGTATGGCTTATAACAGATCGAGAAACTACTGATAACGCTTATCAGTAAATCTCAGTAGCCCTGGCCAGGGACTTCCTGTTATAGCCAATAGAGCATAGCACAACATCAACTCCCAATAACGGGAGAGATGAAACCCCTCCTATCACTCATCGCCTCCATGTGCCTCGGGACTGTACCCAAAGTCCACTTGTTTGCACGACTCAGTAGAGCCGTGGTAGGGTGAATATCAAAGTACAGAGGAAGGACACACAAGACTCTATGACGATCTTGGGTCTACAGGCTAACCTGTACCAGTGTCACCTAAGAATTGCTATCCGACGATGGATATAATACCACATAGGAGTTCTCTGTGAGTCCGTTCAGTGTACCCAGTCTCCACTGAGCACCGGCATACAATCTTTTGTTTCATCTCACCAAATGGATATGGGATCATCCATCGCCCATCATATGGGACAAGAATAGTATAGCTAGTCTACTCTGGAATATCGTTGCCCCATCTCGATACACCCACGACTAGGAACAGTTCAAGGATATGCTTATAAACTACACATGCCCTCCTAGTATGATCCGCATCATAGTCACAGTAGTCAAGCAAATATCCTGAGGGCTTTATCAACATGTGCAAATGAATAAAAGCATGATCAAATCAACATGTCAAGATAAAGTAAACCATATAGCATACTATCATGTTGAGCGAGAAAGTCATCTCAATCCATATATACATGTCCAAGCATCCACTATACATATAATGGCCTCCAGGGCATACATATATCTAACAGCGCTCAGCGCCAAGCACGCCACGTGCTCCTCAAGTATGCGCTACTGCACCAGAAGCGCAATGCGCTTATTGACTGGCGCTCAGCGCCAAGCATGCCACGTGCTCCTCACGTATGCGTTACTTCACCAGAAGCGCAATGCGCTCATTGATTGGCGCTCAGCGCCAAGCGCGCAACGTGCTCCTCACGTATGTGCTACTTCACCAGAAGCGCAATGCGCTCATTGACTGGCGCTCAGCGCCAAGCATGCCACGTGCTTCGCACATGTGCGCTACTTCACCAGAAGCGCAATGCGCTCATTATCTGGCGCATAGCGCCAAGCATGCCACGTGCTCCTCCCGTGTGCGCTACTTGACAGAAGCGCACTGCGCTCATTGACTGGCGCTCAGTGCCAAGCACACCACATGCTTCTCACGTGTGTGCTGAAAGAACATAAATTGTTCTTTAAACAATAAAGACCCAGAGCTATGGTAAGTGCTCATCAATAAATAAAAGACAAAAAGGCTGTCAGAATCCTAACCAATGCTCAGCATTGCTAAATGTTCAACATTTTAACTTAGTGGGCTGAGCCTAAAGTGGCCACAGAACCCTCATTCAGATTAATTGAGCCCATATGCTCATAAATCTTTGATCTTAGTCCCAAATTGGACTACAGATCTCCCAACCAATATTGGTTTAAGGGTACATCTCTTCACTCCTCTAATATGTGTCGTTGTAATCCTTCAACGTCTTCAGAGAGGTGATGGGTCCCGACAACCGGGCATTCTACGGACTGTGGGGTCCTTAAACTCATGGACTATGATGTCCTTAAACTTTACAGACTATGACGTCTCTAAACTACCACGGACTATGGGGTCCTTAAACTCATGGACTATGATGTCCTTAAACTTTACAGACTAAGATGTCTTTAAACTGGACCGCAAAGTCCCTAAACTAAAACAATAGAGTCCAAACGCTCTTTTGTTGGATATAAATGATCTTGTTAAGTTGATCTTAGTCTAAAATTAGACTAACGTATCCTTAACAAATGGTTAAGTTGATCTTAGTCTAAAATTACACTAACGTATCCTTAACAAACGTTTAAATTGATCTTAGTCTCAAATGAGACTAACACATCCTTAAACCCAACCCTAAACCCAAATCTAAGAAAATACGGATTTGGACTAATCCATGCCCTACGGGAGACAACATACATTAGTCTTCGTATACAATCCACGGGCAACCAAAAATAAAACAAACACACACGACACGAACTGACCATCTGGAGAAGGAGAATGTGGTTAACGCGATGCGGTAGCGTAATTAACTACAGGGCTTGCGCCTGCAAGGAAGAGCGTCCCCACAATCAAGAACCCCTCAAATAAGGACGAATCTGACGAAGTCTGCTACATCGGCCGCATCCGTCTAAACCTCCGATACATGGTGCCATAAATCAACTTGGCATTTTCAGAGAGGTGGACGGATAAATCCAAATAGCATCCGCCCCCAAAATTCAGGACATATGTCCTAACGTCCCGGTCGCGTCTTTCGGCGGAGAACAGCTACTTGGTTTGTTTCTATCTTAATATATGTATATGTTTCTTTTAGTGTATTGCTAATACATATTGGTAGAGCCCTTAGGATCTGTGCTTGACTACAAGCGTTGTGATGGCAATCATACTAGTGGGGGCTGGGTAGTCTATAAGCACATCCGTATACACCCTGGTCGTAGGATTATCGAGACATGGCATTGATACTCCAGAGCAGACTAGTGTATACACTTCTCATCCCAGCAGGGGAGATGGTCTGTCCCACAGCCATTAGTATGTCGTACTGGAGATAATATGCAGGTGCTCATTAGGTTATGAGTTATATTGGACAGACTCGTGGGGAACTGTTGGTTGGTACTATACCCATCATCAGGTAATAGTTCCCAGGTGACATGAGTACAGCATAGTCCGTTGAATTGACAATGCTATTTCGCCTCGAGTGTGTTCCCAGTGTTCTTTAATTACTACCCTACCACGGCTCTGATGAGTCGTGCAAACAGGTAGTAGTTGGGTGCAGACCCGAAGCACTTGCAGGCAGTAGCGGTTAGATAGGATTCTTCTCTCCCAGTATTGGGGGTTGATGTTGCGCTGTGATTCGAAAAGCCATTACACAAAGTACCAGGCCAGGGAAAGCGAGATTTACTGGTAGGTACTCCAGTAGTTTCTCAGGGTGTTTTTGGGCTCTACTCCGGCACGACTTATTACGCTATTAAGGGTCTGACGGCTACCGCCCCTAGGTCCGATATGCGATACTCTTAGACGAACAGACTGGACTGTACAGAGATTGTCACAGATAGGCTCAGTAGGAGTTCGGATGATTTTTCTCATTGGCTTTCTTATCGACAGATATCTGGGTAGCCATTACGTGCAGCTAATACCCCTGATGTGTTTGTGGTTAAACCCACTGCCAGTGTACTGTCGAGTCTTTAGAGTCCCACACAGAGGGTTTCCCTGTTTCGGGCAAAATGATGTAAAGGTCGTATGGTTTTACAACAAGGTTCGATCACATGCGTGTACTTGTGCACGTAGGATGTTCGGGTGGATAATACTAATGGGCTTTCGTTTAAGCTGGATCATATTATTAGATTATTGGATTAGTTTCGTCTCATTGTATTCGTATTTTTCGGAATACGGATACGGGTATGTATATACGGATGAGGGGCATTCTCATAATTTACTCTAGTGTGCTTCTGGAAGAAAAACACCTCATTTGTGATTTAATCTTTTGATTAAATCATAAATGAGGTGGAGGTATGAGGTGTTATTTGTATGATAAATGAAACATGGCTACTTAGTGACTCATGGTTGACTTTTGAGGCAAGGGTGGACTTAAATATTTTGAGATATTTTCTAAGATATTTGTGAGATATTTTGAGATGCCATATAGTCATAAAAATAGCCATATTCATTTATCATTATCACAAACACTCTCTTTTCCCTCAAGCTCTCTTCCTCTTCCTCTCAAACCCTAATTGTCTCATGTGTTGAGAATCCCAGGGTTAGTGAGACTAATCTATCCATAATCACCCTCTACTTCCTCTAGACTGCTTAGATTAGTACACTAAGTACTATAGATACCTCATCTTAGAGGTAGAAGCTTAAGGTAGACACTCTCGGGTGGATCTTCATCGACTCGAGGAGGCCGATGAGGAGGCGCGATCCATACACAATCCAAGGAGCTCACAAGGAGGAGGAGGACAGCAAGAACAAGATGGACTAGTAACTTGAGGTATAACTTTCTTACATAGTAGTTAAACCTTTTAGTTAGCTTGTAAGGGTTTATTATCGATCCTGGAGTTTATAAAAATTGTTTTTTGCAAACTCCGCCTCCCCGCGAACACACGGGATGTGTGACATCGACTTACAGTGGTATCAGAGTCTACTGAACCTTTACTAGCTTGTTAGCAAGTAGTTAGAACTTCGATCGTCGGAAAATTGCGAAAAAAACACCCAAACCCTTGCTTTCTGTCGAATTTTAAAACTGTCAAAAAAAATATATTTCAGAGGCATGAAAATTAAGAGCAGGCTATTCTAAGGACACAGCAGAAAAATGAGTCCATAACACGTCAAGACCACTGCGGAACCGCGGCGAATCGGTGCGATTCGCTGCCGTTCTGTGGCCGAGTCATGGCCGAGTTGGCTCGTCTTTCCTCTGTGTTTCTTATTTTAGGTGTATTTTTCTCTGGTATATTTGTTTTCTACCCAGTATTTTTCTTTGTGCTGGTTTGCACTTGGGGTAGACACGGAAAATATATTTCGATCAAAATTCAAGGTTTTTGGCTATCGGGTTTTCTATGTTTGTTATATGATGCGAACGTCTGCTAATCGCTATACGTCGATTAGTGGGGGTTGCACATATCTGTGTTACTGTGATGTTGGTTTGTGTATATGAACATTATTGGATCATCGTGGATGAATAGCCGGGGATGTGAGATGAGAGTTTCTTTCATTCGATGTAAATTGTAATTTGATGTAATATTATTTTGTAGGGCACATCCGGGTTGAGGTTGTAGCCACCGTTGTATTATTTCATTTACTGTTTCTTTCTCCTAGGATAGACCCAAGGTGGGGTGCACAAACTACCGGATTCTTTGAAGTGCCGAGTGGCCTACTCACTTTGCTGAGGGAGGTTGCTTCACCTCGGGAATTTGGCGGGTAGTTTACCGCACCCGTAGGGGTCTAGGATGGGGTTTTGGCTATTCATCATGACCATGGAATCCGTCTTTCGTTACAGGCTTAAACGAAACGCGGAATTCCTATTATATCCAATATGTTTATCTGTGATCTGGAATGCCTATTATTGCATGAGACGAATGTATATATTATATATGTTATATAATAGACGTTTCTTATGTTTTTCATCCGTGCTAGTCCAGCCCCCGCTCTGGCATTAGTTAAGTAACCTAACAGAGTTAGACGGGCCCCAGTGATAAATGCGGATGGCATAAGCGTACTCATATTTTCGTTTTTCTCTATGATGATAGGTGTAAATGATGGGACCGCATTACATTAATGCAAAGCAAACAAACCAAAGCTGAATCGTTGGAACACTTTTAAAACCACTCGTTTTTTTCAAAACAGCAAACTTTTAAAATGCGGATCTTAAACCACTCCTTTAAAAGCTATCAGGTTCCTTCGATTAAATCAAGTTCATTACGTTCACGGTTTCGCCAAAACCAGCCGTAGCCCTCCGTCATTTCAGTTGGGTATTCAGTAGTATTCAAGATATGCATTTTGACCTTCATTAAGGCATAGTGATTGGTAGTTGCTGAATATTCATCTGTAGCATAGATAGATGCGTTGGTTTGGGACAGTCATACTGCTATTTTGGACTTCGTCAAGGGTATGTACGGGTGGGGTCAAATTAACATGGACAATGACGGTTAGAACTTGATATGTGACTTATGATATTTTGGCCTTCGTCAAGGTCAAAAAAGCATGGGGAAAAAATACACATCGGGAGTTTCTAAAGAAACTGAAACTTGCTAGTTTTGCATACCATTTGGTGTGTGATAATGTTAGTAGGATTCCTTCAGGATTATCACACAATGATATTTGGATCCCGATCCTACTGTGAGTATATGCTACTCCTCGGGAGATTTTTTTCACTTAACGATCAATGTTATAAACCAAGTAGGTGTCTAGAACAGTGTTAGAGGAGCTATGCTTCCAGATAAAAGAGGTTATTTAATTAAGGAACATCACAAAAGCATTGTAAAACCTCCTTCGAAGTACCGACACTAGCATGGCCGAAAGATTAAGCAAGAATTGTATAGTGAGATTAATCCTGACTAATTATTCTTTTATGCTTTGAGGAAGGATTTGAGAAACAGTGGGAGCCATCCTGTTTAGATAAACTAAAAACCAATCTAAACATGCAAGAGTATCATGCTAAAGTGTATCTTCTCTCTCTCCTAATTGCAGCGACCAAGATGAACAGCCATAAGTTAGTTTTTGATAAAAACATTTTGACGGGGCCAAACTATAAAGATTGGCTCAGGAATGTCCAGATGGCCATCACATATGACAAACTGGGCTATCTTCTTACTACTAAATCCCCCGCCATCCCAGGTCCAGATTCCAGCATCGCGGATAAGGAAATCCGTAATACCTGGGAAATTGACAGTGCGAAAGCCAAGTGCCTCGTGCTGGCCTATATGGATAATGAACACCAGAGGCGAAACGAGAAGATGGATCTTGAATCCATCTTCCTCCATACCAAGGACTTATATGGAGAGCAATCTCGTATCGCAAGATACGAGACCTCGAAGAAATTATTTCAAGCGAGGTTGTCTATCGGGTCATCTGTAGAGGACCACGTACTTAAGATGATCAGCTTGATTGAAGAGCTCACGGACCTGGGGACCACGTTGGAGAACGAGCTGTATACAAACTTGATTCTACAGTCCCTTCTCTCTACCTATTGAAAGGTTACGCTAGTGCCCCGGCCAACTACCGTGGCCAAATGCGGAACAAATTTTTTTCTAACGATTAGAACATGGCACTAGAATAACCTTTAACCCGGATCTTTCCATAAACCTATCTAGCTAAAGTAGTAGTGCTATCTACTATGAAAGAAGTCTCACCAAACGATCCAAGTCCTTCGGTCTTCTTTCCTCTTCGTTAGCTCCAAGTAGCCACCTTGAACATGCTTGATCTTCTTTGTTGGCTCCTTTGGTTCTCCGCGATCGATCTTGCTCTCCGGTCTTCCTTTGTCATAGATGATCCACCCAAGGGATATGATCCATGGATTTAGCTCCACACAATATGTCAAGTGGAGCAACTAGAGAGCTTGGGTTGCTAAACCAAGTAGTCTAGGATGTAGTGTGATGATCTAAGTGTTATGCTATCTTTTTCTTACCTCTTCACTTGTTTCTCAACTCATGAGAATGGTAGTGAAGAGGAAGGTGATGAAGGTGGAGGAAACTAAAGAGGAGGGAGGAGATGAAGAAAAATGGAAGCTCAAGAAATTATGAAGCATGCATGTGAGAAAAAATCAACACAAAGGTTTTGTGTATGAATTTCTTTCAATAAACAAGTGTAGCCATGCTTCAATAGTAACCACAAATGAATAAAAAAAATTCATTTGTGAACTATTGAAGCCATGCCACATACCATGCCTCCCTCTCCTTAATCTCCACATCATTTCCATTTATCAATAAATGGAAAAGTCCATGATAAGGTGTCCACCTTCTAGTAGGTAACTGTAATAAAATACGGATTACAGTCTGCTGTATATACATACCTGCATTCGGATAAAAACACGAATGCCCAAAGAGATAGAATAACACGAAGAACGTAATACTAGAATATACATATCAAAATGCATATATGTAAAATATTAAATCAATACCTGATTTAATAACCGGGCTCAAACCCGAGCCGCCAAGTATTACCAACTGTTCGATCGAAAGTCCGAGTACAAAGTACATCAATCAATTGAGACCCGGCACGTATCCAATACGGCTACTATATCATTTCGCCTGAACCAGGAAAACCATCTGTGTGGGACTCTAATGACTCGACAGTACGCCGGCAGTGAGTTACTGGATAAATCCATAACCACAAACACGTCAGCGGCACTAGCTGTACATAACGGCTACCCATGTACCTGTCGAAAAGGAAGGCCGACGAGCAAACTCATCCGGATCCCTACTGAGCCTACCTGTGACAATATCCTTACAGTCCGGTCTCTTCGTCTGAGAGTATCACATACCGGGTCTATGGGGTGGTAAACGTAAGACACTAATAACCCGATAAGTCGTGCTGATGTGGTTCAGGACCAATCCGGGAAACTAATGATCAGTCTATCAGTAAATCCCAACTGCCTTGGCCAAGGTCTTATGGTCCTGACCAATCAAACACAGTGCGATATCGACTCCCAATACCTGGAGAGACTAATCCCCGACAATCGCTCACTGCTTCCATGTGGCTCGGGACTGTACCCAACCAAAACCGGTTTGCACGGCTCAGTAGAGCCGTGGTTGGGTAGTGATCAAAGCACAATGGGAACTCACACGAGAAAAATTCCGATCTCAGGTCTAAAGACTAACATGTGCTCATGTAACCTGAGAACTTCTACGTGACGATAGGTATAGTACTATCTGGAAGTTCTCGGCGAGTCCGTCCGGTGTACTCACCTCCAGTGAGCACCAGTATACGATCTTAGGTGCGAAATACTAATGGTTGTGAGACCATACCATCGCCCCTCGTCGGGGTCTAGAAACGTATACACTAGTCTACTCTGGAATATCGATGCCCAGTTTCGATACTCCCATGACTAGGGACCATTTAAGGATGTGTGTACCGACTACCCATCTCCCACAAGTATGATCGCCATCACAACGCAAGTAGTATAGCAATGATCCTACGGGCTTTATCATCATGTATAAAAGATATGTAATAGCAAGTAAAACATGCACATGTTAAGATAAAGACAAACCAGATAGTATACTATCATATCGAGCAAGACTGTCCTGTACATATATGTCCAAACATCCATATGTATACATATACAATAATGGCCTCTAGGGCATACATATCCAACAATCTCCCACTTGCACTAAGGCCATATATTGGCGTACCGAGTATCCAACGTCTACTCTAGGGCCAACTGTTGGCGTACCGCATACCCAACATCACAAAAAGTCTCTCGAACTGTGCTTGAGGAAGGGCCTTGGTGAATGGATCCGCAATGTTGTCTTTTGTATCGGCGATCTACGTCTCCCTGATCAGGTGATACCGCCTTAAGATGTGCCTGGATTTCTGATAGGACCGTGGTTCCTTCACTAAAGCTATAGCCTCATTCTTATCGCAATAAAAAGGTATTTGGTCAACAATGGACGGAACTATCTGAAGTTCACTAATGATCTTCTTCATCCAGACCGCCTCTTTTGCGGCATCGCTTGCAGCAATGTATTCAGCTTCCATTGTCGAGCCTGCAACGGTATCCTGTTTGGAGCTCTTCCAACACACTTCCCCTCCGTTGAGGGTAAACAAAAAACCCGAGACAAACTTGCTATCATCCTTATCACACTGGAAGCTTGAATCGGTAAAGGACTCGACCTTTAGGTCTCCATCACCATAAACCAAGAACATATTTTTAGTCCTTCTCAGGTATTTGAGAATGTTCTTTACTGCTATCTAGTGGTCCTCACCTGGGTTTGAATGATACCAGCTCACCACGCTTAGCGTATAACCTACATCTGGCCTTGTACATAGCATCGCATACATTATAGATCCTACCGCCGAAGCGTAGGGTATAGTGCTCATGCGAACCCTCTCCTCGTCAGTCTTGGGAGACATCTCTTTGGAGAGGGTGATTCCGTGCAATGCGTCTATGGTACCGCACTTGGAATCTTCCATACTAAATATTTCTAGTACAGTCTCTATATACCTGGACTGTGAAAGTCTCAGTAATCTCTTGGATTTATCTTTGTAGATCTTAATCCCCAGAATGTATGAAGCATCACCCAGGTCCTTCATGGAGAACCTTTGTAATAAGAATAGCTTGACCGATTGTAGCATAAGAATGTCATTTCCTATCAAAAGAATGTCGTCCACGTACAAGACTAGGAACACGACAGTTCGTCCTACATTCTTCTTATAAATACAAGGCTTATCCTCGTTCTTGATGAAGTCAAATTCCTTAACGGTTTCATCAAAACAGATGTTCCAGCTCCATGATGCCTGCTTTAATCCATAAATGGATTTAAGCAACTTGCACACCTTCCCGCTGCTCACGTTGTCTACGAAGCCTTCCGGCTGATCCATATAAACGCACTCTTCTAAACTTCCATTTAGAAAAGCTGCGTTTACGTCCATCTGCCAGATCTCATAGTCATGGAAGGAAGCAATGGCAAGTAGGATCCGAATGGATTTGAGCATAGCCACTGAGAAAAGGTTTCGTCATAGTCCACACCTGGTCTTTGACGAAAACCTTTTGCAACAAGTCTAGCCTTATAGGTTTCCACCTGCCCATCTACACCAAATTTCCTTCTGTAGATCTATTTGAATCCAATGGGTTTTACCCCAGGTGGAGAAATATCCAAGGTCCACACTTTATTGGTGTACATGGACTCCATTTTGGATCGTATAGCATCCTGCCACTTATCAGAGTCCCTACTGATAATGGCTAGCGTGAAACAAGTAGGATCATTGTCACGACCCAAAATTTGGCACGTGATGGCCCTTAAAGCACGTAACGTTTACAGGCGTAACGCAATTCAAGTAAGCCGAAAACCAGCAATCTAAACCGTCAAAAGTAGTAAGTGATAAGAACATTGTTAAAACTTTTGGAATCTCAAGTAAAAATCTTTAAAGTCCAAATTTACATTCTTTAAAAATATTGCAGCACCTCCTTTGTAAAAACTAGCCTAAAAAAGGGAACAAAGAAAAGATATAAGTAAAGCATCCCCAAATGGGAGCAAATCCATGCCCAAAAGTGGAAACAACCACCACAACAGTTATACGACGCCGTAGCGAAGAAAATCGACGATATAAAGTGACAACAACATAAAAGACATCCAAAGTCACAAAATAATATACAATATCGTCCTCACACCTCGTCTCTAAGTCAATATATGAAAGTTGTGTTAGTTATATGTATGCCCTAGAGGCCATTACTGTACACTGGATGTATATTGTAGTGGATGCTGGGACATATATAGGGAGGACTTTCTTGCTCGACATGATAGTATGCTATCTGGTTGCTCTTTACCTTAACGTGTACACAGATTGTCTCTCTATTACATGTTGGTAAAACCCTTAGGATGTGTACTTGACTACCTGGACTATGATGCGGATCATACTAGTGGGGACATGGTAGTCCATAAGTACATCCTTGAAAGTCCCTAGTCATGGGTGTATCGAGATGGGGCATCGATATACCAGAGTAGACTAGCGTATACCTTCTCGACCCATACAGATGGGCGATGGATGATCCCATATCCATTGGTGTTTAACATCAGGGATGATATACGGGTGCTCAGTAGAGACTGGGTACACTGGACGGACTGGCCGAGAACTCCCAGATGGTATTATACCTCACGTCAGATGGCAGTTCTCTGGTGACACTAGTACAGAGTAGTCTGTAGACCCGAGATCGTCATAGAGTCTTGTGTGGTTCCCACTGTGCTTTGATTTCCATCTTACCACGTCCAAGAGGGCGTGCAAAACGGTGGTTTTTGGGTACAGTCCCGAGTCACATGGAGGCAATGAGCGATAGGAGGGGATTCGTCTCTCCCGGTATAGGGGGTTGATGTTGCGCTGTGTTCAATTGGCTATAACAGGAAATCCCTGGCCAGGGTTGCTGAGATTTACTGGTAAGTGTTACCAGTAGTTTCTCGAATTGTTATAGACCTCATATCGACATGACTTATCGAGCTATTGGGGTCTGACGTTTACCACCCCTAGGCAAGATATGCGACATATCAGACGATCAGACCGGACTGTACGGTTGTGTTACTGGTTGGATTCACTGGAGTGTGAGCGGGCTTGCTCGTCGATCTTCTGATCGCTCAATACCCGGGTGGCCGTTACGTATAGCAGACCGCTTGCGGCTTGTGGGTGTTTGATATGATCATCATATGCTGCCGGCGTATTGACGAGTCTTTAGAGTCCTACACAGAGGTTTCCTGGCTCAAGCGAAACGAAATAGGAGTGCATATGAGATATGTGCGGGACCGAGAATAATGCGTGTATTTGATACCGTATTCCATTCTCGCGTTCAATGTGTCGAATGGTTGTATGCGATATAACCTAGTTATCGATTCAAGCGTTGATTCGATAAGCCGATACATTGTATACTAGTCGGTTGTGTGCGACATGACCGGATCATTGAATCATGTTTTGATTTAATGATTTAATGTACAATTATATATTTAATATATTACTTTGCATTAACTAGTATCGGTTCACTTTAAATGGATTTTCTCGCTCGGATGTGCACATTGTATATTCGATATAGTTTTGTGCACATGCTTGTATCATGTATGATGATATATGATAGCTAGGGTTTGTTTAAAGAGTTAATACCTTGGTTAAATAAATGGTTAAGGTTTTTATTCATTTATTCATGCAATTATCTTTTAATTTGGATTAAAAGAAAAAGTGAAAAAGAAAATAAAAAGGTTGCTTTCTTACATGAAGCTTCTTGTAGCTTCTTGCAACTTTGACTTATGTAACCTTTTTGTCTTCTTATTAAAACCCTAACCATTCATCTAACTTGAGTTAACTCTCTACATCTAACCTTGGTTTAAGTTATGATAAGTATAATTCTTTTTCTATTATTAAATCAACTTATCATAATTAGCTTCTTCTTCTTCTTCTTTTCTTCAAGTGAAGAAAGCAAGCTCCATCAATGGTGATTGATGGAAATGAGTGAGAAATCCAATTCTAAAGTCTACCCACTTCCTATTTCTTCATCCTCTACCTCTTGCCAAGTAGTAGAGTGTGTTTCCTTCACAAGTTTGATGACTTGGTGAAGTGAGAGCTTGATCTTGCGATGCTTCGACGTAGATCATCTTCGGCATGGACATCGACGACCTAGCTTGCCCATTCTCCGACGAAGCCGACGCTAGAGCCCGGAAACTCATTTGGACAGCAAAGGGACTTCGTTGCGGAGCTATGGAGGTGGAGCGCCGGATCTACAAAGGTTGTATTTCCGTATCTCTTAGTTAAGAGTTAACTAGTTTGCATTTTCGCCTAGAAATCTAGCCGACGATCCGTAGTCTAGGGTTTCTCGGCACCATATTTTTTGAAATTGGCATGATCGATGCCTTGTGAGACCACCTTAGGGTGCCTAGGAACCTTTCACCGGTATCAGATCCTAACTAGAGCCTTAGGCGAAGTCCAGACGGAATTTGAAATCCGAACGACCCGAAAACCCAACCCTAAATATACTCTCTGTACATTTTTTAATTTCTGGGATTTTTCCAGATTAAAAATTTCCAAAAAATTCAGCAGGGAATTACATGAGTTACTGTGAAGCACGTGATGGTAATTCGACAATAGAGGCACGGAACCGCGGCCCCCACCATGGGATGCGCGGCGGTTCCGCGGCCACTGTGTTGAGTTACAGCACGTGTCTTGCACAGTAATTCATGTCTTGTAGTGCTGAGTCTTCTGGGAATTTTTAATATTTTTTCAAGAGTTGAATTTTCTGGGTTGTTTTGGGGACTTGGTATATTCGATTGGATAATCAAATTTTGTCTGTGTGGCTTTCCGGATAAATTTTAGAATATGTTAAAAAGTTCGACCGGATATAAATACCCAATTTTTCCCCTGTCGGGAAATTTCCAAGTGTTGGATTTTTCCGTAGTTTAACGAAATTCTAAGTAGTGCAAGTAACTCGATGGACCCTCTAGAAGACAACAAACCTTAACTCGATTATGTGACTGTCTTGAACTGCCCTTTGAACCTTCGGGTTTGGGGCAGTACGGCGTGCCACATGTGAGGCGTTGGCTTGACCCTTCTACGGCTGGACCGTTGGTACTGAGGCACGAACTGAATGTTGTTAGACTTATTTCATGTGTTGATCTGTATCGGAAAAACTTGGGTGTTCGATTGTTCGATCGAAAAGTTTAACATTTTCTGTTTATCCGGAATGGGATACAATAATTGGAATTCACAAGAAGTTATGTGATAACTGAATGAATGTTATAAACATAGCACTTTAGTCTCACTTGATCGGTTGCCACGGAATTTTGGTGTGATCAAAAGTCCGTCGCAATCACTTAGCGTACGCGGATACTCGCCGGGTAAACTTAATAGACAGCTACACCCCATAGCCCCGACCAAGTGACTGTAGGAGAACCCCGTCGCCGAAAGCATCCGTTTGGGTGCTCCCGGTAGCGGTGTTCCGCCTTGGTGCACTTCGTCGACGGTATCGGGGGTGCGGCCGCCTAATAAAGTTTGCGACGAGCATTCGATCAGAATGTCGGGAATCTTGTTGAATTGCCCGACTTAATATTGAAAAGAGTTTTCGATTTTGAGACTAAAATGCGGGGTTTATAATTGTTAGGCATGCGATGTCTAAGTAATTCATTTGGTCAGGCATGCGATGTCTGAGGTGGTTGCGGATTCCAACTGTTGTAGTTTTACACTTTCTTTTCTGTGACCGTAAGTGTAATATGTGATATCGCCGGTTTCGTTGCTATATGTCAACGACAATTGGGATACGCATATTTACTTACATTGATGACATGTGATGTTATGTGTTGCTGGATATGTTATATTGGATCGTCGTGTTTGAATAGCCGGCGTTTTTATGTGAGATGAGTGTTTTTCATTTTCATTCATGTAAATACTTGTATGTAATATTCTTTTATTGGGGCGCTTCCAGGTTGCGGAAGATGTCACCCGTTGTTGTATATTATTTACTTTTCTGCACTAGGATAGACCCAGGGAGGAGGGCACAAGTAACCGGGTTCTGGAGTCCAGTGGGAGACCAACTCGAGGAGTCGAGCCCGGGTCTCCTAACTCCAGAATTGGTAGGGTTGCTTGCCGCTCTCGTAGGGGTCTAGGGGTGTGGGTTTGGCTATTCATCACGACCGTGGAATCCGTGTTTTATACTGGCTCGTATTGAAAACACGGACGTCCTAGTATATCCAATATTTCATATGATTCTTCTGCTGCGATATCTGTGATGTGATCATGTGATGTTCTGTGATAGATACAGTATATATGATATATTATATAGGCGTTACTTATGTTTTACACCCATGCTAGCCCTGCCCCGCTCTGTCGTTAGTTACCTAACCTAACGGTGCACGAGGGGACATCGAGGCGAATGCAGATGGCATAAGTGTACGTCATATTTATCAGTGATGTTTAGGTACTTAAATGATGGGACTTCATTAATATGATTAATGAAATAAAAGAAACCTAAGATGTTGTAGAATCGAATTTCAAAATAAAACAGGTAGCTACAGTTCTTGCTTTGCACAGCGGTATATGTGATATATCCTGCACCTTATTCGATAAGGAAAGGACCGAGATCCCTTCACCGGGAGTGACTCCTTTAGCAATAACTGGCAGATGCTACACCCCTCGGTTTGTCTTTTGATTGCTTTTAAGTGTTTTTTCTTTGCACAGTGATATATGTGATATATCCCGCACCTCATTCGACGAGGAAAGGACCGACGATCCCTTCACGGGGAGTGACTCCTTTAGCAAAACTAGAAAAGCCTCAAAAGCACTCCATTTTTAAATCATTTGATTCTACAACGATATCAAGTTCATTACGCAATAGGTTTTCAGAAAAACCTGTCGTAGCCCTCCGTCATTTCAGATAAGTTGTATATAGTATTCGTGCTGCATTTATTGGCTTTCGTCAAGGTGCAGTGTGCGGTAGCTATATGCTGCTTATCTGCTAGCATACGATGCGATTGGATTAGGGTAGTCATGCGGCTTTGTTGGCTTTCGTCAAGGGTCGTGCAGGTGGGTTTAATTCGATCAAGAAATGTACGGGTTGAACTTGACTAGCGGGCTATGGTTTGTTGGCTTTCGTCAAGGTCATAGCACGTTAGGGGCAAAACATTATCGGGAATTTCAATTGTTGAAATTTGCAATGAGATTGCATACCTTCTATGAGATAGTTGGGTCCCGATACCCGCTGCGAGTAAGAGTTACTCCTGGGAGAGTTTTATACATTACAATTAGCCGATCAAGTAGGTGTCTAGAAAGGTGTCAACGGGGTTACGCCTCAGGGAAAACGAGGTTTACATTAATTAGGTTCGTGCGAAAGCACGGGCGACCTCCCTCAAAGTACCGACACTCGCCTGGCTGAAAGATTGGCGAACTTGTAATGTGTAATTAATCCCAGCTAGTCTTTCCTTTTAGGGTTTGAAGGAAGATTTGATAAAAAGCAGTGGGAGCCATCCTGATTAGAAAAATAATAACCAATCTATTCTTGAAAGAGCGCACGCTGAGTGTTTTCTTCTCTCTCTCTCCTGGTAGCGACCATATCACGCCTTAATCAAGATAATAATACGGATTATTGACCGAACCCTCTTGTTATACTGAGCTGGGGAACGTTGGTCCCGCTCCAACTTATAATTGTTATAAGACAGAGCAGGAAATTGGGGAATACCAGATTTCCCGTGCCGCCCAAACGAAGAGAGTGCATGCTGATGCATCATCTTCGGGTGTGTTCATTATAAAGAACTGTTTCTCAGTATCCTCCGCATCCTTGGTATATGATACTGGATCAGGATCCCAGATATGTAATATGTTACATAGGGCTACAAAAGGGTAGAAAAACTGAGAACGGGTGATAAGTTTCATGAGGCAGAAAACGGGGCAAGTGTTGCAGCCAAGTCTGTCGGTCACTGTCACCCTGTATTACCAATACATTGATTCTGAACGAATGTTATTAGATACCGAACCTGATATACCAAATCATATCACTCTCTTTGTTAGAAAAGAAAGGATATAATTTTGTATTGATGGATAATGTTTTGAACATTTCCTATATCAAAAGTTGATGAGTACAGGCACGTTATCTAAAAGCATTAATGTTCTAAATCAAACTACAGTTCTTAGTATACGGAACACACACAAGAGGAATAGTTCAGAAATGAACGAATCCTTCTTGAGGTTTTGTAGACTAGGTCAGATCAATATGACCCGACTAGCTAGAGTTACATAAAGATGCATATTTAAATTAGTTTAAATTTACATCTTGTGAAACTCGCCAGTCATGTCACAAAGATAAGATGACCATAGCTCCGTTTACTGGAAACAGAGAAAGAGTTAATAAACTCTTGGGATGATACATGTTGATGTATGTAGGTCCCCTGTCTACATATACCAGGAATGGTTCTTTATACTTCATTACGTTCTCTGATGATCTTTCGAGATTCAGACCTATGTTCCTGTTGAAACACAAGTCCGAACCTTTTCAGATATTCACAGAATATAAGTTAGAAGTAGAGAACCAAAATACGGGTATAAGTATTATGTCCTTTGATGTGATCGAGGAGGAGAATACTTGAGCACGGAATTCCTGGACTATTCAAAAGGAGAATGAGATTCTCTCTCGGCATTACTCCTACGAATACACCATAGCACGATGGTATATCGGGGCGGAGTAATCACACCCTATATGATAAGGTGTGCTCTATGATGAGTACTACTGAGTTACCTTTTTCCTATTGGATGTTATGCACTTGTAAAGTTGCATACCTATTGAATAGGGTTTGAATCAAATCAGTGCCTACCACTTCATATGAGATATGGAAAGGGAAGAGCCCAAATCTTAAGTTAGATAAGATTTGGGGTTGTCCGGCCTATGTCTAAAAGCAAAAACCAGACAAGCTCGAGGCAAGGTTAGTTATGTAGAACTGGAAATGTTCCAGCTATAAAAACTACAGCAGATGATTTGGTACAACCAAAGGATTCAGTAGATACCAACGAACCTCAGCCTCTCCGACGATCTAGTAGGGTTCCTTACCCACATGAGAGATACTTTGGTTTCTCTATGACAGTGGGAGCGAGGAATGCATCATGAGATGATGACCCAACTAGTTTCGAGCTGGCCATCAGGAGTATGACTCTGTAAGAATGGCTGGATGCTTAACGATCTGAGATGGAATCCTTATACACCAACAAAGTATGGACTTTAGTTGCTATATCTGAAGGGTTAAATCCCCATCAGGAGCAAGTATATCTTGAGAAGATTACTTGGTATACATGGAAAAGTTGAGACTTTCAAAGCTAGATTTGTTAAAGGTTTTCGTCATTGACCAGGCATGGATAATGATGAAACCTTTTCCAGTACCTATGCTTAAGTCCATCCAGATCCTATTTGCCACGGCTACATACCATGACTACGATATCTGGTGGTTGGGTGTCATGACTGCTTTTCTAAATGATGTTTTAGAAGAGTGCGTCTATAAGTACACAGCCAGAGGGCCTCGTAGACAGTGGGAGCAGCGGAAACGTGTGCAAGATGCTTTATAGGATAAAGCAGGCATCTCGGAGTTGGAACATCTGTTTTGATGGATTAGTCAAAGAAGTTGACATCATCAAAATGGTAGATGAACCTTGTATATACAAAAAGGTAGTAGGGAGTATGGTGGTGATCCTCGTAGAGTACGTGGATGACATACTCTTGATAGGGAAGTAGTTTCCTATGCTACGCTCGATCAATCTCCGTTTATCACAATGATTCTCCATATAGGATCAAAGTGATACCTACTAAATCCTGGATTTTGGATCTATGAGATAGATCTAAGTGGATGTTAGGATTCTCACTAGCTGTAGTGAGATGGTATCAATCGATCCTGGGGAGAATCACTGGAAGTGTTCCAGGGTGATAAAGACGACTGAATGTCATTCGCTGGCATTGTCTTTACCCTCACTAAAGGGACGGTATGTTGGAAGAGTTCCAAGCTAGATACCGTGACATACTAGAAGATAAAGGCTGGATACATCGCTACTAAAGATGCTACCAAAGAGGCTGTTTGGGTGTATATATAGGTTCATGAGACGAACTAGGTTCCTACCATTGTGTGACAATGGAAGTGTGGCTTTGGCCCGGGAACCCCTGTCCCATCAGTGATCAAGACATATTCTAAGGCAGTATCACCTGATCGTGGAGATGGTTGATCTCCATGGTGATCAAGGTTAGGAGAACAGACTAAGAGGACAACACGACGGATCCACTCACGAAGGCCTATTCCCAGAGAGAGACTTTTATGGGATGGTTGAGTATGAGATACTACAACCACTGCTACAGATGGCCTTAGTGCAAGTGGGAGATTGTTAGTTATATGTATGCCCTAGAGGCCATTACTGTACACTGGATGTATATTGTAGTGGATGCTGGGACATATATAGGGAGGACTTTCTTCCTCGACATGATAGTATGCTATCTGGTAGCTCTTTACCTTAACGTGTACACAGATTGTCTCTCTATTACATGTTGGTAAAGCCCTTAGGATGTGTACTTGACTACCTGGACTATGATGCGGATCATACTAATGGGGACATGGTAGTCCATAAGTACATCCTTGAAAGTCCCTAGTCGTGAGTGTATCGAGATGGGGCATCGATATACCAGAGTAGACTAGCGTATACCTTCTCGACCCATACAGATGGGCGATGGATGATACCATATCCATTGGTGTTTGACATCAGGGATGATATACGGGTGCTCAGTAGAGACTGGGTACACTGGACGGACTCGCCGAGAACTCCCAGATGGTATTATACCTCACGTCAGATGGCAGTTCTCTGGTGACACTGGTACAGAGTAGTCTGTAGACCCGAGATCGTCATAGAGTCTTGTGTGGTTCCCACTATGCTTTGATTTCCATCTTACCACGTCCAAGAGGGCGTGCAAAACGGTGGTTTTTGGGTACAGTCCCGAGTCACATGGAGGCAATGAGCGATAGGAAGGGATTCGTCTCTCCCGGTATAGGGGGTTGATGTTGCGCTGTGTTCGATTGGCTATAACAGGAAATCCCTGGCCAGGGTTGCTGAGATTTACTAGTAAGTGTTACCAGTAGTTTCTCGAATTGTTATAGACCTCATATCGACACGACTTATCGAGCTATTGGGGTCTGACGTTTACCACCCCTAGGCAAGATATGCGACATATCAGACGATCAGACCGGACTGTACGGTAGTGTTACTGGTTGGATTCACTGGAGTGTGAGCGGGCTTGCTCGTCGATCTTCTGATCGCTCAATACCTGGGTGGCCGTTACGTTTAGCAGACCGCTTACGGCTTGTGGGTGTTTGATATGATCATCATCTGCTGCCGGCGTATTGACGAGTCTTTAGAGTCCTATACAGAGGTTTCCTGGATCAAGCGAAACGAAATAGGAGCGCATATCAGATATGTACGGGACCAAGAATAATGCGTGTATGTGATACCGTATTCCATTCTCGCGATCAATGTGTCGAATGGTTGTATGCGATATAACCTAGTTATCGATTCAAGCGTTGATTCGATAAGCCGATACAATGTATACTAGTCGGTTGTGTGCGACATGACCGGATCATTGAATCATGTGTTGATTTAATGATTTAATGTACAATTATATATTTAATATATTACTTTGCATTAACTAGTATCGGTTCACTTTAAATGGATTTTCTCGCTCGGATGTGCACATTGTATATTCGATATAGTTTTGTGCACATGCTTGTATCATGTATGATGATATATGATAGCTAGGGTTTGTGTAAAGAGTTAATACCTTGGTTAAATAAATGGTTAAGGTTTTTATTCATTTATTCATGCAATTATCTTTTAATTTGGATTAAAAGAAAAGGTGAAAAAGAAAATAAAAAGGTTGCTTTCTTACATGAAGCTTCTTGTAGCTTCTTGCAACTTTGACTTATGTAACCTTTTTGTCTTCTTATTAAAACCCTAACCATTCATCTAACTTGAGTTAACTCTCTACATCTAACCTTGGTTTAAGTTATGATAAGTATAATTCTTTTTCTATTATTAAATCAACTTATCATAATTAGCTTCTTCTTCTTCTTCTTTTCTTCAAGTGAAGAAAGCAAGCTCCATCAATGGTGATTGATGGAAATGAGTGAGAAATCCAATTCTAAAGTCTACCCACTTCCTATTTCTTCATCCTCTACCTCTTGCCAAGTAGTAGAGTGTGTTTCCTTTACAAGTTTGATGACTTGGTGAAGTGAGAGCTTGATCTTGCGATGCTTCGACGTAGATCATCTTCGGCATGGACATCGACGACCTAGCTTGCCCATTCTCCGACGAAGCCGACGCTAGAGCCCGGGAACTCATTTGGACAGCAAAGGGACTTCGTTGCGGAGCTATGGTGGAGGAGCGCCGGATCTACAAAGGTTGTATTTCTGTATCTCTTAGTTAAGAGTTAACTAGTTTGCATTTTCTCCTAGAAATCTAGCCGACGATCCGTAGTCTAGGGTTTCTCGGCACCATATTTTTTGAAATTGGCATGATCGATGCCTTGTGAGACCACCTTAGGGTGCCTAGGAACCTTTCAAGTGGTAGATGGAGAGTACTGGATACAACAAGATATACAATGAGCATCATCGAATAACTGCAAAACCCACCTATAATAAAACTGCTCACAGTCAGCCGTAGCGGTATCCGCTGCAAAAGATGATACGTTAAGAAGAAGCCCTGCCGTGACTGCTCTGAAGGGCAACCTGCAAAACACTGCGGCACAACGGGGGTGAGTTGCCAACTCGTGAATAGTAAATAACATATGCAGGTAATCGCAGGTATGCACGTACTGCGATAAGCTATCGCATGCAAACTGATAGTATAATATGGCAATATGTATGCAACAGTCATGAAAGGTACCCTATCAGGTACTACTAATACATGAAGCAATGCATATCAAATAAATGCTGAGTATGAGGTAAAACATATCATTAACACGGAATCCTCATAGTGGAGAAATTAGTTTCCATTAACGACACCTTCAAATCCCAACACCAAAGGCACCGCATCCTCAGATCGGCCCTCATATCCTGTAAGTCTAATGGAACCTGAGTGTCCAATATCGACACCCGAAAACATCATGAAAACTAGTGTCCAGCATCGATACATAAATAATCATCTGTCAGGCACCATCACCAGGACCGACCCTCATGTCCGTATCATACGTCTCACGGAACCTGAGTGTCCAGCTCCGACACTCGCAATCCACGTATCCATACGTCTCATATCTCCGGTCGGTATCCTCCAGATATCCACCGAGTCTAAATACTGTCACCGGTAAGGTAGTACTCCCCTGCCTCGGGATCAATGCCATCATCTGCGATCTTCTTTCCCCGGGGTACCTCCATGCCCCACCATGTACCCGCACACGGCCTCGTCCACTCCTCGCATGGGGTATCTAACACAAGTCTCAGAATCGAGAAATCTCATGATGGACGCATCGAAATATCATATCAAGATAAACCGGGTTTTTCAAACAATACATAATTTCATGAACTACCACGGTCCTCAAATCCAGAAAACATCATATGAAATTCATATCTCAAATGCGTAAATCCATGAAATATAATATATGCAACATGAAACAGTAATATGAGCATATAAAGGAAAAACCGCTATTTAAATGCATCAAGTTATTAAATATATCATGTGGTTTCCAATTATCCAAAATCCATGCAACATCATATAAAGATGAACAAGTAGCTATAGCATGGTATATGTGTAACCATATAGGTATAGCAAGATATGTGTATCTATATGTAAGCATTTATGTATGATGCATTTCATATGCGCAATAGCATAAGAATCAATGTCTCCATGTCGATGACAAACAATACCACATATGGGTATATGTAGCTCTAGAAAGGTAAGTGGGTGTACATATAAGTATGTATGCATGATGTACATGTAGCTGTAGCCAGATAAGTGGGTGTACATGTAAGTATGTATGCATGATGTACATGTAGCTATAGCCAGGTAAGTGGGTGTACATATAAATATGTATGCATGATGTACATGTAGCTGTAGCAAGATATGTGTATATACCTGTCAATAATGATGCAATACCATGTTGGTATATGTGTAGCTATAGCAAGGTATGTGTATATACATGTCGATAATGATGCAATAACATGTAGGTATATGTGTAAACATGTAGGTATAGCAAGGCATATGTGTAAGCATGTAGGTATACAAGTATATTATATTTCATATGCACAATGGAATCAGAATCAATGTCTCAATGTCCCTAACCAATACAATATCACATATGTATAGGTATTGTGCATGTCGTGGCAATTACCAACGGTGTGTGTATAGAATACAATTTGTGCTCGTGCAACATGAACCGTCAATAAAGGTGTTGTGTCTCATTAATACTATGTCCATATGCAATAGGTAAATGAGATATGCAACAATGGTACACATGCACAAACAATGTCCATATACTTATAACTAATAATCATGTCATTGAATCTAGCCCAGACGCATAACGCCATGCGGGCGATTCCCCTGTAGATGTTAAATCTACGCACCGATGATCTTGGGCTATGTAAAGCCAACCACTTGCTTTCCCTTCTTCGCAACGTCCGAAGTCCTCGTCTGCGATCCTAAAATCATATAACAACATAACAAGTTCACATTAGCAATCGATCAATAACACGTACAAACTACGTTTGACCGATGCACCAACTCCAAACAAACTCTCAAGTATCCGTTTAGCGGCTAACGTGCGTAGCGACACTACGAAACCAACCCAAGAGCAACAAATACACAAAGACACGAACCGTGTCGGATAACGTAACGCACGTAGTCGAAACACTAGAAACGAGCAAAGTGATCCCAGATTTTGTATACTGTCAAAACACAAAAATCAAACAGTACCAAACACTTCTAAACAACTACAGACAGCTACCCGACAAAAACCAAGCCACAACTCCACCAAATAGCCGAGGTCGCCGGATTTGCCTATAGTGTCGGCGGCCAAAACCGAGCCTATGGGGTTCGTGCTTCAGGTCTCTGGTACAACACTACTGCACTGCTAGATTTTCCAGTAAACACTCGGAGTCACAGAAGATCACAGATATCCTATAATGACACTAAAAATACGATATGTGCACAAAAATAAACTTTAAGTGTTCTAAACAACAACTAACAAGCTACACAACACTATAATATCCTATTTAACAGTTTGAGATCATTACCTAACCACACATGCTCATAGATCCTAGCTTTCCAAGCTCCAAGGAATCCTAGAGGCTAAAACAAGACATGAGAAAGGATTTAGTGAGGTTTAATGAAGTTTTGCAAGGATTAGTGTAAGATTAGTGAAGGTTTCAGTTGAGACTGAAGAGGAGATGAAGGAAACAATTGAGAGTGAGATAGTGAGATAAGAATGAGAGAGAGGGATGAGATAGATATGATGTTAGTTATATGTATGCCCTAGAGGCCATTACTGTACATGCGTTGTATATTGTAGTGGATGCTGGGACATATATAGGGAGGTCTTTCTTGCTCGACATGATAGTATGCTATCTGGTTACTCTTTATCTTAACATGTACTCTGATTGTCTCTATGTCACATGTTGATAAAGCCCTTAGGATGAGTACTTGACTACTTGGACTATGATGCAAATCATACTAGTGAGGACAGAGTAGTCGCCAAGTACATCCTTCAAATGTTCCTAGTCATGGGAGTACCGAGACAGGGCATCGATACTCCAGAGTAAACTAGCGTATGCGCTTCTTGACCCATATGATGGGCGATGGATGATCTCATATCCATTGGTGTTTGACATTAGAGAAGGTATACGGGTGCTCAGTGGAGACTGGATACACTGGACGGACTCGCCGAGAACTCCCAGATGGTATTATACCTCATGTCAGATGGCAGTTCTCTGGTGACACTGGTACAGAGTAGTCTGTAGACCCGAGATCGTCATAGAGTCTTGTGTGATTCCCACCGTGCTTTGATTTCCATCATACCACGTCCAAGAGGGCATGCAAAATGGTGGATTTTGGGTACAGTCCCAAATCACATGAAGGCAATGAGCGATAGGAGGGGATTCGTCTCTCCCGGTATAGGGAGTTGATGTTGCGCTGTGTTCGATTGGCTATAACTGGAAATCCCAGGCCAGGGTTGCTGAGATTTACTGGTAAGTGTTATCAGTAGTTTCTCGAACTGTTATAGACCTCATATCGACATGACTTATCTGTAAGTCCACGTTGCCCACCCCGGTCCTTACGGGGAGGCGGAAATGGTAAAAAACGATTTTTTATGGAAAGGCAACATGGACTAGAAATGAGGATCATTGCTAAACAAAAACGTAGCAAACTAACTAGAAGTTTAACTACTATGTTAGAGGGTTATACCTAGGTCTTGAACTCCTTCTCTTCTTGCTCCTTTGGATGGCTTGAACAGCTCCACCTCGTAGTCCCCTTGTTGTCGAAGAAGGATCCACCCGAAAGCCTCTACCTTGAGCTCCTACCTCAACCGAGAGGAAACTAAAGTGCTTGGCTTGCTAGACCTTGTACTCTAGAATGAGTAGAGAAGTGTTTTTTGGGTTTTATCTCAATGGCTCATGCTTCTAAACTCATGAGACATGAGGTTCTTGAGAGAGAGGAAGAGGGTGAGCTTTGGATGAGAGAGAATGAGAATGATAGAATGAGCTTGACTTTTTACAACCATGCTCACATAAGAGAAAATAATGATGATAATAATAATAATTAAGAATTGTGATGGTTAGTTTCAATGACCATTATCATTTCATGCATTTAATTCATTTTGTAAAGAACAACAAGTAAACAAAAGTCATAGTAATGAAATGATGATGGTCAACAAGTCCACAATGGTCAACCGGTCAAAAAAGTCAACAAGTAAACAAAAGTATAATGTTTAACTCAACCATGACACAATAATACTTAATTAATATTGTTAATCATATTTCTTATTCTCATTAGGGTTTTGAAAAAGTCAACGGTCAACAACCCCATTGAGAATCCTCTGCCTCTGCCTCTGCCAACTGTGCATAAACACCCGCATCCGTGTTCCGAGGAACACCAATACAATGAGATAAAACAAATCCCAAAACGTATACTAGGATCTGGCTTAAACCAAAGCCCGCTAGTAATAACTGCCCGGACACCAAACGTGCACAAGTGCGCGGATGTGAATGAACCCTATCGCAAAACCATGCGACCTCTACTCTGTTTTGCCTAAAGGCGAATTACTCTCTGTGTGGGACTCTAAAGACTCAACACTACGCTGGCAGTGGGTTTAACCACAGGCCGCAAGCGGTACTAGCTGTACATAACGGTCCCCAGGTAGATGCCGATAAGAAGACCGATGAGATGAACCCATTCGAACTCCTACTGAGCCTGAATGTGACAATCTCAGTACAGTCCGGTCTGTTCGTCTGAGAGTGTCGCATGTCGGGCCTAGAGGAGTGGTAAATGTCAGCCCCCTAATAGCGGAACAAGTCGTGTCGGAGTGTAGCCCAGAACACCCTTAGAAACTACTAGAAACGCTACCAGTAATTCTCGCTTGCCTTGACCAGGGACGACTATGTGTAATGGCTCTCTTAGACACAGCGTGATATCATCCCCTAATACCGGGAGAGACGAATCCTGTCTAACCGTCACTGCCTCCAAGTGCTTCGGGACTGCACCCAACTACTACCTGTTTGCACGACTCATTTGAGCCGTGGAAGGGTAGTAATCTAAGAACAGTGGAAACACACTGAAGGAGAAGTGATAGTGTCAAGTCAACGGACTATGCTGTACTCATGTCACCTGGGAACTGATAACTGACGATGGGTATAATACCAAACCAACAGTTCCCAGCGAGTCCTGTCCAATGTACTCGTAACCTAACGAGCACCTGCATACTATCTCCAGTACGACTTACTGATGGCAGTGGGACATACCATCTCCCCTCCTGGGATGAGAAGCGTATACACTAGTCTACTCTGGAGTATCGATGCCCTGTCTCAATAATCCTACGACTAGGGACCTGTATAAGGATGTGCTTGTAGATTACCCATCCCCCACTAGTATGACTGCCATCACAACGCTGGTAATCAAGCAAAGATACTAAGGGCTCTACTAATGTGTATAGGAGATATGCTAAAAGAAACACATGCACACATTAAAGTAGAAACAAACCAAGTAGTATACTACCATTTCGAGCAAGATTGTCTATACAACTGTGAATATCCCAAGCTTTCATCAAGTAATATACAAACTAGTATGATACAGTAATGGCCTCTAGGGCATATACACTAACAATTTCCCACTTGCACTAAGGCCATGTACTGGCGTATCGAAGACCTATCATCTCGATCTGCCGCTCGAACTGAGTCTGGGGTATGGCCTTCGTGAATGGATCTGCAGTGTTATCTTCTATAGAAACCCTCCTGACCTCGATCTCCCGGCGATCCACGATCTCCCTGCTCAGGTGATACCGCCTCAAGATGTGTCTGGACTTCTTATAGGACCTGGGTTCCTTCGCTAAAGCTATAGCCCCGTTGTTGTCACAATACAGAGGTATTGGATCAGCAATGGACGGAACCACCTGAAGTTCTGTCAGGAACTTCCTCATCCAGACGGCTTCTTTTGCGGCATCAGATGCAGCGATATATTCCGCTTCCATCGTTGAGTTAGCAACGGTTTCCTGTTTGGAACTCTTCCAACACACCGCCCTTCCATTGAGGGTAAAGTCATAACCCGAAATGGATTTAGAGTCATCCTTATCACTCTGGAAGCTGGAGTCAGCAAAGGCCTACATCTGGAGGTCTTTTCCGCCGTAAACCAAAAACATGTCCTTAGTCCTTCTCAGATACTTCAGAATGTTCTTTACCGCTATCCAGTTCTTCTCCCCAGGGTTTGACTGATACCGGCTTACCACACTCAGTGCATAAGCTACATCTGGTCTGGTACACAACATCGCATACATTATAGAGCCTACCACAGAAGCGTAGGGTATAAAAGACATGCGATCCCTTTCCAAATCAGTCTTGGAAGACATCTCTTTGGAGAGGGTGATCCCGTGACAAGCCGGTAAATTACCTCGCTTGGAATCTTCCATACTGAATCTTTTCAGTATGGTGTCGATGTATCTGGACTGTGAAAGTCCTAATATTCTCTTGGACCTATCACGATGGATCCGGATCCCCAGAATGTAAGAGGCATCACCCAGGTCTTTCATGGAGAACCTGTGTGACAAAAACCCTTTGACAGATTGTAGCATAGGAATGTCATTTCCTATCAAGAGAATGTCATCCACGTATAAAATGAGGAATACGACAGTTCGTGCTACAATTATACTATAGATGCATGGTTCATCTGGATTTTTGATAAAGCCAAATTCTTTGACCGTCTCATTAAAACAGATGTTCCAACTCCGCGATGCCTGCTTCAGTCCATAAATGGACTTAAGCAACTTGCACACCTTCCCGCTGCTCCCACTCTGAATGAAACCCTCTGGCTGGTCCATATAGACACACTCCTCTAAATTTCCATTTAGAAAAGCGGTCTTTACGTCCATCTGCCAAATCTCATAATGGTGGAAGGCAACAATGGCAAGAAGGATCCGAGTGGATTTGAGCATAGCCACTGGAGAAAAGGTTTCGTCATAGTCCAAACTAGGTCTTTGACGAAAACCCTTTGCAATAAGTCTAACCTTATAGGTCTCAACCTGTCCATCTACACCAATCTTCCTTTTGAAGATCCATTTGCAGCCTACGGGTTTTACCCTTTCTGGAGCAATGTCCAAAGTCCATACTTTGTTGGTGTACATGGACTCCATTTCGGTCCGCATTGCATCCAGCCATTTTACCGAGTCAGTGCTCTGAATGGCCTGCTGGAAGCTAGTCGGCTCATCATTATCAATGATGCAATCCTCTCTATCCCCGTCTATGAGAAAACCGTAGTATCTCTCGGGCGGATGAGACTGCCTAATACTCCCGCGGAGAGGTGCAGGAATGTCCTGTTCTTTCGAACCCTCTGGTTCTACTAAGCTTTCAGTAATAGGTCGTGGTTCTGGAATTTCTTCCAGTTCTATTGCGCTCCCACTTATTTGATTTTCCAAAAATTCAGTTTCCAAGAAGCAGTCATGAGGAGAAACAAAAACCTTTTGTTCCTCTTCGCAATAGAAGAAATATCCCTTGGAGTTCTTTGGATATCCCACAAACTTGCACTGTACTGAGCGTGCCTCGAGTTTGTCCGCATGCTGTTTTTTGACAAAAGCTGGACATCCCCATGTCTTAATGTGCTTAAGATAGGGTTTCTTCCCACTCCACATCTGATATGGTGTGGTAGACACTGTCTTAGTTGGAACTCGGTTCAAAAGGTATGCAGCTGATTCTAGTGCATATCCCCAGAATGATCGCGGCAACTCAGCGTTACTCATCATGGAACGTACCATATCCAATAGGGTTCGATTCCGTCTCTCCGATACACCCTTATGTTGTGGGGTGTATGGAGGAGTAAGATGAGAGAGAATTCCATTCTCTTTTAGGTAATCCAGGAACTCAGCACTCAAGTATTCACCACCTCGATCAGATCTCAGTGTCTTGATACTTTTGCCTGTTTGTTTTTCTACTTCATTCTTGTATTCCTGGAATTTTCCAAAGGCTTCAGATTTATGTTTCATCAAGAAGACATATCCGTACCTTGAAAAATCATCCGTAAAAGTAATGAAGTAAGAATAACCACTTCGCGCATGTGTAGACATTGGACCGCATACATCGCTGTGTATGAGTCCCAAGAGTTCGCTCGCTCTTACTCCATGTCCAGTAAACGGAGTCTTTGTCATCTTTCCTTTGAGACAGGATTGACAAGTTGCATATGATTGATATTCGAACGGATCCAAATATCCTTCTTTATGTAACTTAGTCAACCTTCTCTCATTGATGTGACCCAGTCTACAATGCCATAAGAAAGCATGATTTATTTCTGGAGACTTTCTTTTGTGTGTGTTCTAGACATTGAAAATCTGTGGTTGGTTTAATACGTATATACCATTGCTTAATGTACCCGACCCAATCAAAACATGATTAAGGTGAATGTTTACAACATTGCTTACAAATGCAAAATCATAACCTTCTTTAGACATTAAAGATAAAGATATGATATTATAAGTCGCACTGGGTACAAAATAACAATCTCGCAAAACCAAAACATGTCCATCTGACAATCCCAAGTGATAGTCCCCCACGGACTCCGCATCCATGCCAGCTCCGTTTGCAACTCTGAGGGTCATATCACCTGGCTTCAAAACCCTATGCTTTCTCAGTGCCTGCAAAGAATTACAGATATGAGATCCTGATCCGGTATCCAATACCCAGGAAGTAGAGTTTACTGATAGACAGTTTTCAATAACATACACACCTGAAGCCGAAGCCACAACTTGCTTCGGGTCCTAGTTCTTGGCCTTCCAAGCCCTGCAATCTTTCTTCCAGTGTCCTTTCTTATGACAATAAAGCACTCTTCTTTCCCCACAAGTTGTCCCGCTACCTTTGCCATTTTTGTCTTTCCCTTGGCTTCCACTTTACTAACGCCGCCCCTTGGTTTGGTAGGGGCTTTTTTATTCTTTCCTTTGGCTTTTGCCCTGGACCTAGAAGAAGAAGGTCCTCCAACAGACAAAGCGGGTGTTTCCTTTACTTTCTTCAGGATGCCCTCTGCACTTCTCAACATGTTAAGGAGTTCTGAAAGTTCAACTTCCTTTCCTTGCATGTTGAAGTTCAGGATAAACTGGGCGTAAGTGGAAGGAAGGGACTAGAGAATCAAGTCAGTGCAGAGCTCGTTCTCTAACGTGGTCCCAAGGTCCGTGAGCTCTTCAATGTAGCCAATCATCTGAAGCACGTGTTCCGCTACAGGTGATCCGACGGCCAATCTCGCCGAAAATAACTTTTTCGAGACTTCGTATCTGGCGATACGGGATTGCTCCCCATACAGATCTTTTGTATGAAGAAATATGGATTCTAGGTCCATATCCTCGCGCCTCCTCTGATGTTCATTGTACATAGAGGCAAGCACGATGCACTTGGCCCTCGCGCAATCAATCTCCCAGGTCTTACGGATTTCCTTATCCGCGATGCTGGATTGAGGTCCTGGGACAGGAGGAGCTTTGGTGGTAAGAAGATACCCCAACTTGTCATAAGTGATTGCCATTTTGACATTCCTGAGCCAATCTTTGTAGTTTGGCCCTGTCAATGTATTTTTTTCTAGTAGTAACTTAAGTCCGGTCATGATGTTTGGTCGCTGCAATTAGGAGAGAGAGAAGAAACACTTTAGCATGATGCTCTTGCAAGTTTAGAGTGGTTTTTAGTTTGTCTAAACAGGATGGCTCCCACTGTTTCTCGAATCCTTCCTCAAACCAAAAAGGAAGAATTAGTCGGGATCAATCTCACCGTTCAATACTTTCTTAACCGTTCAGCCAGGCCAGTGTTGGTACTTCGAGGGAGGTTTTCCAACGCTTTCGCGAAGTTACTTAATTAAATAACCTCTTTTCCCTATGGGTGTAGCCCCGCTAACACCTTTCTAGACACCTACTTGGTTTATAGCATTGATCGTTAAGTGAAAAGTTCTCAAGGAGTAGCATATACTCACAGTAGGATCGGGATCCAAATATCATCGTGTGATAAAACTAAAGGAATCCTACCTGAATCATCACACTCTAAATGGTATGCAGCACTAGCAAGTTTCAGTTTCTTTAGAAACTCCCGATGTGGATTTTTGCCCCATGCTCTTATGACCTTGACTTTGGCCAACAAATCATAAGTCACATGTCAAGTTCTACCCGTCATTTTCCAGGTTAATTTGAACCCACCCGTACTTACCCTTGACTTTGGCCAACAAGGCAATACGACTGTCCCATACCAACACATTTATCTATGCTACATATGAATATCCAATAGCTACCAATCACCGTGCCTTGACTTTGACCAACAAACACAGCTTGAATACTATTGACTATCCATATGAAATGACGGAGGGCTATGAATGGTTTTGGCGAAACCGTGAACGTAGTGAACTTGATATAATCGATGGAACATGATAGCTTTTAAAAGGAGTGGTTTAAGCTCCGCGTTTAAAAGTTGTTTTGAAAAGAAACCGAGTGGTTTTGAAATTGTTCTAATGACTTTACTTTGGTTTATTTTCTTGCATTAATTTAATGTGTCCCATCAATTAACCCTACCATTGCAGAAAACAACGAAAATATGACGTACGCTTATGCCATCCGCATTCGCCACGGGGCCCGTCATTACCCGTTAGGTTACTTAACTAACGACAGAGCGGGGAATGGACTAGTGCGGATGCAAAACATAAGCAACACCTACTAGATATCATATATAGATATACTCATTCGTCAGATGCAATGATAGCCATTCCAGATCACAGATGAACACATTGGATATACTAGGAATCCGCGTTTCGTTCGAGCCTGCAACGAAAAACGGATTACACGGTCGCGATGAATAGCCAAAACCCCACCCTAGACCCCTACGGGTGCGGCAAACTACCCGCCAAGTACCCGAAGTGAAGCAACCTCCCTCAACGATGTGAGTAGGCCACTCGGCACTTCGAGGTATCCGGTAGTTTGTGCACCCTACCATGGGTCTATCCTAGGAGAAAAAACAGTAAAAGGAATAATATACAATGGCGGCTACAACCTCATCCCGGATGTGCGGCCATAGAAATAATATTACATCAATTTACATATTACATCAATTGAAAGATAAAGAAAACTCTCATCTCATAACCCCCGGCTATTCATCCGCGACAATCCAACGAGTTCATATACACAATCCATCAACATTACAGATCACAGATATGCACAACCCCCACTAATCGACGTATAGCGATTAGTTGACGTTCAGTGCATATATCGCATCACAGATATAACCCATTAGCTAAAGTCTACAGAACTTCGATCAAAAATACGGATTTGTAACTACCCCAAACACAACTTTGTTCTCTGGAAAATCTGGGCAGAAAGAACATATGCTAAAAATCCCAAAACAGAACACTAATGAAACTGCAGCAAAGACGAGTCATGGCCGAGTCAACTCAGCCGCGGATCCGCGGCAAGAAGCATTTCTCGCCGCGGTTCTGCGCCGCGTTGACCGAGTCACTGGCTCGTTTTTGCTGTGTGTTTTTAGAAAACCCTGAGCTGATTTTTAAGATGTGTGGAATTAATATTAGAACAGTTTAAAAATCGGCAGAGAGTTCAGTTCTCGGAAGTGTTTTGCGATATTTTTCTCCGATCGAAATTCTAAATACTTTGCTAACATGCTAGTTTGTGTTTAGCTAGGCTCTGATACCACTGTAAGTCCACGTTGTCCACCCCGGTCCTTACGGGAAGGCGGAAACGGTAAAAAACGATTTTTTATGGCAAGGCAACATGGACTAGAAATGTGGATCTTTGCTAAACAAAAACCTAGCAAACTAACTAGAAGTTTAACTACTATGTTAGAGGGTTATACCTAGGTCTTGAACTCCTTCTCTTCTTGCTCCTTTGGATGGCTTGAACGGCTCCACCTCGTAGTCTCCTTGTTGTCGAAGAAGGATCCACCCGAAAGCCTCTACCTTGAGCTCCTACCTCAACCGAGAGGAAACTAAAGTGCTTGGCTTACTAGACCTTGCACTCTAGAGTGAGTAAATAAGTGTTTTTAGGGTTTTATCTCAATGGCTCATGCTTCTTAACTCATGAGACATGAGAGCCTTGAGAGAGAGGAAGAGGGTGAGCTTTGAATGAGAGAGAATGAGAATGATAGAATGAGCTTGACTTTTTGCAACCATGCTCATATAAGAGAAAATAATGATGATAATAATAATAATTAAGAATTGTGATGGTTAGTTTCAATGACCATTATCATTTCATGCATTTAATGCATTTTGTAAAGAACAACAAGTAAACAAAAGTCATAGCAATGAAATGATGATGGTCAACAAGTCCACAATGGTCAACCGGTCAACAAAGTCAACAAGTCAACAAAAGTCAAATGTTCAACTCAACCATTGCACAATAATACTTAATTAATATTATTAATCATATTTCTTATTCTCATTAGGGTTTTGAAAAAGTCAACGGTCAACAACCCCAATGAGAATCCTCTGCCTCTGCTAACTGTGCATACACACCCGCATCCGTGTTCCGAGGAACATGAATACAATGAGATAAAACAAATCCCAAAATGTATACTAGGATCTGGCTTAAACCAAACCCCGCTAGTAATAACTGCCCGGACACCAAACGTGCACAAGTGCGCGGATGTGAACGAACCCTGTCGCAAAACCATGCGACCTCTACTCTGTTTTGCCCAAAGGCGAATAGCTCCCTGTGTGGGACACTAAAGACTCGACACTACGCTGGCAGTGGGTTTAACCACAGGCCGCAAGCGGTATTAGCTGTACGTAACGGTCCCCATGTAGATGCCGATAAGAAGACCGATGAGGTGAACCCATTCGAACTCCTACTTAGCCTGAATGTGACAATCTCCGTACAGTCCGGTCTGTTCGTCTGAGAGTATCGCATGTCGGGCCTAGGGGGCGGTAAACGTCATTCCCCTAATAGCGGTACAAGTCATGTCGGAGTGTAGCCCAGAACACCCTGAGAAACTACTGGAAACACTACCAGTAATTCTCGCTTGCCCTGGCCAGGGACGACTATGTGTAATGGCTCTCCTAGACACAGCGCGATATCATCCCCCAATACCGGGAGAGACGAATCCTGTCTAACCGTCACTACCCCTAAGTGCTTCGGGACTGCACCCAACTACTACCTGTTTGCACGACTCATTTGAGCCGTGGTAGGGTAGTAATCTAAGAACAGTGGGAACACACTCGAGGCGAAGTGATAGTGTCAAGTCAACGGACTATGCTGTACTCATGTCACCCGGGAACTGATAACTGACGATAGGTATAATACCAAGCCAACAGTTCCCAGCGAGTCTTGTCCAGTGTACTCGTAACCTAACGAGCACCTGCATACTATCTCCAGTACGACGTACTGATGGCTGTGGGACAGACCATCTCCCCTCCTGGGATGAGAAGCGTATACACTAGTCTACTCTGGAGTATCGATGCCCTGTCTCGATAATCCTATGACTAGGGACCTGTATAAGGATGTGCTTGTAGATTACCCAGCCCCCACTAGTTTAACTGCCATCACAACGCTGGTAATCAAGCAAAGATCCTAAGGGCTCCACTAATGTGTATAGGCGATATGCTAAAAGAAATACATGCACACATTAAAGTAGAAACAAACCAAGTAGCATACTACCATTTCGAGCAAGATTGTTTATACAACTGTGAATATCCCAAGCTTCCATCAAGTAATATAGAAACTAGTATGATATAGTAATAGCCTCTAGGGCATATACACTAACATTATATGCGAGATACACATGCACAAATGGCCTCTATGGCGTATTGACGATTCTTTAGAGTCCTACACAGAGGTTTCTTGACTCAGGCAAAACAGAGTAGGAGCATATATATGATAGGTGCGGGACCGAGAACAATACGTGTATGTGATACCGTATTAGATTATCGCGATATGAGATATCGGCAGGATATATATGATATAGCCGGGTCATTGGATCAAGTGTTGATTAGATGAATTGATACAAATTATATTAGTCGGTTATTTGTGAAATAGCCGGATTATCGGATCAAGTGTTGATTCGATAATTTAATGTATAATTATATATTTGGTATATTAAATTACATTAACTAATATAAGCTCACTAAAAGATTCTTTTTCTCACTCGGGTAATACATTGATATATATGCGATATATGTTAATTGTATTATTTTATTTTGTTACAATAAATATTATATATGTGATATATAATATTGTAACATGTTATGGTTATTAATGCAACATCATTAGTGGAGATTAAACATGATTAATGTTTGATTTGGGTTAATTTTTCTAGTAGCTTCTAGAAGCTTTTTGTTTTGTTTTTGCAAAGATATTTTGTAAAGATATTTTTGTAGATTTTTGTTAACCCAACTCAACCCTTGACCATGGTTAAGTCTCTACATGGGTTAAGTTATCATAATTAACCCATGGTTGCATTTCTAACCACACTACCCTTTCATTATTCATCACTAAAGAAATGGATTCTTCTTGTTCTTCCTTCTTGCTTGAAAAGCTTTCTAGCTTTTTGAGAGGTGATGAAAATGGGTGAGATTAAGAAAACAAATGAGAGCTAAAATCCTACTTCATCATCCTAATCTATCCTAACCATTTAGATTAGGGTGTTCACATCATTAGTGAGTGAGAGCTTGAGTTAAAGTTTCTTCAAGGTAGATCATCTTAGTTATCGAAGATCGGAAGCAACCTTGCATCTTTCTTTTGTGGATCCTCTCTAGAGTCCGGATTCTTGATGATCGCAGCGAAGGGACCTCAACACGGAGCTTATGAAGTGAAGGACCAGACTACAAAGGTTGTAATCCCAAACACTTAGATGTTAAAGTGTTTAACATGTTTTGTTTCTCCTAATCTCCAGTTTAAAGATTTTGGTTAGGGTTGTTCGGCACGTCTAAATTTTGAATCGGGCATGGTTGATGCCTTATAGAACCTTGTGAAAGTGCCTAGTAACCCAACAGATGAGAGGGTGAGTGTAGGGTAAGTGCACCCATACACTTACTCTCTCCCTCTCCATCATAAATGCATGCATGACTCCTCCCATTAGTCACTTTGCTACCTCCCTCCGATTCCAAAACACAAGGAAATATCTCACACAAATATCTAAGGGTTAACCAAGGCATGGATTAGCTTAAAGGTTGTCATGGTCACTAAACGAGATTAACACAACTAACCATCACATTAACATGCACAAATGTGTGCAAGCCATAACAAATAATAATAAAATATTAATTAATTGTTATAAAATGTGAGGAAACCAATTTGGTAAACTTTTTACAGAAAACCCGCATTATCGCTTAATTAATACTAATCGCATTCTAAGGTGTTACAATCTCCTACCTTAAAGAAGTCCCCGAATTTAAAATTCTTACCCGAATTTAAAATTCTTACTATGCATACCTTCAAAGAGATGGGTGCAAATCTTACACATCTCACTCGCAGCCTCCCAAGTGATCTCCTCACTAGACGGGCTACGCCAAAGAACTTTCATAGATAGCAAGACCTTTGACCGAAATTTCTCCACCTGCCGACCGACTATAACTATTGGCTGCTGGTGAACGAAAGATCGCGTCCAAATGAATGGTCTGGTGCTGAATCATGTGAGAAGGGTCATAAAGTAATTGCGAAGTATCGACACAAGAAATACGGGGTTAATACTCAGAAATCTGGACGGAAGTGCCAACAATAGGCAACCGTACTAACTCGCTCGAGGATCTCAAAAGGACCTACAATTTGGGACTAAGCTTGCCAAAATTCAACACGCCATTCATCGGAAATATCCGTAGGAATACATGATCTCCCACTGCGAACTTAAGTCTGTGACAACGACGGTCGGAATAAGACTTCTATCTGCACTGGTCTGCTCTCATCCTGACCTGAATCAACTTGATCTTCTCCGAAGTCTCTGGACTAGCTGGGGTCCAAAAATCCTGCTCTCGCGGAGTCGGTAAAACTGACTGGCGATCGACACAACCTACCATACAAAGCCTAAAAATTGCCATCTGAAACGTCTCCTGATAACTGTTATTGTAGGAGAATTCTATCAATGGCAAGTGACGATCCCAACTGCTAACAAACTTAAGCACGCACACACGAAGCATATCCTCCAGAGTCTGTATAGTCCGTTCTAACTGACCATCGGCCTGCAGATGGAAAGCAGAGCTAAAGCTCAACCAGTAACCAAGGCTTTCTGAAGCTTCTGCCAAAGACGGCTAGCGAACTAGGTGCCTCTATTGGATACAACGCATGAAGGAACTTCGTGCAAATTCACAATCTTATCGAAGAACAACTGAGCAAACTGAGCGTACTGAGCATAACCGGACAACAATCACCAAAATGGAGTCATACCCTTGACTAGACCTGGGTAGACCCACAATGAAATTCACGATGATCTGCTCCCATTCCCACTCCGGAATGGTTAAAGATGGCAACTCTCCTGCCGGTCTCAAATGCTTAACCTTAGCTCGCTAACAAGTCAGGCACCTCAAAACGAAATCTGAAACATCATTCTTCATCCCTGCCCACTCGAAACTAACTCTCAAGTTACGTTACATCTTGGTGGCACTTGGGTGAACAATAAAAGCTGATTGATGTGCCTGCTCTAGGATCTCACGTCTCTACCCATCAGTATCAGGTACATACCAACGAGTCCCGAAACGTAGCTGTAACATTTCTGAAAATCTAAAATATTATTTTTGGAATTTAATATTAAAATAATATTTTTCCCGAAAACTGCCCGATTTGCGAAATTGGGGTTTTCAAAAAAGGATATAAATAGATACAAATAATTGTGAAATCAGAGGAATTAAAATGATTTATTCATTTAAGAATATATTTAAAGGATTTGGCATTTTTAAAATTTATTATATGCAGTTTGGATAAAAACCCGATTAGTGCATTGCTAATCGCGATTAAGCCAAATCCATGTTTCTACAGTTTTCATGGTTAGTGCACCATGACATGTTTCATTTAGTTACTTGTTCATTGTGTTGTTTTATGTTATGATTTTATTGTGGTGAGAAAAGAAAAAAAGGGAAAAGGTGTCATGATGACTTGAGGAGAGAGTGAGAGGACATAATGATGATAGGAGACCATGCTTGGAGAGAGAGTGTGAGAATAATTGAGAGGGGGAGAGAGGGGGGCTGCCTCATATCATTTCTCCACCATTTTCTTCTCCTTCTTCTTCCTCATCTCCCTCCACCTTCAACCTCAAAAATCCATCTCCAAACCTTTCCTCAAAATCCTATACCCCTTTCACAAAAAATGATCACATCTCCATCCTCTACCCAATGAACCAAGTAAAGTGGGATTTTGACAACTTTGGGACTTCTAGGGTTTTTCTTGGGTGTAGTCATGAGGTATATCTCTTTTCATTTAGTGTAGTTTTGATTTCCTAGCATTTTGCTTAAGTTTAGAAGTCGTTTAGTGATGGATTTGTGAGCTTTGAAATTGTAGAGAAGGGTTTGGGAGATTGATGATGTTAGTGGATGTCAATAAGACTTAGAGGTGATTCTTAACCTGGACCATAGCATAGAAACCAGAATACGGATTTAGGATTTTAGCCGTATCGGTTTTGTGAGGAATTGTGAGCCTACAGTGAATCTGGAGCAACCCGGGGAATTTTTGAGGAAACAAAACAATACCAGGGACCAAATTAGGGTACTAGGAGACCACCCCGACCATACGAACCCAAACGGAGGCCATGAGGCCGAGGAGGCCAGATTTTTAGGCCAAGTGGCCGGCCACATTGGAGGGGTTTGGGTCTAAGTTGGTCCAGTAGCTCATATACACTATATACATCACCCTAGACTTGTTTGTGCAACTCCTTTTGGCCTGAGTCAAAATCTGGGAGCACATCAGTGTGATTTTTGGATATGTTTTCCGTATTTTGAATGATGAGTTTTGATATTTGGATTTGTATTTGGTTGTTGAATGTTTGTACATCAACGACTAGGGGTAATTTGTTGGTTTTGCATACGTGGGCTATAGGTTCTAACCTATAGGCGATCCGTGTGCCGTTTTGCTTTCCGGACTTGATGTTAATAGCGATTGTGATTGTTTATTATTATAGGTACCTCATGTGGATTCCGAGGTGATGGAGCGTGGCGTCATCGACTTCGGCAATCGAGGATCAAGGTGAGTAGATTTACATCTACGGGGGAAGTCGGGTGGATGGCGTATAGCACTCCCGCAAAGTTTTGGTGGAAACCGATTTGTAGCATATGGTTAAGAAAACCTAGATTAGGAAACTAGGGTTAGAGTTAAAAGATTGTTAGTGAAACCATATTATAAACTAAAGGATAGTTAAAAGTGTTTTGATACGACTAATATATGATGACGGAATTTTTGGATGACGTTTGACGATATTGTCGTTTAGGGTACTATAGGACTAGATAGCCGACGTAATTATATCATCCGAGCCATACCTATTTCCAAACCGAAGAATCGTATGCATCTTTTAAACAGATACCTTGAGGGACGTTACGGATTTTTCAAACGATATCTTTTCCTTAAAAACACCGTAACCCCTACTTTCAAAACTACGATTCGCATCTTTTAAAAACTGATTGTATGGTTCGGGTGTGTATGTTAGATTAGATACGCATGCTTATAGTAAAGGGTAGTATGTTTTGGTGAAGTGACTTTATGTGAGATATAATTATGATAAAAAGAGAATACGATTTAATATGTGATATGATGATATGTTGGTATACGGATGTGAGTCGATTGAGATGATTGATACCTTGTCGGTCCCCTGATATGAGATTGTTATGGATGTGACCTGGGACATAGGTATATTTATAGATATTTATATCATGGTGAATCGTGAGTGATATTTCGTACGTGACGTTAGGTCCGTACCCCTCATTGTCATATAGGTTGATAGGATCCTTAATGTTTTCATGCCGCCGTACGATGATTTTTCCGTACGTGATGAGTTGACTTGATGATTGATCCATACCCTTGACTAGAGATGCCGTACGATGGATTGTACCATACGCGATGTTGTGAGGCTGGACGTCAATTGATAGATTCACCGACTCGATCATGTAGACACGTATACCTTATAGCTTTTTGTTGATGATTTACTTTATGCTGCATTCATGTTATTCGCATTGCATTACTTATACCTGTGCTAGTACACCTGCACCATTATCGATGATGCGTATGTTATACGTACACAGATTTGCCGGCTCACACACTTCATCATCGATAAATGTCACTACACAGTAGGATTGCTGCATTATGATATGACTCATCGCATAGTTTACTTGCTATAGTTACATATGCACCTTATACGATGTTGCATTTGACATGGAGAATTTAGGAACCGCAACATATATTTTAAAACTGGACTCATTTAAAAAGAGCGGTTTTCCCTCGACATGTTCACATCACTATTTCATGTTGCATGATATACGGATATACTTACATTTCTGATATATGTCGCATACATCATGCTTTACGATATTTCGCATTGAGATATGTTATTTTCATGAGATTTCTGGATTTGAGAACCGTGGCTATTTCAAAAGAAAGCATGTACAGTTTTAAAAACTCGGTTTCTCTTAATATGATATTTCAGTACATCCGCCATGCGTTTTCTCGGTTCTGTGACGTGTGACATGTGAAACCCGATTCGAGGAGCTGGATGAGGCCGATTGCAGATACATGGTGGACCCGGTATGGTACCCCAGGGCAAGAAAGGGATGCTGTGCAGTAGACGGTGAGCCTGGCAGAGGGACTACTACCTACCGGTGATTGTATTTGGGCTCGGCGGATATCCGGAGGATACCGACCGGAGTCGTGAGATGATATGGTCCGATCCGGATTGACGGAGCCTGAGATATGAGGATTTACGTGTCGATGCTGGACACGGGTTTCATGATGTTTCGAGTGTCGATGCTGGACACTCAGGTTCCATGATTTTAATGTGTCGTGAGGGACACACATTAATTTACATCCTCATACTTTCATGAATATGTTTTTATGATATTTACATGCATGATATTGTTGTGTCATTGGTTGACGCGCGGACGGGATCCACATGCATACATATATTGATTATATTGTTGGATGATATCCACATGCTTATAAGCATTGATTACCTTGTTGGCACATATACAGACCCGGTCACCCTAGATATTATAGTATTACCTTTATGATATAGTTGATCTAGGAGTCGTTGTTTATTCGATTTCTACTTGTAGATGTTTTCTACTCACGAGTTGGCAACTCACCCCTGTTGTGCCACAGTTCTTGCAGGTTGCCCGTACGGATCAGTAGCAGCATCGCTGGCACAAAGCTACTTTTAGGTGGTTTGCTTGGTAGGTGGGACATTTGTATCATAGCCACTCTTGTAGTTACTATTTCATATTGTATCTAGTTAACTCTATAAAATCAAACTAGTAATTGTGTAAGTAATGAGACTTAGCAAGACTTGTAGTTGCGAGACTTGAGCGATGGGTTTTGTGTTCTCTTTTGGGGATTCATGTCTTGCTTTACTTTATCTTTGTGGTGATCTTCACCGTTGGGCGTCGTATACTCATATTTATGCTTTGCATGGTTGTGATCCGCCGGTTGGCGAAGAGCTAGCTCCCGCTTGGGGATGCCATTATTCTTATTATGTATTGTGGTTTTGGATCAAAATATACAAAGGAGGTGCTGCCCAAATTTTTAAAAGACGAAACTTGTTTTCAAACTAGTAAATTTCACTTGCTTATTTCATGTTCCTTTCCTATGCATTTAAGAAAACTTGATTTCATTATACCTTTTTTCTAAACTTCACCTCTTTATTTTCTTTAAAAGGTTTAGATTTCTGGGTTTCGGCTTACTTGAATTATGTTACGCCTTTAGACGTGGCGTGATTTAAGTGCCGGTCAAGAGCTAATATTTCGGGTCATGACAGTAGCACACCCTGGTCATAAATCAGAACTATGAATCTCTACCCTGCCGAACATGCTCAAGAATTTCAGATTAATGGGCATCGGCGGGCTGTGCCTTACGAAAACACTTAAGTAAAACTGGACGGGCGCAGACATGAACAAGTTGTCCCCTCAGTAGAGGAGGACTTAAACTGTACTCATCTGTCGCACAAGAACTGTAACTCTGCAGAAGACTGTCTCTGAACTACGCTCATCTGGGACAAGCTAACCCCCGGGTGTCATGACCCAAAATATTAGCTCGTGACCAGCACTTAAATCACGCAACGTCTAAAGACGTGACGTAATTCAAGTAAGCTGAAACCCAGAATATAAACCTTTTTAAGAAAATAAAGGAGGTGTGAAATCAAGGTATAATGAAATCAAGTTTTCTTAATGCATAGAAAAGGAACATGAAAATGCAAATGAAATTTACTAGTTTGAAAACGTGTTTCGTCCTTTAAAAATTTGGGCAGTACCACCTTTGTATATTTTGATCCAAAACCACAAATAAATAAAAATATAAAGGCATCACCAAGCGGGATCTAGCTCTTCGCCAAACGGCGGATCACAACCACGCAAGACAGTATATATAAGTATACGACGCCAAACAGAGAAGTTCACCAACAAAGATAAATAAATAAGTAAGACATCCAAACCATAAGTAGCGGAAAACTCCTCGCTCTAAGCCTCGCAACCACAAGTCTTACTAAGCCTCATTACTTAGTACAAAAACTAGTTTGATTGATGGAGTTAATAGATACAATATGAAATATAAATACAAGAGTGGATACGATACAAATGACCCAACTACCAAAGCAAAACACCCGAATACAACTGTGTGCCAGCGAAGCCGCTACTGATCCATGCGGTCAACCTGCAAGAACTGTGGCACAACGGGGGTGAGTTGCCAACTCGTGAGTAGAAAAACCTCAACAAGTAGAAATCGAATAAACAACGACTCCTAGGTCAACTATATCATGAAGGTAAAACTATAATATCTAGGGTGACCGGGTCTGTATATGTGCCAACAAGGTAGTCAATGCCTATAAGCATGTGAATAACATCCAACAGTATAATCAATACATGTATACATGTGGATCTCGTCCAACCATATAATCAATGTATGTATGCATGTGGATCTCGTCCACCCATAAAATCAATGTATGTATGTATATGGATCTCGTCCACGTGTCAACCACTGACACAACAACATCATGCATGTAAATATTATAAAAGAATATGCATGAAAATATGAGGATATAAATCAACATGTGTCCCTCACGACACCTCAAAATCATGAAACCCGTGTCCAGCATCGACACGAAAATCCTCATATCTCTAGGGCTCCGTCGGTCCGGATCGGACCACGGGCACCATCAGTCCGGATCGGCCCATATCATCTCTCGACTCCGGTTGGTATCCTCCGGATATCCGCCGAGCCCAAATACTATCACCGGTAGGTAGTGCTCCCCTGCCAGGCTCACAGTCTAACAATACGAGTCTTCTTGCCCCGGGGTACCTCATCGGGTCCACCATATACCCACAGACGGTGCCTATCGCTCCTCGAATCGGGTTTCACATGCCACTCTCAGAACCGAGAAAACACATGGTGGACGCACTGAAATATCATATCAAGAGAAACCGGGTTTTTTAAACAATACATACATTCTTTTGAAATCACCACGGTTCTCAAAACCAGAAATCTCATGAAAAAAGCATATCTCAATGCGTATAATCATAAAGCATGATGTATGCGACATATAATAGAAATGTAAGCATATCCGTAAATCATGCAACATGGAGCAATGATGTGACAATATCAGTATATCTTGAGATATATCCAAATGATGCGAACATAGCAAGATATCATGCAAGGATTCATATCATGATGCATCAATTCTACTGTGTAGTGACATAGCAATTATCGATGATGAAGTGTGTGAGCCGGCAGATCTGTGTAAGTGTAACATACGCATCATCGATAATGGTGTAAGTATACTAGCACATGTATATGCAATGCCATGAGAATAACATGAATGCAGCATAATGTAAATCATCAGCTAAAAGATATAAGGTATACGTATCTACATGATCGAGTCGGAGAATCAATCAATCGGCATCCAACCATAACACTACGTACGTTATAATCCATCGTACGGCAACCTCTAGTCAAGGGTATGGATCAATCATCAAGTCAAACACATCACGTACGGAAAATCATTGTACGGCGACATTAAACCGGTAGGGATCCTATCGACCTTTACGACAAAGAATGTACGGACCTAACGTCACGTACAACAATCACTCAAGATTCACAGCATTATATGTATATGAATCTATATACCTGTGTCCCACATCACATCCATAACAATCTCATATCAGGGGACCGGCAAGGAATCAATCATCTCAATCGACTCACATCCGTATACCAACATATCATCAAATCATCATAACACATCATATATTCTTTTAATCGCATTTATATCCCACATCAAGTCATTTTCATCTATACATTCACACACGAACCATACAATAAGTTTTTTAAATCATGCGAATCGTAGTTTTGAAAGTAGGGGATACAGTGTTTTTAAGAAAAAGATATCATTTGAAAATCCGTAACGTCCCTCAAGATATCCTTTTAGAAAAATTCATACGATTCTTCGGTTTATAAAAAGGTATGGTTCGCATGACACATTTATGTCGGCTATCTAATCTTATAGTATCCAATACAGCAATATCATCGAACATTATCCTCAAAACTCGTCATCACGTATTAATCATATCATATCACTTCTAACTATCCTTTAGTTTCTAATATAGTTTTTCTAACTATCTTTTAACTATATCTATAGTTTTTTTATTAAAGGTTTCCTTAACCATATACTATGAATCGGTTTCCAACAAAGTGTGCGGGGGTGCTATATGCCATCCACCCGACTTCCCCCGTAGATATAGATCTACTCACCTGATCTTCGCTTGTTGGAGTCGATGACGCCACGCTCATCCTCACCGTCTCGAAGTCCATGTGGGGTGCCTACAACTAATACACAATCGCAAATGCATATTAAAATCAAGGCGGAAAACCAAAACGGTACACGCTTCGCCCACAGGTTAAAACCTATAGCCTTGCATGCAAAACACGACCAATAACCCTGGTCGTTGACGTTCAAACGCCACACGACGGAAACACAATACCAAATACCGAATTCAAATTCATTAAAAGCAGAAAAACAATATCAAAAACCATGTAAAACATTCCCAGATTTTAGCTTAGGTGAAATTAGCCAATTTTGCATATGTGGAGGGTCTAATTTACAGGTAACAAAGCCATGGACCAAACACAATGCCATACCTCCTTACTCTGGCCACAAATTGCGGCCAGAATGGATTAGTCTGTGGCCTGGGTTTGGAGTTGGGGTCCTAGGTCTCTAGGGTACACTCACAATCACCTGTTCATCCCACTGTCTTTGCTAAATAATTTTCTAGGTCCCGAGTCACTCCAGATTCCTTAATACCGTCACAATTCTCATAATTTTCCGATATCGACGAATCTAAAGTTCGTATTTTGGGGTTTGGTCACTGGTCCACGTTAAGAATTCTAACACTAAGGCTTAGTAATAGCCACTACTCATCACCACAACACAACTCAAACCCTAATCCTCCTCTTGAAGTTTCCATGCTCACATATCCACATCTTAACCCCATTTCTAACCAACTAGATTATAAAGAAACTTGAAACTAACTAAATGGTAGAAATTATACCTCATTTAGGCCACCAAGAAAACCCTACCTTCTTAAAGTTTGTCAAAATCCCACTTTGCTAGGTCCAATGCGATGAGGGTGAGGAGGTGATCATTTTTTGTGAAAGGGGTATAGGGTTTTGAGAAAGGGTTTGAGATGGGTCATGAGGGTGGAGGAGGAAGCTTGAGGTGAAGAAGGAGAAGAAAATGGCGGGGGGAAAATGAAAGGGGCATCACTCTCCTTCTCTCTCTCTTTCTCACTCTCATTCTCTCTCCTAGCATGCTCTCATAACATCATTATGTCCCCCTCTCTCTCTCCTCAATCATTCCTCTTTTCTTTTCTTTTTTTTTCTCACCCAAAAACCAACCATAACATAAAACAACACAAATGAACATGTAATGGTGCACTAACCATGAAAAACTGTAGAAACATGGATTTGGCTTAACCGCTATTAGCAGTGCACTAATCGGGTTTTTATCCAACTGCATATAATAAATTTTAAAAATACCAAATCCTTTAATTATATTTTTAAATGAACAAATCAATTTAATTTCCATTTATTTCATAATTATTGGAATATATTTATACCCTTTTTTGAAAACACCAATTTCGCAAATCAGGCAGTTTTCGGGAAAAATATTATTTTAATATTAAATTCTAAAAATAATATTTTATATTTTCTGTAATGTTACAATCTTCCCTCGTTAAATAAATTCGGTCCCCGAATAAATTTAAACCCCTAAAATCTAAAACATTTCAATAATCAGCTCAAATCAACGGGGCTCCGAAATCACGGAAGATAAAGAAATACCACAGCGCATCGCGTGCGCAAGAAAACGAATACAAAACTCAAATCGAACTCCGTCAAGCGTCACGCAAATCATCGGATTTGCACGCATATCATCGGAGTTACAATGGAGATACAGATCTCGCAATCCACTACTGAAATCCAATATACACTAGTCAAATACTATAATACGTGGATAGTACGCATCCTTGAAAACTCCAAAATCTGAATAAAATATATGCAAAATCTTTTCCAAATCGCTGCGTGAATGCGTAACCCACGGCATAAGCGATGGACGCTCATTTGTAAAATAATAATATATGTCCATATATGTTTTGCTAAATATACGTTCCGTCGTTTCAAAACATCCCAAAAGGTCTTCCTTTATTAATGTTCGTGTCGTTCACGGACACGTAGGAAATAGCGAGACTGTAGCTCTTTTTCAAAAACCTCTTGGTAAACTTTTAATGAATGCAATGTACTCAGGTACTGTCCTCAGATCAGTCCTGTTCGGCTATTACATATCATAGTGCCCATCATGAAAACAAGATGCTCCAAAGCAAAATCAGCCTCAAAAGGCGTGTCCAATAATCACGTGCGTCTGGTGCGCACGGAAATCAAATCCAAATACAGGTGCTACGATATGCACAAAAGCCAAAAATAAGTGCAACGGGTGTGCACGAAAGCATCTGTCCAGTGCAACGGGTGTGCACGACAGTAACATCTAGTGTATCTAGAATGCACAAAAACTTCAATCCGATGCAGCTAACATGCGTGGATGAAAATCCCAATCAAGTGCATCCGGTGCACGAAATATAAATACAGTGCATCAATTGCACGAAATACAAATACAGTGCATCCTGTGCACGAAATACAAATACAGTGCATCAATTGCACGAAATACAAATACAGTGCATCTAGTGCACGAAATACAAATCTGGTGCATCGAGTGCACAAAATACTAATCTGGTGCATCAAATGCACAAAATACCAATCAATAACTCAAATGTGTAAATAGCAACACCGAGTGTACCAAGGTGTATAAAATCATAAACGTGTGCAACTGCGTGCACAAAACACATATCAATGCACTGCAAGCACATATAAGCTATACCGAGAGCAAAAATCAAATCGAGTGCAAACCACACGCACAAAATCAAATCAACTGTATGAAATCCACGAAATCATAAACATGTGCAGCCAAGTCACAAAATCAATATCAAGTGCAATAGATATGCACAAATCACAACCCAACACAATGGCGTATAAAACATATATCAAGTGCAATACTATGCACAAAATGTAAATGCCCAGTAGATGCAGCCATGGTGCACGAAAATAATACCATGAAACTCAATCATCAAAACTCAAATCCAAGCAATATAAGCGTGATACTCGGATCAAAAACGCAAATCGTAACAAATAACATTGAGGTACACCTCCTACAATGTCGAAAATATCGGTGCGGCACAACTGGCAGAGCAAGAACATCCGCTTGTCTTCTGCTCACGGTCTGGCGTTCTCTGTCTCTGGGTCTTCACTTCCCTGTAGATTCATCAATCTCGCAATCCATCGGCTCATCGGCCCGGTCAGGTGTGCTAACGGGAATGATTCTGCTCTAGCACTTCTCTGGTCATCTCTTGGCCAATCATCACGACCACTTGTAAAGCAGCACGTTACTGGCGTCGGCCTCTGGTCCTCTGAATACACTTCACACATCTGATCATGGGTGCAAGTCTTGTCGCAGCAGTGTCCTCGAAGGAATCCTGCTCAAGGTCTCTTCTGATCTCGCCTATGCCGAACTGTACGGAGGCTGGTACTCTTACATAATCTTTTCTCGTTTTCTGGACATCTGCGTTTTCAGCACAACATTTCCTCGGGGACTGGCCATATCCAAACGCCTCTGTCTGCATATCCGATCATTAATCTCAACGGGGAGTAACAACAGCTCGTCAGCATCTCGCACGAACCTCTTGTCCCACTCGTCTTTATCATCGCCCACTTCGACGTCACGTCATACTATCTGCGCACTGCAACTGTTCTCGGCCACGGTCAATCCGAAGTCTCTCACACGGACTCAAAATCACGAACTCGGTATCTTCATCACTCTGTATAAGATCTCTAGCTGAACACGTCCGCGGGAACTCGTCCCAACCATCGGAGGAATACTCAATACTCGTCTGTTCTCGATCAACTCACAACGCATCTGAGTGAGGTCTCTATCCGAAACCGGTCAGCTTGCTGATGTCTTATCACATGGTATCCGGACGACGTCAAACTTTTCGATCGAGTCATCGAGGTCCCAAAATTTCCCGAAGGCTCAACACCTGAGCGCAGTCTAAAAATATCTGGTACATACCACAGTACCTCTGGATCAGCCGTAGAAGGGCAAACCCAAGCCTCACTGATGGCACCGCAAAACTGCCGCAAACCCTAAGGTTCAAAAGCGGTTCCATGGTCATCATATCGAGTTAGGGTTTCATTCTTCTAGAGGGTCCACAGAATCACTTGCATGTTCCTCCGAACACTTTAAACTTGAGAAAAATTGGTTTCTGATACTCGCTCGAACCATTTAGCTTTGCCTAGTCGACATGTGAATGTCCTTCGTCCGCATGCTAAACAATGGCTCAATCCTCCAGGACAGACGATACATCAACGGTCATCTCTGGATCGGTCTGCTCTAGATCTGAGTAAGAATCTCCACACTGGAAATATTCAACTCAACTGGGCCTGTGTCGGCGCATCAATCTGAAGAATCACCTTCGTCTCTCAACTCAAGATGGACTAGCTATCGCTTATCGCATCTCTGCCTGGAAGCTCCAGCGATCTCGGCTCATAAGCTCTGGAAGCGACATCCCATCAATCTCAGCAACAGCTGGGTCGTCTGTCTGCACTGTAGACGACATCACAATCTCTGAGGTAGGCTGTACATCAACAGTCCTCTCACAATAGGCAGTCTCTCTCAATGGCCCGATCATCCGGTGCAAAACCATACACTCGCCTCAACAAGAGGTCACCATACAACACTATATCGAGACGTTCCCATGTCACCAAAAAACACGATGGTCAGTCCTCGTCCATGACGAGCTCTCCCTGACCGCAACACTAGCAGCAGCTCAAACTGCACTCAAACCATGGTGATCGGAACCTCAATCGAGTATTGGTAAAAACAGATCAAAGGCATGAAAGGAAACGACAGATCCAGAATGGATACATGATCAAAAGAAGGAACAACATCAATGATAGTATGATCATGGAAACGAATAGAATCAAGGATCTCAAATGGATGTATATTCATGGGTATGAAAAGAATCATAAGTCTCAAAAATATGTACATCCTAAGGTTTCTTAAGTGGAGGATTGTATCGTAAATATGCCGCTGAACATAAGTATGGTACGTCACTCTACCCAAGCTACCTACTCCATCAATCATGGTCACCTTATGAAATGAAAGTTCGGGTCTAATACCCCCCCCGGTTCAAGTCTAAGATCCGTAAGGTCAAGCCTAGGTTCCGAACTACATACCCGTCCTAGACTCCGCATAGTTGTCACGACCCGAAATTACGGAACATGACCGGCACTTAAGTTACGAAACGTCTCAAGGCGTCCGTAAAATAAGTAAGCCGAAGCCCAGAAATCCAAACCAAGAGAAGTAGTAGAGTGTAGGAAAAACCATGTGTGAATCAACCTGTAAGCAACATAATATACAACGCCTAAAGGAGAGGATCACAACAGAAAAGGGAACTCCAACCAGCATGAAAATCCATAGAAATATAATACGCGGCTCTAAGGTCGAAAGAATAAACATCACCGGTCTCTATCTCAAATAAATACATATTTGGTTGATGGAACTTCTAGATACAACTGAATATAATATACAATGTATAATGATGGGTACGATACAAATAACCCACCTACTAGCAAGTCACCTGAAATAAGCTGTGCCCGCAAAGCCGTAATGAAACCCGTACGGCAACACCTGCAAGAAACTGGGGCACAACGGGGGTGAGTTGCCAACTCGTGAGTAGAAAATGATCTACGAACAGAAAATCGCATGTATGACGCAATCCTAGGTCATACGATCATAATACATAATCCTCAAGTATATAACCAGCAATCTATAACCATGGCTAGGGTAAATAACTAACCCAAGTGTAATCCCATTTGTCCATGACAGTGCATCAGGTAACAATGTATCATATGAATGATGTAAAAATGCATGAAACAGAATGCATGTACAGAAGAAAACTTCTTTCATAATTTGTGAGGTTTCTGTATTTTTAAAATGAGGTACCAAAATGAAATCAGCATAAACAGTGCCTAGCATCGGCACAAAACATAAGTCTCAGTATCTCGATATCTCTGTATCACAATCTCTGTACCTCAATACCTCAAATCTCAAAGTCTCAGTCATAAAATCCAGGGCGCCGTCAGTCCTGATCGGCCCCTACCATCCATCTCATGACCACTACGGTATCCTCCGGATATCCGACGCGTCGGGTAATATCACCGGTCGGTAGTGCTCCCCTGCCAGGCTCAACGCCATCTCCTGCGATCTTCTTGCCCCGGGGTACCGCACCGGGTCCACCATGTACCCGCAATCGGTCGCATCCGCCTCCTCGATTCGGGTTTCACATGTCGCTCTCAGCACTGAGAAAACACATGGTGGACGCACTGAAATATCATATCAAGGGTAATCGGGTTTTTAAAACATTTACATAATCTCTTTGAAATACCCACGGTTCCCAAATCCAGAAATAACATAGAAACAATATATCTCAATGCGTATAATCAGGAAGCATGATGTATGTGACATATAAATGAAATGCAAGTATAACAGTATATCATGCAACATGGAATAATAGTATGCACATACAAGGGTCATATCCTGATGCAATAATACTACCGTGTAGTGACATGGCAATTACCGATGAAGATGTGTGTGAGCTGGCAAGTAAGTGTATGTGGAACATACGCATCATCGGTAATGGTGCTGGTGTCCTAACAGCATGATATCAAAAATAGAATATGAATCACAATAAGTAAGCGATGCAGTGTAACAATAATAATATGCGGGAGCTGAATGCTAAAACACAATGATAACTGAACTGCATCTAATGTCATAAGAGTCATACAGCTATACCAACAATAAGGCTGAGCTAATAAGCTAACTGCAGGTAAGGGAAACCGCCTAACCTCTGAGTCGATACATATAAATATATATATATATAGTCGGTGATCCCGTCTCGATAATATTACATCCGATACCATATCTCTATAATCGGTTATTCCCAAGTCAAGAGGGAGGATCAATCATCAAAAAATAGCTCGTACGTAAATCCGTCGTACGGCATTCCCAAATCCGGGTGCGGGTCAATATCACATTCGTCATATCGTTCATCTAGTATTCTCTTTATCAAATATCGTAATCTGGGTACTGACCTATGTCTAGTACAATGCTAACATCATCACTATAATCAAGATCTGACTACTGGTCGACAATCGATATCATCAGCACATATCATTTCAAGGAGTATACCCCGCCCAAGGCGGCCTATTATAAATATCCTGTCATATCATATCATATCCTATCTCGTATCACATGTCGATCATTTTATACATATATCACTATTCATATGGCATTATCATCCTAAAATACGCTAAAGCATCAAGACTTATCTCAAATACGAATTTTACCATATCACCGATATCATAACCTCGGATCAAATATCATCGACTCATCTCAATCCCATGTATCATCCTCAAATCTGCATGTGAGCACATGGTCCCATACCCATATGAACACATGACAAAATAGAATCCCAAAGTACATATGAGTAAGGATGTATGCAAGTATGTATGTATGTATAGGTATGTGTAGTGCACCCACTACCTAGGGTCCGCAATACTAAATCATCCAAGTCCACCAATTATCCATCCTAAACATCAGTAATTTCCCAAACAACATATAATAATTGTAAGTGTGTATACGCATCCGTATACATCACCACGGACTGCGGGGGTGCTATATGCCATCCACCCGACTTCTCCCCTTAGATATAAATCTACTCACCTTGTTATATGCGTGCCGGTGCCGATGTCGCCATTTGCATCTTCAACGCCTAGACGCCACGTGGGGTACCTACAAGGATATCACACGCTAAAACACATGAAAACCATGTCGGAAACCAAAATGGTGCGCACTACGCTTATAGGTAAAAACCTGTAGCCTCGCGTGCAAACACAGCCAATGCTCACTGGTCGTTGGCATTCAAACGCCACCCGACGGAAAAGAATCATCGAATACCAAAAACCGTGCTAAAACAAGTCGTAAATCATACGCCAACTCATGGAAATCAACCTAGATTTTACCCTAACAGGAATCAGTCAAAACTGGACATACCCAGGGTCAAGTTTACATGAAATAGGGCCTTTCACGCAAAACGAGGCAGTTTCACCCAGGTCTGGCCGCAAATTGAGGCCAGAGTGAATAAAAGTGTGGCCGTAAAAATGAGGTGGGGGCTAGGGCTTTGTGGGATGGTTCCAGGATGCCTGCACAGCTTACTGTCAAGTCAATTTTACTTTAGGAGGTCCCGGGTGATAGCAGTTTCCAGAAAGGTCAAAAAGTCGACAAAATTGCTAAAATACGCCAAGTCGAAACTTTCAGGTAACTTACTGGAAATCTGGAGTATTCTGGGGTTAACTGGTTTCAAACACACCTAATAAGGTTATACTAACAATCAAAACCAATACTTGGTCAATTCTCACTCAAATTTTCCTAAACTAGCACTAATCTTCAATATAACACTAAATTTCAGTTTTAACAGCTATAGCTTGGCAAGAAAAGAGTTTGGGTTGCGAGATTATACCTCGAGGGGGTCCTAGGAGGAAGGAGAAGGGAAGGAAGATGAGGTTGAAGGGTTGTTGCTGCTGGGGAGCTTCTCCATTTGCTCCAGGAGATGATGCTTCTGCAGTAGCTGATGCTGTTTCTGCAGCTGGGGCTGTTGCTTATGGCAGTGGTTGTTGTTGTTGTGGCTGTGGGAAAGGTTGTGGTGGTGTGATGGTGTTGTATGTTGCTGCAGGGGTTTATGGTGTTGCTGAACTGGTTATGTAGCTGCTACTGCTGCTTGCAATTTCCTTTTTCTTTTGTGTTTCTATGTATTGCAGCAGCAAAAGTGTTAGGCTATTGCTTAATATTGTGGCTGATATGGGGTGGTGTATTGTAGCAACTATTGCTGACCTTGTGGCTGAAGTTGGGCAGGAATTAGGCTGATGCAATGATGGTGCTGCTGTTTTGCTGATCCAATGGGCTGAAAAGTGTGGTTTGGGAGTGTGCGGGTCAGCTATTGTGGCTGAATGTGCTGAATTGATGCATGGTTTCAGCTGCTAGTGTAGCTGTAGGTATAGGGGGATGATGTAGCTGCTGATGTGAGGGATTTGGTGTGTAGGTTTTGGGCTATGGTGCTAGGGTGGTGGCTGTAGCTGATGGATTGGGGCTGATGTGGTGTTTGGGTGGCTGATGTTTTCTTCAGCTGCTGCTGAAGTTGTTGTTTTGGTTAAAGTTGGATATAGGATGATGTGTGAGAGGGAGTAAAAGAGCACAAGGGGTTATGAAGTGAAATGAATCATGGCACACCCTAACCATCTCTCTCTCTCTCTCAATGCTAGCACTCACAAGCCATCATGGCTCACTATCTCCCTTCATAAGTCACCCTAATCTTAACCAATTCTTAATCAAGCTAAACTCTTAATTAACCCACTTACTTAATCCAATGGTTCAAGTCATCATGGTCATCTAAACATGGTTCAACCCTAGGCCACCATGAGTCCAAAACATGAACCAAATGCGACAGGTGTGGAAATGTTATGTGCACATTGCGTAAAAGCCAAAAATCCAATTAGCGATTTTTAATCGCGATTAACACCGAAGTCGCATATAATTCATCATAAAAACTGTAAAATGTCATATTTCCACAAAAGACCCTACTTTAGAATTTCGAAAATTTTCTCCGGAATTTTCACCACTTATCGGTATTTAATTATACCGACTATTAAAATATTCATTAAAAATTATGAAAATTCTCCAAAAATAATATTTTATTTTTTTGAAATGTTACAGTCTTCCCCCCTTAAAGAAATTCGGTCCCCGAATTTAAATTTAAACCTCCCAATTCTAAAACATTTCAAATAAATGTCCAAGTCAACGGGGCTCCGAAATCATCAATACATAAAAGGCATCATAGCACAATACATGCGCATAAGTAACGAGCAGATAACTCGAAGTCAAAACTCCGTCAAGCATCCCGCAATCATCGGAGTCGAGGCGAAAACACTAATGCAAAATCCAAAGCAAAACCGATATACTATAAATCGGGATTATACATGTAAATATCGAATCTGTACATGTAAATATCTGAAGGAAATGCATGCCAAGTCTCTTAAAGTCGTTGTGCAATACGCATAACACTGCACAGTGGCGGACGTCTCTATAAGAAAATAGCCGTATACGTATATATCTTTTGTTTAATATGCACGATCCACCGTTTGAAAAAAAATTTAGAAGGGTTTCCTCATTTTAAATGTCTTGTGTCATATCGGACACGTATGTAAATAATGAGACTATAGCTCGTTTTTGGAAATCCCTTTGAAATCTATCAATGCATGCAAAATATACCCAGGCACTGTCTTCTGACTAGTCCTGCTCAGTACGGAAACACATAGCAAATATCATAAAAATGTACTGCTCCATAAGTAATCAGTCCCAAAATGTGCATATGAATACTACGTGCGTCTGGTGCGCACGGAAATCAAAATCCATGAATGTGCCATACATGCGCACAGAAACAATATCTAAGTGCATCGGGTGTGCACGAAACATCTGTCAAGGCAACAGGTGTACCTGACAGCAAAAACAGGTGCATTTGACATGCACGAAGAATCTCGATTTAGTGCATCTGGTGTGCACCAAATCTCATCTCATAACATGCGCCCAAACATGCGCTGAAAATCCAAATCCGGTGCATCCATCATGCACAAAATCATGAAATCCAATGTCAAGCGCCGAACACGCGCAAAAATCCATTCAGGTGCATAAAATGCACAAAACAAATATCGAGCATCACCCTCGAAATCGAAGTCCAGTGCATCCAAATGCACGAAATACGAATTACTGCACTGCAAGCTTATGTGAACTATACCGAGTGCAAAAACCAAATCGTGTGCGTATATATGCACGAAATCAACTCCAATGTCTAAAACCCATAAAATCACAAACAAGTGAAACCAAGGCACGAAAATGATATCAAGTGCAACAACAGTGCAAAAATCGTAATTACTCAATTATCAAAATCAAGTATGGCGGAATAGTCCCGCTCAAGCGCATCCTCCAAGAATCGCTGGCCAACTGTCGTGATCACTCATAACATATCTCGTTGACGATCCTGAACTCTGGCCTACTGGTGTGCGAAACATGACCACTCCTGGGTCCAAGTCTTCTCGTAAATTTATTCCAGAAAGGTCCTGTCTAGGTCTCCCCCAAATCTCGTCTCTGCCAACTATCCTGGAGTCATCGTCCTTTACTAAATCTGTTTCTTGTTCCGGAAAGGCTGCATACTCATCGCGACTCCTTCTGAAAGGTATATCCAAGTACAATGCCTCGGCATGCCTACCGCATCACTGCTGTCGGTGGAGTGGAACGTCATCTTATCCAGATCTTGTACGAACCTCTTACTCCACTTTTCTCTAATGTCGGCTGCTTTGGACTCGTCTCATCGTGGCGGCATGGACTGAGCTCCAACGGCTATCCTCGTTTCTGGAGTCTCTCAAAAAGTGCATCTCACCACCTAGCATCCAAATGAAATCGAACCATTCGATTGATTCGTCAAAACCTCATAATCCTCCAAGATCTCAACATCTTGGGTACAGTATAGTATTGAGTACGTACCACAGCATCGGTGGTCCAGCCGTAGAAGGGCAAATCCAAGCCTCACTAATGGTGCCGCAGAACTGCCGCAAACCTTAAGGTTCAAAGGCTTTCACACGGTCATTATGTCGAGTTACGGTTTCATTCTTCTAGAGGGTCCATAAAATTGCCTGCATGTTTTTCCGAATACTTTAAACTTGGAATAATAGATTTCTGACATTCGATCGTCTCTGTCGACTCTCAACGTCTCTGCGTGAAGTTGTCTCTAGCTGGAATCAATCTATCTGATGACCTCGCATTGGTAAGCGAACGATCCACATGTCCTAGTCATTCTTCCTCGGTGACTAGTGATCTTCTATCATCTCTTACTCGTACTGCAATAGCTCCAACACAACAAAACTGGCTCGCTCGTCTGCACGCTGGACAGTGCCTCAATCATCATGAGTAAGCAATACACCAATGGTCATCAAAAATCTGGCTGGCCTCTGTCAGTGGCTCAATCCTCTGGTGCTAATCTGCATGTCCGAGTAATCTCATACAGCGATCCATCCAACGCTCGTGGCGCAAAAACACAATCAAAGACACATCTCTGCAATCGTGTATCTGTAAGCCTGCGGGGGCGCCCCGGCCGTCGATCCGACGCCGGAAACGCGGAAACAAAAACTTTGCGAACTTTGCAAACCGGCACCACCGCGCGCTTTTCACCCCAGATCGGGCCATTAACCTAGCTAACTAGCAAATAAGAAAAGAGTAGAAAAGTTATACCAAGTGATCCTTGTCCTTCGGTCTTCATCTCCACTCCGATCTCCCACGGATACTTCGTCCGTCATCGTCTCGTCGGAAAAGCACCATGTAGCCGGAATCGTATACGGGCTCCCACCTCTTGACCGAGGCAACTCGGACGCGAAGTTGGCTAGCCGACGCGTCCAAGGGATGCTGTAGAATAGTGTAGTAGCCATGTCTCTTTGGGGTTTAAGAGGTTGCCATTTATGGAGGAATTTATGCACAAGAATTTTCATGGATGCTAGAGGGGAAAATGGAGCATGCAATGAAAAAATGAGCTCAGGCAAACTCATTTTGTGCTCTCTGTAAACATGTGGATAGAATGTATAAATTAAAGACATGCATAAGGAAATTTCCACCAAAATAAACCCTTCCCCTCCAGAACAGTGGCCGGCCCCCACAAGTTGTGCGTGGATAAAAAATGATTAATTTTTTTTTCAAAGGAGAAAAAGAAAAGAATAAAAAGAATAATGGTCACAACAATATCTCATCTCATAAATGCAAGTGATTGATTCAAATGGAATCTCATGATGAGGAAGCCACATATATGCATGAAACCCCTCAACAAAATGTTATTTGCAAACTTGCAAATAACACCCTCCATCGGAAAAGTCCGGCCGGGAAGTAATGAAGGAAAACCGGCCGGAACGGAATGCAAACTGGCAACCTCAGAAAACTGATCCTGTAATAAATTACAGGAAAACCCCGCTACAGCAAATACATGCCCGCATTTGTATTCCTACTGAACACAAATGCAAAGAGACAAAATTACACTATAATACTAGAATCCGGCTTAAGCCAAAGCCGGCTAGTAAAAACCGTCGGATCACGATCCGTGCAATACCGCACGTATCTGATCGAACCCTGCCATATCTCCATACGGCCTCTACAGCGTTTCGCCCGAAACCTGAGTAACTGAGTGTGGTGGACTCTAAAGACTCGTCAATACTATGGTTGTGGATTTAACGACTAGCACGTCAGAGGTATAAGCCAATACGTAACGGGCTACCAGATACTGACTAAAAGGGACGTCGATGAGCGAACTCATCCTGACACCCTACTGAGCCTGTCAGTGACAATATCCGTACAGTCCGGTCCGTTCGTCTATGAGCATCGCATGGCGGGCCTAGGGGGTTGGTAAAAGTCAGACCCCCAAAAGCGGTACAAGTCGTGTCGGAGTGTAGCCCAGAACACCATGAGATACTACTGGAATACCTACCAGCAAATCTCCTGCCTCGGCCGAGGGCTTTGTGTAATGGCTCTCCTAGACACAGCGCGACCTCACCCCCAATACCGGGAGAGACGAACCCCTGCAGATCCGCTCACTGCCTCCATGTGGCTCGGGACTGTACCCAACTAAAACCTGTTTGCACGACTCCTTTGAGCCATGGTAGGGTAGTAATCAAAGCACAGTAGGAACTCACACGAGAAAAATGACGATCCCAGGTCGATGAACTAACCTGTACACATGTCACCAGTGAACTGCTATCTGACGTCTGGTATAATCCCAACTAGCAGGTTCCCGGCGAGTCCTGTCCGGTGTACTCATAACCCAATGAGCACCTGTATACATCTTAGGTGAACCAACTGACACCAGTGGCTTGTGAGACCGGCCACCGCCCCTCGTCGGGGTCTCGACTGTATACACTAGTGTACTCTGGAGAATCGATGCCCTGTCTCGAAACTCCCACGACTAGGGACCATTTAAGGATGTGCTTATAGACTCCAGCTCTCACGTATATGATCGCCCTCATACTGCTGGGAGTCAAGCAAGAATCTTAGGGGTTCTATCAACGTGTAATAGCGACTCATAAGGTCACCTAAAGCAGTACACGATGATAAAGATAAACCAGATAGCATACTATCATCTTGAGTAAGACTGTCCTACTAGGACAGGTCCTCCCCTCAATCATTGCAATCACGTGCCTGTGATCCAATAATTGACTCTGAGGTCACTATCTCCAACAATCTCCCACTTGCACTCAAGGCTAATTATTGCGATGTCGCATACTCACAGCCCGTGTGATACCGAACACCCAACTCCTCTACTAGTCTGTCTCACAAAGCTCGTTTGCAAAACTATTGCGTTCGAGGAATAGCCTCAGTGAGTGGATCCGCTCTAGTGTTTCTTTCTATGTCTCTCTTTATCTCAAGTTCGCGGAGAAAGCCATCTCCCGAAATGAGCAATACCTGTCTTAGAATGTCTGGATGGCTGATGGGACCTAGCTCATAAATGAACTCCAAATCCAAACTTCTTAGACTGTATCGTCAACTGAACTTAATCAGTATCCTGCGCCATGCCTTCCCTCAGTATCCACCTGGACCATCTGTCCAAAATACTGCCCCTCGTCAGAGGGAAAACTATAACTCTGACAGCCACTCTGCGATCCTGGTCACTTTGGAAGCCTGGAATGATAACCGTCTCCTAAAGGAGGCTGACGTTATCATATCCTAGAACATCAACTTATGTTCTAAAACTGCTTCCGACTGTTTCCCCAGGATTGGATCAATATCAACTTATTGCATCTACTGCAAGAACATCATCTGGTGTGGTACTTGATATCTCATGATTGACTCAATTGCCTAAGCAAGTGATCTGCGAATCATTCGTATCCCTCTCCCCTTTAGTCTGTAAGACACCTTTAGAGAGGGTGACTCCATTACCTGCAGGTACACCATCATGCCAGGAGTCGTCCATTCTAAATACTCATAGAATGCTGTCAAGGTACCCGGATTGGGAAACCACCCAAATCTAGATCTAAAACCATAGATCTAGTTACCAGAATGTCTGATGTAAGATCCAAGTCCTATGAGGAGAAACTACTATGTGACGACCATAGTATAACCGATCGTAGTATAGGAATATCACTTCCTACTCTGTGTATTTCATCAAATACCAGGACATCACACCCTACTACCTTCTTAACAGATCCATCCCCTATTCTGATGAAGTCAAACCTATGACTGTCATATCAGAAATAGATGATCTATCTCCGCTATATCTGCTTTAGTCTATAAATAGACATAAGCCTGATGTCCACCAATGCTTCCGCTGCTCCCACTGACTACGACAACCCTCTTGCAGAGTCATATACATGTACGCTTCTAAAACCAGTTTAGAACGACGCTATACTCATCCTCCTGCCGAGTCTCATAGTCTGGAACAACAGCAATGGCAAGTCTGGGTAAACAAGAACCTCTCTGCCACCGTCCTTGAGTATACCGAAGTACCTCACGGGTGCCTGAGGTTACCCACCTTATCTGCGGAGTGGCTAATGGAATGTCAGACCAGATTGAATCTTTAGGTTCTTATCAAATCTTCAGTAATCATTTGCGGTTCTGGAATCACTTCCAGTTCTACCATACCCTCACTACTGTTTTCTGAAAAAAAAATCCATTTTTATTAAAACTGTGGCGAGTCAAGAACAATATCACTATTGATCTTCCAGATGGTAGAAAGTCAACCCTCGTCATAGCCCGGGTCAACCCACAAACTGCCATTACAGAAACGTGCCTTGAGTTATCCGGAGTCTGGTTTTAAGCATAAGCCGGACAACTCCCTGTATCCTAACAAAGTCAAGATATGAACTGTTCTATATCCAATATAGAAACAGAGGCACTGATTTAATTGAACCAGATTCAAATCATGCAGCTGTCTCCAGTGCATGTCAACTAAATTGAAGGAGGCCGATCAGCGTTACTCAACTTAGGAATGCTTCCAATTATGAGTAACCTGAAAGAGAAGCAAGTTCTCTTAACCATTACTATCAACTGAATACCATGTACAAGTATCTACATCTTCGATCACTTTGAAGAATCCCGATACTTGCAACACCTGGTTCTCTACTTTATTCTTATACCTATAACTTCTCAGAACTTCGACCCCGTGTTTCTATGAAACACTTGTCTAAGAACTAGAGAAGTCATAAGTAAACAGAATACAGTACGAGGACCAACCCCTCTGTCCTAGTGGACACTGGACAATATACAATACTCTGTATAAGTCCCTTGAGTCTTGCGACTCAATCACTGTGTGTCGTAGGTTGAAAACTGTACTTTTGGTTAAGAAGAATCACACCGTTGTTCAATGCTCCTTACCTAACCATCCACTGGTATAGGTAAATGTCATAGACATAATTTCAAAAAGGTATGTCTCACTCTATAAAAATATACGTACAGATATATCAATTTGAAATTGGTGCACAACAACGGATATTCAAAACCAAATATTTGCCGACCGGCAAACAACCCAGGTGGCTTCCTCAAATATCACCAATTCCAACGAATCCCGATATAATGAGGATGGTCACCTAATTCCTAATAACTTACTCCCACTCATCATCTGTAAAACTATACAGATGTGAGAATCATACCTGGTAAATTCATACCCTGGAGCAAGTGTCTAATTGGGAAATAAGTTTTCTTTTAACAGTACACAGTGAACCTGAAACATTGAAATGTTTCGATGGGGTATCCTGGTATTCCTAGTAATGCCTCTTCCATTATCCAGATTCACAACTATAACCGTATAATTCTTTGCCACTTCTCCAAATCCCTTTTTATGTCTTTAGTCATTACCTTCTGTACACCCCTTTAGGCCAAATGGTTTTCTTCCTTCCCTACCGTTCGGCACCAGCCTATGATTTGGAAGCAGACTATCCAATAAGCATAATGGGTGTACTGTCCTAGTCCTAGGAGCACTCAAAACGCGAGAGAAGGTGAAGATAAAAGACACCTGAATGTACTTTATTCCTATTTCTCCTGAACCAGGATCCATCCCCGAACTGGAACAAGTTCTTTTCGAGTTCGCATATAACCATACGATGGATTATCCAATAAACTGGGATCTTCATAGTGATACGGAGTGTCCTGGAGAAATACAAAGGTGATTTAGGATTGGCGAAGAAATACTTGGTTTGGTCGTGAATAGCAGTCGCAATTTACTTTGCCGTCTTACTAATCCCTTGCTTTGTCTGAACTTAATACCTTCTGTACACCGTTTAGGCTAATTGGCTCTCTTCATTCCCTACCGGTCGGCACCAGCCTATGGTTTGGAAGAAGATTATCCAATTTGCGAAATAGGTGTACTACTTCTAAACTAAGGAGTACTCACAACCTGAGAGAAGGTGAAAAGAAAAGACAACTGAATAGTCCTATTCGTTTTCTCCAGAACCGGAAACCATCCTCGAAGTCCTTCTTGTTCGTATATAACCATACGATGGTTTTGTCCAATGGAAGTGGACGGGCGTAGTAACACGGGGTGTCCCGGAGAAAAGGGTAAAAGTAGGAGTGGCAAAGAGGATTGCAACTCTGACAATCCAAAAGCCAGTGTTAAGTAGGTTCGGTCAACTTGGTCACTGAGTCATAGTCTAGGGTCGGGTCTGTCACGACCCGCAATTCGGCCCGTAACCGGCACTTAACCTACGTAACGTCTACAGGCGTACGTAACTTAAGTAAGCCGAAAAATCAGAAATCTAAACCACCCAAAACTGGATCAACGGAGAAAACATAATTTAAAAGTATTAGAAGTCGCCATTTAAAATCTCTAACTCTAGTTTTCTTTCTTGAAAATTTCGGCAGCACCTTCTTTGTAAAACTAGCCCCGAAAACGGGTACAACACAGATAATATATAAAACATCCCAAGTGGGAGAAAAATCACGCCCACCGGCGGAGACAATCACCACAACAAGTATACGGCGCCAAAGCGAAGAAAATATCAAAGAGAACGACTATAAAGGAAGTAAACATTTCCAAAATAACCTGCTTCTACGAGCACGGCTCCCAAAACCAATATACAACACTGTTATCCCACAAGTCGCCTCTAAGTCAAATACAACAGGGTAGATGGAGAATACTAGATCCAACAAAAGATATACAATGTACAACGGATAACCGCAAACCCACCTATAATGCAACGGCCTCACTGCCAAGGTAGCGGTATCCACAAAAGTAGTGATGATAAGCTGCCCTGCCGCGACTACTCAGAGGGTTGTGTCCTGCAAAACACTGTGGCACAATGGGGGTGAGTTGCCAACTCGTGAATAGTAATTAACATCATACAGTAATCGCAAGTATGCACTAACAGCAATGATCGATAACATGTGAACTGATAGCATGAGTATGACAATATAAATATGCAACTATCATGATATCTATATCAATTTTATACTGAGTGCGGGATAGTAAATAATCTCATGCACAAATCATAAGCATGGAAAAATACGGTGTAACTCAGCAACACCCAAATCCCAAAATACTCAGATCGGCCCTCAGATCGGCCCTCAAATCCTGTACGTCTCATGAAACCTGAGTGTCAAACATCGACACTCAAAAACATCATGAAAACCAGTGCCTATCATCGACACATAAATACTGATATCCATACGTTCCTCGAAACTCAAGTATCCCACCTCGACACTTGTATTTCCACGTATCGGTTTTCCTGATATTCATACGTTCCTCGAAACCCAAGTATCCCACCTCGACACTTGTATTTCCACGTATCGGTCTGTCAAACCCCATATATCTCTCGGAAAGTAAGTGCCCAAGATCGACACTTTAATTTCTCATATCGCATCTCAAATGCATAAATCCATATAAAGTAGCATATGCAACATAAAACATCAATATGAGCATATCACGGAACGATTCGCCAAATAATGCATCAAGTCATTAAATGTATCTCGCGGTTCCCAAGAATCCAAATCCAGAATACATATATATACAGCGTCCCATACCACCGATATATATGCAATACAAATCATGTAAATCCAAATCCAAAATACATATATATACAGCGTCCCATACCACCGATATATATGCAATACAAATTGATCATATAACAATAGCAAGGTATATGTGCGAACGAGTAATATAGCATGGCATACATATGAGCATGTAGGTATACAGGTATGTTCTATGTAATATGCACTGTCGCACAAGTATAACTGTTTAATGTCGCTAACCAATAGCAAGGTATAAAAAATGAGCATTTGTATTGTGCGTGTCATGGCAATTACCGACAGGGTGTGTGTAGCATATCATTGGTGCTCGTGCAACATGGACTGTCGATAATAGTGCAGTGTACAACAGGTACAGTATTAAGCACAAGTAACTATATGCAACATGAATCATGCAATGTTTCTATATAAGCAAATAAGCATACGGCTAATATTATATCATATCTAGCCCCGACGCTTAGCTCCATACGGGAGATTCCCCGTAGATGTTAAATCTACTCACACTGTGGTCTCCAGCTATGAAGATCCGACCACCTGCTTCCCTTTGTTCGCAGCGTCTGAAGTCCCCGCTTGCGACGCTATAATATCACAAACACAAGAAATAAAGCGAACATCTCAGAAGCAATCACAATAACGTAAAACTACGTATTATAAAACGCATCATCGCACTAAACCAACTCACGAGTGCACGTCTAGTGCAAACACACGAAACGATACCTAAACCCAAACTGAGTACGTCGCAGCACGACACACGACTCGTGTCGCAACACGTATCACGCGAACTCAAAACACACGATTATAGGTAATCGATCCCAGATTTTGTATACTGCATCAACTAATAAAATCAACAGTACCAAACAACCCAAAACCACAGCAGACAACTATCCACAGAAACCCTACCCCAACCCTCATCTATTCGGCCGGCGTCGCCGGCCCCCTCTTCAAAGCTCGCCGGCCCAAACCGGCGGGGTGGCCCCCGTCTCCTGGGTGGTGTCTCAGGTCAAGCTGCACATCTCTCTGAAGTTGTTGATTCAGTCACTAAAATTCCCAGGTCACAGCAGATACTAATATTTCTAAAAAGACACTAAAAACCCGATATCGCCTCAATCGATATAAACTACGTTCTACGCAACAATTAACGATCAAAACCACACAAAAACTATAAATTAACAGTAAAGGGGATATACCTAACAACTTTGCTTCTAACTCCAAGCTTTTCTCTATATCCAAGTGATCAAGAAGCAAGAAATCCCAAGTTTAAGGTATTTTTGTGATAGGTTTCAGAAATTTTGAGGATTTTGTGAGTTAGAATGAATTAAAATGATATGGGAATTGATCAAGTGCAGTAGGAAGGAGGGGATTTCGGCCAAGGGTGAGGAGGTGGAGAATAGATGAGGGTTTCCTAGCAATTACCTTCATTAATTGCAACATAAATGCATTGCACACATACACACACATGCATGCATCTAAACCTTCTCTTTTCTTTTCTTTTTCTTTTAAAACCCTAGCTTAAATCCTAGTCCACACATTATGCTAAGTGAAGTGAGAAGGAAATTCTTAACTTAAAAGTTTTAAAGAAAAGATCGCTTGTAGAAATTTTCCCAAAATTTGAATACCGCATTAAAATAATATTAAAAATTGGGAAAAAAACAAATTGAACCAAAACGTCCCATATACTCCCAAAGCTCGCGCACTAGCTTTATTTTAGCTAATCTAGGTGCTGGCAAGTCTATATGGTCGTTTGCTCCCAGTCGGGTAAAAACGGAAAATACCGACAAACTTACCCTAAAACGGAAAAATTCACATAACGATTTCTAAAACGTTACAATCTCCCCCCCCCCCTTATAGAAATTCGGTCCCCGAATTACAATTTCATACTAAACGTACCTTCAAAAAGATGAGGGAATTTCTTCCGCATCTCGCTCTCGATCTCCCAAGTGATCTCCTCACCAGTCGGACTACGCCACAGAACCTTTACAGAAGGCAAGTCCCTAGACCGAAGTTTCTTCACCTGCCGATCCAAAATAACTATCGGCTGCTCGGTGAACGAAAGATCACGCTCAAGCTGAATGGTCTCGTGCTGAATCATATGAGAAGGATCATGAAGGTATCTACGAAGCATCGACACATGAAAAACGGGGTGAACATCTGGAAAACTAGGCGGGAGCGCTAAACGATAAGCGACCGAACCCACTCGTTCGAGGATCTCGAAAGGACCTACAAATCTGGGACTGAGCTTCCCTCTCTTCCTAAATCGCATAACGCCCTTCATCGGAGAAATCTTCAGGAATACATGATCTCCCACTGCGAACTCAAGTCGGCGACGACGACGGTCGGCATACGACTTCTGCCTGCACTGGGCTGCTCTCATCCTGTCCTGAATCAGCTGGATCTTCTCCGTAGTCTCCTGAACAAGCTAGGGTCCCAAAACCAAACTCTCACTAAGCTCGGTCCAACAGACTGGCGATCGACACTTCCTACCATATAAAGCCTCAAAAGGTGCCATCTGAATAGTCTCCTGAAAGCTGTTATTATAGGAGAACTCAATCAACGGCAAGTGGCGACCCCAACTGCCCCCAAAATCAAGCACACATGCACGGAGCATATCCTCCAGAGTCTGAATAGTCCGCTCCGTCTGACCATCGGTCTGCGGATGAAAAGTGGTGCTAAAACTCAATCTGGTACCCAAAGCTTCCTGAAGCTTCTGCCATAGACGGCTAGTAAACTGGGTACCTTTATCGGATACTATGCATGTGGGAACACCGTGCAAACGCACAATCTCATCTATATAAAGCCGAGCGTACTGAGCATAGCCGAAAGTGGTTTTCACTGGAAGGAAGTGAGCCGCTTTCATCAACCGGTCTACAATAACCCAAATGGAGTCGTACCCTCTACTGGTCCTGGGTAGACCCATAATGAAATCCATAGAAATCTGCTCCCATTTCCACTCCGGAATGGGTAAAGGCTGCAACTCTCCAGCCGGTCTCTGATGCTCAGCCTTGACTTGCTGACAAGTCAGGCACCTCGAAACGAAGTCCGAAATATCGCGTTTCATCCCTTCCCACCAGTAGTAGTCTCTCAAGTCTCGGTACATCTTGGTGGAACCTGGATGAACGCTAAAGGCCGACTGATGTGCCTGCTTTAGGATCTCGCGTCTCAACCCATCAACATCCGGTACACACAAGCGAGTCCCGCATCGTAGCATACCCTGGTCATCAATCGTGAACTCCGAAACTGTACCCTGTCGAACAAGCTCAAGAATCTCAGACAAACGAGCATTACTGGGTTGCGCCTCACGAATACGATCAACAAGTAGTGGACGGGCGCGGACATGAGCAAACTGTCCCCCAGTGGAGGTGAAGTCGAACTGCACTCTACTATCGCACAAGAGCTGCCAATCTGCAGAAGACTGACATCGAACGGCGCTCAGCTGGGACAAGCTACCCACGGGCCTACGACTCAAAGCATCGGCTACCACATTCGCCCTGCCCGGGTGATAAAGGATCTCACAATCATAATCCTTTACTAGCTCCATCCATCAGCGCTGTCTCAGGTTCAGATCTCGCTGCTGGAAGATATACTTCAAACTCTTGTGATCCGTGAAGATCTGACACGACTCCCCATACAAGTAGTGTCTCCAGATCTTCAACGCAAAAACTACCGCTGCCATCTCAAGATCGTGAGTGGGGTAATTCTGCCCGTGCTTCTTCAACTGCCTAGAAGCATATGCAATCACCCTATCATGCTGCATCAAAACACAGCCGAGCCCCACTCGAGAAGCATCACAATACACAACGTAGCCTCCCGATCCAGAAGGTAAAGAAAGAACTGGTGCTGTCGTCAACCGAGTCTTCAACTGCTGAAAACTCTGCTCGCACGCATCAGTCCAGAGAAAAGGAACCCCCTTCCGGGTCAATCCAGTCAGCGGTGCAGCGATACTCGAAAAATCCTGCACAAAACGGCGATAATAACCAGCTAAGCCCAAAAATCTGCGGACCTCAGTCACCGATACAGGTCTGGGCCAAAGCTGCACAGCCTCGATCTTCCTCTTGTCCACAAGAATCCCATCACCAGTCACCACATGACCCAGGAAGTCAACTCTATCAAGCCAAAATGCGCACTTTGAGAATTTAGCATACAACTGGTGCTCTCTCAATACCTGCAAAGTAATCCCCAAGTGCTGCTCATGCTCCTCTCGACTCCTAGAGTAAACCAGTATGTCATCAATAAACACGATAATGAACTGGTCGAGGAACGGCCTGAAAATCCGGATCATCAGATCCATGAACGCTGCTGGCGCATTGGTGAGTCTGAACGACATCACCAAAAACTCATAATGCCCATAGCGCGTACGAAAAGCAGTCTTCGGAATGTCATCATCCCGAACCCGCAACTGATGATAACCCGAACGCAAATCAATCTTCGAAAAATGTTTCGCACCCTGGAGCTGATCGAATAAATCGTCAATGCGGGGTAAAGGATACCTGTTCCGCACCGTAACACGGTTCAACTGACGATAATCCACACATAGCCTCAAACTGCCGTCCTTCTTCTTGACGAACAGAACAAGAGCTCCCCACGGCGAAACACTCGGACGCGCAAGTCCCAAATCAAGCAACTCTTGCAATTGATCTTTAAGCTCTCTAAGCTCTGCCGGAGCCATCCGATAAGGCGGTATAGAAATAGGCTCCGTGCCAGGAATCAGATCAATGAAAAACTCAATATCGCGCTCTGGCGGCATCCCAGGTAACTCATCGGGAAAAACATCGGGAAACTCTCGCACGGTAGAAACCTGGTCCAACAACTCCACTGTGGCTCCAGTATCATGAATAAACGCCAAGAATCCCCGACATCCCCTCCTCAAAAGCCGACTAGCGCACAAAACAGAAATCAAGCTGTGAGGGGCGGCACTACGGTCCCCCTGCACAACGAACACTGACTCGCCGGGAAAAAAAAATCTAACTGTCTTCTCGCGGCAGTCCACGGACGCATAGCAAGTAGCTAGCCAATCCATGCCCAACAACACGTCGAAGTCCAACATCTCCAGAAGGATCAAGTCGACGGGCAGATCTCTGTCACCAATATGGACGACACAAGATCGAAACACATAACGCGCAATAAACGACTCTCCCACCGGAGTAGTCACGACCAGCGGCTGATCCAGCAAACACGACTCTCGGCCTAATCTCGGCACGAAGTGCGTAGAAACATACGAATGCGTGGATCCCGGATCAAAAAGAACATGCGCATCAAAAGAACATACAGAAAGAGTACCTGAAACCACGGCATTGGACGCCTGAGCGTCCTGGTGTGTCAAGGCAAAAACCCTAGCCTGACCTCTACCGGCTACCGGCTGTCCTCTGCCTCTGCCACCTCGACCTCTCGGTAAAAAACCTCCGCGACCACGACCTCGCTGAACAGGAGTCTGACGCGGCGCAACTACAGGAACAAGAGGCAACGCTCTCTGGGGTGGAGAAGGTGGTAAGGTAACCTGCGGTACAGCTGGCTCGTTCACACGCGGCTCTATACAATCTCGAACCCGATGACCCAAACTACCGCACCGGTAACATCCCGAAACAAACTGTCGATCATCCTGAGGGTAAGAACCATAAAGCCTACCTCTTCCCGAACCGCCACTATCAGAACGGAAACTGTCTCGACGTCTAAACGCCTGCCTCGCTGCCGGATCACCTATACGAACTCTCTTCGGTCCCGGAGCAACTGATGACTCCGCTAGACGCTCCTCTACCAAAAGAGCTGCATCCACCGCTGCCGCATACGTGTCACAATGCTGAATGCTGATGGCTAAGAATATCTGGGTAAGTAGGCCTCAAACAAACCTCTTCACCCTCATCTCCTCATTCGCCACCAGGTATGGAGCATATATCGACAGCTCAGTAAACAATACATCATAATCCGACACCGTCATCCCCGGCGTCTGACGTAAATACTCAAATCTGCGCGCTCGTGCATCCCTGACGCTCGATGGAAGAAAACGAACAAGAAAAGACGCCACAAACTCAGCCCAGGTCATAGGACCAAGACCAGCGGCTCTGCCCCTCTCCAACGACGCACACCACTTCTGGGCCATACCCTCTAGACGAAAACTGGCAAACTCTACCCATCTCTCGTCGGAACATCGGAGTGAGCGACAAATCCTGGCCATCCGGTCGATAAACGACTGCGGATCCTCGGTAACATCTGTGCCCGTAAGCACCGGAGGTCTCAACCTCATGAAATCCGTCAACGACACAGCAATAACCTCCGGAGCTGAAACTGCGACTACCGGAACCGTAGGTACCATCGTGGCCTCCGCAGCGGGTGGAACAACTGCCTGCCCCTGCGCTCGGATGGTCTCTACCAAAGTCCCCACAATCTGGCGCAGATCCTGCATACCAGCACCAATCATAGCAATATACTCCGGTACAACAGGCGTACCACCCTGGTCAGTCCTCGCCTCAGGCGAGTCAACCCTGACCTCGGCCCTCGCGGCCGCTCTCTGAGCCCTCGTAGTCTTCGGCGGCATATGGGCTGGAAATTGAAACAAGATTCGATAAGGAAACGGAAATCGAATCACAAGATGTATATCAATCACGGAAGGAACATCAATCAACAAGTCCTACGGTCGCTTAGGCGGAGTACCGTGTCGTAAGTATGCCGCGGAACATACACACGCTACGTCACTCTGCTTAAGCTACCTACTCCATCATACCAAGGTCATCCTAGACTCCGAAAGGTAAAACCTAACGCTCTGATACCAACTTTGTCACGACCCGCAATTTGGCCCGTAACCGGCACTTAACCTACGTAACGTCTACAGGCGTACGTAACTTAAGTAAGCCGAAAACCCAGAAATCTAAACCACCCAAAACTGGATCAACGGAGAAAACATAATTTAAAAGTATTAGAAGTCGCCATTTAAAATCTCTAACTCTAGTTTTCTTTCTTGAAAATTTCGGCAGAACCTTCTTTGTAAAACTAGCCCCGAAAACGGGTACAACACAGATAATATATAAAACATCCCAAGTGGGAGAAAAATCACGCCCACCGGCGGAGACAATCACCACAACAAGTATACGACGCCAAAGCGAAGAAAATATCAAAGAGAACGACTATAAAGGAAGTAAACATTTCCAAAATAACCTGCTTCTACGAGCACGGCTCCCAAAACCAATATACAACACTGTTATCCCACAAGTCGTCTCTAAGTCAAATACAACAGGGTAGATGGAGAATACTAGATCCAACAAAAGATATACAATGTACAACGGATAACCGCAAACCCACCAATAATGCAACGGCCTCACTGCCAAGGTAGCGGTATCCACAAAAGTAGTGATGATAAGCTGCCCTGCCGTGACTACTCAGAGGGGTGTGTCCTGCAAAACACTGTGGCACAACGGGGGTGAGTTGCCAACTCGTGAATAGTAATTAACATCATACAGTAATCGCAAGTATGCACTAACAGCAATGATCGATAACATGTGAACTGATAGCATGAGTATGACAATATGAATATGCAACTATCATGATATCTTTATCAATTTTATACTGAGTGCGGGATAGTAAATAATCTCATGCACAAATCATAAGCATGGAAAAATACGGTGTAACTCAGCAACACCCAAATCCCAAAATACTCAGATCGGCCCTCAGATCGGCCCTCAAATCCTGTACGTCTCATGAAACCTGAGTGTCAAACATCGACACTCAAAAACATCATGAAAACCAGTGCCTATCATCGACACATAAATACTGATATCCATACGTTCCTCGAAACTCAAGTATCCCACCTCGACACTTGTATTTCCACGTATCGGTTTTCCTGATATTCATACGTTCCTCGAAACCCAAGTATCCCACCTCGACACTTGTATTTCCACGTATCGGTCTGTCAAACCCCATATCTTTCTCGGTAAGTAAGTGCCCAAGATCGACACTTTAATTTCCCATATCGCATCTCAAATGCATAAATCCATATAAAGTAGCATATGCAACATAAAACATCAATATGAGCATATCACGGAACGATTCGCCAAATAATGCATCAAGTCATTAAATGTATCTCACGGTTCCCAAGAATCCAAATCCAGAATACATATATATACAGCGTCCCATACCACCGATATATATGCAATACAAATCATGTAAATCCAAATCCAAAATACATATATATACAGCGTCCCATACCACCGATATATATGCAATACAAATTGATCATATAACAATAGCAAGGTATATGTGCGAACGAGTAATATAGCATGGCATACATATGAGCATGTAGGTATACAGGTATGTTCTATGTAATATGCACTGTCGCACAAGTATAACTGTTTAATGTCGCTAACCAATAGCAAGGTATAAAAAATGAGCATTTGTATTGTGCGTGTCATGGCAATTACCGACAGGGTGTGTGTAGCATATCATTGGTGCTCGTGCAACATGGACTGTCGATAATAGTGCAGTGTACAACAGGTACAGTATTAAGCACAAGTAACTATATGCAACATGAATCATGCAATGTTTCTATATAAGCAAATAAGCATACGGCTAATATTATATCATATCTAGCCCCGACGCTTAGCGCCATACGGGCGATTCCCCGTAGATGTTAAATCTACTCATACTGTGGTCTCCAGCTATGAAGATCCGACCACCTGCTTCCCTTTGTTCGCAGCGTCTGAAGTCCCCGCTTGCGACGCTATAATATCACAAACACAAGAAATAAAGCGAACATCTCAGAAGCAATCACAATAACGTAAAACTACGTATTATAAAACGCATCATCGCACTAAACCAACTCACGAGTGCACGTCTAGTGCAAACACACGAAACGATACCTAAACCCAAACTGAGTACGTCGCAGCACGACACACGACTCGTGTCGCAACACCTATCACGCGAACTCAAAACACACGATTATAGGTAATCGATCCCAGATTTTGTATATTGCATCAACTAATAAAATCAACAGTACCAAACAACCCAAAACCACAGCAGACAACTACCCACAGAAACCCCACCCCAACCCTCATCTATTCGGCCGGCGTCGCCGGCCCCCTCTTCAAAGCTCGCCGGCCCAAACCAGCGGGGTGGCCCCCGTCTCCTGGGTGGTGTCTCAGGTCAACCTGCACATCTCTCTGAAGTTGTTGATTCAGTCACTAAAATTCCCAGGTCACAGCAGATACTAATATTTCTAAAAAGACACTAAAAACCCGATATCACCTCAATCGATATAAACTACGTTCTACGCAAAAATTAACGATCAAAACCACACAAAAACTATAAATTAACAGTAGAGGGGATATACCTAACAACTTTGCTCCTAACTCCAAGCTTTTCCCTATCTCCAATTGATCAAGAAGCAAGAAATCCCAAGTTTAAGGTATTTTTGTGATAGGTTTCAGAAATTTTGAGGATTTTGTGAGTTAGAATGAATTAAAATGATATGGGAATTGATCAAGTGCAGTAGGAAGGAGGGGATTTCGGCCAAGGGTGAGGAGGTGGAGAATAGATGAGGGTTTCCTAGCAATTACCTTCATTAATTGCAACATAAATGCATTGCACACATACACACACATGCATGCATCTAAACCTTCTCTTTTCTTTTCTTTTTCTTTTAAAACCCTAGCTTAAATCCTAGTCCACACATTATGCTAAGTGAAGTAAAAAGGAAATTCTTAACTTAAAAGTTTTAAAGAAAAGATCGCTTGTAGAAATTTTCCCAAAATTTGAATACTGCATTAAAATAATATTAAAAATTGGGAAAAAAACAAATTGAACCAAAACGTCCCATATACTCCCAAAGCTCGCGCACTAGCTTTATTTTAGCTAATCTAGGTGCTGGCAAGTCTATATGGTCGTTTGTTCCCAGTCGGGTAAAAACGGAAAATACCGACAAACTTACCCTAAAACGGACAAATTCACATAACGATTTCTAAAACGTTACAGGGTCAATGGTCGCTGCCAAAGAGAGAGAGAAAAGAAACACTAAGCGTGCACTCTAACCTAGATCAGAATGGTTGTCACTTTATCTAATCTGGAAACCTCCCGCTGTAACGTCAAATTCTTCCCCAAACCTGAAAGAAGAATTAGCCGGGATCACCCGAGGAGTAAACCAACTCATCAGTGGGAATCGGGATCCAACCATCATCGCATGATAACGTGACGGAATCCGCTCACGCTATCACACTCCAGAAGGTATGCGCATATCTGGCAAGTTTCAGTACTTTTGAAACTCCCGATGTGGAATTTTACCCCATGCTCTTATTGTAGGGTTCCTAGGCACACTAATGAGGTCTCACAAGTGATCAAACATTCATAAATAAAAAATTCCTTGTGCCTACAAACCCTAGACTACGGATCGTTAACTAGATATATAGGCAAAGCAAGCAAGTAAACGGAAATATAGCTAAAGGAAAGGGGCTACAACCTTTGTAGATCCGGTCCTCCACATCCTAGACTCCGTGAAGATGTCCCTCCGCTGTCCAAGTCGAACCCATGACTCTATCATTGGCATCATCGAAGAATGGGCGGGCTTGATCGTCGGTTCGATGCCGAAGATGATCTACGTCGAGGTATCACAAGAACAAGCTCCAACTTCACCAAGCCTTGAAAACTTGTGGAGGAAACACCCTATACAACTTGGCAAGAGGCAGAGGATGAAGAAATAGGAAGTGGGTAGACTTTAGATTTGGATTTCTCACTCATTTTGGCTAGTTTCCATTGATGGTGCAAGCTTTCTTCAACTAGAAGATGATGAAGAAGATGATAAAGAATTATGATATCTATTAAAGAAAAATGAAAAAGAATTCATTCTTATTATCTTCTAACCTTAGTTAAGTGTAGAGAATGAATTAGGGTTAGTTTAAATGGTTAGGGTTAAGTATAAAACAAGAATGGAGACTAAGTCAAAACTTCAAGAAAGTTCAACTAAAAACAAAACAAGTAACCATTCATTTATCCTTTTCATTTTCCAAAATGAATAAATGAATAAGATAAATGAATAAGTAATTAAGTAAACCAAACCCTAATCATTAACTTAACCATAGTTTAATTCTTTACACTTAACCAAATAAGCATGTATCATCAAACATGATACAATCATGTGAACAAAAGTATATCACATATACAACTTGCATAATTCAAGTGAGAAAATCCATTTAAAGTGAACCAATACTAGTTAATGCAAAGTAATATATCAAATACATAATTATACATTAAATCATTAAATCAACACTTGATTTAACGATCCGGTCATATCGTATATAACCGACTAGTATCCAATGTATCGGCTTATCGAATCAATCCTTGATTCGATAACTAGGTTATATCGCATATAACTAATCGATACATTCATCGCGAGAATATAATACGGTATCATATACACGCATTATTCTCGGTCCCGCACATATCTCATATGCGCTCCTATTTCGTTTCGCTTGAGCCAGGAAACCTCTGTGTTGGACTCTAAAGACTCGTCAATACGCCGGCAGCAGATGATGATCATATCAAACACCCACAAGCCGCAAGCGGTCTGCTAAACGTAACGGCCACCCGGGTATTGAGCGATCAGAAGATCGACGAGCAAGCCCGCTCACACTCCTGTGAATCCAACCGGTAACACTTACCGTATAGTCCGGTCTGTTCGTCTGATATGTCGCATATCTCGCCTAGGGGTGGTAAACGTCAGACCCCAATAGCTCGATAAGTCATGCCGACGTAAGGTCCATAACATTCGTGAAACTACTGATAACTCTTACCAGTATATCACTGCAACCCAGGCCAGGGATTGTAAGTGCACGGCGGCGCCCCGGCCGTCAATCCGACGGCCAAACGCGGAAACGATGGTAAACTTAAATTTTGCGGACTTAGCAAACCGGCACCACCGCGCACTAAACCCCGGATCGTGCAATTAAACTAGTCTAAGCTATCTAGAGAGGGGGTAGAGAAGTATACCATACGATCCGAGTCCTCCGATCTTCATCTCCACTCCGATCTCCTCGCGGGATCTCCGTCCGTCTCCTCCTCGTCGGAAAGGGCACCACGAAGCCGGGTACTTTTACGGGCTCCCACCTCAATACCGAGGCAACTCGCGCATGAAGCCAGCTACTCGACATGCACAAGATATGCTGTAGGGAGTGTAATGTAGAATGTATGTCTCACTTTAGGGTTGGTTGCCATTTGAAGAGGATGGAGGAAACAAAGATAAGAAAAATGGTGCTTGCATTTTTCTTGGCATGGAATGAGATCAAGAATGAAAACCTCTCTCAAAAATGAAGCTCTCTCTTCTTCTCTTTTCTTCTTCTCACTTCTCTCTTTCTTTTTCCAACCATGAATAATAATCTCTCCCTCTTTGAAATGGTGGAGGAAAAACCATATGAAGCAAGAAGGGAGGTGAGTGTAGTAAAAGGAGGAGGGTGACCATAACCATAAACATAATCATCACAAAACTTTCCATCAATCCTAATCCTATCATATCACAATAAAGCATGAAAAGCAAAGATGCTTATCATATCACACCTTATGCAATAAAACCCCCCACCATGTGTTATTTGCAAACTTGCAAATAACACCCTCCATCGGAAAAGTCCGGCCGGGAAAGAACAAAGAAAAACCGGCCGGAACGGAATGCAAACTGGCAACTCCAGAAAACTGGTCCCGTAATAAATTACAGGAAAACCCCACACTGTGCATACACACCCGCATTTGTATTCCGTCCGGATACAAATGCAAAGAGACAAAATCTACACTGTACTAAACTAGGACCGGCTTAAACCAAAGCCGGCTAGTAAAATCCGTCCGATCCTGATCCGTGCAATACCGCACGTATCTGATCGAACGCTGCCATATAACTATACGGCCACTAGTACAAACCGTCCGATCCTGATCCGTGCAATACCGCACGTATCTGATCGGACCCTGCCATATCTCCATACGGCCTCTACAGCGTTTCGCCCGAAAGCTTGAGTAACTGTAAGTGTGGTGGACTCTAAAGACTCGTCAATACTATGGCTGTGGATTTAACCACTAGCACGTCAGAGGTATAAGCCAATACGTGACGGGCCACCAACTATTGACCAAAAGGGACGTCGATGAGGAAGCTCACCCCGACACCCAACTGAGCCTGTCAGTGACAATATCCGTACAGTCCGGTCCGTTCGTCTATGAGCATCGCATGGCGGGCCTAGGGGGTTGGTAAAAGTCAGACCCTCAAAAGCGGTACAAGTCATGTCGGAGTGTAGCCCAGAACACCCTGAGATACTACTGGAATACCTACCAGTAAATCTCCTGCCTTGGCCAAGGTCTTTATGTAATGGCTCTCCTAGACACAGCGCGACCTCACCCCCAATACCGGGAGAGACGAACCCCTGAAGATCCGCTCACTGCCTCCATGTGGCTCAGGACTGTACCCAACTAAAACCTGTTTGCACGACTCCTTTGAGCCGTGGTAGGGTAGTAATCAAAGTACAGTGGGAACTCACACGAGACAAATGACGATCCCCAGGTCGATGAACTAACCTGTACACATGTCACTTGGGAACTGCTATCTGACGTCAGGTATAAGACCAACTAGCATGTTCCCGGCTTGTCCTGTCCGGTGTACTCATAACCCAATGAGCACCTGTATACATCTTAGGTGATCCAACTGACACCAGTGGCTTGTGAGACCGGCCACCGCCCCTCGTCGGGGTCTCGACTGTATACACTAGTCTACTCTGGAGAATCGATGCCCTGTCTCGAAACTCCCACGACTAGGGACCAATTAAGGATGTGCTTGTAGACTCCAGCTCTCACTTATATGATCGCCCTCATACTGCTGGCAGTCAAGCATGAATCCTAGGGCTCTATCAATGTGCAATAGCGACCTGTCAGGTCACCTAAAGCAGTACACGATGATAAAGGTAAACCAGATAGCATACTATCATCTCGAGTAAGACTGTCCTACCGGGATAGGTCCTCCCTCAATCATTGCAATTACGCGCCTGTGATCCAATAATTGACTCTGAGGGCACTATCTCCAACAATCTCCCACTTGCACTCAAGTCTAATTATTGCGATGTCGCATACTCACAGCCCGTGTGATACCGAACACCCAAATCCTCTACTAGTCAATCTCACAAAGCTCGTTTGCGAAACTATTGCGTTCGAGGAATAGCCTCAGTGAGTGGATCTGCCTAGATGTTTCTATCTATGTCTCTCTATATCTCAAGTTCGCGGAGAAACCCATCTCCCGAAATGAGCAATACCTGTCTTAGAATGTGTCTCGATGTCTGATGGGACATAGCTCATAAATGAACTCCAAATCCAAACTTCTTAGACTGTATCGTCAACTGAACTTAATCAGTATCCTGCGCCATGCCACCCTCAGTATTGCCTTGGATCACCTGTCCAAAATACTGCCCCTCGTCAGAAGGAAAACTATAACTCTGACGATCACCCTGTCGTCCATGTCACCTTGGAAGCCTGGAATGATAACTGTCTCCCTAATGAGGTTGTCGTTGTCATATCCCTAGAACATCCACTTATGTTCTAAAACTGCTTCCTACCGTTTCTCCAGGATTGGATTAATGTCAACTTATTGCATCTAGTGCAAGAACAACATCTGGTGTGGTACTTGACATCTCACGATTGACTCAATTGCCTGAGCAAGTGATCTGCCAATCATGCACGTCCCTCTCCCCTTTAGTCTGTAAGACACCTTTGGAGAGGGTGACTCCATTACCTGCAGGTACACTACCGTGCCAGGAGTCGTCTATTCTAAATACCCTTAGAATGCTGTCTAAGTACCCTGATTGGGAAACCACCCAAATCTAGATCTAAAACAATAGATCTAGTAACCAGTATGTCTGATATAATGTCCAAGTCCTTTGTGGAGAAAACACTGTGTGACGACCAAAGTATAACCGATCGTAGTAAAGGAATATCACTTCCTACTACCTTCTCAACAGATCCATCCCCTATTCTGATGACGTCAAACCTATGACTGTCACATCAGAAATAGATGATCTATCTCCGCTACATCTGCTTTAGTCTATAAATAGACATAAGCCTGATGTCCACCAATGCTTCCGCTGCTCCCACTGACTACGACAACCCTCTGGCAGAGTCATATAGACGTGCACTTCTAAAGCAAGTTTAGAACGACGCTATACTCATCCTCCTGCCGGGTCTCGCAGCCTGGAACAACAACAATGGCAAGTGTGGGTAAACAAGAACTTCCCTGTCACCGTCCTTGAGGCTACCGAAGTACCTCTCGGGTGCCTGAAGTTACCCACCTTATCTGCGGAGTGGCCAATGGAATGTCAAATCAGATTGAATCTTTAGGTTCCTTATCAAATCTTCAGTAATCGTTTGCGGTTCTGGAATCACTTCCAGTTCTACCATACTCCCACTACTGTTTTCTGAAAAAAAATCCATTTTTGTTAAAACTGTGGCGAGTCAAGATGGTAGAAAATCAACCCTCGTCATAGCCTGGGTCAACCCACAAACAGCCATTACAGAAACGTGCCTTGAGTTATCCAGAGTCTGGTTTTAATCATAAGCCGGACAACTCCCCGTACCTTAACAACGTTAAGATATGAACTGTTCTACATCCAATATAGAACCAGAGGCACTGATTTAATTGAACCAGATTCAAATCATGCAGCTATCTCCAGTGCATGTCAACTAAATGGAAGGAGGCCGATCAGCGTTACTCAACTTAGGAATGCTTCCAATTATGAGTAACCTGAAAAAGAAGCAATTTCTCTTTATCATTACTATCAACTGAATACCATACAAAAGTATCTACATCTTCGATCACTTTGAAGAATCCCGATACTTGCTACACCTGGTTCTCTACTTTATTCAAATACCTATAACTTCTCAAAACTTCGACCCTGTGTTTCTACGAAACACCTGTCTAAGAACTAGAGAAGTCATAAGTAAACAGAATACAGTACGAGGACCAACCCCTCTGTCCTGATGGACCCTGGACAACATACAATACTCTGTATAAGTCCGCTGAGTCTAACAACTCTTTCACTGTGTGTTGTAGGTTGAAAACTGTACTTATGGTTAAGAAGAATTACACCGCTGTTTAATGCTCCTTACCTAACCATCCACTGATATAGGTAAATGTCATCGACATAATATCAAAAGGTATATCTCACTCTATGAAAATAGACGTACAGATATATCAATTTGAAATTGGTGCACATCAACGGATATTCAAAACCAAATATTTGCCGACCGGCAAACAGCCCAGGTGATTTCCTCAAATATCACTGATTCCAACGAATCCCGATATAATGAGGATGATCACCCAATTCCCAATAACTTACTCCCACTCATCATCTGTAAAACCATACAGATGTGAGAATCAAACCTGGTAAATACATACCCTGGAGTAAGTATCTAATCGGGAAATCAGTTTTCTTTTAACATTACACAGTGAGACTGAAACATTGAAATGTTTCGATGGGGTATCCCGGTATTCCTAGTAATGCCTCTTCCAGATTCACGACTGTAACCGTATAGTTCTTTGCCACCTCTCCAAATCCCTTCATATGTCTTTAGTCTTTACCTTCTGTACACCCCTTTAGGCCAAATGGTTTTCTTCCTTCCCTACCGTTCGGCACCAGCCTATGGTTTGGAAGAAGACTATCCAAAAAGCATAAAGGGTGTACTGTCCTAATCCTAGGAGCACTCGCATCGCGAGAGAAGGTGAAGATAAAAAACACCTGAATGTACTTTATTCCTATTTCTCCTGAACCAGGATCCATCCCCGAACTGGAACGAGTTCCTTTCGAGTTCGTATATAACCATACGATGGATTATCCAATAAAATGGGATCTTCGTAGTGATACGGAGTGTCCTGGAGAAATACAAAGGTGATTTAGGATTGGCGAAGAAATACTTGGTTTGGTCGTGAATAGCAGTCTCAATTTACTTTGCCCTCTTACTAATCCCTTGCTTTGTCTTAATCTTAATACCTTCTGTACACCGTTTAGGCTAACTGGTTTTCTTCATTCCCTACCGGTCGGCACCAGCCTATGGTTTGGAAGAAGACTATCCAATTTGCGTAATAGGTGTACTACTCCTAAACCAAGGAGTACTCGTAACTTGAGAGGAGGCAAAAAGGAAAAGACAACTGAATAATCCTATTCGTTTTCTCCAGAACCGGAAACCATCCTCGAATAAATCCATTCGAGTTCGTATCTAATCATACGATGGTTTTGTCCAATGGAAGTGGACGTTCGCAGCAATACGGGGTGTCCAGGAGAAAAGGGTAAAAGTAGGAGTGGCAATGAGGTTTGCAACTCTGACAATCCAAAAGCCAGTGTTAAGAAGGTTCGGTCAACTTGGTCTCTGAGTCAAAGTCTTAGGGTCAGGTCAATGGTCGCTGCCAAAGAGAGAGAGAAAAGAAACACTCAGCGTGCACTCAAACCTAGATCAGAATGGTTGTCACTTTTTCTAATCAGGAAACCTCCCACTGTACCTCAAATTCTCCTCCAAACCTGAAAGAAGAATTAGTCGGGGTCACCCGAGGAGTAAACTAACTCATCAGTGGGAATCGGGATCCAACTCTCATCGCATGATAACGTGACGGAATCCGCTCACGCTATCACACTCCAGAAGGTATGCGCATATCTGGCAAGTTTCAGTTCTTTTGAAACTCCCGATGTGATTTCTGCCCCATGCTCTTATGACCTTGGCGTGAGGTCAAAATATCATAAGTCACATGTCGAGTTCTACCCATCATTATCCAGGTTAATTTGAATCCACCCGTACATACCCTTGACGTAGGCCAAAATAGTAGTACGACTGTCCCAAACCAACGCATCTATCTATGCAACAGATAAATACCCGGCAGCTACCAATCACTATGCCTTGGCGTGAGGTCAAAATACATAGCTTGAATACTACCGAATATTTAACTGAAATGATGGAGGGCTACGAATGGTTTCTGGCGAAAACCTTTAACGTAAAGAACTTGATATCGTCGAAGGAACGGATAGCTTTTTTAAAAATACAGTGACGAAAGCCGTTGCTAAAGAGGTCACTCCCGGTGAAGGGATCTCGGCTCTTTCCCCGTAGAATGGGGTGCAGGATATTCCAAATGAATACCGCGATGCAAAGCAAAAGTAATCGGCTATAGTGAAGTCATTGCCCTGACGCAAACTTTTTGTCCAAGGGGTCACTCCCGGTGAAGGGATCTCGGCCCTTGCCTCGTCGACTGAGGAGCAGGATATTCCAAATGAATACCACGATGCAAAACAAAAGTGAACGTCCTTGCAATAACAGCTTTTTGAAAAGTGTTCCAACAACATCAGAATAGGTTTGTTTTATCTTGCATTAATCCGAATCAACGCAGTCCCATCAATTGATCACACCAAAAAGAACGAAAATATACTGACGTACGTATATGCCATCCGCATTCGCCACTGGGTCCCGTCATTACCCGTTAGGTTAGCTAACTAACGACAGAGCGGGGACTGGACTAGCGCGGATGTAAAACATATACAACATCTACTAATATATATACCAATATATTATATTTCGCTCAAGGCGTGAAAGAAATGCAACATCACAGAGAATGAACAGCATTACAGAAACAATACAGATATCTGGGATCCCCGGGTTTCACAGAGCCACTACTGAAACCCGACGTTCCCCTGGTCGTGTGGATAGCCTGTGCAATGAAAACCTAGACCCCTACGGGCGCGGCAAGTCACCCGCCAAAACCTGAAGCGAGGCAGCCCCCTTCAGCTCCGTGAATGGACCACCCAGCACTCCACGGAATCCGACAACTTGGGCACCCCTCCTGGGTCAACCTGTACCCCCTACGAGTGCGGCGAATAGCCCGTCAATCCTAGAGTGAAGCCCCCTCCATCTCAATGCCATGAGATGCGGGCTTGTTGCTGTAAGTCCACGTTGCGACCCCCGGTTCTTACGGGGAGGCGGAAACGGTATAAAAATCAAATTTTAGTGCAAGAGGCAACATGGACTATGCAAGGTCGGGATCGTTGTCTAAACTAAAACTAGCAAACTAGCTAAAGAAGTTTAGCTACTCGGATGAAGATGGTTATACCTAGACTTGAACTCCTTCGTCTTCAAACTTTGTAGGGTTTGATGGTTCTCCTTTGTCGCCTTCTCCCGTCGAAGATGGATCCACCTCGAAGGCTCGACCTTTGGGCTCTTTCTCGTACTTGGAGTGAACTAGAATCGCCGGCTTGCTAGACCCTTGATCCTAGAGTGAGTAGAGAGTGTCTAGGGTTTGCTTTTGTTTTTCAAGAGAAGGATTCTCAACTCATGAGAAGGTTTCTCTTGACTAGAGGAAGAAGAAGATGAAGTGAAGAGAGAGAGTGAGAATGATAGAATGAGCTCACCTTTTTCCTTTTGCAACCATATCAAAATCAAAAAGGTTTAATCAAATAATAATAATAATCAAAATGAAAAAGGTTTGATGGATAGTTTAGAATGACTAATATCATTACAAGCATTAAATGAATAAAGCAAGAATGAAAAGGCATCTTGCATTTGTAATGATGGTAGTCAAATGTTCAACCATGGTCAACAAGTCAACCATGGTCAACAAGTCAACAAAAACTAACCATGACACAATTTCATTTTATTATATATTATTAAATGATATAATACAAATCCATTAGGGTTTGGAAAAAGACGACTGTCAACTGTGCATACGCACCCGTTCCGAAACCCTAATGGAAATCATCTTCCTCCTCCTCAAATAACTGTGCATACACACCTGCATTCTTGTTCCGAGGAACATGAACACTGAGAGATAAAAGCAACCCTAAATACTATACCAGTATCCGGCTCAAACCAGAGCCCGCTGGTAATATCTGTCCGGACTCCAAACGTGCATAAGTGCGCGGATGAGAACGAACCCTGTCGCAAAACCATGCGACCTCTACTCTGTTTTGCCCAGAGGCGAATACCCTCTGTGTGGGACTCTAAAGACTCGACACTACGCTGGCAGTGGGTTTAACCACAGACCGCAAGCGGCACTAGCTGTGCGTAACGGTCCCCAGGTAGATGTCGACAAGAAGGCTGACGAGGTGAAACCCCATCGGTACTCCTACTGAGTCTGAATGTGACAGTCTCCGTACAGTCCGGTCTGTTCGTCTGATACATCGCATGGCGGGCCTAGGGGGCGGTAAACGTCAGTCCCCCAATAGCGGTACAAGTCGTGCCGGAGCGAAGCCTAAAACATCCTGAGATAACACTGGAAACCTACCAGTATATCTCGTTTGCCCTGGCCAGGGACTACTCGTGTAATGGCTCTCCTAGACACAGCGCGATGTCAACCCCCAATACCGGGAGAGACGAATCCTGTCTAACCGTCACTGCCTCCAAGTGCTTCGGGACTGCACCCAACCACCACCTGTTTGCACGACTCATTTGAGCCGTGGTAGGGTAGTGATCAAAGTGCAGTGGGAACACACTCGAGGCGAAGTGCCAGTGTCAAGTCAGCGGACTAAGCTGTACTCATGTCACCTGGGAACTGATGACTGACGATAGGTATAATACCAACCTATCAGTTCCCGACGAGTCCTGTCCAGTGTACTCGTAACCCAACGAGCACCCGTATACTATCTCCAGTACGACGTACTGATGGCTGTGGGACAGACCATCTCCCACACTGGGATGAGAAGCGCATACGCTAGTCTACTCCGGAGTATCGATGCCCTGTCTCGATAGTCCTGCGACTAGGGACCTGTATAAGGATGTGCTTATAGATTACCCAGCCCCCACTAGTGTGACTGCCATCACAACGCTGGTAATCAAGCAAAGATCCTAAGGGCTCCACTAATGCGTATAAGTGATATAGTAAAATAAACACAAGTACACATTGAAGTAGAGACAAACCAAGTAGCATACTACTATTTTGAGCAAGATTGTATATACAAGGTGAATATCCAAAGCATCTATTAAGTAATATACAAACTAGTATGATACAGTAATGGCCTCTAGGGCATATACACTAACAATCTCCCACTTGCACTAAGGCCATGTACTGGCGTATCGAAGACCTATCATCTCGATCAGCCGCTCGAACTGAGTCTGGGGTAGGGCCTTGGTGAATGGATCTGCAGTGTTGTCTTCTGAAGCAACTCTCCGAACCTCGATCTCCTTGCGATCCACGATCTCCCTGATCAGGTGATACCGCCTCAAGATGTGCCTGGATCTCTGATGGGACCTGGGTTCCTTCGCTAAAGCTATAGCCCCATTGTTATCGCAATACAGAGGTATTGGATCAACAATGGACGGAACCACCTGAAGTTCATTCAAGAACTTCCTCATCCAGACAGCTTCTTTAGCGGCATCAGATGCAGCGATGTATTCCGCTTCCATCGTCGAGTCTGCAACGGTATCCTGTTTGGAACTCTTCCAACACACCGCCCCTCCATTGAGGGTGAAGACAAAACCCGACATGGACTTGGAATCATCCTTGTCACTTTGGAAGCTGGAGTCAGCAAAGGCCTCGATCTGGAGGTCTTTTCCGCCATACACCAAGAACATCTCCTTAGTCCTTCTCAGGTACTTGAGAATGTTCTTTACCGCTATCCAGTGTTTCTCCCCAGGGTTTGACTGATACCGGCTTACCACACTCAGTGCATAAGCTACATCCGGTCTGGTACATAACATCGCATACATTATAGAGCCTACCGCAGAAGCGTAGGGTATAATAGACATGCGATCCCTCTCCAAATCAGTCTTGGGAGACATCTCTTTAGAGAGGGTGATCCCGTGACAAGCCGGTAGGTTACCGCGCTTGGAATCTTCCATACTGAATCTCTTCACTATGGTGTCGATGTACCTGGACTGAGAAAGTCCCAATATCCTCTTGGATCTATCACGATGGATCCGGATCCCCAGGATGTATGAGGCATCACCCAGGTCTTTCATGGAGAACCTGTGTGACAAGAACCCCTTGACAGATTGTAGCATAGGAATGTCATTTCCTATTAAGAGAATGTCATCCACGTATAAAACGAGGAATACTACAGTTCTCGCTACAAATCTACTATAGATGCATGGTTCATCTGGATTTTTGATAAAGCCAAATTCTTTGACCGTCTCATCAAAGCAGATGTTCCAACTCCGCGATGCCTGCTTTAGTCCATAGATGGACTTAAGCAACTTGCACACCTTTCCGCTGCTCCCACTCTGAATGAAGCCCTCTGGCTGGTCCATATAGACACACTCCTCTAAATTTCCATTTAGAAAAGCTGTCTTTACGTCCATTTGCCAGATGTCATAATCGTGGAAGGCAGCGATGGCAAGAAGGATCCGAATGGATTTCAGCATGGCTACTGGAGAAAAGGTTTCGTCATAGTCCAAGCCAGGTCTTTGACGGAAACCCTTTGCTACCAGCCTAGCTTTATAGGTCTCAACCTGTCAATCTACACCAATCTTCCTTTTGAAGATCCATTTCATCCTACGGGTTTTACCCCGTCTGGAGCAATGTCCAACGTCCATACCTAGTTGGTGTACATGGACTCCATTTCGGTCCGCATTGCATCCAGCCATTTCACTGAGTCAACGCTCTGAACGGCCTGCTGGAAGCTAGTAGGCTCATCATAATCTATGATGCAATCCTCTCTATCCCCGTCTATGAGAAAACCGTAGTATCTCTCGGGCGGATGAGACTGCCTACTACTTCTGCGGAGCGGCGTAGGAATGTCCTGTTCTGTTGAACCCTCTGGTTCCACCAAACTTTCAGTAACAGTCTGTGGTTCTGGAACTTCTTCCAGTTCTACTGTGCTCCCACTTATCTGGTTTTCCAAAAACTCAGTTTCCAAGAAGTAGGCATGACGAGAAACAAGAACTTTTTGTTCCTCTTCACAGTAGAAGAAATATCCTTTTGAGTTCTTTGGATACCCCACAAACTTGCACTGTACTGAGCGTGCCTCGAGCTTGTCCGGATGCTGCTTTTTGACAAAAGCCGGACATCCCCATGTCTTAATGTACTTAAGATAGGGTTTCTTCCCACACCACATTTCATATGGTGTGGAAGGCACAGTCTTAGTCGGAACTCGGTTCAAAAGGTATGCGGCTGATTCTAGCGCATATCCCCAGAATGATCGCGGTAACTCAGCGTTACTCATCATGGACCGCACCATATCCAATAGGGTGCGGTTCCGTCTCTCCGATACACCGTTATGTTGCGGGGTGTATGGAGGAGTAAGCTGAGAGAGAATTCCGTTCTTTTTTAAATAGTCCAGGAACTCGGCACTTAAGTATTCTCCACCTCGATCCGATCTTAGAATCTTAATACTCTTGCCGGTCTGTTTCTCTACTTCATTCTTATACTCCTGGAATTTTCCAAAAGCTTCGGACTTATGTTTCATTAAGAAAACATAACCGTACCTTGAGAAGTCATCCGTAAAAGTAATGAAGTAAGAATGTCCGCTTCGGGCATGTGTAGACATTGGACCGCACACGTCACTGTGTACGAGTCCCAAGAGCTCGCTCGCTCTTTCTCCATGTCCAGTAAACGGAGTCTTTGTCATCTTTCCCTTGAGACAGGATTGACAAGTGGCATACGACTGATATTCGAACGCATTCAAATACCCTTCTGTATGTAACTTCGTCAACCTTCTCTCATTGATGTGACCCAATCTACAATGCCATAAGAAAGTCTGGTTTATTTCTGGAGACTTTCTTTTTTTTGTATTCTGGACATTAAAAATCTGTGGTTGGTTCAATACGTATATACCATTACTCAAAGTACCAGACCCAATCAAAACTTGATTAAGGCGAATGTTTACAACATTACTTACAAACGCAAATTCATAACCTTCTTTAGAAACTAAAGATACAGAAATGATATTACAAGTTGCGTTGGGTACAAAAAAGCAATTACGCAAAACCAAAACATGTCCATCTGACATTCCCAGGTGATAGTCCCCTACGGCTTTAGCATCCATGCTAGCTCCGTTTGCAACTCTGAGGGTCATGTCACCTGCTTTCAAAACACTACGGTTTCTCAACGCCTGCAAAGAATTACAGATATGAGATCCTGATCCGGTATCCAATACCCAGGAAGTAGAGTTTATAGAAAGACAGTTTTCAATAACATACACACCTGAAGCTGAAGCTGCAACCTGCTTCAATTCCTGTGTTCTGGCCTTCCAGGCCCTGCAATCATTCTTCCAGTGTCCTTTCTTATGACAAAAGAAGCATTCTTCCTTATCCACAAGCTTCCCCGCTATCTTTGTTGCTTTTCCTTTTCCCTTCGTATCCACTTTACTAACACCGCCCCTTGGTTTGGCGGGGGCTTTCTTCTTCTTTCCCTTGGCTTTCGCCTTGGACCTAGAAGAAGATGATCCTCCTACAAACAAAGTGGATGTTTCCCTACCTTTCTGTAGGGTGCCCTCTGCGCTCCTCAGCAGGTTGAGGAGCTCTGAAAGTTCAACCTCCTTTTCTTGTAGGTTGAAATTCATTATAAACTGGGCGTAAGTGGAAGGAAGGGACTGGAGAACTATATCCGTATATAGCTCACTCTCCAATGTGATCCCCAGGTCAGCGAGCTCCTCAATGTAGCCGATCATCTTTAGCACGTGCTCGGCTACTGATGATCCGACGGCCATTCTTGTCGAAAACAACTTTTTCGACGCTTCGTATCTTGCGATACGTGATTGCTCTCCATACAGTTCTTTTGTATGAAGCAATATGGACTCCATGTCCATATTCTCATGCCTCCTCTGATGTTCGTTGTCCATCGAGGCAAGCAGGAGGCACTTGGCCTTCGCGCTATCAATCTCCCAAGTCTTGCGGATTTCCTTATCCGCGACGCTGGAAGTTGGACCAGGGACAGGGGGAGCTTTGGTGGTAAGAAGATACCCCAGCTTGTCATAAGTGATTGCTATCTTGACATTCCTGAGCCAATCTTTGTAGTTTGGCCCTGTCAACTTGTTTTTATCTAGGAGTAACTTAAGTCCAGTCATGTTGATTGGTCGCTACAATTAGGAGAGAGAAGAAGAAACACTCAGCATGATGCTCTTGCAAGTTTAGAGTGGTTTTTAGTTTGTCTAAACAGGATGGCTCCCACTGTTTCTCGAATTCCTCCTCAAACCATAAAGGAAGAATTAGTCAGGATCAATCCCACCGTACAATACTTGCTTAACTGTTCGGCCAGGCTGGTGTCGGTACTTCGAGGGAGGTTTTCCAACGCTTTCGCGAAGTTCCTTAATTAAAGAACCTCTTTTCCCTGGGGGCGTAGCCCCGCTAACACCTTTCTAGGCACCTACTAGGTTTATAGCATTGATCGTTAAGTGAGAAATTTCCCGAGGAGTAGCATATACTCACAGTAGGATCGGGATCCAAATATCATCGCGTGACGAAACTGAAGGAATCCTACCAGAATCACCACACTCCAAATGGTATGCAAATCTAGCAAGTTTCAGTACTTATGAAACTCCCGATGTGGATTTTTGCCCCATGCTCTTATGACCTTGACTTTGGCCAACAAATCATAAGTCACATGTCAAGTTCTACCCGTCGTTCTCCAGGTTAATTTGAATCCACCCGTACCTACCCTTGACTTTGGCCAACAAGGCAGTACGACTGTTCCAAACCAACGCATCTATCTATGCTGCACATGAATACCCAATAGCTACCAATCACTATGCCTTGACTTTGGCCAACAAACACAGCTTGAATACTATTGACTATTCATGTGAAACGACGGAGGGCTACGGATGGTTTTGGCAAAACCGTGAACGTAGTGAACTTGATTTGGTCGATGGAACGAGATAGCTTTTAAAAGGAGTGGCTCAAACTCCGCATTTAAAAGTTGGTTTTGAAAAGAACCGAGTGGTTTTTCGAAAGTGTTCCAACGACTTTAACTTGGTTTATTATCTTGCATTAGTTCTTTTAATGCGTGATATTCTTGCATTAGTACTTTTAATGCGTCCCATCATTTAATTCCTACCATTGCAGAAAACAACCAAAATATGACGTACGCTTATGCCATTCGCATTCGCCACTGGGCCCCGTCATTACCCGTTAGGTTACTTAACTAACGACAGAGCGGGGGCTGGGCTAGCGCGTCTGTAAAACATAAGCAACGCCTAAATAGTTATAGATATAGCAATAGTAGACATTACAGATCACAGATGAATGCATTGGATATACTAGCAATCCGCAATCCTTTCGAGCCTGAAATGAACAGCGGATAACACGGTCGCGGTGAATAGCCAAATACCCCACCCAAGACCCCTACGGGTGCGGCAAACTACCCGCCAAGTACCCGAAGCGTAGCAACCTCCCTCATCTCCATGAGTAGGCCACTCGAAACTTCGGCATACCCGGTAGTTCGTGCACCCCTCCATGGGTCTATCCTAGGAGCAAAAACAGTAAAAAGAATTATACAATGACGGCTACAACCCCGACCCGGTTGTGCGGCCAAACAAATAATATTATTACATCAATTTACATTTACAATGAATGAAAGAAAAACAAAAGCTCATCTCACATCCACCCCGGCTATTCACCCGCGACAGTCCAACACATTCATATACACATTCCAGCACATTACAGATCATGTATAACCCCGACTAATCGTCTTATAGCGATTAGTCGACGTTCAATACATGCAAACATCATAGATATAACCATCATAGTCAAAGTGCAGTGAAGTTCGGAAAAATACGAAATTATAGGACCCCAAAAGGAAATTTCTTTTCTGGAAAATCTGGGCACATATAATATATTTTAAAAATCCCAAAACCAACACCTACACACACTGCACGAAAAACGATGCAGAGAAGAAGCCAAAGCGCGGCGGTTGCGCGGCACGAGCCCACCTCGCGCGGCGGAAGGGCGGCGGTTTGAGCTCAACAGTGGATCGTTTTTCATGGGTGTTTTTAGAAAACCCTGAGACGATTTTACAAGTATAAAGTTTTTCATTTTGAGCCAAAAAAATTTCAACAGAAACTCAGGTTTTTAAAATGTATGGTTTTTGGGTTTTTTTTTACGGTTCCGAACTTCGTTACACTTTACTACCAAGCTAGTTTAAGTTTAGTTAGGCTCTGATACCACTGTAAGTCCACGTTGCGACCCCCGGTTCTTACGGGGAGGCGGAAACGGTATAAAAATCAAATTTTAGTGCAAGAGGCAACATGGACTATGCAAGGTCGGGATCGTTGTCTAAACTAAAACTAGCAAACTAGCTAAAGAAGTTTAGCTACTCGGATGAAGATGGTTATACCTAGACTTGAACTCCTTCGTCTTCAAACTTTGTAGGGTTTGATGGTTCTCCTTTGTCGCCTTCTCCCGTCGAAGATGGATCCACCTCGAAGGCTCGACCTTTGGGCTCTTTCTCGTACTTGGAGTGAACTAGAATCGCCGGCTTGCTAGACCCTTGATCCTAGAGTGAGTAGAGAGTGTCTAGGGTTTGCTTTTGTTTTTCAAGAGAAGGATTCTCAACTCATGAGAAGGTTTCTCTTGACTAGAGGAAGAAGAAGATGAAGTGAAGAGAGAGAGTGAGAATGATAGAATGAGCTCACCTTTTTCCTTTTGCAACCATATCAAAATCAAAAAGGTTTAATCAAATAATAATAATAATCAAAATGAAAAAGGTTTGATGGATAGTTTAGAATGACTAATATCATTACAAGCATTAAATGAATAAAGCAAGAATGAAAAGGCATCTTGCATTTGTAATGATGGTAGTCAAATGTTCAACCATGGTCAACAAGTCAACCATGGTCAACAAGTCAACAAAAACTAACCATGACACAATTTCATTTTATTATATATTATTAAATGATATAATACAAATCCATTAGGGTTTGGAAAAAGACGACTGTCAACTGTGCATACGCACCCGTTCCGAAACCCTAATGGAAATCATCTTCCTCCTCCTCAAATAACTGTGCATACACACCTGCATTCTTGTTCCGAGGAACATGAACACTGAGAGATAAAAGCAACCCCAAATACTATACCAGTATCCGGCTCAAACCAGAGCCCGCTGGTAATATCTGTCCGGACTCCAAACGTGCACAAGTGTGCGGATGAGAACGAACCCTGTCGCAAAACCATGCGACTTCTACTCTGTTTTGCCCAGAGGCGAATACCCTTTGTGTGGGACTCTAAAGACTCGACACTACGCTGGCAGTGGGTTTAACCACAGACCGCAAGCGGCACTAGCTGTGCGTAACGGTCCCCAGGTAGATGTCGACAAGAAGGCTGACGAGGTGAAACCCCATCGGTACTCCTACTGAGTCTGAATGTGACAGTCTCCGTACAGTCCGGTCTGTTCGTCTGATACATCGCATGGCGGGCCTAGGGGGCGGTAAACGTCAGTCCCCCAATAGCGGTACAAGTCGTGCCGGAGCGAAGCCCAAAACACCCTGAGATAACACTGGAAACCTACCAGTATATCTCGTTTGCCCTGGCCAGGGACTACTCGTGTAATGGCTCTCCTAGACACAGCGCGATGTCAACCCCCAATACCGGGAGAGACGAATCCTGTCTAACCGTCACTGCCTCCAAGTGCTTCGGAACTGCACCCAACCACCACCTGTTTGCACGACTCATTTGAGCCGTGGTAGGGTAGTGATCAAAGTGCAGTGGGAACACACTCGAGGCGAAGTGCCAGTGTCAAGTCAGCGGACTAAGCTGTACTCATGTCACCTGGGAACTGATGACTGACGATAGGTATAATACCAACCTATCAGTTCCCTACGAGTCCTGTCCAGTGTACTCGTAACCCAACGAGCACCCGTATACTATCTCCAGTACGACGTACTGATGGCTGTGGGACAGACCATCTCCCACACTGGGATGAGAAGCGCATACGCTAGTCTACTCCGGAGTATCGATGCCCTGTCTCGATAGTCCTGCGACTAGGGACCTGTATAAGGATGTGCTTATAGATTACCCAGCCCCCACTAGTGTGACTGCCATCACAACGCTGGTAATCAAGCAAAGATCCTAAGGGCTCCACTAATGCGTATAAGTGATATAGTAAAATAAACACAAGTACACATTGAAGTAGAGACAAACCAAGTAGCATACTACTATTTTGAGCAAGATTGTATATACAAGGTGAATATCCCAAGCATCCATTAAGTAATATACAAACTAGTATGATACAGTAATGGCCTCTAGGGCATATACACTAACAGTTGCCCTCCAGAACCCGGCTATCCGTGCACCCCACCGCGGGGTAATCCTAGTACAGAATGTAAAATATACATACACCGGGTACATCGACCGCAACCAGGTCGTGCCCCAAAAGAATAATACAATCAGGCAGTGACGGCAGTCCACATGTCGGACGCTCGCCCCGCAATATCAAAAGTACATAATACTACCACAACTGTACTAGCATTGCATCCAGGCTATCCCCACGACCGATCCGCAACATCACAGCATAAACATAAAACATCAACGTGAAAGTCACGTTCGCAAATCCGTCTAACCGGGCTATAGCAGTTAGACCGGATTTACCGATCGAGTGACATTCACGGTCGCAGATATAATGTAAATACTGTGAAAAATGTGTTTAAAATATCCGATCGATCAAAAATTAACAAGTGGGCCCTCAATCAAAACTGTAGCACTCACAGAAATCCTGGGCCCAATTTTAATATTCCAAAACCCATATTTTAAGCCTAGAAGGCCTCTGAAAAAATTTGGTGAAGTGATGTGAATAGTGCGCGGTGGAAGGGCGGCGGGAAGGGGGATTTCGCGGCGCTTCCGCGCTCCCACTGTGAATTTACTTCGTCAAATTTTTACAGAACTCTTAGATTTTCCAGTACATCAATATTTTACAACCTGAAAAATTTTTCGAGACCAAAAATTTTCAACAGAAACTGATTCGAACTAAAATGCAGTTTTGGAACATTCGATCGATCGAAACAGAAAAACACATTACACCAAGCTAGACTATGTTAATGGCGAGGCTCTGATACCACTGTAAGTGCACGGCGGCGCCCCGGCCGTCAATCCGAAGGCCAAACGCGGAAACGATGGTAAACTTAAATTTTGCGGACTTAGCAAACCGGCACCACCGCGCACTAAACCCCGGATCGTGCCATTAAACTAGTCTAAGCTATCTAGAGAGGGGGTAGAGAAGTATACCATACGATCCGAGTCCTCTGGTCTTCATCTCCACTCCGATCTCCTCGCGGGATCTCCGTCCGTCTCCTCCTCGTCAGAAAGGGCACCACGAAGCCGGGTACTTTTACGGGCTCCCACCTCAATACTGAGGCAACTCGCGCATGAAGCCGGCTACTCGACATGCACAACATATGCTGTAGGGAGTGTAATGTAGAATGTATGTCTCACTTTAGGGTTGGTTGCCATTTGAAGAGGATGGAGGAAACAAAGATAAGAAAAATGGTGCTTGCATTTTTCTTGGCATGGAATGAGATCAAGAATGAAAACCTCTCTCAAAAATGAAGCTCTCTCTTCTTCTCTTTTCTTCTTCTCACTTCTCTCTTTCTTTTTCCAACCATGAATAATAATCTCTCCCTCTTTGAAATGGTGGAGGAAAAACCATATGAAGCAAGAAGGGAGGTGAGTGTAGTAAAAGGAGGTGGGTGACCATAACCATAAACATAATTATCACAAAACTTTCCATCAATCCTAATCCTATCATATCACAATAAAGCATGAAAAGCAAAGATGCTTATCATATCACACCTTATGCAATAAAACCCCCCACCATGTGTTATTTGCAAACTTGCAAATAACACCCTCCATCGGAAAAGTCCGGCCGGGAAAGAACAAAGAAAAACCGGCCGGAACGGAATGCAAACTGGCAACTCCAGAAAACTGGTCCCGTAATAAATTACAGGAAAACCCCACACTGTGCATACACACCCGCATTTGTATTCCGTCCGGATACAAATGCAAAGAAACAAAATCTACACTGTACTAAACTAGGACCGGCTTAAACCAAAGCCGGCTAGTAAAATCCGTCCGATCCTGATCCATGCAATACCGCACGTATCTGATCGAACGCTGCCATATAACTATACGGCCACTAGTACAAACCGTCCGATCCTGATCCGTGCAATACCGCACGTATCTGATCGGACCCTGCCATATCTCCATACGGCCTCTACAGCGTTTCGCCCGAAAGCTTGAGTAACTGTAAGTGTGGTGGACTCTAAAAACTCGTCAATACTATGGCTGTGGATTTAACCACTAGCACGTCAGAGGTATAAGCCAATACGTGACGGGCCACCAACTATTGACCAAAAGGGACGTCGATGAGGAAGCTCACCCCGACACCCAACTGAGCCTGTCAGTGACAATATCCGTACAGTCCGGTCCGTTCGTCTATGAGCATCGCATGGCGGGCCTAGGGGGTTGGTAAAAGTCAGACCCCCAAAAGCGGTACAAGTCGTGTCGGAGTGTAGCCCAGAACACCCTGAGATACTACTGGAATACCTACCAGTAAATCTCCTGCCTTGGCCAAGGTCTTTATGTAATGGCTCTCCTAGACACAGCGCGACCTCACCCCCAATACCGGGAGAGACGAACCCCTGAAGATCCGCTCACTGCCTCCATGTGGCTCCGGACTGTACCCAACTAAAACCTGTTTGTACGACTCCTTTGAGCCATGGTAGGGTAGTAATCAAAGTACAGTGGGAACTCACACGAGACAAATGACGATCCCCAGGTCGATGAACTAACCTGTACACATGTCACCTGGGAACTGCTATCTGACGTCAGGTATAAGACCAACTAGCATGTTCCCGGCGAGTCATGTCCGGTGTACTCATAACCCAATGAGCACCTGTATACATCTTAGGTGATCCAACTGACACCAGTGGCTTATGAGACCGGCCACCGCCCCTCGTCGGGGTCTCGACTGTATACACTAGTCTACTCTGGAGAATCGATGCCCTGTCTCGAAACTCCCACGACTAGGGACCAATTAAGGATGTGCTTGTAGACTCCAGCTCTCACTTATATGATCGCCCTCATACTGCTGGCAGTCAAGCATGAATCCTAGGGCTCTATCAACGTGCAATAGCGACCTGTCAGGTCACCTAAAGCAGTACACGATGATAAAGGTAAACCAGATAGCATACTATCATCTCGAGTAAGACTGTCCTACCGGGATAGGTCCTCCCTCAATCATTGTAATCACGCGCCTGTGATCCAATAATTGACTCTGAGGGCACTATCTCCAACAGGGATTTCCTGTTATGGCCAGTCGAGCATAGCACAACATCAACCCCCAATACCGGGAGAGACGAATCCCCTCCAATCGCTCATTGCCTCCAGGTGAATCGGGACTGTACCCAAAAACCACCTGTTTGCACAACTCAATAGAGCCGTGGTAGGGTGGAAATCAAAGCATAGTGGGAGACACACAAGACTCTATGACAATCTCGGGTCAACAGACTAAGCTGTACCAGTGTCACCAGAAAACTGCCATCTGACGTGAGGTATAATACCATCTGGGAGTTCTCGGCGAGTCCGTTCAGTGTACCCAGTCTCCTCTGAGCACCCGCATACCATCTTCGATGTCAAACACCAATGGATATGGGATCATCCATTGCCCATCGCATGGGTCGAGAAGATATACGCTAGTCTACTCTGGAATATCGATGCCCCGTCTCGATATTCCCTCGACTAGGAACATTTCAAGGATGTACTCATGGACTATCCAGGCCCCACTAGTATGATCTGCATCACAGTCCTGGAAGTCGAGTACACATCCTAAGGGCTTTATCAACATGTAACAGAGAGACAGAATCTATACACGTTAAGATAAACAGCAACCAGATAGCGTACTATCATGTCGAGCAAGAAAGTCCTACCTATATATGTCCCAGCATCCACTACAATATACATCCAATGTACAGTAATAGCCTCTAGGGCATTCATATAACTAACAATCTCCCACTTGCACTAGGGCCATCTGTAGCAGTGGTCGCAGTATTTAATACTCAACCATCCCATATGAGTCTCTATCTGGGAAAAGGCCTTCGTGAGTGGATCCGCCGTGTTGTCCTCTGAGTTTACTCTCCTTACCTCGATCAACCTGGAGATCAACTATCTCCATGATCAGGTGATGCTGTCTCAGAATTTGTCTGGATCACTGATGGGACCAGGGTTCCAGGGCCGAAGCCACACTTCCATTGTCATACAGTGGCAGGAACCTAGTTCATCTTATGAACCAATATACACCCAAACTACCTCTTTGGTAGTATCTTTAATAGCGATGTTACTAGCCTTTATCGTCTAGTTTGTCACGGTATCTAGCTTGGAAATCTTCCAACATACCGTCCCTTGATAGAGGGTAAAGACAATGCCTGTGACTGACATTCAGTCGTCTTTATCACCCTGGAACACTTCCAGTGATTCTCCCCAGGATCGATTGATACAATCTCACTATACCTAGTGAGAACCCTAATATCCCTTTAGATCTATCTCATAGGTCCAAATCTCAGGATTTAGGAGGTATCACTTTGATCCTATTTGGAGAATGCTTGTGATAATAGGAGATTGACCGATCGTAGTATAGGAAATTCTTTTCCTATCAAGAGTATGTTGTCTACGTACAATACGAAGATGACCACCTTACTCTCTACAACCCTTTTGTATATACAAGGTGCATCTACCATTTTGATGAAGTCAAACACTTTGACTATCACATCAAAACAGACGTTCCAACTCCGCGATGCCTGCTTCATTATGTAAAGCAACTTGCACACGTTTCCGCTGCTCCCACTGTTTACGAAGCCTTCTGGCTGTGTTCTTATAGACGTTCTCTTCTAAATCATTATTTAGAAAAGTAGTCATGGCACCCAACCACCAGACATCGCAGTCATGGTATGTAGCTGTGGCAAGTAGGATCTGGATGGACTTAAGCATATTCCATGGAAAAGGTTCCATCATTATCCGTGCCTGGTCGATGACGAAAACCTTTAACAAGTCTAGCTTTGAAAGTCTCAACCTTTCCATCTACACCAAGTAATCTTCTCAAGATATACTTGCTCCTGATGGGGATTTAACCCTTCAGATATAGCAGCCAAAGTCCATACTTTGTTGGTGTATATGGATTCCATCTCAGATCGCTAAGCATCCAGCCATTCTTACATAGTCCCTACTCTCGATGGCCTGCTCGAAACTAGTTGGGTCATCATCTCATGATGCAATCCTTGCTCCCACTGTCATCGAGAAACCGAAGTATCTCTCAAGCAGGTGAGGAACCCTTCTAGATCGGCGAAGAGGCTGAGGTTCGTCGGGAACTATTGAATCCTTTGGTTCTGTCAAATCATCTGCAGTTTTGTATAGCTGGAACCTTTCCAGTTCTACAGAACTGACCTCGCCTCGATCTTGTCCGGATTTTTCTTTTGACATAGGCTGGACAATCCCAAATCTTAACTAACTTAAGATGTGGGCTCTTCCCTTTCCATATCACATATGAAGTGGTAGGCAACTGATTTGATTCGAACCTAATTCAATAGGTATGCAGCTTCTCAAGTGTACAACCCCAAAAAGGAAATAGGTAACTCAGTAATACTCATCATAGAGCACACGATATCTAATATTGTGCGATTGCTCCGCCCTGATACACCATTGTGCTGTGGTGTATTCAGAGGAGTAGTACGGAGAGAGAATCTCATTCTCCTCTAGAATGGTCCAGGAATGCCATGCACAAGTATTCTCCTCCCTGATCTCATCATAGGACATAATACTTATACCCGGTTATTGGTTCTCTACTTCTAACTTATATTCTGTGAATACCTCAAAAGGTTCGGACTTATGTTTCAACAGGAACATATGACTGAATCTTGAGAGATTATCAGAGAATATAATGAAGTATAAAGAACCAGTCCTGGCATGTGTAGACAGGAGACTTTACATACATCATCATGCATCAGTCCCAAGAGTTTACTAACTCTTTCTCTGTTTCCAATAAACAGAGCGATGGTCATCTTATCTTTGTGACATGACTGGCAAGTTTCACAAGATGTAAATTCAAACTGATTTAAATATGCATCTAAAATGTAACTTCAGCCAGTCGGGTCGCATTGATATGACCTAGTCTACAATGCCTCAAGAATGATTCGTTCATTTCTGAACTCTTCCTCTTGTGTGTGTTCTGTATACGAGGAACTGTAGTTTGATTTAGAACGTCAATGCTTTTAGATAACGTGCCTGAACCTATCAACTTTTAATATAGGAAATGTTCAAAACATTATCCAACAATACAAAATTATATCCTTTCTTTACTAATAAAGAGACTGACATGATTTTGTATATCAGGTTCGGTATCTAACGGCATTTGTTCAGAATCAAAGTATTGGTAATACAGGGTGACAGTGACCAACAGACTTGGCTGCAACACTTGCCCCGGTTTCTTTCTCATGAAACTTATCACCCGTTCTCAGTTTTTCTACCTTTTTGTAGCCCTATGTAACAGATTACATATCTGGGATCCTGACTCGGTATCAAATAACCAGGATTCAGAGGATACTGAGAAACAGTTCTTTGTAATGAACATACCCGAAGGAGATGCATCATATGCACTTTCTTCGTTTGGGCGGCATAGGAATTCTGGTATTCCCCTTATTTCCTGCTCTGTCTTATAACAATTATAAGTTGGAGCGGGACCAACGTTCCCCAGCTCAGTATAACAAGCGGGTTCGTTCAATTCATCCATATTATTATCTTGATTAAGGCGTGATATGGTCGCTACCTGGAGAGAGAGAAAAGAAAACACTCTGCGTGCGCTCTTGCAAGATCAGATTGGTTATATATTTTATCTAATCAGGATGGCTCCCACTGTTTTTATCAAATCTTCCTTCAAACCTTAAAAGGAAAGACTAGCCAGGATTAATTACACTCTACAAGTTCGCCAATCTTTCAGCCAGGCCAGTGTCGGTACTTTGAGGGAGGTTCCCCGTGCTTTCGCACGGACCGAACTACAGTAAATCTCATTTTCCCAGAGGCTTAACCCCGTTGACACCTTTCTAGACACCTACTTGATCGGCTAATTGCAAAGTGCAAAACTCTCCCAGGAGTAACAATTACTCGCAGCGGGTATCGGGATCCAACTATCACATAGAAGGTATGCAATCTCATTGCAAATTTCAACACTTGAAACCCCCGATAAAGGTTTTTACCCCTAGCACCTATGACCTTAACTATGGTCAACAAATCATAAGTACTAGTCAAGTTCTACCCGTCATTTCGTGATTAATTAGACCCACCCACATGACCCTTAACTAAGGTCAACAAAGTCACGCGACTGTCCTAACTAATCGCATCATATGCGGTGTAGGAAGACATCACTTAGCTACCGTACACTGTGCCTTAACTAAAGTCAACAAACACAGCACGAATACTAAGTACTCTACTTCCTAAAATGACGGAGGGTTGCGTATGGTTTTTGTGAAAACCTTTAACGCTTTGAACTTGATCTCGTTGCGGAATCAAATGGTTTTTAAATGGAATGTTTTTGAGGCTTTTCTAGTTTTGCTAAAGGGGTCACTCCCGGTGAAGGGATCGTCGGCCCTTTCCTCGTCGAATGAGGTGCGGGATATATCATATATATCTCTGTGCAAAGCGGAAACTATAGAAGCTATCAAAAGACAAACCGAGTGATGTAGCATCTGCCCGTTATTGCTAAAGGAGTCACTCCCGGTGAAGGGATCTCGGTCCTTTCCTTATCGAATAAGGTGCGGGATGTTCTACAAGGAACACCGCGATGCAAAGCAAGAACTGTAGCTACCTGTTTTTATTTTGAACTTCGATTCCACAACATCAATTAGGTTTATTTTCTTTCATTGATCTCATTAATGAATATCCTATCATTTAAGTCCACCTAATCATCACAGATAAATATAACGCACGCTTATGCCATCCGCATTCGCCTCGATGTCCCGTCTGCACCGTTAGGTTAGGTAACTAACGGCAGAGCGAGGCAGGGCTAGCGTGGGTGTAAAACATAAGCAACGTCTATATAATATATCATATATACTATATACTATATCTATCACAGAACATCACATGATCACATCACAGATATCGCAGCAGAAGAATCATATGAAATATTGGATATACTAGGACGTTCGTGTTTTCAATACGAGCCAGTATAAAACACGGATTCCACGATCGTGATGAATAGCCAATCCCACACCCCTAGACCCCTACGAGAGCGGCAAGCAACCCTACCAATTCTAGGGTTAGGAGACCCGGACTCGACTCCTCGAGATGGTCTCCCTCTGGACCCCAGAACCCGGTTACTTGTGCTCCCCTCATTGGGTCTATCCTAATGCGGAAAAGTAAATAATATAAAAACGATGACTACTTCCGCAACCTGGAAGTGCCCCAATAAAAGAATATTACATACAAGTTTTTACATGAATGAAAATGAAAAACACTCATCTCACATAAAAACCCCCGGCTATTCAAACACGACGATCCAATATAACATATCCAGCAACACACAATATCATATGTCATCAACGTAAGTAAATATGCGCATCCCAATTGTCGTTGACATATAGCAACGAAACCGGCGATATCACATATTACACTTACGGTTACAGAAAAGAAAGTGTAAAACTACAACAGTTGGAATTCCCAACCTCTATAGACATCGCATGCCTAATCAAATGAATTCCTTAGACATCGCATGCCTAACAATTATAAACCCCGCATTTTAGTCTCAAAATCGAAACCTCTTTTCAATATCAAGTCGGGCAATTCAACAGGATTCCCGACATTTTGATCGAATGCTCGTCGCAAACTTCAGTAGACGGCCGCACCCCCGATACCGCCGACGAAGTGCACCAAGGTGGAACACCGCTACCGCGAGCACCCGAATGGATGCTTTCGGCGACGGGGTTCTCCTACAGTCACTTGGTCTGGGCAATGGAGTGAGGCTGTCTATTAAGTTTTACCCGGCGAGTATCCGCGTACGCTACGTGATTGCGACGGACTTTTGATCGCATCAAAATTCTGTGGCAACCGATCAAGTGAGACTAAAGTTCTATGTTTATAACATTCATCTCACAACTTTTTGCGAATTCCAAGTTTTGTATCACATTCCGGATAAATAGAAAATGCTAAACTTTTCGATCGAACAATCGAACACCCAAGCTTTCCCGATACAGCTCAACACATGAAATAAGTCTAACAACATTCAGTTCGTGCCTCAGTACCAACGGTCCATCCGTAGAAGGGTCAAGCCAACGCCTCACATGTGGCACGCCGTACTGCCCCAAACCCGAAGGTTCAAAGGGCAGTTCAAGACGATCACATAATCGAGTTAAGGTTTGTTGTCTTCTAGAGGGTTCATCGAGTTACTTGCACTACTTAGAACGTCGTTAAATTACGGAAAAATCCAACAATTGGAAATTTCCCGGCAGGGGAAAAAAGTGGGTATTTATATCCGGTCGAACTATTTAACATATTCTAAAAATACCCGGAAAAGCACACCGACAAAAATTAGACAGTCCGATCGAATACACCGAGTCCCCAATACAACCCAGAAAATACAACTCTGGAATAAATATTAAAATATTCCCAGGAAAACCAGCACCAGAAAACATGAATTACTGTGCAAAATTTGAAGGCCAATCAAGTCACGTGACCGCGGAACCGCCGCAGAAGCCAGGCTTCTGCCGCGGTTCCGCCGCGTAATAGAGGTATCATTGAAAACTTTTTTCATCGTAATTCTTAGAATCCCCTGCTGGATTTTCTGCATATTTTTAATTTGGAAAAAACCACGATTTTCAAAAATGTCCAGAGAGCAATATTAGGGTTTGGGTTTTGATTCGATCGGAGTTCTAATTCCGTCTAGACTTCGCCTAAGGCTCTAGCTAGGCTCTGATACCACTGTAGGGTTCCTAGGCACCCTAGTGAGGTCTCACAAGTGATCAAACATGCACAAATAAAAAATTCCTTGTGCCTACAAACCCTAGACTACGGATCGTTAACTAGATATATAGGCAAAGCAAGCAAGTAAACGGAAATATAGCTAAAGGAAAGGGGCTACAACCTTTGTAGATCCGGTCCTCCACATCCTAGACTCCGTGAAGAGGTCCCTCCGCTGTCCAAGTCGAACCCATGACTCTATCATTGGCATCATTGAAGAATGTGCGGGCTTGATCGTCGGTTCGATGCCGAAGATGATCTACGTCGAGGTATCACAAGAACAAGCTCCAACTTCACCAAGCCTTGAAAACTTGTGGAGGAAACACCCTATACAACTTGGCAAGAGGCAGAGGATGAAGAAATAGGAAGTGGGTAGACTTTAGATTTGGATTTCTCACTCATTTTGGCTAGTTTCCATTGATGGTGCAAGCTTTCTTCAACTAGAAGATGATGAAGAAGATGATAAAGAATTATGATATCTATTAAAGAAAAATGAAAAAGAATTGATTCTTATTATCTTCTAACCTTAGTTAAGTGTAGAGAATGAATTAGGTTTAGTTTAAATGGTTAGGGTTAAGTATAAAACAAGAATGGAGACTAAGTCAAAACTTCAAGAAAGTTCAACTAAAAACAAAACAAGTAACCATTCATTTATCCTTTTCATTTTCCAAAATGAATAAATGAATAAGATAAATGAATAAGTAATTAAGTAAACCAAACCCTAATCATTAACTTAACCATAGTTTAATTCTTTACACTTAACCAAATAAGCATGTATCATCAAACATGATACAATCATGTGCACAAAAGTATATCACATATACAACTTGCACAATTCAAGTGAGAAAATCCATTTAAAGTGAACCAATACTAGTTAATGCAAAGTAATATATCAAATACATAATTATACATTAAATCATTAAATCAACACTTGATTTAACGATCCGGTCATATCGTATATAACCGACTAGTATCCAATGTATCGGCTTATCGAATCAATCCTTGGTTCGATAACTAGGTTATATCGCATATAACTAATCGATACATTCATCGCGAGAATATAATACGGTATCATATACACGCATTATTCTCGGTCCCGCACATATCTCATATGCGCTCCTATTTCGTTTCGCTTGAGCCAGGAAACCTCTGTGTTGGACTCTAAAGACTCGTCAATACGCCGGCAGCAGATGATGATCATATCAAACACCCACAAGCCGCAAGTGGTCTGCTAAACGTAACGGCCACCCGGGTATTGAGCGATCAGAAGATCGACGAGCAAGCCCGCTCACACTCCTGTGAATCCAACCGGTAACACTTACCGTATAGTCCGGTATGTTCGTCTGATATGTCGCATATCTCGCCTAGGGGTGGTAAACGTCAGACCCCAATAGCTCGATAAGTCATGCCGACATAAGGTCCATAACATTCGTGAAACTACTGATAACTCTTACCAGTATATCACTGCAACCCTGGCCAGGGATTTCCTGTTATGGCTAGTCGAGCATAGCACAACATCAACCCCCAATACCGGGAGAGACGAATCCCCTCCTATCGCTCATTGCCTCCAGGTGAATCGGGACTGTACCCAAAAACCACCTGTTTGCACAACTCAATAGAGCCGTGGTAGGGTGGAAATCAAAGCACAGTGGGAGACACACAAGACTCTATGACGATCTCGGGTCAACAGACTAAGCTGTACCAGTGTCACCAGAAAACTGCCATCTGACGTGAGGTATAATACCATGTGGGAGTTCTCGGCGAGTCCGTTCAGTATACCCAGTCTCCTGTGAGCACCCGCATACCATCTTCGATGTCAAACACCAATGGATATGGGATCATCCATCGCCCATCGCATGGGTCGAGAAGATATAAGCTAGTCTACTCTGGAATATCGATGCCCCGTCTCGATATTCCCTCGACTAGGAACATTTCAAGGATGTACTAATGGACTATCCAGGCCCCACTAATATGATCCGCATCACAGTCCTGGAAGTCGAGTACACATCCTAAGGGCTTTATCAACATGTAACAAAGAGACAGAAAGTATACACGTTAAGATAAACAGCAACCAGATAGCGTACTATCATGTCGAGCAAGAAAGTCCTACCTATATATGTCCCAGCATCCACTACAATATATATCCAATATACAGTAATGGCCTCTAGGGCATACATATAACTAACACTTATGACCTTGACGAAGGCCAACAAATCATAAGTCACATGTCAAGTTCTACCCGTCATTATCCAGGTTAATTTGAACCCACCCGTACAAGCCCTTGACGAAGGCCAACAAGGCTATACGACTGTCCCAAACCAACGCATCTATCTATGCAGCAGAAAGGCAACAAGTAGCTACCATACACTATGCCTTGACGAAGGCCAACAAACATAGCATGAATACTACGTGCTACCCGTCTGAAACGACGGAGGGCTACGAATGGTTTCTGGCGAAAACCTTTAACGTAATGAACTTGATATCGTTGAAGGAACTGATAGCTTTTAAAAATATAGTGACGAAAACCTTTGCTAAAGAGGTCACTCCCGGTGAAGGGATCTCGGCTCTTTCCCCGTAGAATGAGGTGCAGGATATTCCAACTGAATACCACGATGCAAAGCAAAAGTAATCGGCTATAGTGAAGTTATCGCCCTGACGCAAACTTCTGTCCAAGGGGTCACTCCCGGTGAAGGGATCTCGGCCCTTGCCTCGTCGACTGAGGAGCTGGATATTCCAACTGAATACCACTGTGCAAAACAAAAGTGAACGTCTTTGCAATAACAGCTTTTTGAAAAAGTGTTCCAACAACATCAGAATAGGTTTGTTTAACTTGCATTGATCCGAATCAACGCAGTCCCATCAATTGATCACACCACAAAGAACGAAAATATACTGACGTACGTATATGCCATCCGCATTTGCCATTGGGTCCCGTCATCACCCGTTAGGTTAGCTAACTAACGACAGAGCGGGGACTGGACTAGCGCGGATGAAAAACATATACAACATCTACTAATATATATACAATATATAATTTTTGCTCAAGGCGTGATAAAAATGCAGCAACACAGAAATGTATAGCAACACAGATCAATACAGATATCTGGGATCCCCGGGTTTCACAGAGCCGCTGCTGAAACCCGACGTTCCCCTGGTCGTGTGGATAGCCTGCGCAATGAAATCCTAGACCCCCTACGGGCGCGGCAAGTTACCCGCCAAAACCTGAAGCAAGGCAGCCTCCTTCAGCAACGTGAATGGACCACCCAGCACTTCACGGAATCCGGTAACTTGGGCACCCCTCCTTGGGTCAACCTGTACCCCCTAAGAGTTCGGCGAATAGCCCGCCAATTCTAGAGTAAAGCCCCCTCCGTCTCAAAGCCATGAGATGCGGGCTTGTTGCCTTCCAGAACCCGGGTATCCGTGCACCCCACCTTGGGGTAATCCTAGTACAGAAAGTAAAATATACATACAACGGGTACATCGACCGCAACCTGGTCGTGCCCCAAAAGAATAATACAACCAGGCAGTGACGGCAGTCCACATGTCGGACGCTCGCCCCGCAATATCAAATGTACATAATACAACAATACTGTACTAGCATTGCATCCAGGCTATCCCCCACGACCGATCCGCAACAACACAGCAAAACACAGAACATCAACGTGAATGTCACGTTCGCAAATCCGTCTAACCAGGCTATAGCAGATAGAATGGATTTACCGATCGAGTGACATTCACGGTCGCAGATATAATGTAAATACTGTGAACTGGCATGTTTAAAATATCCGATCGAACAAATATTATCAAGTGGGCCCCAAGCAGTACTGTAGCACTTACAGAAAATCTGGGCCCAAAGAAAATATCCCAAAACCCCTATTTCCTTACCAGAAGCCCACTGGAAAATTTTGCCACGATGAACAGTTAAAATTGCGGCGGAACCGCGGCCCAAGCATGGGTTTGGCCGCGGTTCCGCGGCGGTATGGAGTGATCTCGCGACCAAATTTTACCAGAATTCTTAGGTTTTCATGCTTGTGTTTCTGCAATGACCTGAAAAATTTTAGGAGCTTGAAAAAATTTCGACAGAAACATGAAGTATGAAAAATACGGTTTTTGGGAACTTTGTTAGATCGAGTTCTAAACGTGCTAGAGCAAGCTAGGTGTAACACCTTAGAATGTATTTTGTAGCTATTTATATTTTAAAATGTGGTTTTTAATAAAAAGTTTACCAAATTAGTTTTTAAATATTTTATCCTAATTATTGAGTATTTTACTAGAATTTTGTTAGGCACACACACACTTGTGCATGTTAACTAGGCTTGTTTTTGGTGTTTAACCATGATTAGCAACCATGGTTAACTAACCATTTCTCTAATCTAGTTTTAATATTGTTAAGTGTCATGATGGTTTTTAAATATAAATGAATTTAAAAAGGGGTTTTTATTTCTTTTCTTGATTGTTGACTTTGAGAGAGGGGGAGAGAGAGAGCATGGGGCATCATGGCCTTGCCCATGCCCTCAGTAATGAAGTGAGAGAGAGAGTGAGAAGGGGTTTCTTGTGTGTGCTCTCATTCTCCTCTCATTTCCTCTTCACACACTCTCACTCTCTCACAACACACACACACATCCCTCAGCATCAGCAGCAGCAACAGGATCGGCAGCAGCAGCAACACCAACATCATCAACATCATTCTCATCAGCATCAGAAGCAGCAGGCACAGCAACAGCACCAGCACATGAAGCAATAGCAGCAGTGGGCAGCAGCAGCTCCAGCACCCAGTGCAGCCCCTTCACTTCACTTCTTCTCCTTCCTGCAGCTCCCTAGGGTCGAGAGTGAGGTATATTTCCTAACTTGATCCCCTAGTTAGCTTAGATTGTGTAGTTTTGCTTCGGTTATTGGATTTTAGTGCGTTTTAGTGTGATATGGGGTAATTTGTGAGAATCTTGTGCAACGAAGTGAGTTGTGGTTTCAGTAGCTTGTTAGTGAGTTAGTGAGGCCATTGTAACCTAGTCCAACCCCTATTACGCTAAAATACCACCAATTTCACGATTCGATGCAAAGTATCGTATTTGTGCTAGATTTTAGGATATGGTGATATGCTTTTACTGCATGAGTTTTTGAGAGTTTGAAACAACTTCAGAATGTTGTGCAGGGTTTTTGGGGTATGTGTGTGAAGTTCGAGCCCAATCCACCGGCTTTTTCCCGGCGGCCCTTCATTGTCGGCCCGGCGACGCCGGCCTCCCCTCCCTATTTTGAGTTGGGTTTTGTGCAGGGTAGTTTCTGGGGGTGTTTTGCAGTGTTTGGTCTTGTTGAATTTGTGGGATTTCTTCCAGGTAAAAATCTGGGAGTTGTTTCCCTTTTGTTGGGGTGTGGGTTTAGTGTAACACGCATGCTTGATTTGGTCTGGTGCGTGCTACGCATCGTAGCGCGTCGGGGTGGTTCTTGGTTCAGCACACACACGTGTTTTAGCGTATCGCGCACACGCGCGATTGGTTCGCGACGCGAGTTTCTCGTTTCGTTTCGATATCGCGTTTCGCGGGATATTTGGCTTATAATTGATTTCCATGTCTTATTTACAGGTTTGCAGGCAGGAGCTACGGACACGGCTACAGGGGGAGCAGGTGATAGGATTCACCCAGCGTGGAGTATAGGTGAGTAGATATAACATCTACAGGGGAATCGCCCGCATGGCGTTATGCGTCTGGGCTAGGATTCAATTTCCTGTCGCACATTCTACGTCATTGTAGAATTGCGCATTTACTGCATTTCCTAGATATAGCTATATACTGTGACTAGCAGCCGTAGGACACTGCACACATTATTGACGATTCATGTTGCACGAGCACGGATTGCATGCTACACACACACCGTCAATAATTGCCATGTCACACACTACCCCTTATAGCTACCATTGCTTGTCACACTTGACATCTAGTTTATCGGTATACCTATAGTGTATCATACCTTTAGTGATAGGTATATTTTCACTTCGCGATACAGCTACAGGTATACCTCCTACATATTTTACCTATACCGGGAGGGATTTCCTACATGTGTTACTTATACCCAGGGGGTATACGACATCAGTTCCTATAGGTAGATACCTATACTTTGCTACACCTGTATGTTAGATACATATTCAGATATGTTGCATATATTTATTCTTGGATTGCGCATTGTTTATCTGGATTTTATATGATGTTTTCGGGATTTAGGAACCGCGGGAGTTCATGAAATTATGCATCCATGTAACAACCCGGTTTCCTTGATATGATATTTCGAGCGTCCCCCATGAGTTTTATCGGTGCTGATTCTATACTCCATACGAGGTGTGGTTGCCGTATGAGAGTACATGGTGGGGCCCGGTATGGTTCCCCTCGGCAAGAAGATCGATGGGTTTGCCGATTGAGCCTGGAGGCGGGCGAGTACCTACCGGTGATTGTTTGGACCTGGCAGTTGTCTGGAGGCTACTGGCCAGAGTAGAGAGATGGATGCGGGATGACCTGTACTGTCGAGGCCGAGGGCCGACACTGCAGACGGACCCCGTGGGCTGATCCGGACTGACGGAGCCCCCTATACGAGGATTTCTGTGCCGATGCTTGGCACACGGTTTCATGATATTTCTTTAACCCCCTTTTTGTATATATAACAGGGGATTTAGCCGTTGTTATATATACCCTTACACCAATATTAGTGGAATGGGACGCTAATATATGTGTATTGCCCCCATCATATTTATTTCTGTACATATACATATCTTTAGGATGTTAGATTCAGATTGAGATTGGACTTGGGATACTAGGTGATTCATTGGGACTTGGACATTGGATATACCTATGTGATTGGTGACTTGTACATTCGGGATATAGGAGATTACTCGACATTCTACATTGAGGAGATGTGAGACTTATTTGATGTGAGTGCCCAATGTGGGGCCTGGTTTGAGGATTTGGGATTGGAGTATCTTGGTGGATTGTGATCCTGCCACGACGTCAGGTTTCCGTGGAAAATGACATATTCCACCCTACACCTCACCATTACCTATCTTGCACAGATTCATATATTGGTAGTACTAGTAGTGTACCCTTATGATAGTTGCATATTTGCTTTCTCATATCTCTATTGCATAGACATTGCATACTACTATCATGCCATCATTGCTTCACATATTTGATTGTACCTGCTAGTGTACTCTCCCTATTTCAGCATTTGCATGATATATTATTATTGCAATCGCATATCTTAGATTCATGCTGTACGTGCATTCCTGCGATTTCCTGCATATGTTTTATACTATTCACGAGTTGGCAACTCACCCCCGTTGTGCCACAGGTGTTTCAGGTTTTTCCCCAGAGTAGTCGAGGCAGGCTATTCCTTTATTCAGTTATCCAGCTACCACCTTTTGCTACAGATACCGCATCAGCTCATAGTACCTTTTTGCTTAGGTGGGTTAGACGGTTATCTGTATTTCATATTGTATATTCGTTGTATTTTGTACTCTCCATCAGCTATTGTATATTTGACATAGAGACTGGGTGAGGACGTTAGTGTGTATTATTGTTGATTTGATGGCTTTTATATGTACAGCTTCTATCTCTACTGTTATTATTTTCGGTTGTAATCATTGTGGCTGGTTTCTACAAATGGGTGTTGGTAAAATTTTAAAGAAAGAAAGTAAGACTTTTAAAGAATTTCGGTTGCGATTTCAAATGTTTCAAAACTTATATTATCTTTTCCGTATTTTTATGGTTTAGATTTCTGGGTTTTGGCTTTCTTTTACTATGTTGCGTCTTTAGGCGTTGCGTAGTATTAGGGCCGTCACGGGCCATTCTTGGGTCGTGACAAAGTTGGTATCAGAGCGTTAGGTTTTACCTTTCGGAGTGTAGGATGACCTTAGTATGATGGAGTAGGTAGCTTAAGCAGAGTAACGTAGTGTGTGTATGTCTGCAGCATACCCACAGCGCGGTACCTTGCATTAAGTGACCTAAGTACAATTTGCTTTACATTCCTTCCTTGATGATTCATATCTTTGAGATTCGAATTCCTCATTCTTATCGAATCTCATCTTATATCTATTTATAGCCTTGCCGCCGATGACTATGGGGACTCAGAGCGATGCAGCGAGGGCCGAGGTCAGAGTTAGCTCGGGTGAGACGAGTACTGACCAGGATGGCACTCTAGTTGCACAGGTGCAGACGGATCAGCCTACGACCTATACCATGGATAGACTTTTAGTAGAGATGCAGGACTTCCGCCAGACGATGAGTTCTTTGGTTGACGTCGTTCGGGAGCTACGACAGGAGGTTGTCACCCCTGTTACTCAGCTGTCCCTTACGATCAGTATGCAGCAGTCCGTCACCTACATAGCACCAGTGGTTGCAGCTCTAGTTGACGAGACACATATTCCAGGACAGTGGAGGACTCGTACCAGCGTACCAGCCCAGAGACAGAGGTTTGGTCGTCGAGACAGATTTCGTGGCCGTCGCGGGAGTAGCAGAGGCTTGGGACGAGGACAGTCGTTCAGTTCTCATCCCCAGGATGGTCAGCAGTCAGCACGTGGATGTTTTCGATGCGGAAGCCTTCAGCACTTCGTCAGGGATTGTTCCTTAGCACCTCGTCATGATCGTTTCTAGAGAGGCCGTGGACGTGGAAGATTTGCTCAGAGGGCTCAGGCTACCAGAGGAGTACATCCAGCTGCGAGTAGAGGGCAGACACAGGAGTTTGCTTCTACTCATCCGGACGCGCAGACGTCCAATGTGGAGTTTTCAGGTACCCTTGAGTTATATTTTCTCTTGGTGTATTTGTTTGTTTCTTGCTTGTACCGTGGTTGGGTAGATTAGTAGTAGTTGTTTTAACTTCTGTCAGCGATCCTTTTGTTGCGCGACACGTATTTCAGTTTTGTGCCAAGCGGATGGGAGATAGAGATTTCGTCCGTCGTTTTGATCCTTCTAGAGATGTTGGATTTGACGTTCTCCTTGGCACGGATTGGTTAACTACGTGTTAGGCGTCTGTGGACTACCGTGTGGAAACAAGTTAGGTTTTGTTTTCCCCGGCAAGTCAGTTCTTGCTGTGCAGGTGGATAGTTGTGCCGCCTCTTACAGCTTGAATTCAGCCTTTTTAGCTAGTCGGCTACTGAGGAGACGTCATGGATTCATAGCGTTCATTCGTGATACCGGAGCCACCATGGGATTGCTGGACCGGGTTCCTTTCGTGCGGGAGTTTTTCTGACGTTGTTCCAGATGAGCCGGCGAAGCTGAGGGAGCTTAAGGATCAGCTGTAGAGTTTTGGTTTGGGAAGTTTTGTGCGTCTGAGTGTTTCGCTTTTAGGAGCTCCGATTTCTGTTCTTTGAGGAGGAAGACGGCAGTTTAGGGTTGTGTATCGACGGATCGTCAATTGAACCGGCTTACGGTGCGGATAAGTATCCTTCATCTCGCCGTGACGATTTCCTCCGATCAGCTCCAGAGTGCGAGACATTTTCTAAGTGTGTTTGGGATCAGGTCATCATTATTGCGGATTCGGAGTGACGGAATTCCGAAGACTGCCTTGTGCGTGCTACGGGCTTTGTGTGTTTTTGTGAGTCGTTGGATTCACTGTCGCCCTAGCAGCATTCGTAGATATGATGAACCAGATTTCTGCAGGCCGTTCCTCGACCAGTTCTGTTGTGTTACTTACGACATTCTGGTCTATTTAATGGGTCTTGAGGGACGGGAGTAACACTTGAGGATTGTTATGCAGATGCTGGGAGAGCGCCAGCAGTTTGCTAAATTCTCGGAGTGTTTCTTCAGGCTTGTTTGTGCTGACTCCTAGGTCTTGTGGTCACGGGAGACGGTTTTGTATGGTTTCGAGGGAGATCGTGGCCGTACAGCTTAGGCCCAGACTTGTGTGCAGGACGGAGATCCGCAGATTCTTGGGCTTAGCAGGGTTTTTACCACCGTTTCATGCAGGATTGCTAGAGTAGTGCTGCACCGTCGACTGAATTGACCACAAAGGAGGTTTCTTTTCTTTGAACTGAGGCACGTGTACTGAGTCTTCAGCAGTTGAAGATTCAGTTAACAGCTGCATCAGTTCTTCCTTTGCTTTTGGTTCGGGCGACCTTGTTGTTTAACTGTAATGTTTCTTGAGTGGACTCGAGTGTGTACTGAGGTGACACTATAGAGATATCGCTTTTGCTTTCCCTACATTTGGAGGAAGTACGAGGAGGATATTCCACTCATGATCTGGAGATGGCCGCTATGGTTTTGCGTTGGATATTTGGAGACACTACTTGCTTGAGAGTCGTGTCAGATTCTCCACGGACCACTAGAGCTTAATGTACATCTTCCTGCAGCAGATTTGGATTGTTGTAATGGTCTTCTGCAGATTTACAGTTCTTGTATGATCGTCGAGTATAGCTTAGTTCGCCTCTACGGAGGGGACAGCTTGCTCATGTCCGCGCCGGACCACTTTCCTTAAATCATTTTCGCGAGACACTGCCCACCGAAGCTCGTTCGTCAGCGATACTTGAGCATACTCGGCTGGGTAATGATTCAGAGACCTTGATTTGTGACAATGATGTGCTAAGTTAGGGACGCGTTTGTGTACCTGGTTTCATCGGGTAGAGACATGAAATCCTAGGGCATGCACATCTGTCAACTCTCTTTATGCATTCAAGTTCCACCAGCTTTGGCGTGACTTGTGGGATAGTTACGAGTGGACAGGGATGTAAAGAGAAGTTTCAGGTTTCGTTTCAAGGTGTCTGTCTTGTTGTGTGTTTTGGGTCGAGCATCTGAGACCGGCTGGAGAATTGCAATCCTTTTACCGTTCCGAAGAAGGAATGGGAGCAGATCTCCATGAATTCCGTTATGGTTTCCACCAAGTTCAGTCAGAGTGTGACTCCATTCGGATTCTTGTCATCCGGTTATACTCAGTTTGCTCAGTTGTTTTGTTAAGTTTGTGTTTGTTTTGTTTGGTTGTCAGCAGCTTGGGATCGTCACTCGCCATAGTTAGGGTTCTCCTTCGATAGCTGTATCAGGAGACACTCCAATGGGCCACCCTTAGGCTTAGGGGTTAGGTCGTGTCGATCGCCAGCCTGTTGTTTTCTGACTCTGCGTAGGTAGGATTTTGGACCCCAGCTATGTCTAGAGAATTCGGAGTTAGTCCAGTTGTGTTCAGGTCAGGATGAGAACTGTCCATTGCAAGCAGATGTCTTATGCGACTGTGCTGGTCGCAGGCTTGAGTGCGCAGTGGCACATCATGTATTCCTACGGACCTTCCGATGAATGACGTGTTGGATTTTGGGAAGCTTATCCCAGGATTTTAGGTCCTCTTAGATCCTATAAGTGAGTTAGTTTTGTTGCCTTCAATTTGGCACATCCGCCCAGATTATTGGATTTTCACCCCGTATTCCTTGTGATGATACTTTACAATTACCTTCTTGACCTTTCTCACATGTTTGCACCAGACCATTTAGCTGGACGCGATCTTTCGTTCGCCCGCAGCCACGTGTGTTAATGGCTCGACAGGTGGAGAAACGTCGGTCAAAGGTCTTGCCATCTGTGAAGGGTTTTCTTGGACGTAGCCGTATAGTGAGGTAGTCACTTGGGAGGCTGCGAGCGAGACTTGAGGATTTTAATCTTCTTTTTGAAGGTACAGGTAACAGTATAAGTTTTAAATTCGGGGACGAATTTCTTTTAAGGGGGGAGATTGTAACACCTTAGAATGTGTTTTGTAGCTATTTATATTTTAAAATGTGGTTTTAATAAAAAGTTTACCAAATTAGTTTTTAAATATTTTATCCTAATTATTGAGTATTTTACTAGAATTTTGTTAGGCACACACACACTTGTGCAAGTTAACTAGGCTTGTTTTTGGTGTTTAACCATGATTAGCAACCATGGTTAACTAACCATTTCTCTAATCTAGTTTTAATATTGTTAAGTGTCATGATGGTTTTTAAATATAAATGAATTTAAAAAGGGGTTTTTATTTCTTTTCTTGATTGTTGACTTTGAGAGAGGGAGAGAGAGAGAGCATGGGGCATCATGGCCTTGCCCATGCCCTCATTAATGAAGTGAGAGAGAGAGTGAGAAGGGGTTTCTTGTGTGTGCTCTCATTCTCCTCTCATTTCCTCTTCACACACTCTCACTCTCTCACAACACACACACACATCCCTCAGCATCAGCAGCAGCAACAGGATCGGCAGCAGCAGCAACACCAACATCATCAACATCATTCTCATCAGCATCAGAAGCAGCAGGCACAGCAACAGCACCAGCACATGAAGCAATAGCAGCAGTGGGCAGCAGCAGCTCCAGCACCCAGTGCAGCCCCTTCACTTCACTTCTTCTCTTTCCTGCAGCTCCCTAGGGTCGAGAGTGAGGTATATTTCCTAACTTGATCCCCTAGTTAGCTTAGATTGTGTAGTTTTGCTTCGGTTATCGGATTTTAGTGCGTTTTAGTGTGATATGGGGTAATTTGTGAGAATCTTGTGCAACGAAGTGAGTTGTGGTTTCAGTAGCTTGTTAGTGAGTTAGTGAGGCCATTGTAACCTAGTCCAACCCCTATTATGCTAAAATACCACCAATTTCACGATTCGATGCAAAGTATCGTATTTGTGCCAGATTTTAAGATATGGTGATCTGCTTTTACTGCATGAGTTTTTGAGAGTTTGAAACAACTTCAGAATGTTGTGCAGGGTTTTTGGGGTATGTGTGTGTAGTTCGAGCCCAATCCACCGGCTTTTTCCCGGCGGCCCTTCATTGTCGGCCCGGCGACGCCGGCCTCCCCTCCCCATTTTGAGTAGGGTTTTGTGCAGGGTAGTTTTTGGGGGTGTTTTGCAGTGTTTGGTCTTGTTGAATTTGTGGGATTTCTTCCAGGTAAAAATTTGGGAGTTGTTTCCCTTTTTTTGGGGTGTGGGTTTAGTGTGACATGCATGCTTGATTTGGTCTGGTGCGTGCTACGCATCGTAGCGCGTCGGGGTGGTTCTTGGTTCAGCACACACACGTGTTTTAGCGTATCGCGCACACGCGCGATTGGTTCGCGACGCGAGTTTCTCGTTTCGTTTCGATATCGCGTTTCGCGGGATATTTGGCTTATAAGTGATTTCCATGTCTTATTTACAGGTTTGCAGGCAGGAGCTACGGACACGGCTACAGGGGGAGCAGGTGATAGGATTCACCCAGCGTGGAGTATAGGTGAGTAGATATAACATCTACAGGGGAATCGCCCGTATGGCGTTATGCGTCTGGGCTAGGATTCAATTTCCTGTCGCACATTCTACATCATTGTAGAATTGCGCATTTACTGCATTTCCTAGATATAGCTATATACTGTGACTAGCAGCCGTAGGACACTGCACACATTATTGACGGTTCATGTTGCACGAGCACGGATTGCATGCTACACACACACCGTCAATAATTGCCATGTCACACACTACCCCTTATACCTACCATTGCTTGTCACACTTGACATCTAGTTTATCGGTATACCTATAGTGTATCATACCTTTAGTGATAGGTATATTTTCACTTCGCGATACAGCTACAGGTATACCTCCTACATATTTTACCTATACCGGGATGGATTTCCTACATGTGTTACTTATACCCAGGGGGGTATACGACATCAGTTCCTATAGGTAGATACCTATACTTTGCTACACCTGTATGTTAGATACATATTCAGATATGTCGCATATATTTATTCTTGGATTGCGCATTGTTTATCTGGATTTTATATGATGTTTTCGGGATTTGGGAACCGCGGGAGTTCATGAAATTATGCATACATGTAACAACCCGGTTTCCTTGATATGATATTTCGAGCGTCCCCCATGAGTTTTATCGGTGCTGATTCTATACTCCATACGAGGTGTGGTTGCCGTATGAGAGTACATGGTGGGGCCCGGTATGGTTCCCCTCGGCAAGAAGATCGATGGGTTTGCCGATTGAGCCTGGAGGCGGGCGAGTACCTACCGGTGATTGTTTGGACCTGGCAGTTGTCTGGAGGCTACTGGCCAGAGTAGAGAGATGGATGCGGGATGACCTGTGCTGTCGAGGCCGAGGGCCGACACTGCAGACGGACCCCGTGGGCTGATCCGGACTGACGGAGCCCCCTATACGAGGATTTCTGTGCCGATGCTTGGCACACGGTTTCATGATATTTCTTTAACCCCTTTTTGTATATATAACAGGGGATTTAGCCGTTGTTATATATACCCTTACACCAATATTAGTGGAATGGGACGCTAATATATGTGTATTGCCCCCATCATATTTATTTCTGTATATATACATATCTTTAGGATGTTAGATTCAGATTGAGATTGGACTTGGGATACTAGGTGATTCATTGGGACTTGGACATTGGATATACCTATGTGATTGGTGACTTGTACATTCGGGATATAGGAGATTACTCGACATTGTACATTGAGGAGATGTGAGACTTATTTGATGTGAGTGCCCAATGTGGGGCCTGGTTTGAGGATTTGGGATTGGAGTATCTTGGTGGATTGTGATCCTGCCACGACGTCAGGTTTCCGTAGAAAATGACATATTCCACCCTACACCTCACCATTACCTATCTTGCACAGATTCATATATTGGTAGTACTAGTAGTGTACCCTTATGATAGTTGCATATTTGCTTTCTCATATCTCTATTGCATAGACATTGCATACTACTATCATGCCATCATTGCTTCACATATTTGATTGTACCTGCTAGTGTACTCTCCCTATTTCAGCATTTGCATGATATATTATTATTGTAATCGCATATCTTAGATTCATGCTGTACGTGCATTCCTGCGATTACCTGCATATGTTTTATACTATTCACGAGTTGGCAACTCACCCCCGTTGTGCCACAGGTGTTTCAGGTTTTTCCCCAGAGTAGTCGAGGCAGGCTATTCCTTTATTCAGTTATCCAGCTACCACCTTTTGCTACAGATACCGCATCAGCTCACAGTACCTTTTTGCTTAGGTGGGTTAGACGGTTATCTGTATTTCATATTGTATATTCGTTGTATTTTGTACTATCCATCAGCTATTGTATATTTGACATAGAGACTGGGTGAGGACGTTAGTGTGTATTATTGTGGATTTGATGGCTTTTATATGTACAGCTTCTATCTCTACTGTTATTATTTTCGGTTGTAATCATTGTGGCTGGTTTCTACAAATGGGTGTTGCTAAAATTTTAAAGAAAGAAAGTAAGACTTTTAAAGAATTTGGGTTGCGATTTCAAATGTTTCAAAACTTATATTATCTTTTCCGTATTTTTATGGTTTAGATTTCTGGGTTTTGGCTTTCTTTTACTATGTTGCGTCTTTAGGCGTTGCGTAGTATTAGGGCCGTCACGGGCCATTCTTGGGTCGTGACACTAGGCGAGGTTAATGGCGTGGCTCTGATACCAATGTAAGCCCGCGGGGGCACCCCAGCCGTCGATCCGACGCCGGAAACGCGGAAACAAAAACTTTGCGAACTTTGCAAACCGGCACCACCGCGCGCTTTTCACCCCGGATCGGGCCATTAACCTAGCTAACTAGAAAATAAGAAAAGAGTAAAAAAGTTATACCAAGCGATCCTTGTCCTTCGGTCTTCATCTCCACTCCGATCTCCCGCGGATACTTCGTCCGTCATCGTCTCGTCGGAAAAGCACCACGTAGCCGGAATCGTATACGGACTCCCACCTCTTGACCGAGGCAACTCGGGCGCGAAGTTGGCTAGCCGACGCGTCCAAGGGATGCTGTAGAATAGTGTAGTAGCCATGTCTTTTTGGGGTTTAAGAGGTTTCCATTTATGGAGGAATTTATGCACAAGAATTTTCATGGATGCTAGAGGGAAAAATGGAGCATGCAATGAAAAAATGAGCTCAGGCCAAACTCATTTTGTGCTCTCTGTAAACATGTGGATAGAATGTATAAATTAAAGACATGCATAAGGAAATTTCCACCAAAATAAACCCTTCCCCTCCAGAACAGTGGCCGGCCCCCACAAGTTGTGGGTTGATAAAAAATGATTAATTTTTTTTTCAATGGAGAAAAAGAAAAGAATAAAAAGAATAATGGTCACAACAATATCTCATCTCATAAATGCAAGTGATTGATTCAAATGGAATCTCATGATGAGGAAGCCACATATATGCATGAAACCCCTCAACAAAATGTTATTTGCAAACTTGCAAAGAACACCCTCCATCGGAAAAGTCCGGCCGGGAAGGAATGAAGGAAAACCGGCCGGAACGGAATGCAAACTGGCAACCACAGAAAACTAATCCCGTAATAAATTACAGGAAAACCCCGCTACAGCAAATACATGCCCGCATTTGTATTCCTACTGAACACAAATGCAAAGAGACAAAACTACACTATCAAATACTAGAATCCGGCTTAAGCCAAAGCCGGCTAGTAAAAACCGTCGGATCACGATCCGTGCAATACCGCACGTATCTGATCGAACCCTGCCATATCTCCATACGGCCTCTACAGCGTTTCGCCCGAAACCGGAGTAACTGAGTGTGGTGGACTCTAAAGACTCGTCAATACTATGGCTGTGGATTTAACCACTAGCACGTCAGAGGTATAAGCCAATACGTAACGGGCTACCAGATACTGACTAAAAGGGACGTCGATGAGCGAACTCATCCTGACACCCTACTGAGCCTGTCAGTGAAAATATCCGTACAGTCCGGTCCGTTCGTCTATGAGCATCGCATGGCGGGCCTAGGAGGTTGGTAAAAGTCAGACCCCCAAAAGCGGTACAAGTCGTGTCGGAGTGTAGCCCAGAACACCCTGAGATACCACTGGAATACCTACCAGCAAATCTCCTGCCTCAGCCGAGGGCTTTGTGTAATGGCTCTCCTAGATACAGCGCGACCTCACCCCTAATACCGGGAGAGACGAACCCCTGCAGATCCGCTCACTGCCTCCATGTGGCTCGGGACTGTACCCAACTAAAACCTGTTTGCACGACTCCTTTGAGCCGTGGTAGGGAAGTAATCAAAGCACAGTGGGAACTCACACGAGACAAATGACGATCCCAGGTCGATGAACTAACCTGTACACATGTCACCAGGGAACTGCTATCTGACGTCTGGTATAATTCCAACTAGCAGGTTCCCGGCGAGTCCTGTCCGGTGTACTCATAACCCAATGAGCACCTGTATACATCTTAGGTGAACCAACTGACACCAGTGGCTTGTGAGACCGGCCACCGCCCCTCGTCGGGGTCTCGACTGTATACACTAGTCTACTCTGGAGAATCGATGCCCTGTCTCGAAACTCCCACAACTAGGGACCATTTAAGGATGTGCTTATAGACTCCAGCTCTCACGTATATGATCGCCCTCATACTGCTGGGAGTCAAGCAAGAATCCTAGGGGCTCTGTCAACGTGTAATAGCGACTCATAAGGTCACCTAAAGCAGTACACGATGATAAAGATAAACGAGATAGCATACTATCATCTTGAGTAAGACTGTCCTACTGGGACAGGTCCTCCCCTCAATCATTGCAATCACGTGCCTGTGATCCAATAATTGACTCTGAGGGCACTATCTCCAACAGTATAGCCAGAATTACGCCCTGGTCAGCCCTCATTCATGACGAGCTCATGCTGACCGCAATTCTAGCTGTAGCTCTCCCTGCCCGTAATCGTGGCAGCAAAACCATAACTGGTACTGATGAGGCTAGATCAGGAATGAATATGATACTGAGCAAGGAAATGTATATCCTAAGGCTTCTTAAGTGGAGTGGCGTGTCGTAAATATGCCGCGGAACATACCCACGGTACGTCACTCTACTTTAGTCACCTATTCCATCAACCAAGTGTCATCCTACGCTCCGAAGGTAAAACCTAACGCTCTGATACCAACTTTGTCACGACCCGAAATTACGGAACATGACCGGCACTTAAGTTACGAAACGTCTCAAGGCGTCCGTAAAATAAGTAAGCCGAAGCCCAGAAATCCAAACCAAGAGAAGTAGTAGAGTGTAGGAAAAACAATGTGTGAATCAACCTGTAAGCAACATAATATACAATGCCTAAAGGCGAGGATCACAACAGAAAAGGGAACTCCAACCAGCATGAAAATCCATAGAAATATAATACGCGACTCTAAGGTCGAAAGAATAAACATCACCGGTCTCTATCTCAAATAAATACATGTTTGGTTGATGGAACTTCTAGATACAACTGAATATAATATACAATGTATAATGATGGGTACGATACAAATAACCCACCTACTAGCAAGTCACCTGAAATAAGCTGTGCCCGCAAAGCCGTAATGAAACCCGTACGGCAACACCTGCAAGAAACTGGGGCACAACGTGGGTGAGTTTCCAACTTGTGAGTAGAAAAAGATCTACGAACAGAAAATCGCATGTATGACGCAATCCTAGGTCATACAATCATAATATATAATCCTCAAATATATAACCAGCAATCTATAACCATGGCTAGGGTAAATATCTAACCTAATTGTAATCCCATGTGTCCATGACAGTGCATCAGGTAACAATGTATCATATAAATGATGTATAAATGCATGAAACAAAATGCATGTACTGAAGAAAACTGCTTTCATAATTTGTGAGGTTTTCGTATTTTTAAAATGGGGTACCAAAATGAAATTAGCAGAAACAGTGCCTAGCATCGGCACAAAACATAAGTCTCAGTATCTCGATATCTCTGTATCACAATCTCTGTACCTCAATATCTCAAATCTCAAAGTCTCGGTCATAAAATCCAGGGCGCCGTCAGTCCAGATCGGCCCCTACCATCCATCTCATGACCACGACGGTATCCTCCGGATATCCGACTCGTCGGGTAATATCACCGGTCGGTAGTGCTCCCCTGCCAGGCTCAACGCCATCTCCTGCGATCTTCTTTCCCCGGGGTACCGCACCGGGTCCACCATGTACCCGCAATCGGTCTCATCCGCCTCCTCGATTCGGGTTTCACATGTCGCTCTCGGCACCGAGAAAACACATGGTGGACGCACTGAAATATCATATCAAGGGTAACCGGGTTTTTAAAACATTTACATAATCTCTTTGAAATACCCACGGTTCCCAAATCCAGAAATAACATAGAAACAATATATCTCAATGCGTATAATCAGGAAGCATGATGTATGTGAATTATAAATGAAATGCAAGTATAACAGTATATCATGCAACATGGAATAATAGTATGCACATACAAGGGTCAAATCCTGATGCAATAATACGACTGTATAGTGACATGGCAATTACCGATGAAGATGTGTGTGAGCTGGCAAGTAAGTGTATGTGAAATATACGCATCATCGGTAATGGTGCTGGTGTCCTAACAGCATGATATCAATAATGGAATATGAATCACAATAAGTAAGCGATGCAGTGTAACAATAATAATATGCGGGAGCTGAATGCTAAAACACAATGATAGCTGAACTGCATCTAATGTCATAAGAGTCATACAGCTATGCCAACAATAAGGCTGAGCTAATAAGCTAACTGCAGGTAAGGGAAACCGCCTAACCTCTGAGTAGATACATATAAATATATATATATATAGTCGGTGATCCCGCCTCGATAATATTATATCCGATACCATATCTCTATAATCGGTTATTCCCAAGTCAAGAGGGCGGATCAATCATCAAAATGTAGCTCGTACATAAATCCGTCGTACGGCATTCCCAAATTTGGGTACTGGTCAATTTCACATTCGTCATATCGTTCATCTAGTATTCTCTTTATCAAATATCGTAATCTGGGTACTGACCTATGTCTAGTACAATGCCAACATCATCACTATAATCGAGATCTGACTACTGGTCGACAATCGATATCATCAGCATATATCATTTCAAGGAGTATACCCCGCCCAAGGCGGCCTATTATAAATATCATATCATATCTTATCTCGTATCACATGTCGATCATTTTATACATATATCACTATTCATATGGCATTATCATCCCAAAATACGCTAAAGCATCAAGACTTATCTCAAATACGAATTTTACCATATCACCGATATCATAACCTCGGATCAAATATCATCGACTCATCTCAATCCCATGTATCATCCTCAAATCTGCATGTGAGCACATGGTCCCATACCCATATGAACACATGACAAAATAGAATCCCAAAGTACATATGAGTAAGGATGTATGCAAGTATGTATGTGTGTATAGGTATGTGTAGTGCACCCACTACCTAGGGTCCGCAATACTAAATCATCCAAGTCCACCAATTATCCATCATAAACATCAGTAATTTCCCAAACAACATATAATGATTGTAAGTGTGTATACGCATCCGTATACATCACCACGGACTGCGGGGGTGCTATACGCCATCCACCTGACTTCTCCCCGTAGATATAAATCTACTCACCTTGTTATATGCGTGCCAGTGCCGATGTCGCCATTTGCATCTTCAACGCCTAGACGCCACGTGGGGTACCTACAAGGATATCACACGCTAAAACACATGAAAACCATGTTGGAAACCAAAATGGTGCGCGCTACGCTTATAGGTAAAAACCTGTAGTCTCGCGTGCAAACACAGCCAATGCTCACTAGTCGTTGGCGTTCAAACGCCACCCGACGGAAACGAATCATCGAATACCAAAAACCATGCTAAAACAAGTCGTAAATCATACGCCAACTCATGAAAATCAACCCAGATTTTACCCTAACAGGAATCAGTCAAAACTGGACATACCCAGGGTCAAGTTTACATGAAATAGGGCCTTTCACGCAAAACGAGGCAGTTTCACCCAGGTCTGGCCGCAAATTGCGGCCAGAGTGAATAAAAGTGCGGCCGTAAAAATGAGGTGGGGGCTAGGGCTTTGTGGGATGGTTCCAGGGTGCCTGCACAGCTTACTGTCAAGTCAATTTTACTTTAGGAGGTCCCAGGTGATAGCAGTTTCCAGAAAGGTCAAAAAGTTGACAAAATTGCTAAAATACGCCAAGTCGAAAATTTCAGGTAACTTACTGGAAATCTGGGGTATTCTGGGGTTATCTAGTCTCAAACACACCTAATAAGGTTATACTAACAATCAAAACCAACACTTGGTCAAGTCTCACTCAAATTTTCCTAAACTAGCACTAATCTTCAATATAACACTAAATTTGAGTTTTAACAGCTATAGCTTGGCAAGAAAAGAGTTTGGGTTGTGAGATTATACTTCGAGGGGGTCCTAGGAGGAAGGAGAAGGGAAGGAAGATGAGGTGGAAAGGCTGTTGCTGCTGGGGAGCTTCTCCATTTGCTCCAGGAGATGATGCTTCTGCATAGCTGATGCTGTTTCTGCAGCTGGGGCTGTTGCTTATGGCAGTGGCTGTTGTTGTTGTGGCTTATGATATTGTCGGAAAGGTTGTGGTGGTGTGATGGTGTTGTATGTTGCTGCAGGGGTTTATGGTGTTGCTGAACTGGTTATGCTGCTGCTGCTGCTGCTTGCAATTTCCTTTTTCTTTTGTGTTTCTGTGTATTGCAGCAGCAGAAGTGTTGGGCTATTGCTTAATATTGTGGCTGATATGGGGTGGTGTATTGTAGCAACTATTGCTGACCATGTGGCTGAAGTTCGGAAGGAATTAGGCTGATGCAATGATGGCGCTGCTGTTTTACTGATCCAATGGGCTGAAAAGTGTGGTTTGGGAGTGTGCAAGTCAGCTATTGTGGCTGAATGTGCTGAATTGATGCATGGTTTCAGCTGCTAGTGTAGCTGTAGGTATAGGGGGGCTTATGTAGCTGCTGATGTGAGGGATTTGGGGTGTAGGTTTTGGGCTATGGTGCTAGGGTGGTGGCTGCAGCTGATGGAATGGGGCTGATGTGGTGTTTGGGTGGCTGATGTTTTCTTCAGCTGCCGCTGAAGTTGTTGTTTTGGTTAAAGTTAGATATAGGATGATGTGTGAGAGGGAGTAAAAGAGCACAAGGGGTTATGAAGTGAAATGAATCATGGCACACCCTTACCATCTCTCTCTCTCTCTCTCTCTCTCTCAATGCTAGCACTCACAAGCCATCATGGCTCACTCTCTCCCTTCACAAGTCACCCTAATCTTAACCAATCCTTAATCAAGCTAAACTCTTAATTAACCCACTTACTTAATCCAATGGTTCAAGTCACCATGGTCATCTAAACATGGTTCAACCCTAGGCCACCATGACCAGCACTTAAATCACGCAACGTCTAAAGCCGTGACGTAATTCAAGTAAGCTGAAACCCAGAATCAAAACCTTTTCAAGAAAATAAAGAAGGTGTGAAATCAAGGTATAATGAAATCAAGTTTTCTTAATGCATAGAAAAGGAACATGAAAATGCAAGTGAAATTTACTAGTTTGAAAACGTGTATCGTCCTTTAAAAATTTGGGCAGCACCTCCTTTGTATATTTTGATCCAAAACCACAAATACATAACAATATAAAGGCATCCCCAAGAGGGAGCTAGCATTTCGCCAAACGGCGGATCACAACCACGCAAGACAGTATATATAAGTATACGACACCCAACGGCGAAGTTCACCACCAAAGATAAATATATAAGCAAGACATCAAAACCACAAGTAGCGGAAAACCCCTCGCTCTAAGTCTCAACCACAAGTCTCACTAAGCCCCATTACTTAGTACAAAGACTAGTTTGATTGATGGAGTTTACTAGATACAATGTGAAATATAAATACAAGAGTGGGTACGATACAAATGTCCCACCTACCAAAGCAAAACACCCGAATATAACTGTGTGCCAGCGAAGCCGCTACTGATCCATACGGTCAACCTGCAAGAACTGTGGCACAACGGGGGTGAGTTGCCAACTTGTGAGTAGAAAAACATCGACAAGTAGAAATCAAATAAACAACGACTCCTAGGTCAACTATATCATGAAGGTAAAACTATGATATCTAGGGTGACCGGGTCTGTATATGTGCCAACAAGGTAGTCAATCCCTATAAGCATGTGGATAATATCCAACAGTATAATCAATACATGTATGCATGTGGATCTCGTCCAACCATATAATCAATGTATGTATGCATGTGGATCTCATCCACCCATAAAATCAATGTATGTATGCATGTGGATCTCGTCCACGTGTCAACCACTGACACAACAACATCATGCATGTAAATATCATAAAAGCATATGCATGAAAATATGAGGATATAAATCAACATGTGTCCCTCGCGACACCTCAAGATCATGAAACCCGTGTCTAGCATCGACACGCAAATCCTCATATCTCTCGGGCTCCGTCAGTCCGGATCGGCCTATATCATCTCTCAACTCAGGTCGGTATCCTCCGGATATCCGCCGAGCCCAAATACTATCACCGATAGGTAGTGCTCCCCTGCCAGGCTCATCGTCTAACAATACGAGTCTTCTTGCCCCGGGGTACCTCACCGGGTCTACCATGTACCCGCAGATGGTGCCTACCGCTCCTCGAATCGGGTTTCACATGCCACTCTCAGAACCGAGAAAACACATGGTGGACGCACTGAAATATCATATCAAGAGAAACCGGGTATTTAAATCAATACATACTTTCTTTTGAAATCACCACGGTTCTCAAAACTAGAAATCTCATGAAAGCAGATTTTCTCAATGTGTATAATCATAAAGCATGATGTATGCGACATATAATAGAAATGTAAACATATCCGTAAATCATGCAACATGGAGCAGTGATGTGACAATATCAGTATATCCTGCGACATATCCAAAAGATGCGAACATAGCAAGTATATCATGCTAGGAGTCATATCATGATGCATCAATTCTACTGTGTAGTGACATAGCAATTATCGATGATGAAGTGTGTGAGCCAGCAGATCTGTGTAAGTGTAACATACGCATCATCGATAATGGTGTAAGTGTACTAGCATAGGTATATGCAATGCCATGAGAATAACATGAATGCAGCATAATGTAAATCGTCAGCTAAAAGCTATAAGGTATACGTATATACATGATCGAGTCGGTGGATCAATCAATCGGCATCCAGCCATAACACCACGTACGGTATAATCCATCGTACGGCAACATCTAGTCAAGGGTATGGATCAATCATCAAGTCAAACTCATCACGTACGAAAAATCATCGTACGTCGGCATTAAACCGGTAAGGATCCTATCAACCTTTACGACAAAGAGGGTACGGACCTAACGTCACGTACAAAAATCACTCATGATTCACAGCATTATATGTATATGTATCTATATACCTATGTCCCACGTCACATCCATAACAATCTCATATTAGGGGACCGGTAAGGTATCAATCATCTCAATCGACTCACATCCGTATACCAACATATCATCATAACACATCATATATTCTTTTAATCGCATTTATATCCCACATCAAGTCATTTTCATCTATACATTCACACACGAACCATACGATCAGTTTTTTATATGATGTGAATCGTAGTTTTGAAAGTTGGGGATATGGTGTTTTTAAATAAAAAAAATCATTTGAAAATCCGTAACGTCCCTCAAGATATCCTTTTAGAAAAATGCATATGATTCTTCAGTTTGGAAAAATGTATGGTTCGCATGACACATTTGTTGGCTATAGTGCCCTCAAGGCAATTATCATAGTCGCGGACTTGTGATTATGATGATTGAGTGAGGACCTGTACCGATAAAGCAGTCTTTGTAAGTCGATGTACTTCACCCCAGTGCTTGTGGGGAGGCGGAATTTTCAAAAACTTATCAAGTTAGAACAACGAACATCGACTAACCACTAGAATCAAAGCTAAACTCTAAATAATCGTATCTTATGAGTTTCTTTACATAAGAGATTAGGGATTATACCTAATGAAACCGGTCCTTCTTCTTTACGTCCTCCTTTGTTCTCCTCGGCCTTCTCTAGGTAGTAGACGATCCACCCGAGAGCGAAACTCCAAGCTAAACCTCTAACTTGAGGTAACTAATCAACTTTGATTGCTAATCAAAGATGATAGGATGATATAGAGTATAGGTTATGGATTGTTTAGTCTAACTAATCCTTTGATCTCAACACATGAGGATTAAGGATTAGGGTTAGAAGATGAGAGCTTGAGGAGAGAGAATGTGAGATATAATATTGAGAGAAGAGAGAGAGTGTATCATAATATTATGAAGCATTCTTTTTATCAAAAAATCAATAAAGGAAATGAATAAGCATGCTTCACAAAATATCTTGTGATGATTCATTAACATGAGTCATTAAGCAATAAATGTGCATTAATGAAGTGAATGAATCACCACTATGACTCACTCTCTTTCCAAAACAAACCTCCTTAGTCACATCTTCTAGAAGCTTCTCGAGTAATTACGAGAACGCCCCTCCGATCCGTAAAAATACGGAAAAACTTTAGACTGTAAAAATCCAATAACCGGATACCAGTAACTGGCTTAAACCAAAGCCGACTGGTAAAAACTGTCCGAAAGTCGTACGCGCGTAAACGCACGTATGCGTCCGAACCCTTTGTCGCAAAACCATGCAACCTCTATATCGTTTCGCCTGGAGTAGGAAACTCTCTGTGTGGGACTCTAGAGACTCGACTACTACGCTGGCAGTGGGTTTAACCACAGACCGCAAGCGGCACTAGCTGTACGTAACGGTCCCCAGGTAGTTGTCGATAAGAAGGCCGATGAGTAAACCCATCCGAACTCCTACTGAGTCTGATGTGACAATCTCCATACAGTCCGGTCCGTTCGTCCATGACTATCGCATATCGGGCCTAGGGGGCGGCAAGCGTCAGTCCCCTAATAGCGGTATAAGTCGTGTCGGAGTGAAGCCCATTACACCCTGAGAAACTGCTGGAACCTACCAGCAAATCTCGCTTGCCCTGGCCAGGGACTTTGCGTAATGGCTCTCTGACACAGCACGATATCTACTCCCAATACCGGGAGGGACGAATCCTGTCTAACCGCCACTGCCTCCAAGTGCTCGGGACTGCACCCAACTGCTACCTGTTTGCACGACTCCATAGAGCCGTGGTAGGGTAGCAATCTAAGAACAGTGGGACACACTTGAGGCGAAGTAGCAGTGTCAAGTCTGCGGACTACGCTGTACTCATGTCACCTGGGAACTGTTTACTGACGACTGGTATCAAACCAACCAACAGTTTCCTGTGAGTCCTGTCCGGTGTACCCGTAACCTAACGAGCACCTGTATACTATCTCCAGTACGACGTACTGATGGCTGTGGGACAGACCATCTCCCCAACTGGGATGAGAAGCGTACACACTAGTCTACTCCGGAGTATCGATGCTCTGTCTCGATAATCCAACGACCAGGGACCTGAATAAGGATGTGCTTGTAGACTACCCAGCCCCCACTAGTGTGACTGCCATCACAACGCTGGTAGTCAAGCAAGATCCTAAGAGCTCTATCAATACGTATACTCACATATTAAGATAGAAAAACCAAGTAGCATACTACCATGTTTAGCAAGACTGTTATATACATGTGAATATCCCAAGCTTCCATTAAGTAATATACAAGCTAGTATGATACAGTAATGGCCTTCTAGGGCATAAACACTAACAATCTCCCACTTGCACTAGGGCCATGTACTGGCATATCGTAGACCAATGATCTCGAGTAGCCTCTCGAACTGAATCTGAGGAAGGGCCTTCATGAATGGATCAGCAATGTTCTCTTCTGAAGCAACTCTCCGAACCTCGATCTCCTGACGATCAATGATCTCCCTGATCAGGTGATACCGCCTCAAGATGTGTCTGGACTTCTGATGGGACCTTGGTTCCTTCGCTAAAGCTATAGCTCCGTTGTTGTCGCAATACAGAGGTATTGGATCAACTATGGTAGGAACCACCTGAAGTTCTGTTAGGAACTTCTTCATCCAGACTGCTTCTTTTGCGGCATCGCAAGCAGCTATATACTCCGCTTCCATCGTCGAGTCAGCAACGGTGTCCTGCTTGGAGCTCTTCCAGCACACCGCCCCTCCATTGAGGGTAAAGATATAACCCGACATGGACTTGGAATCGTCCTTATCACTCTGGAAGCCGGAATCAGCAAAGGCCTCCAACCTGAGGTCCTTTCCGCCGTAAACCAAGAACATCTCCTTAGTCCTCCTCAGGTACTTGAGAATGTTCTTTACTGCTATCCAGTGCTTCTCCCCTGGGTCTGACTGATACCGGCTTACCACGCTTAGTGCGTAAGCTACATCTGGTCTGGTACACAACATCGCATACATTATAGAGCCTACCGCAGAAGCGTAGGGTATAATAGACATGCGTTCCCTTTCCAAATCAGTCTTGGGAGACATCTCTTTGGAGAGGGTGATTCCGTGACAAGCCGGTAGATTACCGCGCTTAGAATCTTCCATACTGAATCTTTTCAGTACAGTGTCGATATACCTGGACTGCGAAAGTCCCAACATCCTCTTGGATCTATCACGATAGATCCGGATCCCCAGAATGTAAGAGGCATCACCCAGGTCTTTCATGGAGAACCTGTGTGACAAGAATCCTTTGACAGATTGTAGCATAGGAATGTCATTTCCTATCAATAGAATGTCATCCACGTACAAGACGAGGAATACGACACTTCTGGCCACAACTTTACTATATATGCACGGTTCATCTGGATTTTTGATAAAGTCATATTCTTTGACTGTTTCATCAAAACAGATGTTCCAACTCCGCGATGCCTGCTTTAGTCCATAAATGGACTTAAGTAGCTTGCATACTTTCCCGCTGCTCCCACTCTGATTGAAACCCTCTGGCTGATCCATATAGACGCTCTCTTCTAAATTTCCATTCAGAAAAGCCGTCTTTACGTCCATCTGCCAGATTTCATAATCATGGAAGGCAGCAATTGCAAGAAGGACCCGAATGGATTTGAGCATAGCCACTGGAGAAAAGGTTTCGTCATAGTCCAAACCAGGTCTTTGACGAAAACCCTTTGCAACAAGTCTAGCCTTATAGGTTTCCACCTGTCCATCTACACCAATCTTTTTCTTGAAGATCCATTTGCATCCTATGGGTTTTACCCCATCTGGAGCAAAGTCCAAAGTCCATACTTTGTTGGTGTACATGGACTCCATTTCGGTCCGCATTGCATCTAGCCATCGTACCGAGTCGCCGCTCTGGATGGCCTGCCTGAAGTCAGTAGGTTCATCATTATCTATGATGCAATCCTCTCTATCCCCATCTATGAGAAAACCGTAGTATCTCTCAGGCGGACGAGACGGCCTACTACTCCTGCGGAGGGGTGCGGGAATGTTCTGTTCTTCTTGAACCTCTGGTTCTACCAAACTTTCAGTAGCAGCTTGTGGTTCTGGAATTTCTTCCAGTTCTACTTCGCTCCCACTCTTCTGATTTTCTAAAAATTCAGTTTCTAAGAAGTGGGCATGACGAGAAACAAAAACCTTTTGTTCCTCTGCGTAATAGAAATAATATCCCTTGGAGTTCTTTGGATATCCCACAAGCTTACACAGTACTGAGCGTGCCTCGAGCTTGTTCACATGCTGCTTTTTTACAAAAGCTGGACACCCCCATGTCCTAAAATGTTTTAGACAGGGTTTCTTCCCACTCCACATCTGATATGGTGTGGTAGGCACAGTCTTGGTTGGAACCTGGTTCAAAAGATATGCCGCTGATTCTAGCGCATAACCCCAGAAAGATCGCGGTAACTCAGTATTACTCATCATGGATCGTACCATATCCAATAGGGTTCGATTCCGTCTCTCCGATACACCGTTGTGCTGTGGAGTGTATGGAGGAGTAAGCTGAGAGAGAATTCCTTTCTCTTTTAGGTAACCAAGGAACTCGGCACTTAAGTATTCTCCACCTCGATCAGATCTTAGTGTCTTAATACTTTTGCCTGTTTGGTTTTCCGCTTCACTCTTGAATTCCAGGAATTTCTCAAAGGCCTCTGATTTATGCTTCATTAAGAAAACATACCCATACCTAGAGAAATCATCTGTAAAAGTAATGAAGTAGGAATAACCACCTCTCGCATGTGTAGACATTGGACCACATACATCACTGTGTATGAGTCCTAAGAGCTCGCTCGCTCTTACTCCTTGTCCAGTGAATGGAGTCTTTGTCATCTTTCCTTTGAGACAAGATTGACAAGTGTCATAAGTTTGATATTCGAACGTGTCCAAATATCCTTCTCTATGCAACTTAGTCAACCTTCTCTCATTGATGTGACCCAGTCTACAATGCCATAAGAAAGCTTTATTTAAATCTGGAGACTTTCTTTTTAGTGTGTTCTGGACATTGAAAATTTGGAGTTGGTTTAACACATATATGCCGTTATTTAAAGTACCGGACCCAATCAAACCATGATTAAGGTGGATGTTGACAACATCTCTTACAAACGTGAAATCATAACCTTTATTTGATAACAAGGAAACTGATATGATATTACACGTTAAGCTGGGTACAAAATAACAGTTATGTAAAACCAAAATGTGTCCACTCGTCAATCCTAGGTGATAATCCCCGACGGACGCAGCTCCCACGCTAGCTCCGTTAGCAACCCTGAGGATCATATCACCTTCCTTCAGCACTCTACGATTTCTCAGTGCCTGCAATGAATTGCAAATATGAGATCCTGACCCGGTATCCAATACCCAGGAAGTAGAGTTGATCGACAGACAATTCTCAATTACAAACACACCTGAAGTCGAAGCCACAGCTTGCTTCGGTTCCTGGTTCTTGGCGTTCCACGCCTTGCAATCCTTCTTCCAGTGCCCTTTCCTGTGACAATGGAAGCACTCATCCAGGCCTACTACCGGTGCTGTAAACTTTTTCTTTCCCTTCTTTCCCACCTTACTAACACCTCCTCTAGGTCTGGGTGCGGCCTTCTTCTTCCTTCCTTTGGCCCTAGCCTTGGACCCGGAAGAAGATGAACCGCCAACAAACATAGCGGGTGTTTCCCTTGCCTTCTGCAAGGTGCCCTCTGCACTCCTTAACATGTTCAGGAGTTCCGCAAGTTCAACTTCTTTTCCTTGAAGATTGAAGTTGAGGATAAACTGGGCGTAGGTGGGAGGAAGGGACTGGAGAACAAGGTCTGTATAGAGCTCATTATCCAAAGTCGTCCCAAGGTCCGCGAGCTCTTCAATATAGCCGATCATCTGTAGGACATGTTCACCTACTGATGACCCGACAGCCAACCTCGCTCGAAACAGTTTCTTAGAGGTCTCGTATCTTGCTATACGAGATTGCTCTCCATAAAGTTCCTTTGTATGGAGAAATATGCCATCTAGGGACATATCCTCGTGCCTCCTCTGATGTTCATTGTTCATCGAGGCAAGCACGATGCACTTGGCTCTCGCGCAATCTAAATCCCAGGTTTTACGGATTTCCTTATCCGCATTGCTGGATTTGGGACCAAGGACAGCAGGTGCTGTAGCGGTGAGGACGTACCCCAGTTTGTCATAGGTCAAAGCCATCTTGACATTCCGCAGCCAATCTTTATAGTTTGGCCCCGTCAGTATATTTTTCTCTAAAAGTAACTTAAGTCCAGTCATTTTCAGGGTCGCTGCAATTAGGAGAGAGAGAAGAAAACTCTTTAGCATGATGCTCTTGCAAGTTTAGAGTGGTTTTTAGTTTATCTAAACTGGATGGCTCCCACTGTTTCTCGAATCCTTCCTCAAACCATAAAAGAAGAATTAGCCAAGACTATTCCCACCGTACAATACTTGCTTAACCGTTCAGCCAGGCCGGTGTCGATACTTCGAGGGAGGTTTTCCAACGCTTTCGCGAAGTTCCTTAATTAAATAACCTCTTTTCTCTGGGGGCGTAACCCCGCTGACACTTTTCTGGACACCTACTAGGTTTATAGCATTGATCGTTAAGCGACGAATATCCGGATAAGTAGCATATACTCACAGTAGGATCGGGATCCAAATATCATCGTATGATAATATTGAAGGAATCCTACCAACATTCATCAAACTCCAAATGGTATGCATCTCTTTGCAAATTTCAGTTTCTTTAGAAATTCCCGATATAAGTTTTTGCCCCATGCTCTTATGATCTTGACTAAGGGCCAACAAATCATAAGTCACATGTCAAGTTCTGCCCATCATTATCCTGTTGATTTGAACCCATCCGTATACTCTTGACTAAGGGCCAAACAAAGTAATACGACTGTCCCAAACCAACTCATCTATCTATGCAACAAATGAATACCCCAGCAGCTACCAAACACTATGTCTTGACTAAGGGCCAAACAAACATAGCTTGAATACTACTGACCATTCATAAGAAATGACGGAGGGCTACGACTGGTTTTGGCGAAACCGTGAACGTAGTGAACTTGATATAACCGAAGGAACCTGATAGCTTTTAAAAGGAGTGGTTAAATCTCCGCATTTAAAAATATCTGTTTTAAAAATAACCGAGTGGTTTCTTTTAAATTGTTCCAACGATTTAAACTTTGGTTTGTTTTACTTTGCATTATAGATAATGCGTCCCATCATTAACCTATCATTGCAGAAAACAACGAAAATATAACGTCCTCTTATGCCATCCGCATTCGCCACGGGGTCCCGTCATCACCCGTTAGGTTACTTAACTAACGACAGAGCGGGGGCTGGGCTAGCGCGGGTGTAAAACATAAGTGACGTCTAAATAGCTATAATAAATATAGATATTTTACATTCGTCTGACGCAATGATATTCATTCCAGAACACAGATAAACAATATTGGATTTGCAAGCAATCTGTATTTCTTTTGAGCCTGCAAGAAAAGACAGATTACACAGTTGTGATGAATAGCCGTTTACCCCACCCTCGACCCCTACGGGTACGGCAAACTACCCACCCGGCAGTCTGTGTACCCCACCTTGGGTCAGTCCTAGGAGCAAAAACAGTAAAATGAAATAATACAACGGTGGCTACGACCGCAACCTGGAAGTGCCCCGCGAAAATAATATTACAACAAATTACATTTACAACAAATGAATTAAACAATAACCCTTTGCTAAACCCGGCTATACACCACAACAGTCCAATACAGTTTATATGCACAAACAGATATAACCATTTCAGAAATGTGCAACCCCCTGCCAACCGACATACTAGCAGTTGGGGGAGGTTTACGAACACATCAAACAATCACAGATATAATCCAATACGCAAATACTGTACTTTTCGATCGAATAAACAACATCAATATTGCTCCAAAATCTGCTCTGTTAAACAGTAACCTGAGCAATAATTAAATATTCCAGAAAACACTAAATATCACAGGGGACCCACACAAAAAATTTGGGATCATGACTCGGCAACTCGGCGGCGGAACCGCGGCGGATCGGTGGGATCCGCCGCGCTTCCGCGGCGCTTTAGCCGAGTCATGGGCCCAATTTTCTTGGGTGTTCTCCTGGACCCATGTCAAGCTTTCTGAACATCCCTGAAAAATTTTAGGACATCATTTTGGATTCGACAGAAACTGATTTTTATTAGGGTTTTCCGGCTTCGTTTTTTCGTTCGAAATTCGTACAAATTTGCGATTAAGTTATTTAGTGTTTAGCGAGGCTCTGATACCACTGTAAGTCGATGTACTTCACCCCAGTGCTTGTGGGGAGACGGAATTTTCAAAAACTTATCAAGTTAGAACAACGAACATCGACTAACCACTAGAATCAAAGCTAAACTCTAAATAACCGTATCTTATGAGTTTCTTTACATAAGAGATTAGGGATTATACCTAATGAAACCGGTCCTTCTTCCTTACGTCCTCCTTTGTTCTCCTCGGCCTTCTCTAGGTAGTAGACGATCCACCCGAGAGCGAAACTCCAAGCTAAACCTCTAACTTGAGGTAACTAATCAACTTTGATTGCTAATCAAAGATGATAGGATGATATAGAGTATAGGTTATGGATTGTTTAGTCTAACTAATCCTTTGATCTCAACACATGAGGATTAAGGATTAGGGTTAGAAGATGAGAGCTTGAGGAGAGAGAATGTGAGATATAATATTGAGAGAAGAGAGAGAGTGTATCATAATATTATGAAGCATTCTTTTTATCAAAAAATCAATAAAGGAAATGAATAAGCATGCTTCACAAAATATCTTGTGATGATTCATTAACATGAGTCATTAAGCAATAAATGTGCATTAATGAAGTGAATGAATCACCACTATGACTCACTCTCTTTCCAAAACAAACCTCCTTAGTCACATCTTCTAGAAGCTTCTCGAGTAATTACGAGAACGCCCCTCCGATCCGTAAAAATACGGAAAAACTTTAGACTGTAAAAATCCAATAACCGGATACCAGTAACTGGCTTAAACCAAAGCCGACTGGTAAAAACTGTCCGAAAGTCGTACGCGCGTAAACGCACGTATGCGTCCGAACCCTTTGTCGCAAAACCATGCAACCTCTATATCGTTTCGCCTGGAGTAGGAAACTCTCTGTGTGGGACTCTAGAGACTCGACTACTACGCTGGCAGTGGGTTTAACCACAGACCGCAAGCGGCACTAGCTGTACGTAACGGTCCCCAGGTAGTTGTCGATAAGAAGGCCGATGAGTAAACCCATCCGAACTCCTACTGAGTCTGATGTGACAATCTCCATACAGTCCGGTCCGTTCGTCCATGACTATCGCATATCGGGCCTAGGGGGGCGGCAAGCGTCAGTCCCCTAATAGCGGTATAAGTCGTGTCGGAGTGAAGCCCATTACACCCTGAGAAACTGCTGGAACCTACCAGCAAATCTCGCTTGCCCTGGCCAGGGACTTTGCGTAATGGCTCTCTGACACAGCACGATATCTACTCCCAATACCGGGAGGGACGAATCCTGTCTAACCGCCACTGCCTCCAAGTGCTCGGGACTGCACCCAACTGCTACCTGTTTGCACGACTCCATAGAGCCGTGGTAGGGTAGCAATCTAAGAACAGTGGGACACACTTGAGGCGAAGTAGCAGTGTCAAGTCTGCGGACTACGCTGTACTCATGTCACCTGGGAACTGTTTACTGACGACTGGTATCAAACCAACCAACAGTTCCCTGTGAGTCCTGTCCGGTGTACCCGTAACCTAACGAGCACCTGTATACTATCTCCAGTACGACGTACTGATGGCTGTGGGACAGACCATCTCCCCAACTGGGATGAGAAGCGTACACACTAGTCTACTCCGGAGTATCGATGCTCTGTCTCGATAATCCAACGACCAGGGACCTGAATAAGGATGTGCTTGTAGACTACCCAGCCCCCACTAGTGTGACTGCCATCACAACGCTGGTAGTCAAGCAAGATCCTAAGAGCTCTATCAATACGTATACTCACATATTAAGATAGAAAAACCAAGTAGCATACTACCATGTTTAGCAAGACTGTTATATACATGTGAATATCCCAAGCTTCCATTAAGTAATATACAAGCTAGTATGATACAGTAATGGCCTTCTAGGGCATAAACACTAACAGTCTTACTCAAGATGATAGTATGCTATCTGGTTTGTCTTTATCATCATGTACGTGTTGATAGAGCCCTTAGGATTCTTGCTTGACTGGCAGCAGTATGATGGCGATCATATTTGTGGGAGCTGGGGTCTATAAGCACATCCTTAAATGTCCATAGTCGTAGGAGTATCGAGACCGGGCATCGATACTCCAGTGTAGACAAGTGTATACTGATCGAGACCCCGACGAAGGGCGGTGGCCAGATCTCACAAGACATTGGTGTTAGTTTGTTCACCTAAGATAGTATACAGGTGCTCATTGGGTTATGAGTACACTGGACGGACTCGCCGGGAACCTGCTAGTTGGTATTATACCTATTGTCTGATAGCAGTTCCTTGGTGACATGTGTGCAGATTAGTCTGCCGACCTGAGATCGCCATTTATCTCGTGTGAGCTCCCACTGTGCTTTGATTACTACCCTACCACGGCTCAAAAGAGTCGTGCAAACAGGTTTTAGTTGGGTACAGTCCCGAGCCACATAGAGGCAGTGATCGGATCGTCGGGGATTCGTCTCTCCCGGTATTGGGGTTGATGTCGCATTGTGTACAGGTGGTCATCACCAGAAATTCATGGCCATGGTGATCGAGAATTACCGATCCAGGATCGATAGTTTCTCAGATGGTGATGGGTTACATACCGACACTAAATATCGCGTTGTTAGGGGTCTGACTTTATCCACCCCCTAGACTCGATATGCGATACTCTTAGATGAACAGACCGGACTGTACGGATATTGTCACTGTCAGGCTCTGTAGGGGTTCAGGATGAGTTTGCTCGTCGGCCTCCCTTTCGCCCAATACCTGGGTAGCCGTTACGTACAGCAAATGTCGCTGACGTGCTTGTGGTTAAACCCATTGCCAGCGTATTAACGAGTCTTTAGAGTCCCACACAGAGGGTTTTTACGGTTCAGGAGATTTGGTGTACATGAGGTATGTTGATACATACAGGTGTCCGATTAAATATGTGCACTTACTGCGCAGACTTTAATCGGACGGTTGATAATACTAGCGGCTTAGGATTAAGCTGGATTATTAAATCGGGTTTTGATTTAATAATTTATATATGTATTTGTATATACGTATTCTAGTATTATTGTTCACTGTTCGTTTATCTCTCTCGGCTATTCGTATTTTGGTACGAATACGCGTATATGTATTTCGGTACATGTACCGGGGAGTATTCCGTATTTTGTACGGAATAGCTTCTAGAAGCTTTGGCACCTCATTATTTGATTTTCCATTTATGCAAATTCATTTTGTTCAATAATAAGGTGGAGGGTGTGAGGTGGAATTTGCATAGTGTTATGCATGTTCATGGCATGGGCTTTAGGGATGGTGTATTTGTTTAATGAAATTGAAAAAGAAAATGATTTTATTTTGTGTGGAGGAGAGGGGGGCCGGCCATATGATTTGGGGATTCATTATTTTCATTTGCATGATTACATTTTGCTTGATGAAGCCCACTCTCTCATTCACACAAAAAGGAGTTAGCCATTTTTATTCCTCATGCCAAGTTTTTCATCACCTCCTTCATCCTCTTCTTTGGTTGCTCCCATGAGCATAGATGTTGAGAGAAAAATGTAGTGACACTTCCATACACCTCGACCCTCCATCGCTAGCGATTTTGGAGCGTCGGTTACCTCGTTCGACGAGGTTGGAGCTTGCGCCATTTCCCTCGGGTGGATCATTGGAGATGGAGGAAGACCGGCAACCAAACCACATCAAGGAGCTGCTAGGAGCATGGAATGAAGACCGAAGGACACGAATCAACTCGGTATAATGATTCTAACTCTTAGTTAGTTTGCTTGTTTAGGGTTTAAGGTCGATCCGGGAATCGAGTAGCGGTAGCGCCGGTTTTAGAAATTTTTGTTCCGCATTTTGGCGGCGTTTCGACGGCCGGGGCGCTTCCGGGACCCTTCATGGTATCAGAGCCACCCTTTAAACCCCTTACTAGCTTGTTTAGACGTGCTTAAAAGATCGATCGACGGATTTTTCCGAAAACACGATTCCTAATTTCTGTTTACTGTCAATTTTCAAAAGTAGTCAGAAAATTATTTGCAGTAGTTTAAAAATCTGTGAAGGCAAATATAAGGATACACAAAAAATTTAAGGACGTGATGCCACTAAAGTGCCGCGGATCCGCCGCACTAACCCCCTATTGGCGGCGGTTCTGCGGCCATTTATTGGCGACGGGCTCCAAATTTTTTACTGTGGCTGTATGACTTGGAATTGTGTTTTTTGTGATATTCTTTTTGGCCCAGTTTTCTGTAAAGTGTTGGTTTTGCTGTTAGGGCCAATTTGGAACTTAGTCGATCGATAATTTAAGGGTGCGTTTGACAGTACATACATTATATGCTGCGACCGTGAATGTCATTTGATCGGTAAACTCGTCTAATTGCTATATGTCTTTTAGACGGGTTTGCGAACGTGACATTCACGTTGATGTTCTGTAATGTGCTGTGATGTTGGTTGGATTGTCGTGGTGGATAGCCGGTGGTGCAATGTTAGTACAGTTTCATTTTATTTGTACATTTGATATTGCGGGGCGAGCGTCCGACATGTGGACTGCCGCCACTACGAGTTTGTATATTATTCTTTTGGGGCACGACCGGGCTGAGGTCGATGTCACCCTTGTATATTATTTTATTTTCTGTACTAGGATTACCCCGTGGTGGAATGAACGAATAGCTGGGTTCTAGAGGGCAACTGGTCCGCATCTCATGGCGCTGGGACGGAGGGGACCTTACTCTAGAATTGGCGGGCTATTCGCCGCACTCGTAGGGGGTATAGGTTGACCCAGGAGGGGTACTCAAGTTACAGGATTCCGTGAAGTGCCGGGTGGCCCATTCACGTTGTTGAAGGGGGCTGCCTCACTTCTGGTCTTGGAGGGTAACTTGCCACGCTCGTAGGGGTCTAGGTTTCATTGCACTGGCTATCCACACGACAGGGAATGTCGGGTCTCACTTGCGGCTCAAGTGAAACCCGGGGCTCCAGATTATCCACCATTCTGTGATGTTTCTGTGATGTTGCTTTATATCATACCTGGGAAGATTGTTATATATTTATATATATATATTATTAGATGGTTTATATGTTTTGCACCCGCACTAGTCCAGCCCCCGCTCTGTCGTTAGTTAAGTAACCTAACGGGTGATGACGGGGCCCAGTGGCGAATGCGGATGGCATATACGTACATTTTATTTTCGTTCTTTTCTGGTGTGATTAATTGATGGGACTGCATAGATTCTTATCAATGCAAGGATAAAACAAACCTATAAATGATTTTGTTGGAACCAAGTTTTTTAAAAAACTGACATTACAAACGTACACTTTTGCTTTGTATCGCGGTATTCATTTGGAATATCCTGCACCTCATTCGACGAGGAAAGGGCCGAGATCCTTTCATCGGGAGTGACCCCTTGAGTAAAACCTTGTGTCAACGTAATAACTTGACTATAGTCGATTGTTTTTGCTTTGCATCGTGGTATTCAGTTTGGAATATCCTGCACCTCATTCTACGGGGAAAGAGCCGAGATCCCTTCACCGGGAGTGACCTCTTTAGCAAAAGTTTTCGCCACTATGTATTTATAAAACCACTTGGATTCCTTCAACGATAGCAAGTTCATTACGTTAAAGGTTTTTCGCCAAAAACCAGTCGTAGCCATCCGTCATTTCTTACAAGTATTACTTAGTATTCAAGCTGTGTATGTTGACCTCTGTCAAGGCACAGTGCTTGGTAGCTGGGTAATGCTTGTTTGTTGCATATATATGAGATTATTTAGGACAGTCGCACGGTCATGTTGACCTCTGTCAAGGGCTCGTGCGAGTGGGTCTAAGTTAATCCAGGTCAATGACGAGTTGAACTTGACTTGCGACTTATGATATGTTGACCTCTGTCAAGGTCATAAGTCGCTTGGGGTAAAAATCATATCGGGAGTTTCAAACATACAGGAAACTTTCCAGGCTTGCGCATACCTTCTGGAGTGTGGTGAATTGAGTGGCTTCCATCCAGTTATCATGCGATGATAGTCGGATCCCGATTCCCACTGATGAGTAGCAATACCCCTCGGGTGATTCCGACTAATTCTCCTTTTGGGTTTGGAGGAGAATTTGAGGAAACGGTGGGAGCCATCCAGATTAGATAAAAGTGATTGACCATTCTGATCTAGGTTAGAGTGCACGTTGAGTGTTTCTTCTCTCTCTCTCTCTCTCTTTGGCTGTGACTATGACCCGACCTTTGACTAAAACTCATGAAACCAAATTGACCGAACCTTCTTAAAACACTTTGGCTTTTGGAATGTCACGGTGTCACATACATCATTACCACTTCTATATCACCTTTTCATTTCTCTAGTACACCCCGTATTATTACGAACATCCACTTCCATTGGATAAATCCATCGTATGGTTATATACGAACTCGAAGGAACTTTTTCGAGGATGGATTCCGGTTCTGGAGAGATTGAATAGGATTATTCGGTTGTCTTTTCTTTTTACCTTCTCTCAGGTTATGAGGGCTCCTAGGATTAGGAGAGGGTACACCTATTGAGCTTATTGGATAGTCTTCTTCCAAACCATAGGCAGGTGCCGAACGGTAGGGAAGGAAGAAAACCAACAAGCTTAACTATGGTGTACAGAAGATAATAAGTAAAGACATATAAATGGATTAGAATAATGGCAAAGGAAATTGCGATCACCATCATTCACGACAAAGTCCATGTATACCCCTGCCACTCCTACATCCACTTTGCTTTTCTTTAGGACACTCCGTATCACTACGGATATCCACTTCCATTGGATAAATCCATCGTATGGTTATATATGAACTCGAAGGAACCTTTTCGAGGATGGATTCTGGTTTAGGAGAAAATGAATAGGATTATTCAGATGTCTTTTCCTATTACCTTCTCTCAGGTTGCGAGGGCTCCTAGTATTAGGAGAGTACACCTATTACGCTTATTGGATAGTCTTCTTCCAAACCTTAGGCTGGTGCCGAAGGGTAGGGAAAGAAGAAAACCAATTAGCCTAAAGAAGGTGTACAGATGGTAATAAGTAAAGACAAAATAAAGGGATTGCAGTGAGGGCAGGTATAGTATATGGTTACTGTCATGAATCAGGATAGTGGAAGAGGAGTTACTAGGAATCCCAGTAAATCCATTCGAAACATTTTCATGTTTCAGTTTCACTGTGCAATATTAATTGATAGTTGTTTTCCCAGTTAGAATCTAACTCCAGGGTATGTATTTACCAGATCAGTTTCTCACATCTGCATGTTATTACAGATGGTGAGTAGGAGTAAGATATTGGGAATTGGGTGATTAGATCCTCACTATATCGGAATTCGTTGTAATTGGTGATATTTGAGGAAATCATCTGGATTTTGCCGGATGACAAATATATGGATTTGAATATCCGTTGTTATGCACCAATTTCAAACTGATATATATGTACATTTATTTTTATAAACTGAGATATATCTTTTTGATATTATGTCTATGACACTTACCTATATCGGTTGGTGATTAGGTAAGGTGCATTCAACAGTGGTGTAATTCTTCTTAACCGTACTACAGTTTTTCAACCTACGACGCACAGGGTTTGAGTTGTTGAACTCAGGGGACTTATACAAAGTATTGTATGTTGTCCAGTGTCCATTAGGACAAAGGGGTTGGTACTCGTACTATATTGTGTTTACTTATGACTTCTCCAGTTCTGGACATGTATTTCGTTGAAATGCAAGGTCCAGATATTCAGAAGTTATAGGTATAAGAATAAAGTAGAGAACCATTTGTTGGAAGTATCAGGATTCTTCGATGAAGTCGAAGATGTAGATACTTGTGTTTGGTATTCAGTTAATAGTAATGGTTTTGAGAACTTGCTTCTCTTTCAGGTTACTCATATATGGATGCACTCCTAGATGAGTAATGCTGATTAACCTCATTCCATTTGGTTGATATGCGTTGTAGACAGCTGCATGATTTTGAATCTGGTTCCAATTAAATTAGTTCTTTTGTTTCTATATCAGATATATATAGAATCAATTTATATCTTAACGATGTTAAGGTATAGGGAGTTGTCCGGCTGATGCTTAAAACCAGAATCCGGATAAACTCAAGGCACGTTTCAGTAATGGCTGTTTGTGGGTTATCCCGGGCTTTGACGAGGGTTAACTTTCTACCATCAGGAAGATCAATATTTATATTGTTCTTGACTCGCCACAGTTTTAATGAAATGTATTTTTTCAGAAAACAGAAATGGGAGTATGGTAGAACTGGAAGTTATTCCAGAACCACAAACGATTACTGGAAATTTAATAGAACCTAAGGATTCAATTGGATTTGATGTTCCATTAGCCACTCCGCAGATTTGGTGGGTAACCTCAGTCACCCGAGAGGTACTTCAGTCTTCTCAGATACGGTGACAGGGAGGTTCTTGTATACCCATACTTTCCATTGTTGTTGTTCTAGACTATAAGACCTGGCAGGAAGATGAGTATAGCGTTGTTCTAAACTAGTTTTAGAAGTGGACGTATATATGACTCTGCCAGAGGGTTGTTGTAGTTAGTGGGAGCAGCGGAAGTATAATAGGCAAGTAGCTTGTGTCTATTTATAGACTAAAGCAGGTATAGCGGAAATAGATCATCTATTTTTGATGTGACAGTCATAGGTTTTGACTTCATCAGAATAGCAGATGGATCTGGTAAGAAGGTAGTAGGGTGTGATGTCCGAGGATTCGGGATGACATGCACTTGATCGGAAGAGATATTCCTATACTACGATCGGTTATACTGTGGTTGTCACAAAGTTGTTTCTCCACATAGGATATGGATATAATATCAGGTTTTCTGGTTACTAGATTTATGGTTTTACATCTAGATTTGGGAAGTATCCTAATTTGGGTAATTTGACATTATTCTAAAGATATTTTAGAATGGACGACTCCTGGCATGGTGGTGTACCTGCAGGTGATGGAGTCACCCTCTCTAAAGGTGACTTACAGACTAAAGGGGAGAGGGATCTGCATGATTAGCATATCACTTGCTTAGGCAATTGAGTTAATCATGAAATGTCAAGTACCACACCAGATATTGCTTTTGCACAAGATGCAATAAGCAGATATATTAATCCAATCCTGGAGAAACATTGGGAAGCAGTTTATGAACATGAATGGATATTCTATGGATATGGTAACGGCAGCCTCCTTCAGGAGACGGTTATCATATCAAGCTTCCAAGGTGACCTGGATGAAAAAGTAACTGTCAGAGGTACAGTTTTTCCCTCCTTTGAGGAACAATATGTTGGACAGGTGGTCCAAGCGGATACTGAGAAAAGGCCTGGCGCAGGATACTGATTAAATTCAATGGACGATACAGTCTAAGTAGTTTGCTGGATTTGGAGTTCATTTGTGAACTGGGTCCCATCAGATATCCAGACAAATTCTAAGACAAGTATTGCTCATTACGGGAGATAGTTTTCTCCGCGAAGTTGAGATTAAGAGAGATACAGAAAGAAACATTGGAGCGGATCCACTCAGTGAGGCTATTTCTCGAACGCAATCATTTTTCGCAAACGGGCTATGCGAAACTGATTAGTAGAGAAGTTGGGTGTTCGGTATCACACGAGCTGTGAGTATGCGACATCGCAATAATTAACCTTAAGTGCAAGTGGGAGATTGTTGGCTATAGTGCCCTCAAGGCTATTATCATAGTCGCGGACTTGTGATTATGATGATTGAGTGAGGACCTGTACTGATAAAGCTGTCTTACTCAAGATGATAGTATGCTATCCGGTTTGTCTTTATCATCATGTACGTGTTGATAGAGCCCTTAGGATTCTTGCTTGACTACCAGCAGTATGATGGCGATCATATCCGTGGGAGCTGGGGTCTATAATCACATCCTTAAATGTCACTAGTAGTAGGAGTATCGAGACCGGGCATCGATACTCCAGTGTAGACTAGTGTATACTGATCGAGACCCCGACGAAGGGTAGTGGCCAGATCTCACAAGCCATTGGTGTTATACAGTGTAAGTGCACGGCGGCGCCCCGGCCGTCAATCCGACGCCGGAATGCGGAAGCGGTGAAAAACTTAAATTTTGCGGACTTAGCAAACCGGCACCACCGCGCACTAAACATCCGGATCGTAACCATTAACAAGTCTAAGCTACTAACAAGATAGGGATGAGAAGTATACCGACAGATCCGAGTCCTCCGGTCTTCTCGTCATGGTCCCGATCTCCTGCGGAAAGTCCTGTCTCCTCCTCGTCGCCGGAAGTGCACCATATCGCCTACTTTGTTTACGGGCTCCCACCTCAATGCCGAGGCAACTCGGGCACGAAGCCGGCTACTCGACGTGCCCAAGATTCGCTGTAGAATATGTAGTAGAACTTGTGTCTCAATTTTGGGGTAGTGGAGGTGCCATTTTTGGTGGAGGAAAGAAAGGATTTTTTTTGGAGATCAACAAGAGAGCTCTTTTCTTAGCACAATATGAACAAAAAATGCCACACAAAATGAATCCATCAACCCCCTCTTAAAGTGGCCGGCCCATGTAGGAAAAAGGGAGAGAGGAAAAAGTCAAGGGGGGGTGACCATATCAATCATGCAAGAAAAAGAGAGAGGAATGGTTATCATAATCAACCATGATCACAAAGCAATGCCAACACTCCACACAACCATGATGCTAACAAAGTCAAGCTCAAGGGAGAGACAATCATGATACAACAATAAGCAAATACCCCCTCCACAAATACTTATTTGCAACAATGCAAATAAGCCCTCCTCCACCAAACTTCGGCCAATGAACGGAACAATGGAAATCGGCCGAAACGGAAAACAAACTGGCAACTCCAGAAAACTAGTCCCGTAATAAATTACAGGAAAACCCCGATACTGTGCATACACACCCGCATCTGTATTTCGACCGAAATACAAATGCAATGAGACAAAATCTCCACTGTACTATACTAGAATCCGGCTTAAACCAAATCCGGCTAGTAATATCTGTTCGATCCTGATCCGTGCAATACCGCACGTATCTGATCGAACCCTGCCATATTCCAATACGGCCTATAGTACAAACTGTCCGATCCTGATCCGTGCAATACCGCACGTATCTGATCGGACCTTGCCATATCTCCATACGGCCTCTACAACCTTTCGCCCGAAAGCTGAGTAACTGTAAGTGTGGTGGACTCTAAAGACTCGTCAATACTATGGCTGTGGATTTAACCACTAGCACGTCAGAGGTATATGCCAATACCTGACGGGCCACCAGCTATTGACCAAAAGGGACGTCGATGAGGAAGCTCACCCCGACACCCAACTGAGCCTGTCAGTGACAATATCCGTGCAGTCCGGTCCGTTCGTCTATGAGCATCGCATGGCGGGCCTAGGGGGTTGGTAAAAGTCAGACCCCCAAAAGCGGTACAAGTCGTGTCGGAGTGTAGCCCAGAACACCCTGAGATACTACTGGAATACCTACCAGTAAATCTCCTTGCCTCGGCCGAGGGCTTCGTGTAATGGCTCTCCTAGACACAGCACGACCTCACCCCCAATACCGGGAGAGACGAACCCCTGAAGATACACTCACTGCCTCCATGTGGCTCGGGACTGTACCCAACTAAAACCTGTTTGCACGACTCCTTTGAGCCGTGGTAGGGTAGTAATCAAAGTACAGTGGGAACTCACACGAGACAAATGACGATCCCCAGGTCGATGAACTAACATGCACACATGTCACCAGGGAACTGCCATCTGACGTCTGGTATATGACCAACTGGCATGTTCCCGGCGAGTCCTGTCCAGTGTACTCATAACCCAATGAGCACCTGTATACATCTTAGGTGATCCAACAGACACCAGTGGCTTGTGAGACCGACCACCGCCCCTCGTCGGGGTCTCGACTGTATACACTAGTCTACTATGGAGTATCGATGCCCTGTCTCGAAACTCACACGACTAGGGACCATTTCAGGATATGCTTATAGACTACCAGCTCCCACGTATATGATCGCCCTCATACTGCTGGTGGTCAAGCAAGAATCCTAGGGGCTCTATCAACGTGTAATAGCGACGTGTCAGGTCACCTAAAACAGTACACGATGATAAAGGTAAACCAGATAGCATACTATCATATCGAGTAAGACTGTCCTACCAGGATAGGTCCTCCATCAATCATTGCAATCACGTACCTGTGATCCAATAATTGACTCTGAGGGCATTATCTCCAACAATCTCCTACTTGCACTCAAGGCTAATTATTGCGATGTCGCATACTCACAGCCCGTGTGATACCGAACACCCAACTCCTCTACTAGTCAGTCTCACAAAGCTCATTTGCGAAACTATTGCGTTCGAGGAATAGCCTTAGTGAGTGGATCCGCTTTGTTGTCTCTTTCTATGTCTCTCTATATCTCAAGTTCGCGGAGAAACCCATCTCCCGAAATGAGCAATACCTGTCTTAGAATGTATCTGGATGTCTGATGGGACATTGCTCATAAATGAACTCCAAATCCAAACTTCTTAGACTGTATCGTCAACTGAACTTAATCAGTATCCTGCGCCATGCCACCCTCAGTATTGCCTTGGACCACCTGTCCAAAATACTGCCCCTCGTCAGAGGGAAAAACTATAACTCTGACAACCTCCTTGTCGTCCATGTCACCTTGGAAGCCTGGAATGATAACAGTCTCCCGAATGAGGCTGTTGTTATCATATCCCTAGAACATCCACTTATGTTCTATAACTGCTTCCGAATGTTTCTCCAGGATTGGATTAATGTCAACTTATTGCATCTAGTGCAAAAACAACATCTGGTGTGGTACTTTGACATCTCATGATTGACTCAATTGCCTGAGCAAGTGATCTGCCAATCATGCACACCCCTCTCCTTTTTAGTCTGTAAGACACCTTTAGAGAGGGTGACTCCATTACTTGCAGGTACACTACCGTGCCAGGAGTTGTCCATTCTAAATACTTTTAGAATGCTGTCTAAGTACCCAGATTGGGAAACCACCCAAATCTAGATCTAAAACCATGTATCTAGTAACCAGTATGTCTGATACAAAATCCATTTCCCATATGGAGAAAACACTGTGTGACGATCAAAGTATAACCGATTGTAGTATAGGAGTTTCTTTTCCTACTCCGTGTATGTTATCCAAATACCAGGATATCACACCCTACTACCTTCTCAACAGATCCATCCCCTATTCTGATGAAGTCAAACCCATGACTTTCACGTCAGAAATAGATGATCTATCTCCGCTACATCTGCTTTAGTCTATAAATAGACATAAGCTACCTGTCCACCAATGCTTCCGCTGCTCCCACTGACTACGACAACCCTCTGGCAGAGTCATATACACGTAAACTTCTAAAACAAGTTTAGAACGACGCTATACTCATCCTTCCGCCGGGTCTCACAGTCTGGAACAACAGCAATGGCAAGTGTGGGTAAACAAGAACTTCCCTGTCACCGTCCTTGAGGCTACCGTAGTACCTCTCGGGTGCCTGAAGTTACCCACCTTATCTGCGGAGTGGCCAATGGAATGTCAATCCAGATTGAATCTTTAAGTTCCTTATCAAATCTTCAGTAATCGTTTGTGGTTCTGGAATGACTTCCAGTTCTACCATACTCCCACTACTGTTTTCTGAAAAAATCCATTTTTAATAAAACTGTGGCGAGTCTAGAACAATATCGCTATTGTTCATCCAGATAGTAGAAAGTCAACCCTCGTCATAGCCTGGGTCAACCCACAAACAGCCATTACAGAAACGTGCCTTGAGTTATCCAGAGTCTGGTTTTAATCATAAGCCGGACAACTCCCCGTACCTTAACAACGTCAAGATACGAACTGTTCTATATCCCATATAGGACCAGAGGCACTGATTTAACTGAACCAGATCCAAATCATGCAACTGTCTCCAGTGCATGTCAACTAAATGGAAGGAGGCCGATCAGCGTTACTCAACTTAGGAATGCTTCCAATTATGAGTAACCTGAAAGAGAAGCAAGTTCTCTTAGTCACTACTACCAACCGAATACCATACACAAGTATCTACATCTTCGATCTCTTTGAAGAATCCCGATACTTTCTACACCTGGTTCTCTACTCTATTCAAATACCTATAACTTCTCAAAATTCGGACCTGTCACGACCCGCAGGGTACGGAACGTGACTGGCACTTGAGTTTACGAAACGTCTAAAGGCGTCCGTAAAACAAGTAAGCCAAAGCCCAGAAAAACAAAACCGATGAAGCAAAAGAGTGAAGAAAACCCAATCAATTGAAAGCGAGTTATCAAATAAGTCATGTAAAACACTTTTTAAAAACAATACAAATTTTCCCGAAAATTTCGGCAGAGTCTCCTTTGTAAATACTGACCCCCAAAAATGGGTACAACAAAATATATACATGAATCCACAAAATAGGGCATCCCCAAGCGGGAGCTAGCTCTTCGCCATACGGCGGTCACAAATCCCACGCAATGTAAATGACAACAAGCATAATAAAGCATAATAAAGCATAAGGAAGCATGAAAAAGTAATATGTCGGCTCAAGTGAGCTCGACCCCAAAATACAGCATAAAATCCACAACCTCACAGTCTCATCTCTAGGTCAATATACAAATATCTGGTAGAACAGTAGATGGAGTATACTAGATACAAGAATATACAAGGTGGTACAAAAAATAACATAACCCACCTATGAGCAAATCTCGAGCTCAGGCAAAAGAGACAAAAGACAAGTGCGCCCGCCGCTACTGAACTGACGGAGCGGACCTGCAAAAGACTGTGGCACAACGGGGGTGAGTTGCCAACTCGTGAGTAATAAATAGCATCTACAAAGGCTATCGTATGCATGCACACAAGCATCCTAGCATCTAAAATACAGGTATGACTGGATGCACTAGCAGGTGTGTATATAACATCAGTGTACTAATATGTATGCAATATGAATATCTGAGGTCTCAATAGGTTTATATATAAAAATATCTTATCTCTTTGTCTTTTGAAACTCTTTTAGAATGCCAGCAAATGCCAATGAATCGACGAAAATCGGTGTCCAGCAACGACACCCAAAAGCTGTCTCAAATCTCATAATGTATCTCTGGCCTCAGCCGTCCGGCTGACCCATCTCAAATATCAATATCTCATCATCTAGCGGCCACGGTCGGTATCCTCTGGATATCCGCCGTCCCAAACAGTCACCGGTAGGTAATCCATCCCCTGCCAGGCTCAACGTCATCACCACATTCCTCTTGCCCCGGGGTACCTTACCGGGCCCACCATGTACCCGTGCCGGTTCCTCCACTCCTCGACACGGATTTCCAAAGCCACAGCAAACTCATGGTGGACGACACTTACATCACTAGAAAACCGCAATTTACATGTTTTAAAAATATCATAAGTTTGGAAATTTTGCGGCTTTCCCCCGAAATCCAGCAATATCATAAAATCTCACGAAAATCCTCATAAGTGCATATATCAATGATAATGAATGCGTATGATATCAATAATCAAGTAACGATGTGTGATTAATGTATTAAGCATGAACAATTAATATGATGAAGTACATGCACATGAATAGCAATCCTAGGGTTTCATTTTAAGGAAATAGCACAATTTAAGTACCAATTAATAAAAGGTTTAAATTAAAGGTTATCTAGTGTGGTGGCATAGCAATTACCAGGGTGTGTGTGTAACATGAATAGTGCTCGTGCTGCATATAAAACCTGGTAATGGTGCATGTGTCCTACAATTGAGTTTGCATATATGGTATAACCTATTGATCTAATTGCAGCAATTATCATGCCAGTATTATTATTCTAATGTCACAAGTGGTTATCCAATTTACTATTTTCCAGTTAACTAAATCTATCGGGCGACTTGCGCCATCCAGACGATCGTCCCCCGTAGATGTTAAATCTACTCACCGGGATCCCTGGCTAGCTGTGTCCAATCACCGCCTTTCCCTTTCGCGCCGCGTCTGACGTTTCCGCGACCGAACCTGGAATTTACATCAATACCAAATATAAGGTGACGTATCAAGAACGACGCAAAACCCCAACGAAACTACTAAAGTTCGCTAACTGGGTACAACGTGCACAAAGTGCGCGGACACACGCGAAAATCGCAAAAACTGCCAAAAACGCCGATTTTGGGTCACCCGGCAAAACTAAAACCCGACTACCCAAAAACCGCACTCACGCATCCTAAAAGTCGTAGGACAAGCCAACAAAATCATCAAGATGCCACAATTAACTCATCACATAACTTCTACAAAAATCTAGTAAGCAGAAATTGCAATTTGATGCAAACATCGACCCTTTAGCGACAAAGTCAACACCACCCAACACCAACATTCCAAACTAACCAAAAAGTTAGCCAATACACCAATTCTAAACCATTAACTAAGCTTAAAAAAAAACTAATTTACATAACAAAACCTTCTCTTGATTTTTATAAATAGCAAACATAACTCAAATTATATAAGAAATCCTTACTTTAACACTATAATTTAGCCTAATAAGCAAATTAACCACTTAGCTTAAGGTTAGCAAAACACTAGATAGCAAATTAGGTCTAATCAACACAAATTAGGTTTAATCAACTCACTAAACATGTTTCAAATACCATTTCCATACAAAAACCTCTTCTTGAAAACCTTAAAACAACAACTTTACAACTAAAATCAACTTCTAAAATTACCTAAATTAGTATAATTAAAGACTACATAATAAGGTAACCATATAGATTAGTTTGCTAACAACTAGATTAACAAAATAACAACTTAATTAAATTATCATGGTTCAAAACCTAGTTCATTTTTCAAACAAAATCTAAGGAAACTAGATTAACTACACTAAATTAACACTAACCCATAACACATAAGCACTTAAACAAGAAATTTAACAAGATGGAATTTATACCTCTTGATCACTAGATCAAGCAAGGAAGTTTCCTCCAATTGATGGCCTCAAACACCAAGATCCAAGCAAGAATGGCTAAGGAAAATGGTTGCATATGGATTTTGTATGGATTTTTGGAATTTATTCATGGATTTTGATGTATTTCTTGAAGGAAAATGAAGAAAAATGCAAAGAAAAGAGATGAGAAAGAGGGGTGCAGGTTTCGGCCAGGTTGGAGGTAAGGTGGGGGGTGTGGGCAAGTGAGGAAAAGTCTTGGTCAAGTTTCTAAAGTCAAAAGTATCATACATTAACCATTTTATTTAAATTAAATCCATAAACTATCAAATAACTTAAGAAACAACTCAAGAAAGAGAGAGGTCAGAATTTTCTGGTCTTGGCCAAGACTTGGGCTGTTCTTGGGCTGAGGGAAAAGATAGAGGGGTTTTACAAAAGAAATTTTATGCAAAAAGGCCCCCTACAACTCAAAAATTGCAAGTTTTAGTCCAAAAATCAATAATTTCGTTTCAATTTATAAAAATTGGTTAAAAATCAAAATAAATTACTAAAAATTCATGTTATCACTAGAATATAATTATCATAATTTTAGAGATTAAAATTAGCCCGGAAAAATTTGTATTTATTGCTTATTTAATGTATTTTCTTACCGGCTTAAATAATATTAAAAAAATGAAAAATAGGGAAAATTTTTTAAATGACCAAAATTTCATAATTAACTCATTAGTCACTAAAAACAAGTAATTACCTATCCACTTTAAGTATAATTAGCCCTAAACTGCAAAATATCGAGAAAGACGGTTTTCGGAAAAATACCGAATTTTCACCGAATTTCAGGAAAACACCAAAACGACTTTTCAAGACGCTACAATCTTCCCCCCTTAAAGAAATTCGGTCCCCGAATTTAAAATATAGCTACGCGTACCTTCGAAGAGATGGGGATATTTCTTCCTCATCTCGCCCTCGGTCTCCCAGGTAACCTCCTCGCTGCTCGGGCTACGCCAAAGGACCTTGACGGTTGGTATAATCTTCGATCTCAACCTCTTCACCTGCCGATCCAGGATGGCCACCGGCTGCTCTGCAAAGGAAAGGTCGCGCTCTAGCTGGACTGTCGGGTGCTGAATCGCATGCGAAGGGTCGTGAAGGTACTTGCGGAGCATCGAAACATGGAAGACGGGGTGAACATCGGGAAAGCTGGGTGGAAGAGCCAAACGATATGCAACAGCGCCGACACGCTCGAGGATCTCGAAGGGACCTACGAATCTAGGGCTAAGCTTCCCCTTTCGCCCAAAACGCATCACGCCCTTCATCGGTGAGACCTTCAGAAAAACATGGTCGCCAACTGCGAACTCTAAACTGCGACGGCGCCTGTCTGCATACGATTTCTGCCTGCTCTGAGCCGCTCTCATCCGGTCTCGGATCAACTGTATCTTCGCTGTCGTCTCCTCAACAAGCTGCGGCCCCAAAATACTGCTCTCGCTGAGCTCTGTCCAACAAACGGGCGATCTGCATCTCCTCCCATACAATGCCTCGAAAGGTGCCATCTGAATAGTATCCTGGAAGCTGTTGTTGTAGGAGAACTCCACTAGAGGTAAATGACGATCCCAGCTACCCCCAAAGTCTAAAACGCACGCTCTGAGCATGTCCTCGAGAGTCTGAATGGTCCGCTCTGACTGTCCGTCTGTCTGCGGATGAAACGCTGTGCTGAAGCTCAAACGAGTGCCCAAAGCCTCCTGAAGTCTCTGCCAAAGTCGGCTGGTGAACTGAGTGCCTCGATCTGACACGATACAAGTCGGTACGCCATGTAGTCGCACGATCTCGTCAATATAGAGCTGAGCATACTGAGCGAAGCTGAAAGTCGTCTTCACTGGAAGGAAGTGAGCCGCTTTCGTCAATCTATCCACGATCACCCAGATGGAGTCGTACCCTCGACTGGTCCTGGGTAGACCCACAACGAAGTCCATCGAAATCTGCTCCCATTTCCACTCTGGAATGGGTAACGGCTGTAGCTCTCCTGCGGGCCTCTGGTGCTCGGCCTTGACTTGCTGACAAGTCAGGCATCTCGAAACGAACTCCGCAATGTCCCTCTTCATCCCGTCCCACCAGTAGGTCTCTCTCATATCATGGTACATCTTGGTAGAACCGGGGTGGACACTATACACTGATCGGTGTGCCTCCTCGAGAATGTCGCGCCGTAATCCATCAGCATCTGGTACGCACAGTCTAGATCCATATCGTAAAATCCCCTGATCGTCAACCATGAACTCGGAAAATCTGCCCTGTCTCATCTGTGCCATGATCTCTGAGCAACGGTCGTCACTACGCTGTGCCTCATATATACGGTCAAGCAACTGTGGGCGTGCACGAACATGCGCGAGCTGTCCCCCTGTCTGAGTGAACTCGAACTCAACTCGGCTGTCGCATAACGTCTGCCAATCTGCTGACGACTGCCTCTGCACTGCGCGCAAAAAGGATAAACTACCCCCGGGCCTCCTACTCAACGCATCTGCCACCACATTCGCCTTGCCGGGGTGATATAAGATCTCGCAGTCGTAGTCTTTCACCAACTCCATCCAACGACGCTGTCTGAGGTTCAGGTCTCGCTGCTGAAATATGTACTTTAAACTCTTATGATCGGTGAATATCTGACATGACTCGCCGTAAAGGTAATGTCGCCAAATCTTCAGTGCAAAGACCACTGCAGCCATCTCCAAATCATGAGTGGGGTAGTTCTGTTCATGCTTCTTCAACTGCCGAGAAGCATAAGCGATCACCCGGCCATGCTGCATCAAAACGCATCCTAATCCCACTCGCGAAGCATCACAGTAGACAACAAATCCGTCTGATCCTGAAGGTAGAGATAATACCGGCGCCGTAGTCAAACATGTCCGCAGCTGCTGAAAACTGCGCTCGCACTCCTCTGTCCAAACGAAAGGAACTCCCTTCCGGGTCAAACTGGTCAACGGTGCAGCTATACGGGAGAAGTCCTGAACAAAACGCCTGTAGTAGCCCGCCAAGCCTAGAAAACTACGGATCTCAGTAACCGATGTAGGTCGGGGCCACTGCTGAACAGCCTCAATCTTCTTCGGGTCCACACAAATGCCGTCTCTCGTAACCACGTGACCCAAGAATCCGACGCTGTCCAGCCAGAATGCACACTTGGAGAACTTCGCGAACAGCTGGTGCTCCCTCAGAGTCTGTAACGTAATCCGCAAGTGCTGCTCGTGCTCCTCTCTGCTCCGGGAGTACACTAAGATATCGTCGATAAACACGATGATGAACAAGTCAAGATACGGCCTGAATGTACGGTTCATCAAATCCATAAATGCTGCTGGGGCGTTGGTGAGTCCGAACGACATCACCAAAAACTCGTAGTGGCCGTAGCGCGTGCGGAAAGCTGTCCTCGGTATATCCTCCTGTCGAACTCGCAGCTGATGGTATCCTGATCGCAAGTCGATCCTCGAAAAATACCCCGCACCCTGAAGCTGGTCGAACAAATCATCAATGCGCGGCAACGGATATCTGTTCCGAATGGTAACTTTGTTCAGCTGGCGGTAGTCGATACACAAGCGCAAACTTCCATCCTTCTTCTTGACAAACAGGACCGGAGCACCCCACGGAGAAACACTCGGTCGAATAAGCCCCTTATCTAACAAATCCTGCAACTGATCCTTCAGCTCTCGAAGCTCTGCAGGGGCCATCCGATAAGGCGGTATAGAAATAGGCCCCGAACCGGGAATCAAATCAATGCAGAACTCAACATCGCGCTCAGGCGGTAGCCCAGGTAGCTCATCAGGGAAAACATCAGGGAACTCACAAACTACCGGGACCTGGTCCAACGGAACCTCTGTAGCTCGAGTATCACAAACAAACGCTAAGAATCCCTGACATCCCTTCCGCAAGAGCTGACCAGCGCGAAGAGAAGAAATTAAGCTGGGAAGGGCGACACTGCGGTCTCCCTGAATAACAAGGACTGGCTCTCCCGGAAAGCTAAATCTGACTGCCTTCTCACGGCAGTCCACCGAAGCATAACAAGTGGCTAGCCAATCCATGCCCAGAAGCACATCAAAGTCCAACATATCGAGGAGTATCAAATCAACTGATGAATCCCTCTCCCCGATACGAACGGAACACAAACGAAATACAAACCGAGCGACAAACGACTCGCCTACCGGAGTAACAACAACAAGCGGCTGGTCTAACGACGACGACTCACGGCCCAACATCGGTGCAAAGTGTGTAGAGACGTACGAATGTGTAGAACCTGGGTCGAATAATACCCGTGCGTCGAAAGAACAAACTGGCAAGGTACCTGTCACGACGGCATTGGATGCCTGCGCATCCTGCGGTGTCAAAGCAAAAACTCGGGCCTGTCCTCCTCCGATAGCGGGCTGACCTCGACCTCGGCCTCTGCCTCCTCGTCCTCTCTGAACAGGACCGCCACGTCCTCGGCCTCTCGGTGCACCTAACTGGCGTGGAGCATCGCCTGGGGTAGGAAGTAGGGCTCTCTGAGGAGGGGGTGGTGATGGTGGTAGGGTCACGTGCGGAACTGTCGCTGCTCCCTGTCGTCTCACCGGGCAGTCTCTGACAAGATGGTGCAAACTCCCGCACCCAAAACATCCTGGCGACGGCTGCTGCCCCTGGGAATAAGAACCATATAACTGTCCCCGCCCAAATCCTCTGCCAGGCCTATCTCTCGGAAAGAATCTGGCGCGCTGCCTCTGAGGTGGTACATCGGTGCGCATCCTCTTCGGCCCAGAAACGGCCGAAGTCTGTGATATGCGTGCCTCCATCCGCAATGCCGTATCCCTAGCAGCTGAATAAGTGTCGTAGCGCTGGGCGCCAATGGCAAGATATAGCTGGGCATCGAGTCCCTGTACGAACCTCTTCACCATCTTCTCCTCGGTATCCACCAAATACTGAGCATATCGGGATAACTGAGTAAACTGGATGTCATACTCAGACACCGTCATCCCAGGTGTCTTGACTAAGGCCTCGAAGCTGCGAGCTCTGGCGTCACGAACGCTCTCTGGAAGGAAACGGGCTAGAAAGACCGCTGTAAACTCGGCCCAAGTCATAGGCGGTAGATCTGCAGCTCGACCTCTCAAGACTGACTCCCACCATGTCTGCGCGAGACCCTCTAGTCGGAAACTCGCAAGCTCTACCCATCGATCATCCGAACATCTCAGCGAACGGCAGATCCTGGCTAAACTGTCAAGGAACGTCTGTGGGTCCTCCGCTGCCTCGGTGCCGGTGAATACTGGAGGTCTCAGCCTCATGAAATCCTGTAGTGAAACCGGAATGGCCACGGTGGTGGTAGTAGGAGCAGGTATCATGGTCGTCTGTGATGTAGTAGGTACGTCATCCGGCCTCGGTGTACGACTGGCTGCAACTAGGGATCCTACCATCTGACGTAGCTCCTGCATGCCTCCCATCATCTGTCGCAACTCCTCCATACCAGTCTCGAGCCTATCCATACGTCCTGGGGAAGGTGGATCGGTCTGTCCCAGCGGCGTAGGCATACCACCCTGCTCAGTCCTAGTCTCGGACGAGCCAGCTCGAATCTCGTCTCTGGCGGCAGCCCTCTGTGCCCTCGTAGCCTTCGGCGGCATAGTGGCTGTTACAGGAAAACGGATAGTAAGAACAGTGCAATAGGATCATAGGATACACGGAATTGAAGAAGGAATTTTTCCAAGCAAGTATCCTAAAGTCACTTAGGCGAAGTACCGTATCGTAAGTATGCCGCGGACATACGCACGCTACGTTACCCTGCTTAAGTCACTTACTCCATCTACCAAGGGTCATCCTACACTCACAAAGGTAAAACCTATCGCTCTGATACCAACTTTGTCACGACCCGCAGGGTACGGAACGTGACTGGCACTTGAGTTTACGAAACGTCTAAAGGCGTCCGTAAAACAAGTAAGCCAAAGCCCAGAAAAACAAAACCGATGAAGCAAAAGAGTGAAGAAAACCCAATCAATTGAAAGCGAGTTATCAAATAAGTCATGTAAAACACTTTTTAAAAACAATACAAATTTTCCCGAAAATTTCGGCAGAGTCTCCTTTGTAAATACTGACCCCCAAAAATGGGTACAACAAAATATATACATGAATCCACAAAATAGGGCATCCCCAAGCGGGAGCTAGCTCTTCGCCATACGGCGGTCACAAATCCCACGCAATGTAAATGACAACAAGCATAATAAAGCATAATAAAGCATAAGGAAGCATGAAAAAGTAATATGTCGGCTCAAGTGAGCTCGACCCCAAAATACAGCATAAAATCCACAACCTCACAGTCTCATCTCTAGGTCAATATACAAATATCTGGTAGAACAGTAGATGGAGTATACTAGATACAAGAATATACAAGGTGGTACAAAAAATAACATAACCCACCTATGAGCAAATCTCGAGCTCAGGCAAAAGAGACAAAAGACAAGTGCGCCCGCCGCTACTGAACTGACGGAGCGGACCTGCAAAAGACTGTGGCACAACGGGGGTGAGTTGCCAACTCGTGAGTAATAAATAGCATCTACAAAGGCTATCGTATGCATGCACACAAGCATCCTAGCATCTAAAATACAGGTATGACTGGATGCACTAGCAGGTGTGTATATAACATCAGTGTACTAATATGTATGCAATATGAATATCTGAGGTCTCAATAGGTTTATATATAAAAATATCTTATCTCTTTGTCTTTTGAAACTCTTTTAGAATGCCAGCAAATGCCAATGAATCGACGAAAATCGGTGTCCAGCAACGACACCCAAAAGCTGTCTCAAATCTCATAATGTATCTCTGGCCTCAGCCGTCCGGCTGACCCATCTCAAATATCAATATCTCATCATCTAGCGGCCACGGTCGGTATCCTCTGGATATCCGCCGTCCCAAACAGTCACCGGTAGGTAATCCATCCCCTGCCAGGCTCAACGTCATCACCACATTCCTCTTGCCCCGGGGTACCTTACCGGGCCCACCATGTACCCGTGCCGGTTCCTCCACTCCTCGACACGGATTTCCAAAGCCACAGCAAACTCATGGTGGACGACACTTACATCACTAGAAAACCGCAATTTACATGTTTTAAAAATATCATAAGTTTGGAAATTTTGCGGCTTTCCCCCGAAATCCAGCAATATCATAAAATCTCACGAAAATCCTCATAAGTGCATATATCAATGATAATGAATGCGTATGATATCAATAATCAAGTAACGATGTGTGATTAATGTATTAAGCATGAACAATTAATATGATGAAGTACATGCACATGAATAGCAATCCTAGGGTTTCATTTTAAGGAAATAGCACAATTTAAGTACCAATTAATAAAAGGTTTAAATTAAAGGTTATCTAGTGTGGTGGCATAGCAATTACCAGGGTGTGTGTGTAACATGAATAGTGCTCGTGCTGCATATAAAACCTGGTAATGGTGCATGTGTCCTACAATTGAGTTTGCATATATGGTATAACCTATTGATCTAATTGCAGCAATTATCATGCCAGTATTATTATTCTAATGTCACAAGTGGTTATCCAATTTACTATTTTCCAGTTAACTAAATCTATCGGGCGACTTGCGCCATCCAGACGATCGTCCCCCGTAGATGTTAAATCTACTCACCGGGATCCCTGGCTAGCTGTGTCCAATCACCGCCTTTCCCTTTCGCGCCGCGTCTGACGTTTCCGCGACCGAACCTGGAATTTACATCAATACCAAATATAAGGTGACGTATCAAGAACGACGCAAAACCCCAACGAAACTACTAAAGTTCGCTAACTGGGTACAACGTGCACAAAGTGCGCGGACACACGCGAAAATCGCAAAAACTGCCAAAAACGCCGATTTTGGGTCACCCGGCAAAACTAAAACCCGACTACCCAAAAACCGCACTCACGCATCCTAAAAGTCGTAGGACAAGCCAACAAAATCATCAAGATGCCACAATTAACTCATCACATAACTTCTACAAAAATCTAGTAAGCAGAAATTGCAATTTGATGCAAACATCGACCCTTTAGCGACAAAGTCAACACCACCCAACACCAACATTCCAAACTAACCAAAAAGTTAGCCAATACACCAATTCTAAACCATTAACTAAGCTTAAAAAAAAACTAATTTACATAACAAAACCTTCTCTTGATTTTTATAAATAGCAAACATAACTCAAATTATATAAGAAATCCTTACTTTAACACTATAATTTAGCCTAATAAGCAAATTAACCACTTAGCTTAAGGTTAGCAAAACACTAGATAGCAAATTAGGTCTAATCAACACAAATTAGGTTTAATCAACTCACTAAACATGTTTCAAATACCATTTCCATACAAAAACCTCTTCTTGAAAACCTTAAAACAACAACTTTACAACTAAAATCAACTTCTAAAATTACCTAAATTAGTATAATTAAAGACTACATAATAAGGTAACCATATAGATTAGTTTGCTAACAACTAGATTAACAAAATAACAACTTAATTAAATTATCATGGTTCAAAACCTAGTTCATTTTTCAAACAAAATCTAAGGAAACTAGATTAACTACACTAAATTAACACTAACCCATAACACATAAGCACTTAAACAAGAAATTTAACAAGATGGAATTTATACCTCTTGATCACTAGATCAAGCAAGGAAGTTTCCTCCAATTGATGGCCTCAAACACCAAGATCCAAGCAAGAATGGCTAAGGAAAATGGTTGCATATGGATTTTGTATGGATTTTTGGAATTTATTCATGGATTTTGATGTATTTCTTGAAGGAAAATGAAGAAAAATGCAAAGAAAAGAGATGAGAAAGAGGGGTGCAGGTTTCGGCCAGGTTGGAGGTAAGGTGGGGGGTGTGGGCAAGTGAGGAAAAGTCTTGGTCAAGTTTCTAAAGTCAAAAGTATCATACATTAACCATTTTATTTAAATTAAATCCATAAACTATCAAATAACTTAAGAAACAACTCAAGAAAGAGAGAGGTCAGAATTTTCTGGTCTTGGCCAAGACTTGGGCTGTTCTTGGGCTGAGGGAAAAGATAGAGGGGTTTTACAAAAGAAATTTTATGCAAAAAGGCCCCCTACAACTCAAAAATTGCAAGTTTTAGTCCAAAAATCAATAATTTCGTTTCAATTTATAAAAATTGGTTAAAAATCAAAATAAATTACTAAAAATTCATGTTATCACTAGAATATAATTATCATAATTTTAGAGATTAAAATTAGCCCGGAAAAATTTGTATTTATTGCTTATTTAATGTATTTTCTTACCGGCTTAAATAATATTAAAAAAATGAAAAATAGGGAAAATTTTTTAAATGACCAAAATTTCATAATTAACTCATTAGTCACTAAAAACAAGTAATTACCTATCCACTTTAAGTATAATTAGCCCTAAACTGCAAAATATCGAGAAAGACGGTTTTCGGAAAAATACCGAATTTTCACCGAATTTCAGGAAAACACCAAAACGACTTTTCAAGACGCTACAGGACCATGTGTTTCCACGAAACACCTGTCTAAAAACTAGAGAAGTCATAAGTAAACCGAATATAGTACGAGGACCAACCCCTCTGTCCTGATGGACCCTGGACAACATACAATACTCTGTATAAGTCCCTTGAGTCTGATAACTCATTCACTGTGTGTCGTAGGTTGAAAACTGTACTTATGGTTAAGAAGAATTACACCGCTGTTTAATGCTCCTTACCTAACCATCCACTGATATAGGTAAATGTCGTAGACATAATTTCAGAAAGGTATATCTCACTCTATGAAAATAGACGTACAGATATATCAATTTGAAATTGGTGCATAAAAGCGGATATTCAAAACCAAATATTTGCCGACCGGCAAACAACCCAGGTGATTTCCTCAAATATCACCGATCACAACGAATCCCGATATAATGAGGATGATCACCCAATTCCCAATTACTTACTCCCACTCATCATCTGTAAAACCATACAGATGTGAGAATCATACCTGGTAATTACATACCCTGGAGCAAGTGACTAATCGGGAAATCAGTTTTCTTTTAACAGTACACAGTGAGACTGAAACATTGAAATGTTTCGATGGGGTATCCCGGTATTCCTAGTAATGCCTCTTCCAGATTCACGACTGTAACCGTATAATCCTTTGCCACCTCTCCAAATCCCTTCATTTGTCTTTAGCCTTTACCTTCTGCACACCCTTTTAGGCCAAATGGTTTTCTTCCTTCCCTACCGTTCGGCACCAGCCTATGGTTTGGAAGAAGACTATCCAATAAGCATAATGGGTGTACTGTCCCAATCCTTGGAACACTCGCAATGCGAGAGAAGGTGAAGATAAAAGACACCTGAATAAATCTTATTCCTATTTCTCTTGAACCAGAATCCATCCCCGAACTGGAACAAGTTCCTTTCGAGTTCGTATATAACCATACGATGGAGTATCCAATAAAATGTAGATCTTCGTAGTGATACAGAGTGTCCTGGAGAAATGCAAAGGTGATTTTAGGATTGGCGAAGGAATACTTGGTTTGGTCGTGAATATCTGTTGCAATTTACTTTGCCCTCTTACTAATCCCTTGCTTTGTCTTAACTTAATACCTTCTGCACACCATCGTTATGCTAATTGGTTTTCTTCATTCCCTACCGGTCGGCACCAGCCTAAGGTTTGAAAGAAGACAATCCAATTTGCGTAATAGGTGTACTACCCCTAAACCAAGGAGTACTCGTAACCAGAGAGAGGGTAAAAGGAAAAGACAACTGAATAATCCTATCCGTTTTCTCCAGAACCGGAAACCATCCTCGAATAAATCCCTTCGAGTTCGTATCTAACCATACGATGGTTTTGTCCAATGGAAGTGGACGTTCGTAGTAATACGGGGTGTCCTGGAGAAAAGGGTAAAAGTAGGAGTGGCAATGAGGTTTGCAACTCTGACAATCCAAAAGCCAGTGTTTAGAAGGTTCGGTCAACTTGGTCACTGAGTCATAGTCTTAGGGTCGGGTCAATGGTCGCTGCCAAAGAGAGAGAGAAAAGAAACACTCAGCGTGCACTCTAACCTAGATCAGAATGGTTACCAATTTATCTAATCTGGAAGCCTCCCACTATACCTCAAATTCTCCTCCAAACTTGAAAGAAGAATTAGTCGGGGTCACCCGAGGAGTATACCAACTCATCAGTGGGAATCGGGATCCAACTATCATCGCATGATAACGTGACGGAATCCGCTCACGGTATTACACTCCAGAAGGTATGCGCATATCTGGCAAGTTTCAGTTCTTTTGAAACTCCCGATGTGATTTCTGCCCCATGCTCTTATGACCTTGGCGAAGGTCAACAAATCATAAGTCACATGTCAAGTTCTACCCGTCATTATCCAGGGTTAATCTGAATCCACCCGTACAAGCCCTTGACGAAGGTCAACAAGGCTATACGACTGTCCCAAACCAACGCATCTATCTATGCAGCAGAAAGGTAACAAGCAGCTACCATACACTATGCCTTGACGAAGGTCAACAAACATAGCATGAATACTATGTGCTACCCGTCTGAAACGGCGGAGGGCTACGAATGGTTTCTGGCGAAAACCTTTAACGTAATGAACTTGATATCGTTGAAGGAACGGATAGCTTTTTGAAAATATAGTGACGAAAACCGTTGCTAAAGAGGTCACTCCCGGTGAAGGGATCTCGGCTCTTTCCCCGTAGAATGGGGTGCAGGATATTCCAAATGAATACCGCGATGCAAAGCAAAAGTAATCGGCTATAGTGAAGTTAATGCCCTGACGCAAACTTCTGTCCAAGGGGTAACTCCCGGTGAAAGGATCTCGGCCCTTGCCTCGTCGACTGAGGAGCAGGATATTCCAACTGAATATCACGATGCAAAACAAAAGTGAACGTCCTTGCAATAACAGCTTTTTGAAAAATGTTCCAACAACATCAGATTAGGTTTGTTTTTAAACTTGCATTGATCCGAATCAATGCAGTCCCATCAATTGATCACACCAAAAAGAACGAAAATATACTGATGTACGTATATGCCATCCGCATTCGCCACTGGGTCCCGTCATTACCCGTTAGGTTAGCTAACTAACGACAGAGCGGGGACTGGACTAGCGCGGATGTAAAACATATACAACATCTACTAATATATATACCAATATATTATATTTCGCTCAAGGCGTGAAAAGAAATGCAACATCACAGAGAATGAACAGCATCACAGAAACAATACAGATATCTGGGATCCCCGGGTTTCACAGAGCCGCTGAAACCCGACGTTCCCCTGGTCGTGTGGATAGCCTGTGCAATGGAATCCTAGACCCCTACGGGCGCGGCAAGTCACCCGCCAAAACCTGAAGCGAGGCAGCCCCCTTCAGTACCGTGAATGGACCACCCAGCACTTCACGGAATCCGGCAACTTGGGCACCCCTCCTGGGTCAACCTGTACCCCCTACGAGTGCGGCGAATAGCCTGCCAATTCTAGAGTGAAGCCCCCTCCGTCTCAATGCCATGAGATGCGGGCCCGTTGCCCTCTGGAATCCGGCTATCCGTGCACCCCTCCGCGGGGTAATCCTAGTACAGAAAGTAAAATATACATACAACGGGTGCATCGACCGCAACCTGGCCGTGCCCCAAAATAATAATACAAACAGGCAGTGACGGCAGTCCACATGTCGGACGCTCACCCCGCAATATCAAATGTACATAATACAACCACAACTGTACTAGCATTGCATCCAGGCTATCCCCACGACCGATCCGCAACATCACAGCAAAAACAAAACATCAACGTGAAAGTCACGTTCGTAAATCCGTCTAACCGGGCTATAGCAGTTAGACCGGATTTACCGATCGAGTGACATTCACGGTCGCAGATATAATGTAAATACTGTGAAAAATGTGTTTAAAATTTTCGATCAATCAAATTTTAACAAGTGGGCCCCAATCAAAACTGTAGCAGATCAAGAAATTCTGGGCCCAATGTTATTATTCCAAAACCCCACATTTCACCCCAGAAAGCCTCTGTAAAAAATTGGTGCAGTGATCTCCACAGTACGCGGCGGAAGAGCGGCGGGAAGGGGGTTTTCGCGGCGGTTCCGCGCTCCAACTGTGGAGTCACTTCATCGAATTTTTACAGAGCTCTTAGATTTTCCAGTACATCAATATTTTACAACCTGAAAAATTTTTCGACACTAAAAATTTCCAACAGAAAACTGTCGTGACAAAATACGGGTTTTTGGACTTTTTGATCGATCGGAAATGCAAACACATTACACAAAGCTAGACGAAGTTAATGGCGAGGCTCTGATACCACTGTAAGTGCACGGCGGCGCCCCGGCCGTCAATTCGACGCCGGAATGCGGAAGCGGTGAAAAACTTAAATTTTGCGGACTTAGCAAACCGGCACCACCGCGCACTAAACATCCGGATCGTAACCATTAACAAGTCTAAGCTACTAACAAGGTAGGGATGAGAAGTATACCGACAGATCCGAGTCCTCCGGTCTTCTCGTCATGGTCCCGATCTCCTGCGGAAAGTCCTGTCTCCTCCTCGTCGCCGGAAGTGCACCACATCGCCTACTTTGTTTACGGGCTCCCACCTCAATGCCGAGGCAACTCGGGCACGAAGCCGGCTACTCGACGTGCCCAAGATTCGCTGTAGAATATGTAGTAGAACTTGTGTCTCAATTTTGGGGTAGTGGAGGTGCCATTTTTGGTGGAGGAAAGAAAGGATTTTTTTTTGGAGATCAACAAGAAAGCTCTTTTCTTAGCACAATATGAACAAAAATGCCACACAAAATGAATCCATCAACCCCCCCTTAAAGTGGCCGGCCCATGTAGGAAAAAGGGAGAGAGGAAAAAGTCGAGGGGGGGTGACCATATCAATCATGCAAGAAAAAGAGAGAGGAATGGTTATCATAATCAACCATGATCACAAAGCAATGCCAACACTCCACACAACCATGATGCTAACAAAGTCAAGCTCAAGGGAGAGACAATCATGATACAACAATAAGCAAATACCCCCTCCATAAATACTTATTTGCAACAATGCAAATAAGCCCTCCTCCACCAAACTTCGGCCAATGAACGGAACAATGGAAATCGACCGAAACGGAAAACAAACTGGCAACTCCAGAAAACTGGTCCCGTAATAAATTACAGGAAAACCCCGATACTGTGCATACACACCCGCATCTGTATTTCGACCGAAATACAAATGCAATGAGACAAAATCTCCACTGTACTATACTAGAATCCGGCTTAAACCAAATCCGGCTAGTAATATCTGTTCGATCCTGATCCGTGCAGTACCGCACGTATCTGATCGAACCCTGCCATATTCCAATACGGCCTATAGTACAAACTGTCTGATCCTGATCCGTGCAATACCGCACGTATCTGATCGGACCTTGCCATATCTCCATACGGCCTCTACAACCTTTCGCCCGAAAGCTGAGTAACTGTAAGTGTGGTGGACTCTAAAGACTCGTCAATACTATGGCTGTGGATTTAACCACTAGCACGTCAGAGGTATATGCCAATACCTGACGGGCCACCAGCTATTGACCAAAAGGGACGTCGATGAGGAAGCTCACCCCGACACCCAACTGAGCCTGTCAGTGACAATATCCGTGCAGTCCGGTCCGTTCGTCTATGAGCATCGCATGGCGGGCCTAGGGGGTTGGTAAAAGTCAGACCCCCAAAAGCGGTACAAGTCGTGTCGGAGTGTAGCCCAGAACACCCTGAGATACTACTGGAATACCTACCAGTAAATCTCCTTGCCTCGGCCGAGGGCTTCGTGTAATGGCTCTCCTAGACACAGCACGACCTCACCCCCAATACCGGGAGAGACGAACCCCTGAAGATACGCTCACTGCCTCCATGTGGCTCGGGACTGTACCCAACTAAAACCTGTTTGCACGACTCCTTTGAGCCGTGGTAGGGTAGTAATCAAAGTACAGTGGGAACTCACACGAGACAAATGACGATCCCCAGGTCGATGAACTAACCTGCACACATGTCACCAGGGAACTGCCATCTGACGTCTGGTATATGACCAACTGGTATGTTCCCGGCGAGTCCTGTCCGGTGTACTCATAACCCAATGAGCACCTGTATACATCTTAGGTGATCCAACAGACACCAGTGGCTTGTGAGACCGACCACCGCCCCTCGTCGGGGTCTCGACTGTATACACTAGTCTACTATGGAGTATCGATGCCCTGTCTCGAAACTCACACGACTAGGGACCATTTCAGGATATGCTTATAGACTACCAGCTCCCACGTATATGATCGCCCTCATACTGCTGGTGGTCAAGCAAGAATCCTAGGGGCTCTATCAACGTGTAATAGCGACGTGTCAGGTCACCTAAAACAGTACACGATGATAAAGGTAAACCAGATAGCATACTATCACATCGAGTAAGACTGTCCTACCGGGATAGGTCCTCCATCAATCATTGCAATCACGTACCTGTGATCCAATAATTGACTCTGAGGGCATTATCTCCAACATACAGGTGCTCAATGGGTTATGAGTACACTGGACGGACTCGCCGAGAACCTGCTAGTTGGTATTATACCTATTGTCGGATAACAGTTCCCAGGTGACATGTGTGCAAGTTAGTCTGCCGACCTGAGATCGTCATTTGTCTTGTGTGAGTTCCCACTGTGCTTTGATTACTACCCTACCACGGCTCAAAGGAGTCGTGCAAAAAGATTTTAGTTGGGTACAGTCCCGAGCCACATGGAGGCAGTATCGGATCGTCGAGGATTCGTCTCTCCCGGTATTGGGGGTTGATGCCGCATTGTGTACGGGTGGCCATCACCAGAAATCCATGGCCATGGTGATCGAGAATTACCGATCCAGGATCGATGATTTCTCAGGTGGTGATGGGTTACATGCCGACACAAAATATCGCGTTGTTAGGTGTCTGACTTTATCCACCCCCCTAAACTCGATATGCGATACTCTTAGACAAACAGACCGGACTGTACGGATATTGTCACTGTCAGGCTCAGTAGGGGTTCAGGATGAGTTTGCTCGTCGGCCTCCCTTTCGCTCAATACCTAGGTAGCCATTACGTACAGCTAGTGCCGCTGACGTGCTTGTGGTTAAACCCACTGCCAGCATTTTGACGAGTCTTTAGAGTCCCACACAGAGGGTTTTTACGGTTGAGGCGATTTGGTGCACATGAGGTATGTTGATACATACAGGTGTCCGATTAAATATATGCACTTGCTGCGCAGACTTTAATCGGACGGTTGATAATACTAGCGGCTTAGGATTAAGCTGGATTATTAAATCGGGTTTTGATTTAATAATTTATATATGTATTTGTATATACGTATTCTAGTATTATTGTTCACTATTCGTTTTTCTCTCTCGGCTATTCGTATTTTGGTACGAATACGCGTATATGTTCGGTACATGTACCGGGAAGTATTCCGTATTTTGTACGGAATAGCTTCTAGAAGCTTTGCCACCTCATTATTTGATTTTCCATTTATGGAAATTCATTTTGTTCAATAATGAGGTGGAGGGTGTGAGGTGGAATTTGCATAGTGTTATGCATGTTCATGGCATGGGCTTTAGGGATGGTGTATTTGTTTAATGAAATTGAAAAAGAAAATGATTTTATTTTGTGTAGAGGAGAGAGGGGGGCCAGCCATATGATGTGGGGATTCATTTTTTTCATTTGCATGATTAAATTTTGCTTGATGAAGCCCACTCTCTCATTCACTCAAAAAGGAGTTAGCCATTTTTATTCCTCATGCCAAGTTTTTCATCACCTCCTTCATCCTCTTCTTTGGTTGCTCCCATGTGCATAGATGTTGAGAGAAAAATATAGTAACACTTCCATACACCTCGACTCTCCATCGCTAACGACTTTGGAACGTCGATTACCTCGTTCGACGAGGTTGGAGCTTGTGCCGTTTCGCTCGGGTGGATCATCGGAGATGGAGGAAGACCGGCGACCAAACCACATCAAGGAGCCGCTAGGAGCTTGGAATGAAGAGCGAAGGACACGGATCAACTCGGTATAATGATTCTAACTCATAGTTAGTTTGCTAGTTTTGGGTTTAAGGTCGATCCGGGAATCGGGTAGCGGTAGCGCCGGTTTTAGAAATTTTTGTTCCGCATTTTGGCCGCGTTTCGACGGCCGGGGCACTGCCGGGACCCTTCAACATTTACATCGGCTATCTAATCTTATAGTATCTAATACAGCAACATCATCGAAAATTATCCTCAAAACTCGTCATCACGTATTAATCGTATCATATCACTTCTAACTATCCTTTAGTTTCTAATATAGTTTCTCTAACTATCTTTTAACTATATCTATAGTTTTTATTAAAGGTTTCCTTAACCATATACTATGAATCAGTTTCCATCAAAGTGTGCGGGGGTGCTATACGCCATCCACCCGACTTCCCCCGTAGATATAGATCTACACACCTGATCTTCGCTTGTTGGAGTCGATGACGCCACGCTCATCCTCTCCGTCTCGAAGTCCACGTGGGGTACCTACAACCAATACACAATCGCAAATGCGTATTAAAATCAAGGCGGAAAACCAAAACGGTACACGCTTCGCTCACAGGTTAAAACCTATATCCTTGCATGCAAAACACGACCAATAACCCTGGTCCTTGACGTTCAAACGACACACGACGGAAACACAATACCAAATTCATTAAAAGCCGCAAAACAATATCAAAAACCATACAAAACACTCCAAGATTTTAGCCTAGGTGAAATTAACCAATTTTGTATATGTGGAGGGTCTAATTTACAGGTAACAAAGCCATGGACCAAACACGATGCCATACCTCCCTGCTCTGGCCGCAGATTGCGGCCAGAATGGATTAATCTGCGGCCTGGGTTTGGAGTTGGGGTCCCGGGTCTCTAGGGTACATCACAATCACCTGCTCGTCCCACTGTCTTTGCTAAATAATTTTCCAGGTCCCCAAGTCACTCCAGATTCCTAAATACCATCACAATTCTCACAATTTTCCGATATCGACGATTCTAAAGTTCGTATTTTGGGGTTTGGTCACTGGTCCAGGTCAAGAATTCTAACACTAAGGCTTCGTAATAGCCACTACTCATCACCACAACACAACTCAAACCATAATCCTCCTCTTGAAGTTTCCATGCTCACAAATCCACATTTTAACCCCATTTCTAACTAACTAGAATATAAAGAAACTTGAAACTAACTAAATGGTAGAAATTATACCTCATTTAGGACACTCAAGAAAACCCTAGCTTCTTAAAGTTTGTCAAAATCCCACTTTGCTAGGTCCAATGCGATGAGGGTGAGGAGGTGATCATTTTTTGTGAAAGGGGTATAGGGTTTTGATGAAGGGTTTGAGATAGGTCATGAGGGTGGAGGAGGGAGCTTGAGGTGAAGAAGGAGAAGAAAATGGTAGGGGGAAAATGAAAGGGGCAGCACTCTCCTTCTCTCTCTCTTTCTCACTCTCATTCTCTCTCCTAGCATGCTCTCATAACATCATTATGTCCCCTCTCTCTCTCCTCAATCATTCCTCTTTTCTTTTCTTTTTTTTTTCTCACCCAAAATCCAACCATAACATAAAACAACACAAATGAACATGTAATGGTGCACTAACCATGAAAAACTGTAGAAATATGGATTTAGCTTAATCGCTATTAGCAGTGCACTAATCGGGTTTTTATCCAACTGCATATAATAAATTTTAAAAATGCTAAATCCTTTAATTATATTTTTAAATGAATAAATTATTTTAATTTCCATTTATTTCACAATTATTGGTATATTTATACCCTTTTTCGAAAACCCCAATTTCGCAAATCGGACAGTTTTCGGGAAAAATATTATTTTAATATTAAATTCTAAAAATAATATTTTATATTTTCTGAAATGTTACACCGGGCCTACGACTCAAAGCATCATCTACCACAATCGCCTTGCCCCGGGCAATAAAGGATCTCACAATCATAATCCTTCACAAGTTCCATCCAACGACGCTATCTCAAACTCAGATCCCGCTGTAGGAAGATTAAGCTCTGGTAGTCTGTGAAAATCTGACACGACTCTCCGTACAAGTAGTGTCTCCAAATCTTCAGCGCAAGACCACCACGGCCATCTCAAGATCATGAGTGGGATAATTCTGTTCGTGCTCCTCCAACTGCCGGAAGCGATAACTCTATCATGCTTCATCAAAACACAATCGAGCCCCACTCGCGAAACATCACAGTTAACGACAAAGTTGCCCGATCCAGAAAGCAAAGATAGAACCGGTGCAGTAGTCAACCGAGTCTTCAACTGCTGAAAACTTAGCTCACATGCTTCAGTCTAAAGAAAAAGAAACTCCCTTCCTGGTTAGTCCAGTCAACGGTGCAGCGATACACAAGAAATCCTGCATGAAACGGCGGTAAAAATCGGCTAAGCCCAAAAGCTGCGGACCTCTATCACTGATACAGGTCTGGGCCAAAACTGTACGGCCTCGATCTTCCTTGGGTCCATACGAATACCGTCTTCCGTAACCACATGACCTAGGAAGTCAACACTATCAAGACTGAAGGAACACTTCGAGAATTTAGCAAACAGCTGGTGCTCTCTCCATGTCTGCAAAGCCATACTCAAGTGCTGCTCATGTTCGTCACGACTCTTGGAATAGACTAGAATGTCATCAATAATACAACAATAAACTGGTCGAGGAACGGCCTGAAAAAAAATCTGGTTCATCACATCCATGAATGCTGCTGGGGCATTGGTGAGTCCACCCGACACCACCAAAAATTCATAATGCCCATAGAGCGCACAAAAAGAAGTCTTCGGAATGTCATCATTCTAAACCCGCAACTAATGATGACCTGATCACAAACAAACTTAGAAAAATGTCCCGCACCCTGGAGCTGATCAAACAAATCGTCAATGCGAGATAAAGGATACCTATCCGCAACATAACTCAGTTCAATTGACGATCAATCAATACACAATCTCAAAATGCCGTCCTTCTTCTTGACGAATAGAATAGGATCTCCCCAAAGAGAAACACTTGGACGTACACATCCCCCTATCTAGCAACTCTGCAACTGATCCTTAAGCTCCCTAAGCTCCGCTGATTCATCTGGAATAACATCGGAAAACTCTCGCACGATAGGAACCCGGTCCAACGAATCCACTGTGGCTCCGGTATCACTAATGGAAGCCAAGAATTCTCGACATCTTCTCCTCAAAAACCGACTAGCGAAAAAGGCTAAAATCATGCTGTGAGGGGCGGCACCACAGTCCCCCTGCACAATAAGAACTGACTCGCCGGGAAAACAAAACCTGATTGTCTTCTCGCGGCTGTCCACAGACGCATAGCACATAGCTAACCAGTCTGTGCCTAGGAGAACGTCAAAGTCCAACATCTCTAGAGGGATCAAATCGACGGACGAATCTCTATCTCCTATCCAATTGGCACATGATCGAAACATGTGTCGCGCAACAAAAGAATCGTTGACAGGAGTAAACACAACAACGGCTGATCTAGCAAACACAACTCTCGGCCCAACCATTGCACGAAGTGTGTAGAACAAACGAGTGCATAGATCCGGAATTACACAAACATGCATCAAAAGAACATACGAAAAAGAATACCTAAAAACTCTGCATTGGATGCCCGCGCGTCCCGATGAGTAGAAGCAAACGCTCGTGCCTGCCCTCTACCCGCAACTGGCTGCCCTCCTCCTCTACCATACTGTTCTCTCTGAACGAACCCTCCACGACCATAACCTCTCTGAACATAAGTCTAACGCAGTTCAACAACAGGCGCAAAAGGCGACTCTCCCTGAGGTGAAGGTGATAAGGTATCATATGGTACTGCTGCCTTCCTCTGGCGTACCAAGGTACAATTTCTGACGAGGTGATGGAAAATCCCGCACCGGAAACATCCATACGATGACCGCTGACCCTCCTGGGGGTAAGAGCTAAACAACCGACCTCATCCCAAGCCTCTGCTATTCTCGCGACCCGAACGGAATCTGTCGCGGCGTCTAAACATCTGTCTCTGGGCTGATACACCTATACGAGTCCTCCTCGGTTCCGGAACTTCCAAAGTCTCGGGAAGAGGCTCCTCATCTAGTTGGGCTGCGTCCACTGCTGCGGTATACGTGACACAATGTTTTGTGCTGATAGCAAGGAATAACTGGGTAACAGGGGTGGAAACCTCCTGTCGCTGCGCTCAACAGGCCGCAACCAATGACCCATCATCTGGCGCAAATCCTGCATATCTGCCTCAAGCCTAGCAATACGATCTATCGAAGGAGGATTAATCTTCTCCTGTACAGCGAGCATACCGTCCTGGTCAGTCATCGTCTCAAACGAGTCAACTCTGACCTCGGCTCTCGCTGCCTCTCTCTGAGCCCTCATAGTCTTCGACGGCATAATGGCTAGGAATGGAAATAGGATTCGATATGAACATGGAAATCGAATCAGAAGGATATATATCATCATGGAAGAAATTTTAAGCAATAAGTACAAAGGTCACTTAGGCGGAGTGCCGTGTCGTAAGTATGCCGCGGACATACACACACTACGTCAATCTGCTTAAGCTTCCTACTCCATCATACCAAGGTCATCCTACACTCCGAAAGATAAAAACTAGCGCTCTGATACCAACTTTGTCATGACCCGAAATTTGGCACGTGACGGCCCTTAAACCACGTAACGTCTACAGGCGTAACGCAATTCATGTAAGCCGAAAACCCAGCAATCTAAACCATCAAAAGCAGTAAATGATAAGAACATTGTTAAAACTTTTGGAATCTCAAGTAAAAATCATTAAAGTCCAAATTTACTTTCTTTAAAAATTTGGAAGCACCCTTTATAAAAACTAGCCCCAAAAAGGGTACAAACAAAAGATATAAGTAAAGCATCCCCTAATAGGAGCAAATCCACGCCCAAAGGCGGAAACAACCACCACAACAGATATACGACACCGTAGCGAAGAAAATGGACGATATAAAGTGACAACAGCATAAAAGACATCCAAAGTCACAAAATAATATACAATATCGTCCTCACACCTCATCTCTAAGTCAATATATGAAAGTGGTAGATGGAGAGTACTGGATACAACAAGATATACAATGAGCATCATCGGATAACCGCAAAACCCACCTAAAGCAAAACTGCCCACAGTCAGCCGTAGCGGTATCCGCTGCAAATGATGATACGATAAGAAAAAGCTCTGCCGCGACTGCTCTGAAGGGCAACCTGCAAAATACTGTGGCACAACGGGGGTGAGTTTCCAACTCGTGAATAGTAAATAACATATGCAGGTAATCGCAGGTTTGCACGTACTGCGATAAGCTATCACATGCAAACTGATAGTATAATATGGCAATATGTATGAAACAGTCATGAAAGGTACTCTATCAGGTACTACTAATACATGAAGCAATGCATATCAAATAAATGCTGAGTATAGGATAAAACATATCATTAACACGGAATCCTCATCGTGGAGAAACTAGTGTCCATTAACGACACCTCCAAATCCTAATATCAAAGGCACTGCATCCTCAGATCGGCCCTCATATCCTGTAAGTCTTATGGAACCTGAGTGTCCAACATCGACACGTGAAAACATCATGAAAACTAGTGTTCAGCATCGACACGTAAATACTCATCTATCAGGCGCCGTCACCAGGACCGTCCCTCATGTCCGTATCATACGTCTCACGGAAACTGAGTGTCCAGCTCCGACACTCGCAATCCACGTATCCATACGTCTCATATCTCCGGTCGGTATCCTCCAGATATCCGCCGAGTCTAAATACTGTCACCGGTAAGGTAGTACCCCCCTGCCTCGGGCTCAATTCCATCATCTGCGATCTTCTTTCCCCGGGGTAACTCCGAGCCCCACCATGTACCCGCACACGGCCTCGTCCACTCCTCGCATGGGGTATCTAACACAAGTCTCAGAACCGAGAAATCTCATGGTGGAAGTATCGAAATATCATATCAAGATAAACCGGGTTTTTCAAACAATGCATAATTTCATGAACTACCACGGTCCTCAAATCCAGAAAACATCATATGAAATCCATATCTCAAATGCGTAAATCCATGAAATATAATATATGCAACATGAAACAGTAATATGAGCATATAACGGAAAACCGCTATTTAAATGCATCAAGTAATTAAATATATCATGCGGTTTCCAATTATCCAAAATCCATGCAACATCTTATAAAGGTGAAAAAATAGCTATAGCAAAGTATATGTGTAACCATGTAGGTATAGTAAGATATGTGTATCTATATGTAAGCATTTATGTATGATGCATTTCATATGCGCAATAGCATAAGAATCAATGTCTCCAAGTCGATGACAAACAATACCACATAGGGGTATATGTAGCTCTAGCAAGGTAAGTGGGTGTACATGTAAGTATGTATGCATGATGTATATGTAGCTGTAGCCAGATAAGTGGGTGTACATGTAAGTATGTATGCATGATGTACATGTAGCTGTAGCCAGGTAAGTGGGTGTACATGTAAGTATGAATGCATGATGTACATGTAGCTGTAGCAAGATATATGTATATACCTGTCAATAATGATGCAATACCATGTAGATATATGTGTAGCTGTAGCAAGGTATGTGTATATACATGTCAATAATGATGCAATACCATGTAGGTATAGGTGTAAACATGTAGGTATAGCAAGGCATATGTGTAAGCATGTAGGTATACATGTATGATATATTTCATATGCACAATGGAATCAAAATCAATGTCTCAATGTCCCTAACCAATACAATATCGCATATGTATAGGTGTTGTGTGTGTCATGGCAATTACGGACGGTGTGTGTGTAGCATACAATTTATGCTCGTGCAGCATGAACCGTCAGTAAAGGTGTTGTGTCTCATTAATACTATGTCCATATGCAATAGGTAAATGAGATATGCAACAATGGTACACATGCACAAACAATGTCCATATACTTATAACTAATAATCATGTCATTGAATCTAGCCCAGACGCATAACGCCATGTGGGCGATTCCCCTGTAGATGTTAAATCTACTCATCGATGATCTTGGGCTAAGTAAAGCCAACCACTTGCTTTCCCTTCTTCGCAGCGTCCGAAGTCCTCGCCTACGATCCTAAAATCATATAACAACATAACAAGTTCACATTAGCATTCGACCAATAATACGTACAAACTACGTTTGACCGACGCACCAACTCCAAACAAATTCTCAAGTGTTCGTTTAGTGGCTAACGTGCCTTGCGACACTACGAAACCAACTCAAGAGAAACAGATACACAAAGACACGAACCGTGTCGGATAACGTAACGCGCGTAGTCGAAACACTAGAAACAAGCAAAGTGATCCCAGATTTTGTATACTGTCAAAAAAACAACAATCAAACAGTACCAAACACTTCTAAACAACTGCAGACAGCTATCCTACAAAAACAAGCCACAACTCCACCAAATAGCCGAGGTCGCCGGATTTGCCTATAGTGTCGCCGGCCAAAACCGAGCCTATGGGGTTCGTGCTTCAGGTGAATGCTTAGGGTCTCTGGTACGTACAACACTACTGCACTGCTAGATTTTCCAGTACACACTCGGGGTCACAGCAGATCACAGATATCCTATAATGACACTAAAAATATGATATGTACACAAAACTAAACTTCAAGTGTTCTAAACAACAACTAACAAGCTACACAACACTATAATATCCTATTTAACAGTTTGAGATCCTTACCTAACCACAAATGCTCAAAGATCCTAGCATTCCAAGCTCCAAGGGATATTAGAGGCTAAAACAAGACATGAGAAGGGATTTAGTGAGGTTTAATGAAGCTTTGCAAGGATTAGTGAAGGTTTCAGTTGAGAGTGAAGAGGAGATGAAGGAAACAATTGAGAGTGAGATAGTGAGATAAGAATGAGAGAGAGGGATGAGATAGAGATGAGAGGGTGAGTGTAGGGTAAGTGCACCCATACACTTACTCTCTCCCTCTCCATCATAAATGCTGAGAGGGTGAGTGTAGGGTAAGTTCACCCATACACTTACTCTCTCCCTCTCCATCATAAATGCAAGCATGACTCCTCCCATGAGTCACCTTGCCACCTCCCTCCAATTCCAAAACATAAGTAAATATCTCAGACAAATATCTAAGGGTTAATCAAGGCATGGATTAGCTTAAAGGTTGTCATGGTCACTAAACGAGATTAACACAACTAACCCTCACATTAACATGCACAAGTGTGTGCAAGCCATAACAAATAATAATAAAATATTAATTAATTGTTATAAAATGTGAGGAAACCAATTTGGTAAACTTTTTACAGAAAACCCGCATTATCTCTTAATTAACACTAATCGCATTCTAATGTGTTACAATCATCTTCTTCCAAGATGCAATGCTCTCGATCCCCGTCTATGAGAAAACCGTAGTATCTCTCGGGCGGATGAGAAATCCTACCAGATCTGCGGAGTGGCTGAGGTTCGTCTGGGATTATTGAATCTACTGGTTCTATTAAACCTTCAATTATAGTTTGCCCTTCTGGAATTTTTTCCAATTCTACCACACTCCCACTTGTTTCTTTTGCAATAAATTGCCACTCTAAATAGGTGGCGTGGCGAGTAACTAACACCTTCTTTTTCTCGGTGTGGTAGAACAGATATCCCATTGAATGTTTTGGATATCCTACAAACTTACATAAAACTGATCGTGCCTCTAGTTTGTCCTGCTTCTGCATTTTCATATAAGCCGGACAACCCCATATCTTAATGAATTTAAGACATGGTTTCTTTCCACTCCATACTTCATATGGAGTCTTAGGCACAGATTTAGATGGAACCTGATTCAATAGGTAGGCTGCTGTTTCAAGCGCAAATCCTTAGAATAAAAGAGGTAACTCAGCATTACTCTTCATGGAGCGAACCATGTCCAATAGGGTACGATTCCTCCTCTCCGACACAACGATGTGCTGTGGTGTATACGGAGAAGTAAGATGAGAAAGAATTCCATTCTCTTTTAGGTATTCTAGGAATTCCGTGCTTAAGTACTCCCCTCCTCTATCAGATCGGAGGATATTGATACTTTTGCCAGTCTGGTTCTCTACTTCGTTTTTGAATTCTTTGAATTTCTCAAAAGCTTCAGATTTGTGTTTCATAAGATACACATATCCGAACCTAGAGAGATCATCAGTGAATGTGATGAAGTACGAGAACCCACCCTTGCATATATAGACATTGGACCACATACATCACTGTGTATGAGTCCCAAGAGCTCTGCTAGGATAACTCGTACTCAGCCAGCTAGCTACCAAGTGACACCGTTTTTTCACACCATCTCTTCATATCATGCACACCTTAATGACTAGGAACCCGAGATATGACATGTGCACGGTATTGCTTAATTCAATTGGTGCTGGCAAAAGGGCTGCCAATTACCCATGCCCTATGTTGGTGACACAACTGTGTCGCCATTTCCTCCCTGTAGAGAAATTTGAGTTTTACATGCATGGAGGTATCCCCATTAGGCCTCTTATTGAGGGCGTATCCACGTCCTATACCCGCTTAACTGATGTATGTCGCTAACAGAACCGGCCGAACATGTACCCGCCAGGATACCCAGCTCCATCTCGACCGCGAGCGAGGAAGAGCTTACCCCCACAGAACATGAATGTTTGCTTAGGATAGCCGTTAGGGGGATTGACAGATTGACAGGGATGGTGACCAATCTGGATCACCGTGTGACAGAGATTGAGCATGGCGTATCTACGCTGCTGGCGAGAGAGGAACGTTCCCGTTCACGTTCAAGGTGTTGGAGATAGTGCCCTCAGAGTCAATTATTGGATCACAGGCACGTGATTGCAATGATTGAGGGAGGACCTATCCCGGTAGGACAGTCTTACTCAAGATGATAGTATGCTATCTGGTTTGCCTTTATCATCGTGTACTGCTTCAGGTGACCTGACAAGTCGCTATTACATGTTGATAGAGCCCCTAGGATTCTTGCTTGACTACCAGCAGTATGAGGGCGATCATATAAGTGGGAGCTGGGGTCTATAAGCACATCCTTAAATGGTCCCTAGTCGTGAGAGTTTCGAGACAGGGCATCGATACTCCCGAGTAGACTAGTGTATACAGTCGAGACCCCGACGAGGGGCGGTGGCCGGTCTCACAAGCCATTGGTGTCAGTTGGATCACCTAAGATGTATACAGGTGCTCATTGGGTTATGAGTACACCGGACAGGACTCGCCGGGAACATGCTAGTTGGTCATATACCAGACGTCAGATGGCAGTTCCCTGGTGACATGTGTACAGGTTAGTTCATCGACCTGGGGATCGTCATTTGTCTCGTGTGAGTTCCCACTGTACTTTGATTACTACCCTACCACGGCTCAAAGGAGTCGTGCAAACAGGTTTTAGTTGGGTACAGTCCCGAGCCACATGGAAGCAGTGAGCGTATCTTTAGGGGTTCTTCTCTCCCGGTATTGGGGGTGAGGTCGTGTTGTGTCTAGGAAAGCCATTACACGAAGCCCTCGGCCGAGGCAAGGAGATTTACTGGTAGGTATTCCAGTAGTATCTCAGGGTGTTCTGGGCTACACTCCGACACGACTTGTACCGCTTTTGGGGGTCTGACTTTTACCAACCCCCTAGGCCCGCCATGCGATACTCATAGACGAACGGACCGGACTGTACAGATATTGTCACTGACAGACTCAGTAGGGTGACAGGCTGAGTTCGCTCACAGAAATCCCTTTTAGTCAATACCTGGTAGACCGTTATGTATTGGCTTATACCTCTAACGTGCTGGTGGTTAAATCCACAACTAAGGTGTTGACGAGTCTTTAGAGTCCCCCACATTCAGTTACTCAGGCTTTCGGGCGAAAGGCTGTAGAGGCCGTATGGAGATATGGCAGAGTCCGATCAGATACGTGCGGTATTGCACGGATCAGGATCGGACGGTTTTGTACTAGTGGCCGTATAGTTATATGGCAGCGTTCGATCAGATACGTGCGGTATTACACGGATCAGGATCGGACAGATTTTACTAGCCGGCTTTGGTTTAAGCCGATCCTAGTATAGTACAGTGTAGTTTTGTCTCATTGCATTTGTATCCCGTCGGAATACAGATGCGGGTGTGTATGCACAGTATCGGGGTTTTCCTGTAATTTATTACGGGGCCAGTTTTCTGGAGTCGCCAGTTTGCATTCCGTTCGGACCGGTTTTCCTTTGTTCTTTTCCGGCCGGACTTTTTGATGGAGGGGGGTTAATTGCATGTTTGTAATTAATCTTTTTGTTGCCCATCATGAGATTCCTTCTTGGAAAATCAATCACTTTTTTTTTCCTTACCCTCAAAAGGAGGGGCCGGCCACTTGTTATGGGTGGAGGGGACATGCTTTAATTTTGTGAGATATGTTGCTTGCATGCTTGATTTCGTGGCACCCCCCCTTAGCGTGTAGGTAATGGTGGTTGATGCATTAATTAATTGATGTGAATTTCTTAAGGTGGCAGTGGGTTTAATTGGTGTGAATTAATTCATTCCCTTTTTGCTCCACCCTTTTTCTTGTGGGGCCGGCCAATCTTCTGGATGGGGTGGTATTTCATCTTGGTGCATGAATGATTAATACACACTTCACACATTAGTTTTCCAGTGAGCACAAATGAGGGGCTGGCTTCATTTTCATTTTTCCAGAGAGCCTTTTCTCATGGTTGGCCGAGCTCATTTTGCTAGTGATGCTCCATTCTTCATTAAGTTTTCATCCATGATTATTCTTGCAAAAATTCCTCCATACATGGCAACTCCTTCAACCCCAATAGAGACAATAGCCCACTACACATTCTACAGCAAATCTTGGGCACGTCGACTAGCCAGCTTCGTGCCCGAGTTGCCTCGGCATTGAGGTGGGAGCCCGTAAAAAACGTAGGCGATGTGGTGCCCTTCCGGCGAGGAGGCAACGACCGGAGATCCCGCGAGGAGATCGAAGTGGAGATGAAGACCGGAGGACTCGGATCAGTCGGTATATCTCTAACCTGTCTTGTTGATAGCTAGATCTAGTTTAATGGCCCGATCCGGGTTTAGTGCGCGGTGGTGCCAGTTTGCTAAGTTTGCAAAATTAAAGTTTATCACCGTTTCCGCATTTTGGCCGTCGGGTTGACTGCCGGGGCGCCGCCGCGGACTTACAGTGGTATCAAAGCCTCGCCATTAAACTAGTCTAGCTTTGTGTAATGTGTTTGCATTTCCGATCGATCAAAAAGTTCAAAAACCTGTATTGCCTTCGCATCAGTTTCTGTTGAAAATTTTTGGTTTCGAAAAATTTTTTAGGTTGTAAAATATTGATGTACTAAAAATTATAAGACCACTGTTCAAATTCGAAGCACTGATCTTCTAACCAGAGCGCGGAACCGCGGCCAAAACCCACTTGTGGCCGCGGTTCCGCCGCAGTATGGAGGAATCAGTGGGTTGGGTTTTTACAGTGGGCTTCTGGGTAGATTTTAGGGTTTTTGGAATATTAACATTGGGCCCAGAATTTCTTTAACTGCTACAGTATCGCTTGGGGGCCCACTTGTTATAATTTGATTGATCGGATATTTTAAACACATTTTTCACAGTATTTACATTATATCTGCGACCGTGAATGTCACTTGATCGGTAAATCCGGTCTAACTGCTATAGCCCGGTTAGACGGATTTGCGAACGTGACTTTCACGTTGATGTTCTGTGTTTTGCTGTGATGTTGCGGATCGGTCGTGGGGGATAGCCTTGATGCAATGCTAGTACAGTGTTGTTGTATTATGTACATTTGTTGTTGCGGGGCGAGCGTCCGACATGTGGACTGCCGTCACTGCCTGATTGTATTATTCTTTTTGGGGCACGACCTGGTTGCGGTCGATGTACCCGTTGTATGTATATTTTACTTTCTGTACTAGGATTACCCCAAGGTGGGGTGCACGGATTGCCGGGTTCTAGAGGGCAACAAGCCCGCATCTCATGGCATTGAGACGGAGGGGGCTTCACTCTAGGATTGGCGGGATATTCGCCGCACTCGTAGGGGGTACAGGTTGACCCAGGAGGGGTGCCCAAGTTGCCGGATTCCGTGAAGTGCTGGGTGGTCCATTCACGGCGCTGAAGGGGGCTGCCTCGCTTCAGGTTTTGGCGGGTGACTTGCCGCGCCCGTAGGGGTCTAGGATTACATTGCACAGGCTATCCACACGACCAGGGGAACGTCGGGTTTCAGTAGTGGCTCTGTGAAACCCTGGGATCCCAGATATCTGTATTGTTTCTGTGATGCTGTACATTTTCTGTGATGTTGCATTTCTTTCACGCCTTGAGCGAAATATAATATATTGGTATATATATTAGTAGATGTTGTATATGTTTTTCATCCGCGCTAGTCCAGTCCCCGCTCTGTCGTTAGTAAGCTAACCTAACGGGTAATGACGGGACCAGTGGCGAATGCGGATGGCATATACGTACATCAGTATATTTTCGTTCTTTGTGGTGTGATCAATTGATGGGACTGCGTTGATTCGGATCAATGCAAGTTAAAAACAAACCTAATCTGATGTTGTTGGAACACTTTTCAAAAAGCTGTTATTGCAAGGACGTTCTCTTTTGTTTTGCATCGTGATATTCAGTTGGAATATCTTGCTCCTCAGTCGACGAGGCAAGGGCCGAGATCCCTTCACCGGGAGTGACCCCTTGGACAAAAAGTTTGCGTCAAGGCATTAACTTCACTGTAGCCGATTACTTTTGCTTTGCACCGTGGTATTCAGTTGGAATATCCTGCACCCCATTCTACGGGGAAAGAGCCGAGATCCCTTTACCGGGAGTGACCTCTTTAGCAACGGTCGTCGTCACTATATTTTTAAAAGCTATCCGTTCCTTCAACGATATCAAGTTCTTTACGTTAAAGGTTTTCGCCAGAAACCATTCGTAGCCCTCCGTCGTTTCAGACGGGTAGCACGTAGTATTCATGCTATGTTTGTTGACCTTCGTCAAGGCATAGTGCATGGTAGCTGCTTGTTACCTTTCTGCTGCATAGGTAGATGCGTTGGTTTGGGACAGTCGTATAGCCTTGTTGACCTTCGTCAAGGGCTTGTACGGGTGGATTCAAATTAACCTGGATAATGACGGGTAGAACTTGACATGTGACTTATGATTTGTTGACCTTCGCCAAGGTCATAAGAGCATGGGGCAGAAATCACATCGGGAGTTTCAAAAGAACTGAAACTTGCCAGATATGCGCATACCTTCTGGAGTGTGATACCGTGAGCGGATTCCGTCACGTTATCATGCGATGAGAGTTGGATCCCGATTCCCACTGATGAGTTGGTTTACTCCTCGGGTGACCCCGACTAATTCTACTTTCAGGTTTGGAGGAGAATTTGAGGTACAGTGGGAGGTTTCCAGATTAGATGGTAACCATTCTGATCTAGGTTAGAGTGCACGCTGAGTATTTCTTCTCTCTCTCTCTTTGGCAGCGACCATTGACCCAACCCTAAGACTATGACTCGGTGACCAAATTAACCGAACCTTCTTAAACACTGGCTTTTGATTATCAGAGTTGCAAACCTCGTTGCCACTCCTACTTTTACCCTTTTCTCCAGGACACCCCGTATTACTACGAACGTCCACTTCCATTGGACAAAACCATCGTATGGTTAGATACGAACTCGAAGGGATTTATTCGAGGATGGTTTCCGGTTCTGGAGAAAACGGATAGGATCATTCAGTTGTCTTTTCCTTTTACCCTCTCTCAGGTTACGAGTACTCCTTGGTTTAGGGGTAGCACACCTATTACGCAAATTGGATTGTCTTCTTCCAAACCTTAGGCTGGTGCCGACTGGTAGGGAATGAAGAAAACCAATTAGCATAACGATGGTGTGCAGAAGGTATTAAGTTAAGACAAAGCAAGGGATTAGTAAGAGGGCAAAGTAAATTGCAACAGATATTCACGACCAAACCAAGTATTCCTTCGCCAATCCTAAATCACCTTTATATTTCTCCAGAACACTCCGTGTCACTACGAAGATCCACAGTTTATTGGATACTCCATCGTATGGTTATATACGAACTCGAAAGGAACCTGTTCAAGTTCGGGGATGGATCCTGGTTCAGGAGAAATAGGAATAAAGTACATTCAGGTGTCTTTTATCTTCACCTTCTCTCGCATTGCGAGTGCTCCTAGGATTAGGACAGTACACCCTTTATGCTTTTTGGATAGTCTTCTTCCAAACCATAGGCTGGTGCCGAAAGGTAGGGAAGGAAGAAAACCAATTGGCCTAAAGGGGTGTACAGAAGGTAATGACTAAAGACATATAAAGGGATTTGGAGAGGTGGCAATGAATTATACGGTTACAGTTGTGAATCTGGATAATGGATGAGGCATTACTAGGAATACCAGGATACCCCATCGAAACATTTCTATGTTTCAAGTTCACTGTGTACAGTTAATAGAAAACTGATTTCCCAACTAGACACTTGCTCCAGGGTATGTATTTACCAGTTTTGATTCTCACATCTGTATGGTTTTACAGATGATGAGTGGGAGTAAGTTATTGGGAATTAGGTGATCATCCTCTTTATATCGGGATTCGTTGTCATCGGTGATATTTGAGGAAATCACCTGGGCTGTTTGCCGGTCGGCAAATATTTGGTTTTGAATATCCGCTGTTATACACCAATTTCAAATTGATATATCTGTACGTCTATTTTCATAGAGTGAGATATACCTTTTTGAAATTATGTCTTTGACATTTACCTATATCAGTGGATGGTTAGGTAAGGAGCATTAAACATCGGTGTAATTCTTCTTAACCATAAGTACAGTTTTCAACCTACGACACACAGTGAATGAGTTATCAAACCCAAGGGACTTATACAGAGTATTGTATGTTGTCCAGGGTCCATCAGGACAGAGGGGTTGGTCCTCGTACTATATTCGGTTTACTTATGACTTCTCTAGTTTTTGGACAGGTGTTTCGTAGAAACACAGGGTCCGAATTTTGATAAGTTATAGGTATTTGAATAAAGTAGAGAACCAGGTGTAGCAAGTATCGGGATTCTTCAAGTAATCGAAGATGTAGATACTTGTGTATGGTATTCAGTTGATAGTAATGATAAAGAGAAATTACTTCTCTTTCAGGTTACTCATAATTGGAAGCATTCCTAAGTTGAGTAACGCTGATCGGCCTCCTTCCATTTAGTTGACATGCACTGGAGACAGCTGCATGATTTGAATCTGGTTTGACATTCCATTGGCCACTCCGCAGATTTTGGTGGGTAACCTCAGGCGCTCGAGAGGTACTTCGGTATGCTCAAGGACGGTGGCAGGGAGGTTCTTGTTTACCCAGACTTGCCATTGCTGTTATTCCAGACTGTGAGATCCGGCAGTAGGATGGATATAGCGTCGTTCTAAACTAGCTTTAGAAGTGTACGTCTATATGACTCTGCCAGAGTGTTGTCGTAGTCAGTGGGAGCAGCGGAAGCAATGGTGAACAGGTGGCTTAGGTCTATTTATAGACTAAAGCAGATGTAGCGGAGATAGATCATCTATTTCTGACGTGACAGTCATAGGTTTGACTTCATCAGAATAGGGGATGGATCTGTTGAGAAGGTAGTAGCATGTGATATCCTGGTATTTGGATGACATACACAGAGTAGGAAAAGAAACTCCTATACTACAATCAGTTATACTTTGGTCGTCACACAGTGGTTTCTCCACAAAGGAAATGGATTTTATATCAGACATACTGGTCACTAGATCTATGGTTTTAGATCTAGATTTGGGTGGTTTCCTAATCTGGGTACCTTGACAGCATTCTATCAGTATTTAGAATGGACGACTCCTGGCACGGTAGTACACCTGCAGGTAATGGAGTCACCCTCTCTAAAGGTGTCTTATAGACTAAAGGGGAGAGGGATACGCATGATTGGCAGATCACTTGCTTAGGCAATTGAGTCAATCATGAGATGTCAAGTACCACACCAGATGTTGTTCTTGCACTAGATGCAATATGTTGATATTGATCCAATCCTGGAAAAACAGTCGGAAGCAGTTTTTAGAACATAAGTGGATGTTCTAGGGATATGATAACGAAAGCCCCATTCGGGAAACAGTTATCATTCCAGGCTCCCAAGGTGACATGGACGACAAGGAGGTTGTCAGAGTTATAGTTTTCCTTCTGATGAGGGGCAGTATTTTGGACAGGTGGTCCAAGGCAATACTGAGGGAGGCATGGCGCAGGATACTGATTAAGTTCAGTTGACGATACAGTCTAAGAAGTTTGGATTTGGAGTTCATTTATGAGCTAGGTCCCATCAGACATCCAGACATTCTAAGACAAGTGTTGCTCATTTCGAGAGATGGCTTTCTCCGCGAACTTGAGATTTAGAGAGACATAGAAAGAAGCATTAAGGCGGATCCACTCACTGAGGCTATTCCTCGAACGCAAGAGTTTCGCAAACAGGCTTTGTGAGACTAACTAGTAGAGGAGTTGGGTGTTCGGTATCACACGGGCTGTGAGTATGCGACATCGCAATAATTAGCCTTGAGTGCAAGTGGGAGATTGTTGGAGATAGTGCCCTCAGAGTCAATTATTGGATCACAGGCACGTGATTGCAATGATTGAGGGAGGACCTATCCCGGTAGGACAGTCTTACTCAAGATGATAGTATGCTATCTGGTTTGCCTTTATCATCGTGTACTGCTTCAGGTGACCTGACAAGTCGCTATTACATGTTGATAGAGTCCCTAGGATTCTTGCTTGACTACCAGCAGTATGAGGGCGATCATATAAGTGGGAGCTGGGGTCTATAAGCACATCCTTAAATGGTCCCTAGTCGTGAGAGTTTCGAGACAGGGCATCGATACTCCCGAGTAGACTAGTGTATACAGTCGAGACCCCGACGAGGGGCGGTGACCGGTCTCATAAGACATTGGTGTTAGTTGGATCACCTAAGATGTATACAGGTGCTCATTGGGTTATGAGTACACCGGACAGGACTCGCCGGGAACATGCTAGTTGGTCATATACCAGACGTCAGATGGCAGTTCCCTGGTGACATGTGTACAGGTTAGTTCATCGACCTGGGGATCGTCATTTGTCTCGTGTGAGTTCCCACTGTACTTTGATTACTACCCTACCACGGCTCAAAGGAGTCGTGCAAACAGATTTTAGTTGGGTACAGTCCCGAGCCACATGGAGGCAGTGAGCGTATCTTTAGGGGTTCGTCTCTCCCGGTATTGGGGGTGAGGTCGTGCTGTGTCTAGGAGAGCCATTACACGAAGCCCTCGGCCGAGGCAAGGAGATTTACTTGTAGGTATTCCATTAGTATCTCAGGGTGTTCTGGGCTACACTCCGACACGACTTGTACCGCTTTTGGGGGTCTGACTTTTACCAACCCCCTAGGCCCGCCATGCGATACTCATAGACGAACGGACCGGACTGTATGGATATTATCACTGACAGACTCAGTAGGGTGACAGGCTGAGTTCGCTCACAGACATCCCTTTTAGTCAATACCTGGTAGCCCGTTATGTATTGGCTTATACCTCTAACGTGCTGGTGGTTAAATCCACAACTAAGGTGTTGACGAGTCTTTAGAGTCACCCACATTCAGTTACTCAGGCTTTCGGGCAAAAGGCTGTAGAGGCCGTATGGAGATATGGCAGAGTCCGATCAGATACGTGCGGTATTTCACGGATCAGGATCGGACGGTTTTGTACTAGTGGCCGTATAGTTATATGGCAGCGTTCGATCAGATACGTGCGGTATTGCACGGATCAGGATCGGACAGATTTTACTAGCCGGCTTTGGTTTAAGCCGATCCTAGTATAGTACAGTGTAGTTTTGTCTCATTGCATTTGTATCCCGTCGGAATACAGATGCGAGTGTGTATGCACAGTATCGGGGTTTTCCTGTAATTTATTACGGGGCCAGTTTTCTGGAGTTGCCAGTTTGCATTCCGTTCCAGCCGGTTTTCCTTTGTTCTTTCCCGGCCGGACTTTTTGATGGAGGGGGGTTAATTGCAAGTTTGCAATTAATCTTTTTGTTGCTCATCATGAGATTCCTTCTTGGAAAATCAATCACTTTTTTTTCCTTACCCTCAAAAGGAGGGGCCGGCCACTTGTTATGGGTGGAGGGGACATGCTTTAATTTTGTGAGATATGTTGCTTGCATGCTTGATTTCGTGGGCCCCCCTCCCCCTTAGTGTGCAGGTAATGGTGGTTGATGCATTAATTAATTGATGTGAATTTCTTAAGGTGGCAGTGGGTTTAATTGGTGTGAATTAATTCATTCCCTTTTTGCTCCACCCTTTTTCTTGTGGGGCCGGCCAATCTTCTGGATGGGGTGGTATTTCATCTTGGTGCATGAATGATTAATACACACTTCACACATTAGTTTTCCAGTGAGCACAAATGAGGGGCTGGCTTCATTTTCATTTTTCCAGAGAGCCTTTTCTCATGATTGGCCGAGCTCATTTTGCTAGTGATGCTCCATTCTTCATCAAGTTTTCATCCATGATTTTTCTTGCAAAAATTCCTCCATACATGGCAACTCCTTCAACCCCAATAGAGACAATAGCCCACTACACATTCTACAGCAAATCTTGGGCACGTCGACTAGTCAGCTTCGTGCCCGAGTTGCCTCGGTATTGAGGTGGGAGCCCGTAAAAGACGTAGGCGATGTTGTGCCCTTCCGGCAAGGAGACAACGACCGGAGATCCCGCGAGGAGATCGGAGTGGAGATGAAGACCGGAGGACTCGGATCAGTCGGTATATCTCTAACCCGTCTTGTTGATAGCTAGATCTAGTTTAATGGCCCGATCCGGGTTTAGTGCGCGGTGGTGCCAGTTTGCTAAGTTTGCAAAATTAAAGTTTATCACCGTTTCCGCATTTTGGCCGTCGGGTTGACTGCCGAGGCGCCGCCGCGGACTTACACAAGGGGACGGCGAGGGCATGAGCAGTGAGGGCACTGCTTTTGGTAAGTTTGGAGGTGGAGGTGGTTTGTAAATAGTTATCTTTGCATTGCATTTTTTTTTGTACATATTTGTTTTTCTTTTCTTTCTTTGCATATTTAATTCCGCATTGCATCTTTATAAAAAATTAAAAATCAAAAATATAAAAAAAATATAAAAATCAAATCAAATAAAAAATTGAAAAAAACCTTTAAAAAATTATAAAAATTAAAATTGATAAAAAAAGCAAACAAAAATTTGAATTTTTTTTTAAAAATTAGAAAAATTGAAATTCAATTTTGGCCATATTTGATCTAAGTTCAACATGATGGTTGAATAGTAGGAAAAAACTAGATCCTAAACTTGGTAAATTAAAAACCCTAAAAATAACCTTTCTTAGAGTTTAACTATAGAAAATATATATCCTTGCAATTTATTTAGAAATAAGCAAATTTTGAGTTCATTTCTTGGGCTAAGTCAAAATAAGGGAAAAGTATTGAAATTTTTATTTGAAGTGTAAGTTTGAAAAATAATTCTGAACCTTAAGTCTAAATTCTCAAAATATATACCCTACAACTTTCACAAACACGCATCTTGAAACTTGGAATAGTAGAGAATACCTTGAAGTGCTCTTGTCTAAAATCCATAGTATGAAAGAAAATAAAATAAAAATACAAGTGTGAATAAATAGATATAAAAAATGAACACTGATTTTATAAGTACTTGATGCTGCATAAATAAAAAATTATACATAGCAAGGGTGCTTTATCACCCAGTGCCTTAGACCAACTGGTTTGGGAGTCACTGCTAAAGCCTTAGGTATCACAAGACGAGGAATTACGACTTAATGCGTGAACACATTTTGTAATCGGTCGTTAGTACCTCAAGAAGTATTAACGGTCGCATGAAGGATGTGTGAGAAATTTAATCTAAAAATTCACCAACTAAAAGTATTTTGGACGATGGACAAGAGTATGATAGCTAGAATTGAATTTCCAAGTGTAGGGGTGAAACATACATACACGTAGGGGTATATGATTGGGGTTTGGATAAGAGATAGGAATGAAATATAGGCCTTATATCTTCAATAAAAGTGATAAAAATTCCTAAGTTGAGATGGAACCTTAGAAGGAAAATTCAGAAGATGCTGAAAGCTTAATAAATTTGCAAAACATATACAATCTTAAGTTAAATGATAAGTGAGTGTGAAAAATATGGATTAATGATTTCTAAGTTAAAGACAATAGAATTTCTTGCTAGAATACCTAATTGAAGAATGAAAGTCAACAGGCCAAATTGATCGGATCTTATGGGTAGTATCCTCTGAAAACCCTAAGGAGACAACACTCCTCCTACTAGGGACACCTAGAGGTTTAACGGCTTGTTGCACGAGCTCAGTTCAATCGCGATTCCCTGCGAAAGTGAGGTTAGGATTTTTCGAGAATAAAAATAGTTTTGCTCGGGACGAGCAAAAGATAAGTTTGGGGGTATTTGTTCATATCAGAATTTTGCATTATTATATTCCCCAATCTTAATCATATTACAAATAAATAGGTGCTTTTGATCTATGTCTGCTACATAGTTGCAGGTTCTCAGAACAATACAGTGAAATTCAGAAAAATACGCTAAAAATGTGAGACTACGATCAACAAATAGATGAATCTGTATGATGCCACCTACAGTTTAAGGAACAAACGAAGATCAGCGAACAGTTCAATGCACAAAGTACAAGGGCAGCACAGGATTAAAGACTTCAACGCGAAACTCACGGCGAAAAGTCCACAACATTCTGCACTGTGGAAATCTGGAAGAAAATAGAAGATATTCTGAGGAACCAAGTGAAGAAAACAGAAGTAAACAGCAACATGAAACAACCCTGGAAAGTTGAGACAGAGAACCCCCAAGATAGCCGTAGATCCGCGGCCAAACATGGGGGTTCTCTGTCTCAACTTTCCAGGGTTGCTTCATATTGCTGTTTACTTCTGTTTTCTTCACTTGGTTCCTCAGAATATCTTCTATTTTCTTCCAGATTTCCACAGTGCAAAATGTTGTGGACTTTTCGCCGTAAGCTTCGCGTTGAAGTCTTTAATCCTGTGCTGCCCTTGTACTTTGTGCATTGAACTGTTCGCTGATCTTCATTTGTTCATTAAACTGTAGGAGGCATCATACAGATTCATCTATTTGTTGGTCGTAGTCTCACATTTGTAGCGTATTTTCCTTAATTTCACTGTATTATTCTGAGAACCTGCAACTATGTAGCAGATATGGATCAAAAGCACCTATTTATTTGTAATATGATTAAGATTGGGGAATATAATAATGCAAAATTCTGATTTGAACAAACCCACCCTTGCATGTATAGACATTGGACCACATACATCACTGTGTATGAGTCCCAAGAGCTCTGCTGCTCTTTCTCCGTGTCCGGTGAACGGAGATTTGGTCATCTTTCCTTTGAGACAAGATTGACAAGTTTCATAAGATGAAAATTCGAATGTATCCAAAAGTCTATCTTTAATGTATCCAAAAGTCTATCTTTATGCAACTTACTCAGTCTTTTCTCTCCGATATGACCAAGTCTACAATGCCATAAGTAGGATTCGTTCACATCTGAACTCTTCCTCTTGCGTGTGTTTTGTATACTGAGAACTGTGTTTTGATTAGGAACATAGATATCATTACACAGTGTACTTTCTGCAACCAATACCTGATTAAGGTAAATGTTCATGATATTTCTATCAAGAACAAACTTATATCCATCTTTATCAAGTAAAGAAACTGATATGATGTTGCAAACCATGGAAGGTACATATTAGCAATTGTTCAAAATCATAGTATTGTTACTTGGCAATGCTAGGTGATATTCACCGACGACAGAAGCAATAACTTGTGCTCCGTTCCCTATTCTGAGGGACATATCACCTGGTCTAACTATCCTACTTTTTCTCAGTCCCTATAATAAATAACAGATATGAGATCCTGATCCGGTATCTTGTACCCAAGATGTAGGACTGACCGAAAAACAGTTCTCAATAACAAAAGTACCTGAAGAAGATGCAATAGTGTGCTTCTTTCTTCGTTGGGGTCATTATGGAATCCATTCAATCCTCTTTCCTAAGATCATACTCATGACTGTTGTCAGAGTTTAGAGCTGAACTGACGTTTCCTAGCCCCGAATAAGAATTCGGATCGGTCATGCGATACATTTTATTATCTTGATTAGGGCATGAAGTGATTGCTACCTAGGGAGAGAGAAAAGAAACACTTAGCGTGCACTCTTGCAAGATTAGATTAGTTATTAGTTTATCTAACCAGGATGGCTCCCACTGTTCCCTCAAATTCTTCTTCAAACCTTAAAAGAAGAACTAGTCAGGATTAATCACATGTCACAATACTTGCTTAACCTTTCAGCCAGGCTAGTGTTGGTACTTCGAAGGAGGTTTTCCAACGCTTTCGCGAAGTTCCTTAATTACATAACCTCTTTTCCCAGGAGGCGTTGCCCCGCTAACACCTTTCTAGACACCTACTTGGTTTATAGCATTGATTGTTAAGTGTGATAATCTCCCGAGAGTAATCCTACTCATCAGTGAGATCGGGATCCAACCATCATTGTGTGATGCACTAGATGGAATCCAGTCTAGTCACCACACTCCAGAAGGTATGTTAAATCTGCAAGTTTCCTGTATGTTTGAAACTCTCGATGTGGTTTTTTCCCCTAGGACCCAAGTGACATTGACTAAAGATCAAAAGGTCCTAGTAAAGTTATACCCGTCATTATCCTGATTGCATTAGACCCACCCGCATGAGCCTTGACTAAAGATCAAAATGATCGCACGACTGTCCTAACCAATCGCATTAACATGCAACGGAAAAGTATTACACAATTAACGAACACTACGCCTCGACTAAAGATCGAAATACGCAGCACGAATACTAAGCACTACCAATTCGAAATGACTGAAGGCTACGGCTGGGTTTTTGGCGAAAAACCTGTTAACGTAATGAACTTGATATCGTTGAAGGAACCTGAGTAGTTTTGAAAAGGAGTGGTTTAGGCTCCGCTTTTGAAAACTTGTGGTTTTGAAAATCTGAGTAATCTATAGTATAGACTTTTGCTCAAGAGGTCACTCCTCGCGAAGGGATCTCGGCTCTTGCCTCCTGGAATGAGGTGTTGGATATTCATGATCGAATACCACTATGCAAAGCGAAAGAATATAGCTATAGTTTTTCGAAATTTGTTCCAACAACATCTTTTAGGTTTATTTTCTTACATTAATAAAAATTAATGCGGTCCCATCAGTTTAATCCTATCACACCAGAAAAGAACGAAAATACGATGTACGTATATGACATCCGCATTCGCCACGGGGGCCCGCCATTACCCGTTAGGTTACTTAACTAACGGCAGAGCAGGGATGGACTAGCGCGGGTGCAAAACATATACAACATCTACTAGTATATATATAAGTATATATAACATTCGTCCCAGGCATGATAATAAGCAACATCACAGAATCTCAGCAAACAATACAGAATGGTGGATAATCTTGGAGCCCCGGGTTTTATTAGAGCCCCAAATAAAACCCGATGTTCCCGGTCGTGTGGATAGCCTGTGCAATGAAAACCTGGACCCCTACGAGCGTGGAAAGTTACCCGCCAATCCCAGAAGTGAGGCAATCCTCTTCAACAAAGTGAATGGGACACCCAGCACTTCACGGAATCCGGTAACTTGGGCGCCCCTCCGTGGGTCATCTTATACCCCCTACGAGTGCGGCGAATGGACCGCCAATTCTAGAATGAAGCCCCCTCCTTCTCAACGCCATGAGATGCGGGCTTGTTGCCTTCTAGAACCTGGCTATTCGTGCACTCCACCGTGGGGTAATCCTAGTACAGAAAATGAAAATAATATGTACAAATGGTGACATCGACCTCAACCCGGTCGTGCCCTAAAATAATATACAACCCAGCAAAGACGGTAGTCCACATGTCGGACGCTCGCCCCGCAATAACAAATGTATAAATGAATACAAACTATACCACTAACATTGCACCATGAGCTATCTACCACGACTATCCAACCACAATCACAGCACAAACACAGAACATCAACGTGAATGTCATGTTCGCAAACTCGTCTAAAAGAACATATAGCAATTAGACGAGTCATACCGATCGAATGACATTCACGGTCGCAGATGCTAATCTAAGTACTGATAACAATTAAACAGTTGTTAAAAATATAACGACTTCGAAAGACTCCAAATTGCCCAAAACTGAAAAACAACAGAAAATCAAACTTGGGCAAAAACTAACAACACCTGAAACCCAAACTCTACAAGATATGAACACAGACCAAAACACGAGGCAGTCCACCACAATAAAACCGGTGAGGCCGGATTTTTGAAGGGTGTGGCCGGCCAAAACTTGGTCGAATTGATTCGTTTTTGTTCAGGGTTCATCTCACAGTCAAAGGATCACTCTGCACTTGCTTAAAAAAAATTTGAAGCCATTGAAAAATCGACAGAAACTGGAAGTTTGGTTTCAATGTTATGGAGTTGTTTCGGTTTTGTTGTTTTAACATTGTTTAAATTTGCTAGTGTAGGGTTTATGGGCTGGCTCTGATACCATGAAAGGTTACGCTAGTGCCCCGGCCAACTACCGTAGCCAAATGCGGAACAAATTTTTTTCTAACGATTAGAACATGGCACTAGAATAACCTTTAACCCGGATCATTCCATAAACCTATCTAGCAAAAGTAGTAGTGCTATCTACTATGAAAAAGTCTCACAAAATGATCTAAGTCCTTCGGTCTTCTTTCCTCTTCGTTAGCTCCATGTGGCCACCTTGAACATGCTTGATCTTCTTTGTTGGCTTTTTTGGTTCTCCGCGATCGATCTTGCTCTCCGGTCCTCCTTTGTCGTAGATGATCCACCCGACGGATATGATCCATGGCTTTAGCTCTATACAATATGTCAAGTGGAGCAACTAGAGAGCTTGGGTTGCTAAACCAAGTACTCAAGGATGTAGTGTGATGATCTAAGTGTGATGCTATCTCTTTCTTACCTCTTCACTTGTTCTCAGCTCATGAGAAGGGTAGTGAAGAGGAAGGTGATGAAGGTGGAGGAAACTCAAGAGGAGGGAGGAGATGAAGAAAAATGGAAGCTCAAGAAATTATGAAGCATGCATGTGAGAGAAAATCAACACAATGGTTTTGTGTATGAATTTCTTTCAATAAACAAGTGTAGCCATGCTTCAATAATAACAATAAATGAATAAAAAATTCGTTTGTGAACTATTGATGCCATGCCACTCACCATTCCCCCCTCTCCTTAATTTCTACCTCATTTCCATTTATCAATAAATGGAAAATTCCATGATGAGGTGTCCACCTTCTAGAAGGTAATCTGTAATAAAATACGGATTACAGTCTGCTGTATATACATACCTGCATTCAGATAAAAACACGAATGCCCAAAGAGATAGAATAACACGAAGAACGTAATACTAAAATATACATATCGAAATACATATATATAAACTATTAAATCAATACATGATTTAATAATCCGGCTCCAACCCGAGCTGGCAAGTATTACCAACTGTCCGATCGAAAGTCCGAGTACATCAATCGATCGAGACCTTGCACGTATCCAATACGGCTACTACATCATTTTGCCTGAACTAGGGAAACCCTCTGTGTGGGACTCTAAAGACTCGACAGTACACCGGCAGTCACTTACTGGATAAATCCATAACCACAAGCACGTCAGCGGTATTAGCTGTACGTAATGGCTACACAGATACCTGTCGAAAAGGAAGGCCGACGAGCAAACTCATCCGGATCCCTACTGAGCCTACCTGTGATAATCTCCGTACAGTCCGATCTCTTTGTCTAAGAGTATCACATACCGGATTTAGGGAGTGGTAAACGTTAGACCCTAATAACCCGATAAATCGTGCTGATATGGCTCAGGACCAATCCGGGAAACTACTGATCAGTCTATTAGTAAATCCCAACTGCCTTGGCCAAGGCCTTATGGTCCTGACCAATCACACACAGTGCGATATCGACTCCCAATACCGGGAGAGAGGAATCCTCGACAATCGCTCACTGCCTCCATGTGGCTCGGGACTGTACCCAACCAAAACCTGTTTGCACAACTCAGTAGAGCCGTGGTTGGGTAGTAATCAAAGCACAGTAGGAACTCACACGAGACAAATGCCAATCTCAGGTCTAAAGACTAACCTGTACTCATGTCACCTAAGAACTTTTACCTGACGATAGGTATAGTACCATCTGGAAGTTCTCGGCGAGTGCGTCCGGTGTACTCATCCCCAGTGAGCACCTGTATACGATCTTAGGTGCGAAAGACCAATGGTTGCGGGACCATACCATCGCCTCTCATCAGGGTTTAGAACATATACACTAGTCTACTCCGGAATATCGATGCCCAGTCTCGATACTCCCACGACTAGGGACCATTTAAGGATGTGTGTACCGACTACCCTGCTCCCACAAGTATGATCGCCATCACAACGCAGGTAGTCTAGCAATGATCCTACGGGCTTTATCAACATGTATTAAAGATATGTAATAGCAAGTAAAATATGCACATGTTAAGATAAAGACAAACCAGATAGCACACTATCATATCGAGCAAGACTGTCATGTACATATATATGTCCAAGAATCCATATGTATACATATACAATAATGGCCTACATATCAAACACCTATGTCCATTTTATCTTGAATTTTAATATTCAAGAGAAGGAAGTTACACTTCTAGAACTCCTCAACATGTTGAGGAGCGCTGAGGGTATCCTGCAGAAGTTCAGGGAGACACCCGCTCTGCTTGTTGGAGGATCTTCCTCCTTTAGATCCAAAACGAAAGCCAAGAGGAAGAAGAAGAAGGCCTCCACCAAGCCGAAAGGCGGTATTAGTAAGGTAGAGGCAAGGGGCAAGGCAAAAGTTGGGGGCCAACGGTAGGGAAGGAAAAATGTTTCTACTGTCATAAGAAGGGTCATTGGAAGAAAGATTGTAGGTCCTGGAAAGCCCTGAACCAGGGTGCGAAGTAGGTTGTGGTTTCAGCTTCAGGTGTGTTTGTGATTAAAAAATGTCTGTCAATCAACTCTACTTCCTAGGTATTGGATACCGGATCAGGTTCTCATATTTGTAATTCTTTGCAAGCACTGAGAGGCCGTAAAGTTTTGAAGGCGGGTGATATGACCCTCAGGGTTGCTAACGGAGCGAGCGTGGATACTATGTCCGTAAGGGAATATCACTTAGGATTGACAAGTGGACATATTTTGGTTTTGCGCAACTGTTTTTATGTACCTAGTTTGACTTGTAATATCATTTCTGTATCTTTGTTATCTAAAGAAGGTTATGATTTTACATTTGTAAGCGATGTCGTAAATATCCACCTTAATCATGGTTTGATTTGGTCGGGTATACTAAACAACGGTATACAACAACAACAACAACAACAACTGAGCCTTTTATCCCAAGCATATGGGGTAGGCTACATGAACCAACATAAGAATCACGCCGGGTCCAGCAACGGTATATATGTATTAAACTAACTGCAAGTTTTCAACGTCTAGAACACACACAAAAGAAAGTCTCCAGAATTAAATCAAGCTTTCTTATAGCATTGTAGACTGGGTCACAACAATGAAACATGGTTGACCAAGTTACATAAAGCGGGATATTTGGATCCGTTCAAATATCTGTCTTATGCAAGTTGTCAATCATGTCTCAAAAGAAAGATGACAAAGACTTCGTTCACTGGACGCAGAGTAAGAGCGAGCGAGCTCTTGAGACTCATACACAGCAACGTGTGTGGTCTAATGTCTACACATGCAAGAAGTGGTAATTCCTATTTCATTACTCTTACGGATGATTTCTCTAGGTATGGACATTTCTTCTTGATGAAACATAAATCTGAGGCCTTTGAGAAATTCCGAGAATATAAGAATGAAGTGGAAAACCAAACCGGCAAAAGTATCAAGGCACTGAGATCTGATCGAGTTAGTGAATACTTAAGTGCCGAGTTCATGGATTACTTAAAAGAGAATGGAATTCTCTCTCAACTTACTCCTCCATACACATAAAAACACAACGATGTATTGGAAAGGGGAAATCGAACCTTATTAGATATGGTACGTTCCATGATGAGTAATGCTGAGTTACCGCGATCCTTCTGGGGTTATGCACTAGAATCAGCTGCATATCTTTTGAACAAAGTTCCTACCAAGACTATACCTACCACACCATATCAGATGTGGAGTGGGAAGAAACCATATCTTCAGTATCTGAAGATATGAGGATATCCAACTTTTGTTAAAAAGCAGCATACGGACAAGCTCGAGGTACGCTCAGTACTGTGTAAGTTTGTGGGATACCCAAAGAACTCCAGGTGGTATCTTTTCTATTACGAAGATGAACAAAAGGTTTTTGTTTCTCGTCATGCACACTTCTTAGAAACTCAATTTTTAGAAAAAGAGATAAGTGGGAGCGCAATAGAACTTGAAGAAATTCTAGAACCACAAGCTATTACTGAAAGCATGGTGGAACCAGAAGTTTCAAAAGAACAGGACATCCTCGCGCCACTCCGCAGGAGTAGTAGGTTGTCTCATCCACCCGAGAGATACTATGGTTTTCTCGTAGACGGAGATAAAGAGGATTGCATCATTAACAATGATGAGCCAACTAGGTTTCAGCAAGCCATTCAGAGAAGAGACTCGGTGAAATGGCTGGATGCAATGCTGACAGAGATAGAGTCCATGTACACCAACAAAGTATGGACTTTAGACATTGCTCCAGAAGGGGTAAAACCCGTAGGCTGCAAATGGATCTTCAAAAAGAAGATTGGTCTAGATGGACAGGTTGAAACCTCTAAGGCTAGAATTGTTGCAAAAGTTTTTCGTCAAAGACCAGGTTTGGACTATGATGAAACTTTTTCTCTAGTGGCTATGCTCAAATTAATTTGGATCCTTCTTACCATTACTGCCTTCCACGATTATAAGATTTGGTAGATGGACGTAAAGACCTCTTTTCTAAATGGAAATTTAGAAGAGTGCGTCTATATGGATCAGCCAGAGGGTTTCTTTCAGAGTGGGAGTAGCGAGAAAGTGTGCAAGTTGCTTCAATCCATTATCGATTAAAGCAGGCATCGCGGAGTTGGAACATCTGTTTTGATGATACGGTCAAAGAATTTGACTTTATCAAAAATCCAGATGAACCATGCATTTATAGTAAGATTGTAGCAAGAACTGTTGTATTCCTCATCTTCTACACGGATGACATTCTCTTGATACGAAATGACATTCCTATGCTACAACCATTCAAAGGATTCTTGTCACAAAGGTTCTCAATGAAAGACCTCGGTGATATCTCTTACATTCTAAGGATCCAGATCTATCGTGATAGATCTAAGAGGATGTTAGGACTTTCACGGTCCAGATACATCGACACCATACTGAAAAGATTTAGTATGGAAGATTCGAAGCGCGATAATCTACCGGCTTGTCACGGAATCACCCTCTCCAAAGAGATGTCTCTCAAGACTAATTTGGAAAGGGATCGCATGTCAACTATACCCTACGCTTCTGCGGTAGGCTCTATAATGTATGCGATGTTGTGTACCAGACCAGATGTCGCTTACGCACAAAGCGTGGTAAGCCGGTATAAGTCAACCCCTAGGGAGAAGCACTGGATAGCAGTAAAGAACATTTTCAAGTACCTGAGAAGGACTAAGGGGATGTTCTTGGTGTACGGCGGAAAGGACCTCCAGATCGAGGCCTTTGCTGAATCCAGCTTCTATAGTGACAAGGATGACTCCAAGTCCATATCGGGTTATGTCTTTACCCTCAATGGAGGGACGGTCTGTTGGAAGAGCTCCAAGCAGGACACCTTTGCTGACTCAACGATGGAAGCGGAGTATATCGCCGCATGTGACGCCGCAAAAGAAGCAATCTAGATGAGGAAGTTCTTAACAGAACTTCAGGTGGTTCCGTCCATTGTTGATCCAATACCTCTGTATTGTGACAACAACGAGGCTATAGCTTTAGCGAAGGAACCCAAGTCCCATCAGAAGTCCAGATATATCTTGAGGCGGTATCACCTGATCAGGGAGATCGTGGATCGCCCGGAAATCGAGGTATGAAGAGTTGATACGGAGAACAACACTGCATATCCTCTCACAAAGGTCATCCATCAGATACAGTTCGAGTGGCTATCCGAAATGATAGGTCTACGATATTGTCATGACCCAAAGGTACGGAACGTGACTAGCACTTAAATTACGAAACGTCTCAAGGCGTAATGTAATCTAAGTAAGCCAAAGCCCAGAAATCTAAACCATTTAAAGGAATAGAGTGAAGGAAAACTTATTTAAAGAAAGCGATTTTAAAAAAATAAGTCACGTTAAACATTTTAAAAACATCAAAATTTCCCGAAAATTTCGGCCGAGTCTCCTTTGTAAAAACTGGCCCCAAAACGGGTACAATACAAAATATGTATAAGTAAAGAATAAAGGCATCCCCAAGTGGGAGCTACCTCTTAGCCAATGACGGAATCACAACCACATGCAATGTATATATATATATATATATATATATATATATATCATCACAATATGAGATAAGTATCGGAAAACAAGAAATAAGAAAGCACCATGTCGGATCAAGGGAGCATCGACACCAGAAATAGAATACATACAAATCTCACAAGCTCACCATCTAAGTCCAATGTATAACTGGTGGAAAATGGTAGATAAGGTAGGTGGAATATACTAGATACAATAATAATACACAAAGTGGTAACCAAATATCCTCGCAACCCACAAACAAGCAAACCGCATGTCGATGCAAATGGAGTAGAGGAAGATAACATACCCGCCGCTACTATGCTAACGGGTCGGACCGGCAAAAATACTGTGTCACAAAGGGGGTGAGTTGCCAACTCGTGAGTAGTAAGAAACATCTAATAAGGCTATCGTAAGCATGCACGCAATTGCGTCACAACCTACATATATCAATATCATATGATGTACTAGCATGAATGCAACATGAATGCATAATAAAACATGAAACCTGAAAATGTCTAGTATGGGAAAATCTTTATTCTTATCTTGGAAAAATCTCTGTGCAATAAACCGAAGTATCATCAATGAAATCAACAGAAAATCCATGTCAAGCATCGACACAATATATGTATATCTCAATATCTCAACGTCTCAATATCTCGATATCTCAATATCTCAATATCTCAATGTTTCGGACTCCGTCAGTCCGGATCGGCCCATCTCATCAAATCTCACGATTACGGTCGATATCCTCTGAATATCCGCCGCGCCAGACATCACTGGTAGGTAGTCTGCCCCTGTTAGGCTCATTGTCTACAACTCGAGCTTCTTGCCCCGGGGTACCATACCGGGCCCACCATGTACCCTAGACGGTTCATCCTACTCCTCCAATCAGGTCTCAAAAACCAACAGAAATTAGGAAAACTCATGGTGGACGACACATATATCATATCACGAGAAAACCGCAACTTGCATTTTTTTAAATGATAATAGGTTTATAAATTCCTGTAGTTTTCCCCAAAATCCAGAAATCTCATAATGTACTGAAATTTTCAAGAAGAACCACAATATGTAAACATGTCGGTGAAGATGAATGTCCATGGTATCAATAATATGCAATGCGATATATGGCTAGAGAACCATGTATGAATGATGCAATGAAGTATATACATATCCATCCTGATGAAATGAATATACAACTACAAGTTACATATCATAATTAATGCAAATGCTCAGTTACTGATTTAAGAAAGTTCTATAGTGTTAGTGACATAGAAAGTACCAATGGCGTGTGTGTTCTCATGAATAGTGCACGTGCGGCATGGACCAATGGTAATGGTGCAAGTGTCCTGTGAGATAATATCATATATATATATAAGATGATGCAATGCAATGAGATGAATGACAAGGAGACTACACATATAAATACAAGAACTACTAGTAATACTAACTATCGGTTGCCTTGCGCCATCCAGAAGATCCCCCCATAGATGTGTACATCTACTCACCGGGACGCCTTGGCCAAACTGATCCAATGACGGCCTTGCCATTCCGCGCCACGTCCGACGTCCGACACCTCTGCACCCGATCCTAAAATCGCACAAAAGTAAATAAGAGGATAAATATATGAATAGTCGCAGACACAAACAATGCAAAACAACCAACGCGCACTAACTGGACGCGCACGCACTTGGTACCCAAAACGCGGTCGCGACAACGCCACAAACCACAACTAAGGGTCGCTATACGTAGCAATCCCCTAACCTAGAACCCAATCGTACCAATCACGCATTCACAACACACTAAATGTTTTGGGGAATAGGTTATAGATCATTCCAACCTCAAACTTACATAAAATCGATTTATTCCAAAACCTAGTAAGCAACAATTAACCATTTTAATGCAAATCTAGATGTTTTAGCAAATCTAGTGGCCACAATGTTCATTTAATATCTTAATTAGGCCACACAATTGTTAACTAAATTTTTAATCTCACATATTTATATTAATCACGAATTTAGTTTGCAAGATTATTTAATTAAGAAAATTTAAAAGTAACAATCTCCAAATTATCAACTAGTTTAGATTTTTCAAGTCTTAAAATGTCAGACTACACATTGTAACCATAATCAAGTGATAAAACCCTAACTTGAACCCACCCTTCTCTTGAAAATCACAAACTTGGAATTAGAACCAAATTAACACTTAAAGAATTTAGATTAAAGCAATTAACCAACAAATTAACCATTGGGTTAAGATTTATACCTCAAAGATTTATAGATCAAACTTGCAAACTAGCTTCCCAAAATGGTTTCTTGCTTCAAGATCCAAGCTAGATAGGCCAAGGAATATTGGGTGAAGTTTTAACTATGAATTTGTGAGAATTTGTATGGATTTTTGATGGAAAAATGAAGATTTTAAAGATGAAAAGGACGTGGAGAAAATAGGGATGGGGCTGCCTTAGTTTCGGCCAGGAGGTGAGGGAAAGAAAGAGAGAGTGAGGTGTGTGTGTGTGTGTGTAGAAACATCCCCCTCCATCATATCATATATTAACTTATTTCATAACTATTAATTTCCTTTTCTTATTTACTTTATTTTCCATTTAATCCTAGACTTTTCTAGAATCATAGAGACAAAATAGAGAACAAAAAGAATAAGTTACAAACATGCTATTAGTTGTCATGGTGCACTAATGCGCCATTAACCCATTCTAATTTGTAATAATCACCAATTAAATGTATAAGTGAAAGCTGAAAATAATATTTAAAATAATTAATTAAGGAAAATATTTAAGTAAACTAGCAATTTATAAATGACTAATTAAATATCAAATACTAGCAATTACATAGCTAAAATAGGTATAATTAAGTCTATGTTGAAAAATAATTATAATTAAGTTGTACGGAAAACACGAGTTATATTACCGATTATCGGACAATTAACCTAAACGAGTTTTAGAACGTTACAATCTTCCCCTCTTAAAAAAATTCGGTCCCCGAATTTAAAATCTAACTACGCGTACCCTCAAAGAGATGGGGAAATTTCTTCCGCATCTCATCCTCGGCTTCCTACGTGACCTCTTCGCTGTTCGGGCCACGCCAAAGAACCTTTACGGACGGTATGATCTCCGATCTCGATTTCTTCACTTTCCGATCCAGAATGACTATCGGTTGCTCGGTGAATGAAAGGTCGTGCTCCAGCTGAATTTTCTGGTACTGAATCGCATGAAAGGGGTCATGAAGGTACTTGTGGAGCATCGATATATGGAACACGGGGTGAACATCTGAGAAGCCGGGCGGAAGGGCCAAATTATAAACAACTGCGCCGACACACTCGAGAATCTCTAAAGGACCTACAAATCTGGGTCTAAGCTTCTCTTTCTTTCCGAATCTCAACACGCCCTTCATCGGAGAAACCCTCAAGAAAACATGATCGGCAACGGCGAACTCAAGTCTGCAACGGTGTCTAACAGCATTAAACTTCTGCCTGCTCTAGGCTGCTCTCATCCTATCCCGAATCAACTGGATCTTTTCGGTCGTCTCCTACACAATCTGCGACCCTAAAGTACTGCTCTCACCGAGCTCTGTCCTACATACGGGCGATCGATATCTTTTACCATATAACGCCTCGAAGGGTGCCATCTGAATCTTCTCCTGAAAGTTGTTATTGTAGGAGAACTCTATCAAGGGTAAGTAACAATCCCAACTACCACCAAAATCTAGAACGCAAGCTCGGAGCATATCCTCAAGAGTCTGAATAGTCCGCTCTGACTGACCGTCGGTCTATATAAAATTTCTGCCATAGTTGGCTGGTGAACTGGGTGCTTCTGTCGGACACAAAACAAGTCGGAACGCCGTGTAGTCGCACCATCTCATTAACATATATATGAGAATACTGAACGAATCCGAAAATGGTCTTTACTGGCAGAACGTGAGCTGCTTTCGTTAATCGGTCTATGATCACTCAAATAGAGTCATACTCTCGACTGGTCCTAGGTAAAACCACGATAAAATCCATAGAAATCTGCTCCTATTTCCACTCCGGAATAGGAAAAAGTTGTAATTTTCCAGCTGGCCTTTGATGCTCGGCCTTGACTTGCTGACCAGTCAAGCATCCCGAAACAAAATTTGTGACATCTCTCTTCATCCCTTCACACTAGTAGACTTCTCTCAAATCATAATACATCTTGGTGGAACCCGGATGAACACTATATGTCGACTGGTATGCCTCCTCTAAAATCTCGCGCCATAGTCCTTCGGAATCTGGCACACATAGTCAGGTCCTAAATCGTAGTATTCCCTGATCATCAATCACGAACTCTGAATCTCTGCCCTGTCGAGCATGCTCCAAGATCTCTGAAAAACGAACGTCATCGGTGTTGGTTATAGTGCCCTCAAGGCAATTATCGTAGTCACAGGCAGGTGATTATGATGATTGAGAGAGAACCTATACCGATAGAACAGTCTTGCTCGAGATGATAGTATGCTATCTGGTTTGTCTTTATCATCATGTATATGTTGATAAAGCCCATAGGATTCTTGCTTTACTACCAGCATTGTGATGGCGATCACATATGTGGGAGCTGGGGGTCTATAAGCGCATCCTTAAATGTCCCTAGTCGTGGGAGTATCAAGACTGGCCATCGATACTCCAGTGTAGACTGGTGTATACTTATCTAGACCCTGACGAGGGGCGGTGGCCGATCTCACAAGCCATTGGTGTTAGTTGTTCACCTAAGATAGTATACAGGTGCTCATTGGGTTATGAGTACACCGGACGGACTCGCCGGGAACATGCTAGATGGTATTATACCTATTGTCAGATAGCAGTTCCCTGGTGACATGTGTACAGGTTAGTCTGTCGACCTGAGATCGTCATTTATCTCGTGTGAGTTCCCACTGTGCTTTGATTACTACCCTACCACGGCTAAAGGAGTCGTGCAAACAGCTTTTAGTTGGGTACAGTCCCGAGCCACATGGAGGCAGTGAGCGGATCATCGGGGATTCGCCTCTCCCGGTATTGGGGGGTGATGTTGCGCAGTGCACGGGTGGCCATCACTAGAAATCTTCGGCCGGGGTATGTGAGATTTACCGATCCAGGATCGATAGTTTCTCAGGTAGTGATGGGTTATCATACCGACACGAATTATCGCGTTGTTAGGGGTCTGACTTTATCCACCCCCCTAGACTCGATATGCGATACTCATAGATGAACGGACCGGACTGTACGAATATTGTTACTGACAGGCTCAGTAGGGGTTCGGATGAGTTTGCTCGTCGGCCTTCCTTTCGCTCAATACCTGGATGGTCGTTACGTACAGCTAGTGCCGCTGACGTGCATGTGGTTAAACCCGCTGCCAGCGTATTGACGAGTCTTTAGAGTCCTACACAGAGGGTTTTCACGGCTCAGGAGATATAGTGTAGGTGATGTATGTTGATACATACAGGTGTCCGATTAAATGTCTGCCGGACTACACAGACTTTAATCGGACGATTGATAATACTAGCGCCTTAGGATTAAGCCAGATTGTTAAATCAAGTTTTGATTTAATAATTTACATATGTATTTATATATATGTATTCTAGTATTATCGCTCACTATTTATTTTTCCTCTCTTTGGCTATTCGTATTTTCGTACGAATACGCGTATGTTTATTTCGATACATGTACCGGGAAGCATTCCGTATTTATACGGAATGGTTTCTAGAAGATTTGCCACCTCATTATTGATTTTCCTTTTTAGAAAAATCATTTGTTTCATAATGAGGTGGAAAGGTGAAAAGGTGACAAAGCATAGGTCTTGCATATGTAGTAATTGGTATGGGCTTGTTAATTTTTTATTGCAAATTGGAAATGGATTTTTGGTGTGCATTATTCTTTGAGTGAGGAGAGAGGGGCCGGCCACTTCTATGTATGGGTGTTCCTTTGTTCATTTGTTGATTAATTTTGGTCACTCTCTCTAGCTCACTCTCATTGCACTCACACCCAAAAGACTTAACCATATTTAGCTCATGCTTTTGATCATCACCTCTACATCTTCCATGGTTGTTCTATGAGCATAATCTTTGAGAGAAAATTATGGTGAGAGTATTCTACACCCCCTAATCTCTACTACTAGCGATCTTGGAGAGTCGGTTGGTCCGCTTGGCGAACCTAGAGTTTGTGCCGTTTCCCTCGGGTGGATCATCGGAGATGAAGGAAGACCGGCGACCAAAGTCAATCCGCGTCACTAGGAGCTTGGAAACGGTTGAAAACCCGAAGGACTTTGTTCATTAGATATAACCGTTCTAACTCTTTGTGTTTGGTTTGCTAGTTTTAGTGTTTATGGGTTCGATCTTGGGATTGGGTTCCGTCGGCGCCAAAATTTTATTCGTCGTTTTTGTTCCGCACCGGCAACTTTTGATGGCCTGGGCGCCGGCAGAACCCAGCAGTGGTATCAAAGCCACCCATAAACCCTTACTAGCTAGGTTGCACGAAGTTAAAATATCGATCGATCAAAATTTCCAAATCATTTATCCTTTTTGCCAAGTTTCTGTCGATTTTAAAACTTGTTCGAAAAATCTTTCTGTATATCTTAAAAATCCGTGCAGGAAATTGTAGAGCACCAAAAGAAATTTGGAAGCTTGATTCAATTTTTTGGCCGTGGAACCGCCGTAAAACATGCCATTTGGCGGCGGTTCAGCCGCGCTTTTGTGGCCAAATGCCTCCAAATTTTTTCTGGAACTCTCTGACAAGGAAAAATGATTTTTGTGATGTTTAGTTTTATCCCAGATTCTCTTGAGTACTGGTTTGCACTTGGGGCTAGACGGAAATTTTAATCGATCGAAATTTTAACTGTGTAATTATCAGTACTTAGTTTAGCATCTGCGACCGTGAATGTCACTCGATCGGTAAACCCGTTTAATTGCTATATGTTCTTTTAGACGAGTTTGCGAATGTGACATTCACGTTGATGTTCTGTGATTATGCTGATATTGTGTTTGGATTGTCGTGGGGGATAGCCGGTAGTGCAATGTTAGTAGTACAGTTCAGATTTATGTATATTTGTATTGCGGGGCGAGCGTCCGACATGTGGACTGCCGTCACTGCCAGCTTGTATATTTGTATTGCGGGGCGAGCGTCCGACATGTGGACTGCCGTCACTGCCAGCTTGTATATTATTTGTTTGGGGCACGACCGGGTTGAGGTCGATGTCACCCTTGTATATTAGTTTCTTTTCTGTAATAGGATTACCCCATGGTGGAGTGCACGAATAGCCGGGTTCTAGAGGGCAACGGATCCGTATCTCATGGCATTGGGACGGAGGGGACCTAACTCTAGAATTGGTAGGATATTCGCCGCACTCGTAAGGGGTATAGGTATGACCCACAAAGGGGTGCTCAAGTTACCGGATTCCGTGAAGTGCTGGGTGGCCCATTCATGTCGTTGAAGAGGGTTGCCTCACTTATGAGATTGGCGGGTAACTTGCCGCGCTCGTAGGGGTCTAGGACTTTCATTGCACATGCTATCCACACGACCAGGGGAACGTCGGGTTTTCATTTATGGCTCAATGGAAACCCAGGGATCCCAGATTATCTGTATTGTTCTGTGATACTTATTACTTTTCTATGATGTTGCATTTATCATGCCTGGAGCGATTATTATATATTTATATATACTAGTAGATGTTGTATATGTTTTGCACCCGCGCTAGTCTAGTCCCCGCTCTGTCGTTAGTTAAGTAACCTAACGGGTGATGACGGGACCCAGTGGCGAATGCGGATGGCATATATGTACATTATATTTTCGTTCTTTTCTGGTGTGATTAATTGATGGGACTGCATTGATTCTTATCAATGCAAGGATAAAACAAACCTATATTTGATGTTGTTGGAACCATTTTTAAAAACTGACATTACAGACGTACGCTTTTGCTTTGCATAGTGGTATTCGGTTATGAATATCCAGCAACTCATTCGACGAGGCAAGGGCCGAGATCCCTTCATCGGGAGTGACCCCTTGAGTCAAAGTTTGCGTCAACGTAATAACTTTACTATAGTCGATTATTTTTGCTTTGCATCGTGGTATTCAGTTTGGAATATCCTGCACCTCATTCGACGAGGAAAGAGCCGAGATCCCTTCACCGGGAGTGACCTCTTTAGCAAAGGTTTTCGCAGCTATATTTTTATAAAAGATATCAGGTTCCTTCAACGATATCAAGTTCATTACGTTAAAGGTTTTTCGCCAAAAACCATTCGTAGTCCTCCGTCATTTCAGACGGATAGCACTTAGTATTCATGCTATGTTTGTTGGCCTACGTCAAGGCATAGTGTATGGTAGCTATTTGTTACTTTTCTATTACATAGATAGATGCGTTGTTTTGGAACAGTCGTACTACCTTGTTGGCCTAAGTCAAGGGTATGTATGGGTGGATTCAAATTAACCTGGATAATGATGGGTAGAACTTGACATGTGACTTATGATTTGTTGGCCTACGTCAAGGTCATAAGAGCTTGGGATAAAAATCACATCGGGGGTTTCAAACATACAGGAAACTTTCCAGGCATGCGCATACCTTCTGGAGTGTGATAACTTGAGTGGCTTCCATCAAGTTATCATGCGATGATAGTTGGATCCCGATTCCCACTGATGAGTAGGATTACTCCTCGGGTAATTCCGACTAATTCTCATTTTGGGTTTAGAGGAGAATTCGAGAAAATAGTTGGAGCCATTCAGATTAGATAAAGTGATTATCCATTCTGATCTAGGTTAGAGTGCAAGCTGAGTGTTTCTTCTTTCTCTCTCTCTTTGGCAGCGACCATGGCCCGACCCTAGACAATAACTCAATGATCAAGTTAACCGAACTTTCTTAAAAACACTGGCTTTTGGATTGTCTGAGTTGCATACATCATTGCCGCTCCTTCTTCTACCCTTTTTGTTTCTCCAGAACACCCCGTATTATTACGAACATCCACTTCCATTGGATAAAACCATCGTATGGTTATATACGAACTCGATGGAACTTTTTCGAGGATGGTTTCTGGTTCTGGAGAAAATGAATAGGTTTATTCAGTTGTCTTTTCTTTTTACCTTCTCTCAGGTTGTGAGGGTTCTTAGGATTAGGAGACAGTACACCTATTACGCTTATTGGATAGTCTTCTTCCAAACCATAGGCTGGTGCCGAATGGTAGGGAATGAAGAAAACCAATTAGCCTAAGTATAGTGTACAGAAGGTAATGAGTAAAGAAAAATAAAAGGATTAGAAAGAGGGTAAAGTAAATTGCGACTGCTATTCACGACCAAACCAAGTATTTCATTGCCACTCCTACTTCACCTTTGTGTTTCTCCAGAACACCCCGTATCACTACGAACATCCAATCCTATTGGATAAATCCATCGTATAGTTACATACGAACTCGAAAGAAATTTTTCGAGGATGGATTCTGGTTAAGGAGAAATAGGAATAAGATTTATTCGGTTGTCTTTTATCATCACCTTCTCTCCGGTTGTGTGTACTCCCAGGATTGGGAGAGTACACCTATTAGGCTTATTGGATAGTCTTCTTCCAAACCATAGGCTGGTGCCAAACGGTAGGGAAGGAAGAAAACCATTTAAGCCTAACGAAGGTGTACAGAAGGTAACGACTAAAGACAAATAAAGGAATTTGGAGAGATGGCAGAGAAATATACGGTTACAGTCATGAATCTGGATAATGGAAGAGGCATTACTAGGAATACCTGGATACCCCTTCGAAACATTTTCATGTTTCAGTTTCACTGTGCATTGTTAATTGTAAACTGATTTCCCAATTAAACCCTTGCTCCAGGGTATGTATTTACCAGGTATGATTCTCACATCTGTATAGTTTTACAGATGATGAGTGGGAGTAAATTATTGGGAATTAGGTGACCATCCTCATTATATCGGAATTCGTTGTAATTGGTGATATTTGAGGAAATCTCCTGGGTACAGTTTTCAACCTACGACGCACAGGATCTGTGTTATTCAACTCAAGGACTTATACAAAGTATTGTATGTTGTGCAGTGTCCATTAGGACAAACGGGAAGGTCCTCGTACTATATTCTGTTTACTTGTGACTTCTTTAGTTTTAGACAAGTGTTTCGTTGAAATACAAGGTCTAAGTTTTGAGAAGTTATAGGTGTAAGAATAAAGTAGAGAACCACGTGTTGCAAGTATCATGATTCTTCAAGGTGATTGAAGAAGTAGATACTTGTGTTTGGTATTCAGTTGATAGTAATGGTTTTGAGAACTTGATTCTCTTTCAGGTTACTCATATATGGATGCACTCCTAGTTGAGTAATACTGATTAGCCTCATTCTATTTGGCAGATATGCACTAGAGACAGCTGCATGATTTTGAATCTGGTTCCAATAAAATTAGTGCCTTTGTTTCTGTATGGTATATAGAATCAATTTGTATCTTAACGATGTTAAGATATAGGGAGTTGTCCGGCTGATGCTTAAAACCAAAATCTAAACAAACTCAAGGCACATTTCAGTAATGGTCGTTTGTGGGTTATCCCGGGCTTTCACGAGGGTTAACTTTCTACCATCAGGAAGATCAATAGTGATATTGTTCTTGACTCGCCACTAGTTTTAATAAAATGGATTTTTTTTTAGAAAACTGTAGTGAGTGTATGGTAGAACTGGAAGTGATTCCAGAACCGCAAACGATTACTGATAATTTAATAGAACCTAAGGATTCAATTGAATTTGACATTCCATTAGCCACTCCGCAGATATGGTGGGTAACCTCAGGCACCCGAGAGGTACTTCGGTCCTCTCAGAGACGGTGACAGGGAGGTTCTTGTTTACCCAGACTTGCCATTGCTGCTGTTCCAGATTATGAGATCCGGCAGGAGGATGAATATAGCGTCGTTCTAAACTAGCTTTAGAAGTGTACGAATATTTGACTCTGCCAGAAGGTTGTTGTGGTCAGTGGGAGCAGCGGAAGCATAGTAGACTAAAGCAGATATAGCGGAAATAGATCATCTATCTTTGATGTGACAGTCATGGGTTTGACTTCATCAGAATAGGGGATGAATCTGTTAAGAAGATAGTAGGGTGTGATGTCCTGGTATTTGGATGACATACACAGAGTAGGAAGTAAAAATTCATATACTACGATCGGTTATACTGTGGTTGTCATACAGTGATTTCTCCACAAAGGATTTGGATATTATATTTGGCATTCTGGTTACTAGATCTATGGTTTTATATCTAGATTTGGGTAGTTTCCCAATCTGGGTACTTAGACAGTATTCTAAAGGTATTTTAGAATGGACGACTCCTGGCATGGTGGTAAACCTGCAAGTGATGGAGTCACCCTCTCTAAAGGTGTCTTACAGACTAAAGGGGAGAGGGATGTGCATGATTGGCATATCAATTGCTTAGGCAATTGTGTCAATCATGAGATGTCAAGTACCACACCAGATGTTGTTTTTGCACTAGATGCAATAAATTGAGATATTAATCCAATCTTGGAGAAACGTTAGGAAGCAGTTTATGAGCATAAAGTGAATGTTCTAAGGATTTGATAACGACAGCCTCCTTTGGGAGATAGTTACCATTCCAGGCTTCCAATGTGACATGGATGACAGAGTGACTGTCAGAGTTATAGTCTTTCCCTCTTACGAGGGGCAATAGTTTGGACAGGTGGTCCAAGCGGATACTGAGGGAGGCATGGCATATGATACTGATTAAATTCAGTTGACGATACAGTCTGAGAAGTTTGGATTTAGAGTTCATTTATGAACTAGGTCCCATCAGATATCCAGACATATTCTAAGACAGGTATTGCACATTTCGGGAGATATTTTTCTCCACGAAGTTGAGATATAGAGAGATACAGAAAGAAACACTGGAGCGGATCCACTTACTGAGGCTATTTCTCGAACGCATTAGTTTCACAAACAGGCTTTGTGAGACTGATTAGTAGAGAAGTTGGGTGTTCAGTATCACACGGGCTGTGAGTATGTGACATCATAATAATTGGCCTTAAGTGCAAGTGGGAGATTATTGGTTATAGTGCGCTCAAGGCAATTATCGTAGTCACTGGCAGGTGATTATGATGATTGAGAGAGGACCTATATGTTAGTGTATATGCCCTAGAGGCCATTACTGTATCATACTAGTTTGTATATTACTTAATGGAAGCTTGGGATATTCACCTTGTATAAACAATCTTGCTCAATATAGTAGTATGCTGCTTGGTTTGTTTCTACTTCAATGTGTACTTGTGTTTATTTCAGTATATCACTTATACGCATTAATGGAGCCCTTAGGATCTTTGCTTGATTACCAGCGTTGTGATGGCAGTCACACTAGTGGGGGCTGGGTAATCTATAAGCACATCCTTATACAGGTCCCTAGTCGCAGGACTATCGAGACAGGGCATCGATACTCCGGAGTAGACTAGCGTATGCGCTTCTCATCCCAGTGTGGGAGATGGTCTGTCCCACAGCCATCAGTACGTCGTGCTGGAGATAGTATACGGGTGCTCGTTGGGTTACGAGTACACTGGACAGGACTCGTCGGGAACTGACAGGTTGGTATATACCTATCGTCAGTCATCAGTTCCCAGGTGACATGAGTACAGCTTAGTCCGCTGACTTGACACTGACACTTCGCCTCGAGTGTGTTCCCACTGCACTTTGATCACTACCCTACCATGGCTCAAAGGAGTCGTGCAAACAGGTGGTGGTTGGGTGCAGTCCCGAAGCACTTGGAGGCAGTGACGGTTAGACAGGATTCGTCTCTCCCGGTATTAGGGGTTGACATCGCGCTGTGTCTAGGAGAGCCATTACACGAGTAGTCCCTGGCCAGGGCAAGCGAGATATACTGGTAGGTTCCAGTGTTATCTCAGGGTGTTTTGGGCTTCACTCCGACACGACTTGTACCGCTATTGGGGGACTGACGTTTTACCGCCCCCTAGGCCCGACATGCGATGTATCAGACGAACAGACCGGACTGTATGGAGACTGTCACATTCAGACTCAGTAGGAGTTTAGATGGGGTTTCACCTCGTCAGCCTTCTTGTCGGCATCTACCTGGGGACCGTTACGCACAGCTAGTGCCGCTTGCGGTCTGTGGTTAAACCCACTGCCAGCGTAGTGTCGAGTCTTTAGAGTCCCACACAGAGGGTATTCGCCTCTGGGCAAAACAGAGTAGAGGTCCTCATCCGCGCACTTGTGCACGTTTGGAGTCCGGACGGATATTGCCAGCGGGCTCTGGTTTGAGCCGGATACTGGTATATATTTCGGGGTTGCTTTTATCTCTCAGTATTCATGTTCCTCGGAACAAGAATGTAGGTGTGTATGCACAGTTATTTGAGGAGGAGAAAGATGACTTTCATTAGGGTTTCGGAACGGGTGCGTATGCACAATTGACAGTCATCATTTTCCAAACCCTAATGGATTTATGGATTATCTATTAATAATAGTAATTAAATGAGAATTATGTTATGGTTGATTTTGTTGACTTGTTGACCATGGTTGACTTGTTGACCATGGTTGAATGTTGACCACCATCATGCTTTGTAAAGATCCTCCTTGATTCATGCTTACATTTCATTTAATGAAGCATGATAGTGGTCATTCCAAATTACCATCAACTATTCTTATTTTGAATTATTATTATTTAGATAATTCTTTTTCTTTTGGCATTATGGTTGCAAGAAAGAAAAAGATAGCTCATTATCTCATTTAGCTTCTCTCTCCTCTCTTCATCTTCTTCTTCCTCTAGCAAAAGAGAACCCTTCTCATGTGTTGAGAATCCTTCTCTTTTAAAAGAAAAGCACCTCTTAAACACTCTCTACTCATTCTAGGTTCAAGGTTTAGCAAGCCGGAAACCCTAGTTCACTCAAAGCACGAGGAAGAGCCCGAAGGTTGAACTCTCGAGGTGGATCCATCTTCGACGGAAGAAGGCTACAAGGCAAGAACCATCAACCTCTACAAGGTTTGAAGAAGAAGGAGTTCAAGTTTAGGTATAACCTTCATCCGAGTAGCTAAGACTCTTTAGCATGTATGCTAGTTTAGTTTAGACACGATCCCGACCTTGTTTAGTCCATGTTGCCTCTTGCGATAAAAATTTGTTTTTATACCGTTTCCGCCTCCCCGTAAGAACCGGGGGTCGCAATATGGACTTACAGTGGTATCAGAGCCTAACTAAACTTAAACTAGCTTGGTAGTGAAGTGTAACGAAGTTCGGAACCGAAAAAATCACAAAACCGGAAAAACAAAACCCTAAGTTTCTGTTGAAATTTTTTCTGCTCTAAATGAAAAACTTTATACTTGTAAATTCGGCTCAGGGTTTTGTGTGAACACCCAAGAAAAACGATACCCTAATTCATCCAAACCTCCGCCCTTCCGCCGCACGAGGTAGGTATGTGCCGCGGAAGCGCCGCGGTTTGTCGTCTTCTGTGCATCGTTTTTCGTGCAGTGTGTGTCTGTGTTGGTTTTGGGATTTTTAAAATATATTATATGTGCCCAGATTTTCCAGAACAGAAATTTGCTTTTGGGGTCCTATAATTCCGTATTTTTTCCGAACTTCACTGCACTTTGACTATGATGGTTATATCTGTGATGCTTGCATGTATTGAACGTCGGCTAATCGCTATAAGACGATTAGTCGGGGTTATACATGATCTGTGTTTGATATTGGAATGTGTATATGAATGTGTTGGACTGTCGCGGGTGAATAGCCGGGGTAGATGTGAGATGAGCTCTTGTTTTTCTTTCATTCATTGTAAATGTAAATTGATGTAATAATTATTATTTGTTTGGCCGCACAACCGGGTCGGGGTTGTAGCCGTCATTGTATAATTCTTTTTACTGTTTTTGCTCCTAGGATAGACCCATGGAGGGGTGCACAAACTACCGAGGACTTGGCGGGTATTTTGCCGCACACGTAGGGGTCTTGGGTGGGGTATTTGGCTATTCACCGCGACCGTGTTATCCGCTTTTCGTTCCAGGCTCGAAAGGATTGCGGATTGCTAGTATATCCAATGTATTCATCTGTGATCTGTAATGTCTATCATTGCTTTCTGTTTAGGCGTTGCTTATGTTTTACAGCCGCGCTAGCCCAGCCCCCGCTCTGTCGTTAGTTAAGTAACCTAACGGGTGATGACGGGGCCCCGTGGCGAATGCATATGGCATAAGCGTACGTCATATTTTGGTTGTTTTCTGCAATGGTAGGATTAAATGATGGGACGCATTAAAAGAACTAATGCAAGAATATCACGCATTAAAAGAACTAATGCAAGATAATAAACCAAGCTAAAGTCGTTGGAACCCTTTCGAAAAACCACTCGGTTCTTTTCAAAACTAACTTTTAAATGCGGAGCTCGAACCACTCCTACTAAAAGCTATCTCGTTCCATCGATTATATCAAGTTCACTACGTTCACGGTTTCGCCAAAACCATTCGTAGCCCTCCATCATTTCAGTTAAATATACGGTAGTATTCAAGCTATGTATTTTGACCTCACGCCAAGGCATAGTGATTGGTAGCTGCCGGATATTTATCTGTTGCATAGATAGAATGCGTTGGTTTGAGACAGTCGTACTGCCATTTTGGCCTACGTCAAGGGTAGGTACGGGTGGGTTCAAATTAACCAGGATAATGATGGGAAGAACTTGACATGTGACTTATGACATTTTGACCTCACGCCAAGGTCATAAGAGCATGGGGCAAAAATCCACATCGGGAGTTTCATAAGTACTGAAACTTGCTAGATTTGCATACCATTTGGAGTGTGGTGATTCTGGTAGGATTCCTTCAGTTTCATCACGCGATGATATTTGGATCCCGATCCTACTGTGAGTATATGCTACTCCTCGGGAAATTTTTCACTAAACGATCAATGCTATAAACCTAGTAGGTGCCTAGAAAGGTGTTAGCGGGGCTACGCCCCCAGGGAAAAGAGGTTATTTAATTAAGGAACTTCGCGAAAGCGTTGGAAAACCTCCCTCGAAGTACCGACACTGGCCTGGCTGAACGGTTAAGCAAGTATTGTGCGGTGGGATTGATCCTGACTAATTCTTCCTTTATGGTTTGAGGAGGGATTCGAGAGACAGTGGGAGCCATCCTGTTAGAAAAATTAAAAACCATTCTAAACTTGCAAGAGCATCGTGCTAAAGTGTTTCTTCTCTCCCCCCTGCAGCGACCAAATCGAAATGACTGGACTTAAGTTACTTCTAGATAAAAACATATTGACAGGGCCAAACTACAAAGATTGGCTCAGGAATATCAAGTTGGCAATCACTTACGACAAGCTGGGGTATCTTCTTACCACCAAAGCTCCCCCCGTCCCAGGTCCCACCTCCAGCGTCGCAGATAAGGAAATCCGTAAGACTTGGGAGATTGACAGCACGAAGGCCAGGTGCCTCGTACTTGCCTCGATGGACAACGATCATCAGAGGAGGCACGAGAATATGGATTTGGAATCCATATTTCTCCATACAAAAGAACTGTATGGAGAGCAGTCTCGTATCGCAAGATACGAAGTGTCGAAGAAGTTGTTTTCGACAAAGTTGGCCGTCGGATCATCGGTAGCGGACCACGTGCTTAAGATGATTGGCTACGCTAAGGAGCTCGCGGAACTTAGGACCACGTTGGACAGTGAACTCTATACGGATATAATTCTCCAGTCCCTTCCATCCACTTACGCCCAGTTCATACTGAATTTCAACTTGCAACAAAAGGAAGTTGAACTTTCAGAACTCCTCAACATGCTGAGGAGCGCAGAGGGCACCCTACAGAAGGGTAGGGATACACCCGCTTTGTTTGTAGGAGGATCTTCTTCCTCCAGGTCCAAGGCGAAAGCCAAGGGAAAGAGGAAGAAAGCCCCCGCCAAACCAAGAGGCGGTGTTAGTAAAGTGGGTACGAAGGGAAAGGAAAAGGCAACAAAGATTGCGAGGAAGCTTGTGGGTAAAGAGGAATGCTTCTATTGTCATAAGAGTGGACACTGGAAGAAAGATTGCAAGGCCTGGATGGCCAGGACATAGGAACTGAAGAAGGTTGCGGCTTCAGCTTCAGGTGTGTATGTTATTGAAAACTGTCTTTCTATAAATTCTACTTCCTGGGTATTGGATACCGGATCAGGATCTCATATCTGTAATTCTTTGCAGGCGTTGAGAAACCGTAGGGTTTTGAAGGCAGGTGACATGACCCTCAGAGTTGCGAACGGAGCTAGCATGGATGCTAAAGCCGTGGGGGACTATCACCTGGGAATGTTAGATGGGCATGTTTTGGTTTTGCGTAATTGCTTTTTTGTACCCAACGCAACTTGTAATATCATTTCTGTATCTTTAGTTTCTAAAGAAGGTTATGAATTTGCGTTTGTAAGTAATGTTGTAAACATTCACCTTAATCAAGTTCTGATTGGGTCAGGTACACTGAGCAATGGTATATACGTGTTAAACCAACCACAGATTTTTAATGTCCAGAATACACACAAAAGAAAGTCTCCAGATATCAATCTGGCTTTCTTATGGCATTGTAGACTGGGTCACATCAATGAGAGAAGGTTGACTAAGTTACATACAGAAGGGTATTTGAATCCGTTTGAATATCAATCATATGCCACTTGTCAATCCTGTCTCAAAGGAAAGATGACAAAGACTCCGTTCACTGGACACGGAGCAAGAGCGAGCGAGGTCTTGGGACTCGTACACAGCGACGTGTGCGGTCCAATGTCTACACTTGCGCAAAGCGGTTTTTCTTACTTTATTACTTTTACGGATGATTTTTCAAGGTTCGGACATGTCTTCTTGATGAAACATAAATCTGAAGCCTTTGGAAAATTCCAGGAATATAAGAATGAGGTAGAAAAACAAACCGGCAAAAGTATCAAGATTCTAAGATCGGATCGAGGTGGAGAATACTTGAGTGCCGAGTTCCTGAACTACTTAAAAGAGAATGGAATTCTCTCTCAGCTTACTCCTCCATACACTCCGCAACATAACGGTGTATCGGAGAGACGGAACCGCACCCTATTGGATATGGTACGGTCCATGATGAGTAACGCTGAGTTACCGCGATCATTCTGGGGGTATGCACTAGAATCAGCTGCGTACCTTTTGAACCGAGTTCCCACTAAGACTGTGCCTACCACACCATATGAGTTATGGAGTGGGAAGAAACCCTATCTTCAATATCTGAAGATCTGGGGATGTCCGGCTTTTGTCAAAAAGCAGCATGCGGACAAACTCGAGGCACGCTCGGTACTATGCAAGTTTGTGGGATACCCAAAGAGCACCAGGGGGTATCTTTTCTACTACGCAGAGGAACAAAAAGTCCTTGTTTCTCGTAATGCCCACTTTCTAGAACACCAGTTCTTAGAAAAGGAGATAAATGGGAGCGCAGTAGAACTGGAAGAAATTCCAGAACCACAAACTATTACTGAAAGCTTAGTAGAACCAGAGGGTTCAAATGAACAGGACATTCCTACGCCGCTCCGCAGGAGTAGTAGGCAGTCTCATCCGCCCGAGAGATACTACGGTTTTCTTATAGACGGGGATCGAGAGGATTACATCATAGATTATGATGAGCCTACTAGCTTCCAGCAGGCCGTTCAGAGCGTTGACTCGGTAAAATGGCTGGATGCAATGCGGACCGAAATGGAGTCCATGTACACCAACAAAGTATGGACGTTGGACATTGCTCCAGACGGGGTAAAACCCGTAGGATGCAAGTGGATCTTCAAAAGGAAGATTGGTGTAGATGGACAGGTTGAGACCTATAAAGCTAGACTTGTAGCAAAGGGTTTCCGTCAAAGACCTGGCTTGGACTATGACGAAACCTTTTCTCCAGTGGCTATGCTGAAATCCATTGGGATCCTTCTTGCCATTGCTGCCTTCCACGATTATGAGATTTGGCAGATGGACATAAAGACCGCTTTTCTGAATGGAAATTTAGAGGAGTGTGTCTATATGGATCAGCCAGAGGGTTTCATTCAGAGTGGGAGCAGCGGAAAGGTGTGCAAGTTGCTTAAGTCCATCTATGGACTAAAGCAGGCATCGCGGAGTTGGAACATCTGTTTTGATGAGACGGTCAAGGAATTTGGCTTTATCAAAAATCCAGATGAACCATGCATCTATAGTAGATTTGTAGCGAGAACTGTAGTATTCCTCGTTTTATACGTGGATGACATTCTCTTAATAGGAAATGACATTCCTATGCTACAATCTGTCAAGGGGTTCTTGTCACACAGGTTCTCCATGAAAGACCTGGGTGATGCCTCATACATCCTGGGGATCCGGATCCATCGTGATAGATCCAAGAGGATATTAGGACTTTCTCAGTCCAGGTACATCGACACCATAGTGAAGAGATTCAGTATAGAAGATTCCAAGCGTGGTAACCTACCGGCTTGTCACGGGATCACCCTCTCTAAAGAGATGTCTCCCAAGACTGATTTGGAGAGGGATCGCATGTCTATTATACCCTACGCTTCTGCGGTAGGCTCTATAATGTATGCGATGTTGTGTACCAGACCGGATGTAGCTTATGCACTGAGTGTGGTAAGCCGGTATCAGTCAAACCCTGGGTAGAAACACTGGATAGCGGTAAAGAACATTCTCAAGTACCTAAGAAGGACTAAGGAGATGTTCTTGGTGTATGGCGGAAAAGACCTCTAGATCGAGGCCTTTGCTGACTCCAGCTTCCAAAGTGACAAGGATGATTCCAAGTCCATGTCGGGTTTTGTCTTTACCCTCAAAGGAGGGGCGGTGTGTTGGAAGAGCTCCAAACAGGAAACCGTTGCAGACTCGACTATGGAAGCGGAATACATTGCTGCATCTGATGCCGCAAAAGAAGCTGTTTGGATGAGGAAGTTCTTGAAAGAACTTCAGGTGGTTCCGTCCATTGTTGACCCAATACCTCTGTATTGCGACAACAACGGGGCTATAGCTTTAGCGAAGGAACCCAGGTCCCATCAGAGATCCAGGCACATCTTGAGGCGGTATCACCTGATCAGGGAGATCGTGGATCGCAAGGAGATCGAGGTTCGGAGGGTTGCTTCAGAAGAGAACACTGCAGATCCATTCACAAAGGCCCTACCCCAGACTCAGTTCGAGCGGCTGATCGAGATGATAGGTCTTCGATACGCCAGTACATAGCCTTAGTGCAAATGGGAGATTGTTAGTGTATATGCCCTAGAGGCCATTACTGTATCATACTAGTTTGTATATTACTTAAAGGAAGCTTAGGATATTCACCTTGTATAAACAATCTTGCTCAATATAGTAGTATGCTACTTGGTTTGTTTCTACTTCAATGTGTACTTGTGTTTATTTCAGTATATCACTTATACGCATTAGTGGAGCCCTTAGGATCTTTGCTTGATTACCAGCGTTGTGATGGCAGTCACACTAGTGGGGGCTGGGTAATCTATAAGCACATCCTTATACAGGTCCCTAGTCGCAGGACTATCGAGACAGGGAATCGATACTCCGGAGTAGACTAGCGTATGCGCTTCTCATCCCAGTGTGGGAGATGGTCTGTCCCACAGCCATCAGTACGTCGTGCTGGAGATAGTATACGGGTGCTCGTTGGGTTACGAGTACACTGGACAGGACTCGTCGGGAACTGACAGGTTGGTATTATACCTATCGTCAGTCATCAGTTCCCAGGTGACATGAGTACAGCTTAGTCCGCTGACTTGACACTGACACTTCGCCTCGAGTGTGTTCCCACTGCACTTTGATCACGACCCTACCATGGCTCAAAGGAGTCGTGCAAACAGGTGGTGGTTGGGTGCAGTCCCGAAGCACTTGGAGGCAGTGACGGTTAGACAGGATTCGTCTCTCCCGGTATTGGGGGTTGACATCGCGCTGTGTCTAGGAGAGCCATTACACGAGTAGTCCCTGGCCAGGGCAAGCGAGATATACTGGTAGGTTCCAGTGTTATCTCAGGGTGTTTTGGGCTTCACTCCGACACGACTTGTACCGCTATTGGGGGACTGACGTTTTACCGCCCCCTAGGCCCGACATGCGATGTATCAGACGAACAGACCGGACTGTACGGAGACTGTCACATTCAGACTCAGTAGGAGTTCAGATGGGGTTTCACCTCGTCAGCCTTCTTGTCGGCATCTACCTGGGGACCGTTACGCACAGCTAGTGCCGCTTGCGGTCTGTGGTTAAACCCACTGCCAGCGTAGTGTCGAGTCTTTAGAGTCCCACACAGAGGGTATTCGCCTCTGGGCAAAACAGAGTAGAGGTCGCATGGTTTTGCGACAGGGTTCGTTCTCATACCGCGCACTTGTGCACGTTTGGAGTCCGGACGGATATTGCCAGCGGGCTCTGGTTTGAGCCGGATACTGGTATATGTTTTGGGGTTGCTTTTATCTCTCAGTATTCATGTTCCTCGGAACAAGAATGCAGGTGTGTATGCACAGTTATTTGAGGAGGAGGAAGATGACTTTCATTAGGGTTTCGGAACGGGTGCGTATGCACAATTGACAGTCATCATTTTCCAAACCCTAATGGATTTATGGATTATCTATTAATAATAGTAATTAAATGAGAATTATGTTATGGTTGATTTTGTTGACTTGTTGACCATGGTTGACTTGTTGACCATGGTTGACTTGTTGACCATGGTTGAATGTTGACCACCATCATGCTTTGTAAAGATCCTCCTTGATTCATGCTTACATTTCATTTAATGAAGCATGATAGTGGTCATTCCAAATTACCATCAACTATTCTTATTTTGAATTATTATTATTTAGATAATTCTTTTTCTTTTGGCATTATGGTTGCAAGAAAGAAAAAGATATCTCATTATCTCATTTAGCTTCTCTCTCCTCTCTTCATCTTCTTCTTCCTCTAGCAAAAGAGAACCCTTCTCATGTGTTGAGAATCCTTCTCTTTTAAAAGAAAAGCACCTCTTAAACACTCTCTACTCATTCTAGGTTCAAGGTTTAGCAAGCCGGAAACCCTAGTTCACTCAAAGCACGAGGAAGAGCCCGAAGGTTGAACTCTCGAGGTGGATCCATCTTCGACGGAAGAAGGCTAAAAGGCAAGAACCATCAACCTCTACAAGGTTTGAAGAAGAAGGAGTTCAAGTTTAGGTATAACCTTCATCCGAGTAACTAAGACTATTTAGCATGTATGCTAGTTTAGTTTAGACACGATCCCGACCTTGTTTAGTCCATGTTGCCTCTTGCGATAAAAATTTGTTTTTATACCGTTTCCGCCTCCCCGTAAGAACCGGGGGTCGCAATATGTACTTACACTATATCGATAGAACAGTCTTACTCGAGATGATACTATGCTATCTGGTTTGTCTTTATCATCATGTATATGTTGATAAAGCCCATAGGATTCTTGCTTGACTACCAGCATTGTTATGGCGATCACATACGTGGGAGCTAGGGGTCTATAAGCGCATCCTTAAATGTCCCTAGTCGTGGGAGTATCGAGACTGGGCATCGATACTCCAGTGTATACTGGTGTATACTTATCTAGACCCTGACGAGGGGCGGTGGCCGGTCTCACAGGCCATTGGTGTTAGTTGTTCACCTAAGATAGTATACATGTGCTCATTGGGTTATGATTATACTGGACGGACTCGCCGAGAACATGCTAGATGGTATTATACCTATTGTCAGATAGCAGTTCCCTGGTGACATGTATACAGGTTAGTCTGTCGACCTGAGATCGTCATTTGTATCGTGTGAGTTCCCATTGTGCTTTGATTACTACCCTACCACGGCTTAAAGGAGTCGTGCAAACATGTTTTAGTTGGGTACAGTCCCGAGCCACATGGAGGCGGTGAGCGGATCGTCGGGGATTCGTCTCACCCGGTATTGGGGGTTGATGTCGCGTAGTGCACGGATGACCATCACTAGAAATCCTCGACCGGGGTATGTGAGATTTATCGATCCAGGATCGATAGTTTCTCAGGTAGTGATGGTTTATCATACCGACACGAATTATCACGTTGTTAGGGGTCTGAATTTATCCACCCCGCTAAACTCGATATGCGATACTCATAGACGAACAGACCGAACTGTACGGATATTGTCACTGACAGGCTCAGTAGGGGTTCGGATGAGTTTGCTAGTCGGCCTTCCTTTCGCTCAATACCTGGGTAGCCGTTACGTACAGCTAGTGCCGCTGACGTGCTTGTGGTTAAACCCACTGCCAGCGTATTGACGAGTCTTTAGAGTCATACACAAAGGGTTTTCACGGCTCAGGCGATATGGTGTAGGTGACGTATGTTGATACATACAGGTGTCCGATTAAATGTCTGCACGGACTGCACAGACTTTAATCGGACGGTTGATAATACCGGCGGCTTAGGATTAAGCCAGATTGTTAAATCAAGTTTTGATTTAATAATTTACATATGTATTTATATATATGTATTCTAGTATTATCGCTCACTATTTATTTTTCCTCTCTTTGGCTATTCGTATTTTCGTACGAATACGCGTATGTTTATTTCGATACATGTACCGGGAAGCATTCTGTATTTATACGGAAAGTCTTCTAGAAGATTTGCCACCTCATTATTGATTTTCCTTTTTAGAAAAATCATTTGTTTCATAATGAGGTGGAAAGGTGGAAAGGTGACAAAGCATGGGTCTTGCATATGTAGTGATTGGTATGGGCTTGTTAATTTTTTATTGCAAATTGGAAAAGGATTTTTGGTGTGCATTATTCTTTGAGTGAGGAGAGAGGGGCCGGCCACTTCTATGTGTGGGTGCTCCTTTGCTCATTTGTTGATTAATTTTGGTCACTCTCTCTAGCTCACTCTCATTGCACTCACACCCAAAAGACTTAACCATTTTTAGCTCATACTTTTGATCATCACCTCTACATCTTCCATGGTTATTCTATGAGCATAATCTTTGAGAGAAAATTATGGTAAGAGTATTCTACACCCCCTACTCTCCACTACTAGCAATCTTGGAGAGTCGGTTGGTCCGCTTGGCGAACCTGGAGCTTGTGCCATTTCCCTCGGGTGGATCATCGGAGATGAAAGAAGACCGGCGACCAAAGTCGATCCGCGTCACTAGGAGCTTGGAAATGGTTGAAGACCTGAAGGACTTGGTTCATTGGGTATAACCGTTCTATCTCTTTGTGTTTGGTTTGCTAGTTTTAGTGTTTATGGGTTCGATCTTGGGATTGGGTTCCGTCGGCGCCAAAATTTTATTCGTTGTTTTTGTTCCGCACCGGCCACTTTTGATGGCCGGGGCGTCGGCATAACCCAGCAATCGGACCGTGTCTTACGGATACGATCAAGTAACTGTGGATGTGCACGGACATGAGAAAGTTGTCCCTCGGTCGAGGTAAACTCAAACTGTACTCGGCTGTCATAAAGAATCTGCTAATCTGCTGTCGATTGTCTCTGAACTGTGCTCAAACAAGAAAAGCTACCTCCATGCCTCGGACTCAAAGCATCTTCCACAACATTCGCCTTACCCGGATGGTAAAGAGTCTCACAGTCATAGTCCTTTACTAGCTTTATCCAACGGCGCTGTCTCAATTCCAATCTCGCTGCTGAAAGTTATACTGTCTCCAGACCTTAAGTGTAAAAACCAGCGCAGCCATCTCTAAGTCATGCGTGGGATAGTTCTGCTCGTGCTTCTTCAACTGCCGAGAAGCATCGAAATAACCAACAAAACCGCCTGATCCTGAAGGCAAAAATAATATTAGCGCCATAGTCCAACGAGTCTTCAACTGTTGAAAGCTCTGCTCGCATGCCTCGGTCCAAAGGAACTCCCTTCCGGGTCAACCCGGTCAACAGTGCAGCTATATGAGAAAAATCCTAACAAAGCGCCGATAATATCCGGCCAAACCCAAAAAGCTGCGAACCTCCGTCACTGGTATAGGTCTGGGCCAGTGCTGAACAGCCTCGATCTTCTTCTGTTCCATACGTACCATCTCTCGTAACTACATGACCCAAGAAGTCAACACCATCCAACCAGAAAACACACTTGGATAATTTAGCGAATAGCTAGCGCTCCCTCAAAGTCTGCAACGAGATCCTTAATTACTGCCCAGGCTCCACTCAGCTTCCAAAAGTATACTAAGATGTCCTCAATGAACATGATGATAGACTGATCAAGAAACGGCCTGAATATACGGTTCATCCAATCCATAAACGCTATTAGGGCATTGGTGAGCTCGAATTACATCACCAAGACTCATAACTCCCGTAACGTGTGTGAAAAGCAGTCTTCGGAATATCATCCTTCCGAACCTGCAACTGATGGTAACCTGATCGCAAGTCAAACTTCGAGAAATGCCCCGCACCCTGGAGCTGATCGAACAAATCGTCAATTCGAAGAAGGGGATATCTGTTCCGCACAGTCACTCGATCCAATTAACGATAATCGAGGCACCAGCACAAAATACCATCTTTCTTCTTGACGAACAGGACAGGAGCTCCTTAAACTGACGTACTCGGACGAATAAGCCCTTTGTCCAACAAATCTTGCAACTGATCCTTCAGCTCTTTAAGCTCTGCCGGGGCCATCCGATAAGGCGGTATAGAAATAAGCCCCGTACTGGGAATTAAGTCAAAGCAGAATCAATATCGAGCTCTGGCAACAAACCAAGTAACTTGTCAGGAAATACATCTTGAAATTCCCCCACAATCGGGACCTGGTCCAACGGGACCTCCGCGGCTCCAACATGTCGAATATATGCTAAGAATCCCTGACATCTTTTCCTCAAGAACTGATTAGCGCGAAGAGAAGAAATCAAACTGGGAAGGGTGGCACTACGGTCTCCCTGAATAACAAGAACTGGCTCACCCGGAAAAACTAAATCTGACTGCCTTCTCACGGCACTCCACGAATGCATAACACGTGGCTAACCACTCCATTCTCAGAAGAACGTCAAGGTCTAACATATCCAGAATAATCAAATTGACAGAAGAATCCCTATCTCCGATACGAACAAAACAAACACGAACAAAAATATTTGGAGTGACAAAAGACTAGCCTATGGAAGAAATCACAACAAGCGGCCGATTTAGCAAAGACTACTATCGGCTAGACTTCGATACAAATTATGTGAATACCATTTCAACAACACCAGAAAGAAATACGCATCGGAAGAAAACAACGAAAGAATTCTTCTCAAAACGGCGTTGGATGCCTGCGCATTCAAAGGAGTCAAAGCGAACACTCGACCTGTACCCCACTAGTAGCCGGCTGTCCTCTGCTTCTGCCACCACCGTCTCCTAGAAAGAACCCGTTACGGCGTCTACTTAACCGCCTCTGAGCTGGCATACCGGTACAAATCCGCTTCGGTCCAGAAATGACCGATGTCTCAGAAATGCGCTCCTCCAACAGTAAGGTCGCGTCCATAGCAGCGACGTAAGTGTCAAAAGGTTGGGCACCAATAGCAAGAAATAACTGTGTGTCTAATCCCCGCACGACCCTCTTTATGCATTTCTTTTCAGTGTCCACCAGGTAAGGAGTATATCGGACCACTAAGTAAACTGAATGTCGTACTCGGACACTGTCATCCCTGAAGTCTTGAGCAAAGACTCGAAACTACGAGCTCGGGCATTTCGAACGCTCTCCGAAAGGAAACGAGCAAGAAATACAGCTGTGAACTCATCCGAAGTCATAAGAGGTAGACCTGCAGCTCGGCCTCTCTCGACTGACTCGCACCACGTCTGAGCAAGACCCTCTAGATGAAAACTCGGAAGCTCAACCCATATCACGTCAGAACATCTATGTGAATGAAAAATCCTAGCCATCCTGTCGAGGATTATCTATGGATCCTCCGTTGCATCTGTGCCGGTAAAAACTGGAGGCCTCAGCCTCAAAAACTCCTGTAAGGATACGGAAATAATCTCGGTAACAATAGAAACAGCTGCCTGAGCAGCAGGTACAATCACAGTCCCCACAGTAGGAAGGACATCATCGGCTCTCGGAGCTCAGCTAGCCTCAACTAACAATCCAACCATCTATCAATACTCGACTCCAGCTTAATTATCCGGCCTGGAGAAGGCGGGTCAATCTGTCCCTGAGGGGTAAACGTACCACCGTGATCGGTCCTCGTCTCAAACGAGACTGCTTTAATCTCATCCCTGGCGGCAGCCCTCTGACCCTCGTAGTCTCCGGCGGCATAGTGGCTGGAACAAGAAACAGGATTTATAGGAACATCGCGATCGAAACAAGAGGACATATGGAATAAAGGAAAGAAATACAAGCAAATATATATCCTAAGGTCACTTAGGCGGAGTACCGTACCGTAAGTATGCCGCGGAACATACACACGCTACGTAACTCTGCTTAAATCACCTACTCCATTTACCAAGGGTCATCCTACATTTGTAAAGGTAAAAGCTATCGCTCTTATACCAACTTTGTCACGACCCGAAGGTACGGAACATGACTGGCACTTAAATTACGAAATGTCTCAAGGCGTAACGTAATCTAACTAAGACAAAGCCCAGAAATCTAAACCATTTAAAGGAATAGAGTGAAGGAAAACTTATTTAAAGAAAGCGATTTTAAAAAAATAAGTCACATTAAACATTTTAAAAACATCAAAATTTCCCAAAAATTTCAGCAGAGTCTCCTTTGTAAACACTGGCCCCAAAACGAATACAATACAAAATATACATAAGTAAAGAATAAAGGCATCCCCAAGAGTGAGCTAGCTCTTCGCTAATGGTGGAATCACAACCACACGCAATATATATATATATATATATATATATATATATATATATATATATATATACCACAATATGAGATAAGTATCGGAAAATAAGAAATAAGAAAGCACCACGTCGGCTCAAGGGAGCATCGACACCAGAAATAGAATACATACAAATCTCACAAGCTCACCATCTAAGTCCAATGTATAACTGGTGGAAAACGGTAGATAAGGTAGATGGAGTATACTAGATACAATAATAATACACAAAGTGGGAACCAAATATCCTCGCAACCCACCTACAAGCAAACTGCAGGTCGATGCAAATGGAGTAAAGGAAGATAACACACCCGCCGCTACTATGCTGACGGGTCGGACCTGCAAAAATACTGTGGCACAACGGGGGTGAGTTGCCAACCCGTGAGTAGTAAGAAACATCTAATAAGGCTACCGTAAGCATGCACGCAATTGCGTCACAACCTACATATATCACTATGATATGATGTACTAGCATGAATGCATAAACAAACATGAAACCTGAACATGTCTGGTATGGGAAAATCTTTATTCTTATCTTAGAAAAACCTCTATGCAATAAACCGATGTATCATCAATTAAATCAACAGAAAATCCATGTTAAGTATCGACACAATATATGTATATCTCAATGTCTCAATATCTCGATATTTCAATGTCTCAATATCTCAATGTCTCGGGCTCCGTCAGTCCGGATCAGCCTATCTCATCAAATCTCACGACTACGATCGGTATCCTCCGGATATCCGCCGCGCCAAACATCACCGGTAGGTACTCTGCCCCTTCCAGGCTAATCGCCTATAACTCGAGCTTCTTTCCCCGGAGTACCATACCGGGCCCACCATGTTTTGGGTTTCCCTTGCACCTAGTCTAGAGTTTGGTAGCATCACTAATGCCACTTTAAAATATAGAGAGGTGCAAAGCAAACAAAGCATGAATCTTAACTAGAATATTTAGGGTAACAAGTTTTGTATCACATACAAAGAACAATCTATCACTAAGAGTAGAGATTACAACCTTTGTAGTCTCTCTTTGGTAACTCCTTGCACCGTTGAGAGTTTGGAACGGATTGCTAGCAAACTTCCAAGTCCACGATGATCCACCCGAAGTCCCTTTGCCTAAAGCTCCTTGCTTTACTTGATCCATGGAAGAAGTGTAGCAAACACCCTACACAAATGGGCTAGATGTGTGTAGAATGATGAGGTGGTTTGTATTCTCTAATGAAAACCCTTTCTTTTTAACTAACTCACTCAAATAAAAACTCAAGAGAGGGAGGAAGAAGAAGATGATGGCCAAGCTCAAGCTCAAAAGCTTTTGTAATGAATAATAAATCTCAATTGAGATGAGAATGAAATAATCATATTAAATCCTTCTCTGCTCAAACCATGGTTAGTTAATATCTAGATATTTTACATTGAGTTAAATAGACAAAAGAGAATTAACTCATGGTTAAAAGTTAGGTCAAGAATGGTCAAAAAGTCAAAGCAAGATAAACATTAACCATGAGTGAATTATCTTTAAACTTAACTCAAAAATAAATATATATGTATATTAACTACCATGTGAGTCTTGCATTGCCACCATATAGTGTATCATCAACCATGATAACTATCCATGTATGCATGTATGTGTCCATGCACATCAACATGTGCATACATGCATGAATACATCTTCAACAAAGAAAAGGGTTTGAATATAAAATTAAACTTAAAGTCAAATGTTAAATCAACACTTGATTTAACAAACCCGTCATATCTCATACGACCTGACCAATAGAAAAACGCCCGATTGACATACGGTATCACATAGTCGCATTCAATCGGGTCCCCGCGTATATCTCATATGCACACCACATCGTTTCGCCTGAGCTAGGAAACTCCTGTGTAGGACTCAAAGACTCGTCAATACGCCGGCAGTGGGTGATGATCATATCAAACACCCACAAGCCGCAAACGGTCAGCTAAACGTAATGGCCACCCGGGTATGGAGCGATCGGAAGAAAACCGGCGAAACTGACAAAATTCCCGTCGAGCCAATCAGTAACACTACCGTACAATCCGGTCTCTTCGTATCATATATCGCATATCCAGTCTAGGGGTGGTAAACGTCAGTCCCCAGTAACCGATAAGTCGTGTCGATGTGAGGCTCATAACGGGTCGAGAAACTACTGATAACTCTTACCAGTAGCACTCCATATCAGCCCTGGCCAGGGACTTCCAGTTATAGCCAATCGAACACAGCGCAACATCAACTCCTAATACCGGGAGAGACGAAACACCTCCTATCGCTCATTGCCTCCATGTGATTCGGGACTGTACCCAAAAGCCACCGTTTTGCACGCCCTCTTGGACGTGGTAAGGTGGAAATCAAAGCACAGTGGGAATCACATAAGACTCTATGATGATCTCGGGTCTACAGACTAACCTGTACCAGTGTCACCAGAGAACTACTATCTGACGATAGGTATAATACCATCTAGGAGTTCTCGGCGAGTCCGTTCAGTGTACCCCGTCTCCACTGAGCACCCGTACCCCATCATTGATGTCAAACATCGAAGGATATGGGATCATCCATCACCCATCATATGGGTCAAGATGCGTATACGCTAGTCTACTCTGGTGTATCGATGCCCTGTCTCGATACACCCTCGACTAGGAACAGTTATAGGATGTACTCTTGGACTACCCTAGCCCCACTAGTATGATCTACATCATAATCCCAGTAGTCGAGTACATATCCTAAGGGCTTTATCAACATGTGAGAGCAAGACTGTAAACCAATACAAGTCAACATGTTAAGAAAAAATAAAACCAGATAGCATACTATCATATCGAGCAAGAAAGTCCTCTGTATATATATCCAAGCATCCACTATAATATACATCATATGTACAGCAATGGCCTCTAGGGCATATATACAACTAACAATCTCCCACTTGCACTAAGGCCAGCTGTTGTAGTATCTCATACCCAACATCCCGAAGAGTCTTTCAAATTGTATCTGGGGTATAGCTTTCGTGAGTGGATCCGCAGTGTTATCCTTCGGGTCAACTCTCCTGACCTCGATCTCACGGCGATTAACTATCTCCCGGATCAGGTAATACCGCCTAAGAATATGTCTGGACTTCTGATGGGACCTGGGTTCCTTGGCCAAAGCCACAGCTCCATTGTTATCACAATACAAAGGCATTGGATGCTCAATAGACGGCATCACACCAAGTTCAGTGATGAACTTCTTCATCCAGACAGCCTCTTTGGAAGCATCGTTGGCAGCGATGTATTCAGCCTCCATCGTCGAGTCTGCCATGGTTTCTTGCTTGGAACTCTTCCAACAAACCGCCCCTCCATTTAGGGTAAAGACAAATCCCGAGTGCGACTTAGAGTCGTCCTTATCACTTTGGAAGCTCAAATCGGTAAAGGACTCCACTTGGAGTTCTCCATTACCATACACCAAGAACATCTCCTTAGTCCTTCTCAAGTACTTGAGAATGTTTTTCACAGCTGTCCAGTGACTCTCTCCTGGATCTGCTTGATACCTACTCACTACACTTAGTAAGTATGCTACATCGGGTCTGGTACATAACATCGCGTACATGATAGAGCCTACTGCCGAAGCATAGGGTATCCCTTGCATGCGAACTCTCTCCAAATCAGTCTCGGGAGACATCTCTTTGGAGAGAGTGAGTCCAGAGATCGTGGGTTGGTTCCTACGTTTGGATTCTTCCATACTAAATCTCTTTAGTATGGTGACAATGTACCTGGATTGGGACAATCCTAATATCCGCTTAGATCTATCTCTATAGATCCTAATCCCCAAAATGCAGGAGGCATCACCTAGATCTTTCATTGAGAATCTATGTGATAAGAAGAGCTTGACCGAGTGCAGCATAGGAACATCATTTCCTATCTAGAGTATGTCGTCCACGTACAATACGATGAAGACAACTTTACTCTCTGCAACCTCCTTGTAAATATAAGGTTCATCTACGTTTCTGATGAAGTCAAACTCTTTGACTACAACATCAAAACAGATGTTCCAACTCTGCGATGCCTGCTTTAACCCATAGATGGATTTAGGCAGCTTGCACACCTTTCCGCTGCTCGCATTGTCTACAAAGCCCTCTGGCTGAGTCATGTACACGCACTCCTCTAAATCACCATTTTGAAAGGCGGTCTTAACATCCATCTGCCAAATTTCGTAGTCATGATATGCAGCAATGGCAAGTAAGATCCGGATGGACTTAAGCATAGCCACTGGAGAAAAGGTTTCCTCATAATACACAAAAGGTCGTTGACGAAAACCCTTTGCAACAAGTCTAGCTTTGTAAGTCTCAACTTTTCCATCTACACCAAGTTTGTTCTTAAAGATCCATTTGCTCCCAATGGGTTTTACCCCTTCAGGAGCAACTTCCAAAGTCCATACTTGGATGGTGTACATGGATTCCATCTCAAATCGCATTGCATCCAGCCATTTCACAGAGTCCCCACTCATGATGGTCTGCTCGAAGCTAGTCGGGTCATCATCTTCTATGATGCAATCCTCGCTTCCACCATCCATGAGAAAACCATAGTATCTCTCAGGTGGATGAGGAACCCTACTAGATCGGCGGAGAGGCTGAGATTCGTTGGAAACTATCGAATTCTCTGGTTCTACCAAATCTTCTGTCGTAGTTCCAGTTCTACCTTATTGCCACTAATTTCTTTCTCAAGAAATTCCTTTTCCAAAAAGGTGGCATGTCGAGAAACAAACACTTTTTGTTCCTCGGTGTGGTAGAAGAAAAACCCTTGTGAGTTTTTGGAATATCCTACAAACTTGCATAGGACAGACCTTGCCTCGTGTTTGTCCGGATTGTGCCTTTTGACATAGGCCGAACAACCCATATCTTAACATACTTAAGAGATGCTCTATTCCCCTTCCATACCTCATATGGAGTGGTAGGCACTGATTTGGTAGTAACCATATTCAATAGGTGTATGGCTGTCTCAAGCGCATACCCCCAGAAGGAAATAGGCAACTCAGCATTGCTCATCATAGAGCACACCATATCTCATAGGGTGCGATTCCTCCGCTCCGATACACCGTTGTGCTGTGGTGTATAGGGAGGAGTTAGCTGAGAGAGAATCCCATTCTCTTTTAGATAGTCCAGAAAATCATAGCTCAAGTATTCTCCTCCTTGATTAGATCGAAGGATCTTAATACTTTTACCCGTTTGGTTCTCTACTTCGTTCTTATATTCTCTGAATTTCTCAAAAGCTTCAGACTTGTGTTTCAACAGGAACACATGTCCGTATCATGAGAGATCGTCAGTGAATGTAATGAAGTATGAGGAACCGTTCCTGGCATGTGTAGACATGGGACCGCATACATCACTATGAATCAGTCCCAAGAGTTCTGTAATTCTTTCTCCGTGTCCACTAAACGGAGTTTTGGTCATCTTGCCTTTGAGACATGACTGGCAAGTGTCATAAGATGAAAATTCGAACGGATTCAAATATCCATCCTTATGCAACTTCGCTAGTCATGTCGCATTGATATGACCATGTCTACAATTCCACAAGAAGGATTCGTTCATTTCTGAACTCTACCTCTTGTGTGTGTTTTGTACATTAAGGACTGTAGTTTGATTCAGAACATATATGCCATTATTTAACGAGCCTGATCCAATCAACTTTTGATTCAGGAAGATGTTCATAACATTATCCTGTACTACAAAATTATATCCTTTTTTACTCAATAAAGATACTGATATAAGATTGAATATCAGGGTCGGAATGTAATAGCATTAGTTCAGAATCAATGTATTACCGTTTGGCAATATAAGGTGATATTCACCAACAGCTTTTGTTGCAACATTTGCACCATTCCCTACTCTTACGGAATGATCACCTTTTCCCAGTTCCCAACCTTTACGTATCCCATGTAACATATAACATATATGGGATCCCGATCCGGTATCTAATACCCAGGATGTAGAGTGAACTGAGAAACAGTTCTCGATAACCAACACACCTGAAGAAGATGCATCATCATGCTTATTCTTCATTTGGGCGGTGTGAGAATCCAGATATTCTCCTGTTACCTGCTCGGACTTATAACAATTATAAGTTGGAGCGGGACCAACGATCCCCTGCTCAGTATAATAAGCGGGTTCAGTCAATGCATCCATATTATTATCTTGATTAAGGCCTGACATGGTCGCTACCTGGAGAGAGAGAGAGAGAAGAAAACACTTTAGCGTATGCTCTTGCAAAATTAGATTGGTTAATATCTTATCTAATCAGGATGGCTCCAACTGGTTTTTATCAAATCTTCCTTCAAACCTTAAAAGGTAAGATTAGCCGGGATTAATTACACTTTACAAGTTCGCTAATCTTTCAGCCAGGACAGTTTTGGTACTTTGAGGGAGGTTCCCCGTTCTTTCACACGGACCTAATTAAAATAAACCTCGTTTTCCCATAGGCATAACCTCGTTAACACCTTTCTAGTCACCTACTTGATTGGCTAATTGTCCTGTGTAAAACTCTCACAGGAGTAACTCTTACTCGCAGTGGGTATCAGGATCCAACTATTTCATAGAAGGTATGTAATCCCATTGCAAATTTCTGTTGGAGATAGTGCCCTCAGAGTCAATTATTGGATCACAGGCACGTGATTGCAATGATTGAGGGAAGACCTATCCCGGTAGGACAGTCTTACTCAAGATGATAGTATGCTATCTGGTTTACCTTTATCATCGTGTACTGCTTTAGGTGACCTGACATGTCGCTATTGCACGTTGATAGAGCCCCTAGGATTCTTGCTTGACTGCCAGCAGTATGAGGGCGATCATATAAGTGAGAGCTGGAGTCTATAAGCACATCCTTAAAAGGTCCCTAGTCGTGGGAGTTTCGAGACAGGGCATCGATACTCCAGAGTAGACTAGTGTATACAGTCGAGACCCCGACGAGGGGCGGTGGCCGGTCTCACAAGCCACTGGTGTCTGTTGGTTCACCTAAGATGTATACAGGTGCTCATTGGGTTATGAGTACACCGGACAGGACTCGCCGGGAACATGCTAGTTGGTCATATACCAGACGTCAGATGGCAGTTCCCTGGTGACATGTGTAAAGGTTAGTTCATCGACCTGGGGATCGTCATTTGTCTCGTGTGAGTTCCCACTGTGCTTTGATTACTACCCTACCACGGCTCAAAGGAGTCGTGCAAACAGGTTGTAGTTGGGTACAGTCCCGAGCCACATGGAGGCAGTGAGCGGATCTTCGGGGGTTTCGTCTCTCCCGGTATTGGGGGTGAGGTCGCGCTGTGTCTAGGAGAGCCATTACACGAAGACCTGGGCCAAGGCAGGAGATTTACTGGTAGGTATTCCAGTAGTATCTCAGGGTGTTCTGGGCTACACTCCGACACGACTTGTACCGCTTTTGGGGGTCTGACTTTTACCAACCCCCTAGGCCCGCCATGCGATGCTCATAGACGAACGGACCAGACTGTACGGATATTGTCACTGACAGGCTCAGTTGGGTGTCGGGGTGAGCTTCCTCATCGACGTCCATTTTAGTCAATAGCTGGTGGCCCGTCACGTATTGGCTTATACCTCTGACGTGCTAGTGGTTAAATCCACAGCCATAGTATTGACGAGTCTTTAGAGTCCACCACACTTTCAGTTACTCAAGCTTTCGGGCGAAACGCTGTAGAGGCCGTATGGAGATATGGCAGGGTCCGATCAGATACGTGCGGTATTGCACGGATCAGGATCGGACGGTTTTGTACTAGTGGCCGTATAGTTATATGGCAGCGTTCGATCAGATACGTGCGGTATTGCACGCATCAGGATCGGACGGATATTACTAGCCGGCTTTGGCTTAAGCCGGTCCTAGTTTAGTACAGTGTAGATTTTGTCTCTTTGCATTTGTATCCGGACGGAATACAAATGCAGGTGTGTATGCACAGTATCGGGGTTATCCTGTAATTTATTACGGGACCAGTTTTCTGGAGTTGCCAGTTTGCTTTCCGTTCCGGCCGGTTTTCCTTTGTTCTTTCCCGGCCGGACTTTTCCGATGGAGGGGGTAATTTGCAGTTTTGCAAATTACTTTTGGTGGAGGTTTTATTTGTAAAAGTATTTATTATGAAAGCATCTTTTGATGCCTTTCTTATCCTTCATTATCATTTGCTTTATGTGATTAGATTTGGTAAGAAGAGTTGATGTGAGTTTTGTGATGATTATGTCTTGGTTGTGGTCACCCTTCATTATCTCCTACACTCACCTCCCTTCATGTTTTATGCTATCATATTCATTCCTCCACCCTCTTGCTCTCACTTGATGAAATGGTTGAAGAAAAAGAAAAGAGAGAAGAAGAGAAAGAAAAGAGAGAAGAAGAAAAAGAAAAGAGAGAAAGAAAATGAGAGGTTCATCTTGAGAGTTCATTCTTGATCTCATTTTCTTGCTAGAAAAATGCAAGCACCATTTTTCTATTCTTTGATTCCTCCATCATGGCAACTACAAACCCCATTGAGACAAAGCGCATTCTACACTACATTCCCTACAGTATATCTTGAGCATGTCGAGTAGCCGGCTTCATGCGCGAGTTGCCTCGGTATTGAGGTGGGAGCCCGTAAAAGTACCCGGCTTCGTGGTGCCCTTTCCGACGAGGAGGAGACGGACGGAGATCCCGCGAGGAGATCGGAGTGGAGATGAAGACCGGAGGACTTGGATCGTCGGTATATCTCTTCCCCTTCTCTTTGTAGTTAGCTAGACTAGTTTAATGGCACGATCCGGGGTTTAGTGCGCGGTGGTGCCGGTTTGCAAAGTCCGCAAAATTTTAAGTTTACCACCGTTTCCGCGTTTGGCCGTCGGATTGACGGCCGGGGCGCCGCCGTGCACTTACAGTGGTATCAGAGCCTCGCCATTAACATAGTCTAGCTTTGTGTAATGTGTTTATCGTTTCCGATCGAACAAAATCCCGAAAACACGTATTTCAACCACATCAGTTTCTGTCGAATTTTTTTTGAGTCCAAAAATTTTTCTGGTTGTCTCAGAGTGATGTGCAGGGAATTTTAAGCATGCTGAAAAAAATTGGTACCATGATCTCACTATTCCGCCGCGGAAGGGCGGCCAAACCCCTGCTTGGGCCGCGCTTCCGCGGCGGTTGTAACTGTTCACCCCCCCAAATTTTTCCAGTATGTTCCTGAGTTGAAAATGTGGTTTCTGGAATATTAAAATTGGGCCAATTATTTCTGTGAGTGCTACAGTTTTCTTTGGGGCCCACTTGTTAATTGTTTGATCAATCGGAAAATTTTAAACACATTTTTCACAGTATTTACATTATATCTGCGACCGTGAATGTCACTCGATCGGTAAATCCCGTCTAACTGCTATAGCCCGGTTAGACGGATTTGCGAACGTGACTTTCACGTTGATGTTCTATGTTTATGCTGTGATGTTGCGGATCGGTCATGGGGATAGCCTGGATGCAATGCTAGTACAGTGTTGTTGTATTTTGTACATTTGATTTTGCGGGGCGAGCGTCCGACATGTGGACTGCCGTCACTGCCTGATTGTATTATTCTTTTGGGGCAGGACCTGGTTGCGGTCGATGTACCCGATGTATGTATATTTTACTTTCTGTACTAGGATTACCCCGCGGAGGAGTGCACGGATAGCCGGGTTCTAGAGGGCAACAAGCCCGCATCTCATGGCATTGGGACGGATGGGGCTTCACTCTGGGATTGGCGGGCTATTCGCCGCACTCGTAGGGGGTACAGGTTGACCCAGGAGGGGTGCCCAAGTTACCGGATTCCGTGAAGTGCTGGGTGGTCCATTCACGGCGCTGAAGGGGGCTGCCTCGCTTCAGGTTTTGGCGGGTAACTTGCCGCGCCCGTAGGGGTCTAGGATTTCATTGCACAGGCTATCCACACGACCAGGGGAACGTCGGGTTTCAGTAGTGGCTCTGTGAAACCCGGGGATCCCAGATATCTGTATTGTTCTGTGATGTTGTACATTTCTGTGATGTTGCATTTCTTTTCACGCCTTGAGCGAAATATAATATATTGGTATATATATTAGTAGATGTTGTATATGTTTTACATCCGCGCTAGTCCAGTCCCCGCTCTGTCGTTAGTTAGCTAACCTAACGGGTATTGACGGGACCCAGTGGCGAATGCAGATGGCATATACGTACATCAGTATATTTTCGTTCTTTATTGGTGTGATCAATTGATGGGACTGCATTGATTCGGATCAATGCAAGTTAAACAAACCTATTCTGATGTTGTTGGAACACTTTTCAAAAAGCTGTTATTGCAAGGACGTTCACTTTTGTTTTGCATCGTGGTATTCATTTGGAATATCCTGCTCCTCAGTCGACAAGGCAAGGGCCGAGATCCCTTCACCGGGAGTGACCCCTTGGACAGAAGTTTGCGTCAGGGCATTAACTTCACTATAGCCGATTACTTTTGCTTTGCATCGCGGTATTCATTTGGAATATCCTGCACCCCATTCTACGGGGAAAGAGCCGAGATCCCTTTACCGGGAGTGACCTCTTTAGCAACGGTTTTCGTCACTATATTTCTAAAAAGCTATCCGTTCCTTCAACGATATCAAGTTCATTACGTTAAAGGTTTTCGCCAGAAACCATTCGTAGCCCTCCATCATTTCAGTTAAATATTCGGTAGTATTCAAGCTATGTATTTTGACCTCACGCCAAGGCATAGTGATTGGTAGCTGCCGGGTATTTATCTGTTGCATAGATAGATGCGTTGGTTTGGGACAGTCGTACTACTATTTTGGCCTACGTCAAGGGTATGTACGGGTGGATTCAAATTAACCTGGATAATGATGGGCAGAACTTGACATGTGACTTATGATATTTTGACCTCACGCCAAGGTCATAAGAGCATGGGGCAGAAATCCACATCGGGAGTTTCAAAAGTACTGAAACTTGCCAGATATGCGCATACCTTCTGGAGTGTGATACCGTGAGCGGATTCCGTCACGTTGTCATGCGATGAGAGTTGGATCCCGATTCCCACTGATGAGTTGGTTTACTCCTCGGGTGACCCCGACTAATTCTTCTTTCAGGTTTGGAGGAGAATTTAAGGTACAGTGGGAGGATTCCAGATTAGATAAATTGGTAACCATTCTGATCTAGGTTAGAGTGCACGCTGAGTGTTTCTTTTCTCTCTCTCTCTGGCAGCGACCATTGACCCAACCCTAAGACTATGACTCAGTGACCAAGTTGACCGAACCTACTTAACACTGGCTTTTGGATTGTCAGAGTTGCAGACCTCATTGCCACTCCTACTTTTACCCTTTTCTCCAGGACACCCCGTATTACTACGAACGTCCACTTCCATTGGACAAAACCATCGTATGGTTAGATACGAACTCGAAAGAATTTATTCGAGGATGGTTTCCGGTTCTGGAGAAAACGGATAGGATTATTCAGTTGTCTTTTCTTTTCACCCTCTCTCAGGTTGCGAGTACTCCTTGGTTTAGGAGTAGTACACCTATTACGCAAATTGGATAGTCTTCTTCCAAACCATAGGCTGGTGCCGACCGGTAGGGTAGGAAGAAAGCCAATTAGCCTAAACGGTGTACAGAAGGTATTAAGTTAAGACAAAATAAGGGATTAGTAAGAGGGCAAAGTAAATAGCAACAGATATTCACGACCAAACCTTGTATTCCTTCGCCAATCCTAAATCACCTTTGTATTTCTCCAGGACACTCCGTATCATTACGAAGATCCCATTTTATTGGATAATCCATCGTATGGCTATATACGAACTCGAAAGGAACTCGTTCCAGTTCGGGGATGGATCCTGGTTCAGGAGAAATAGGAATAAAGTACATTCAGGTGTCTTTTATCTTCACCTTCTCTCGCGATGCGAGTGTTCCTAGGATTAGGACAGTACACCCTTTATGCTTTTTGGATAGTCTTCTTCCAAACCATAGGCTGGTGCCGAACGGTAGGGAAGGAAGAAAACCATTTGGCCTAAAGGGGTGTACAGAAGGTAATGACTAAAGACATATGAAGGGATTTGGAGAGGTGGCAAAGAATTATACGGTTATAGTTGTGAATCTGGATAATGGAAGAGGCATTACTAGGAATACCAGGATACCCCATCGAAACATTTTAATGTTTCAGTTTCACTGTGTAATGTTAATGGAAAACTGATTTTCTGATTAGACACTTACTCCAAGGTATGTATTTACCAGGTATGATTCTCACATCTGTATGGTTTTACAGATGATGAGTGGGAGTAAGTTATTGGGAATTAGGTGATCATCCTCATTATATCGGGATTCGTTGTAATCAGTGATATTTGAGGAGATCATCTGGGTTGTTTGCCGGTCGGCAAATATTTGGTTTTGAATATCCGTTGTTGTGCACCAATTTCAAATTGATATATCTGTACGTCTATTTTATAGAGTGAGATATACCTTTTGATATTATGTCGATGACATTTACCTATATCAGTGGATGGTTAGGTAAGGAGCATTGAACAGCGGTGTAATTCTTCTTAACCAAAAGTACAGTTTTCAACCTACGACACACAGTGATTGAGTCGCAAGACTCAGGGGACTTATACAGAGTATTGTATATTGTCCAGTGTCCACTAGGACAGAGGGGTTGGTCCTCGTACTATATTCTGTTTACTTATGACTTCTCTAGTTCTTAGACAGGTGTTTCGTAGAAACACAGGGTCGAAGTTTTGAGAAGTTATAGGTATAAGAATAAAGTAGAGAACCAGGTGTTGCAAGTATCGGGATTCTTCAAAGTGATCGAAGATGTAGATACTTGTACATGGTATTCAGTTGATAGTAATAATTAAGAGAAATAGCTTCTCTTTTAGGTTACTCATAATTGGAAGCATTCCTAAGTTGAGTAACGCTGATCGGCCTCCTTCCATTTAGTTGACATGCACTGGAGATAGCTGCATGATTTGAATCTGGTTCAATTAAATCAGTGCCTCTGGTTCTATATTGGATATAGAACAGTTCATATCTTAACGTTGTTAAGGTACGGGGAGTTGTCCGGCTTATGATTAAAACTAGACTCTGGATAACTCAAGGCACGTTTCTGTAATGGCTGTTTGTGGGTTGACCCAGGCTATGACGAGGGTTGACTTTCTACCATCTGGGAGATCAATAGAAATATTGTTCAAGACTCGCCACAGTTTTATTAAAAATGGATTTTTTCAAAACAGTAGTGGGAGTATGGTAGAACTGGAAGTGATTCCAGAACCGCAAACGATTACTGAAGATTTGATAAGGAACCTAAAGATTCAATCTGATTTGACACTCCATTGGCCACTCCGCAGATAAGGTGGGTAACTTCAGGCACCCGAGAGGTACTCCGGTAGCCTCAAGGACGGTGACAGGGAAGTTCTTGTTTACCCACACTTGCCGTTGCTGTTGTTCCAGGCTGCGAGACCCGGCAGGAGGATGAGTATAGCGTCGTTCTGAACTAGCTTCAGAAGTGTACGTGTATATGACTCTGCCAGAGGGTTGTCGTAGTCAGTGGGAGCAGCGGAAGCATTGGTGGACATCAGGCTTATGTCTATTTATAGACTAAAGCAGATGTAGCGGAGATAGATCATCTGTTTCTGATGTGACAGTCATAGGTTTGACGTCATCAGAATAGGGGATGGATCTGTTGAGAAGGTAGTAGGAAGTGATATTCCTTTACTACGATCGGTTATACTTTGGTCGTCACACAGTGGTTTCTCCACAAAGGACTTGGACATTATATCAGACATACTGGTTACTAGATCTATGGTTTTAGATCTAGATTTGGGTGGTTTCCTAATCTGGGTACCTTGACAGCATTCTATGAGTATTTAGAATGGACGACTCCTGGCACGGTAGTACACCTGCAGGTAATGGAGTCACCCTCTCTAAAGGTGTCTTATAGACTAAAGGGGAGAGGGATACGCATGATTGGCAGATCACTTGCTTAGGCAATTGAGTCAATCATGAGATGTCAAGTACCACACCAGATGTTGTTCTTGCACTAGATGCAATAAGTTAATATTGATCCAATCCTGGAGAAACAGTCGGAGGCAGTTTTAGAACATAAGTGGCTGTTCTAGGGATATGATAACGAAAGCCCCATTCGGGAAACAGTTATCATTCCAGGCTTCCAAGGTGACCTGGACGACAAGGAGGTTGTCAGAGTTATAGTTTTTCCCTCTGACGAGGGGCAGTATTTTGGACGGGTGGTCCAAGGCAATACTGAGGGTGGCATGGCGCAGGATACTGATTAAGTTCAGTTGACGATACAGTCTAAGAAGTTTGGATTTGGAGTTCATTTATGAGCTAAGTCCCATCAGACATCCAGACATTCTAAGACAGGTATTGCACATTTCGGGAGATGGCTTTCTCCGTGAACTTGAGATATAGAGAGATATAGAAAGGAACATCAAGGCGGATCCACTCACTGAGGCTATTCCTCGAACGCAATAGTTTCACAAACGAGTTTTGTGAGACTGACAAGTAGAGGAGTTGGATGTTCGGTATCACACGGGCTGTGAGTATGCGACATCGCAATAATTAGCCTTGAGTGCAAGTGGGAGATTGTTGGAGATAGTGCCCTCAGAGTCAATTATTGGATCACAGGCACGTGATTGCAATGATTGAGGGAGGACCTATCCCGGTAGGACAGTCTTACTCAAGATGATAGTATGCTATCTGGTTTACCTTTATCATCGTGTACTGCTTTAGGTGACCTGACATGTCGCTATTGCACGTTGATAGAGCCCCTAGGATTCTTGCTTGACTGCCAGCAGTATGAGGGCGATCATATAAGTGAGAGCTGGAGTCTATAAGCACATCCTTAAAAGGTCCCTAGTCGTGGGAGTTTCGAGACAGGGCATCGATACTCCAGAGTAGACTAGTGTATACAGTCGAGACCCCGACGAGGGGCGGTGGCCGGTCTCACAAGCCACTGGTGTCTGTTGGTTCACCTAAGATGTATACAGGTGCTCATTGGGTTATGAGTACACCGGACATGACTCGCCGGGAACATGCTAGTTGGTCATATACCAGACGTCAGATGGCAGTTCCCTGGTGACATGTGTACAGGTTAGTTCATCGACCTGGGGATCGTCATTTGTCTCGTGTGAGTTCCCACTGTGCTTTGATTACTACCCTACCACGGCTCAAAGGAGTCGTGCAAACAGGTTGTAGTTGGGTACAGTCCCGAGCCACATGGAGGCAGTGAGCGGATCTTCGGGGGTTTCGTCTCTCCCGGTATTGGGGGTGAGGTCGCGCTGTGTCTAGGAGAGCCATTACACGAAGACCTTGGCCAAGGCAGGAGATTTACTGGTAGGTATTCCAGTAGTATCTCAGGGTGTTCTGGGCTACACTCCGACACGACTTGTACCGCTTTTGGGGGTCTGACTTTTACCAACCCCCTAGGCCCGCCATGCGATGCTCATAGACGAACGGACCGGACTGTACGGATATTGTCACTGACAGGCTCAGTTGGGTGTCGGGGTGAGCTTCCTCATCGACGTCCATTTTAGTCAATAGCTGGTGGCCCGTCACGTATTGGCTTATACCTCTGACGTGCTAGTGGTTAAATCCACAGCCATAGTATTGACGAGTCTTTAGAGTCCACCACACTTTCAGTTACTCAAGCTTTCGGGCGAAACGCTGTAGAGGCCGTATGGAGATATGGCAGGGTCCGATCAGATACGTGCGGTATTGCACGGATCAGGATCGGACGGTTTTGTACTAGTGGCCGTATAGTTATATGGCAGCGTTCGATCAGATACGTGCGGTATTGCACGCATCAGGATCGGACGGATATTACTAGCCGGCTTTGGCTTAAGCCGGTCCTAGTTTAGTACAGTGTAGATTTTGTCTCTTTGCATTTGTATCCGGACGGAATACAAATGCAGGTGTGTATGCACAGTATCGGGGTTATCCTGTAATTTATTACGGGACCAGTTTTCTGGAGTTGCCAGTTTGCTTTCCGTTCCGGCCGGTTTTCCTTTGTTCTTTCCCGGCCGGACTTTTCCGATGGAGGGGGTAATTTGCAGTTTTGCAAATTACTTTTGGTGGAGGTTTTATTTATAAAAGTATTTATTATGAAAGCATCTTTTGATGCCTTTCTTATCCTTCATTATCATTTGCTTTATGTGATTAGATTTGATAAGAAGAGTTGATGTGAGTTTTGTGATGATTATGTCTTGGTTGTGGTCACCCTTCATTATCTCCTACACTCACCTCCCTTCATGTTTTATGCTATCATATTCATTCCTCCACCCTCTTGCTCTCACTTGATGAAATGGTTGAAGAAAAAGAAAAGAGAGAAGAAGAGAAAGAAAAGAGAGAAGAAGAAAAAGAAAAGAGAGAAAGAAAATGAGAGGTTCATCTTGAGAGTTCATTCTTGATCTCATTTTCTTGCTAGAAAAATGCAAGCACCATTTTTCTATTCTTTGATTCCTCCATCATGGCAACTACAAACCCCATTGAGACAAAGCGCATTCTACACTACATTCCCTACAGTATATCTTGAGCATGTCGAGTAGCCGGCTTCATGCGCGAGTTGCCTAGGTATTGAGGTGGGAGCCCGTAAAAGTACCCGGCTTCATGGTGCCCTTTCCGACGAGGAGGAGACGGACGGAGATCCCGCGAGGAGATCGGAGTGGAGATGAAGACCGGAGGACTTGGATCGTCGGTATATCTCTTCCCCTTCTCTTTATAGTTAGCTAGACTAGTTTAATGGCACGATCCGGGGTTTAGTGCGCGGTGGTGCCGGTTTGCAAAGTCCGCAAAATTTTAAGTTTACCACCGTTTCCGCGTTTGGCCGTCGGATTGACGGCCGGGGCGCCGCCGTGCACATACAATTTCAACTCTTGAAACTCCCGATAATGATTTTGCCCCTAGCGTGCTATGACCTTGACGCAGGCCAACAAACCAAAATCCGCTATTCAAGTTTAACCCGTCATTTCTTGATTGAATTAAACCCACCCGCACGACAGTTGACGCAGGCCAACAAAGTCGTGCGACTACACTAATCCAATCTCATCTTATGTTGCAGATAAGCACTGGTTAACTACCGCACACTACGCCTTGACGCATGCCAACAAACGTAGCACGAATACTAAGTAGTATCTATCTGAAATGACGGAGTGCTACGCAGGTTTTTAAGAAAACCATGAGCGTAAAGAACTCGATATCGTTGTACAAACAAGTGATTTTGAAAAAGGAGTGTTTTAAGGCTTTTTTCTAGTTTCTCTAAAGAGGTCACTCCCGGTGAAGGGATCTCGGCTCTTTCCTTATCGAATAAGGTGCAGGATATTTCAAAAATAGCACAATGCAAAGCATGAACTATAGAAGCAATCAAAAACTAAACCGTGAGCTTATAGCATCTGCTAGTTTCTCTAAAGAGGTCACTCCCGGTGAAGGGATCTCGGCTCTTTCCTTATTGAATAAGGTGCAGGATATTTCACAAATACCGCTGTTCAAAGCAAAACCTAGAGCTACCCTTTTTATAAAATTTGATTCTACAACATCTTTTAAGTTTCTTTTCTTTCATTAATCTCATTAATGAATCCCATCATTTATGCTTCCTAAGCATCATAGAAGAAACGAAAATGCAACGTACGCTTATGCCATCCGCATTCGCCACAGTGTCTCATTATGCACCATTTAGTTACTTAACTAACGGCATACCGGGACGGGACTAGCACGGGTGTAAAACATAAACAACGTTTATTATATATCATATATACAATAATAAATCATTTGTCTCACATATATAATATGATCACATCACAGTATATCAGTAGCAGAAGAAAAATATGAAATATTGGATATACCGGGAGGTCCGTGTTTTATTTTGAGCCTGTATAAAACACGGATTCCACGGTCGTGATGAATAGCCAAACCCACATCCTTGACCCCTACGACAGCGGAAAGTAACGCTGCCAATTCTAGGGTTAGGAGACCCGGTCTCGACTCCTCGAGATGGCCTCCCACTGGACCCTAGAACCCGGTTAGTTGTGCTCCCATCCTTGGGTCTATCCTAATTCGGAAAAGTAAATAATATACAATGGTGACATCATCCTCAACCTGGAAGTGCCCAAATAAAAGAATATTACATACAAAGAATTTTACATGAATGAAAATAAAAACCCTAATCTTATATAAAAACCCCGGCTATTCAAAACACGTCAATCCAATATAATATATCACAGCAACACATAACATCTCATATCATCAACGTAAGCAAGTATGCGTATCCTGATAGTCGTTGATGTATAGCAACGAAATCGGCGATACCCCACATACTACACTTACGGTCGAAGAAAAGAAAGTGAAAAACTACAATATTTGGAATCCAAAATCATCTTAGACATCGTAAACCCGAAATATCACATATTGCGGATTTCATGCTTAACTCTATGAATTCCACATATTGTATCACATTAGAGATATATCAAGACAATGTTTAACATTTCGATCGAATCAACATACACTCACAAATTACCCCGTGAGCTCAACACTTGAGCAAAGTCAAAAATACTCAAAAACCGTGCCACAGTGTCCATGGACCAGCCGTAGAAGGAGTTAACCAATGCCTCACCCACGACACCACGGTACAACGGAAAACCCTAGGGTTCGATCGCGGTTCCATGGGTATAGAATCGAGTTAAGGTTAGTATGTTCTTCTAGAGGGTCCATTAGGCACTTGCATGATTTTACGAAAGCAATCAACTAAGGAAAATCACAACACTTGGAAATTTCAGCGGGGTACAAAATGTGGTGTTCAAAGTTCGTTCGAACTGCTAAACATTGTCAAGGTTACCAATATAGTGTTAAATTATACGACTACGAAATACTACGAATTAGCCCCAGGTCAAAATAATCATCACATGAAAATTGGGCTAAGCAAACAATACTAGAAACCCCAAATACAGAAGAGAAGAGCACAGGAGAAATACGGAGTGCATAGGGGGTAAGGGGGCCGGCCAGGCCGAAATTTCTGGCCTAGTGCTCGGCCAAAATTCGAGCACCACTCCCCGTATTTCACCCACATTCTTAGGTTCTCCTATACAATGTTCTACACCTGTTTGCAAAATTTTAAAACGACTTTTTAGAAAATTTCCAGAGAGCAATTTTAGGGTTTCATAATACCGTATTTTCGGAGTCGATTTCATTTTCGTATTTGTTTTAACACCGTGTCTAAAATTCTAGCATGTCTCTGATACCACTGTTGGGTTTCTCTTGCACCTAATCTAGGGTTTGGTAGCATCACTCATGCCACTTTAAAATATAGAGAGGTGCAAAGCAAACAAACCATGAATCTTAACTAGAATATTTAGGGTAACAAGTTTTGTATCACATACAAAGAACAATCTATCACTAAGAGTAGAAATTACAACCTTTGTAGTCTCTCTTTTGTGACTCCTTGGACCGTTGAGAGTTTGGAACGGATCACTAGCAACCTTCCAAGTCCACGATGATCCACCCGAAGTCCCTTTGCCCAAAGCTCCTTGCTTTACTTGATCCATGGAAGAAGTGTAGCAAACACCCTACACAAATGGGCTAGATGTGTGAAGAATGATGAGGTGGTTTGTATTCTCTAATGAAAACCCTTTCTTTTTAACTAACTCACTCAAATGAAAACTCAAGAGAGGGAGATGTTAGTTATATGTATGCCCTAGAGGACATTACTATACATAGGATGTATATTGTAATGGATGCTTGGACATATATAGGGAGGACTTTCTTGCTCGACACGATAGTATGATATCTGGTTACTCTTTACCTTAACGTGTACACTGATTGTCTCTCTGTTATATGTTGGTAAAGCCCTTAGGATATGTACTTGACTACCTGGACTATGATGAGGATCAAACTAGTGGGGACATGGTAGTCCATAAGTACATCCTTCAACGTCCCTAGTCGTGGGTGTATCGAGACGGGGCATCGATATACCAGAGTAGACTAGCGTATACCTTCTCGACCCATGTAGATGGGCGATGGATGATCCCATATCCATTGGTGTTTGACATTAGAGATGATATACGGGTGCTCAGTGGAGACTGGGTACACTGGACGGACTCGCCGAGAACTCCCAGATGGTATTATACCTTACGTCAGATGGCAGTTCTCTGGTGACACTGGTACAGGTTAGTCTGTAGACCCGAGATCGTCATAGAGTCTTGTATGATTTCCACTGTGCTTTGATTTCCACCTTACCACGTCCAAGAGGGCGTGCAAAATGGTGGTTTTTGGGAACAGTCTCGAATCACATGGAGGCAATAAGCGATAGGAGGGGATTCGTCTCTCCCGGTATAGGGAGTTGATGTTGCGCTGTGTTCGATTGGCTATAACCTGAAATCCCTGGTCATGGTTGCTGAGATTTACTGGTAAGTGTTATCAGTAGTATCTCGAACTGTTATAGACCACATATCGACACGACTTATCGAGCTACTGAGGTCTGACGTTTACCACTCCTAGGCAAGATATGCGACATATCAGACGATCAGACCGGACTGTACGGTAAGTGTTACTGGTTGGATTCCCAGGAGTGTGAGCGGGCTTGCTCGTTGATCTTCTGATCGCTCAATACCCGGGTGGTCGTTACGTTTCGCAGACCGCTTGCGGCTTATGGGTGTTTGATATGATCATCACCTGCTGCCGGCATATTGACGAGTCTTTAGAGTCCTACACAGAGGTTTCCTGGCTCAAGCGAAACGAAATAGGAGTGCATATGGGATATGTGCGGGACCGAGAATAATACCAGTATGTGATACTGTATTCTATTCTCGCGATATGTATCATTGGACGGTTATATGAGATATAGCCGGGTTACCGAATCAAGTGTTGATTCGATACATTGATACACTAGATATTAGTCGGTTATATGCAATATGACCGGATCTTTAAATCAAGTGTTGATTTAATGATTTAATGTATAATTATATATTGGATATATTACTTTACATTGACTAGTATTGTTCACTTAAGATTGATTATCTCACTTGATTGTTCACAAGTTGTATATGTGATATATTTTTGTGCACTAGTTTGTATCATGTTTGATGATACATGCAAACTTGGGTGTGTGTATGCTTTACACCATGTTTAGTTAATGGTTAGGGTTTTATTTTCTTTATTTATTTTGTAAGAACAAAATGGTGGCTTTCTTTCTTTGCTTCAAGCTTCATGAAACTTCTTAGCATCTTTGAAAAGTCTAAACCATTTTTTTTACCTTTAACCTAACCATTACCACTAAACTCTAGTTTATTCTCTACATGAGTTACCTCACCCATGGTTGCATTATGATAAGTATTCACTTGATTTATTATTTTCAAGAATAATTCATTTTTCCTTCTTCTTCTTCATCTTCTTGATGAAGTGAAGAAAGCTTTCTTGAAAAATTTCAAGTGTTGAAATCAAGTGAGAAATCCAAATCCAAAGTGAACCCACTTCCTATTTCTTCATCCTCTACCACTTGCCATGTTGTATAGGGTGTTTTCTTCACAAGGTTCATGACCAAGTGAAGATGGAGCTTGAGTTTGAGTCGCCTCGACGTAGATCATCTTCGGCATCGAAGTCAACGACCTAGCCCGATTATTTCTCCGACGAAAGCATCACTAGAGTCCGGGATTCCGATGATCGCAGCGGAGGGACGTCAACACGGAGCTAAAGAAGTGGAGGACCGGATCTACAAAGGTTGTATTCCCATTCACTCGTAGTTAAAGTAGTTAACTTGCTTGCTTTCGCCTTACCTCTAGTAACGATCTTGCATTAGGGTTTCTCGGCACATAGAAAAATTTGATTTTGGCATGGTTGATGCCTTGTGTAACCTCTTGAGTGTGCCTAGGATCCCTACAGTGGTATCAGAGCCTAGCTAGAGCTTTAGGCGAAGTGTAGGCGATGTTGGAAATCCGATCGAACCCCGAAACCCTAAACTTGACCCTCTCTGTACATTTTCTGAAACTGTGGTTTTTTCCAAATTAAAAATACTCAAAAAAATCAGCAGGAATTTCTAAGCATTACTGTGAAGCATGTGACCCCAACTCTTCCAAGGCGCCGCGGAACCGTGGCCGTACCCTAGGTCGTGCGGCGGTTCCGCGGCCATAAAGTGTCTTCTTGCTTCACTGTTTGCACAGTAATGTCCCTTTGTGATTCCTATGTTTTCTGGGTAATTCTAATTTCTACTCAACAATTGAGTTTTCTGGGTTATTTTGGGGACTCGATAATTCGATAGGATTATTTAACTTTGTCTATGTGTTTTTCCGGATAATTTTAGAACATGTTAAAAAGTTCGACCGGGTATAAATACCCACTTTTTCCTCTGCCGGGAAATTTCCAAGTGTTGGATTTTTCCGTAGTTTAAGAACGTTCTAAGTAGTGCAAGTAACGCGATGGACCCTCTAGAAGACAACAAACCTTAACTCGATTATGTGACCGTCTTGAACTGCCCTTTGAACCTTATGGTTTGGGGCAGTACGGCGTGCCACATGTGAGGCGTTGGCTTGACCCTTCTACGGCTGGACCATTGGTACTGTGGCATGAAGTGGATGTTTTTAAACTTATTTCATGTGTTGATCTTTTCGGGAAAACTTGGGTGTTTGATTGTTCGATCGGAAAGTTAAACATTGTCTATTTATCTGGAATGTGATACAATATTTGGAATCCACAAGTAGTTATGAGATAACTAATTTGAATGTTATAAACATAGCAGTTTAGTCTTATTTGATCGGTTGCCACGGAATTTTGATGCGATCAAAAGTCTGTCGCAATCACGTTGCGTACGCGGATACTCGCCGGGTAAACTTAATAGATAGCTACACCACATAGCCCCGACCAAGTGACTGTAGGAGAACCCCGTCGCCAAAAGCATCCATTCGGGTGCTCACGGCAGCGGTGTTCCGCCTTAGTGCACTTCGTCGACGGTATCGGGGGTGCGGCCGTCTACTGAAGTTTGCGACGAGCATTCGATCAGGATGTCGGGAATCTTGTTGAATTGCCCGACTTGATATTGAAAAGAGTTTTCGATAATGAGACTAAAATGCGGGGTTTGTAATAGTTAGGCATGCGATGTCTAAGAAGGTTGCGGATTCCAACTGTTGTAATTTTACACTTTTTTTCTGCGACCGTAAGTGTAATATGTGATATCGCCGGTTTCGTTGCTATATGTCAACGACAATTGGGATAGGCATATTTGCTTACGTTGATGACATGTGATGTTATGTGTTGCTGGATATGTTGTATTGGATCGTCGCGTTTTGAATAGCCGGGGGTTTTATGTGAGATGGGAGTTTTTCTTTTTCATTCATGTAAAATTCATTTGTATGTAATATTCTTTTATTGGGGCACTTCCGGGTTGAGGATGATGTCACCATTGTATATTATTTACTTTTCCGCACTAGGATAGACCCAAGGAGGAGAGCACAAGTAACCGGGTTCTAGAGTCCAGTGGGAGACCAACTCGAGGAGTCGAGTCTGGGTCTCCTAACTCTAGAATTGGTAGGGTTGCTTGCCGCTCTCGTAGGGGTCTAGGGGTGTGGGTTTGGCTATTCATCGCGACCGTGGAATCCGTGTTTTATACTGGCTCAAAATAAAACACGAACGTCCTAATATATCCAATATTTCATATGATATTTTTCTGCTACGTTATCTGTGATGTGATCAAGTGATATGTTCAGATTGATACTGTATATAGTATATATGATATATTATATAGACGTTACTTATGTTTTGCACTCGCGCTAGCCCTACCCTGCTCTGTCGTTAGTTACCTAACCTAACGGTGCACGAGGGGACATCGAGGCGAATGCGGATGGCATAAGTGTACATCGTATTTATCTGTGATGTTTATGTGACTTAAATGATGGGACTTCATTAATGTGATTAATGAATGAAAAGAAACCTAAAAGATGTTGTGGAATCGAATTTTCAAAAACAGGTAGCTACAGTTCTTGCTTTGCATCGCGGTGTTCCTTGTAGAACATCCTGCACCTTATTTGATAAGAAAAGGGCCGAGATCCCTTCACTGGGAGTGACCCCTTTAGCAATGACTGGCAGATGCTACACCCTTCGGTTTGTCTTTTGATTGCTCCTATAGTTCTTTCTTTGCACAGCGGTATATATGATATATCCTGCACCTTATTCGATGAGGAAAGGGTCGACGATCCCTTCACCGGGAGTGACCCCTTTAGCAAAACTAGAAAAGCCTAAAAAACACTCCATTTTAAAATCATTTGATTCTACAACGATATCAAGTTCATTACGCAATAGGTTTTCAAAAAAACCTGTCGTAGCCCTCCGTCATTTCAGATAAGTTGTATATAGTATTCATGCTACATTTGTTGGCTTTTGTAAAGGTGTAGTGTGCGGTAGCTATATGCTGCTTATCTGCAGCATACGATGCGATTGGATTAGGGTAGTCGTACGGCTTTGTTGGCTTTCGTCAAGGGTCGTGCGGGTGGGTTTAATTCAGTCAAGAAATGTACGGGTTGAACTTGACTAACGGGCTATAGTTTGTTGGCTTTCGTCAAGGTCATAGCACGTTAGGGGCAAAATATTATCGGGAATTTCAAGTGTTGAAATCTGCTATGAGATTGCATACCTTCTATGAGATAGTTGGATCCCGATACCCGCTGCGAGTAATTGTTACTTCTGGGAGAGTTTTGCACTTTACAATTAGCCGATCAAGTAGGTGTCTAGAAAGGTGTCAACGGGGTTACGCCCCTGGGAAAACGAGGTTTACTTTAATTAGGTCCGTGCGAAAGCACGGGGAACCTCCCTCAAAGTACCGACACTGGCCTGGCTGAAAGATTGGCAAACTTGTAGCGTGTAATTAATCCTGGCTAGTCTTTCCTTTTAGGGTTTGAAGGAAGATTTGATAAAAACAGTGGGAGTCATCCTGATTAGATAAAATAATAACCAATCTGATCTTGCAAGAGCATACGCAGAGTGTTTTCTTCTCTCTCTCTCCAGGTAGCGACCATATCACGCCTTAATCAAGATAATAAAATGGATATATTGACCGAACCCGCTTGTTATACTGAGCTGGGGAACGTTGGTCCTGCTCCAACTTATAATTGTTATTAGACAGAGAAGGAAATGGGGGAATACCAGGATTCCCATGCCGCCCAAACGAAGAAAGTGCATGCTGATGCATCTCCTTCGGGTATGTTCATTATAAAGAACTGTTTCTCAGTTTACTCTGCGTCCTGGGTATTTGATACTGGATCAGGATCCCAGATATGTAATCTGTTACATGGGCTAAAGAAAGGTAGAGAACTGAGAACGTGTGATAAGTTTCATGAGACAGAAAATGGTGCAAGTGTTGCAGCCAAGTCTGTTGGTCACTGTCACCCTGTATTTCCAAATACATTGATTCTGAACAAATGCTATTAGATACCGAACCTGATATACAAAATCATATCGGTCTCTTTATTAGTAAAGAAAGGATATAATTTTGTATTGTTGGATATTGTTTTGAACAATTCAAAAGTTGATCGGTTCAGGCACGTTATCTAAAAGCATTGACGTTCTAAATCAAACTACAGTTCCTAATATACAGAACACACACAAGAGGAAGAATTTAGACATAAACGAATCCTTCTTGAGGCATTGTAGACTAGGTCATATCAATGCGACCCGACTGGCTGAAGTTATATTTTAGATGCATATTTAAATCAGTTTGAATTTATATCTTGTGAAACTTGCCAGTCATGTCACAAAGATAAGATGACCATAGCTCTGTTTAATGGAAACAGAGAAAGAGTTGGTGAACTTTTGGGACTGATACATAGTGATGTATGTAAGGTCCCCTGTCTACACATGCCAGGACCGGTTCTTTGTACTTCATTGCATTCTCTGATGATCTCTCAAGATTCAGTCATATGTTCCTGTTGAAACATAAATCCGAACCTTTTGACATATTCATTGAATATAAGTTAGAAGTAGAGAACCAAAATACGGGTATAAGTATTATGTCCCATGATAAGATCAGGGAGGAGAATACTTGTGCACAAAATTCCTGGATTATTCTAAAGGAGAATAAGATTCTCTCTCAGCATTACTCCTCCGCATACACCACAGTACAACGATGTATCGGGGCGGAGCAATCACACCCTATATGATATGGTGCGCACTATGATGAGTACTACTGAGTTTCCTATTTCCTTATAGGGAGTTATGCACTTATGAAGTTGCATACCTATTGTATTGGGTTCGAATCAAATCAGTGCTTACCACTCCATATAAGATATGGTATGGGACGAGCCTATCTCTTAAGTAAGTTAAGATTTGGGATTGTCCGGCCTATGTTGAAAGAAAAATACGAACAAGCTCGAGGCAAGGTCTGTTATGTAGAACTGGAATGGTTCCAGCTATACAAACTGCAGCTGATGATTTGGTAGAACCAAAGGATTCGATAGTTTCCAACGAACCTCAGCCTCTCCGCCGATCTAGCAGGGTTCCTCACCCACCTGAGAGATACTTCGGTTTCTCTATGACAGTGGGAGCGAGGATTGCATCATGAGATGATGACCCAACTAGTTTCGAGCTGGCCATCAGGAGTGGGACTCTATAAGAATGGCTGGATGCTTAGCGATCTGAGATGGAATCCTTATACACCAACAAAGTATGGACTTTGGTTGCTTTATCTGAAGGGTTAAATCCCCATCAGGAGCAAGTATGTCTTGAGAAGATTACTTGGTGTACATGGAAAAGTTGAGACTTTCAAAGATAGACTTGTTAAAGGTTTGCAACATTGACCAGATATGGATTACGATGAAACCTTTTCCAGTGGCTATGCTTAAGTCCAACCAGATCCTACTTGCCACGGCTACATACCATGACTACGATATCTGGCGGTTGGGTGTCATGACTACTTTTCTAAATGATGTTTTAGAAGAGAGCGTCTATAAGTGTTAGTTATATGTATGCCCTAGAGGCCATTACTGTACATAGGATGTATATTGTAGTGGATGCTGGGACATATATAGGGAGGACTTTCTTGCTCGACATGATAGTATGCTATCTGGTTGCTCTTTACCTTAACGTGTATACTGATTGTCTCTCTATTACATGTTGGTAAAGCCCTTAGGATGTGTACTTGACTACCTGGACTATGATGTGGATCATACTAGTGGGGACATGGTAGTCCATAAGTACATCCTTCAAGGTCCCTAGTCATGGGTGTATCGAGACGGGGCATCGATATACCAGAGTAGACTAGCGTATACCTTCTCGACCCATACAGATGGGCGATGGATGATCCCATATCCATTGTTGTTTGACATCAGAGATGATATACGGGTGCTCAGTAGAGACTGGGTACACTGGACGGACTCGCCGAGAACTCCCAGATGGTATTATACCTTACGTCAGATGGCAGTTCTCTGGTGACACTGGTACAGAGTAGTCTGTTGACCCGAGATCGTCATAGAGTCTTGTGTGGTTCCCACTGTGCTTTGATTTCCATCTTACCACGTCCAAGAGGGCGTGCAAAACGGTGGTTTTTGGGTCAAATCCTGAGTCACATGGAGGCAATGAGCGATAGGAGGGGATTCGTCTCTCCCGGTATAGGGAGTTGATGTTGCGCTGTGTTCGATTGGCTATAACCGGAAATCCCTGGCCAGGGTTGCTGAGATTTACTGGTAAGTGTTACCAGTAGTTTCTTGAACTGTTATAGACCTCATATCGACACGACTTATCGAGCTATTGGGGTCTGTCGTTTACCACCCCTAGGCGAGATATGCGACATATCAGACGATCAGACCGGACTGTACGGTAGTGTTACTGGTTGGATTCACTGGAGTGTGAGCGGGCTTGCTCGTCGATCTTCTGATCACTCAATACCCGGGTGGCCGTTACGTTTAGCAGACCGCTTGCGGCTTGTGGATGTTTGATATGATCATCATCTGCTACCGGCGTATTGACGAGTCTTTAGAGTCCTACACAGAGGTTTCCTGGCTCAAGCGAAACGAAATAGGAGTGCATATGAGATATGTGCGGGACCGAGAATGATACCAGTATGTGATACTGTATTCGATTCTCGCGATTTGTGACACTGATCGGTTATATGCGATATAGCCGGGTTATCGGATCAAGTGTTGATTCGATAAGTTGTTACTGTTGATATTAGTCGGTTATATGCGATATGACCGGATCATTAAATCAAGTGTTGATTTAATGATTTAATTCATAATTATATGTTTGATATATTACTTTGCATTAACTAGTATCGGTTCATTTAAGATGGATTTTTCTCACTCGAATGTGCACATTGTATATGTGATATATTTTTGTGCACTTGATTGTATCATGTTTGATGATATAAGATTGCTAGGGTTTTGTGTAAAGAATTAATCCTTGGTTAAATAAATGGTTAGGGTTTTTATTTGTTTATCCATTACTTATTTATTCATTCATTTATCTTTATAATTTGGATTAAAAGAAATGAGAAATGAAAAGATAATGGTTGCTTTCATTCATGATGCTTCTTGAAGCTTCATGCCACTTTGACCAAAGTGACCATTTTGTCTTCATCTCCTTAACCCTAACCATTCCTTTAACCTTGGTCAATTCTCTACACATAACTATAGTTAAAATTATGATAAGAATTGATTTTTATTTTCTATTCAATATTCTTATGATAATAATTATCTTCATCTTCTTCTTCTTCTTCACTAGAAGAAAACATTTCTTCATCAATGGTGATTAATGAAAAAGAGTGAGAAATCCAAATCTAAAGTGAACCCACCTCCTATTTCTTCATCCTCCACCTCTTGCCAAGTAGTATAGGGTGTTTCCTTCACAAGTTTTCTTGACTTGGTGAAGTTGGAGCTTGATCTAGCGATGCCTCGACGTAGATCATCTTCGGCATCGTCGTCGATGACCTAGCCCGTCCATTCTCCGATGAAGCCGACGCTAGAGCCCGGGGTTCGACTTGGACAGCGAGGAGACTTCATTGCGGAGCTATGGAGGTGAAGGACCGGATCTACAAAGGTTGTATATCCGTTCTTTTAGTTAAAGTAGTTAACTAGTTGCTTTGTCGCCAAAATATCTAGTTAACGATCTGTATTAGGGTTTGTAGGCACCCGTAAAATTTGAAATTGGCATGGTTGATGCCTTGTGTGACCTCCTTGGTGTGCCTAAGAACCCTACAATAAGTACACAGCCAGAGAACTTCGTAGACAGTGGGAGCAGCGAAAACGTGAGCAAGATGTTTTATGTGATAAAGCAGGCATCGCGGAGTTGGAACATCTGTTTTGATGAGTTAGTCAAAGAGTTTGACATCATCAAAATGGTATATGAACCTTGTATATACAAAAAGGTAGTAAGGAGTATGGTGGTGATCCTCATAGAGTACGTGGATAACATACTCTTGATAGGGAAGGAGTTTCCTATGCTACGCTCGGTCAATCTCCGCTTATCACAAGGATTCTCTATATAGGATCAAAGTGATACCTACTAAATCCTGGGTTTTGGATCTATGAGATAGATCTAATTGGATGTTAGGATACTCACTAGTTGTAGTGAGATGGTATCAATTGATCCTGGGGAGAATCACTGGAAAGGTTCCAGGGTGATAAGGACGACTGAATGTCAGTCGCAGGCATTGTCTTTACCCTTAGTAAAGGGACGGTATGTTAGAAGAGTTCCAAGCTAGATACCGTGGCATACTAGAAAATATAGGCTGGATACATCGCTACCAAAGATGCTACCAAAGAGGCAGTCTGGGTGTATATTAGTTCATGAGATGAACTTCGTTCCTCCCATTGTGTGATAATGGAGTTGTGGCTTATGCCTAGGAACGCCCGTCCCATCAGTGACCCAGACATATTCTGAGGCAGCATCACCTGATCATGGAGATAGTTGATCTCCAGGGTGATCGAGGTTAGGAGAGTAGACTCAGAGGATAACACGGCGGATCCACTCACAAAGACCTTTTCCCAGAGAGAGTCTTTTATGGGATGGTTGAGTATGAGATACTACAACCACTGCTACAGATGGCCCTAGTGCAAGTGGGAGATTGTTAGTTATATGTATGCCCTAAAGGCCATTACTATACATAGGATGTATATTGTAGTGGATGCTTGGACATATATAGGGAGGACTTTCTTGCTCGACACGATAGTATGCTATATGGTTACTCTTTACCTTAACGTGTACACTGATTGTCTCTCTGTTACATGTTGGTAAAGCCCTTAGGATATGTACTTGACTACCTGGACTATGATGAGGATCATACTAGTGGGGACATGGTAGTCCATAAGTACATCCTTCAAGGTCCCCTAGTCGTAGGTGTATCGAGATGGGGCATCGATATACCAGAGTAGACTAGCGTATACCTTCTCGACCCATGTAGATGGACGATGGATGATCCCATATCCATTGGTGTTTGACATCAGAGATGATATACGGGTGCTCAGCGGAGACTGGGTACACTGGACGGACTCGCCGAGAACTCCCACATGGTATTAAACCTTACGTCAGATGGCAGTTCTCTGGTGACACTGGTACAGGTTAGTCTGTAGAACCGAGATCGTCATAGAGTCTTGTGTGATTCCTACTGTGCTTTGATTTCCACCTTACCACGTACAAGAGGGCATGCAAAATGGTGGTTTTTGGGAACAGTCCCGAATCAAATGGAGGCAATGAGCGATAGGAGGGGATTCATCTCTCCCGGTATAGAGAGTTGATGTTGCGCTGTGTTCGATTGGCTATAACCGGAAATCCCAGGCCAGGGTTGCTGAGATTTATTGGTAAGTGTTATCAGTTGTATCTCGAACAGTTATAGACCACATATCGACACGACTTATCGAGCTACTGGGGTCTGACGTTTACCATCCCTAAGCAAGATATGCGACATATCAGACGATCAGACTGGACTGTACGGTAAGTGTTACTGGTTGGATTCCCAGGAGTGTGAGCGGGCTTGCTCGTTGATCTTCTGATCGCTTAATACCCGGGTGGCCATTACGTTTAGCAGACCGCTTGTGGCTTGTGGGTGTTTGATATGATCATCACCTGCTGCCGGCGTATTGACGAGTCTTTAGAGTCCTACACAGAGGTTTCCTGGCTCAAGCGAAATGAAATAGGAGCGCATATGGGATATGTGCGGGACCGAGAATAATACCAGTATGTGATACTGTATTCTATTCTCGCGATATGTATCATTGGACGGTTATATGAGATATAGTCGGGTTACCGAATCAAGTATTGATTCGATACATTGATACACTAGATATTAGTCGGTTATATGCAATATGACCGGATCATTAAATCAAGTGTTGATTTAATGATTTAATGTATAATTATATATTGGATATATTACTTTACATTGACTAGTATTGTTCACTTAAGATTGATTATCTCACTTGATTGTGCACAAGTTGTATATGTGATATATTTTTGTGCACTAGTTTGTATCATGTTTGATGATACATGCAAACTTGGGTGTGTGTATGCTTTACACCATGTTTAGTTAATAGTTAGGCTTTTATTTTCTTTATTTATTTTGTAAGAACAAAATGGTGGCTTTCTTTCTTTCTTTGCTTCAAGCTTCATGAAACTTCTTAGCATCTTTGAAAAGTCTTAACCATTTTGTTTTTTCCTTTAACCTAACCATTACCACTAAACTCTAGTTTATTCTCTACATGAGTTACCTCACCCATGGTTGCATTATGATAAGTATTCACTTGATTTATTATTTTCAAGGATAATTCATTTTTCCTTCTTCTTCTTTATCTTCTTCATGAAGTGAAGAAAGCTTTCTTGAAAAATTTCAAGTGTTGAAATCAAGTGAGAAATCCAAATCCAAAGTGAACCCACTTCCTATTTCTTCATCCTCTACCACTTGCCATGTTGTATAGGGTGTTTTCTTCACAAGGTTCATGACCAAGTGAAGATGGAGCTTGAGTTTGAGTCGCCTCGACATAGATCATCTTCGGCATCGAAGTCAACGACCTAGCCCGATTATTTCTCCGACGAAACCATCACTAGAGTCCGGGATTCCGATGATCGCAGCGGAGGGACGTCAACACGGAGCTAAAGAAGTGGAGGACCGGATCTACAAAGGTTGTATTCCCATTCACTCGTAGTTAAAGTAGTTAACTTGCTTGCTTTCGCCTAACCTCTAGTAACGATCTTGCATTAGGGTTTCTCGGCACATAGAAAAATTTGATTTTGGCATGGTTGATGCCTTGTGTAACCTCTTGAGTGTGACTAGGATCCCTACAGGAGGAAGAAGAAGCTGATGGCAAAGCTCAAGCTCAAAAGCTTTTGTGATGAATAAAAAATCTCAGTTGAGATGAGAATGAAATAATCCTATTAAATCCTTCTCTCCTCAAACCATGGTTAGTTAATATCTAGATATTTTACATTGAGTTAAATAGACAAAAGAGAATTAACTCATGGTTAAAAGTTAGGTCAAGATTGGTCCAAAAGTCAAAGCAAGATAAACATTAACCATGAGTGAATTCTCTATAAACTTAACTCAAAAATAAATATATATGTATATTAACTACCATGTGAGTCTTGCATTACCACCATATATTGTATCATCAACCATGATAACTATCCATGTATGAGTCCATGCACATCAACATGTGTATACATGCATGCATACATCTTCAACAAAGAAAAGGGTTTAAATAAATAATTAAACTAAAAGTCAAATGTTAAATCAACACTTGATTTAACAAACCGATCATATCTCATAAGACCTGACCAAAAAAAAACGCCCGATTAACATTCAGTATCACATACTCGCATTCAATCGGGTCCCCGCGCATAACTCATCTGCACACCACATCGTTTCGCCTGAGCTAGGAAACTCGTATGTGGGACTCTAAGACTCGTCAATACGCCGGCAGTGGGTGGTGATCATATCAAACACCTACAAGCCGCAAGCGGTCAGCTAAACGTAACGGCCACCCGGGTATTGTGCGATCAGAAGAAAACCAGCGAAGCTGTCAAAACTCCAGTCGAGCCAATCAGTAACACTACCGTACAGTCCGGTCTCTTCGTATCATATGTCGCATATCCAGTCTAGGGGTGGTAAACGTCAGTCCCCGGTAACCGATAAGTCGTGTCGATGTGAGGCTCATAACGGGTCAAGAAACTACTGATAACTCTTACCAGTAGCACTCCATATCAGCCCTGGCCAGGGACTTCCAGTTATAGCCAATCGAACACAACGCAACATCAACTCCTAATACCGGGAGAGACGAAACCCCTCCTATCGCTCATTGCCTCCATGTGTTTCGGGACTGTACCCAAAAGCCAACGTTTTGCACACCCTCTTGGACGTGGTAAGGTGGAAATCAAAGCACAGTGGTAATCACACAAGACTCTATGAAGATCTCGGGTCTACAGACTAACCTGTACAAGTGTCACCAGAGAACTGCAATCTGACGATAGGTATAATACCATCTAGGGGTTCTCGGCGAGTCCGTTCAGTGTACCCAGTCGCCACTGAGCACCCATACACCATCTTTGATGTCAAACACCGATGGATATGGGATCATCCATCGCACATCATATGGGTCAAGATGCGTATACGCTAGTCTACTCTGGTGTATCGATGCCCTGTCTCGATACACCCTCGACTAGGAACAGTTATAGGATGAACTCTTCTACTACCTTGGCCCCACTAGTATGATCTGCATCATAATCCCAGTAGTCGAGTACATATCCTGAAGGCTTTACCAACATGTGAGAGCAAGACTGTAAACCAATACAACTCAACATGTTAAGACAAAGTAAAACCAGATAGCATACTATCATGTCGAGCAAGAAAGTCCTCTCTATATATATCCAAGCATCCACTATAATATACATCATATGTACAACAATGACCTCTAGGGCATATATACATCTAACAATCTCCCACTTGCACTAAGGCCAGCTGTTGTAGTATCTCATACCCAACATCCCGAAGAGTCTCTCAAATTATATCTGGGGTATGGCCTTCGTGAGTGGATCCTCAGTGTTATCCTTCGTGTCAACTCTCCTGACCACGATCTCGCGGCGATCAACTATCTCCCGGATCAGGTGATACCGCCTCAGAATATGTCTGGACTTCTGATGGGACCTGGGTTCCTTGGCCAAAGCCACAGCTCCATTGTTATCACAATATAAAGGTATTGGATGCTCAATGGACGGAACCACACCAAGTTCAGTGATGAACTTCTTCATCCAGACAGCCTCTTTGGCAGCATCGTTGGCAGCGATGTATTCAGCCTCCATCGTCGAGTCTGCTACGGTTTCTTGCTTGGAACTCTTCAAACAAACCGCCCCTCCATTTTGGGTAAAGACAAATCCCGAGTGCGTCTTAGAGTCATCCTTATCACTTTGGAAGCTCGAATCGGTAAAGGACTCCACTTGGAGTTCTGCGTTACCATACACCAAGAACATCTCCTTAGTCCTTCTCAAGTACTTGAGAATGATTTTCACAGCTGTCCAGTGACTCTCTCATGGATCTGCTTGATACCTACTCACTACACTTAGTGAGTATGCTACATCGGGTCTGGTACATAACATCGCGTACATGATAGAGCCTACTGCCGAAGCATAGGGTACCCCTTCCATGCGAGCTCTCTCCAAATCAGTCTCAGGAGTCATCTCTTTGGAGAGAGTGAGTCCAGAGATCGTGGGATGGTTCCTACGTTTGGATTCTTCCATACTAAATCTCTTTAGTATGGTGTCAATGTACCTGGATTAGGGCAATCCCAATATCCTCTTAGATCTATCTCTATAGATCCTAATACCCAAAATGCAGGAGGCATCACCTAGATCTTTTATTGAGAATCTATGTGATAAGAAGAGCTTGACCGAGTGCAGCATAGGAACATCATTTCCTATCAAGAGTATGTCGTCCACGTACAATACGAGGAAGAAAACCTTACTCTCTGCAACCTTTCTTGTAAATACAAGGTTCATCTACGTTTTTGATGAAGTCAAACTCTTTGACTACAACATCAAAATAGATGTTCCAACTCCGCGATCCCTGCTTTAACCCGTAGATGGATTTAAACAGCTTGCACACCTTTCCGCTGCTCCCACTGTCTACAAAGCCCTCTGGCTGAGTCATGTACACGCACTCCTCTAAATCACCATTTAGAAAGGCAGTCTTAACATCCATCTACCAGATTTCGTTGTCATGGTATGCATCAATGGCAAGTAAGATCCGGATGGACATAAGATTAGCCACTGGAGAAAAGGTTTCGTCATAATACACACCTGGTCGTTAACGGAAACCCTTTGCAACAAGTCTAGCTTTGTAAGTCTCGACTTTTCCATCTACACCAAGTTTCTTCTTAAAGATCCATTTACTCCCAATGGGTTTTACCCCTTCAGGAGCAACTTCCAAAGTCCATACTTTGTTGGTGTACATGGATTCCATCTCAGATAGCATTTCATCCAGCCATTTCACAGAGTCCCCACTCATGATGGCATGCTCGAAGCTAGTCGGGTCATCATCTTCCATGATGCAATCCTCGCTTCCACCGTCCATGAGAAAATCATAGTATCTCTCAGGTGGATGAGGAACCCTACTAGAACGGCGGAGAGGCCGAGGTTCGTTGGGAACTATCGAATCCTATGGTTCTACCAAATCTTCTGTCGTAGTTTGTGTCGCTGGAACCTCTTCCAATTCTACCTTATTGCCACTAATTTCTTTCTCAAGAAATTCCTTTTCCAAAAAGGTGGCATGTCGAGAAACAAACACTTTTTGTTCCTCAGTGTGGTAAAAGATATACCCTTGTGAGTTTTCGGGATATCCTACAAACTTGCATAGGACAAACCTTGCCTCGAGTTTGTCCGGATTATGCCTTTTGACATAGGCTGGACAACCCCATATCTTAACATACTTAAGAGATGGTCTCTTCCGCTTCCATGCCTCATATGGAGTGGTAGGCACTGATTTGATAGTAACCATATTCAATAGGTGTATGGCTGTCTCAAGCGCATACCCCAAGAAGGAAATAGGCAACTCAGCAGTGCTCATCATAGAGCGTACCATATCTAATAGGGTGCGATTCCTCCGCTCCGATACACCGTTGTGATGTGGTGTATAGGGAGGAGTTAGCAGAGAGAGAATCCCATTCTCTTTTAGATAGTCCAGAAAATCATTGCTCATGTATTCTCCTCCTCGATCAGATCGAAGGATCTTAATACTTTTACCCGTTTGGTTCCCTACTTCGTTCTTATATTCTCTGAATTTCTCAAAAGCTTCAGACTTGTGATTCAACAGGAACACATGTCCGTATCTTGAGAGATCGTCAGTGAATGTAATGAAGTAACAGGAACCGTTCCTGGCATGTGTAGACATGGGACCGCATACATCATTATGAATCAGTCCCAAGAGTTCTGTAACTCTTTCTCCGTATCTACTAAACAGTGTTTTGGTCATCTTGCCTTTGAGACATGACTGGCAAGTGTCATAAGATGAAAATTTGAATGTATTCAAATATCCATCCTTATGCAACTTAGCTAGCCGTGTCGCATTGATATGACCACGTCTATAATTCCACAAGAAGGATTCGTTCATTTCTGAACTCTTCCTCTTGTGTGTGTTTTGTACATTAAGGACTGTAGTTTGATTCAGAACGTATATGCCATTATTTAACGAGCCTGATCCATTCAACTTTTGATTCAGGAAGATGTTCATAACATTACCCTATACTACAAAATTATATCCTTCTTTACTCAATAAAGATACTGATATAAGATTGCATATCAGGGTCGGAATGTAATAGCATTCGTTCAGAATCAATGTATTACCATTGGGCAATATAAGGTGATATTCACCAACAGCTTTGGCTGCAACATTTCCACCATTCCCTACTCTTACAAAATGATCACATTTTCCCAGTTCCCTACCTTTACGTAGCTCATGTAACATATTACATCTATAGGATCCCGATCCGGTATCTAATACCCAGGACGTAGAGTGAACTAAGAAACAGTTCTCGATAACCAACACACCTGAAGATGATGCATCATCATGCTTATTCTTCATTTGGGCGGCGTGAGAATCGAGATATTCTCCTGTTCCCTGCTCGGACTTATAACAATTATAAGTTGGAGCGGGACCAACGTTCCCTGCTCAGTATAACAAGCGGGTTCAGTCAATACATCCATATCATTATCTTGATTAAGGCCTGACATGGTCACTACCTAGAGAGAGAGAGAGAAGAAAACACTTTAGCGTATGCTCTTGCAAGATTAGATTGGTTATTATCTTATCTAATCAGGATGGTTCCCACTGGTTTTTATCAAATCTTCCTTCAAACCCTAAAAGATAAGATTAGTCGGGATTAATTACACTTTACAAGTTCGCTAATCTTTTAGCCAGGCTATTGTTAGTACTTTGAGGAAGGTTCCCCGTGCTTTCACACGGACTTAATTAAAATAAATCTCGTTTTCCCAGAGACATAACCCCGTTAACACCTTTCTAGTCACCTACTTGATTGGCTAATTGTCCTGTGTAAAACTCTCCCAGGAGTAACTCTTATTCGAAGTGGGTATCAGGATCCAACTATCTCATAGAAGGTATGCAATCTCATTGCAAATTTCAACTCTTGAAACTCCCGATAATGCTTTTGCCCCTAGCGTGCTATGACCTTGACGCAGGCCAACAAACTATAGTCCGCTAGTCAAGTTCAACCCATCATTTCCAGATTGAATTAAACCCACCCGCACGACTCTTGACGCGGGCCAACAAAGTTGTACAACTACCCTAATCCAATCTCATCTTATGTTGCAGATAAGCACTGGTTAGCTACCGCACACTACGCCTTGACGCAGCCAACAAACGTAGCACGAATACTAAATAGTATCTATCTGAAATGACGGAGTGCTACGCAGGTTTGTTAGAAAACCATGAGCGTAAAGAACTCGATATCGTTGTAGAAACAAGTGATTTTGAAAAATGAGTGTTTTGAAGGCTTTTTTCTAGTTTCGCTAAAGAGGTCACTCCCGGTGAAGGGATCTCAGCTCTTTCCTCGTCGAATAAGGTGCAGGATATTTCAAAAATACCGCTATGCGAAGCAAGAACTATAGAAGCAATCAAAAACTAAACCGTGAGCTTGTAGTATCTGCTAGTTTCGCTAAAGAGGTCACTCCCGGTGAAGGGATCTCGGCTCTTTCCTTATTGAATAAGGTGCAGGATATTTCACAAATACCGCTGTGCAAAGCAAAAACTAGAGCTATCCTTTTTATAAAATTTGATTCTACAACATCTTTTGGGTTTCTTTTCTTTCATTAATCTCATTAATGAATCCCATCATTTACGCTTCCTAAGCATCACAGAAGAAACGAAAATACAAAGTACGCTTATACCATCCACATTCGCCACAGTGTCCCGTTATGCACCGTTAGGTTACTTAACTAACGCCATACCGGGACGGTACTAGCGTGGGTGTAAAACATAAGCAACGTTTATTATATATCATATATACAATAATAAATCATTCGTCTCACACATTTAATATGATCACATCACAGTATATCAGCAGCAGAAGAAAAATATGAAATATTGGATATACTAGCAGGTCCGTGTTTTATTTTGAGCCTGTATAAAACACGGATTCCACGATCACGATGAATAGCCAAACCCACATCCCTATACCCCTATGAGAGCGGCAAGTAACACTGCCAATTTTAGTGTTAGGAGACCCGGTCTCGACTCCTCGAGATGGCCTCCCACTGGACCCTAGAACCCGGTTACTTGTGCTCCCCTCCTTGGGTCTATCCTAATGCGGAAAAATAAATAATATACAATTATGACATCAACCTCAACCCGAAAGTGCCCCAATAAAAGTATATTACACACAATGAATTTTACATGAATGAAAATAAAAAACCCCATCTCACATAAAAAAAACCCGGCTATTCAAAACACGACGATCCAATATAACATATCACAGCAACACATAACATCTCATATCATCAACGTAAGCAAGTATGCGTATCCCGATTGTCGTTGATGTATAGCAACGAAATCGGCGATACCCCACATACTACACTTACGGTCGCAGAAAAGAAAGTGAAAAACTATAATATTTAGAATCCAAAATCGTCTTAGACATCGTAAACCCGAAATATCACATATTGCGGATTTCATGCCTAACCCTATGAATTCCACATATTGTATCACATTACAGATATATCAAGACAACGTTTAACGTTTCGATCGAATCAACATACACTCACAAATTACCCCGTGAGCTCAACACTTGAGCAAATTCAAAAATACTCAATAACCGTGCCACAGTGTCCATGGACTAGCCGTAGAAGGAGTTAACCAATGCCTCACCTATGACACCATGGAATTACGGAAAACCCTAGGGTTCGATCGCGGTTCCATGGGTATAGAATCGAGTTAAGGTTAGTATGTTCTTCTAGAGGGTCCATTGGGGTACTTTCATGATTTTACGAATACAATCAACTAAGGAAAATCACAACACTTGGAAATTTCAGCGAGGTACAAAATGTGGTGTTCGAAGTTCGTTCGAACTGCTAAATATTGTCAAGGTACATAATATAGTGTTAAATTATACGACTACGAAACACTACGAATTAGCCCCAGGTCAAAATAATCATCACATGAAAATTGGGCTAAGCAAACAATACTAGAAACCCCAAATACAGAAGAGAAGAGCATAGGAGAAAAACGGAGTGCAGAGTAGGTAAGGGGGCCGACCAAGCCGGAATTTCTGGCCTGGTGCTCGGCCAAAATCCGAGCACCACACCCCATATTTCACCCACGTTCTTAAGTTCTCCTATACAATGTTCTACACCTGTTTGCAAAATTTTAAAACGACTTTTTAGAAAATTTCCAGAGAGCAATTTTAGGGTTTCATAATACCGTATTTTTGGAGTCGATTTCATTTTCGTATTTGTTTTAACACCGTGTCTAAAATTCTAGCCTGTCTCTGATACCACTGTTGGGTTTCCCTTGCACCTAATCTAGGGTTTGGTAGCATCACTCATGCCACTTTAAAATATAGAGAGGTGCAAAGTAAACAAACCATGAATCTTAATTAGAATATTTAGGGTAACAAGTTTTGTATCACATACAAAGAACAATCTATCACTAAGAGTAGAAATTACAACCTTTGTAGTCTCTCTTTTGTGACTCCATGGACCGTTGAGAGTTTGGAACGGATCACTAGCAACCTTCCAAGTCCACGATGATCCACCCGAAGTCCCTTTGCCCAAAGCTCCTTGCTTTACTTGATCCATGGAAGAAGTGTAGCAAACACCCTACACAAATGGGCTAGATGTGTGAAGAATGATGAGGTGGTTTGTATTCTCTAATCAAAACCCTTTCTTTTTAACTAACTCACTCAAATGAAAACTCAAGAGAGGGAGGAAGAAGAAGATGACGGAAAAGCTCAAGCTCAAAAGCTTTTGTGATGAATAATATATCTCAGTTGAGATGAGAATGAAATAATCCTATTAAATCCTTCTCTCCTCATACCATGGTTAGTTAATATCTAGATATTTTACATTGAGTTAAATTGACAAAAGAGAATTAACTCATGGTTAAAAGTTAGGTCAAGAATGGTCAAAAAGTCAAAGCAAGATAAACATTAACCATGAGTGAATTATCTTTAAACTTAACTCAAAAATAAATATATATGTATATTAACTACCATGTGAGTCTTGCATTACCACCATATATTGTATCATCAACCATGATAACTATCCATGTATGCATGTATGAGTCCATGCACATCAACATGTGTATACATGCATGCATACATCTTCAACAAAGAAAAAGGTTTAAATAAAGAATTAAACTAAAAGTCAAATGTTAAATCAACACTTGATTTAACAAACCGATCATATCTCATATGACCTGACCAATAGAAAAACGCCCGATTAACATTCAGTATCACATACTCGCATTCAATCGGGTCCCCGCGCATAACTCATATGCACACCACATCGTTTCGCCTGAGCTAGGAAACTCCTATGTGGGACTCTAAGACTCGTCAATACGCCGGCAGTGGGTGGTGATCATATCAAACACCCACAAGCCGCAAGCGGTCAGCTAAACGTAACGGCCACCCGGGTATTGAGCGATCAGAAGAAAACCAGCGAAGCTGTCAAAACTCCCGTCGAGCCAATCAGTAACACTACTGTACAGTCCGGTCTCTTCGTATCATATGTCGCATATCCAGTCTAGGGGTGGTAAACGTCAGTCCCCAGTAACCGATAAGTCATGTCGATTTGAGGCTCATAACGGGTTGAGTAACTACTGATAACTCTTACCAGTAGCACTCCATATCAGCCCTGGCCAGGGACTTCCAGTTATAGCCAATCGAACACAGCGCAACATCAACTCCCAATACCGGGAGAGACGAAACCCCTCCTATTGCTCATTGCCTCCATGTGATTCGGGACTGTACCCAAAAGCCACCGTTTTGCACGCCGTCTTGGACGTGGTAAGGTGGAAATCAAAGCACAGTGGGAATCACACAAGACTCTATGACGATCTCGGGCCTACAGACTAACCTGTACCAGTGTTACCAGAGAACTGCTATCTGACGATAGATATAATACCTTCTAGAAGTTCTCGGTGAGTCCGTTCAGTATACCCAGTCTCCACTGAGCACCCGTACACCATCTTTGATGTCAAACACCGATGGATTTGGGATCATCCATCGCCCATCATATAGGTCAAGATGCGTATACGCTAGTCAACTCTGGTGTATCGATGCCCTGTCTCGATACATCCTCGACTAGGAACAGTTATAGAATGTACTCTTAGACTACCCTGGCCCCACTAGTATGATCTGCATCATAATCCCAGTAGTTAAGTACATATCCTAAGGGCTTTATCAACATGTGAGAGCAAGACTATAAACCAATACAAGTCAACATGTTAAGACAAAGTAAAACCAGATAGCATACTATCATGTCGAGTAAGAAAGTCCTCTCTATATATATCCAAGCATCCACTATAATATACATCATATGTACAACAATGGCCTCTAGGGCATATATACAACTAACACCATGTACCCGAGACGGTTCATCCTACTCCTCGAATCGGGTCTCGAAAACCAACAGAAATTAGGAAAACTCATGGTGGACGACACATACATCATATCACGAGAAAACTGCAACTTGCATTTTTTAAAATGATAATAGGTTTATAAATTCATGCGGTTTTCCCCAAAATCCAGAAATCTCATAATGTACTGAAATCTTCAAGAAGAATCACAATATGTAAACATGTCGGTGAAGATGATTGTCCAAGGTATCATTAATATGCAATGCGATGTACGGCTAGAGAACCATGTATGAATGATGTAATGAGGTATATACATATGACTAGCAATCCTACGTATCCATCCCGATGAAATGAATATACAACTACAGGTTACATGTCATAATTAATGCAAATGCTCAGCTACTGATTTAAGCAAGTTCTATAGTGTTCGTAACATAGCAATTACCAATGGCGTGTGTGTTCGCATGAATAGTGCATGTGCGGCATGGACCAATAGTAATGGCGCAAGTGTCCTATGAGATAATATCATATATATATATAAGATGATGCAATACAATGAGATGAATGACTAGGAGACTACACATATAAATACAAGCACTACTAGTAATCCTAACTATCGGGCGTCTCACACCATCCAGACGATCCCCCCATAGATGTGTACATCTACTCACTGGGACGCCTCGGCCAAACTGATCCAATCACGGCCTTGCCTTTCCGCGCCACGTCCGACGCCTCTGCACCCGATCCTAGAATCGCACACAAGTAAATAAGAGGATAGATATATGAATAGTCGTGGACACAAACGATGCAAAACAACCAACGCGCACTAACTGGACGCACACGCACTTGGTGCACAAAACGCGCTCACGACAACGCCACAAACCACAACTAGGGATCGCTATACGTAGCAATCCCCTAACCTAGAACCCAATCATACCAATCGCGTATTCAAAACACACTAAATATTTTAGGGAATAGGTTATAGATCATTCCAACCTCAAACTTACTTAAAATCGATTTATTCCAAAAACCTAATAAGCAACAATTAACCATTTTAATGCAAATTTGGATGTTTTAGCAAATCTAGTGACCACAATATTCATTTAATATCTTAATTAGGCCACACAATTCTTAACTAAATTTTTAATCTCACATATTTACATTAATCATGAATTTAGTTTGCAAGATTATTTAATTAAGACAATTTAAAAGTAACAATCTCCAAATTATCAACTAGTTTAGATTTTTCAAGTCTTAAGATATTAGACTATACATTGTAACCATAATCAAATGATAAAACCCTAACTTGAACCCAACCCTTCTCTTGAAAATCACAAACTTGCAATTAGAACAAAATTAACACTTAAAGAATTTAGATTAAAGAAATTAACCAACAAATTAACCATTGGATTAAGATTTATACCTCAAAGATTTATAGATCTAACTTGCAAACTAGCCTCCCAAAATGGTTTCTTGCTTCAAGATTCAAGCTAGATAGGCCAATGAATATTGGGTGAAGATTTTACTATGAATTTGTGAGAATTTCCATGGATTTTTGATGGAGAAATGAATATTTTAAAGTTGAAAAGGAGGTGGAGAAAATGGGGATGGGGCTGCTTTAGTTTCAGCCATGAGGTGAGGGAGAGAAAGATAGAGTGATGTGTGTGTAGAAACATCCCCCCATCATATCATATATTAACTTATTTCATAATTATTAATTTCCTTTTCTTATTTACTTTATTTTCCATTTAATCCTAGACTTTTCTAGAACCATGGAGACAAAATAACGAACAAAAAGAATAAGTTACAAACTAGCTATTAGTTGTCATGGTGCACTAATGTGCCATTAACCCATTCTAATTTGTAATAATCACCAATTAAATGTATAAGTGAAAGCTTAAAATAATATTTAAAATAATTAATTAAGGAAAATATTTAAGTAAACTAGCAATTTATAAATGACTAATTAAATCCCAAATACTAGCAATTACATTGCTAAAATAGATATAATTAAGTCTATGTTGAAAAATAATTATAATTAAGTTGTACGGAAAACACGAGTTATATTACCGGTTATCGGACAATTAACCCAAACGATTTTTAGAACGTTAGAGATATGCCAACACATGGCCTTAGTGCAAGTGGGAGATTGTTAGTGATATATTCCCTAGTGGCCATTATTGTATAGTACTAGTTTGTATATTACATTTTGGAAGCTTGGGATATACACGGATTTTATGACAGTCTTGCTCAATATGGTAGTATTCTACTTGGTTTGTTTCTATCTTAATATGTATATATGTTTCTTTTAGCGTATCGCTAATACATATTGATACAGCCCTTAGGATGTTTGCTTGACGACCAGCGTTGTGATGGCAGTCACACTAGTGGGGGTTAGATAGTCTATAAGCGCATCCTTATATAGGTGCTTAGTCGTAGGATTATCGAGGCAGAGCATCGATACTCCATAATAGACTAGTGTATACGCTTCTCATCCCAGCAGGGGAGATGGTCTGTCAAACAACCATTGGTACGTCGTACTGGAGATAGTATGCAGTGCTCATTGGGTTATGAGTTACACTGGACGGACTCATGGGGAACTGTTGGTTGGTACAATACCTATCGTCAGGTAACAGTTCCCAGGTGACATGGGTATAACATAGTCCATTGACTTGACACTGCTATTTCGCCTCGAGTGTGTTCCCACTGTTCTTTGATTACTGCCCTATCACGGCTCTGATGAGTCATGCAAACAGGTAGTAATTAGGTGCAGTCCCGAAGCACTTGGAGACAGTGACGGCTAGATAGGATTCATCTCTCCCGGTATTGGGGGTTGATGTCGCGTTGTGATTCGGATAGCCATTACACAAAGTCCCTGGCCAGGTCAAGCGAGATTTACTGGTAGGTACTCCAATAGTTTCTCAGGGTGTTTTCGGGCTCTACTCCGGCACGACTTATTGCGCTATTAAGGGTCTGACGGCTACCGCCCCTAGGCCCGATATGCGATAGTCTTAGACGAATAGACCGGACTGTACGGAAATTGTCAAAGATAGGCTTAGTAGGAGTTCAGATGAATTTGCCCATCGGCCTTCTTATCGACAGATATCTGGGTAGCCATTACATGAATATAGTACCGCTGACATGCTTGTGGTTAAACCCACTACCAGCATACTGTCGAGTCTTTAGAGTCCCACACAGAGAGTTTCTCTGCTTCGGGCGAAACGATGTAGAGGTCGTATGGTTTTACGACAGGGTTCGATCACATACATGTACTTTTGCACGTAGGATGTTCAGGCGGATAATACTAGTGGGCTTTGGTTTAAGCCGGATCCTAATATTAGATTATTGGATTAGTTTTGTCTCATTGTATTCGTATTTTTCGGAATACGGATACGGGTATGTATATACGGATGAGGGGCATTCTCGTAATTTACGCTAGTGTGCTTCTAGAAGAAGACACCTCATTTGTGATTTAATCTTTTGATTAAATCCTAAATGTGGTGGAGGTATGAGGTGTTATTTGTATGATAAATGAAGCATGGCTGCTTGGTGACTCATGGTTGACTTTTGAGATAGGGGTGGACTTAGATATTTTGAGATATTTTCTAAGATATTTGTGAGATATTTTGGGATGCCATATAGTTATAAAAATAGCCATATTCATTTTTCATTATCACAAACACTCTCTCTTTCCTCAACCTCTCTTCTTCTTCCTCTCAAACTCTAATTGTCTCATGTGTTGAGAATCCTAGGGTTAGTGAGACTAATCTATCCATAATCACTTTCTACTTCCTCTAGGCTACTTAGATTAGCACACTAAGTATCCTAGTTACATCATCTTAGAGGTAGAATCTTGATATTCTGCGTGTTCAAGTTTAGTTAATTACCGCAATCAAGACGGTTTCGCTTGTAGCCAGCCGGTTGAGTACGGGTCGTCCGCAGGGAGATGGGAATCTTTTTCTATGTGCTTTAACGAGTTAAGTCCGATTTTCCAGATTTGTTTGTGATTAACTAAGTGTTAAAATGATATGTAAAGAGAGCTTGTTAGGGTTAGGATTAGGTTAGTTTGAGTTAGGAGTCGCTCACTTCTTTCGTTGCCACTCTTAATATCGGTGTTACGGTAATAGGCAACAACGGGGATTAGCACGACTAGGAAGGAACTTGCGAGTATAAGCTAGGCTTTCCAACGCTTAAGTTCTTCCTTTTGGTGCTTGTCCGTCCGTTCTTGGCTCTTAGCCATAACCTCCGGTTAATTCAACCACAACCGGTCTCACTACGGAATCACCGCTATCATGTACGATAGGGTGCCGAAGGGAGCGGATTATGGTTCAATTAACGGGAGTCGATTTAAGATGTTGGGCAAGGAAAGAGTGAGAGAGATTTCCTTCTCTCAAACTTCCCTTATCCTACCCTAACAAGTATGGAAACTACTCACACATCATAATGAAAACAAAACAAAACAAAAGAGGAAGATAGAAAGAAGGAGATTAGAAGATAACAACTAGCTATTTGCGACCTCACCTTGGCAAGGATCAAGCGTAAGCGTCATGGTTGTTTAAGGATAAAGGAAAAGAGAAAAGAAAGAAACAACAAGAAATAACAACAACTAAGTTAACAAATGAAAATTACAAGCAATAATAATTTAACTAAAGAACAAGACAAGATATAATAACAAAAGGAACTTCTTTATTCATCATTCTTCACTCACAAAAGCTCACTACAAGTTTTTCAATGGAGAAGAGATGAGAAGAGGAAGAAGAACAAGTATTCTAAACCCTAGGAAAATAGAAGATTAAGCACCCCTTGGCTTCACAAGGTTCTGGGCTATTTATAGGCAGGCAACAGAAATTCTAGGGCAACATTCTGGACCCATATGAAAAGACCAAACACCCCCTGAAAAATAGTCAACTTCTGCCACCATATGGCCGCGGAACCACGGCCTAGACCCCCTATTGGCCGTGGTTCCGCGGCCCTTTAGAGGAGTTGGGCTCTCTGCCTTTTTGGGCTTCCCTGATCTTTCATGTCCTTTATTCTGGCATATGATTTTTCTCAGATTTTCTTCACGATTTTTCCAGAATTTCTGTTGAGCAAAAGGTGATTTGATGTGGATCTTTTTGTCATGATTTCCTCGAGCTCCGCGTAGATTTCTTGGATCTTGTGTTGCCATTGAGCCTTGTGCATGAAAATGACATTGATTTGCCATTTTGTCTCTTAAACTGGTATGTGGCAACAGACGGATAAAGAGCGGAGACCCGTGTTTTATCTGTGTTTGGCAGGAACCCGGGTTTTGTCGTGTTTTTCCATGGATTTCACCGTTTAGAGCTGAAAACCTGTATCCTGCAATTGACTAGCAAACACGGCTCAAGAGTACCTACCGATATGCAATGTGATAAAAATTGGGCGGTATGAAAATACAAAAATCTGATATGAACAAAGCTCAAGGTAGACACTCTCGGGTGGATCTTCTTCGACTCGAGGAGGCCGACGAGGAGGCGCGATCCATACACACTCCAAGGAGCTCACAAGGAGGAGGAGAAAAGCAAGAACAAGAAGGACTAGTAACTTGAGGTATAACTTTCTCACATAGTAGTTAAACCTTTTAGTTAGCTTGTTAGTTAGGGTTTAGTATCGATCCTGGAGTTTAGTCGATGTTACAAAGTATATAATTGTTTTTTGCAAACTCCGCCTCCCCGCGAACATGCGGGGTGCGTGATATCGACATACAATATATCGATCACAGGCATGATAAGCAACACAGGAAAATATAAGCATCACAGAGAATGAAAAAATGGATCAACTCGGAACATTTGCATTTCAATGAGCCACCTATGAAATTCAGTCCTCCACGGTTGTGTGAATGGCCGAGTGTGAATCATCTTAGAACCCTACGGGTGTGGAAAGCTACCGGCCAATCCTAAAATTGTGTGACTCGGGTCTTGACTCCTCGAGATGGCCACCCACTGAATCCTAGAACCTAGTAGCTTGTGCACTCCTCAGTTGGTCAAACCTAGATGCAGAAATGAAAAGTAATATATAGCCGGTGACTACATCCTCAACCCGGATGCGCTCCAATAAAATAATATACATGAATAATTACATGAATTACAAAGAATCCACTCACATCTCACATCTAGATTCACACCGGGCTATTCACACGACAATCTATGAAACCATTTGCATCTGAATATCACAAGATATGGGCAACCCCTTCTAATCGACGTATAGCGATTAGAAGACGTTTAAGAAAACATATACACATCAATAAAGAAAGAAAAGAAAACCACAACATTAGAATTCCATGCACAATTAGCGAACGAAACTAATTTTTCAAGCCTTGAAAAATTGTCCACTAAAGTCACTAAAAAATTCGTTTTAAGCCAATCCGGGAGTCGAAACAAACTCGAAACCCGTCCAAATCTTCACGGAGGTGAAGGGGATAAAATTAAATTTCGATTTGGGGGCCTCGAGGGGGTACACATCCCTGGGGATCACCACGAGGTGGCCCCAAAGGGCAGGCAGACCCGAGAGCACCTTATTGGGGTGCTGTCGGGTCACCACCCCCCAAGGCCGCCTTTTGGTGGTCTTGAGGGGTGGACTGGGTTTTTGGTCTACTACGGATATCCCCGAGGTGCCGATACCTCACCCCGTGTCTTCTCGGTTCAAACCGTAAGCCCGCGGGGTGTGCAAACATCTCAAAATTTCATTTTTAGAGATTGTTTTTGTCGGCAGTTCGTGCGCGACAAAAACAGCAGATTTCAAACATCGCTACAAACTATATAAGGCTTATGGATTAGATCTAATACCATGTAAGTCAATTTCGCACACTCTACAAGGTTTGTAGCGAGGCGGAATTAACAAAAAATTATTTTATTGCAAGCAACATCGACTAAACTTTCAAGATCGACCATAAGCCCTAACTAGCAATACTAATAAAGGTTCTAATCTACTATGAAGTGATTTATACCTTTGTGTTCAAGTCCTTCGGGTCTTCTTATACTATTCTTAAGCTTCTCATTTGTACGGATCGAGCTTTGTTATCGGCCTCCTCGTGTTGAAGAAGATCCACCCAAGAGTCTATGGTTCAAGCTCCAACCTTTAGAATAAGGTAACTAAAGTACCTAGTTTGCTAATCTAGGTAGCTTAGGAGATGTAAAGAATGTTTATTGGATTAATTTGTCTCAATAATCCTAGGTTTCTCAACTCATGAAAGTATTTAGGATTTGAGGAAGAAGAAGAGAGCAAAGGAGGAAAGAGAGTGTCAAGTGAAGAATGAGATGAAGAATGGCTAAGTGTGAAAATATCAAGCATATCATTTACATTAAAAAAAATGTGACATGATTCAATAGTTATCCAAATGAGTGAGTCATCTAATGTAGCCATGCTTCAACCATACTTAAAAACACCTCATACCTCCACCTCATTAGCCATTTAAACAAAATGGATTTATCACAAATGAGGTGTTTTCTTCTGGAAGCACACTTCTGAAAATACAAGAATACCCCTCACCGTATATACATACCCGTATTCGTACCACGAATACCAAGAGATGAAAATAATCTAATAATATAATACTCATATTCGTACCACGAATACCAAGAGATGAAAATAGTCCAGCTTGTTGAGTCAACCCTCAAGTCCTTCTTTCAAAACAAAACAATCCAAATAGAGCTTAAATCTTTCCCCTTCCTCTTTTCTTTTCACCTTCTTACAATGGGTAACCCAAACAGACGAACTCTTGCCAAGTTTTGCTATCCAGAACCAGATATTTTTTGTTTTCGTAATCGTTTCGGTATACCATCCGACTCTACCATGTCTTTGAGAGCGGAAAGAAACAGTTGGACTCCTCACCAAAATTCAACATCATCTTATGTTGATAATTCATTTAAAGAAAGTGAGGAACAACCTAAATGCATGTCCATTGCTGAGTATATTGCAAAGACCGAATCCCAAAGTTTCAATCCGGTCAAACCATTAGGACAACAAACACCATCATTTCCTGAAGAAAGTATTGCTACTCGTTTTGCGGCGTATATGACACTGTTGCCGGTCGCCAACCAACCAACCAATCACACTATTCTTCTTATCACAATGTTGATCCTACTCCTGTCCATTTTTCACAACCATTCGATTCCTATCAATCCAGTTAGTTATGTATATGCCCTAGAGGCCATTGTTGTACATATGATGTATGTTATAGGGGATACTTGGATATATATAGAGAGGACTTTCTTGCTCGACATGATAGTATGCTATCTGGTTTCACTTTGTCATAACATGTTGATTTGTATTGGTTTACAGTCTTGCTTTCACATGTTGATAAAGCCCTTAGGATATGTACTCGACTACCGGGACTATGATGCAGAGCATACTGTGGGGCCAGGGTAGTCCAAGAGTACATCCTACAACTGTTCCTAGTCGAGGGAGTATCGATACTCCAGAGTAGACTAGCGTATACGCATCTTGACCCATATGATGGGCGATGGATGATCTCATATCCATCGGTGTTTGACATCAAAGATGGTATATGGGTGCTCAGTGGAGACTGGGCACACTGAACGGACTCGCCGAGAACTCCTAGATGGTATTATACCTATCGTCAGATAGCAGTTCTCTGGTAACACTGGTACAGGTTAGTCTGTAGACCCGAGATCGTCATAGAGTCTTGTGTGATTCCCACTGTGATTTGATTTCCACCTTACCACATTCAAGAGGACGTGCAAAACGGTGGCTTTTGGGTACAGTCCCGAATCATATGGAGGCAATGAGCGATAGGAGGGGTTTCGTCTCTCCCGGTATTGGGAGTTGATATTGCGCTGTGTTCGATTGGCTATAACTGGATGTCCCTGGCCAGGGATGATATAGAGACCTACTGGTAAGTGTTATCAGTAGTTTCTCGACCCGTTATGAGCCTCACATCGACACGACTTATCGGTTACTGGGGTCTGACGTTTACCACCCCTAGACTGGATATGCGACATATCTGACGAAGAGACCGGACTGTACGGTAGTGTTACTGATTGGATTCACAGGAGAATGTACATGCTTTCTTGTTGAACTTCTGATCGCTCAATCCCTGGGTGGCTGTTGTATTTAGCTGACCGGTTGCATCTTGTTGGTGTTTGATATGATCATCACCAACTGCCGGCGTATTGACGATTTTTATGAGTCCTACACAGAGGTTTCTTGGCTCAGGAAAAACGGAGTAGAAGCACATATGTGATATGTGCGGGACCGAGAATAATACATGTATGTGATACCGTATTCGATTCTCGCGATATGTGATATCGGCCGGGTATATGTGATATAGCCGGGTCATCGGATCAAGTGTTGATTCGATAAATAGATACATGTTATATTAGTCGGTTATCTGTAAAATAGCCGGATTATTAAATCAAGTTTTGATTTAATAATTTAATGTATAATTATATATATGATATATTACATTACATTAATTAATACAAGCTCACTTAAATGATTCTTTTTCTCACTTGATAATACATTGATATATATATATGTGTGTGATATATGTTAATTGTATTATTTTCTTTTGTTACATTATATATTATATATGTGATATATAATATTGTAACATGTTAGGGTTACAAATGCAATTAGGGTTTTGAGATTAAGCCATACTAGGGTTTGGATTAGGGTTAATGTTTTTTTTTGGGTTAATTCTAAATTATGTGAGATATTTGCCATGGTTGACAAAGTCCACTCTTTAGATATTTTCCTTGATATTTATTAACCTAACCCTAACCCTAGCCTATGGTTTATTCTTTACATGGGTTAAGCATAACATGCTTAACCTTGGTTTCATTTCTTACCTCAAGGATAATTCTTTCATCACACTTATCTTCTTCTTCCACCTCAAAAAAGCCTTCTAGCTTTTTTGATTTGTGATGAATTAAAGTGAGAAATAGAAAACAAAAGAGAGAAAAATTCTTACTTCATCATCCTCATCTATTCTATCCACTTAGATTAGGGTGTTTGCTTCACTAGTACCTAATTAGTGAAGTGAAAGCTTGGGTTTGTGTTTCCTCAAGGTAGATCGTCTTGGATTTCGAAGACTTCAAGCAACATGCATCATTCACCTCATGGAGTCTCTCGAGAGTCTGGGAACTTGATGATCGCAGCGAAGGGACCTCAAATCGGAGCTTATGAAGCGAAGAAATGGGCTACAAAGGTAGTAATTCCTAACTCTTAGTAATAAAGTTGTTTACTTGTTCATTGTTAACCCTAATTCTCTAGTTAAGATCCTTACTTAGGTTGTTTGACACTTGAAAAATTTAAACTTGGCATGTTTGATGCCTTATAGAACCTTTTCATAGTGCCTAAGAACTTTACAGTGGTATCATAGCCAGGTTAGAGCATTAGGCATTGCGTAGACGAAGTTAAAAGTCCGATCGAACCCTGAAAACCCAAATTATACCCCCTCTCTGGAAATTTTTCAAAAAGTTGAAATTTTTCATGTTAAAAATATTCAGAAAATCATACAGGGAATTCTATGGACACACCTGAAGAACTAAACCCTAACTCGTCTAAGTGACCGCGGATCTACGGCTAAAACAAGGTTTTGGCGGCGGATCCGCGGCGCCACATAGGAGGCTTGGGTCGGGCCCTTCAGTTGTCGGTCCGTAGGTACTGGGGCATGCTTCTGGGAATTTTTAATTCTGCTCAAGTGTTGAGCTTTCTGGGAATTTTGGGAATTCGTTGCTTCGATTGAATTGTTTAACGTCGTCTAGATTTCTGTAATGAGATACAATAATTGGAATCTACAAATTTGTTTGTTGCGTGTAAATATAACATTTCGGTCTCGGGGGTAATCGGAAATCTTGTTGAATTATCCGACTTATTTTGAAAAGTGTTTTCATGGGCGAGACCAAAATGCAAGCTTGACATTGTTAGGCATGAAATCTTGGATATGTGATATCTCGGGTTTATGTTGTCTAAGGGCAGTTACGATTCCAAATGTTGTAGTTTTTCATTTTATTTTCTGCGACCGTAAGTGTAATATGTGGAGTATCGCTAGTTTCGGTGCTATATGTCAACGACATTTGGGATACACATATTTACTTACGCTGATGATATGTGATATTATGTGTTTATGTAATATGTTATATTGGATCATCGCGTTTTGAATAGCCGGGGGTTTTATGTGAGATGAGGGTTTTTATTTTCATTCATGTAAAATTCATTGTATGTAATATTATTTTATTGGGGCACTTCCGGGTTGAGGATGATGTCACCATTGTATATTATTTACTTTTTCGCATTAGGATAGACCCAAGGAGGAGAGCACAAGTAACCGGGTTCTAGGGTCCATTGGGAGGCCATCTCGAGGAGTCGAGACCGGGTCTCCTAACCCTAGAATTGCTAAGGTTTCTTGTCGCTCTCGTAGGGGTCTAGGGATGTGGGTTTGGCTATTCATCGCGACCGTGGAATCCATGTTTTATACAGGCTCACAATAAAACACGGACCTCCTAGTATATACAATATTTCATATGTTATCTTCTACTGCTGATATACTGTGATGTGATCATTTTATATGCGTGAGACGAATGCTTTATTATTGTATATATGATATATAATAAACGTTGCTTATGTTTTACACCCGCGCTAGTCCCGCCCCGGTATGCCATTAGTTAAGTAACCTAACTGTGCATAACGGGACACTGTGGCGAATGTGGATGGCATAAGCGTACGTTGTATTTTCGTTTCTTCTGTGATGCTTAGGAAGCTTAAATGATGGGATTCATTAATGTTATTAATGAAATAAAAAAGAAACCTAAAAGATGTTGTAGAATCATATTTTCAAAAAGGGTAGCTCTAGTTTTTGGTTTGCATAGCGGTATTCCTTGTAGAATATCCAGCACCTTATTCGATAAGGAAAGAGCCGAGATCCCTTCACCGGGAGTGACCTCTTTAGAAAAACTAGCAGATGCTACAACTCACTTGGTTTTGTTTTTGATTGATTTTGTTTTCTTTGCTTTGCATAGCGGTATTCCTTGTAGAATATCCAGCACCTTATTCGATAAGGAAAGAACCCAGATCCCTTCAACGGGAGTGACCTCTTTAGCGAAACTAGAAAAAGCCTCAAAAACACTCCTTTTCAAAAATCACTTGTTTCTACAACGATATCAAGTTCATTACGCTCATGGTTTTCTGAAAAACCTGCGTAGCCCTCCGTCATTTTAGATAAGTCCTACTTAGTATTCGTGCTACGTTTGTTGGCTTTCATCAAGGTGTAGTGTGCGGTAGCTAACTAGTGCTTATCTGCAACATAAGATGAGATTGGATTAGGGTAGTCGTACGGCCTTGTTGGCTTTCGTCAAGGGTCGTGCGGGTGGGTTTAATTCAATCAAGAAATGTACGGGTTGAACTTGACTAGCGGACTATGGTTTGTTGGCTTTTGTCAAGGTCATAGCACGTTAGGGGCAAAAGTATTATTGGGAATTTCAAGTGTTGAAATTTGCAATGAGATTGCATACCTTCTATGAGATAGTTAGATCCTGATACCCACTGCGAGTAAGAGTTACTCCTGGGAGAGTTTTACACATGACAATTAGCCGATCAAGTAGGTGTCTAGAAAGGTGTTTACGGGGTTATGCCTCTGGGAAAACGAGGTTTATTTTAATTAGGTCTGTGCGAAAGCACGGGGAACCTCCCTCAAAGTACCAACACTGGCATGGCTGAAAGATTGGCGAACTTGTAAGGTGTAATTAATCCCGGCTAGTCTTATCTTTTAGGGTTTGAAGGAAGATTTGATGAAAACAGTGGGAGCCATCCTGATTAGATAAGATAATAACCAATCTAATCTTGCAAGAGCGTACGCTAAAGTGTTTTCTTCTCTCTCTCTCTCTCCAGGTAGCGACCATGTCAGGCCTTAATCAAGATAATATTATGGATGTATTGACCGAACCCGCTTATTATACTGAGCAGGGGAACGTTGGTCCCATTCTTTCTTATAACTGTTATAAGACAGAGCATGGAATAGGAGAATAACCGGATTCTCACGCCGCCCAAACGAAGAATAAGCATATTGATGCATCTTCTTCAGGTGTGTTAGTTATCGAGAACCGTTTCTCAGTTCACTCTACGTCCTGAGTATTAGATACCGGATCGGGATCCCACATATGTAATATGTTACATGGGATAAAGAAAGGTAGAGAACTGGGAGAGGGTGATCATTCTGTAAGAGTAGGGAATGGTGCAAATGTTGCAGCCAAAGCAGTTGGCGAATATCACCTTGTGTTACCAAATGGTAATACAATGATTCTGAATGAATGCTATTACATTCCGACCCTGATATGCAATATTATATCAGTTTCTTTATTAAGTAAAGAAGGATATGATTTTGTAGTACAGGATAATGTTATGAACATATTCCTGAATCAAAAGTTGATTGGATCAGGCTCGTTAAATAATGGCATATACGTTCTAAATTAAACTACAGTTCTTAATGTAAAGAACACACACAAGAGTAAGATTTCAGAAATGAACGAATCTTTCTTGTGGCATTGTAGACTAGGTCATATCAATGCGACATGACTAGCTAAGTTGCATAAGGATGGATATTTGAATCCGTTCGAATTTTCATCTTATGACACTTGCCAGTCATGTCTCAAAGGCAAGATGACCAAAACTCCGTTTAGTGGACACGGAGAAAGAGATCTTGGGACTGATACATAGTGATGTATGCGGTCCCATGTCTACACATGCCAGGAATGGTTCCTCATATTTCATTACATTCATTGACGGTCTCTCAAGATACGGACATGTGTTCCTGTTGAAACACAAGTCTGAAGCTTTTGAGAAATTCAGAGAATATAAGAACGAAGTAGAGAACCAAACGGGTAAAAATATTAAGATCCTTCGATCTGATCGAGGAGGAGAATACTTGAGCACTGAGTTCCTGGACTATTTAAAAGAGATTGTGATTTTCTCTCAGCTTACTCCTCCATATACACCACATCACAACAGTGTATCGGAACGGAGGAATCATACCCTATTAGATATGGTGCGCTCTATGATGAGCACTGTTGAGTTGCCTATTCCTTCTGGGGGTATGCGCTTGAGAAAAACATACACCTATTGAATATGTTTCCAACCAAATCAGTGCCTACCACTCCATATGAGATATGCAAGGGGAAGAGACCATTTCTTAAATATGTTAAGATATGGGGTTGTCCGGCCTATGTCAAAAGGCACAATCTGGACAAACTCGAGGCAAGGTCTGTCCTGTGCAAGTTTGTAGGATATCCCAAAAAATCACAAGGGTATATCTTCTACCACACTGAGGAACAAAAGGTGTTTGTTTCTCGACATGCCACCTTTTAAGAAAAGGAATTTCTTTCAAAGGAAATTAGTGGCGAGGAGGTAGAACTGGAAGAAGTTCCGGCTATACAAACTACGACAGAAGATTTGGTGGAACCAGAGGATTTAGTAGTTCCCGACGAACCTCAGTCGCTCCGCCGATCTAGTAGCGTTCCTCATCCACCTGAGAGATACTACAGTTTTCTCATACACGGTGGGAGCGAGGATTGCTTCATGGAAGATGATGACCCGACTAGCTTCGAGCAGGCCATCACGAGTGGTGACTCTGTGAAATGGCTGGATGCAATGCGATCTGAGATGGAATCCATGTACACCAACAAAGTATGGACTGTGGAAGTTTCTCCTGAAGGGGTAAAACCCATTGGGAGCAAATGGATCTTTAAGAAGAAACTTGGTGTAGATGGAAAAGTTGAGACTTTCAAAACTAGACTTGTTGTAAAGGGTTTTCGTCAACGACCAGGTGTGGATTATGATGAAACCTTTTCTTCAGTAGCTATGCTTAAGTCCATCCGGATCTTACTAGCCATTGCTGCATACCATGACTACTAAATCTGGCAAATGGATGTTAAGACCGCCTTTCTAAATGGTGATTTAGAGGAGTGCGTGTACATGACTCAGCCAGAGGGCTTCGTAGATAGTGGGAGCAGCGGAAAGGTGTGCAAGCTGCTTAAATCCATCTACGGATTAAAGCAGGCGTCGCGGAGTTGGAACATCTACTTTGATGTGGTAGTCAAAGAGTTTGACTTCATCTAGAACGTAGATGAACCTTGTATTTACAAGAGGGTGGCAGAGAGTAAGGTTGTTTTTCTCGTATTGTACGTGGATGACATACTCTTGATAGGAAATGATGTTCCTATGCTGCACTCGGTCAAGCTCTTCTTATCACAAAGATTCTCAATGAAAGATCTAGGTGATGCCTCCTGCATTTTGGGGATTAGGATCTATAGAGATAGATCTAAGCGGATACTGGGATTGTCCCAATCCAGGTACATCGACACCATACTAAAGAGGTTTAGTATGGATGAATCCAAGCGTAGGAATTTACCCACGATCTCTGGACTCACTCTCTCCAAAGAGATATCTCCCAAGACTGATTTGGAAAGAGCTCGCATGCAAAGGATACCCTATTCTTCGGCAGTAGGCTCTATCATGTACGCGATGCTATGTACCAGACCCGATGTAGCATACTCACTAAGTGTAGTGAGTAGCTATCAAGCAGATTCAGGAGAGAGTCACTGGACAACTGTGAAGACCATTATCAAGTACTTGAGAAGGACTAAGGAGATGTTCTTGGTGTATGGTAACGGTGAACTTCAGGTGGAGTCCTTTACCGATTTGAGCTTCCAAAGTAGTAAGGACGACTCTAATTCGCACTCGGGATTTGTCTTTACCCTAAAAGGAGGGACGGTTTGTTGGAAGAATTCCAAGCAAGAAACCGTGGCAGACTCGATGATGGTGGCTGAATACATCACTGCCAACGATGCCGCCAAAAGGGCTGTCTGGATGAAGAAGTTCATAACTAAACTTGGTGTAGTTCCGTCCATTGAGAATCCAATACCTTTGTATTGTGATAACAATGGAGCTGTGGCTTTGGCCAAGGAACCCAGGTCCTATCAGAGATCCAGGCATATTCTGAGGCGGTATCACCTGATCCGGGAGATAGTTAATCGCCGCGAGATCGAGGTCAAGAGAGTGTTGTGTAAGTCTACGCTAGCGCCCCGGCAGTCTACAGACGCCAAATGCGGAACAAAAACTTTTTAATTGGCGCTATCGTATACTTTAACCCGGATCTGCCATTATTGCTAAACTAACAAACTGTAAAGAGTGTAGAAAGGTTATACCAAACGATCCGAGTCCTTCGTTCTTTAACCATCATCCCACGCTCCGTTGCGGCTGCTCCGATCGCGTCGATCTCCGATATCCTCATCGAGGTGGCACCACGTCGACGATTCTTTAAACGGGCTCCCGCCTCTGACTTGAGGCAACTCGATCGTCAAGTTTGCTAAAAGAGACGACCAAGAATGATGTAGAGAATGAGTAGATGACTTTGTCTCACTTCGTCCAAGTCCGTGGACGATCGGTAAATGAAGTTGCCGAGGGAATCGGGTGATGGAATGAAATGAGCTGTGAATTCCATACACCCCAAATATCTATCATAATCTTTTTTCCAATGAATCAAGTAACCAAATGAGAGAGGGGAGGGGCCGGCCTTATATAAAGAAGGAGGAGAGTGAGTGTAGGAGCAAAGAAGGAGGGTGATAATAAACCTAAAGCTTATCATAACCATTCAACAAAGCATGAGTCACAAAGAGTAATTAATGCAAACCAATGAACATAATACAACTCTCTCTTGCATTAAATGAATCATTAATGGCACTAATGAGTCACTTAACACCTCACCACTTCTAGAACCTTCTAGAAGAATCCACACTCATCTCAAGAAAAGACAAATTCGTCTTTAACCAAATGTTAAAAGACGGCTGATAGAAAACTGGAAACTGGCAACTTCCAAAAGTGATCCTGAAACGACTTTCAGGATAACCCCGAAACTGTATAAATATACCCGCATTTGTATTACGACCGAATACAAATGCAACTGAGACAAAGATATTATACCTACTCAATATAATACTCGGATCCGGCTTAAACCAAAGCCGAACAGTATCATCTGCCCGAAAAATAACACGTGCGTAAACGCACGTGCATTTTCCGAACCCTGCCATAAAACCATACGGCCTCTACAACGTTTCGCCCGAACTTGGGAAACTGTCTGTGGGGGACTCTAATGACTCGTCAGTACCCTGGCAGTGGGTTTAACCACAAACCGTCAACGGCACTAGCAATTCGTAACGGCTGCCCATGGACTGACCTCAAGGGATGCCGATGAGCGAACTCATCCGGAAAACCCTACTGAGTCTAACAGTGACAATGTATATACAGTCCGGTCCGTTCGTCTATGAGTATCGCATATCTGCCTAGGGGGCTAGTAACGTCAGACCCCCAATAGCAGTATAAGTCATGTCGGAGTGAAGCCCAATAACACCCTGAGATACTACTGGAGTACCTACCAGTAAATCTCCTGCCATGGCCATGGACTTTGTGTAATGGCTCTCCTAGACACAGCACGACCTCGCCCCCAATACCGGGAGAGACGAATCCCCTGCCGATCCGCTCACGTGCCTCCATATGGCTCGGGACTGTACCCAAAAGCGACATGTTTGCACGACTCCTTTGAGCCGTGGTAGGGTAGAAATCAAAGCACAGTGGGAACTCACACGAGACAAATGACGACCTCAGGTCGATGAACTAACTTGTACACATGTCACCATGGAACTGCTATCTGACGATAGATATAATACTAACTAGCAGATTCCCGGCGAGTCCTGTCCGGTGTACTCATAACCCAATGAGCACCTGTATACATCTTAGGTGATCCAACTGACACCAGTGGCTTATGAGACCGGCCACCGCCCCTCGTCGGGGTCTCGACTGTACACATTAGTCTACTCCGGAATATCGATGCCCTGTCTCGAAACTCCCACGACTAGGGACCACAATTAAGGATATGCGTATAAACCACCCAACTCTCACGTATATGATCGCCATCATACTGTTGGTGGTAAAGCAAGATCCTAAGGGCTCTATCAAAGTATAACATGTAATCAGTCACCTGAACATGTACACGACTGATAAAGGCAAACCAGATAGCATACTATCATCTTGAGTAAGACTGTCCTACCGGTATAGGTCCTCCGCAATCATTGCAATCACGTACCTGTGATCCTATAATTGACTATGAGGGCACTATCTCCAACAATCTCCCAGTTGTACTCAAGGCTAATTATTGCGATGTCGACTACTCACAGCCCGTGTGAAACCGAACATCCAACTCTTCTACTAATCAGCATCATAAAGCCCGTTTGTAAAACTATTGTGTTCGAGAAATAGCCTCAGTGAGTGGATCCGCCTAGATGTTTCTTTCTATATCTCTCTAAATCTCAAGTTCGCGGAGAAAACCATCTCCCGAAACGAGTAATACCTGTCTTAGAATATGTCTGGATATCTGATGGGACCTAGTTCATAAATGAACTCCAAATCCAAACTTCTTAGACTGTATCGATCACTGAACCTAATCAGTATCCTGCACCATGCCTCCCACAGTATTCTCTTGGACCACCTGTCCATAATACTGTCCCCTTCGTCAGAGGGAAAAACTATAACTCTGACAATCTCTCTGTCAACCATGTCACCTTTGAAGCTTGGAATGATAACCGTCTCCCGAAGGAGACTGCCGTCATCAAATCCGTAGAACATGCACTTATGTTCTAAAACTGCTTCCTTATGTTTCTCCTGGATTGGATTAATATAAACTCATTGCATCTAGTGCAAAAACAACATCTGGTGTGGTACTTGACATCTCATGATTGACTCAATTGCCTAAGCAAGTGATCTGCCAATCATACACATCCCTCTCCCCTTTAGTCTACAAAACACCTTTAGAGAGGGTGACTCCATCACCTGCAGGTACACCACCATGCTAAGAGTCAACTATTCCAAAAAACCATTAGAATATTTGTCAAAGTACCCACATTGGGAAACTACCCAAATCCAGATCTAAAACCATAGATCCAGAAACCAGAATGTCAAATATTATATCCATATCCTGTCTGGAGAAACAACTGTGTGACGACCACAGTACAACCGATCGTAGTATAGGAATTTTACTTCCTACTCTGTGTATGTCATCCAGATACCATGACATCACACCCTACTACCTTCTTAACAGATCCATCCCCTATCCTGATTGAAGTCAAACCCATGACTCTCACATCAAAATTAGATGATCTATTTCCGCTATAACTGCTCAAGTCTATAAATAGATATAAGCTACTTGCCCACTATGCTTCCGATTCTCCCACTGACTACGATAACCCTCCTACCGGGTCTCATAACCTGGAACAACAGTAGTGTCAAGTCTTGGTAGATAAGAACCTCCCTGTCACCGTCCTTGAGCCTACCGAAGTACCTCTCAGGTGTCTGAGGTTACCCACCAAATCTGCGGATTGGCTATTGGAATGTCAAACCTGATTGAATGTATAGGTCCTATTAAATTTTTCGGAATCGTTCGCGGTTCTGGAATCACTTCCAGTTCTACCATACTCCCACTACTGTTTTCTGAAAAAAGATCCATTTTACTAAAACTGTAGCGAGTCAAGAACAATATCACTATTGATCTTCCAAATGGTAGAATATCAACCCTCGTCATAGCCAAGGTCAACCCACAAACAGCCACTACAGAAACGTGCCCTGAGTTATCCAGAGTCTGGTTTTAAGCATAAGCTGGACAACTCCCCGTACCTTAATATCTTTTAAGGTACGATCCATTCTATATCCAATACAGAAACTTTGGCACTTATTTAATTGGAACCATATTCAAATCATGCAGCTGTCTCCAGTGCATATCAACTTAATGGAAAGAGGCTAATCAGCATTACTCAACTTAGGAATCCATCCAATTATGAGCAACCTGAAAGAGAAACACGTTTCTTAAAACCATCACTATCATCTGAATACCAATCATAAGAATCTACATCTTCGATCTCTTTGAAGAATCCCGATACTTGTGATACCTGGTTCTCTACTTTATTCTTATACCCACAACTTCTCAAAACTTAGACCTTGTATTTCTACGAAACACTCGTCTAAATACTAGAGAAGTTATAAGTAAACAGATCATAGTACGAGGACCTACCCCTTTGTCCTGAAGGACACTTGGACAACATACAATACTCTGTATAAGTCCGCTGAGTTAAACAACTCAAAACCTGTGTGTCGTAGGTTGAAAACTGTACCCTGGCGATTTCCTCAAATATCACCAATTACAACGAATTCCGATATAATGAGGATAATCACCTAATTCCCAATATCTTACTCCCACTCATCATCAGTAAAACCATACAGATATGAGAATGAAACCTGGTAAATACATACCCTTGGAGTAAGTGTCTAATAGGGAAAACAGTTTTGCTTTAACAATGCACTGAAACATGAAAATGTTTCGTAGGGGTATCCTGGTATTCATAGCAATGCCTCTTCCATAATCCAATTCATGACTTCAACCGTATATTTTATTGCCGTCTCTCCAAATCCCTTTATTTGTCTTTAGTCGTTACCTTCTGTATACCATCGTTAGGCTAAATGGTTTTCTTCCTTCCCTACCGTTCGGCACCAGCCTATGGTTTGGAAGAAGACTATCCAGTAAGCATAATAGGTGTACCCTCCTAAACCAAGGATTACTCGCAACTGAGAGAAGGTGATGATAAAAGACAACTGAATAATACCTTATTCTTTTAAAAGTGAAATAGGAGTGGCGATGAAGTACGCGGTTTTGGTCGTGAATGATATCAGTCGCAATTTACTTTGCCCTCTTTCTAATCCCTTTATTTTGTCTTTACATATTACCTTCTGCACACCCTACTTAGGCTAATTGGTTTTCTTCATTCCCTACCTTTCGGCACCAGCCTATGGTTTGGAATAAGACTATCCAATAAGCGTAATAGGTGTACTCTCCTAAACCAAGGAGCCCTCGCAACCTGAGAGAAGGTGATAATAAAAGACAACTGAATAAACCAATTCTATTTCTCCTGAACCTGGATCCATCCTCGAAGAAGTCCCTTCGTGTTCGTATATAATCATACGATGGATCTATCCAATGGAAGTGGATATCCGTAGTAATACGAGTGTTCTGAGAAATGCAAAGGGTAAAAGAAGGAGTGGCAATGACTTATGCAACTCAGACAATCCAAAAGTCAGTATTTTAAGAAGGTTCGGTCAACCTGGTCTCTGAGTCATAGTCTAGGGTCGGTCAAAGGTCGCTGCCAAAGAGAGAGAGAAAAGAAACACTCTGCGTGCACTCTAACCTAGATCAGAATGGTCATCATTTTATCTAATCCGGAAACCTCCCACTGTCCTGTCAAATTCTCCTCCAAACCTAAAGAAGAATCAATCGGGATCACCCGAAGAGTAAACCAACTCATCAGTGGGAATCGGGATCCAACTCTCATCGCATGATAACGTGATGGAATGCATCCACGTTCCTCATACTCCAGAAGGTATGCGCATACTTGGCAAGTTTCAGTTTCTTTAGAAACTCCCGATATGATTTTTGCCCCATGCTCTTATAACCTTGGCGTTGGTCAAAATGTCATAAGTCACATGCCAAGTTCTACCCGTCACTATCTTGTCAATTTGAACCCACCCGCACATGCCCTTGACGTTGGCCAAAATGGCAGAACGACTGTCCCAAACTAACTCATCTATCTATGCAACAATTGAATACCCAGCAGCTACCAAACACTATGCCTTGGCATTGGTCAAAATACATAGCTTGAATACTACTGAATACCCAAAAGAAGTGACGGAGGGCTACGGCTGGTTTTTGGCGAAAAACCTTTAACGTAGTGAACTTGATATCGCTGAAGGAACCTGATAGCTTTTTAAAATATAGTGGCGAAAACCTGTGCTAAAGAGGTCACTCCCGGTGAAGGGATCTCGGCTCTTTCCTCATGGAATGAGGCGTAGGATATTCCACTGAATACCACTATGCAAAGCAACTTGTAATCGACTATAGTGAAGTTATTACTCTGACGCAAACTTCTGCCCAAGGGGTCAGTCCCGGTGAAGGGATATCGGCCCTTGCCCCGTCGAATGAGGTGCAGGATATTCCACTGAATACCGCTATGCATAACAAAAGGAAACGTCTTTGTAACAACACTTTTTAAATTTGTTCCAACAACTGCAAACAGGTTTGTTTTACTTTGCATTGATCAGAATCAACACAGTCCCATCAATTAATCACACCAGAAAAGAACGAAAATAAAATGTACGTATATGCCATCCGCATTCGTCACTGGGTCCCGTCATCACTCGTTAGGTTACTTAACTAACGACAAAGCGGGGACTGGACTAGCGCGGGTGTAAAACATATACAACATCTAATAATATATAAACCAATATACAATAATCGCTCCAGGCGTGATATTATGCAACATTACAGAAAAGTAATAAGCATCACAGAACAATACAGATATCTGGGATCCCCGAGTTTCATAGAGCCGCTGCTGAAACTCGACGTTCCCCTGTCGTGTGGATAGCCTGTGCAATGAAACCTAGACCCTTACGGGTGCGGCAAGTTACCCGCCAAAACCTGAAGCGAGGCAGCCCCTTACAGCATAGTGAATGGACCACCCAGCACTCCACGAAATCCGGTAATCTTTGCACCCCTCCTTGGGTCAACATGTACCCCCTACGAGTGCGGCGAATAGTCTGCCAATTCTAGAGTGGGACCCCTCTACCTCTCAAAGCCATGAGATGCGGACCCGTTGCCCTCCCGAACCCTGCTATCCGTGCACTCCGTCACGGGGCAAAACTTAGTACAGTAATGAAAAATAGTACAATAGGTACATCGACCGCAACCTGGTCGTGCCCCAAAAGAATATTATACAACAGGCAGTGACGGCTGTCCACAAGTTGGGCGCTCGCCCCGCAATATCAAATGTACAAATAAACTCAAACTGTACTACCATTGCACACTGCTATCCACCACGACAAATCCGCAACATCACAGCACAACACAGAACATCAACGCGAATGTCACGTTCGCAAACCCGTCTAAAAGAACTATAGCAATCAGACGCGGTTTACCGATCAAATGACATTCCCGGTCGGAGATATAATGTAAGCACTGTAAACTAACATGTTTAAATTTCGATCGACCAAATATCAAAAAGTGGGCCCCACGACTTACTGGTGAACAGTAACAAAATCTGGGCCAAAACGATATTTACCAAAAACCACAAAATCCAACAGAGAACCCACTGTACGAATTTGGGAGCATGAGCTCACCAAGTGGCCGCGGATGCGCGGTCAAACCATGGGTTTGACCGCGTTTCCGCGGCGGTTTGGTGGAGTCATGTCCCCAAATTTCGTCGTGGTTCTTAGAAAAGCCTGCACAGTTTTCTGAGACATGTAGAAAAATTTTAGGAGGCCATTTAAAATCAACAGAAACTGTCAAGTTGGAATTATGCAATTTTCGATTTTCGGTTCGATCGATATTTTAAACGCGTTAGCACAAGTTAGCATAGCAAAATGGTTAGGCTCTGATACCACTGTAAGTCTACGCTAGCGCCCCGGCCGTCTACAGACGCCAAATGCGGAACAAAAACTTTTTAACTGGCGCTATCGTATACTTTAACCCGGATCTGCCATTATTGCTAAACTAACAAACTGTAAAGAGTGTAGAAAGGTTATACCAAACGATCCGAGTCCTTCGTTCTTTAACCATCATCCCACGCTCCGTTGCGGCTGCTCCGATCGCGTCGATCTCCGATATCCTCGTCGAGGTGGCACCACGTCGACGATTCTTTAAACGGGCTCCCGCCTCTGACTTGAGGCAACTCGATCGTCAAGTTTGCTAAAAGAGACGACCAAGAATAATGTAGAGAATGAGTAGATGACTTTGTCTCACTTCGTCCAAGTCCATGGACGATCGGTAAATGAAGTTGCCGAGGGAATCGGGTGATGGAATGAAATGAGCTGTGAATTCCATACACCCCAAATATCTATCATAATCTTTTTTCCAATGAATCAAGTAACCAAATGAGAGAGGGGAGGGGCCGGCCTTATATAGAGAAGGAGGAGAGTGAGTGTAGGAGCAAAGAAGGAGGGTGATAATAAACCTAAAGCTTATCATAACCATTCAACAAAGCATGAGTCATAAAGAGTAATTAATGCAAACCAATGAACATAATACAACTCTCTCTTGCATTAAATGAATCATTAATGGCACTAATGAGTCACTTAACACCTCACCACTTCTAGAACCTTCTAGAAGAATCCACACTCTTCTCAAGAAAAGACAAATCCGTCTTTAACCAAATGTTAAAAGACGGCTGATAGAAAACTGGAAACTGGCAACTTCCAAAAGTGATCCTGAAACGACTTTCAGGATAACCCCGAAACTGTATAAATATACCCGCATTTGTATTACGACCGAATACAAATGCAACTGAGACAAAGATATTATACCTACTCAATATAATACTCGGATCCGGCTTAAACCAAAGCCGACCAGTATCATCTGCCCGAAAAATAACACGTGCGTAAACGCACGTGCATTTTCCGAACCCTGCCATAAAACCATACGGCCTCTACAACGTTTCGCCCGAACTTGGGAAACTGTCTGTGGGGGACTCTAATGACTCGTCAGTACCCTAGCAGTGGGTTTAACCACAAACCGTCAGCGGCACTAGCAATGCATAACGGCTGCCCATGGACTGACCTCAAGGGATGCCGATGAGCGAACTCATCCGGAAAACCCTACTGAGCCTAACAGTGACAATGTATATACAGTCCGGTCCGTTCGTCTATGAGTATCGCATATCTGCCTAGGGGGCTAGTAATGTCAGACCCCCAATAGCAGTATAAGTCGTGTCGGAGTGAAGCCCAATAACACCCTGAGATACTACTGGAGTACCTACCAGTAAATCTCCTGCCATGGCCATGGACTTTGTGTAATGGCTCTCCTAGACACAGCACGACCTCGCCCCTAATACCGGGAGAGACGAATCCCCTGCCGATCCGCTCACGTGCCTCCATATGGCTCGGGACTGTACCCAAAAGCTACCTGTTTGCACGACTCCTTTGAGCCGTGGTAGGGTAGAAATCAAAGCACAGTGGGAACTCACACGAGACAAATGACGACCTCAGGTCGATGAACTAACCTGTACACATGTCACCAGGGAACTGCTATCTGACGATAGATATAATACTAACTAGCAGATTCCCGGCGAGTCATGTCCGGTGTACTCATAACCCAATGAGCACCTGTATACATCTTAGGTGATCCAACTGACACCAGTGACTTGTGAGACCGGCCACCGCCCCTCGTCGGGGTCTCGACTGTACACACTAGTCTACTCCGGAGTATCGATGCCCTGTCTCGAAACTCCCACGACTAGGGACCACAATTAAGGATATGCGTATAAACCACCCAACTCTCACGTATATGATCGCCATCATACTGTTGGTGGTAAAGCAAGATCCTAAGGGCTCTATCAAAGTGTAACATGTAATCGGTCACCTGAACATGTACACGACTGATAAAGGCAAACCAGATAGCATACTATCATCTCGAGTAAGACTGTCCTACCGGTATAGGTCCTCCGCAATCATTGCAATCACGTACCTGTGATCCTATAATTGACTATGAGGGCACTATCTCCAACATGTTGCGCCACGGCAGCGCCCCGGCCGTCTATCCGAGGCCAAAATGCGGAATCAAAAATTTTCCTTACTTGGAAACTGGCGCTACCGCGGACAAGGAACCCGGATCGTTAACCATTAACCTATACTAGCTAACAAGAGATGGGAAGAGAAGTATACCAAGTGATCCGAGTCCTCCGGTCTTCTCTTCATCGTCCCGATCTCCCGCGGAAAGTCCTGTCTCCATGTCGTCGCCTCCTCGCCGGTAGGGCACCACGTCGCCTGCATCTTTTACAGGCTCCCACCTCAATACCGAGGCAACTCGGGCGCGAAGTTGGCTGGCCGACGCGTCCAAGATTTACTGTAGAATGTGTAGTGTAGAGGCTATGTCTCATTTGGGGTTTGTTGCCTTTGAAGATGATGGAGGAATCATGATAAGAAAAATGGTGCTTGCATTTTTCTAGCATGAAATGAGATCAAGAATGTCACACTCTCAAGAATGAAACTCTCTTCTTTTCTTTTCTCCAAAATGAAAACCTTATCATGATAGAATGGTGGAGGAAAGAATACATAATCCAAAACCATGAAGGGAGGTAATGGTAGTAAAAGCAAGGGGTGACCATAGCCAAAATGAAATGATAACAATGTCAATTTCATTTCAAATCTCATCTAATCACAAAATCAAAACCATCATGAAAAAGCAAAGATGCTTATCTTATCATAATGCCACAAGTGCAAGAAACCCCTCCACAAAATGTTATTTGCAAACTTGCAAATAACACCCTCCATCGAAAAAGTCCGGCCGGGAAAGAACAAATGAAAACCGGCCGGAACGGAATGCAAACTGGCAACGCCAGAAAACTGGACCTGTAATAAATTACAGGAAAACCCCGCTACTGCAAATACATGCCCGCATTTGTATTCCCACTGAACACAAATGCAAAGAGACAAAACTACACTATCTGATACTAGGATCCGGCTTAAGCCAAAGCCGGCCAGTAAAATCCGTCCGATCACGATCCGTGCAATACCGCACGTATCTGATCGAACCCTGCCATATCTCCATACGGCCTCTACAGCGTTTCGCCCGAAACTTGAGTAATTGAAAGTGTGGTGGACTCTGAAGACTCGTCAATACTATGGCTGTAGATTTAACCACTAGCACGTCAGAGGTATACGCCAATACGTGACGGGCCACCAGCTATTGACCAAAAGGGACGTCGATGAGCGAACTCATCCTGACACCCTACTGAGCCTGTCAGTGACAATATCCGTACAGTCCGGTCCGTTCGTCTATGAGCATCGCATGGCGGGCCTAGGGGGTTGGTAAAAGTCAGACCCCCAAAAGCGGTACAAGTCGTGTCGGAGCGTAGCCCAGAACACCCTGAGATACTACTGAAATACCTACCAGTAAATCTCCTGCCTCGGCCGAGGGCTTTGTGTAATGGCTCTCCTAGACACAGCGTGACCTCACCCCCAATACCGGGAGAGACGAACCCCTGCAGATCCGCTCACTGCCTCCATGTGGCTCGGGACTGTACCCAACTAAAACCTGTTTGCACGACTCCTTTGAGCCGTGGTAGGGTAGTAATCAAAGCACGGTGGGAACTCACACGAGACAAATGACGATCTCAGGTCGATGAACTAACCTATACACATGTCACCAGGGAACTGCTATCTGACATCTGGTATAAGACCAACTAGCATGTTCCCGGCGAGTCCTGTCCGGTGTACTCATAACCCAATGAGCACCTGTATACATCTTAGGTGAACTAACTAACACCAGTGGCTTGTGAGACCGGCCACCGCCCCTCGTCGGGGTCTCGAATGATACACTAGTCTACTAATGGATTATCGATGCCCTGTCTCGAAACTCCTACGACTAGGGACCTTTTAAGGATGTGCTTATAGACTACCAGCTCCCACGTATATGATCGCCATCATACTGCTGGTAGTCAAGCAAGAATCCTAGGGGCTCTATCAACGTGTAATAGCGACATGTCAGGTCACCTAAAGCAGTACACGATGATAAAGATAAACCAGATAGCATACTATCATCTCGAGTAAGACTGTCCTACCGGGATAGGTCCTCCCTCAATCATTGCAATCACGTGCCTGTGATCCAATAATTGACTCTGAGGGCACTATCTCCAACAATCTCCCACTTGCTCTCAAGGCTAATTATTGCGATGTCGCATACTCACAGCCCGTGTGATACCGAACACCCAACTCCTCTACTAGTCAGTCTCACAAAACCCGTTTGCGAAACTATTGCGTTCGAGGAATAGCCTCAGTGAGTGGATCCACTCAGATGTTTCTTTCTATGTCTCTCTATATCTCATGTTCGCGGAGAAAGCCATCTCCCAAAATGAGCAATACCTGTCTTACATATGTCTGGATGTCTGATGGGACCTAGCTCATAAATGAACTCCAAATCCAAACTTCTTAGACTGTATCGACAACTGAACTTAATCAGTATCCTGCGCCATGCCTCCCTCAGTATTGCCTTGGACTATCTGTCCAAAATACTGCCCCTCGTCAGAAGGAAAAACTATAACACTGACAACCTCCTTGTCGTCCATGTCACCTTGGAAGCCTGGAATGATAACCGTCTCCTAAAAGAGGCTGTCGTTATCACATCCCTAGAACATCAACTTATGTTCTAAAACTGCTTCCGACTGTTTCTCCAGGATTGGATTAATATCAACTTATTGCATCTACTGCAAGAACAACATCTGGTGTGGTACTTGACATCTCATGATTGACTCAATTGCCTAAGCAAGTGATCTGCCAATCATGCACATCCTCTCCCCTTTAGTCTGTAAGACACCTTTAGAGAGGGTGACTCCATTACCTGCAGGTATACTACCGTTCCAGGAGTCGTCCATTCTAACTACTTATAGAATGCTGTCAAGGTACCCAGATTGGGAAACCACCCAAATCTAGATCTAAAACTATAGATCTAGTAACCAGTATGTCTGATATAATGTCCAAGTCCCATGTGGAGAAACTACTGTGTGACGACCAAAGCGTAACCGATCGTAGTATAGGAATATCACTTCCTACTCTGTGTATGTCATCCAAATACCAGGACATCACACCCTACTACCTTCTTAACAGATCCATCCCCTATTCTGATGAAGTCAAACCTATGACTGTCACATCAGAAATAGATGATCTATCTCCGTTGTAACTGCTTTAGTCTATAAATAGACATAAGCCTGATGACCACCAATGCTTCCGCTGCTCCCACTGACTACGACAACCCTCTGCCAGAGTCATATAGACGTGCACTTCTAAAGCTAGTTTAGAACGACGCTATACTCATCCTCCTGCCGGGTCTCACAGTCTGGAACAACAGCAATGGCAAATCTGGGTAAACAAGAACCTCCCTGCCACCGTCCTTGAGCATACCGAAGTACCTCTCGAGTGCCTGAGGTTACCTACCATATCTGCGGAGTGGCTAATGGAATGTCAAACCAGATTGAATCTTTAGGTTCTTATCAAATCTTCAGTAATCATTTGCGGTTCTGGAATCACTTCCAGTTCTACCATACTCCCACTACTGTTTTCTGAAAAAATCCATTTTTTTTTATTAAAATTGTGGCGAGTCAAGAACAATATCACTATTGATCTTCCAGATGGTAGAAAATCAACCCTCGTCATAGCCTGGGTCAACCTACAAACAGCCATTACAGAAACGTGCCTTGAGTTATCCAGAGTCTGGTTTTAGGCATAAGCCGGACAACTCCCCGTACCTTAACAATGTCAAGATATGAACTGTTCTATATCCAATATAGAAACAGAGGCACTGATTTAATTGGAACCAGATTCAAATCATGCAGCTGTCTCAAGTGCATGTCAACTAAATGGAAGGAGGCCGATCAGCGTTACTCAACTTAGGAATGCTTCCAATTATGAGTAACCTGAAAAGAGAAGCAAGTTCTCGTAACCATTACTATCAACTGAATACCATACACAAGTATCTACATCTTCGATCACTTTGAAGAATCCCGATACTTGCAATACCTGGTTCTCTAGTTTATTCAAATACCTATAACTTCTCAAAATTCAGACCCTGTGTTTCAACGAAACACCTGTCTAAAAACTAGAGAAGTCATAAGTAAACTGAATATAGTACGAGGACCAACCCCTCTGTCCTGATGGACGCTGGACAAGATACAATACTCTGTATAAGTCCCTTGAGTCTAGTGACTCATTCACTGTGTGTCGTAGGTTGAAAACTGTACTTATGGTTAAGAAGAATTACACCGTTGTTCAATGCTCCTTACCTAACCATCCACTGATATAGGTAAATGTCAAAGACATAATTTCAAAAAGTATATCTCACTCTATAAAAATAGACGTACAGATATATCAATTTGAAATTGGTGCATAACAACGGATATTCAAAACCAAATAATTGCCGTCCGGCAAACAACCCAGGTGACTTCCTCAAATATCACCGATTACAACGAATCCCGATATAATGAGGATGATCACCCAATTCCCAATAACTTACTCCCACTCATCATCTGTAAAACCATACAGATGTGAGAATCATACCTGGTAAATACATACCCTGGAGTAAGTGTCTAATCGGGAAATCAGTTTTCCTTTAACAGTACACAGTGAAACTGAAACATTGAAATGTTTCGTTGGGGTATCCTGGTATTCCTAGTAATGCCTCTTCCATTATCCAGATTCACAACTGTAACCTTGTAATTCTTTGCCATTTCTCCAAATCCCTTTATATGTCTTTAGTCATTACCTTCTGTACACCCCTTTAAGCCAAATGGTTTTCTACCTTCCCTGCCGTTCGGCACCAGCCTATGGTTTGGAAGAAGACTATCCAAAAAGCATAAAGGGTATACTGTCCTAATCCTAGGAGCACTCGCAACGCGAGAGAAGGTGAAGATAAAAGACACCTGAATGTACTTTATTCCTATTTCTCCTGAACCAGGATCCATCCCCGAACTGGAACAAGTTCCTTTCGAGTTCGTATATAACCATACGATGGATTATCCAATAAACTGTGGATCTTCGTAGTGATACGGAGTGTCCTGGAGAAATACAAAGGTGATTTAGGATTGGCGAAGAAATACTTGGTTTGGTCGTGAATATCAGTCGCAATTTACTTTGCCCTCTTACTAATCCCTTACTTTGTCTTAACTTAATACCTTCTGTACACCGTTTAGGCTAACTGGTTTTCTTCATTCCCTACCGGTCGGCACCAGCCTATGGTTTGGAAGAAGACTATCCAATTTGCGTAATAGGTGTACTACTCCTAAACCAAGGAGTACTCGCAACCTGAGAGAAGGTGAAAAGAAAAGACAACTGAATAGTCCTATCCGTTTTCTCCAGAACCAGAAACCATCCTCGAAGTCCTTCGAGTTCGTATATAACCATACGATGGTTTTGTCCAATGGAAGTGGACGTTCGTAATAATACGGGGTGTCCCGGAGAAAAGGGTAAAAGCAGGAGTGGCAATGAGGTTTGCAACTCTAAAAATCCAAAAGCCAGTGTTAAAGAAGGTTCGGTCAACTTGGTCACTGAGTTATAGTCCAGGGTCGGGTCAAAGGTCGGTGCAAAAGTGAGAGAGAAAAGAAATACTCAGCGTGCACTCTATCCTAGATCAGAATGGTTATCACTTTGTCTAATCTGGAAACCTCCCACTGTAACGTCAAATTCTTCTCCAAACCTGAAAGAAGAATTAGCCGGGATCACCCGAGGAGTAAACCAACTCATCAGTGGGAATCGGGATCCAACTATCATTGCATGATAACGTGACGGAATCCGCTCACGTCATCACACTCCAGAAGGTATGCGCATATCTGGCAAGTTTCAGTTCTTTTGAAACTCCCGATGTGATTTTTACCCCTAGGACCCAAGTGACCTTGACGAATAATCAACAAATCAAAAGGTCCTAGTCAAGTTCAACCCGTCATTATCATGATTGCGTTAAACCCACCCGCACGACCCTTGACGAATAATCAACAAAGTCGTACGACTGTCCTAACCAATCCACATATCCATGCGACAAAAAGAATTACAGAGCTACCGCACACTACGCCTCGGCGAATAGCAACGACAAACGTAGCGCGAATACTATGCAATACTAATCCGAAATGACGGAGGGCTACGAATGGTTTTTGGCGAAAAACCTTTTACCGTAATGAACTTGATATCGTTGAAGGAACTGGATATCTTTTTATAAAATTATAGTGACAAAAACCTTTGCTAAAGAGGTCACTCCCGGTGAAGGGATCTCGGCTCTTTCCCCGTAGAATGAGGTGCAGGATATTCTAAATGAATACCACGATGCAAAGCAAAAAGTAATCGGCTACAGTGAAGTTATTACCCTAACGCAAACTTCTGTCCAAGGGGTCACTCCCGGTGAAGGGATCTCGGCCCTTGCCTCGTCGACTGAGGAGCAGGATATTCTAACTGAATACCACTATGCAAAATAAAAGAGAACATCCTTGCAATAACAGTTTTTTGAAAAAGTTTTCCAACAACATCAGAATAGGTTTGTTTATCTTGTATTGATCTGAATCAACGCAGTCCCATCATATGATCACACCAATAAAGAACGAAAATAATGATGTACGTATATGCCATCCGCATTCGCCACTGGGTCCCGTCATCACCCGTTAGGTTACTTAACTAACGACAGAGCGAGGACTGGACTAGCGCGGATGCAAATCATATACAACATCTACTAATATATATACCAATATATTATATTCGCTCAAGGCGTGATAAGAATGCAACATCACAGAAATGTACAGCATCACAGAACAATACAGATATCTGGAAGCCCCGGGTTTCACAGAGCTGCTGCTGAAACCCGACGTTCCCCTGGTCGTGTGGATAGCCTGTGCAATGAAATCCTAGACCCCTACGGGTGCGGCAAGTCACCCGCCAAGACCTGAAGCGAGGCAGTCCCCTCCAGCTCCGTGAATGGACCACCCAGCACTTCACGGAATCCGGTAACTTGGGCACCCCTCCTGGGTCAACCTGTACCCCCCACGAGTGCGGCGAATAGCCCGCCAATCCTGGAGTGAATCCTCCTCCGTCTCAATGCCAAGAGATGCGGGCCCGTTGCCTTCTAGAACCCGGCTATCCGTGCACTCCACCGCGGGGAAATCCTAGTACAGAAAGTAAAATATACATACACCGGGTACATCGACCGCAACCAGGTCGTGCCCCAAAAGAATAATACAAACAGGCAGTGACGGCAGTCCACATGTCGGACGCTCGCCCCGCAATATCAAATGTACATATAAAACAAAACTGTACTAGCATTGCAGCCAGGCTATCCCCCACGACCGATCCGCAACATCACAGCAATACATAGAACATCAACGTGAAAGTCACGTTCGCAAATCCGTCTAACCGGGCTATAGCAGTTAGACAGGATTTACCGATCAAGTGACATTCACGGTCGCAGATATATTGTAAATACTGTGAAATAATGTGTTTAAAATATCCAATCGATCAAAAATTAACAAGTGTGCCCCCAAGTAATACTGTAGCACTCACAGAAATTCTGGGCCCAATTTTAATATTCCAAAACCCCTATCTTAAGCCCAAAAGCTCACTGCAAAAAATTGGTGGAATGATACACTATTCCTGCGGCGGAACCGCGGCTAAATAGGGGTTACGGCCGCGGTTCCGCGGTCCTATGGAGGGATCATACTACCAAATTTTCACAGTGTTCTTATAATTCCATGTACATCACTTTTCTACAACCTGAAAAAAATTTCGAGCCCGGAAAAAATCGACAGAAAACTTATGCATGCAAAACGCGGTTTTTGGAATTTTGGTCGATCGGATAAGTAAAACACATTAGAACAAGCTAGACAAATTTAATGGCGTGGCTCTGATACCATGTTGCGCCACGGCAGCGCCCCGGCCGTCTATCCGAGGCCAAAATGCGGAATCAAAAATTTTCCTTACTTGGAAACTGGCGCTACCGCGGACAAGGAACCCGGATCGTTAACCATTAACCTATACTAGCTAACAAGAGATGGGAAGAGAAGTATACCAAGTGATCCGAGTCCTCCGGTCTTCTCTTCATCGTCCCGATCTCCCGCGGAAAGTCATGTCTCCATGTCGTCGCCTCCTCGCCGGAAGGGCACCACGTCGCCTGCATCTTTTACGGACTCCCACCTCAATACCGAGGCAACTCGGACGCGAAGTTGGCTGGCCGAAGCGTCAAAGATTTGCTGTAGAATGTGTAGTGTAGAGGCTATGTCTCATTTGGGGTTTGTTGCCTTTGAAGATGATGGAGGAATCAAGATAAGAAAAATGGTGCTTGCATTTTTCTAGCATGAAATGAGATCAAGAATGTCACACTCTCAAGAATGAAACTCTCTTCTTTTCTTTTCTCCAAAATGAAAACCTTATCATGATAGAATGGTGGAGGAAAGAATACATAATCCAAAACCATGAAGGGAGGTAATGGTAGTAAAAGCAAGGGGTGACCATAGCCAAAATGAAATGATAACAATGCCAATTTCATTTCAAATCTCATCTAATCACAAAAGCAAAACCATCATGAAAAAGCAAAGATGCTTATCTTATCATAATGCCACAAGTGCAAGAAACCCCTCCACAAAATGTTATTTGCAAACTTGCAAATAACACCCTCCATCGAAAAAGTCCGGCCGGGAAAGAACAAAGGAAAATGTCACGACCCGAAATTTCGGAACATGACTGGCACTTAAATTACGAAACGTCTCAAGGCGTCCGTAAAATAAGTAAGCCGAAGCCCAGAATACAAAACCAAGAGAAGTAGTAGAGTGTAGGAAAAACCATCCCAAATCAACTTGTATGCATCAGAATATACAACGCCTAAAGGCGAGGATCACAACAGAAATGAAACTCGACCAGCAAGAACCCATGGAAATATAACACGTGACTCTAAGGTCGAAAGAATAAACATCACTGGTCTCTATCTCAAATAAGTACAAGTTTTGGGTTGATGGAATTCTAGATACAACTGAATATAATATACAATGTATAATGATGGGTACGATACAAATAACCCACCTACTAGCAAGTCACCTGAAATAAGCTGTGCCCGCAAAGCCGTAATGAAATCCGTACGGCAACACCTGCATGAAACTGGGGCACAACGGGGGTGAGTTGCCAACTCGTGAGTAGAAAAAGATCTACGAACAGAAAATCGCATGTATGACGCAACCTAGGTCATACGATCATAATATAAATAATCCTCAAATATATAACCAGTAATCTCTAACCATGGCTAGTGTAAACATCTAACCCAAATGTAAACCCATATGTCTGTGCCAGTGCATCAGGTGGCAATATATCATATGAATGATGTATGAATGCATGAAACAGAATGCATGTACTGAAGAAAACTGCTTTTGTAACTTTGTGAGATTTCTGTATTTTTAAAATGAGGTATCACAATGAAATCAGTATAAAACAGTGCCTAGCATCGGCACAAAACTTAAGTCTCAGTATCTCGATACCTCTGTATCACAATCTCTGTGTCTCAATATCTCGAAATCTCAATGTCTCAATCATAAAATCTAGGGCGCCGTCAGTCCAGATCGGCCCCTACCATCCATCTCATGACTACGACGGTATCCTCCGGATATCCGACGTGTCGGGTAATATCACCGGTAGGTAGTGCTCCCCTGCACAGGCTCAACGCCATCATTTGCGATCTTCTTGCCCCGGGGTACCGCACCGGGTCCACCATGTACCCGCAATCGGTCACATCTGCCTCCTCGATTCGGGTTTCACATGTCACTCTCAGCACCGAGAAAACACATGGTGAACGCACTGAAATATCATATCAAGGGTAATCGGGTTTTTAAAACATTTACATAATCTCTTTGAAATACCCACGGTTCCCAAATCCAGAATAACATAGAAACAACATATCTCAATGCGTATAATCAGGAAGCATGATGTATGTGACATATAAATGGAATGCAAGTGTAACTGTATGTCCTGCAACATGGAATAATAGTATGCACATACAAGGGTCATATCCTGATGCAATAATACTACTGTGTAGTGACATGGCAATTACCGATGAAGATGTGTGTGAACTGGCAAGTAAGTGTATGTGGAACATACGCATCATCGGTAATGGTGCTGGTGTCCTAACAGCATGATATCAATAATAGAATATGAATCATAACAGTATGTGATGCAGAGCAACAATAATAATATGCGGGAGCTGAAATACTGAACACCATGATCGCTAAACTGCATCTAATGTCATAAAGGTCGTACAGATATGCCAACAATAAGGCTGAGCTAATAAGCTAACTGCAGGTAAGGGAAACCGCCTAACCTCTGAGTCGATACATATAAATATATATATATAGTCGGTGATCCCGCCTCGATAATATCACATCCGATATCATATCTCTAAAATCAGTTATTCCCAAGTCAAGAGTGCGGATCAAAACATCAAATTATAGCTCGTACGTAAATCCGTCGTACGGCATCCCCAATCTGGGTACGGGTCAATATCACATTTATCATATTAATCATCAAGTATTCTCTTTATCAATATCATCACCGGGGTACTGACCAATGTCTGGTACAATTCTAACATCATTACTATAATCAAGATCCAACTACTGGTCGACAATCCCGTATAAATTGATATCATCAGCACATATCATCTCAAGGAGTATACCCCGCCCAAGGCGGCCTATTATAAATATCTTGTCATATCATATCATATCATATCATATCACATGTCGATCATTTACATATTTATGTCACTATTCCTATGGCATAATTATCCCAAAATCCGTTAAGGCATCAAGGTGTATCTAAATCATGAATTTTACTATCATAACAGGTCATATCGCCGATATCATAGTCTCATATCAAACCATCGAATCACATCGATCCCATATATCATCCTCAAATCCGTAATAAACATATAAACCCAAACCCATGTGAACACATATCCATAACGAATTCCATAACCATATATGAAGTGAGGATGTATGCAAGTATGTATGTGTGAGTATGTATGTGTAGTGCACCCACTACCCTATGGTTTCGTAACTTTTCACCAACTCGAATATACCAATATCCATTTATCATCAATAATAATCTCAACAACAATAATATTCATAGGTGTTTATACACATCCGTATACATCACCACGGACTGCGGGGGTGCTATACGCCATCCACCCGACTTCTTCCCGTAGATATAAATCTACTCACCTAGTTATGTGTTCCGGTGCCGATGTCGCCATTTGCATCTCCAACGCTTTGACGTCACGTGAGTACCTACAAGGATATCACATGCTAAAACTCATAAAAATCACATCGGAAACCAAAATGGTGCACACTACGCCCATAGGTAAAAACATGTGACCCCAAAAACAGCCAATATCCTCGTTTGTCGACGTCCGAACGCCACCCGACAGATACGAATCATCGAATATCAAAATCCATACGAAAACACGTTGTAAAACATACGCCAACTCATGAAAATGAACCCAGATTTTATCCTAACAGGAACCAGTCAAAACTAGACATGCCGGGGGTCAATTTTACATGAAAAAGGGCCTTTGCACGCAAAATGAGGCAATTTTATGCAGGTCTTGCCGCAAATTGCGGCCAGAATGATGAAATTTGCGGCCGGAGTTTGGAGATGGTGGCTCGGGCTTTTGGTAGGGGTTCCAGGGCGCCTGTACAGCTCACTGACATGTCTACTTTTTCCTATAAGGCCCCGGGTGAAAGCAGATTTCAGAAAGACCTCAAAATCGACAAAAACGGTAAGATACGCCAAGTCGGGTAAATCGGGTGTTTACATGAAATCTGGGGGATTTCTCTGGTTGACTGGCCTCACTAGGACCTAAGAGGTTTATTATAACTAACGTAACTCTCACTTTGCTCAAAATCTCCACAAAACACCCAATATCACTTTTAAGCATGATATGGACACCGATTAAGCTAGATATTCGAAATTTTAGCAAATTAGGCTAACCATCCAATTTTAATGATACTACTAGGCTTTAACAGGTTAGTTAACACCAAAGAGAGTTCATAAAGCTACAAACACTCTAAAATGGCTAAATCTAGCATTACTACACAATTCTAGCATGAAATTTCTATTTATCGCAACAACTAGCTAATCAAGTACCTAATCTACATAATATACGAAAAGTTAGAGAGTTATACCCTCTAAGGACCTTGCAACAAAGGAGAAGGAGGAGAAGAAGAGGGAAGGTGCATCAAAACGTGGCCGGAACGGAGCTGGTGTGCAACAGCTGAAGCTGATGCTGATAAATATTGTTGCTGTTGCTGTTGTTGTCGTTGGTATGGAGTGGTGTATGGTGTGGTATGAGATGGTGTGAGTGTGGTATGGGATGGTGTGAGTGTGGTATGGGGTTTTGAGGACATGAAGCAGCTGTTGCTGCTGCTGCAGTTCACGTTCTGGCTGATGGAAAAATGCTTGCTGGTGTTGTTTCTTACTTGGTGAAGTATGGGCTGAAGTAGCAGCTGGTGTGCTGTTTGGAGCAGCCTAAGTAGACTTTTGGTGTTAGGATAGATGATGTAGCTGCATAGGGTTGGGGGTAGCTAAAAAGCTGATGTTAATGGGCTGATTTTGTGCTGCTGAAGTTTGAAAATTGGTGGCTGATTGGAGCAGCCATAGCTGACCATCAAGGCTGAAATTGGGCTGAATTTGAGGCTGATGTGACTTGGTGCTGTTTTGATGTAATTACGGCTGATGTGAGGTGTGAGTGATGATTTAGGTGTTGGACTAAGGGGGTTAGGGGCTGGTGTAGCTGATGTGGGCTGCTCGTAGGGTGGCTGAATTATTGTTTCAGCTGCTGATGTTGGCTGATGTAGCAGCTGATGTGTTGCTATGGGGCTGAATTTGGAGAATTTGGGGCTGCTGTGTGAGAGGGGGTAAAGAACACAAGGAATAATGATATGGGATGGGTCATGGCACATCCTAACCACCTCTTTCTTTCTCCAAAACAATGCTCACAAGACACCAAGCCACCATGGCTCACTTCTCCCTACACAGTCGACATAACCCCATCTCTAATCTAATGGTTCAACCCACCATGGTCACCTAAATATGGTCCAACCCTAGGCTACCATGACCAAAACGAGAAACAGGTGTAGAAAATGTCATGTGCATATTTTTGCACAAAAAGCCAAAAATCCACTTAGCGATTGTTAATCGCGATTTTTACCAAAATAACATATACGTAACCATAAAAGCTTAGAAATGACATACTTCCACAAAATACCCTATTTTAGAATTTCTAAAATTTTCTCCTGAATTTTCACCATTTATCGGTATTTAATTACACCGACTATTAAAATATTAATTAAAAATTATGAAAATTCCCAAAAATAATATTTTATTTTTCTGAAATGTTACAATCTTCCCCCCTTAAAGAAATTCGGTTCCCGAATTTAAATTTAAACCTCCCAATTCTAAAAACATTTCAATAAAATGTCCAAACCAATGGGGCTCCGAAATTATCGATATATAAAAGGCATCGTAGCGCAATACATGCGCATGAGTAACAAACAGATAACTCGAAGTCAAAACTCCGTCAAGCATCCTGCAATCATCGGAGTCAAGGTGAAAACACGACTGCCAAATCCAAAGCAAAACCGATATGCTAGAAATCGGAACTATACATGTAAATATCAAATCTGTACATGTAAATATCTGAAAGGAATCCATGCCAAATTATTTAAAGTCGATGTGTAATGCGCATAACACTGCCCAGCGGCGGACGTCTCTATAAGAAAATAGCCAAATACATATATATCTTTTGTTTAATATGCACGATCCTCCGTTTTGAAAACGATTTAGAAGGGTTCCCTGTTTTAAACGTTTCGTGTCATATCGGACACGTATGTAAATAATGAAACTATAGCTTGCTTTTGGAAATCCCTTTGAAATCTGTCAATGTATGCAAAATATACCCAGGCACTGTCATCTGATCAGTCCTGCTCAGTACGAAAATCAATCGCAATATCATAGGAATGTACTGCTCCCTAAGAAATCAATTCCAAAGAATGCATATAAAAACCCTGTGCGTCCGGTGCGCACGGAAATCAAAATCCATGAGTGTGCCATACATGCGTACAGAAACAATATCTAAGTGTATCAGGTGTGCACGAAACATCTGTCAAGGCAACAGGTGTGCCTGACAGCAAAACAGGTGCATCTGACATGCACGAAGAATCTCGGTTTAGTGCATCTGGTGTGCACCAAATCGCATCTCATAACATGTGCCCAACATGCGCTAAAAATCCAAATCCGGTGCATCCATCATGCACGAAACAAATATCGAGCATCACCATCAAAATAGAAGTCCAGTGCATCCAAGTGAACAAATACGAATCACTGCACTGCAAGCATACGTGAACTATGCAGAGTGCAAAAATCAAATCATGTGCGTGCATACGCACAAAATCAACTCAAATGTCTAAGCCCCATAAAATCACAAATATGTGAAACCAAGGCACGAAGACGATATCAAGTGCAACGACTTTGCGAAAATCGTAAATACTCAATCATCAAAATCAGATCAGGCTAATAAATTCCCCAAAACATCGAAATCAAATATGGCGGAATAGCTCCGCTCAAGCACGTCCTCCAATAATCTCGGGCAAACTGTCGTGGTCATCGTAGCATATCTCGTCAATGATCCTGAACTCTGTCCTGCTGGTGTGCATAACATGACCACTCCTGGGTCCAAATCTTTTCTGTGGATTACAACTCTCTCGATCCCTCGGCTCATCGGCCTTGTCAGGTGTGCTAACGGGGTCGATTCCGTTCTGGCACTTCTCTGGTCATTTCTCGGTCAATCCTCACGACCATTTGTAAAGCAGCATGTCACTGGCGTTGGCCTATGGCTCTCTAAATGCACGTGACACATCCGATCCTGGTTGCAAAACTCATTGCAGCAGTGTCCTGGAAGGAATCCTACTCAAGGTCCTTTCTAAATCTCGTCTCTGCTTAACTGTCCGGAAGTTATCGTCCTTTATTAAATCTATTTCTTGTTCCAGAACGGCTGCATACTCATCGCGACTCCTTCTAAAAAGTATATCCAGTTATAATGCCTCGGTATGCGCATCGAATCTTTGATGTCGGCGGAGTGGAACATCATCTCCTCTAGATCTGGAACGAACCTCTTACTCCACTTTTCTCTAATGTCGACTGCTTCGGACTCGTCTCGTCGTAGCTGCATGGACTGAGCTTCAACGGCTATCCTCGTATCTGGAGTCTCCCAAGAAATGCATCTCACACCTAGTATCCGAATGAAGTCGAACCATTTGATCGATTCGTCAAAACCTCATAATCCCCTAAAATCTCAACATCTTGGGTACAGTATAATAGTATCGTGTACATACCACGGTATCGATGGTCCAGCCGTAGAAGGGCAATCCAAGCCTCACTAATGGCGTCGCAGAACTGCGGCAAACCCTAAGGTTCAAAGGCTTTCACACGTTCATTAAGTCGAGTTAGGGTTTCATTCTTCTAGAGGGTCCATAGAATTGTATGCATGTCTTTCCAAATACTTTAAACTTGGAATAATAGGTTACTATCATTCGATCTTCTCTGTCGACTCTCAACGTCTCCGCGTGAAGTCGTCTCTAGCTGGAATCAATCTATCTGATGATCTCGCATCGGGGTAGCGAATGATCCACATGTCCTAGTCATTCACCCTCGGGGACTAGCGATCTTCTATCATCTCTTAGTACCACTCGTACTGCAATAGCTCCAACATCTGGGCGATATCCTGTCGTTTGCAGCAAAACTAGCTCGCTTGTCTGCACGCTGAGCCGTGCCTCAATCATCATGAATGAGCAATACATCAACGGTCATCAAAATCTGGCTGGCCTCTATCAGTGGCTCAATCCTCTGGTGCTAATCCGCACGTCCGAGTAATCTCATAGAGCAATCCATCCATGCTCGTGGTGCGAAACACAATCAAAAGACACATCTCTACAATAATGTGTCGCCAGGCTCACGCCCTGGTCAGTCCTCGTTCGTAACGAGCTCATGCTGACCGCAACTCTAGCCGTAGCTCTTCCTGCCCGTAATCGTGGCAGCAAAACCAAAACTGGTACCGATAAGGCTAGATCAGGAAGGAATATGATACTGAACAAAGAAATGTACATCCTAAGGGTTCTTAAGTAGAGTGGCACATCGTAAATATGCCGCGGACATACCACGGTACGTCACTCTACTTTAGTCACATATTCCATCAACCAAGGGTCATCCTATACTCCGAAGGTAAAACCTAACGCTCTGATACCAACTTTGTCACGACCCGAAATTTCGGAACATGACTGGCACTTAAGTTACGAAACGTCTCAAGGCGTCCGTAAAATAAGTAAGCCGAAGCCCAGAATACAAAACCGAGAGAAGTAGTAGAGTGTAGGAAAAACCATCCCAAATCAACTTGTATGCATCAGAATATACAACGCCTAAAGGCGAGGATCACAACAGAAATGAAACTCGACCAGCAAGAACCCATGGAAATATAACACGCGACTCTAAGGTCGAAAGAATAAACATCACTGGTCTCTATCTCAAATAAGTACAAGTTTTGGGTTGATGGAATTCTAGATACAACTGAATATAATATACAATGTATAATGATGGGTACGATACAAATAACCCACCTACTAGCAAGTCACCTGAAATAAGCTGTGCCCGCAAAGCCGTAATGAAATCCGTACGGCAACACCTGCATGAAACTGGGGCACAACGGGGGTGAGTTGCCAACTCGTGAATAGAAAAAGATCTACGAACAGAAAATCGCATGTATGACGCAACCTAGGTCATACGATCATAATATAAATAATCCTCAAATATATAACCAGTAATCTCTAACCATGGCTAGTGTAAACATCTAACCCAAATGTAATCCCATATGTCTGTGCCAGTGCATCAGGTGGCAATATATCATATGAATGATGTATGAATGCATGAAACAGAATGCATGTACTGAAGAAAACTGCTTTTGTAACTTTGTGAGATTTCTGTATTTTTAAAATGAGGTATCACAATGAAATCAGTATAAAATAGTGCCTAGCATTGGCACAAAACATAAGTCTCAGTATCTCGATACCTCTGTATCACAATCTCTGTGTCTCAATATCTCGAAATCTCAATGTCTCAATCATAAAATCTAGGGCGCCGTCAGTCCAGATCGGCCCCTACCATCCATCTCATGACTACGACGGCATCCTCCGGATATCCGACGTGTCGGGTAATATCACCGGTAGGTAGTGCTCCCCTGCACAGGCTCAACGCCATCATCTGCGATCTTCTTGCCCCGGGGTACCGCACCGGGTCCACCATGTACCCGCAATCGGTTTCATCCGCCTCCTCGATTCGGGTTTCACATGTCACTCTCAGCACCGAGAAAACACATGGTGAACGCACTGAAATATCATATCAAGGGTAACCGGGTTTTTATAACATTTACATAATCTCTTTGAAATACCCACGGTTCCCAAATCCAGAATAACATAGAAACAACATATCTCAATGCGTATAATCAGGAAGCATGATGTATGTGACATATAAATGGAATGCAAGTGTAACTGTATGTCCTGCAACATGGAATAATAGTATGCACATACAAGGGTCATATCCTGATGCAATAATACTACTGTGTAGTGACATGGCAATTACCGATGAAGATGTGTGTGAACTGGCAAGTAAGTGTATGTGGAACATACGCATCATCGGTAATGGTGCTGGTGTCCTAACAGCATGATATCAATAATAGAATATGAATCATAACAGTATGTGATGCAGAGCAACAATAATAATATGCGGGAGCTGAAATACTGAACACCATGATCGCTAAACTGCATCTAATGTCATAAAGGTCATACAGCTATGCCAACAATAAGGCTGAGCTAATAAGCTAACTGCAGGTAAGGGAAACCGCCTAACCTCTGAGTCGATACATATAAATATATATATATAGTCGGTGATCCCGCCTCGATAATATCACATCCGATATCATATCTCTAAAATCAGTTTTTCCCAAGTCAAGAGTGCGGATCAAAACATCAAATTATAGCTCGTACGTAAATCCGTCGTACGGCATCCCCAATCTGGGTACGGGTCAATATCACATTTATCATATTAATCATCAAGTATTCTCTTTATCAATATCATCACCGGGGTACTGACCTATGTCTGGTACAATTCTAACATCATTACTATAATCAAGATCCAACTACTGGTCGACAACCCGTATAAATTGATATCATCAGCACATATCATCTCAAGGAGTATACCCCGCCCAAGGCGGCCTATTATAAATATCCTGTCATATCATATCATATCATATCATATCATATCACATGTCGATCATTTACATATTTATGTCACTATTCCTATGGCATCATTATCCCAAAATCCGTTAAGGCATCAAGGTGTATCTAAATCATGAATTTTACTATCATAACAGGTCATGTCGCCGATATCATAATCTCATATCAAACCATCGACTCACATCGATCCCATATATCATCCTCAAATCCGTAATAAACATATAAACCCAAACCCATGTGAACACATATCCATAACGAATTCCATCACCATATATGAAGTGAGGATGTATGCAAGTATGTATGTGTGAGTATGTATGTGTAGTGCACCCACTACCCTATGGTTTCGTAACTTTTCACCAACTCCAATATACCAATATCCATTTATCATCAATAATAATCTCAACAACAATAATATTCATAGGTGTGTATACGCATCCGTATACATCACCACGGACTGCGGGGGTGCTATACGCCATCCACCCGACTTCTCCCCGTAGATATAAATCTACTCACCTAGTTATGTGTTCCGGTGCCGATGTCGCCATTTGCATCTCCAACGCTTTGACGTCACGTGAGTACCTACAAGGATATCACATGCTAAAACTCATAAAAATCACATCGGAAACCAAAATGGTGCACACTACGCCCATAGGTAAAAACCTGTGACCTTGTGTGCAAAAACAGCCAATATCATCTGTTGTCGACGTCCGAACGCCACCCGACAGATACGAATCATCGAATATCAAAATCCATACGAAAACACGTTGTAAAACATACGCTAACTCACGAAAATGAACCCAGATTTTATCCTAACAGGAACCAGTCAAAACTAGACATGCCGGGGGTCAATTTTACATGAAAAAGGGCCTTTGCATGCAAAACGAGGCAATTTTATGCAGGTCTGGCCGCAAATTGCGGCCAGAATGATGAAATTTGCGGCCGGAGTTTGGAGATGGTGGCTCGGGCTTTTAGTAGGGGTTCCAGGGCGCCTGCACAGCTCACTGACATGTCTACTTTTTCCTATAAGGCCCCGGGTGAAAGCAGATTTCAGAAAGACCTCAAAATCGACAAAAACGGTAAGATACGCCAAGTCGGGTAAATCGGGTGTTTACATGAAATCTGGGGGATTTCTCTGGTTGACTGGCCTCACTAGGACCTAAGAGGTTTATTATGACTACGTAACTCTCACTTTGCTCAAAATCTCCATAAAACACCCAATATCACTTTTAAGCATGATATGGACACCGATTAAGCTAGATATTCGAAATTTAGCAAATTAGGCTAACCATCCAATTTTAATGATACTACTAGGCTTTAACAGGTTAGTTAACACCAAAGTGAGTTCATAAAGCTACAAACACTCTAAAATGGCTAAATCTAGCATTACTACACAATTCTAGCATGAAATTTCTATTTATCGCAACAACTAGCTAATCAAGCACCTAATCTACATAATATACGAAAAGTTAGAGAGTTATACCCTCTAAGGACCTTGCAACAAAGGAGAAGGAGGAGAAGAAGAGGGTAGGTGCATCAAAACGTGGCCGGAACGGAGCTGGTGTGCAACAGCTGAAGCTGATGCTGATAAATATTGTTGCTGTTGCTGTTGTTGTTGTTGGTATGGAGTGGTGTATGGTGTGGTATGAGATGGTGTGAGTGTGGTATGGGATGGTGTGAGTGTGGTATGGGGTTTTGAGGACATGAAGCAGCTGTTGCTGCTGCTGCAGTTCACGTTCTGGCTGATGGAAAAATGCTTGCTGGTGTTGTTTCTTACTTGGTGAAGTATGGGCTGAAGTAGGAGCTGGTGTGCTGTTTGGAGCAGCCTAAGTAGACTTTTGGTGTTAGGATAGATGATGTAGCTGCATAGGGTTGGGGGTAGCTAAAAAGCTGATGTTAATGGGCTGATTTTGTGCTGCTGAAATTTGAAAATTGGTGGCTGATTGGAGCAGCCATAGCTGACCATCAAGGCTGAAATTGGGCTGAATTTGAGGCTGATGTGACTTGGTGCTGTTTTGATGTAATTACGGCTGATGTGAGGTGTGAGTGATGATTTAGGTGTTGGACTAAGGGGGTTAGGGGCTGGTGTAGCTGATGTGGGCTGCTCGTAGGGTGGCTGAATTATTGTTTCAGCTGCTGATGTTGGCTGATGTAGCAGCTGATGTGTTGCTATGGGGCTAAATTTGGAGAATTTGGGGCTGCTGTGTGAGAGGGGGTAAAGAACACAAGGAATAATGATATGGGATGGGTCATGGCACATCCTATCCACCTCTCTCTTTCTCCAAAACAATGCTCACAAGACACCAAGCCACCATGGCTCACTTCTCCCTACACAGTCGACATAACCCCATCTCTAATCCAATGGTTCAACCCACCATGGTCACCTAAATATGGTCCAACCCTAGGCTACCATGACCAAAACGAGAAACAGGTGTAGAAAATGTCATGTGCATATTTTTGCACAAAAAGCCAAAAATCCACTTAGCGATTGTTAATCGCGATTTTTACCAAAATAACACATACTAACCATAAAAGCTTAGAAATGACATACTTCCACAAAATACCCTATTTTAGAATTTCTAAAATTTTCTCCGGAATTTTCACCATTTATCGGTATTTAATTACACCGACTATTAAAATATTAATTAAAAATTATGAAAATTCCTAAAAATAATATTTTATTTTTCTGAAATGTTACAGAAAACCGGCCGGAACGGAATGCAAACTGGCAACTCCAGAAAACTGGTCCTGTAATAAATTACAGGAAAACCCCGCTACTGCAAATACATGCCCGCATTTGTATTCCCACTGAACACAAATGCAAAGAGACAAAACTACACTATCTAATACTAAGATCCGGCTTAAGCCAAAGCCGGCTAGTAAAATCCGTCCGATCACGATCCGTGCAATACCGCACGTTTCTGATCGAACCCTTCCATATCTCCATACGGCCTCTACAGCGTTTCGCCCAAAACTTGAGTAACTGAAAGTGTGGTGGACTCTAAAGACTCGTCAATACTATGGCTGTGGATTTAACCACTAGCACGTCAGAGGTATAAGCCAATACGTGACGGGCCACCAGCTATTGACCAAAAGGGACGTCGATGAGCGAACTCATCCTGACACCCTACTGAGCCTGTCAGTGACAATATCCGTACAGTCCGGTCCGTTCGTCTATGAGCATCGCATGGCGGGCCTAGGGGGTTGGTAAAAGTCAGACCCCCAAAAGCGGTACAAGTCGTGTCGGAGCGTAGCCCAGAACACCATGAGATACTACTGGAATACCTACCAGTAAATCTCCTGCCTCGGCCGAGGGCTTTGTGTAATGGCTCTCCTAGACACAGCGCGACCTCACCCCCAATACCGGGAGAGACGAACCCCTGCAGATCCGCTCACTGCCTCCATGTAGCTCGGGACTGTACCCAACTAAAACCTGTTTGCACGACTCCTTTGAGCCATGGTAGGGTAGTAATCAAAGCACGGTGGGAACTCACACGAGACAAATGACGATTTCAGGTCGATGAACTAACCTGTACACATGTCACCAGGGAACTGCTATCTGACATCTGGTATAAGACCAACGAGCATATTCCCGGCGAGTCATGTCCGGTGTACTCATAACCCAATGAGCACCTGTATACATCTTAGGTGAACCAACAGACACCAGTGGCTTATGAGACCGGCCACCGCCCCTCGTCGGGGTCTCGACTGTATACACTAGTCTACTAATGGAGTATCGATGCCCTGTCTCGAAACTCCTACGACTAGGGACCTTTTAAGGATGTGCTTATAGACTACCAGCTCCCACGTATATGATCGCCATCATACTGCTGGTAGTCAAGCAAGAATCCTAGGGGCTCTATCAACGTGTAATAGCGACATGTCAGGTCACCTAAAGCAGTACACGATGATAAAGATAAACCAGATAGCATACTATCATCTCGAGTAAGACTGTCCTACCGGGATAGGTCCTCCCTCAATTATTGCAATCACGTGCCTGTGATCCAATAATTGACTCTGAGGGCACTATCTCCAACAGAGAGTTGACATGAAGGATAACACTGCGGATCTGTTGGAGATAGTGCCCTCAAAGTCAATTATTAGGTCACAGGTACGTGATTGCAATGATTGATGGAGGACCTATCCCGGTAGGACGGTCTTACTCGAGATGATAGTATGCTATCTGGTTTACCTTTATCATCGTGTACTGCTTTAGGTGACCTGACAAGTCGCTATTACACGTTGATAGAGCCCCTAGGATTCTTGCTTGACCACCAGCAGTATGAGGGTGATCATATAAGTGGGAGCTGGGGGTCTATAAGCATATCCTTAAATGGTCCCTAGTCGTGTGAGTTTCGAGACAGGGAATCGATACTCCAGAGTAGACTAGTGTATACAGTCGAGACCCCGACGAGGGGCGGTGGCCGGTCTCACAAGCCACTGGTGTCAGTTGGATCACCTAAGATGTATACAGGTGCTCATTGGGTTATGAGTACACCGGACAGGACTCGCCGGGAACATGCTAGTTGGTCATATACCATACGTCAGATGGCAGTTCCCTGGTGACATGTGTGCAGGTTAGTTCATCGACCTGGGGATCGTCATTTGTCTCGTGTGAGTTCCCACTGTACTTTGATTACTACCCTACCACGGCTCAAAGGAGTCGTGCAAACAGGTTTTAGTTGGGTACAGTCCCGAGCCACATGGAGGCAGTGAGCGTATCTTCAGGGGTTCGTCTCTCCCGGTATTGGGGGTGAGGTCGCGCTGTGTCTAGGAGAGCCATTATACGAAGTCCTTGTCCAAGGCAGGAGATTTACTGGTAGGTATTCCAGTAGTATCTCAGGGTGTTCTGGGCTACACTCCGACACGACTTGTACCGCTTTTGGGGGTCTGACTTTTACCAACCCCCTAGGCCCGCCATGCGATACTCATAGACGAATGGACCGGACTGCACGGATATTGTCACTGACAGGCTCAGTAGGGTTGTCGGGCTGAGTTCGCTCACTGACGTCCCTTTTAGTCAATACCTGGTAGCCCGTTACGTATTGGCTTATACCTCTGACGTGCTAGTGGTTAAATCCACAACCAAGGTGTTGACGAGTCTTTAGAGTCCCCCACATTCAGTTACTCAGCTTTCGGGCGAAAAGCTGTAGAGGCCGTATGGAGATATGGCAAGGTCCGATCAGATACGTGCGGTATTGCACGCATCAGGATCGGACAGTTTGTACTACAGGCCGTATGGATATATGGCAGGGTTCGATCAGATACGTGCGGTATTGCACGGATCAGGATCGAACGGATATTACTAGCCGACTTTGGTATAAGCCGGATCCTAGTATAGTACAGTGTAGATTTTGTCTCATTGCATTTGTATTTCGGTCGGAATACAAATGCGGGTGTGTATGCACAGTATCGGGGTTTTCCTGTAATTTATTACGGGACCAGTTTTCTGGAGTTGCCAGTTTGCTTTCCGTTTCGGTCAATTTCCTTTATATCGTTCATTGGCCGAAGATTGGTGGAGGAGGGCTTATTTGCATTGTTGCAAATAAGTGGTTGTGGAGGGGGTCTTTGCATTTTTTCCTTGTATCATGATGGTGCACCATTCTTTTGACCTTTACTTCTATCTTCATGATGGCATGACTTTTGGAAGTGATCATTAGCTTGTTGGAGTGTTGGTTTTGTTGCTATCATGGTTGTTGGTGAGTAGTTGAGAGTGGGTGTGATTGTGACCTTATTCTTTCATGATTTCCTTTTGCATGATAGCCTTCCCTCTCTCTCTCTTTTGGGAACATATGAGTATGGCTCTCTTTTTTGAGACACTTGCTCTCTTTCATTTTTTCCTCCTCACCACTTGTAGTGGCCGGCCTTGCTACAAGAGGGGCTGTCCCAATTTTTCCATGAGGGAATTGCACTCATTTGGCTTTGGAAAAATCCTACAACTCCATCTCCAAAAACTTGTATCATTCCTCCACCAAAAATGGCAATCTCCACAACCCCAAATGAGACTTGTACACTACATTCTACAGCAAACCTTGGGCACGTCGACTAGCCAGCTTCGTGCCCGAGTTGCCTCGGCATTAAGGTGGGAGCCCATAAAAGAAGTAGGCGATGTGGTGCAATTCCGGCGACGAGGAGGAGACAAGACATTCCGCGGGAGATCGGGACGACGACGAGAAGACCGGAGGACTCGGATCTATCGGTATATCTCTCTTCCCTTTCTTGTAGATAGCTAGGACTAGTTAGTGGTTTGATCCGGGTATTAGTGCGCGGCGGTTTGCCAGTTCAGTAAAAATTAAAGTTTATTACCGCTTCCGCATTTGGCCGTCGGATTGAAGGCCGGGGCGCCACCGTGCACTTACAGTGGTATCAGAGCCTCGCCATTAACTTAGTCTAGCTTGCCTTAATGTGTTTTTCAGTTCCGATCGATCAAATGTTCCAAAACCCGTATTTCCTTCACGACAGTTTTCTGTTGAAATTTTTTGGTCTCCAAAAATTTTTCAGGTTGCATAAAATTGATGTACTGGAGATTACAAGGCTACTGTAGAAATTCGACAGGATGATTCCACAGTAGAGGCGCGGAACCGCGGCCAAAACCCCCTTTGGGCCGCGGTTCCGCCGCACACTGTGGGGATCCCTGCACCAAATTTCTACAGTATCTTTCTAGGGTTAAAATTAGGGTTTTGGAATATTAATATTGGGCCCAGAATTTCCTGATCTGCTACAGTAGTGCTTGGGGCCCACTTGTTAAAATTTGATTGATCGGATATTTTAAACACAGTATTTCACAGTATTTACATTATATCTGCGACCGTGAATGTCACTCGATCGGTAAATCCGGTCTAACTACTATAGCCCGGTTAGACGGATTTGCGAACGTGACTTTCACGTTGATGTTCTGTTTTTTCTGTGATGTTGCGGATCGGTCGTGGGGGATAGCCTGGATGCAATGCTAGTACAGTTGTGGTTGTATTATGTACATTTGATATTGCGGGGCGAGCGTCCGACATGTGGACTGCCGTCACTGCCTGATTGTATTATTATTTTGGGGCACGGCCAGGTTGCGGTCGATGTACCCGTTGTATGTATATTTTACTTGCTGTACTAGGATTACCCCGCGGAGGGGTGCACGGATAGCCGGGTTCTAGAGGGCAACAAGCCCGCATCTCATGGCATTGAGACGGAGGGGGCTTTACTCTAGGATTGGCGGGCTATTCGCCGCACTCGTAGGGGGTACAGGTTGACCCAGGAGGGGTGCCCAAGTTACCGGATTCCGTGAAGTGCTGGATGGTCCATTCACGGTGCTGAAGGGGGCTGCCTCGCTTCAGGTTTTGGCGGGTAACTTGCCGCGCCCGTAGGGGTCTAGGATTTCATTGCACAGGCTATCCACAAGACCAGGGGAACGTCGGGTTTCAGTAGTGGCTCTGTGAAACCCGGGGATCCCAGATATCTGTATTGTTTCTGTGATGCTGTACATTTTCTGTGATGTTGCATTTCTTATCACGCCTTGAGCGAATATAATATATTGGTATATATATTAGTAGATGTTGTATATGTTTTGCATCCGCGCTAGTCCAGTCCCCGCTCTGTCGTTAGTTAGCTAACCTAACGGGTAATGACGGGACCCAGTGGCGAATGCGGATGGCATATACCTACATCAGTATATTTTCGTTCTTTTTGGTGTGATCAATTGATGGGACTGCATTGATTCGGATCAATGCAAGTTAAAAACAAACCTAATCTGATGTTGTTGGAACACTTTTCAAAAAGTTGTTATTGCAAGGACGTTCACTTTTGTTTTGCATCGTGGTATTCAGTTGGAATATCCTGCTCCTCAGTCGACGAGGCAAGGGCCGAGATCCCTTCACCGGGAGTGACCCCTTGGACAAAAGTTTGCGTCAGGGCATTAACTTCACTATAGCCGATTACTTTTGCTTTGCATCGTGGTATTCATTTGGAATATCCTGCACCCCATTCTACGGGGAAAGAGCCGAGATCCCTTCACCGGGAGTGACCTCTTTAGCAACGGTTTTCGTCACTATATTTTCAAAAAGCTATCCGTTCCTTCGACGATATCAAGTTCTTTACGTTAAAGGTTTTCGCCAGAAACCATTCGTAGCCCTCCATCATTTCAGTTAAATATTCGGTAGTATTCAAGCTATGTATTTTGACCTCACGCCAAGGCATAGTGATTGGTAGCTGCCGGGTATTTATCTGTTTCATAGATAGATGCGTTGGTTTGGGACAGTCGTACTACTATTTTGGCCTATGTCAAGGGTATGTACGGGTGGGTTCAAATTAACCTGGATAATGACGGGCAGAACTTGACATGTGACTTATGATATTTTGACCTCACGCCAAGGTCATAAGAGCATAGGGCAGAAATCTCATCGGGAGTTTCAAAAGAACTGAAACTTGCCAGATATGCGCATACCTTCTGGAGTGTGATGATGTGAGTGGATTCCGTCACGTTATCATGCGATGATAGTTGGATCCCGATTCCCACTGATGAGTTAGTTTACTCCTCGGGTGATCCCGACTAATTCTTCTTTCAAGTTTGGAGGAGAATTTGAGGTACAGTGGGAGGATTCCAGATTAGATAAATTGGTAACCATTCTGATCTAGGTTAGAGTGCACGCTGAGTGTTTCTTTTCTCTCTCTCTTTGGCAGCGACCATTGACCCGACCCTAAGACTATGACTCAGTGACCAAGTTGACCGAACCTTCTTAACACTGGCTTTTGGATTGTCAGAGTTGCAGACCTCATTGCCACTCCTACTTTTACCCTTTTCTCCAGGACACCCCGTTTTACTACGAACGTCCACTTCCATTGGACAAAACCATCGTATGGTTAGATACGAACTCGAAGGAATTTATTCGAAGATGGTTTCCGGTTCTGGAGAAAACGGATAGGACTATTCAGTTGTCTTTTCCTTTTACCCTCTCTCAGGTTACGAGTACTCCTTGGTTTAGGGGTAGTACACCTATTATGCAAATTGGATAGTCTTCTTCCAAACCATAGGCAGGTGCCGATCGGTAGGGAATGAAGAAAACCAATTAGCATAACGATGGTGTGCAGAAGGTATTAGGTTAAGACAAAGCAAGGGATTAGTAAGAGGGCAAAGTAAATTGCAACAGATATTCACGACCAAACCAAAGTATTCCTTCGCCAATCCTAAATCACCTTTGTATTTCTCTCAGGACACTCTGTATCACTACGAAGATCCACAGTTTATTGGATACTCCATCGTATGGTTATATACGAACTCGAAAGGAACTTGTTCCAGTTCGGGGATGGATTCTGGTTCAGGAGAAATAGGAATAAGATTTATTCAGTTGTCTTTTATCTTCACCCTCTCTCATTGTGAGTGTTCCTAGGATTGGGACAGTACACCTATTATGCTTATTGGATAGTCTTCTTCCAAACCATAGGCTGGTGCCGAACGGTAGGGAAGGAAGAAAACCATTTGGCCTAAAGGGGTGTGCAGAAGGTAAAGACTAAAGACATATGAAGGGATTTGGAGAGGTGGCAAAGAACTATACGGTTACAGTCATGAATCTGGAAGAGGCATTACTAGGAATACCATGATACCCCATCGAAATATTTCAATGTTTCAGTTTCACTGTGTAATGTTAAAAGAAAACTGATTTCCCGATTAGATACTTACTCCAGGGTATGTATTTACCAGGTTTGATTCTCACATCTGTATGGTTTTACAGATGATGAGTGGGAGTAGGTTATTGGGAATTAGGTGATTGTCCTCATTATATCGGGATTCGTTGTAATCGGTGATATTTGAGGAAGTCGCCTGGGCTGTTTGCCGGTCGGCAAATATTTGGTTTTGAATATCTGCAGTTATGCACCAATTTCAAATTGATATATCTGTACGTCTATTTTCATAGAGTGAGATATACCTTTCTGAAATTATGTCTACGACGTTTACCTATATCAGTGGATGGTTAGGTAAGGAGCATTAAACAGCGGTGTAATTCTTCTTAACCATAAGTACAGTTCTCAACCTACGACACACAGTGAATGAGTTATCAGACTCAAGGGACTTATACAGAGTATTGTATGTTGTCCAGGGTCCATCAGGACAGAGGGGTTGGTCCTCGTACTATAATCGGTTTACTTATGACTTTTCTAGTTTTTAGACAGGTGTTTCGTGGAAACACAGGGTCCGAATTTTGAGAAGTTATGGGTATTTGAATAGAGTAGAGAACCAGGTGTAGCAAGTATCGGGATTCTTCAAAGAGATCGAAGATGTAGACACTTGTGCATGGTATTCAGTTGACAGTAATGATGAAGAGATCTTGCTTCTCTTTCAGGTTATTCATAATTGGAAGCATTCCTAAGCTGAGTAACGCTGATCAGGCCTCCTTCCATTTAGTTCACATGCACTGGAGACAGCTGCATGATTTGAATCTGGTTCAATTAAATCAGTGCCTCTGGTCCTATATGGAATATAGAACAGTTCGTATCTTAACGATGTTAAGGTACGGGGAGTTGTCCGGCTTATGATTAAAACCAGACTCTGGATAACTCAAGGCATGTTTCTGTAATGGCTGTTTGTGGGTTGACCCAGGCTATGACGAGGGTTGACTTTCTACCATCTGGATGAACAATAGCAATATTGTTCTAGACTCGCTACAGTTTTATTAAAAATGTATTTTTTTCAGAAAAAACAGTAGTGGGAGTATGGTAGAACTGGAAGTGATTCCAGAACCACAAACGATTACTGAAGATTTGATAGGAACCTAAAGATTCAATCTGGATTGACATTCCATTGGCCACTCCGCAGATAAGGTGGGTAACTTCAGGCACCCGAGAGGTATTACGGTAGCCTCAAGGACGGTGACAGGGAAGTTCTTGTTTACCCACAATTGCCAATGCTGTTGTTCTAGGTTACGAGACCCGGCGGGAGGATGAGTATAGCGTCGTTCTAAACTAGCTTTAGAAGTGTACGTTTATATGACTCTGCCAGAGGGTTGTCGTAGTCAGTGGGAGCAACGGAAGCATTTGTGGACAGGTAGCTTATGTCTATTTATAGACTAAAGCAGATGTAGCGGAGAAAGATCATCTATTTCTGACGTGACAGTCATGGGTTTGACTTCATCAGAATAAGGGATGGATCTGTTGAGAAGGTAGTAGGGTGTGATATCCTGGTATTTGGATGACATACACAGAGTAGGAAAAGAAACTCCTATACTACGATCGGTTGTACTTTGGTCGTCACACAGTGGTTTCTCCACAAGGGACTTGGACATTATATCAGACATACTGGTTACTAGATCTATGGTTTTAGATCTAGATTTGGGTGGTTTCCCAATCAGGGTACTTAGACAGCATTCTGAGAGTATTTAGAATGGACGACTCCTGGCACGGTAGTATACCTGCAGGTAATGGAGTCACCCTCTCTAAAGGTGTCTTACAGACTAAAGTAGAGAGGGATGTGCATGATTGGCAGATCACTTGCTCAGGCAATTGAGTCAATTATGAGATGTCAAGTACCACACCAGATGTTGTTCTTGAACTAGATGCAATAAGCTGACATTAATCCAATCCTGGAGAAACGGTCGGAAGCAGTTTTAGAACATAAGTGGATGTTCTAGGGATATGATAACGACAGCCTCATTCGGGAGACAGTTATCATTCCAGGCTTCCAAGATGACATGGACGACAAGGAGGTTGTCAGAGTTATAGTTTTTCCTTCTGACGAGGGGCAGTATTTTGGACAGGTGATCCAAGGCAATACTGAGGGAGGCATGGCGCAGGATACTGATTAAGTTCAGTTGTCGATACAGTCTAAGAAGTTTGGATTTGGAGTTCATTTATGAGCTATGTCCCATCAGACATCCAGACACATTCTAAGACAGGTATTGCTCATTTCAGGAGATGGCTTTCTCCGCGAACTTGAGATATAGAGAGACATAGAAAGAAACAACTGAGCGGATCCACTCTCTGAGGCTATTCCTCGAACGCAATAGTTTCGCAAACGAGCTTTGTGAGACTGACTAGTAGAGGAGTTGGGTGTTCGGTATCACACGGGCTGTGAGTATGCGACATCGCAATAATTAGCCTTGAGTGCAAGTGGGAGATTGTTGGAGATAGTGCCCTCAGAGTCAATTATTAGGTCACAGGTACGTGATTGCAATGATTGATGGAGGACCTATCCCGGTAGAACGGTCTTACTCAAGATGATAGTATGCTATCTGGTTTACCTTTATCATCGTGTACTGCTTTAGGTGACCTGACAAGTCGCTATTGCACGTTGATAGAGCCCCTAGGATTCTTGCTTGACCACCAGCAGTATGAGGGCGATCATATAAGTGGGAGCTGGGGGTCTATAAGCATATCCTTAAATGGTCCCTAGTCGTGTGAGTTTAGAGACAGGGCATCGATACTCCAGAGTAGACTAGTGTATACAGTCGATACCCCGACGAGGGGCGGTGGCCGGTCTCACAAGCCACTGGTGTCAGTTGGATCACCTAAGATGTATACAGGTGCTCATTGGGTTATGAGTACACCGGACAGGACTCGCCGGGAACATGCTAGTTGGTCATATACCAGACGTCAGATGGCAGTTCCCTGGTGAGTTCCCACTGTACTTTGATTACTACCCTACCACGGCTCAAAGGAGTCGTGCAAACAGGTTTTAGTTGGGTACAGTCCCGAGCCACATGGAGGCAGTGAGCGTATCTTCAGGGGTTCGTCTCTTCCGGTATTAGGGGTGAGGTCGCGCTGTGTCTAGGAGAGCCATTACACTAAGTCCTTGGCCAAGGCAGGAGATTTACTGGTAGGTATTCCAGTAGTATCTCAGGGTGTTCTAGGCTACATTCCGACACGACTTGTACCGCTTTTGGGGGTCTGACTTTTACCAACCCCCTTGGCCCGCCATGCGATACTCATAAACGAACGGACCGGACTGCACGGAAATTGTCACTGACAGGCTCAGTAGGGTTGTCGGGCTGAGTTCGCTCACAGACGTCCCTTTTAGTCAATACCTGGTAGCCCGTTACGTATTGGCTTATACCTATGACGTGCTAGTGGTTAAATCCACAACCAAGGTGTTGACGAGTCTTTAGAGTCCCCCACATTCAGTTACTCAGCTTTCGGGCGAAAAGTTGTAGAGGCCGTATGGAGATATGGCAAGGTCCGATTAGATACGTGCGGTATTGCACGCATCAGGATCGGACAGTTTGTACTACAGGCCGTATGGATATATGGCAGGGTTCGATCAGATACGTGCGGTATTGCACGGATCAGGATCGAACGGATATTACTAGCCGACTTTGGTATAAGCCGGATCCTAGTATAGTACAGTGTAGATTTTGTCTCATTGCATTTGTATTTCGGTCGGAATACAAATGCGGGTGTGTATGCACAGTATCGGGGTTTTCCTATAATTTATTACGGGACCAGTTTTCTGGAGTTGCCAGTTTGCTTTCCGTTTCGGTCAATTTCCTTTATATCGTTCATTGGCCGAAAATTGGTGGAGGAGGGCTTATTTGCATTGTTGCAAATAAGTGGTTGTGGAGGGGGTCTTTGCATTTTTTCCTTGTATCATGATGGTGCACCATTATTTTGACCTTGACTTCGATCTTCATGATGGCATGACTTTTGGAAGTGATCATTAGCTTGTTGGAGTGTTGGTTTTGGTGCTATCATGGTTGTTGGTGAGTAGTTGAGAGTGGGTGTGATTGTGACCTTATTCTTTCATGATTTCCTTTTGCATGATAGCCTTCCCTCTCTCTCTCTTTTGGGAACATATGAGTATGGCTCTCTTTTTTGAGACACTTGCTCTCTTTCATTTTTTCCTCCTCACCACTTGTAGTGGCCGGCCTTGCTACAAGAGGGGCTGTCCCAATTTTTCCATGAGGGAATTGCACTCATTTGGCTTTGGAAAAATCCTACAACTCCATCTCCAAAAACTTGTATCATTCCTCCACCAAAAATGGCAATCTCCACAACCCCAAATGAGACTTGTACACTACATTCTACAGCAAACCTTCCGCACGTCGACTAGCCAGCTTCGTGCCCGAGTTGCCTCGGCATTGAGATGGGAGCCCGTAAAAGAAGTAGGTGATGTGGTGCACTTCCGGCGACATGGAGGAGACAAGACATTCCGCGAGAGATCGGGACGACGATGAGAAGACCGGAGGACTCGGATCTGTCGGTATATCTCTCTTCCCTTTCTTGTAGATAGCTAGGACTAGTTAGTGGTTCGATCCGGGTATTAGTGCGCGGCAGTTTGCCAGTTCAGTAAAAATTAAAGTTTATTACCGCTTCCGCATTTGGCCGTCGGATTGACGGCCGGGGCGCCGTCGTGCACTTACAGGATCCACTCACAAAGGCCATACCTCAGATACAATTTGAGAGACTCTTCGGGATGTTGGGTATGAGATACTACAATAGCTGGCCTCAGTGCAAGTGGGAGATTGTTAGTTATTTATATGCCCTAGAGGCCATTGTTGTATATATGATGTATATTATAGTGGATGCTTGGATATATATAGAGAGGACTTTCTTGCTCGACATGATAGTATGCTATCTGGTTTCACTTTGTCTTAACATGTTGACTTGTATTGGTTTACTGTCTTGCTCTCACATGTTGATAAAGCCCTTAGGATATGTACTCGACTACTGGGACTATGATGCAAATCATACTAGTGGGGCAAGGGTAGTCCAAGAGTACATCCTATCACTGTTCCTAGTCGAGGGAGTATCGAGACAGGGCATCGATACTCCAGTGTAGACTAGCATATACGCATCTTGACCCATATGATGGGCGATGGATGATCCCATATCCATCGGTGTTTGATATCAAACATGGTATACGGGTGCTCAGTGGAGACTGGATACACTGAACGGACTCGCCGAGAAGTCCTAGATGGTATTATACCTATCATCAGATAGCAATTCTCTGGTGACACTGGTACAGGTTAGTCTATAGACCCGAGATCGTCATAGGGTCTTATGTGATTCCCACTGTGCTTTGATTTCTACCTTACCACGTTCAAGAGGACGTGCAAAACGGTGGCTTTTGAGTACAGACCTGAATCATATGGAGGTAATGAGCGATAGGAAGGGTTTCGTCTCTTCCGGTATTGGGAGTTGATGTTGAGCTGTGTTCGATTGGCTATAACTGGAAGTCCCTGGCCAGGGCTGATATGGAGACCTACTGGTAAGTGTAATCAGTAGTTTCTTGACCCGTTATGAGCCTCACATCGACATGACTTATCGGTTACTGGGGTCTGACGTTTACCACCCCAAGACTGGATATGCGACATATCAGACGAAGAGACCGGACTGTACGGTAGTGTTACTGATTGGATTCATAGGAGAATGTACAGGCTTGCTTGTTGATCTTCTGATCGCTCAATACCCGGGTGGCTCTTACGTTTAGCTAATCGCTTGCAGCTTGTGGGTGTTTGATATGATCATCACCTACTGCCGGCGTATTGACGATTCTTAAGAGTCCTACACAGAGGTTTCCTGGCTCAGGCAAAATGGAGTTGGAGAACATATGTGATATGTGCGGGACCAAGAATAATACGTGTATGTGATACCGTATTCGATTCTCGCGATATGTGATATCGGCCAGGTATATGTGATATAGCCGAGTCATCGGATCAAGTGTTGATTCGATGAATAGATACATGTTATATTAGTCGGTTATCTGTAAAATAGCCGGATTATTAAATCAAGTGTTGATTTAATAATTTAATATATAATTATATATGTGATATATTACATTACATTAACTAATATAAGCACACTTAAATGATTCTTTTTCTCACTTGATAATGTATTGATATATATATATATATATATATATATATATGTGTGTGATATATGTTAATTGTATTATTTTCTTTTGTTACATTATATATTATATATGTGATATATAATATTGTAACATGTTAGGGTTACAAATGCAATTAGGGTTTTGAGATTAAACCATGCTAGGGTTTGGATTAGGGTTAATATTTTGTTTTGGGTTAATTCTAAATTATGTGAGATATTTGTCATAATTGACAAAGTCCACTCTTTAGATATTTTCCTTGATATTTATTAACCTAACCCTAACCCTAGCTTATGGTTTATTCTCTACAATGGTTAAGCATGCCATGCTTAATCTTGGTTGCATTTCTAACCTCAAGGAAAATTCTTTCATCACACTTATCTTCTTCTTCCTCTTCAAAAAAGCCTTCTAGCTTTTTTGATTTGTGATGAATTAAAGTGAGAAATAGAGAAAAAAGAGAGAGAGCAAAATTCTTACTTCATCATCCTCATCTATTCTAGCCAATTAGATCAGGGTGTTTGCTTCACTAATTGTTGAATATCTCCCTGTAATTGCAATTTAGTCTAATTCTCACGTGGGTGAATTCTGGAGCAATGAACAGAGAGCAAATCATAGCAATGCCCATTTGTATGCTTGGTAAGTCCATGTTCACACATGTTCACACTTGGTCACACTCTTTCTTTGTTAGAAACTCTTTGAATCTTGATCTGTATTCTGCCCGTTTGTAGTTCTGGTTAAAAACCGTCATTTCCGTTCATGTTGTGTACCATCTCCAGTGTTTTTGCCTGTGTACCTGTATTCTGTACTAATGAGCAGAAAGAGATTAATAGCACTGTTTATTGACAATATGATAGGAAATGAGTGGTATTAAATTGTAATATATCATGCTGAACAAATACCCCCAAACCTATCTTTTGCTCGTCCCAAGCAAAACAAAATCCTAACCTCACTTTCGTAGGGAACGCGATTGCACTGAGCCCGTGCAACAAGCCGTTAAACCTTTAGGTGTCCCTAGTAGGAGGAGTGTTGTCTCCTGAGGGTTTTCAGCGGATTACACCCACAAAATCCCATCATGTTAGTTTCATAAGTTAATGTCGATTCTACTCCTACAGTTTAGTATTTAAGTTAGAAATTCTATTATCCTAATTTAGACATATTCAACCCTTATGTTTCACGCCTCCTATCTATTTATCCCTAGATCCTATACGTATTTACAGTTTAGAAAGATGTCGGTAACTCCTAAGTTTTTCTTCTAAAAGTGCGGTCTCAAGTCAGGAATTTTTATTGACTTTACAGAAACATAAGTCTTATTCTTCGTTTTTATCTTTCTTCCAAATATCGATTGTATATCCCTACGTGTGTGTAAATTTGCACCCCCAAGCTTAAGAATTCAATTCAAGCTATAGTACCCTTGCCTTAATACCTAATACTACTTCTTTTCATTAATGGATGGACGGTGTTGCTCATACACCATTCATGCGACCATTAATGCTTCTTGAGGCACCAACAGCCGATTACTGAATGTATGAGCATTAAAGCGCAAATAGCAGTCTCCAGGTCTTGACTTTATTATTATTAATTTTTTTTCTTTTTGTCACGACCCGAAGTTTGGCCCGTGACCGGTAACTTAACCACGTAACGTCTACAGGCGTGACGCAGCTAAGTGAACCGAAAAACCCAGAAAATCAAACCAGTGAAAGTATAGAGTGATAGAAGTTTTAAATGGAAACACTTACGAACATGATAAGAATTCTAAGTAAACAAGCACCAGATAGTAATATACGACGCCGTAGCGAAGATCAAGATCCACAGGTGGGAACATCACAGATAGAATAAACTGAAAGTACAGCCGGCTCACAATGAGCTCGACACCAGAATACAAAATAATACAACATCGTCCTCACACTGTTTCTAAGTCAAATACATACATGGTAGATGGAGAATACTAGATACAACAATGTACATACTGAAAGATAAACAGATACCGCACAAAACCCACCTATCAGCAAAAGAGCTAGTACACCAACTGTGGGGGTATCTGTGTCAAAAGATGCAAGACAGCCTGCCGCGACTACTCCGAAGGGCAACCTGCAAACACTGTGGCACAACGGGGGTGAGTTGCCAACTCGTGAATAGAGATAACATATAAAGGTAATCGCGAGCATGTACGTACTACACCACTCTATCATATGCCAACAGATGATATCAATATGAGATGAGCAGTATGTGCCAAAAATCATGCAAGTGCTCTATAGGGTACTGTACTATCAGATGAGGTACAAATGCTCTAACAGGTAATGCATCTACAAGATGAGGTACAAAAGTAATGCTGGGCAGGGGCAATATAATATCTACACGGAATGTCAACGTGGAACATCTACAATCGGCTTCTCAATGCACCCAGACCTCCCAAAATAGCTCATGCGCCGGCACTCTCCTCGGCCCTCAAATCCTGTACATCTCTAAGAATCCCGAGTGCCCAACATCGACACCCAAATATCATAAATGCTCTTGTCTAGCATCGACACGCAAAACATCCTGTATCGGGCATCCGTCAGTCCGGGTCAGCCCTCTCTCAAAATATATATCGGGAATCCGTCAGTCCGGGTCATCCCTCTCTCAATACATCGGGCATCCGTCATTCCGGGTCAGCCCTATATCAATCTATCGGGCATCCGTCATTCCGGGTCAGCCCTCTCTCAAAGTACATATCGGGAATCCGTCATTCCGGGTCATCCCTCTCTCAATACATCGGGCATCCGTCATTCCGGGTCAGCCCTATATCAATCCATCGGGCATCCGTCATTCCGGGTCAGCCCTCTCTCAAAGTACATATCGGGAATCCGTCATTCCGGGTCATCCCTCTCTCAATACATGTCTCTAGCACCGAGAAAAACACGGGGCGGCGCCCCAAATATCATATCAAGGGAACCGGGTTTTCAAATGATTATTTATTTGAAAAGGGCACGGTTCCCAAATCCAGAAATCACATGAATCTCAACCAATAATACAATTAATTGTGATGTGATATGTGTATCAAGTATGAATATCGAGTCATGTCACATATGGATAAGCTACAATGCAATGATCCAATGTGATATAGGTATCAAGTATGAGTATCAAGTCATGTCACATATAAATGAGCTACAAGGCAATGAATCAATGTGATATAGGTATCAAATATGAGTATCAAGTCATGTCACATATAAATGAGCTACAATGCAATGAATCAATGTGATATAGGTATCAAATATGAGTATCAAGTCATGTCACATATAAATGAGCTACAATGCAATGATCCATTGTGATGTATGTTGTAGGTATGCAATGCACTAGCTAGTAACCATGAACATGCAATATATATAAGGAACACTATAAGGTCCTATCAGCCCTGACGTAGAACGCCATGCGGGCGATATCCCCGTAGATGTGAAATCTACTCACCGTAGCCTTCCACTAGGTATAGCCAACAACCTGAATCCCCTCCTGCGCGGCGTCCGTCGTACTCGCCTGCGAACCTAGAATTACACAATATATCACACGTAAGCTTGAAATCACGAAAACGCGACATTTAAGCCGAACCAATAACTCGTGTCGTGAACCAAACTCGCGTGTGCGCGATACGCTAAAACGCGTGGTTACGCACCTAAACGCATCCTGACGCGTCGCGATACGCAGAAACCCAACACCCATACACACGTATCACGCGTGTCGCGAAATGTTGAAAATACGGGAAAATAGGTATTCTACCCCAGATTTTGATACAGGAAAGATATTGAAAATCTATACATGCCAAAACAACACAAATACCAGCAGACACCTACACCCCAAACCCCAACCCATGGATTCGCCATCTGGCCGCAATTTGCGGCCAGAATGCCAATTTTGGCGGCCAGACTTGGGAATTGGGTTCCCAGGTTTGGTTGGTGCACTCAATTCTCCCCATACATGCTGCAGTAATATCTAGATTTAAACTGAAAAGTCTCGGGTAGTAGCAGATTCCTACAGTGCCTATTTCTAGTTAAAAACCCCACTTTTGCACTAAATTGAAACTTTATGGTATTTTCCTGAAATCTGGAACAAACCTAGGTCTAATCACACACTAACAACTTGTTAACAAGCTAATCAAACCACAACAACATAAGTTTTAACATGTTACACTAAACCCCCTCCAAAAGCACTAAAATAGAACAAAAATGTGATATTTCTTAACTAAACATACAAGTTATGGAAATTGGGTGCTAGGATTAGGATGTTATACCTTAAAATGACCTTAAAACACCAAGGGTTCCAGCTTTTTCCCTCAGTTGCAGATTAGCTCCCCAAATACCTCAAAACTTCATTTTTCCTAAGGTTTAGTGAAGAAAAGAGTTGATTGTGTAGGGTTTTTGGTGTAGGATTCAAAGAGGAATGAAAAGAGAGAGAAGAGAGGAAGAAAGAGATGTTTGTTATGCTAATTTTCTGCAGAGAATTCAGATGAGGGAAAGAGAGAGAGGGAAGAGAAGAAAATGGTCAAAAGGGTCCACCCTTCACCTAACCACCATACCTATTTGTTTATTTGAATTTGACTTATAAAAAGAATGGTTTATGCAAGGATTAATTGATGGGGAAAAATAAACTTGCAACCATGCACCAAGAATGGTTAACAAGTCACAAAAAGCCTAAGTATGCAAGGTGCACCCTACAAGGAAAAACTTCCAAAAAGCTAACACTTCACAAAAAGCCTAAGTATGCAAGGTGCACCCTACAAGGAAAAACTTCCAAAAAGCTAACACTACCAATAAGAACTATAAATAATAATTCTAAGAACCCATATATAAATATAAACATGCACGACTACTAACTATCATCAAAACAAACAAACAGGAAAAATCAAAGTGTTACAATCTACCCCCTTAAAGAAATTCAATCCCCGAATTTAAAATCCAACTATACAAACCTTCAAAAAGACGGGGATACGTCTTCATCATCTCGCTTTCGGTCTCCCAAGTTATCTCCTCCCGGTTCTGACCACGCCAAAGTACCTTAACTGACGCGATGTCCTTCGATCTCAATTTCTTCACTTGTCGATCCAAGATCATCACCGGCTGCTCCGCATAGGAAAGGTCGCGCTCAAGCTGGATCGTCGGGTGCTGAATCGCATGCGAAGGATCATAAAGATATCTGCGGAGCATCGAAACGTGAAATACGGGATGCATGTCTGGAAAACTGGGCGGAAGGGCTAATCGATACGCAACTGCATCAAAAAGCTCAAGGATCTCCAATGGGGCCCACATATCTGGGACTAAACTTCCCCTTCTTTCCAACCTCATTACGCCCTTCATTGAGGAGACCCTCAAGAAAACATGATCACCAACAGAAAACTCAAATCTGCGTCGACGACGGTCCGCATAAGATCTCTGCCTACTCTGGGCTGCTCTCATCCCAGCGCGAATCAACTGGATCCTTGCTGTCGTCTCCTCTACTATCTGTGGCCCCAAAAATACCGCTCTCACTGAGCTCCATCCAACAGGTGGGCGATCTGCATCTGCTCCCATAAAGAGCCTCAAACGGTGCCATCTGAATGGTCTTCTGGTAGCTGTTGTTGTAGGAAAACTCTACTAAGGCAAATGATGATCCCAGCTACCTCCAAAGTCTAAAACGCATGCTCTGAGCATGTCCTCGAGAGTCTGAATGGTCCGCTCTGACTGCCCATCGGTCTGCGGATGGAATGCTGTGCTGAAGCTCAAGCGAGTGCCCCCAAGCCTCCTGAAGCCTCTGCCATAACCGATTAGTAACTGGGTGCCTCTATCGGGCACGATGCATGTCGGAACTCCGTGCAGTCGTACAATCTTATCAATGTAAATCTGGGCATACTGAGAAAATTCGGAAGGCGTCTTCGCCGGTAGGAAGTGAGCCGCTTCCGTCAAACGATCCACGATCACCCAGATGGAGTTATGCCCTCGACTAGTCTTGGGTAGACTCACAATGAAATCCATAGATATTTGTTCCCATTTCCACTCCGGAATGGTTAACGGCTGTAGCTCTCCCGCTGGCCTCTGACGCTCAGCCTCGACTTGTTGACAAGTCAGGCATCTCGATACAAAATCTGCGATGTCCCTCTTCATACCGTCCCACCAGTAAACATCTCTCAAGTCGTAGTACGTCTTGGTGGAACCGGGATGAACACTATATACCGATCGATGTGTATCCTCAAGAATCTCGCGCCGCAATCCCCCAGCATCTGGTACGCACAGTCTAGCTCCAAATCGTAGTACTCCCTGATCATCGATCACGAACTCAGAAAATCTGCCCTGTCCAATCTGTGCCATGATCTCTGAACATCGGTCATCACTGAGCTGTGCCTATTATATACGGTCAAGCAACTGTGGGCATGCACGATCATGCGCAACCTGTCCTCCGATCGGCGTAAACTCGAACTGTACCCGGCTGTCGCATAATATCTGCCAATCTGCCGATGACTGCTCCTGTACTACGCTCAAGCAAGATAAACTGCCCCCGGGCCTCCTGCTCAAAGCATCCGCCACCACATTTGCCTTGCCCGGGTGATATAAGATCTCGCAGTCGTAATCCTTCACTAACTCCATCCATCGACGTTGCCGAAGGTTCAGGTCCCGCTGCTGAAATACGTATTTCAAACTCTTGTGATCCGTGAATATCTGGCACGACTCGCCGTATAGGTAATGTCGCCAGATCTTAAGGGCGAAGACCACTGCTGCCATCTCCAAATCATGAGTGGGGTAGTTTTGTTCATGTCTCTTCAATTGTCACGAAGCATACGCGATCACCCTATCATGCTGCATCAGAACGCATCCCAGCCCCACTCGAGAAGCATCACAGAAGACCACAAATCCGCCCGGTCCGGAAGGTAAAGATAACACCGGTGCCGTCGTCAGCTGAGTCCGTAACTGCTGGAAACTGTGTTCGCACTCCTCCGTCCAATCGAAGGGAACTCCCTTCCGGGTCAACCCGATCAACGATGTAGCAATTCGTGAGAAGTCCTGCACAAAACGCCTGTAGTAACCGGCCAACCCCAAAAAGCTGCGAATCTCCGTCACCGATGTAGGCCTGGGCCAACGCTGAACGGCCTCGACCTCCCTCGGGTCTACACATATACCGTCTCGTGAAATAACGTGTCCCAAGAAATCTACGCTGTCCAGCCAACAAGCACACTTGGAGAATTTCGCATAAAGCTGGTGCTCCCTCAATGTCTGCAATGAAATCCGCAGATACAGCTCGTGCTCCTCACTACTCCGGGAATACACCAAGATATTGTCAATGAAGACCATAATGAACAGATCCATTAAGGCCGGAAAATACGGTTCATCAAGTCCATGAAGGCTGATGGCGCATTGGTGAGTCCGAACGACGTCACCAAAAACTCATAATGGCCGTAACGAGTACTGAAAGCTGTCCTAGGAATGTTCTCCTGTCTAACCCGCAGCTGATGGTAGCCCGATCGCAAATCGATCCTCGAAAAGTATCCTGCCTCCCCGAAGCTGGTCGAACAGATCGTCGATGCGTGGTAAAGGATATTGATTCCGCATTGTCACCTTATTCAGCTCGCGGTAGTCAATACACAAACGCAACAGCCGCCTTTCTTCTTGACGAACAGGACTGGAGCACCCCAAGAAGAAACACTAGGTCGAATAAATCCTTTATCCAGCAAGTCCTACAACTGACCCTTCAACTCTCTAAGTTCCGCCGGGGCCATCCAATAAAGCGGTACCGAAATAGGTCCCGTGCCAGGAACCAAATCAATGCAGAAAGAATTATCACGCTCGGGCGGCCGTCCAGGAAGCTCGTCAGGGAACACATTAGGGATCTCGCTACCAACCGGAACCTGATCCGAAAGAAACTCTATAGCCCTAGCATCGCAAACATATGCGAGAAATCCCTGACATCCTTTCCGCAAAAGCTGTCCAGCGCGAACAGAAGAAATCACACCGTGAGGGGTGGCACTACGGTCCCCCAACACAACAACAACAACCGGCTCTCCAGCAGGAGTAGTCACAACTAGCGGTTGACCAAGCAAACCGGACTCTCTACTCGAACTCAGCACAAGGTGTGTGGATACATACGGGTACGTGGAAACATATGAGCACAAGGATCCGGATCAAACAATACGTGTGCAACAAAGGACAAACTGAAAGAGTACCTAAAACCACAGCATCGGATACTCGCGCGCCCCGATGGGTCGAAGCGAAAACTTGTGCCTGTCCTTCATTTGCGACTGACCGAACTCCTCCTCTACTAGCCTGACCCCTCTGTGCAAACCCTCCACGTCCACGACGTCTCAGAACACGACCCTGACGTGCTGTGAAGAAACACTGCCTGATGAGGTGTTGAAGGCTTCCGCATCGTAAACACCTACGCACTGAATGCCGTCCTGCCTGGGGATGGAAGCCAAATGGCTGTCCTCGTCCTAAGCCTCTGCTCTGGGCTGGTACACTAGTATAACTCCACAACCGTTCCGGAATTCTCACGGTCTCTGGAAGACGTGTCTCGTACACGGGAGCTGCCTCTACCGGTGCTATGTAGGGAACGGAATACTGCATGATGATTGCCAGGAACAACTGGGAAACAAGGGTGGCAACCATCTGTTGCTGCGCTCGAACGACCTCTACCAATGAGCTCATCGCCTGGCATAGGCCCTGCATCTCTACCACTAGTCTAGCGACCTGAGCTGCCGTAGGGGAAACAATCTGTCCTGGTGCAACAGGAGTACTACTCGGATTAGTCCTTGTCTCAGATGAATCAACTCGAGCCTCGGCCCTCACGGCCGCTCTCTGCGCCCTCGTAGTCCTTGGCGGCATATTGGCTATCAGAAACAACAGGATTCGATAAGGATACGGAAAATCGAATCATAAGAATGTATAAACTCAAGGAGGAATTTAAATCAACAAGTCCTAAGGTCGCGTAGGCGAAGCACCGTGCCGTGAGTATGCCGCGGAACATACACACGCTATGCTACCCTGCCGCAGCTACCTACTCCATCATACCAGGGTCGTCCTACACTCCGAAAGGTAAAACCTACGCTCTGATACCAACTTTGTCACGACCCGAAGTTTGGCCCGTGACCGGCAACTTAACCACGTAACGTCTACAGGCGTGACGCAGCTAAGTGAACCGAAAAACCCAGAAAATCAAACCAGTGAAAGTATAGAGTGATAGAAGTTTTAAATGGAAACACTTATGAACATGATAAGAATTCTAAGTAAACAAGCACCAGATAGTAATATACGACGCCGTAGCGAAGATCAAGATCCACAGGTGGGAACATCACAGATAGAATAAACTGAAAGTACAGCCGGCTCACAACGAGCTCGACACCAGAATACAAAATAATACAACATCGTCCTCACACTGTTTCTAAGTCAAATACATACATGGTAGATGGAGAATACTAGATACAACAATGTACATACTGAAAGATAAACAGATACCGCACAAAACCCACCTATCAGCAAAAGAGCTAGTACACCAACTGTGAGGGTATCTGTGTCAAAAGATGCAGGACAGCCTGCCGCGACTACTCCGAAGGGCAACCTGCAAACACTGTGGCACAACGGGGGTGAGTTGCCAACTCGTGAATAGAGATAACATATAAAGGTAATCGCGAGCATGTACGTACTACACCACTCTATCATATGCCAACAGATGATATCAATATGAGATGAGCAGTATGTGCCAAAAATCATGCAAGTGCTCTATAGGGTACTGTACTATCAGATGAGGTACAAATGCTCTAACAGGTAATGCATCTACAGGATGAGGTACAAAAGTAATGCTGAGCAGGGGCAATATAATATCTACACGGAATGTCAACGTGGAACATCTACAATCGGCTTCTCAATGCACCCAGACCTCCCAAAATAGCTCATGCGCCGGCACTCTCCTCGGCCCTCAAATCCTGTACATCTCTAAGAATCCCGAGTGCCCAACATCGGCACCCAAATATCATAAATGCTCGTGTCTAGCATCGACACGCAAAACATCCTGTATCGGGCATCCGTCAGTCCGGGTCAGCCCTCTCTCAAAATATATATCGGGAATCCGTCAGTCCGGGTCATCCCTCTCTCAATACATCGGGCATCCGTCATTCCGGGTCAGCCCTATATCAATCCATCGGGCATCCGTCATTCCGGGTCAGCCCTCTCTCAAAGTACATATCGGGAATCCATCATTCCGGGTCATCCCTCTCTCAATACATCGGGCATCCGTCATTCCGGGTCAGCCCTATATCAATCCATCGGGCATCCTTCATTCCGGGTCAGCCCTCTCTCAAAGTACATATCGGGAATCCGTCATTCCGGGTCATCCCTCTCTCAATACATGTCTCTAGAACCGAGAAAAACACGGGGCGGCGCCCCAAATATCATATCAAGGGAATCGGGTTTTCAAATAATTATTTATTTGAAAAGAGCACGGTTCCCAAATCCAGAAATCACATGAATCTCAACCAATAATACAAGTAATTGTGATGTGATATGTGTATCAAGTATGAATATCGAGTCATGTCACATATGGATAAGCTACAATGCAATGATCCAATGTGATATAGGTATCAAGTATGAGTATCAAGTCATGTCACATATAAATGAGCTACAAGGCAATGAATCAATGTGATATAGGTATCAAATATGAGTATCAAGTCATGTCACATATAAATGAGCTATAATGCAATGAATCAATGTGATATAAGTATCAAATATGAGTATCAAGTCATGTCACATATAAATGAGCTACAATGCAATGATCCATTGTGATGTATGTTGTAGGTATGCAATGCACTAGCTAGTAACCATGAACATGCAATATATATAAGGAACACTATAAGGTCCTATCAGCCCTGACGTAGAACGCCATGCGGGCGATATCCCCGTAGATGTGAAATCTACTCACCGTAGCCTTCCACTAGGTATAGCCAACAACCTGAATCCCCTCCTGCGCGGCGTCCGTCTTACTCGCCTGCGAACCTAGAATTACACAATATATCACACGTAAGCTTGAAATCACGAAAACGCGACATTTAAGCCGAACCAATAACTCGTGTCGTGAACCAAACTCGCGTGTGCGCGATACGCTAAAACGCGTGGTTACGCACCTAAACGCATCCTTACGCGTCGCGATACGCAGAAACCCAAAACCCATACACACGTATCACGCGTGTCGCGAAAGGTTGAAAATACGGGAAAATAGGTATTCTACCCCAGATTTTGATACAGGAAAGATATTGAAAATCTATACATGCCAAAACAACACAAATACCAGCAGACACCTACACCCCAAACCCCAACCCATGGATCCCCCATCTGGCCGCAATTTGCGGCCAGAATGCCAATTTTGGCGGCCAGACTTGGGAATTGGGTTCCCAGGTTTGGTTGGTGCACTCAATTCTCCCCATACATGCTGCAGTAATATCTAGATTTAAACTGAAAAGTCTCGGGTAGTAGCAGATTCCTACAGTGCCTATTTCTAGTTAAAAACCCCACTTTTGCACTAAATTGAAACTTTATGGTATTTTCCTGAAATCTGGAACAAACCTAGGTCTAATCACACACTAACAACTTGTTAACAAGCTAATCAAACCACAACAACATAAGTTTTAACATGTTACACTAAACCCCCTCCAAAAGCACTTAAATAGAACAAAAATGTGATATTTCTTAACTAAACATACAAGTTATGGAAATTGGGTGCTAGGATTAGGATTTTATACCTTAAAATGACCTTAAAACACCAAGGGTTCCAGCTTTTTCCCTCAGTTGCAGATTAGCTCCCCAAATACCTCAAAACTTCATTTTTCCTAAGGTTTAGTGAAGAAAAGAGTTGATTGTGTAGGGTTTTTGGTGTAGGATTCAAAGAGGAATGAAAAGAGAGAGAAGAGAGGAAGAAAGAGATGTTTGTTATGCTAATTTTCTGCAGAGAATTCAGATGAGGGAAAGAGAGAGAGGGAAGAGAAGAAAATGGTCAAAAGGGTCCACCCTTCACCTAACCACCATACCTATTTGTTTATTTGAATTTGACTTATAAAAAGAATGGTTTATGCAAGGATTAATTGATGGGGAAAAATAAACTTGCAACCATGCACCAAGAATGGTTAACAAGTCACAAAAAGCCTAAGTATGCATGGTGCACCCTACAAGGAAAAACTTCCAAAAAGCTAACACTACCAATAAGAACTATAAATAATAATTCTAAGAACCCATATATAAATATAAACATGCACGACTACTAACTATCATCAAAACAAACAAACAGGAAAAATCAAAGTGTTACACTTTTCAAGACCGGATATATTTTTCAATGATGCTCTTTTTTTGGTGTTTAGCTTGAAATACCGATTTTTCCTTCATACTAGGCTTTCAGGCAAGAGTATTTCTAGGTATTCTCTACTATCCCAAGTTTCAAGATGCGTGCATGTGCAATTTGTAGGGTATATACTTTCTAAATTTGGTCTCAAGAACTGAAACTATTTTTCAGACTTATCTTTCAGTAAAGCGTCAATACTCTCCCTTCATCTTGACTTAACTAAAGAACTGAACTCAAGATTACCTATTTCTTAAAAAAAAACTATAAGGCCGTATAATTACCAAGTTTAAATAGAATGAGGGTTATTTTTAGGGTTTTCAATTCCTAAGCCTAGGATTTAGTTACATCTAACGTATCAACTAAACTTTCGGAATAAAATCTAAGTTACCCTATTAGCTAACTTGACGAAAAAGTTTTTATATTTTTGTAAAAAATTTCAATTTTTATAGGTTTTTTTTTAATATATATGCAATGCAGAATATACAATATACACATGATGCAGATAAACGCAGTGCTCACCCCCAAACCTGAGTTTTACGATGTCCTCATCGTTGCCCCCGCGTCCGGTAGCTAGACTTTAGACATAAGGGTGAGAATTTTATTCAAGAAAAAAGGAAAAAGCCTAAGATTAATTACAGCATTTACATGTTAAAAGACTGGGTTAGTGCAGAAATTAATACCAGCCACAAAAAGATTTTGTCTATATAATGTAAGGGCTGGTAAAAGAATGTATATAAAAAGAAGAAAAAGAATATGTATATATTAGTTGTTAGTGAAGGGCATGGGCATGTAAAATTGGTGATAAGAAGACGCTAAAGATGAAGATGAAATTTTGAGGATGTCAAAGAATTGTTTTCTGAATGAATTGTATGTTTAATAAGCGTAAGTGAAATTCCGAAGTCAAGTTTGTTCAAAAACTAGAGTTCATCCGCAAAATGTTCGGCAAAAGGAAGGTTCAAAAGATGATCCCAAATTGGTTCTGACTCCAACCCACATAAAATTTCAATCTCATCAGCAAAAATTTCCTCAAAACTCAGTATAAGAGAATGATTTTCAATATCGTTTTCCTCCCTATTATTTTTCACAATCCTACTCTCATTGTTTACACTCTCTCCTAAAAAGATTTCCTCCTCATCACATTCAAAAATGGGTAGGTTCATATTATCTAAAAAAGTAGGTTCCCACCCTAATGTTTCTTCCGAAATAATATCAACAGGTGATACAAAAATTGTGGGTTCCCGATCATTGAGCTCTTCTATTCTATCCCAACCATACCCGAAAAAATCACAAGGTTCCTCCTCTAAAATTGGAAAGCAGAAATCAGTCGGTTCAAGAATTTCCTCATCAAGTATTGTTTCAGTTAAATCAATCTCTAAATCACAAGTGACAAGAGGCTCAGTGGATACTTGAAGGCTAGTGGTGGACTGCCTTAGAGGGTTTTCTTGTGTGTCCTGGTAGAACTCAGTCAATTCAATCATATCATCATCTAAGAAATCATCAAAATTTTATTGATCATTTACCTCACTTGGGTGACTCCCTAGATGGCAGACATTAACATTATCGGGTTCTGATTGACTATGCCCACTCTCTAGAATCCTCTCAGCTAAATGTTTCACTTGTTCCTCTATGTTAGCCAAAGATTGGGCCTGCGCAAGAAATAATTGCTCAGACTGTTGTATGAATGGGGCTAACGTAGAAGCTGATTGAGTCTCGGCTGCAGTCATCACTTCAATACCTAACTCTAAAGCAATCAACCTAGCATCCATATCACCATCACTCCCTAAAGATGGTTCAATTGTTTCGGGTTGAAGGGGATGTGATGGTGGTGATACTAAAGCAGTCATTCTGTCGACCTCTTTCTCTAAATTTGCAATCAATTGGTCAATTTTTGAAGTGGGACTGGGTTCAGGAGTGTTAGGTGGGTGACCGTTAAGAATTTGGAACGGTTGGTCACCCCCTAGGAACGGACAATTTTCATGAATGTGGGAAGAATCGTGGCAATTTAAACAAATGGATTGGGACTAAGTATAAACAAAAGAATAAGAATCGTGGAAAAATGAATTGTATTGTGTATCACCCATATTAACAAGATGCACAAATATCACAAAAATAAAGAATATCACACCCCTAGCAGTCTATGTTATATTAAGTCAACTAGACCTGCTCAAGAACCTGATTGACGAAGTAAAACTGTATCGAGAAATAGGCTCAAGATATACTGATCACGAGACCAGGTAAGTGGAAGAGAGAAGGGGAGGTTTTCCAACGCTTTCGCGAAGGTCCTTAATTAAATAACCCTTTCTCTTGAACACTTGTCTAGACACCTCGTGAACGATATACCGTTAAGCAAAGTTCTAAATATAGTTAACTTCTCCTAATGAGCGCGAAGTCCTTAAAGTCAGAGTTCTAGTTGATTTTAAATTACTGGGGGTATGCAAAAATGCAGTTTTGTGATTTGTGGGCTATGGAGAAAAGGTGATGAAATCCTTTACCGTATCTTTTTGGTCATTTATTCCCTTAAAATCCATATTAAAATGCAATGCGCAATCAATAAAAGAATTTAAGAAATCAAGAAATATAAACAATTCTTTTTCAATTTTTTTTTGTTAAGCGCTGCAAAAATACGGTTAGTTCTCTCGTTCTATTGGCGGCAAAATTGTGCGAAGAATCCTACAAAAGATAGAAAATTGGATTGCGTCGGATTTGAGCGAAGGTGTTAGGAAATACGTACCGATATGATTTGGTTTAAGAAAACCACTTTGAAAGTGATCCGAGTCGTTGAATGTTCGCTTGCGCGGGTCAAACTACCCGGATCTATGGCACTATACTTCATTAATGTCTTGAAATTGCATTTGAGCCTCGCTCCGCACGATCGTTGGTCGTAATTCCGTAAAAACCTAAAATGTCGGAAAATACGATATTTAGTGCCAAAAGCGATATATCTGCCCCAATTCCTGCACACACATAACTGTAAAATTTTGCATATACCAATAGATCATAAATAGGACAAAGAAGCACCCGACAAACAATTGGAACAAATGGTGGCAAATAGGCCGCAAATTGCGGCCAAACTGAATTAATTGGCGGCCAACTCTTTGAGTTGGTGCTCCAACTTTTCACTGTGTGGTTCTTGTCCTATTAGTGTCCTAATGTTACATGCAAAATCGTATAATTAAACACAGTGTGACAGCAGATCAAAAAGACAGAGAACAAATGTTTGAAAAGTTAGTGTTTTGTTAGTTTTGAAAAAAATTTGAGTTAGTAGTTAGTTTGTTAGTACGAACCAGAAATAACAATACCTAATAACTACCAACTCCCCAGCAACGGCGCCAAAAACTTGTTGAATATCTCCCTGTAATTGCAATTTAGTCTAATTCTCACGTGGGTGAATTCTGGAGCAATGAACAGAGAGAAAATCATGGCAATGCCTATTTGTATGCTTGGTAAGTCCATGTTCACACATGTTCACACTTGGTCACACTCTTTCTTTGTTGCAAACTCTTTGAATCTTGATCTGCACTCTACCCGTTTGCAGTTCTGGTTAAAAACAATCGTTTCCGTTCATGTTGTGTACCATCTCCAGTGTTTTTGCCTGTGTACCTGTATTCTATACTAATGAGAAGAAAGAGATTAATAGCACTGTTTATTGACAATATGATAGGAAATGAGTGGTATTATATAGTAATATATCATGCCGAACACTAATACCTAATTAGTGAAGTGAGAGCTTGGGTTTATGTTTCCTCAAGGTAGATCGTCTTGGATTTCGAAGACTTCAAGAAACATGCATCATTCACCTCATGGAGCCTCTTGAGAGTCCGGGAACTTGATGATCGCAGCGAAGGGACCTCAACTCGGAGCTTATGAAGCGAAGGAACGGACTACAAAGGTTGTAATCCCTAACTCTTAGAAGTAAAGTTGTTTACTTGTTTATTGTTAACCCTAATTCTCTAGTTAAGATCCTTGCTTAGATTTTTTGGCACTTGAAAAATTTAAACTTGGAATGTTTGATGCCTTGTAGAACCTTGTCATAGTGCCTAAGAACCTTACAAATCCTACCCGACTTTTACACATTCTCTAGACATTTCTTTTGAACAGTCATTTGGGAGTTTCACCTATCCATAAGAATTTCAATCTTTTACTGAAACCCCTTTACAACCCATGTCTAGTCTTGAACGGTCATTGGAAAAATTTCAGGTAGTGTTGCGTGAGATAGAGGAATTGAATGCATCCATGGCCGCCCTCATACAACCTAACAAACGAGCAACTAGTTTCCAACTAGCTCAAAATTTTCCAATGTATGATACGGCAATAGGACAAATTGAAAATTTGAGTAATGAGAGAGTGCGATACACCCTTCCAAATCAAACCACCCCATCCCAAATTGAAATCCACAACTCCAATTTCATAAATATATCGAATACACCAAATGATTCACTAATTGAAGATAGAATGTCTGATTAGTTGTGCGACTTTGTAGTGTTTGATTTACCCGATTGTGGAGGGTCCATTTCAAGTGAAACCACACCTAATTCTTGTGATCTCTACACCTCCACTCTAGAACCAAAATTGATTGAAAACCATGCTTTTGATGAGGTGTCTGAGAATTTTAACTTTCACTTGATTGAGGATATCGACGCTGGGAATATTTTGGATGATGAACCCACAGTTTTGGATGAGTTTTTATCACCAATTCATCAGGTCCTTTCACTTCCGGGTGGACATCATCTCGAACCATTAACTGTTTTTCCCGAATCCCATATGTGTCTGGAAATTGATGATAAATGCATGATCGAAAAGCATAACAATATTCAGCCTTCATTTCCCACATCTGGTTCAGTAATACTCGACACCCAAATTTGTTTACCCATTTCATCACCCATTTTTTTTTGTTCTTCTAATCTTCCTTTAATTTTATCGAGTGTTGATGAATCGCATCCCGATATTTCGAGTTCGATAATTTTAGAAAGACCACTTGATTTAGACCCCTTTGAGAATAAGATAGATGAGTTTTTCAAGGCTTTTACCTCCAAAAATTTTGACAAATCAAGTGTGTTGAATTCTGGCGCGACACTTATTGATATTGAAACGTTCAATCGGACCATCGATGAAATTTTCGAAGATATTTTCGCCGACGAACTCGTATTCCTAAACGACAAGGATTTTGTGATTAATCAACCTCCACCCGAAAAAGTTGAACCACCACCATTTCTTCTTATTCCATACGAGAATATGACTATTCTACCCATACCTACTCATTCACATTTTCGTTTTTGTTCACCATCACTGTTCCGTCTCTACCAACCGAGACGTAAACCCAATCGATTCCGCCTCCTATCTCCCCACTTATTCAAATCTCTGATCTTCCACCAACTATATTGTTACATTGATAAATTCTTTGAATAGTTGGTGTTAACTTTTGGTCTTTGTAAAGTTTTGCATAGACCAATAACTTTAACCCCCTCTTATAATTTTAAATGCTTAATACTATTTTACTCAAGTATGGGTAGGGGGAGAAAAGTCTTTTGTCTCTTGAAAGAAAATAAATTTTTACAAAATTGTGACTAAAAATAAGTTTGGGGAAGGATTTCACTGTCATTTATTCATGTCCCCATTACTAACTTTTCCTTCCAAGCCTACAGGTTTTTTTTAGCTTAACAGATGACATCAGTGAGGACACTGCTGCAAACAGGTTTAGGGGAGATTTATGCTTATTCGCGCATTATTTTACATTATCATAAATATAAGCACAAATTTTTTTTGATAATGAAAGTTTGAAAGTGAAAAATTACATATGAAAGATAGGAATAGTTTGAGAAAAACAAGAAAATTAGATGTTTTATTAAACGAAACTTGTAATAAGTAGTTATGAGCCATTGTCCCAAGGGTTAGTAAGATGAAGGAAATTACTAATCTGAGGATAAAAATAAGTCTGAAAAATAGTCCATATTCTTAAGTCCAAACATTTGAACGTTGATACCCTACTATACGCACTTGCACACATCTTGAAACTTGGTATAGTAGAGAATTCCTTGAAATGCTCTTGTCTAAAAGCCTTGGTATGAAGAAAAATAAAAATATGAATAAAAAAACTAGTGAAGAAAAATGAACATTGGTTTTGTAATCGCTTAAAGCAGCATAAAAAAATATGGCGAGGGTGATTTATCACCTAATGCCTTAGACCAACTGGTTTGGGAGTCAGTCCTAAACCTTAGGTGTTGCAAGACGAGGAATTACGCCTAAATAAGCGAGCACATTTGGTAATCGGTCGGTTAGTACCTCAAGAAGTATTAACGGTCGCATGAAGAATGTGTGAGCAATTCCATCTAAAATATTCACCGACTAAAAAGTACTAAGGAAGATGAACAAGAGTATAATAGCTTTAATTGAATTCTCTAAATGTAGGGATGTCTTTTATACATACGTAGGGATATTTGATCGATATTTGGAGGAAGGATAGGAAGGAAGACTAAAGGCGATGTTTTATTGAGAGATGATGTGATTTCGAACATCTTTTCATGACTATTAAGATAGGACTCATGGCAATCGAAAAGGTAGTGTAGTTGGAAACTCTTATTTTCAAGTTCTTTCTTTCATATGTTTTTATCTTTGTATGTAACTTTCATCTTCTTTATTTCATTATGGGATTTTGTGGGTATAATCCGCTGAAAACCCTCAGGAGGCAACACTCCTCCTATTAGGGATACCTAGAGATTTAACGGCTTGTTGAACGTGCTCAGTGTAATCATGTTGCCTACGAAAGCGTGCTACTTAGGTTTTTCTTTTTTTTTTCTCCCTCTCTTGAATAACTAGTTTGTTCAGGACGATCAAAATTAAGTTTGGGGGTATTTGTTCAGTCGAATATATCGCACATTTGATATAACATTTTCATTACTTTTCTTAAATATTTAAAAGTGTTTATTATAAATATAGAACATATTTGGGTTTATCTGCAAAATACTATTTACCATATGTTTATATATTATAATTAATATTATGAAGGAAAATATATGCATATAATATTTATATAATATTTTTATTATGCATATCATGTCAAATAATCTTAATCAAATTTCTTAAAAGATTTATTATCATATAAAATGATTAAGATTATATCTCTATAACAAATATTACTAGCATTATTCATGGAGATATTGTGCAAGATTTAGCTCAGGTCAGGAGATCGAGATATCGAAATGTCGGGAATCAAAAATCTGCCGATGAAGTTTAATTAAATCATAAAATCAATACTGGCAGAGACTCAGAGAAGATATGAAGATTCCAGATATCACAACAATCTCCATGTGTTAATATGAGGTTACAGAAGAATTTTCGTCAACTGATCCCATTATCCCACCGTCCAACCGCGGCAAATACACCCAAAACACGGCGGATCCACGGCCGTTCTGAGGAGTTAGGGTTTGTGATTTTGTGGGTAGGATCTTATCAACAAACTCTCACATATGACTTCTAGGGTTTGTATCTTCTGTATCTATATAAAGGACCGAGGGATAAAATTAGAAATCATCACCTTTTATACGAAGCAAATCATCGTCAAAGAACAAGTGATCCACGACAGGTCCGTGATTCGACGTGAGATTTGACGGAATGTCTAATTCCTACGAGGCAGAGATCGAGAGCAACTTCTTCTTCCTCTTGTAATCTAAACTCGACGGTTTTGTAATTGTAAAGTTGATTAATAAAGGTAGATTATTAGATTAATTATTTAGTATTTAATTTTTGCATTATGATCTTATTCTCTATCCGTTCTTCTTCTATCTCTATCATGCGCGAGTAATTCTCCGCTTGATAGGGTTCGTAGGATTATGTTAGAACAATGGATGAGAAAATATTTTAACTTTTTTATGTCTTATGAAGTTTATAAGTTTTAGCAAAAGAACCGTTAACATTTTTATCGGGCGCGCTACCAATTTATTGCTAGTCTCGACCGCGATTTGAGGTTAGATTAACAATTGTTTTGTTAAGGGCTAAACATGAATAGAGATCAATGAAGGGACAAGGGTCAATAGTGGGAAAACCCTAGTTTCTTCCAAGAATCATAATCCTCATTCATCACTATTAATCTAGTGTTAAATCTATCAAAAGATAAAAGGATTCATCTTTATTAGTTATCCATAACTACTAAATCCTAACGAACCCTACAAACCCTCTTCTTATAAATTCTACATCCGTGTTAAACATAGATCTAGAATCTATTCTCCTTTCTTCCTTCTTTCTAATCAACTCATCTAAAGCAAGATTAAAAGTTCCACGTATCCCTGAGGACGACCCATACTCATCTCGGCTGGCTACATGCGACAACGTTATTGATTGCGGTTATTTACTATACACTTTCACAGAATCAATCACTCCGCTTCAGATAAATCCTGAATCTGGACTAAATGGTGAATTGGACCAGCTTGGGGAACAAACGGAGTTATGATTCAGGACACCCTAACAAAATATCATATCTTTATTTATCCTAATCCTATACAAATTCCAAAATTTTAATTTAAACCAAATCCTACCACCACCTTTAGGCAAACGTACTTTTAAATACCCTGACCGACAGACCCTTTGTAACTATTAGCACTACCTTGCACCAATGGGCCCCTGTCGGTATAGGTATGAATGGGAACTCTGTATCAACTTGTACCGATGGGCCCCCATCGCTAATATAGTAATTTTTTTGGATGGTTAGTATTTGCACAAGGGAACTCTGCTTATATGTCCATCCATCCATCTATCAATCTCTTCTACAATATTGTAATGTGCTTCTTGCCACTTAAAGGGAAGCCCTAATGTTTATTAGTTAGGCATCATGGTCTTATTATAGTGCTAAGGCCAAGGAAAAGCATATATTAAATTCACCCACAAAATCTTAATAAAGTATAGAAGAACTAGATTAATTAGAGCATGTATACGTTAAGCTAACCAATTCCCCAACATATTAAAGGAGTTATGACTCATTAGAATTGCAAAATTAAGTTTGGGGGTATTTGTTCAGTCGAATATATCGCACATTTGATATAACATTTTCATTACTTTTCTTAAATATTTAAAAGTGTTTATTATAAATATAGAACATATTTGGGTTTATCTGCAAAATACTATTTACCATATGTTTATATATTATAATTAATATTATGAAGGAAAATATATGCATATAATATTTATATAATATTTTTATTATGCATATCATGTCAAATAATCTTAATCAAATTGCTTAAAAGATTTATTATCATATAAAATGATTAAGATTATATCTCTATAACAAATATTACTAGCATTATTCATGGAGATATTGTGCAAGATTTAGCTCAGGTCAGGAGATCGGGATATCGAAATGTCGGGAATCAAAAATCTGCCGATGAAGTTTAATTAAATCATAAAATCAATACCGGCAGAGACTCAGAGAAGATATGAAGATTCCAGATATCACAACAATCTCCATGTGTTAATATGAGGTTACAGAAGAATTTTCGTCAACTGATCCCATTATCCCACCGTCCAACCGCGGCAAATACACCCAAAACACGGCGGATCCACGGTCGTTCTGAGGAGTTAGGGTTTGTGATTTTATGGGTAGGATCTTCTCAACAAACTCTCACATATGACTTCTAGGGTTTGTATCTTCTGTATCTATATAAAGGACCGAGGGATAAAATTAGAAATCATCACCTTTTATACGAAGCAAATCATCGTCAAAGAACAAGTGATCCACGACAGGTCCGTGATTCGACGTGAGATTCGACGGAATGTCTACTTCCTACGAGGCAGAGATCGAGAGCAACTTCTTCTTCCTCTTGTAATCTAAACTCGACGGTTTTGTAATTGTAAAGTTGATTAATAAAGGTAGATTATTAGATTAATTATTTAGTATTTAATTTTTGCATTATGATCTTATTCTCTATCCGTTCTTCTTCTATCTCTATCATGCGCGAGTAATTCTCCGCTTGATAGGGTTCGTAGGATTAGGTTAGAACAATGGATGAGAAAATATTTTAACTTTTTTATGTCTTATGAAGTTTATAAATTTTAGCAAAAGAACCATTAACATTTTTATCGGGCGCACTACCAATTTATTGCTAGTCTCGACCGCGATTTGAGGTTAGATTAACAATTGTTTTGTTAAGGGCTAGACATGAATAGAGATCAATGAAGGGACAAGGGTCAATAGTGGGAAAACCCTAGTTTCTTCCAAGAACCATAATCCTCATTCATCACTATTAATCTAGTGTTAAATCTATCAAAAGATAAAAAGAGTCATCTTTATTAGTCATCCATAATTACTAAATCCTAACGAACCCTACAAACCCTTTCCTTATAAATTCTACATCCGTGTTAAACATAGATCTAGAATCTATTCTCCTTTCTTCCTTCTTTCTAATCAACTCATTTAAAGCAAGATTAAAAGTTCCACGTATCCCTGAGGACGACCCGTACTCATCTCGGCTAGTTACATGCGACAACGTATTGATTGCGGTTATTTACTATACACTTTCATAGAATCAATCACTTCGCTTCAGATAAATCCTGAATCTGGACTAAATGGTGAATTGGACCAGCTTGGGGAACAAACGGAGTTATGATTCAGGACACCCTAACAAAATATCATATCTTTATTTATCCTAATCCTATACAAATTCCAAAATTTTAATTTAAACTAAATCCTACCACCACCTTTAGGCAAACGTACGTTTAAATACCCTGACCGACAGACCCTTTGTAACTCTTAGCACTACCTTGCACCAATGGGGCCTCTGTCGGTATAGGTATGAATGGGAACTCTGTATCAACTTGTAGCGATGGGCCCCCATCGCTAATATAGTAATTTTTTTGGATGGTTAGTATTTGCACAAGGGAACTCTGCTTATATGTCCATCCATCCATATATCAATCTCTTCTACAATATTGTAATGTGCTTCTTGCCACTTAAAGGGAAGCCCTAATGTTTATTAGTTAGGCATCATGTTCTTATTATAGTGCTAAGGCCAAGGAAAAGCATATATTAAATTCACCCACAAAATCTTAATAAAGTATAGCAGAACTAGATTAATTAGAGCATGTATACGTTAAGCTAACCAATTCCCCAACATATTAAAGGAGCATGACTCATTAGAATTGCAAATTAGCAATATGAGCCTCCTCTCATCTATTTGCCATGAGCATATGGCAATTGACACACAACTAGTAGAGTCCCCACGCATCTTAATTACAAGTGTATCCATTCATATACCTCCTAATGGAATCTCACCTCCCTTTTAGTTTGCCACTTTAGTCCCTTATATATACATTACAACCCCTCTAGTTTCCTACCATGCTAACAAGAAAAAGCAATGTCGAACACCAAGGAGAAGAATGCTAATTTGTGGTGGTCGTGCATCGAATTTGGGCAGTCGCACCAAGTCGCAAGTGAGACGGTGCACGGTGCTCAACTTGCCGCAGAGTTGGTGTCGAAGTGTGCAACATGTGTTGAGGAGAACAAAGTTTGCAAGTGTGAGTGTGAAGCAAGTAGGGCTCTTAGTTTTGAGATTGGTGGGGACCAAGCTAAGGCCAATAGCTCCTTTGTTCATTCAGTTTTCAACATGGTTGGAATGCTCATAGGTAATCATTACTTAAGCTTAGAACTAATTGTCTAGGTAATTAAGTTCACTGCTTGGGATTCAAATCCCGTTTGCATCGGTTTAATACCTGCTCTATTATTAAGTAATAAATAAATAAATAATTGACTAGGTAAATTTCACTTTACCCCCATGAACTTCCATTGTTTTCATATAAAACCACTAAACTTCCTGAATACAGTCTCATCTTGTAATTTTAAATTTGAATTCTCCTCAATAATCAACATTTGCTTTCAGGTCTTGGCCAATTATCAACTCCCTATGCTTTAGAGAATGGAGGATGGTCCTCGGCATTTCTACTAGTTATCCTTGGAATCATGTGTGCATACACCTCCCACATCATTGGCAAATGCCTTGAAGAGGACCCCGAATCGAAATCCTACCAGGACATTGGGCAACAAGCATTTGGCACCAAAGGGAAAATCATAGCTTCAACCTTTATATACTTGGAAATTTTCTTCGCGCTCGTCTCCTTCACCATATCCCTCAATGATAACTTAGCAATTGTGTTCAATGGAGCTCATATCGAGCTCTCATGGCTTCTTCATCTCTCGACTTCTCAGATATTGACAGTAATAGCTGTGTTGATCGCACTCCCAAGCTTGTGGTTGAGAAATCTTTCTTCGATTTCGTTCCTTTCTTTTGGGGGGATTTTGTTGTCGCTGCTTATTTTTCTAACAGTAGTTTGGACTGCAGCATTTGGAGGCATAGCAAGTGATAAGAGTATACCTGTTCTTGTGCTTCACAAAATTCCAGGGATTTCTGGGCTTTATATCTTCAGTTATGCAGGACATATAGTTTTCCCTAATATATACAAGGCCATGAAGGACCCTTCAAAGTTCACAAAGGTACAATCATATATGTATTGATATTTCCCTGATTAGTTTCATCAATCTACCTACTTTCTAAAGTCTAAATTGTGGGAAAATCTCTTGGCCGGTTTAGCAATAGCACGACACAAGAAAATAAGAACGTAGAATAGTAGTAAAAAAGTGATATAAGAAAGCGGTAAAACATATTTGTTTGATCCCAAAGAAAAGTAAAAAGATAATATGTTGCGGCTTATGTGGCAATAAGATTAAAGACGTAAAACAACATTATGTTGGTTCGTTTTTACCTAAAAATTATACCTAATGCTTTAAAATAAGATAAAATATTGATGAAGATTCTACTCGCTCTCTCTCCAATTTTCTTGCCTAAAACCTAGAAAGTGAATTTGGCAAGAAGTCCTATGTGGCAAAGAAAGTAGCTATATGCTTTCTAACCCCTTTTCTCATCCTCAAACAAATAAAGTGTATCCTTGATTTACTTTCCCCCTTTTGTTGTTCTCATTCCGTTTATCATACTGTTACAACAAATCATAGAGAAATACGGAAAACAATATAGAAAAAAGTAAAATCCGAACAAATAGAACATAAAGGTTTAACGAGAATCGGCCAATCTGACCTATACGTCCTTGAACGAAGGAGAAGCTATTCATTAATCTTCGAAATTATGAGATAACAATGATGGTGAAATAACCCTCAAACCATATTCCAAAATATACTCGAAATCTCATATAAAAGACGTCTGCGTTATTTCTTATAGAGATATCATGAATTTTGCACTGAAACCCTAAACTACACACACACACATTTGTATCAAGCAAGTCCTTCAGCTACTTGCAGCCCAAACAAGGTCCTAACTACGCGGGCTCTGCCCCTGCACCCCGGGCCGTGGGCTTCAGGCACAACTATCATCGATTTGAGCTGGATATAAAAGAGGGCATGAATAATTTCATAGGCTTGATCATAGACCTCGGTACAAGTTCGGCAAGTAGACCAATAGGCCTCGATTATAAATAATACAGATATGGATCACATAATTCAAGGAACACATAACACAAGCCCTTTCGCCCAATTAGTCGTTGTAAGATATGCTTTAAGAACTTGCACTGAACTCTTTCAACTCAAAGGCAAAATGCAACATCGTTAAGCAGAGCAGAGTTAATTTCTGGTTCAAGAAAATAAGAAGAGTTTCCTGCATTTATCGTTTTCTAAATATGCATCGGCTTGGATTCTAGTCCGGGCACTGATACCATATGAAAGTATTTGGAGTTGCATGCATCTAAATATAAAAGTTTTAATAAGGGACGAGTACTGAATACATTTTTCAATGCTAAATTTCTTATGTTACATACCCTTTGCTCTATATTTACAGGTTTCTATCACGAGCTTCGCTCTAGTAACAAGCCTGTACACTGCCCTAGCCTTCATGGGCGCAAAGCTCTTCGGGCCAAGCGTGAGTTCCCAGATAACCCTAAGCATGCCTGATCACCTCATCGCCACCAAAATCGCATTATGGGCTGTTGTCTTAACCCCAATGACTAAATACGCACTCGAGTTTGCTCCTTTTGCTATGCAGCTCGAGCACAGCTTGCCTCCTTCGATGAGCTCGAGAGCCCGAATGGTGGTCAGAGGGACAATAGGATCTCTGCTTTTGCTGTTGATATTGGTGTTAGCGCTATCTATTCCTTATTTTGAGCATGTGCTTAGCCTCACTGGCTCTTTTGTTAGCGTCGGAGTTTCGGTGGTGATCCCATGTGTTTTCTACTTGAGGATTTGTTGGCCTAGCGTTTCGAAGGGTGTCGTTGCTCTTAATGGAGTGCTTATTGTTGTTGGGGTTTTGTTTGGGGTTGTGGGGACTATCTCTAGTTTCAAATCACTTGTTCAAAGCATGCAAAGAGGTCGTTGATAAGGAAATGAAGATTTGGAAGAAATGTATAGAGAGACAGAGGCCAAGAGGATATGGCACTTAGGAATGCATGAATGATATTTTCCTCATTATGGTTCAATTAAATAGTTGAAAATGCTTCCTTTTCATATTGTATCTCTTCAAGTTATAGTGTATCATGATTAAGAATTATAGTTGCTTTTTGTCCATCACTGACTATTTTACTCACCTTTCGCATCACATCGTAAGCTAGGTATGAAGATCAATTGCCATATTGCATTTCCGCATAAATTTCCTCCTCCTATGTTGTCGAAGCCCTGACAATAATTCATAAATTGGACAGTTAGTTTCGATGTATGCGTGGGAAGCAATGATGGTATGGAGATTCTTTATCGATTTTATAACATATGCAAATAGGTTCACTACTACAAATATGGGTTGCCCCTACGGATTTATCGGTAGGGGCAACCCACTGCCCCTACGGATATATACGTAGGGGCGAAAAAAGAACCCGTAGGTGCAAAGGCCGCAGGTGCAAGTTGAGACCCTGAACTTGCCCCTACGGACAAATTTATGCCCCTACGGATATCTCGGTAGGTGTTATAGCCCCTACGGAGTACCCCGTAGGGGTAATAAAATCATATATTTAATTTTTTTTAAAATATATTGTATATACCTACGGATATATCCGTAGGGGATATAAACTAGCCCCTACGGATAAGTCCGTAGGGGCCACTCCCAACACCCTGCACTGAGATCGGGGGGAAATATCAGGAAACCTGATATTTTGCCCTTACGGATAAATTCGTAGGGGATAAACAGTTGCCCCTACGGACATATCCGTAGGGGCACTCCCAACACCCTGCACTGATATCAGGTGGGAAAATATCAGGTTTCCTGATAGTTTGCCCCTACGGATAACCCCGTAGGGGCAACTTATGTACCTACGGCTTAATCCGTAGGTACATATTGTCTGTATTTTTTTTTTAAAAATGGGCTGCTAGATTTTTTCCCGCCCTGTGCACAATACTATATACATCAATCAAATCATATATTGCAGTATTCATAATCACATCTCACGCATATATATAATATACAAAAGAAACCCAAAAACTGAATATGATATAAATACAAACCAATATCAATATCGTTTCAAAATGTAGTACAATATGATATAAATACATGTTTCAAAAAATAAGAACCAAAAAGCTACCCTAGTTCGGTCCAGCTCCACCTCCGAATAACGTTAGAATAACGCGCGCCTGGTCCTCGGTCAATACACTCTGCAATGCTACATATAAGGGAGTCTGAGCGGCATGTGGAGCTGACAATGTGGTCTGCGCAGCCGCCGTCGGGTAGTCGCTTGCGGAGCCGCGGCTGCGGGAGTCTGAGTGGACGGTGGAGCTACAGGAGCTGTCTGCGGAACCGCAGCCGATGTAGTGGCTTGCGGAGCCGCAGCCGAAGGAGATGCATATGGAGGCTCGGCCGATCTACCCTGTCGCGTCTGGACATAACGTGTGTAAGAAGCGTGTAAGCACTGTGTATTATTCGAATTCGTTTCATTATTAAGTTATTTCGAAACCCTGTTTGGATATCTAGTTTGGAAAAGCGTTGTTTATTTTAATTACATATGTATGTATGATTAATCAGACTTAAGTCTAAAACCAAATAAGCTCAAGCTACGTACTAATTATGGATATGTTGATATGTATATAATATGAAATGATATTTTACTATAAAGTAGTATACATACCAGCATCTCCTTCAACTCCTGAACGGTGGCCCTCAAGCTATCCAGTTCCTGATGGACATGCCGGTCACTGGAGACGGAGGAAGTAACCGCCGGGGTGGAGTCCAATCTCATATGGGCCCTGCTAGGGCCCAATCCCCGGCCTCTCTCCCAACCTCCGTGGTGCCCTCCGTGTGCGGCGTCCAGAACTGGGGTCAGCAGCCTCGGATCGTTCTGTCCGGTAAAATCGATCCCCGAGGCCTGGGCCTGCTCAACCACCCGCTCCTACATCCACATTAAGCAGTAAAGTATAAGTATAAAATTTAAACTTGAACCTTCAAAAACTAAAATTTCAAATTTGGGTAGAAAAAATATTAACACTTACGCAGTACTCCTGGGTAGCGACGTCGGGACATCGAAGCTCGCCCGTGGCGGGATCTGTCGAGGTGTCGTGGACGGCAAGATATGCAGACAGCACGTTCGGTGTACCACCTGACGCCACGGTCCGAGATGTCTGCAATATTAGAAAGTAACTCTTAATATTAGAAATATTAGAGAATAACTCTTAATATTGCAGAATATTAGAGAATAACTCTTAATTTACCGATAACTCCATGGCTCGAGTAATGTTCCTCGAGCCACCTGTGTAAGTGGGGCGACCCCTCTTCGCCGACTTCCTGTTCTCCATATTCTGAGCGGCCTGTTTCTGCACAACGCATTAACATTTAGTTTTCTAATTAAGAAACACAAAGAAATAAATTATATCATAAATAATGAATTAAATTTAAAATACATACTTGTTTGCGTTCGGAGTCGAAATAAGCGCACAATATAGGCCATGTCTCTACGTCGACTCTCGCAAACGCCGGAATAGATAAGAGGGCCGCTCTCTCTGCCTCGGGGGTCGCTATCCACAGGGTGTAGCAGTCGGCCTTCAGCTCATTCCTGTTGTATCGGACCTTGGCCTGTATGTTCTTCATCAGGCCATTGTACAGAGCATGAAGGTCGAGCACCCTCCCCGGGTGATCAGGGTCGGCTACAGGCTGAAAATCATAATCCAACTGAAAATACAAAAAAAAAACATTGTTATTAGATTGCAAGTGTTAATAATAAATATATTGGATAGATAAAATGAAAATATATATTAATACATACCCGAGCCTGTTCAAAGAAGAGGGCGAATGAGCGCTGGTGCTGCTCGCCCCACTCAACGTGAAGTGGATAGTTCTTCACGATCCGACTCTCGTCCCCCAAATACCGGCCGAACCTCTCGGCATGAGGACCGGTATAGCGATAGTCAAGGGTAAAAAATAGGGGGAATGCTGCCTCCCCCCTAGCTCTATCAGGCCTCAGCCTATGGGACTGATTCGGGCCTCGAGTCCCCCTCTGGGGATGGAGAGGCCCTGCGTCTGCACGAAATATCAAGACAATCAATAATAAGACAAAGTTGTATTAAGAAATCAAGCTTAAATAAAAATTCAAGTGTGATATATACCTCCGGTGAATAGCGCACGAGCCTGGGCCCGAGCAGCAGCACGAGCGGGACGATAGTTCCTCCGGTGAGGAACAACCGGGGTCCCGGACCCGGACGCATCCCCTCCAACTATAAAATAAACATCGACGCTAAATCTCCATGGCGTTCATATTTATTCTATAGAGCATATGTAAAATAAATAAATATTTTAAATTTATTCATACTAACCTGCAGACGATGCGGAGGGTATGGAAGCGGCAGGAGTGGCCCCTGTGGAAGGTGTGGACGCACCACCTATAATTAGACAATTAAAAATAGATTTTATAAGTAATTGCAAAAAGAATGTGTAGATCAATAATATAACGTTCTAAATCAATATGCATGCACTATAGGACATATAAACATACCCGCAGGTGCGGTGGTGTCACCATCTACAGCTAGACAATAATAAAAATTGCTAAGTAAGAGCAAAAGGAATGTGTATATTTATGATATAGCATTCTAAATCAATATACATACACTATATGATATATAAACATACCTGGAGGAGCGGGGGTGGCCTCTGTCCCAGATGTGGACGCAAGACCAACAACTAGACAATTAAAAAAAGATTTTATAAGTAATTGCAAAAAGAATGTGTAGATCAATAATATAACGTTCTAAATCAATATGCATGCACTATAGGACATATAAATATACCCGCAGGTGCGGTGGTGTCACCACCTACAGCTAGACAATAATAAAAATTGCTAAGTAAGAACAAAAGGAATGTGTATATTTATGATATAGCATTCTAAATCAATATACATACACTATATGATATATAAACATACCTGGAGGAGCGGGGGTGGCCTCTGTCCCAGATGTGGACGCATCACCAACAACTAGACAATCAAACATTGACAATATAAGTAATTTTGACATAAACATGCATGAATATCTGTAATATTACATTCAAAATGGATATGCGTGCAGTATACCTGGAGGTGTGGCCAAATCAACACGGAAGGAGGCATCCGAAGGGGTCTCCGATCTGGGTGCAAGACCGGCCCTCTGAAGCTCCCTACGGAGCTCTCCGGGCGGCAGAACCGCTCTGCCTCTGCCTCTGCCGCGGCTGGAGCTCCTGCCGCCCCTCGCTGCTCCCGACATCGTCATCAAATTTAGATAAACGGTTCGTGGACGCATTAGACAATCATTAAAAGTATTGACTATATATGATCTAGAGCGTAAAATGTGAAGTAATAATATAACATTACTGATAACCTTTTTCGTTTCGTGGGCGCATCATACATATCTACTTGGATTTCATCGTTGATGTCATTTCTAACCCACGTAACTTCATGATCGGTCGAAGACAACCCGTCCTTCGAAACAGACGGTCGGAGCACTTTAAGCCTTCTCTATTCTTCGTCCTCATCGCTGTCCTCGTATTCTGGGACATCGTAGACATCTCTAGGTTTCCATCGGCATACAACACTCCACCCCGGATGCTTCAAATACTGTGAGTAGTATACTTGGAACGCTTGGTTCGGAAAGATAAACGGATCGTCCTGACCGTAAAATCGAAGTGTGTTCACACTGGTCAATCCATATTCATCTTTCCAAGTCCCAAGACTGCTTCTCCACCTGTCTGTATCGGTTCGCGGATCGTACCAAGTACAGTGGAATATATAAAAGGGTTCTGATCGTCCGGGATAGTGGATACCGAGTATACAATTTAAGTACCCATAGTAAATCACACCGTCCGATCCTACCGTCGCAATCCCACTATTCTGAGTGATTCTAGATGTTTCTATGTCCTTAACTTCGAATTTGTATCCAAGGACACCAAATCCTTTGTAATGTGCAACCTCCATACTAGGAAATTTAGCTAAACATCTTGAATCACTCTCAAATGATGCAGACAAGTTCGGATCGTGGATCTAACAAAACAAATTTTACGATAAATACATAACGATACAAGTTTAGATTAAAACTGATAGCAATAAAATGTAATTCGAATAACTTACATGCTCTGTGACCCAATCACAAAAATTATCCTGATGGTATTTTTCCAAACGCTCTTCGTTCCAATCAGGATGCCCCTCACGTACCTCGTTAAAATGAGTTCTGTTTTCGACAAATAATTGTGACATTAATATTATGTCATTTCATACACACACAAACACAGATATAACAATTAATCCAAAAGAACTTACTCTCTAATTTGTTCAAGACATACGCAATTAAGCAAGATAAACCGGTATATCTTGTTGATAAACATAGTGTCTACCCTCTTATACTCGGCTTTACCATATGGCCCGTCTTGAATTCTTCGTGGTTGGTTAAGCCTTGTCTCAATGTTCTCGTCCAGATAGCGGGAACAAAATGTGGTTGCTTCATCAAGAAGATAACCTTGCATGATAGAACCCTCTGGTCGATTTTTATTGCGTATATACTTCTTAAGAGTGTAAAGGTACCTAATGAGAATATGTTGAATAAATAAACACGGGCATACATGACAAAAATAAATTTATAAATTGCGCGAAACGAAAAATTACACGTACCTCTCGACGGGATACATCCATCGATATTGTACCGGTCCGGCTAACTTCGCCTCAGTTGCAAGATGAACCGTCAAGTGTATTATGATATCGAAGAATGACGGTGGGAAAATACGCTCAAACTTGCAAAGTATCAACGCAATAGAATTTTCTAGTTTATCCAGCGTCGCAACCTCCAGCGTTTTAGCACACAACTCCCTGAAAAAACAACATAGGTCGTTTATTACTAGACCAACCGAGTCGGGGAGAGAAGTCCTGAGGGCTAATGGAAGAAGGTGCTCCACGATAACATGGTGGTCATGACTTTTCAGCCCATCGATCTTGCCCTTCACAATTTTTATTTTCTTGTTGAATGATCCTGAGAAACCTGTGGAGACTTTCAAATCATGCAACACCTGCAGGAATCTTTTCTTCTCCGGTTGTGACATATGATAAGCGGCATTGGGAAGTACAAACTTGCCCGGTTTACCCGCTACCGGTTTAGGGTGCAGTTCACTTCTTATTCCCCACTCTTGTAGATCCATCCGGGCATTCATGTTGTCTTTCGATTTCCCGTCTTTACAGAGAAGCAAGTTAAGTATGTGCTCTGATACTCCCTTCTTTATATGCATGACGTCCAGACAATGACGCACTGAATTTGTAGACCAGTACGGAAGCTCGAAGAAAATGCTTAACTTGTTCCAATATTGTGGTTTGACCTGTCTCGTCGGATCCATCCCGAAGGTCACGTTATTGTAACCATCCCATTTAGCAGTCACGTCCTCTCCGGACAATGGGGATGGAGGCCCAAGAAGCTCCTGATGACCATCAAAGTGAACCGTGTCTAACCTATAGGGGTGGTCTGGAGGCAGAAAACGTCGATGGCCGCAATAACAAACCTTCCTGCTAAAATTCAAAAATTTTGATGTTGTGTGTTCATGGCAATGAGGACATGCTTTGTGACCATGTACGGACCAACCTAAAAGCATTCCATACGCAGGAAAGTCATTAATTGTCCACATTAAAGCCGCACGCAGTATGAAGGTTGTATTTGTGTTTGAATCATATGTCTCTACACCATCAATGAACAAAGTTTTCAGCTCCTCAATCAGAGGTCGGAAATAGACGTCGATATTGTTCCCCGGTGAGTTTGGTCCGTCGATAAGAAGAGGCATCATAAAGTATGATTGGTCCATAGCCAACCAAGGCGACAGATTATAAATTATCATTACAACGGGCCATGTACTGTGACTTCCAGCCATATAGTTGAATGGGCAGAAGCCATCGGCAGCCAGTCCGAGCCGGACATTGCGAGGATCGCTACTGAATATTGCGTGCCTCCTATCGAAATCCTTCCATGCCGGTGAATCTCTTGGATGGCTCATTTTTCCATTTTCGCTTGGAGGAGCACGGTGATGCCAAATCATTACCTCGGCTGTTTTCTTGCACCTGAATAGCCTCTGTAGCCTCTGTGTTATGGGAAAATATCGTGCTATCTTCACAGGTATATCAGGCTTCTTATCAGAATCTTTCGGCTTATACCTGGCCTCTCCGCATGTTGGACACTCTTTCAAATCTGAATTCTCTTTCCGGTACAACACGCAATTTTTAGGACATGCTTGAATCTTCTCGCACTTTAGACCCAAATCAGACATCATTTTCTGGGCTTCGTACCAGCTTTCGGGCACATTATTTCCCGGAGGCATAGAATCTTTCAAGAACGAAAGAAGCATTGTGAATGACTTGTTGCTCCATCCATTTAGGCACTTAATTTGGAAAAGTTGGACGAACCATGAAAGGGTGGAATACTTCGCATTCTCATAAATTGGTTTCCTAGCATCATTCATGAAATTTTCATATTTATCCGCACGCAGTCCTTGACCGGAAGGAATGTCATCTTCGGTACGAATAGATTCACCTAGGGCAGCCTCTACCATATCCTCCATTTCTTCTGATGGAAATAAATTTCCGTATCCTGCCGTATTACCGAATTCTTCTTCTTCTCGTGCCGCATTATCGTGTTCTCCTTCTTCTACCGCAGTACTGCATTCTTCTCCTTCCCCGTGATATTTCCAAGTTGAATAAAGTCTAGTAAACCCATGTTTTACAATATGAAGCTCTGCCAATTCTATCTTCTGCCAGTACTTATTTCTACATCTATCGCATGGACAGAGAATCTTCTCTATTATGATCTTATTATGTGCTCGTGCAAATTCAAGGAAAGCAGCAACTCCTGCGACAAACTTAGGTTGCATACGTTGTTTCCAATCCACATACATCCAGTCCTTAACTCTGACGTACTCATGGGCCATGTTAGACTGAATAACATATAAAATGTAGGTTATGCTGACTATATTGAGAAATATAAGAACGGGATAGTTACTGACAAAGGAGAAAATCCATGTATATGCTTTGTGTGTGCGTTTGTCGTTGAAAAGAATAAATTATCGCACGTTATGTTGACCGATAGACGGGGACTAAGTGGCGCTTTTAGTTTCTTATATGGGTATCGATGGGAATATGAAGGTTTCATATTATCATATATTGGTTTTAACCCGAACATCTCGAATCGCTCTCTGATTATGCGTTTGTATGTATGTGTTCCGGCTGTCGGGGGTAGGCTTCTATCCCATTAAGAATGTATAGAGCGAACGCCCATCACTTGTGCTTTCAACCGTTTCGAGTAAATTTCGGCAGCACCTCCCCGCTGTTCTCCGAGCACACTGTAATAGAATAGATAATCATTTCAAAGCTGTGAAACAACGTTGAAATGAACACCTAATCTATCTTTGTACACGGAGAACCAGCGGAAAGATACCGACGAAATATCTCGAAACGGATGAAAACACAAGTGAATGAAGGCGTTTGCTTTATACATTCTTAACTTGTCCACACGGGACAAATCTATGGGTTACCATACGATTGAATTTTCTCGTCGCGTAGACTATACGACGGTTGTTAGTGTCGAGCTATACTGTCCGATATTTAACAACATTCGTATAGTTCTAGGTCACGACGAGCATCGCACGTATGTTAACCGATAGACGGGGACTAAGTGGCGCTTTTAGTTTCATATATGGGTATCGATGGGAATATGAAGGTTTCATATTATCATCGAGTATCATATATTGGTTTTAACCCGAACATCTCGAATCGCTCTCTAATTATGCGTTTGTATGTATGTGTTCCGGCTGTCGTGGGTAGGCTTCTATCCCATTAAGAATGTATAGAGCGAACGCCCATCACTTGTGCTTTCAACCGTTTCGAGTAAATTTCGGCAGCACCTCCCCGCTGTTCTCCGAGTACACTGTAATAGAATAGATAATCATTTCAAAGCTGTGAAACAACGTTGAAATGAACATCTAATCTATCTTTGTACACGGAGAACCAGCGGAAAGGTACCGACGAAATATCTCGAAACGGATGAAAACACAAGTGAATGAAGGCGTTTGCTTTATACATTCTTAACTTGTCCACACGGGACAAATCTATGGGTTACCATACGATTGAATTTTCTCGTCGCGTAGACTATACGACGGTTGTTAGTATCGAGCTATACTGTCCGATATTTAACAACCTTCGTATAGTTCTAGGTCACGACGAGCATCGCACGTATGTTAACCGATAGGCGGGGACTAAGTGGCGCTTTTAGTTTCATATACAGGTATCGATGGGAATATGAAGGTTTCATATCATCATCGAGTATCATATATTGGTTTTAACCCGAATATCTCGAGTCGCTCTCTAATTATGTGTTTGTTGTGCATTCGTGTTGTATGTGTAACATGATTTTAAACCATTGAGATCAAGATTGATAGAACTGATCATCCTACATTGCAATAGCATTCATCAACCAAAAACTATTATTGCAATGGTATACGTCTATAACAATCAACAATTAAAACTATAAATATAGGATACTGATATCATAAAGCGTTATGAGACACCTCATCTGCCACGTGTCGTGATCATGGAAATCGCTAATATTGAGTTATGAGACACCTCATCTGCCATGTGTCATGGAAATAGCATGCATGGTGTGTTCAATGTATGATAAACAAGTACACTTCTAATAGTTTTTAAATTTGAGAAGTCCAGAGTGTATGGAAGGAGTTGAATAACAGAAGCATAAGGGGCACAACATTTTTTTCTTAAATTCTGGATACATTCTAAAATCTTCAACAGCAATTGGAGTGTATTTCGCTGTGAGAGACTCTTCAAAGAAATGGAGGAAAAAGCACTAAAGAAAAAAGAGAGAAAAATAAGAATATAAAGTTGAAACTAAACTTGAGCTATCCGCTGAAATCATAAAGCATAGGAAAGTTGATTGAGTCTTGATCTATTGCTCTTTCTTTGCATTATCTCGTATGTCCATTTATAGATTTTAATGCCACATGAGATGTATAATCTATCAGCTCCCTATGGTTGTATTAATGTCAGCTCTTACACAATATGGGTATCTGCCTTACTATTAAGACAACTATGGAATATGTTAATTTAAAATGTAAGGCTAGCTATCTATGTATTCTGAGGGACTGCTTGCATAGAACTTAGCTTGATCCTCTCAATTATTACACATAAATATGCTGACATGCCTCTCATAACCCTAACCCCAGCCCCACAGTAACCCTAACCCCATCCCCAACCCTAACCCCAGCCCACCGTAACCCTACCCCAGCCCCACAGTAACCCTAACCCCAGCCCCACAGTAATCCTAACCCCAGCCCCACCCCAGCAGCAGCCGAACCCCAACCCTAACCCTACCCCGACCCCGACCCCGACCGCCACCGCGCCCCTGCCCAAACCCAACTCTCGCGCGCGCAACCCAGAACCAGCCATGAATAATCCAAAAATGCTTTAATTTACCTCGAGATTTATACCTGAACGGGTGCGCTGGTGGGCTGGAGCGACGACGGTGGCGAATTGGCGAAGAAACCGGCGGTGGCGACGAAGAAACCGGCGGTGGCTACGACGGTGGCGACGAAATCGGCGGTGGCGACGACGGTGGCGACTCTGCCCAACGACGGTGGCGACGCGACGGTGGCGATTTGGGGTTTTTCGCGCGCGTTTGAGGGAGAGAGAGAAAATGAGCGTAGGCTTTTCGATTTGGCTTTATTTTAAAACGATATTTACTTTCCCCTACGGATATACCCGTAGGTCCTTTGTTTGCGCCTCCGTAGGGGCAAACACCAAATTAAGAATTAATATTTTTATTCTTGGACGTCAGTGCCCGTAGGGGCAAGCTTTTAGCCCTACGGATTAATCCGTAGGGCCAAGTTAAATATGCCCCTGCGGATATTTCCATCCGTAGGGGCAACCCCCTATTTTACTAGTGGTTGGATGTATCATGAACGTCCTCGACCAAGTACTTTCTGATTAACAAATCCCTACCACACGGCTTCTAGGGTTTCATATAAGGTACATGTACAGTCCTTACCATGAACCACACAACTCAGCTTGAGGAGTATTATCAGGTAAATATGAGACATTTGCGTGCTATATTACTATAAGGTTTTTTTTTGAAATACGCTATTATAAAATTAAAATTATTAAAATAAAATGATTTTTTTTTAAATTTATAGAAATAGGACGGTTTTGAGCCCGACCCCATCCCCGTGTTTAGAGTGCGGGTTCTAGGAACCCACCCCTACCCTATATAGGAGAGGGCGGGTTCCTAGAACCCGCCCTCCCCTATATTGGGAAGAGGCCGGGAACCCGCCCTATTTTTTTTTAATAAAAAACAGAAAATCAAATAAATATCGAATAAAAAAATTAAAATTGTATAATATTAGTGTTGTTTAAATATGAATATGGTATACACTCTAATAACAAAATGAATCCATTATATTTATAATACAAAAAATCATATATGTTTGTAAAATGTAAATTGTACAAGTTTTTTTATAAGCGCTAACCGATTTTCTTCCGGTGCACTTGTCACGATCGAAGGTCCCGCCCCTGTTGACTGTCCTGAATATCTGGTCTTATAATTGTTAGTTATATGTGTGCCCTAGAGGCCATTACTGTACATACGATGTATATTGTAGTGGATGCTTGGAAATATATAGGGAGGACTTGCTTGCTCGACATGATAGTACGCTATCTGGTTGTACTTTATCTAAACATGTACTCCGATTGTCTCTTTTGTTACATGTTGATAAAGCCCTTAGGATTTGTACTCGACTACTGGGACTATGATGAGATCATACTAGTGGGGCCATAGTAGTCTATGAGTACATCCTATAACTGTTCCTAGTCGAGGGTGTGTCGAGACAGGGCATCGATACACCAGAGTAGACTAGCGTATACGCATCTTGACCCATATGATGGGCGATGGATGATCCCATATCCATCGGTGTTTGACATCAAGGATGGTGTACGGGTGCTCAGTGGAGACTGGGTACACTGAACGGACTCGCCGAGAACTCCTAGATGGTATATATACCTATTGTCAGATAGCAGTTCTCTGGTAACACTTGTACAGGTTAGTCTGTAGACCCGAGATCGTTATAGAGTCTTGTGTGGTTCCCACTGTGCTTTGATTTCCTCCCTACCACGGCTCTACTGAGTCGTGCAAACAGGTGGATTTTGGGTACAGTCCCGAATCATATGGAGACAGTGAGCGATAGGAGGGGTTTCGTCTCTCCAGGTATGGGGAGTTGATGTCGCGCTATGTTTGATCGGCTATAACACCTAAATCCCTGGCCAGGGTTCTCGAGGTTTACTGATAAGTGTTATCAGTAGTTCCTCGACCGGTTATGAGCCATAAATCAACATGACTTATAAAGTTACTGGGGTCTGACATTTACCACCCCTAGACTGAATATGCGACGTATCAGACGAAGAGACCGGACTGTACGGTAAGTGTTGCTTACAGGCTCGTAAGGGTTGTGATGAGTTCGCTCGTCGGCCACCTTTTTGTCAATACCTGGTAGCCCGTTATGTATTGGCTTATACCTTTAACGTGCTAGTGGTTAAATCCACAACTAAGGTGTTGACGAGTCTTTAGAGTCCCCCACATTCAGTTACTCAAGTTTTCGGGCGAAAAGATGTAGAGACCGTAAGTTGTTACGGCAGCCGTAAAGTGTTACGGCAGGTTTTCGATTATGTTCGGTAATTGTTACAGGAATAATAATCGAAAGAATAATACTGGACGGATACCGGTATTATATTATTGGATTAATGGTATTCGTATTTTTCGGAATTCGGATACGGGTATACAGTATACGGTATACGGTATACGGAGGAGGGGTATTTTTGTAATTGTTACAAAATACCTTCTAGAAGATGCCACCTCATAATGACATAATTATGACATCATTTATTTTGTGAAAATAAATAAGTGAGGTGTAAATTAAAAGGTATAAGCATGATAACATGTTTGTTGAAGTGGATGTACTATTTAAAGCATGATACTTCTTTCATAATGCATGCTTTACTTAGTGCTAAATTCTTTTCTTTCTTTTTTCTATCATGCTTAAACTTTTTAATTATAAATGAAATTATTCTCTCCTCCATTTCTTCTTATAAATACCTTCACATGAGATGTGAAATCAAGGCATTCAATTCCTTAACAAAATTATGATAAGTGTATCATAACAAGTTCATAAGTAGAGAGAAAGAAAAATGATGGTGATCATTCTTCCTAGCTTTAACCCTCACATGAGATGTGAATCAAAAGCTTAGGATTTCAAGTTAATCCAATACAATTATTCTACATCAAATCTTGGGCGCGTCGGCTAGCCAACTTCGCGCCCGAGTTGCCTCGGCATTGAGGTGGGAGCCCGTAAAAGACGTAGGCGATGTGGTGCCCTTCCGGCGACGAGATGGAGACCGGACATTCAAAGGGACTTCGGGTGGATCATCATGGACAAGGAAGGCTTCCATCGATCCGTTTCAAACTCTCATAGTGCCAAGGAGTCACCGAGGAAGATCTACAAGGGTTGTAATCTTTCCTCTTAGTGATAGTTTTACATTTGCATGTGATGCTTAGTTGTATGAATCCCTAAAACTTCTAGTTCCGATCACTGCCGGGCTAACTTAGCACCTCTAAAATTTTGATTATGGCATATGTGATGCCACCGAACCCTTGACGAGGTGCTAGGCCGGCCCTACAGTGGTATCAGAGCCAGGCTAGAGCTTTAGGCGATGCGTAGGCGAAATTAAAAGTCCGATCGAACCACGAAACACCAATTTTGACAGCTTTCTGGAAATTTTTTGAAAATTGGATTTTTCCAAATTTATAGGTCCTAAAAAAATCAGCAGGCAAATCTAAGAATTACCATGTAAAAATTTTCGAACGATCTCTCTAAAGCGCCGCGGAAGGGCGGCCAAAACATGGTTTTAGCGGCACTTTAGCAGCTGTACTGTAGCATCAGGGAAAATTTTTTTGTGCAGAGTACCTGATAAATTCTTACTATATCTCTGAAATATTTAAAACTTACTCAAGTGTTGAGTATTCTGGAGAAATATTGGTTTTGGTGATTCGATTGGAAAAGTTTAATTTCGTTCAGTTTTTCAGATTTTTAGAACGTGTTAAAATGTTTGAACGAATATTAGAAACACAGTTTTTTCCCGTATTGGAAAAATTCCAAGTGTTGGATTTTTCCTTAGTTCGAAACTTTCGAAAAACATGCAAGCGTATTTGTGGACACTCTAGAAGAACATAACCATAACTCGATTATGTGACCGTCAAAACTGTCACTGAACCTTAGGGTTTGTGGTAGTATAACGTTGCCACATGTGAGGCGTTGGTTTGGCCTTTCTACGGTTGGTCTATAAGGGGCTGTGGCATGTTCTAGAAATTTTTGAACTCGGCTCAAGTGTTGTGCAGTTTGGGAAATCTTGGGTGTTTGTTTATTCGATCGAAGAGTTTAACATTGTCTATTTATCTGAAATGTGATACAATATGTGGAATTCATATAGTTAGGCATGAAATACGAAGTATGTGATATTTCGAATTTATGATGTCTAAGGTAATTGTGGATTCCAAATGTTGTAGTTTTTCATTTTATTTTCTGTGACCGTAAGTGTAGTATGTGGTGTATCGCCGTTTTCGTTGCTATATGTCAACGACAATCGGGATACGCATACTTACTTACGTTGATGATATGAGATATTATGCGTTGCTGAAATATGATGAGTAGGATTGTCGCGAATGAATAGCCGGGGGTTTTTATGTGAGATGAGAGTTTTTATTTTCATTCATGTATAAATCAATTGTATATTATTTACTTTTCCGCATTAGGATAGACCCAAGGAGGGGAGCACAAGTGACCGGGTTCTAGGGTTCAGTGGGAGGCCATCTCGAGGAGTCGAGACCGGGTCTCCTAAACTCTAGAATTGGCGGGATCACTTGCCGCTCTCGTAGGGGTCTAGGGGTGTGGGCTTGGCTATTCATCACGACCGTGGAATCCGTATTTTCTATTGTTGGCTCGATACAAAATACGGACATCCTAGATATCCTTTTATATGCTTCTGCTGTTGATATTCTGTAATGTGATTACTTAGTATCTGAGACGAATGGATTATTATTATATATATGATATATAATAAACGTTGCTTATATTTTTCACCCGCGCTAGTCCCGCCCCGCTATGCCGTTAGTTAAGTAACCTAACGGTGCATAACGGGACACTGTGGCGAATGCGGATGGTATAAGTACACGTTCTATTCTGTGATGTTTAGGAAACGTAATTGATGGGACAACATTAATGTGATTAATGTTAAGAGAAAGAAACCTAAAGATGTTGTAGAATCAAACTTTTTGAAAAAGGGTAACTCTAGCTTTTGTTTTGCATAGTGGTATTGTTGAATATCCTGCACCTCATTCGATGAGGAAAGGGCCGAGATCCCTTCACCGGGAGTGACCCCTTTAGCGAAACTGGAAAATGTTACAAAGAACTCGATTTGGTTTTATAGTTGATCTATTGTTGCTTTGCATAGTGGTATTGTTGAATATCCTGCACCTCATTCGATGAGGAAAGGGCCGAGATCCCTTCACCGGGAGTGACCTCTTTAGCAAAATTAGAAAGATACTACAAAACCATTCGATATTTAAAACTGGAGCTTAAACCACTCCTTCCCACTTGATTCTACAACGACATCAAGTTCAAAACGTTAAAGGTTTTCATAAAAACCATCCGTTGCCCTCCGTCATTTTAGGAAGCAGAGTACTTAGTATTCGTGCTACGTATGTCGACCATAGCCGAGGCGTAGTGTTCGGTAGCTAAGTGATGAATTCCTACAAAGCATATGATGCGATTAGTCAGGACATTCATGTGATCATGTTGATCATAGTCAAGGGTCATGTGGGTGGGTCTGGCTAATCACGAAATGACGGGCAGAACTTGACTAGTACTTATGATATGTTGATCATAGTCAAGGTCATAAGTGACTAGGGGTAGAAACCATATCGGGAATTTCAAGAGTTGAAATTTGCAATGAGATTGCACACCTTCTATATGATAGTTGGATCCCGATCTCACTGCGAGTAAGAGTTACTCCTGGGAAAGTTTTACACAAGACAATTTGATGAAATTATAGGGTGTAATTATTCCCGGCTAATCTTACCTTTTAGGGTTTGAAGGAGGATTTGATAAAAACAGTGGGAGACATCTGGATTAGATAAATAACCAATCTAATCTTGCAAGAGCATACGCTAAAATGTTTTCTTCTCTCTCTCTCCAGATAGTGACCATATCATGCCTTAATCAAGATAATAAATACGGATATATTGACTGAACCCGCTTGTTATATTGAGCTGGGGAACGTTGGTCCCGCTCTAACTTATAATTGTTATAAGACAGAGCAGGAAATATGGAAATACCAGAATTCTATGCCGCCCAAACGAAGATGGTACATATTGATGCATGATCTTCGGGTGTGTCTATTACATAGAACTGTTTCTCAGTATCTTTTACGTCCTGGGTATAATGATACCGGATCAGGATCCCACAAATGTAATCTGTTACATGGGCTACAGAAAGGTAAATGACTGAGAACGGGTGATAATTTTCAAGAGTTAGAAATGGTGCAATTGTTGCAAGCCAAGAAGTTGGCAGTTATCACTCTGTATTAAGAATACATTGATTCTGAACAAATGCTATTAGATACCGAACCTGATATACAAAATCATATCAATCTCTTTATTAGTAAAGAAATGATAAAATTTTGTATTGATGGATAATGTTTTGAACATTTCCTATATCAAGTGTTGATCGGTTCAGGCACGTTATCTAAAAGCATAGACATTCTAAATCAAACTACAGTTCTCAGTATACAGAACACACATAAGAGGAAGAGTTCAGAAATGAACGGATCCTTCTTGAGGCATTGTAGACTAGGTCAGATCAATGCGACCCGGCTGGCTGAAGTTACATTTTAGATGCATATTTAAATCAGTTTGAATTTACATCTTGTGAAACTTGCCAGTCATGTCACATAGATAAGATGACCAAAGCTCTGTTTATTGGAAACCGAGAGAGTTAGTGAACTCTTGGGATTGATACATGATGATGTATGAAAGGCCCTTGTCTACATATGCCATGAACGGTTCTTTATACTTCATTATTTTCTCTGATAATCTCTCAAGATTCAGACATATGTTCCTGTTGAAACATAGGTCCAAAGCTTTTGAGATATTCACAGAATATAAATTGGAAGTAGAGAACCAAAAACGGGTATAAGTATTATGTCCTTTGATGAGATCAAGGAGGAGAATACTTGAGCATGGAAATCCTGGACTGTTCTAAAGGAGAATGAGATTCTCCCTCAGCATTACTCCTCCGTATACACCATAGCACGATGGTATAACGGGGCGGAGCAATTGCACCCTATGTGATATGGTGTGCTCTATGATGAGTATTACTGAGTTTCCTATTTTCCTTTTGGGAGTTATGCACTTGTGAAGCTGCGTACCTATTGAATAGGGTTCAAATCAAATCAGGTGCCTACTACTCCATATGTGATATGGTATGGGAAGAGCCCATATCTTAAAGATGTTAAGATTTGGGGTTGTCCGGCCTATGTTTAAAAACCTAAATCCGGACAAGCTCGAGGCAAAGTCAAAACTGTGGAAGTTTGTTGGATATCCCAAGCATTAGCAAGGGAATATCTTCTACCTAACCGAGGAACAAAAGTTGTTTTGTTTCTCAGCATGCCACCTTTGTGAAAGGGAATTTCTTGTGAAGTAATTAGTGGTCATGAGGTAGAACTGGAAGGAGTTCCAGCTACAGCAGATGATTTGATAGAACCAAAAGATTCAATAGACACTAACGAACCTCAGCCTCTCCGCAGATCTAGTAAGGGTCCTCACCCACCTAAGAGATACTTCGGTTTCTCTAAGACAGTGGGAGCGAGGATTTCATATTACCCAAGCGCTTCCCGAGACCGGAAGGTGTTCCGGCGGGTTGTAGTCCTCGCAATGGGGACTGCATAGAAAGTAGCTGCTGAGGGACTTTTTGGTGCCACGGCGACCCTATGGATGGGGTTGTTGCCTGACCAAAGTGGTATGACCTAACTGGTTTCAAGAAAGCCATCAGGAGTGGGACTCTGTAAGAATGGCTGGATGATTAGCGATCTGAGATGGAATCCTTATACACCAACTAAGTATGGACTTTGGTTGCTTTATCTGAAGGGTTAAAACCCCATCAGAAGCAAGTATATCTTGAGAAGATTACTTGGTGTACATGGAAAAGTTGAGACTTTCAAAGCTATGCTTAAGTTCATCCAGATCCTACTTGCCACTGCTACATACCTTGACTGCGATATCTGGTGGTTGGGTGTCATGACTGCTTTTCTAAAAGAAGTTTTAGAAGAGAGTGTCTATAAGTACACAGCCAGAGGGCTTCGTAGACAGTGGGAGCAGCGGAAAAGTGTGCAAGATGTTTTATGTGATAAAACAGGCATCGCGGAGTTGGAACATCTGTTTTGATGTGGTAGTCAAAGAGTTTGACTTCATCAAAATAAATAGATGAACCTTGTATATACATAAAAGGAAGTAGGGAGTATGGTGGTGATCCTCGTAGAGTACGTGGATGACGTACTCTTGATAGGGAAGGAGTTTCCTATGGTACACTCAGTCAATCTCCTCTTATTATAAAGATTCTCCATATAGGATCAAATGTGATACCTCCTAAATCCTGGGTTTTGAGTCTATGAGATAGATCTAAATGGATATAAGATACTCACTAGTTGTAGTGAGATAGTATCAATTGATCCTGGGGAGAATCACAGCGGATTTGGAACATTTGTTTTGATGTGGTAGTCAAAGAGTTTGACTTCATTAAAATGGTTGAACCTCGTGGTATGGAGTATGGTGGTAATCCTCGTAGAGTACGTGGATGGCATACTCTTGATAGGAAAGAGTTTCCTATGATACACTCGGTCTATTTCCGCTTATCACAAGGATTCTCCATATAAAATCAAGGTGATACCTCCTAAAATCCTGGGTTTTGGATTTATGAGATAGATCTAAATAGGATGTTAGGATTTTCACTAGTTGTAGTGAGATAGTATCAATCGATCCAGGGGAGAATCACTGGAAAGGTTCCAGGGTGATAAAGACGACTGAATGTCAGTCGCATGTATTGTCTTTACCCTAAGTAGAGGGACGGTATGTTGGAAGAGTTCCAAGCTAGATACCGTGACATACTAGAAAGGCAAAATACGTCATTATTAAAGATGCTACCAAAGATAAAATCTGGATATATATAAAAGTTCATAAGATGAATTTCGTTCCTACCATTGTATGACAATGGGGTTGTGGCTTTAGCCAAGGAACTACCGTCCCATCAGAAATCCAGATATAATTCATAGGCAGCATCACCTGATCAAAGAGATGGTTGATCTCCAGGGAGATCGAGGTTAGGAGAGTAGATACAGAGGATAACAGAGTGGATCCACTCACTAAGGCTTTATTCCCAGTTGAGACTTTTATGGGATGGTTGAGTATGAGATACTTAAACCACAGCTGATTGATTGGTATGTGATACCACAACAGATGGCCCTAGTGCAAGTGGGAGATTGTTAGTTATATGTGTGCCCTAGAGGCCATTACTGTACATACGATGTATATTGTAGTGGATGCTTGGATATATATAGGGAGGACTTTCTTGCTCGACATGATAGTATGCTATCTGTTTGTACTTTATCTAAACATGTACTCCGATTGTCTCTTTTGTTACATGTTGATAAAGCCCTTAGGATTTGTACTCGACTACTGGGACTATGATGAGATCATACTAGTGGGGCCATAGTAGTCTATGAGTACATCCTATAACTGTTCCTAGTCGAGGGTGTGTCGAGACAGGGCATCGATACACCAGAGTAGACTAGCGTATACGCATCTTGACCCATATGATGGGCGATGGATGATCCCATATCCATCGGTGTTTGACATCAAGGATGGTGTACGGGTGCTCAGTGGAGACTGGGTACACTGAACGGACTCGCCGAGAACTCCTAGATGGTATATATACCTATTGTCAGATAGCAGTTCTCTGGTAACACTTGTACAGGTTAGTCTGTAGACCCGAGATCGTCATAAAGTCTTGTGTGGTTCCCACTGTGCTTTGATTTCCTCCCTACCACGGCTCTACTGAGTCGTGCAAACAGGTGGATTTTGGGTACAGTCCCGAATCATATGGAGACAGTGAGCGATAGGAGGGGTTTCGTCTCTCCCGGTATTGGGAGTTGATGTCGCGCTATGTTTGATCGGCTATAACACCTAAATCCCTGGCCAGGGTTCTCGAGGTTTACTGATAAGTGTTATCAGTAGTTCCTCGACCGGTTATGAGCCATAAATCAACATGACTTATAAAGTTACTGGGGTCTGACATTTACCACCCCTAGACTGAATATGCGACGTATCAGACGAAGAGACCGGACTGTACGGTAAGTGTTGCTTACAGGCTCGTAAGGGTTGTGATGAGTTCGCTCGTCGGCCACCTTTTTGTCAATACCTGGTAGCCCGTTATGTATTGGCTTATACCTTTAACGTGCTAGTGGTTAAATCCATAACTAAGGTGTTGACGAGTCTATAGAGTCCCCCACATTCAGTTACTCAAGTTTTCGGGCGAAAAGATGTAGAGACCGTAAGTTGTTACGGCAGCCGTAAAGTGTTACGGCAGGTTTTCGATTATGTTCGGTAATTGTTACAGGAATAATAATCGAAAGAATAATACTGGACGGATACCGGTATTATATTATTGGATTAATGGTATTCGTATTTTTCGGAATTCGGATACGGGTATACAGTATACGGTATACGGTATACGGAGGAGGGGTATTTTTGTAATTGTTACAAAATACCTTCTAGAAGATGCCACCTCATAATGACATAATTATGACATCATTTATTTTGTGAAAATAAATAAGTGAGGTGTAAATTAAAAGGTATAAGCATGATAACATGTTTGTTGAAGTGGATGTACTATTTAAAGTATGATACTTCTTTCATAATGCATGCTTTACTTAGTGCTAAATTCTTTTCTTTCTTTTTTCTATCATGCTTAAACTTTTTAATTATAAATGAAATTATTCTCTCCTCCATTTCTTCTTATAAATACCTTCACATGAGATGTGAAATCAAGGCATTCAATTCCTTAACAAAATTATGATAAGTGTATCATAACAAGTTCATAAGAAGAGAGAAAGAAAAATGATGGTGATCATTCTTCCTAGCTTTAACCCTCACATGAGATGTGAATCAAAAGCTTAGGATTTCAAGTTAATCCAATACAATTATTCTACATCAAATCTTGGGCGCGTCGGCTAGCCAACTTCGCGCCCGAGTTGCCTCGGCATTGAGGTGGGAGCCCGTAAAAGACGTAGGCGATGTGGTGCCCTTCCGGCGACGAGATGGAGACCGGACATTCAAAGGGACTTCGGGTGGATCATCGTGGACAAGGAAGGCTTCCATCGATCCGTTTCAAACTCTCATAGTGCCAAGGAGTCACCGAGAAAGATCTACAAGGGTTGTAATCTTTCCTCTTAGTGATAGTTTTACATTTGCATGTGATGCTTAGTTGTATGAATCCCTAAAACTTCTAGTTCCGATCACTGCCGGGCTAACTTAGCACCTCTAAAATTTTGATTATGGCATATGTGATGCCACCGAACCCTTGACGAGGTGCTAGGCCGGCCCTACAATAATGACCTGCTTGTTTGCATAGGCTACATCTGGCATCCATTTGCTGAGGATCAGCATCCATTATCATTCGATCTCGACGTACCTTAGGTCTTCCGAGCCCTATATTTTTTTCCGGCGGTAATACAGTCGGTGTTTGTCTGTTCCTAGTATAATAGTGCCAATAGCGAGTGTCTGGTATATGATGAAATTTTGGATCGTATGCGCCTTGGTAATTGGAAACTGTATAGTAACGGGAAACAAAATTGTAATGTGAGTTATGCATGCTTGTTGCAGCAGCAATTGCGTGGGCACAAGGTAATGTTGCTGCTGGAAAACACCGCATGTGCACGAAGAGAGCCCTTCATCTCTAAAATTTACGATATATTGATTTCCATTACTCCCCGAAACTTGAAACCCCGCCGTGTCAAACCTTTCAGATCTGTAGTATTGTGCTCTGCGCTAGCTTTTCCGGAATATATCTTCGTAATACGCGGTGTGTGGACTCTCCATCGCCAAGGACTTTTCTCTTCTTTGCATAAAGTAAGTATTCACTCAGAAAAAGGTTCGAACAATCAACCCCTGTATCGGTAAGCCTCTGACCCCTTTAAGGACCCCGTTGAAGCTTTCAGACATATTAGTGGTCATTAGTAGATATCTGCATCCATTATCATGTGCTTGTGACCACATGCGTACTGGATACTCATCTAACCACGCTTTCGCGGCTTGACTCATCTCTCCAATTTTCGTCATGTACATGTCATGAATATTAGACGCTTCACCAGCTTTGTACATAAGTTTATGTAGACCTGAATTTTTAAATTTTCTATTAAAATTTTGCCTGAAGTGCCGCAGGCAAAACCTATGTGGGGTTGTCGGAAATACAGCTCTCATTGCGGCTAGTATTTCTAGATGTCTATCAGATATGATGCATAAATCTGTTTTATCAATAACAGATGGGATACTTTTGAGTTGACAGAAAAACCATGACCAGGATGATGTATTTTCACCCTCGACAATAGAAAATCCCAACGGAAATATACCATTATTAGCTTCAACACCTGTAGCAATTAAAATGCAATCTCTGTACTTACCATATAGATATGTCCTGTCCACGCACAATACCGGCCGACAGTGTGTGAAACCAGCCGCACAAGGAGCAAAGCCCCAGAAAATTCTTTGAAACCTGACAGAGCCATCGACATCTGTTTCTGTGGTTTTTAACCAGTATACGGACCCCAGATTTGATGCTTGCATGGTTTCCATAAAAGTGACTAGTGAGTTGTACGAGTTTTCCCAATCCCCAAATATCTTGCATAAATCCTTTTTACGAGCATCCCATGTCTTCACATACGAAATCTGAATTTTGTGCTCTCCGCTAACGTAGAGCTGTATCTCTTGGGGAGTCATCGCCACATCTGTACGGATTAGTGGCATGATTAGTGAGCAAATGTAAGATGAAGTGCAATTCCTGTGATCTTTTAACATAATAGAATTGATGCAAGTATGTTCTTGGTTGTATTTCGTGACTTTCCAACCTTTGGCTCTTTTGGAACAACATGCATGCAATCTCCACTTACATTCAGGAGTTTTCGTATATACCACGGTATAGTACGTCTTATTTGACTCTTCGGTTTTAAATAAAACATTTTTTTGAATAGCCCAAGACATCAGCTTACAAATAAGATCTTCTTTTTTCCTGAAACATATCCCTTACTGTGACGCAATCTTCGCTTTCTACTGCCGCTTCCAAATAAGGTTCAGTATTTGTTAGTGTATATGCCTTAGGAGCCATTATTGTATCATACTTGTATGTATATTATTTAATGGAAGCTTGGGATATTCACAGTTGTATATACAGTCTTGCTAAAAATGGTAGTATGCTACTTGGTTTGTGTCTACTTTAATATGTGCAAATGTTTCTTGTTACGTATCACTTATACATATTAGTAGAGCCCATAGGATCTTTGCTTGATTACCAGCGTTGTGATGGCAGTCACACTAGTGGGGGCTGGGTAGTCTGTAAGCAACATCCTATACAGGTCCCTGGTCGTTGGATTATCGAGAAAGGGCATCGATATTCCGGAGTAGACTAAGTGTGTACGCTTCTCATCCCACTTGGGGAGATGGTCTGTCCCATAGCCATCAGTACGTCGTACTGGAGATATTATACAGGTGCTTGTTACGTTAAGGGTACACCGGACATGACTTGCAGGGGAACTGTTGGTTGGTATTATACCCATCGTCAGTTAAACAGTTCCCAGGTGACATGAGTACAGCATAGTCCGCAGACTTGATACTGCTACTTCGCCTCGAGTGTGTCCCACTGTTCTTAGATTACTACCCTACCACGGCTCAAAGGAGTCGTGCAAACAGGTAGCAGTTGGGTGCAGTCCCAAGCACTTGGAGGCAGTGGCGGTTAGACAGGATTCGTCTCTCCCGGTATTGGGAGTTGATATCGTGCTGTGTCAGAGAGCCATTACGCAAAGTCCCTGGCCAGGGCAAGCGAGATTTACTGGTAGGTTCCAGTAGTTTCTCAGGGTGTGATGGGCTACGCTTCGACACGACTTATACCGCTATTAGGGGACTGACGCCTGCCGCCCCCTAGGCTTGATATGCGATAGTCTTTGACGAACAGACCAGACTGTACGGAGATTGTTACATCAGGCCCAGTAGGAGTTCGGATGGGTTTCCTCATCGGCTTTCTTATCGACATCTACATGGGGACCGTTACGTACAGCTAGTGCCGCTTGCGGTCTGTGGTTAAACCTACTGCCAGCGTAGTGTCGAGTCTTTAGAGTCCCACACAGAGAGTTTCCCTGCTCCAGGAGAAACGATATAGAGGTCGTATGGTTTTACGACAAGGGTTCGGACGCATACATGTGTTTACGCACGTACGACGTTCAGACAGTTTTTACTAGCCGGCTTTTGTTTAAGCCAGATTCTAGTATCGGGTTATTGGATTTATACAGTCTAAAGTTTTTCCGTGTTTTCACGGATTGGAGGGGCGTTCTCATAATTTTCCGGGAAGCTTCTAGAAGCATGGTGACTTGGAGGGTAAGGTGGCATTAGCATTAATTGATTTTGTGACTCATGAGATGAATCATTCAAGGGAGTTAATGAAGCATTTATTACTTAATGACTCACTTGATGATTCAATGCACATATTCAATAAAGCATGATGATAATGCATTTGAATTATTCATTTGATAATTCTTTATGCTTTATAATAAATTATAAGTGAGAAACAATTTCAATTCATTCTCATCATCACCTTCTCTCTCCTCAAGCTCTCTCATTCTTGAAACCCTAACCCTAACCTCTCATGTGTTGAGATCAAGGGTTAGCTAGACTAATACATCCATAACCTCACTCTATATCCCCTAGGTAGCCTAGATTAGCACTTTGAGCAACCTAGTTATCTCAAGTTAGAGATCAAGCTTGTAGTAGGAGCTCTCGGGTGGATCATCTTTGATTCGAGGAGGCCGTTGAGGTGCCGATGTTCCAAGGAGCCTACGAGGAGTGGAGGACCGCGATGAAGACCCGAAGGACAAGTAACGTGAGGTATAACTTCGAATCTGAGTAGTTAAACCTTTCGTAGTTTGGTAGTAACGGTTTAGATACGATTCATGCGCTCAAGTCCGTGTTACGAAGCTTTGATAATCGTTTTTCATATATTCCGCCTCCCCGCAAGTTCGTGGGGTGCGTGACATGGACTTACAGTGGTATCAAAGCCAACTAAACCATTACTAGCTTGTTAGCAACTAATTAGAAGTTCGATCAACGGAAAACACGAAAACGAAACACCCCGAACCCTAACAGTTTCTGTAAATTTTAAACGTGTCTAAATTTTTTTTTGATATGCCTTAAAATTCACAGCATGGTATTATAAGAGTTCTCGGAAAATACGAGGACACAACTCGGCAAGACGGCCGCGGAACCACGGTCAAATGGTGCTTTTGACCGCGGATCCGCCACCGAGTCAACGCCGAGTTGACTCGGAGTTTCACAGTAATTCATAGTTTCTGGTGTTTTGTTTTCCTGTATATTCTGTTTTCTACCTAGGTTACTTCGATACAGGTTTGCTTTTGGGGTAGACACGGATAAAGGTTGTCGATCGATGTTCTTAATTGATTGCTAATTGGGTTTTTATCTGTAATGTTTAATGTGTTCGTAAACCTCCCCTAACTGCTAGTATGTCCGTTGGCAGGGGGTTGCACATTTCTGTAATGTTTACTGTTTGTGTATATGGACTTGATTGGAGTGTTGTGATGATTAGCTGGGGTTTGAGATGGGTTTAATATTCATTCATTCGATATAAATGTAATATGATGTAATATTCTTTTGCGGGAAACGTCCAGGTTGCGGTTGTAGCCACCGTTGTATTATTTCTTTTTACTGTTTTTGCTCCTAGGATAGACCCAAGGCGGGGTATACAAACTACCGGGTATGTTGAAGTGTTTAGTGGCCTACTCACGTTGTTGAGGGAGACCGCTTCACTTCGGGTACTTGGCGGGTAGTTTGCCGTACCCGTAAGGGTCTAGGGTTGGGGTAATGGCTATTCATCACAACTGTGTAATCCGTCTTTTATTGCAGGCTCAAAGCAAATGCGGATTGCTAGTATATCCAATAATGTTCATCTGTGATCTGGAATGCTTATTATTGCGTCTGACGAATGTACAATATCTATATATGATAGCTATTAGACGTCACTTATGTTTTACACCCGCGCTAGCCCAGCCCCCGCTCTGTCGTTAGTTAAGTAACCTAACGGGTGATGACGAGACCCCGTGGCGAATGCGGATGGCATAAGAGGACGTGGTATTTTCGTTGTTTTCTGCAATGATAGGATAAATGATGGGACGCATTATTATAATGCAAAGAAAATAAAACCAAAGTTTAATCGTTGGAACAAATTTAAAAGAAACCACTCGGTTATTTTAAAAGATCAGAATTTTTAAATTGCGGAGCTTTAACCACTCCTTTTAAAAAAGTATCAGGTTCCTTCGATTATATCAAGTTCACTACGTTCACGGTTTTGCCAAAACCATTCGTAGCCCTCCGTCATTTTATTTGGGTATTCAGTAGTATTCAAGCTATGTATATTTGGCCCTTAGTTAAAACATAGTGTTTGGTAGCTGCTAGGGTATTCATTTGTTGCATAGATAGATGCATTGGTTTGGGACAGTCGTATTACTTTTCTTGGCCCTTAGTCAAGAGTATATACGGGTGGGTTCAAATTAACATGGATAATGACGGGTAGAACTTGACATGTGACTTATGACATATTTGGCCCTTAGTCAAAGTCATAAGAGCATGGGGCAAAAATCCATATCGGCAATTTCTAAAGAAACTGAAATTTGCAGAGAGATGCATACCATTTTGGAGTTTGATGAATGTTGGTAGGATTCCTTCAACATTATCATACGATGATATTTTGGATCCCGATCCTACTGTGAGTATATACTACTTATCAGGAGATTCGTCACTTAACGATCAATGCTATAAACCAAGTAGGTGCCTAGAAAGGTGTCAGCGGGGCTACGCCCCCAGAGAAAAGAGATTATTTAATTAAGGAACTTCGCGAAAGTGTTGGAAAACCTCCCTCAAACTATCGACACTGACCTGGCTGAACGGTTAAGCAAGAATTGTATGGTGAGAATAGTCCTGGCTAATTCTTCTTTTATGGTTTGAGGAGGGATTCGAGAAACAGTGGGAGTCATCCTGTTTAGATAAATTAAAAACCATTCTAAACTTGCAAAAGCATCATGATAATAGTATTTTCTTCTCTCTCTCTTAATTGCAGCGACCTTGTGACCACGACTAGGTTACATCTAGATAATAAATTGACTAAATCTGACTTATATGACTGGAAAAGGTCTGTCCAGATGTCCATTACCTATGACAAGCTGGACCACTCTATTACTACTCAAGATCCCGCCGTCCCAGGCCCAGTTTCCACTGCCACAGATATGGATATATGTCAGACAAGGGAAAAGGATAAAGCGAAAGCCAAGTGCCTCGTGTTAGCTCCAGTTGATGGTGTAAACCAGAAGCAACACGAGAAGATGGACTCTGTTTCCATCTTTCTCCATAACAAAGATTTATATGGAGAGCAATCTCATATCGCAAGATATGAGACCTCGACCGAATTAATTCAAGCGAGGTTGGCCGTCGGGTCATCTGTAAGGGACAACGTCCTTACAATGACTAGCTATATTGATGAGCTCCGGGACCTGCAGACCACGTTGGGAAACGGGTCAGATACTGACTTGATTCTACAGTCTCTACCTTCTACCCTGAAGGAAATCAGGGAAGTAGAAGGAAAGAGAAGGGCAAAAGTTTCGGGACTGGATATAGTAAAAGAGGGACGTTCCTATTGTTATGGGATTGGGCATAGGCAGAAAGATTGCAGGGCTTTTGAAGCCAGTAGCCAGGATACGAAGCATGTTGTGGCTTCAGCCTCAAGTGTGTTTGTAATTGAAGACTGTTTGTCAATAAACTCTACTTCCTGGGTACTAGATACCGGAGCAGGATCTCATATCCGTAATTCAATACATGCTTTGAGAAACAGTAGAGTTATAAAGGTAGGTGATTGGTCTCTCAGAGTTGCAAACGGAATAACAGTGAACGCTGAATCCGCGAGAGAATATCGCCTAGGTTTGACAAGTGGGCATATATTGATTTTACGTAACTGTTTATATGTACCTAGTATGACTTGTAATATCATATCAGTGTCCTCACTTTCGAGAGAGGGATATGATTTTACATTCGTAAGCGATGTAGTTAACATCCACCTAAATCAAGTTCTGATTGGGTCCGGTACATTAGATAACGGTATATACGTATTAAGTCAAGCTCAGGTTTTCAATGTCCAGAACACTCTTAAAAGAAAGTCTCCAGAGATAAATCAGGCTTTCTTATGGCATTGTAGACTAGGTCACATCAATGAGAGAAGGTTGACTAAGTTACATAGAGAAGGATATTTGAATCCGTTCGAATATTAATATTATGCTACTTGTGAATCTTGTCTCAAAGGAAATATGACAAAGACTCCGTTCACTGGACACAGAGTAAGATCAAGCGAGCTCTTAGGACTCGTACACAGTGACGTGTGCGGTCCAATGTCTACACATGCACGAGGTGGTTATTCCTACTTCATTACTTTTACGGATGATTTCTCTAGGTATGGATATATCTTCTTAATGAAGCATAAATCCGAGGCCTTTGAGAAATTCCAAGAATACAATAATGAAGTGGAAAAACAAACAGGCAAGAGTATAAAGACACCGAGATCTGATCGAGGTGGTGAATACTTAAGTGCCGAGTTCCTGGGTTAGTTAAAAGAGAATGGAATTCTCTCTTAGCTTACTCCTCCATACACACCACAACATAATGGTGTATTGGAAAGGAGGAATCGAACCCTATTGGATATGGTTCGTTCCATGATGAGTAATGCTGAGTTACCGCGATCATTCTGGAGATATGCACAAGAATCAGTTGCATATCTTTTGAACCAGGTTCCTACCAAGACTGTGCCTACCACACCATATTATATGTGGAAGGGGATGAAACCCTATCTTCAGTATCTAAAGATTTAGGGATGTCCGGCTTATGTTAAAAAGCAGCATGTGGACAAACTCGATGCACGATCAGTACTATGTAAGTTTGTGGGATATCCAAAGAACTCTAGGGGATATCTATTCTATTACGCAGAGGAACAAAAGGTTTTTGTTTCTCGTAATACCCATTTTCTAGAATATCAGTTTTTAGAAAAGGAAACTAGTGGGAGCGAAATAGAACTGGAAGAAATTCCAGAAGCACAAACTACTACTGAAAGTTTGGTAGAACCAGAAGTTCAAGAAGAACAGGACATCCCGACGCCACTCCGCAGAAGTAGTAGGAAATCTCATCCGCCCGAGAGATACTACGGTTTTCTCATAGACGGGGATAGAGAGAATTGCACTATTGACTATGATGAGCCTACTAGCTTCCAGCAAGCCATTCAGAGCGGTGACTCAGTAAAATGGCTGGATGCAATGCAGACCGAAATGGAGTCCATGTACACTAACAAAGTATGGACTTTGGACATTGCTCCAGATGGGTAAAACCCGTAAGATGCAAATGGATCTTCAAAAAGAAGATTGGTGTAGATAGACAGGATAAACCTATAAGGCTAGACTTGTTGCAAAGGGTTTCCGTCAAAGACCTGGTTTGGAATATGACGAAACCTTTTCTCCAGTGGCTATTCTTAAATCCATTCGGGTCCTTCTTGCTATTGCTGCCTTCCATGATTATGAAATCTGGCAGATGGACGTAAAGACGGCCTTTCTAAATGGTAATTTGGAAGAGAGCGTCTATATGGATCAGCCAGTGGATTCATTCAGAATGGGAGCAGCAGTAAAGTATGCAAGCTGCTTAAGTCCATTTATGGACTAAAGCAGGCATCGCGGAGTTGGAACATCTATTTTGATGATGCTGTCAAAGAATTCGACTTTATCAAAAATCCAGATGAACCTTCCATATACAGTAAGATTGTAGGGAGAGCTGTAGTATTCCTCGTCTTGTACGTGGATGACATTCTCCTAATAGGAAATGATATTCCTATGTTACAGTCAGTCAAAAGATTCTTGTCACAGAAATTCTCTATGAAAGACCTGGGTGATGCCACCTACATTCTGGGGATCCGGATCTATCGTGATAGATCAAAGAGGATGTTGGGACTTTCGCAGTCCAGGTACATAAACACCATAGTGAAAAGATTCAGTATGGATGATTCTAAGCGCAGTAACCTACCGGCTTGTCACGGAATCACCCTCTCCAAAGAGATGTCTCCCAAGACTGATTTGGAAAGGGATCGCATGTCGATTATACCCTACGTTTCTGCGGTAGGCTCTATAATGTATGCGATGTTATGTACCAGACTGTTAGTGTATAAGCCAGAGAGGCCATTACTGTGTCATACTAGTATGCATATTACATGATGGAAGCTTGGGATATTCACAGTTGTATAGACAATCTTGCTCGAAATGGTAGTATGCTACTTGGTTTGTCTCTGCTTTAATGTGTACATGTGTTTCTTTATTGTATCACCTATACGCATTAGTGGAGCCCTTAGGATCTTTGCTTGATTACCAGCGTTGTGATGGCAGTCACACTCGTGGGGGCTGGGTAATCTATAAGCACATCCTTATATATACACGTCCCTGGTCGTGGGATTATCGAGACATGGCATCGATACTTTGTAGTAGACTAGCGTATGCGCTTCTCATCCCAGCACGGGAGACGGTCTGTCCCACAGCCGTCAGTACGTCATACTTGAGATAGTATGAGGGTGCTCGTTAGGTTACGAGTACACTGGACAGGACTCGTCGGGATTGTTGGTTGGTATTATACCTATTGTCAGTTATCAGTTCCCAGGTGACATGAGTAAAGCTTAGTGCGCTGACTTGACACTGTCACTTCGCCTCGAGTGTGTTCCCACTGTACTTTGATTACTACCCTACCACGGCTCAAAGGAGTCGTGCAAACAGGTAGTAGTTGGGTGCAGTCCCGAAGTACTTGGAGGCGGTGACGGTTAGACAGGATTCGTCTCTCCCGGTATTGGGGGTTGACATCGCGCTGTGTCCAGGAGAGCCATTACACAAGTAGTCCCTGTCCAGGGCAAGCGAGGTATACTGGTAGGTTTCCAGTGTTATCTCAGGGTGTTCTGGGCTACACTCCGACACGACTTGTACCGTTATTAGGGGACTGACGTTTATCCCCCCCTAGGCCCTCCATGCGATGTTATCAGACGAACAGACCGGACTGTACGGAGACTGTCATATTCAGGCTCAGTTGGAGTTCAGATGGGTTCACCTCGTCAGTCTTCTTATCGGCATCTACCTGGGGACCGTTACGTACAGCTAGTGCCGCTTGCGGTCTGTGGTTAAACCCACTGCCAGCGTAGTGTCGAGTCTTTAGAGTCCCACACAGAGGGTTGTTCGCCTTTAGGAAAAACAGAGTAGGGGTTGCATGGTTTTGCGACGGGGTTCGTTCACATCCGCGCACTTGTGCACGTTTGGTGTCCGGACAGCTTATACTAGCGGGCTTTGGTTTAAGCCAGATCCTAGTATATGTTTTGGGATTGGTGTTATCTCATTGTATTCGTGTTTCTCGGAACACTGATACGGGTGCGTATGTGTTAGTTGTATGTATGCCCTAGAGGCCATTACTGTACATACGATGTATATTGTAATGGATGCTTGGACATATATAGGGAGGACTTTCTTGCTCGACATGATAGTATGCTATCTGGTTGTACTTTATATTAACATGTACTCTTATTGTCTCTATGTTACATGTTGATACAGCCCTTAGGATATGTACTCGACTACTGCGACTATGATGAGATCATACTAGTGGGGCCACGGTAGTTGACGAGTACTTCCTATAATTGTTCCTAGTCGAGGGTGTATCGAGATAGGGCATCGATGCACCAGAGTAGACTAGCGTATACGCATCTTGACCCATATGATGGGCGATGGATGATCCCATATCCATCGGTGTTTGACATCAAGGATGGTGTACGGGTGCTCAGTGGAGACTGGGTACACTGGACGGACTCGCCGAGAACTCCCAGATGGTATTATACCTCACGTCAGATGGCAGTTCTCCGGTGACACTGGTACAGAGTAGTCTGTTGACCCGAGATCGTCATAGAGTCTTGTATGATTCCCACTTTGCTTTGATTTCCATCATACCACGTCCAAGAGGGCGTGCAAAAAGGTGGCTTTTGGGTACAATCCCGAATCGCATGGAGGCAATGAGCGATAGGAGGGGATTCGTCTCTCACGGTATAGGGAGTTGATGTTGTGCTGTGTTCGATTGGCTATAACCGGAAATCCCTGGCCAGGGTTGCTGAGATTTATTGGTAAGTGTTATCAGTAGTTTCTCGAACTGTTATAGACCTCATATCGACACGACTTATCGAGCTACTGGGGTCTGACGTTTACCACCCCTAGGCGAGATATGCGACATATCAGACGACGAGACCGGACTGTACGGGAGTGTTACTGTTTGGATTCACAGGAGAATGTACAGGCTTGCTTGTTGATCTTCTGAGCGCTCAATACCTGGGTAGCTGTTACGTTTAGCTGACCGCTTGCAGCTTGTGGGTGTTTGATATGATCATCACCTACTACCGGCGTATTGACGATTCTTTAGAGTCCTACACAGAGATTTCTTGGCTCAGGCAAAATGGAGTAGGAGCACATATGTGATATGTGCGGGACCGAGGATAATGCGAAATGAGATACCGTATTGTATTCTCGCGATATTTGATATCAGCCGGGTCATCGGATCAAGTGTTGATTCGATGAATCGGTACTGATAAATATTAGTCGGTTATATGCGATATAGCCGGATTGTCGGATCAAGTGTTGATTCGATAATTTAATGTATAATAATATATATGATATATTAAATTACAGTAACTAATATTTGCTCACTAAAAGATTATTTTTCTCACTCGGGTAATACATTGATATATATGCGATATATGTTAAATGTATTATTTTATTTTGTTACAATAAATATTGTATATGTGATATATAATATTGTAACATGTTATAATTATTAATGCAACATGTTTAGAGGAGTTTAAACAAGATTAGGGTTTGATTTGGGTTAATGATTTCTAGATGTTTCTAGATGGTTTTACTTTGTCTTTGTTAAGATATTATGATAGATATTTCTTTGTGACTCACCCTTTAACCCAACCCAAACCCTAACCCTAGTAAACTCTCTACAATGGTTACTACAACCATGGTTGCATAAATGATTATGATAACTTTTTATTATTCATCACAAATGATAATTCATTCTTCTTCTTCATCTTCTTCCTTTTTCTTTCTTCATGGAAAAAGCTCACTAGCTTTTTTCCAAGTGATGAATAAACAACCCGAAGCCGGATCTTTAAACTAGGGTTTAGGCAAAGTCTAGATGAAGTTTAAAGTCCGATCGAACGCCAAAACCTCGATAAAACCCCTTCTCTGTACATTTTTCAAAAATGTGGTTTTTTCTTAATTAAAAATGCTCAGAAAAACAAGCAGGAAAAACTAAGAATTACTGTGAAGTACGGTCCCCTAATTCAACTTTTTGACCGCGTAACCGCCGCGAAACCATGGGTTTGGCGGCTGTTCCGCGGCCAAAATTTGGACTTAGTCCCTGAAATTTCACTTAATTATTTTTGGGTCCTTTCTTGTTAATTTTTTATGGGAATATTTTGATTCCACTCAAGTGTTGAGTTTTCTAGGGTTGTATTGGGGAATCGTTGATTCGATCAAATAATTTAACTTTGTTTAGTTTTGTCCGGATAATTTTTAGAAACTGTTAAAAAGTTCGGGCGGATATCAATAACTCACTTTTTCCCCAGTCGGAATATTTTTCAAAAGTAGGATTTTTTCTCTCGTTTGAAACTTTCTAAGTCATGCAAGTAACGCGGTGGACCCTCTAGAAGACAACAAATCTTAACTCGATTATGTGACCGTCTTGAACTGCTTCTGAACCTTAGGGTTTGTGGCAGTACGGCGTGCCACATGTGAGGCGTTGGCTTGACCCTTCTACGGCTGGACCATTGGTACTATGGCATGTGATGGATGTTTTTAAACTGATTTCAAGTGTTAAGATATATTGGGGAAATCTTGGGTGTTTGATTATTCGACCGGAAAGTTTAACATTGTCTATTTATCTGGAATGTGATACAACATTTGGAATCCACATGTAGTTATGAGATAACTAATTTGAATATTATAAATATAGCAGTTTAGTCTCAGATGCTCGGTTGCCACGGAATTTTGATGTGATCAAAAGTCCGTCGCAATCACGTAGCGTACGCGGATACTCGCCGGGTAAACTTAATAGACAGCTACGCCCCATAGCCCCGACCAAGTGACTGTAGGAGAACCCCGTCGCCAAAAGTGTAAGTCGATGTAGTACACCCCAGTACTTATGGGGAGGCGGAATTTACAAAAAACTATCAAGTTCAAACAACGAACATCGACTAACCGCATGAATCGAAGCTAAACCCTAAAAACCGTATTCTTATGAGTTTCTTTACATAAGAGATTAGGGATTATACCTAATGAACCGGTCCTTCTTCTTTATGTCCTCCTTGGTTCTCCTCGGCCTTCTCTAGGTAGTAGACGATCCACCCGAGAGCGAAACTCCAAGCTAAACCTCTAACTTGAGGTAACTAACCAACTTTGATTGCTAATCAAAGATGATAGAATGATAAAGAGTGAAGGTTATGGATTGTTTAGTCTAACTAATCCTTTGATCTCAACACATGAGGATTAAGGATTAGGGTTAGAAGATGAGAGCTTGAGGAGAGAGAATGTGTGATATAATAATGAAAGAAGAGAGAGAGTGTATCATATTATTATGAAGCATTCTTATTTTCAATAAATCAATAAAGGAAATGAATAAGCATGCTTCACAAAATATCTTGTGATGATTCATTAACATGAGTCATTAAGCAATAAATGAGCATTAATGAAGTGAATGAATCACCACTATGACTCACTCTCTTTCCAAAACAAACCTCCTTAGTCACATCTTCTAGAAGCTTCTCGAGTAATTACGAGAACGCCCCTCCGATCCGTAAAAATACGGAAAAACTTTAGACTGTAAAAATCCAATAACCGGATACCAGTAACTGGCTTAAACCAAAGCCGACTGGTAAAATCTGTCCGAAAGTCGTACGCGCGTAAACGCACGTATGCGTCCGAACCCTTTGTCGCAAAACCATGCAACCTCTATATCGTTTCGCCTGGAGTAGGAAACTCTCTGTGTGGGACTCTAGAGACTCGACTACTACGCTGGCAGTGGGTTTAACCACAGACCGCAAGCGGCACTAGCTGTACGTAACGGTCCCCAGGTAGTTGTCGATAAGAAGGCCGATGAGTAAACCCATCCGAACTCCTACTGAGTCTGATGTGACAATCTCCATACAGTCCGGTCCGTTCGTCCATGACTATCGCATATCGGGCCTAGGGGGGCGGCAAGCGTCAGTCCCCTAATAGCGGTATAAGTCGTGTCGGAGTGAAGCCCATTACACCCTGAGAAACTGCTGGAACCTACCAGCAAATCTCGCTTGCCCTGGCCAGGGACTTTGCGTAATGGCTCTCTGACACAGCACGATATCTACTCCCAATACCGGGAGGGACGAATCCTGTCTAACCGCCACTGCCTCCAAGTGCTCGGGACTGCACCCAACTGCTACCTGTTTGCACGACTCCTTTGAGCCGTGGTAGGGTAGCAATCTAAGAACAGTGGGACACACTCGAGGCGAAGTAGCAGTGTCAAGTCTGCGGACTACGCTGTACTCATGTCACCTGGGAACTGTTCACTGACGACTGGTATCAAACCAACCAACAGTTCCCTGTGAGTCCTGTCCGGTGTACCCGTAACCTAACGAGCACCTGCATACTATCTCCAGTACGACGTACTGATGGCTGTGGGACAGACCATCTCCCCAACTGGGATGAGAAGCGTACACACTAGTCTACTCCGGAGTATCGATGCTCTGTCTCGATAATCCAACGACCAGGGACCTGAATAAGGATGTGCTTGTAGACTACCCAGCCCCCACTAGTGTGACTGCCATCACAACGCTGGTAGACAAGCAAGATCCTAAGAGCTCTATCAATACGTATACTCACATATTAAGATAGAAAAACCAAGTAGCATACTACCATGTTTAGCAAGACTGTTATATACATGTGAATATCCCAAGCTTCCATTAAGTAATATACAAGCTAGTATGATACAGTAATGGCCTTCTAGGGCATAAACACTAACAATCTCCCACTTGCACTAGGGCCATGTACTGGCATATCGCAGACCAATGATCTCGAGTAGCCTCTCGAACTGAATCTGAGGAAGGGCCTTTGTGAATGGATCAGCAATGTTCTCTTCTGAAGCAACTCTCCGAACCTCGATCTCCTGACGATCAATGATCTCCCTGATCAGGTGATACCGCCTTAAGATGTGTCTGGACTTCTGATGGGACCTTGGTTCCTTCGCTAAAGCTATAGCTCCGTTGTTGTCGCAATACAGAGGTATTGGATCAACTATGGTAGGAACCACCTGAAGTTCTGTTAGGAACTTCTTCATCCAGACTGCTTCTTTTGCGGCATCGCAAGCAGCTATATACTCCGCTTCCATCGTCGAGTCAGCAACGGTGTCCTGCTTGGAGCTCTTCCAGCACACCGCCCCTCCATTGAGGGTAAAGACATAACCCGACATGGACTTGGAATCGTCCTTATCACTCTGGAAGCCGGAATCAGCAAAGGCCTCCAACCTGAGGTCTTTTCCGCCGTAAACCAAGAACATCTCCTTAGTCCTCCTCAGGTACTTGAGAATGTTCTTTACTGCTATCCAGTGCTTCTCCCCCGGGTCTGACTGATACCGGCTTACCACGCTTAGTGCGTAAGCTACATCTGGTCTGGTACACAACATCGCATACATTATAGAGCCTACCGCAGAAGCGTAGGGTATAATAGACATGCGTTCCCTTTCCAAATCAGTCTTGGGAGACATCTCTTTGGAGAGGGTGATTCCGTGACAAGCCGGTAGATTACCGCGCTTTGAATCTTCCATACTGAATCTTTTCAGTACAGTGTCGATATACCTGAACTGCGAAAGTCCCAACATCCTCTTGGATCTATCACGATAGATCCGGATCCCCAGAATGTAAGAGGCATCACCCAGGTCTTTCATGGAGAACCTGTGTGACAAGAATCCTTTGACAGATTGTAGCATAGGAATGTCATTTCCTATCAATAGAATGTCATCCACGTACAAGACGAGGAATACGACACTTCTGGCCACAACTTTACTATATATGCACGGTTCATCTGGATTTTTGATAAAGTCATATTCTTTGACTGTCTCATCAAAACAGATGTTCCAACTCCGCGATGCCTGCTTTAGTCCGTAAATGGACTTAAGCAGCTTGCATACTTTCCCGCTGCTCCCACTCTGATTGAAACCCTCTGGCTGATCCATATAGACGCTCTCCTCTAAATTTCCATTCAGAAAAGCCGTCTTTACGTCCATCTGCCAGATTTCATAATCATGGAAGGCAGCAATAGCAAGAAGGACCCGAATGGATTTGAGCATAGCCACTGGAGAAAAGGTTTCGTCATAGTCCAAACCAGGTCTTTGATGAAAACCCTTTGCAACAAGTCTAGCCTTATAGGTTTCCACCTGTCCATCTACACCAATCTTTTTCTTGAAGATCCATTTGCATCCTATGGGTTTTACCCCATCTGGAGCAAAGTCCAAAGTCCATACTTTGTTGGTGTACATGGACTCCATTTCGGTCCGCATTGCATCTAGCCATCGTACCGAGTCGCCGCTCTGGATGGCCTGCCTGAAGTCAGTAGGTTCATCATCATCTATGATGCAATCCTCTCTATCCCCATCTATGAGAAAACCGTAGTATCTCTCAGGCGGACGAGACGGCCTACTACTCCTGCGGAGGGGTGCGGGAATGTTCAGTTTTTCTTGAACCTCTGGTTCTACCAAACTTTCAGTAGCAGTTTGTGGTTCTGGAATTTCATCCAGTTCTATTTCGCTCCCACTCTTCTGATTTTCCAAAAATTCAGTTTCTAAGAAGTGGGCATGACGAGAAACAAAAACCTTTTGTTCCTCTGCGTAATAGAAATAATATCCCTTGGAGTTCTTTGGATATCCCACAAGCTTACACAGTACTGAGCGTGCCTCGAGCTTGTCCACATGCTGCTTTTTTACAAAAGCTGGACACCCCCATGTCCTAAAATGTTTTAGACAGGGTTTCTTCCCACTCCACATCTGATATGGTGTGGTAGGCACAGTCTTGGTTGGAACCTGGTTCAAAAGATATGCCGCTGATTCTAGCGCATAACCCCAGAAAGATCGCGGTAACTCAGTATTACTCATCATGGATCGTACCATATCCAATAGGGTTCGATTCCGTCTCTCCGATACACCGTTGTGCTGTGGAGTGTATGGAGGAGTAAGCTGAGAGAGAATTCCTTTCTCTTTTAGGTAACCTAGGAACTCGGCACTTAAGTATTCTCCACCTCGATCAGATCTTAGTGTCTTAATACTTTTGCCTGTTTGGTTTTCCGCTTCACTCTTAAATTCCAGGAATTTCTCAAAGGCCTCTGATTTATGCTTCATTAAGAAAACATATCCATACCTAGAGAAATCATCTGTAAAAGTAATGAAGTAGGAATAACCACCTCTTGCATGTGTAGACATTGGACCGCATACATCACTGTGTATGAGTCCTAAGAGCTCGCTCGCTCTTACTCCTTGTCCAGTAAATGGAGTCTTTGTCATCTTTCCTTTGAGACAAGATTGACAAGTGTCATAAGTTTGATATTCGAACGTGTCCAAATATCCTTCTCTATGCAACTTAGTCAACCTTCTCTCATTGATGTGACCCAGTCTACAATGCCATAAGAAAGCTTTATTTAAATCTGGAGACTTTCTTTTTAGTGTGTTCTGGACATTGAAAATTTGGAGTTGGTTTAACACATATATGCCGTTATTTAGAGTACCGGACCCAATCAAACCATGATTAAGGTGGATGTTGACAACATCTCTTACAAACGTGAAATCATAACCTTTATTTGATAACAAGGAAACTGATATGATATTACACGTTAAGCTGGGTACAAAATAACAGTCATGTAAAACCAAAATGTGTCCACTCGTCAATCCTAGGTGATAATCCCCGACGGACGCAGCTCCCACGCTAGCTCCGTTAGCAACCCTGAGGATCATATCACCTTCCTTCAGCACTCTACGGTTTCTCAGTGCCTGCAATGAATTGCAAATATGAGATCCTGACCCGGTATCCAATACCCAGGAAGTAGAGTTGATCGACAGACAATTCTCAATTACAAACACACCTGAAGTCGAAGCCACAGCTTGCTTCGGTTCCTGGTTCTTGGCGTTCCACGCCTTGCAATCCTTCTTCCAGTGCCCTTTCCTGTGACAATGGAAGCACTCATCCAGGCCAACTACCGGTGCTGCAATCTTTTTCTTTCCCTTCTTTCCCACCTTACTAACACCTCCTCTAGGTCTGGGTGCGGCCTTCTTCTTCCTTCCTTTGGCCCTAGCCTTGGACCCTGAAGAAGATGAACCGCCAACAAACATAGCGGGTGTTTCCCTTGCCTTCTGCAAGGTGCCCTCTGCACTCCTTAACATGTTCAGGAGTTCCGCAAGTTCAACTTCTTTTCCTTGAAGATTGAAGTTGAGGATAAACTGGGCGTAGGTGGGAGGAAGGGACTGGAGAACAAGGTCTGTATAGAGCTCATTATCCAAAGTCGTCCCAAGGTCCGCGAGCTCTTCAATATAGCCGATCATCTGTAGGACATGTTCACCTACAGATGACCCGACAGCCAACCTCGCTCGAAACAATTTCTTAGAGGTCTCGTATCTTGCTATACGAGATTGCTCTCCATAAAGTTCCTTTGTATGGAGAAATATGCCATCTAGAGACATATCCTCGTGCCTCCTCTGATGTTCATTGTTCATCGAGGCAAGCACGATGCACTTGGCTCTCGCGCAATCTAAATCCCAGGTTTTACGGATTTCCTTATCCGCATTGCTGGATTTGGGACCAAGGACAGCAGGTGCTGTAGCGGTGAGGACGTACCCCAGTTTGTCATAGGTCAAAGCCATCTTGACATTCCGCAGCCAATCTTTATAGTTTGGCCCCGTCAGTATATTTTTCTCTAAAAGTAACTTAAGTCCAGTCATTTTCAGGGTCGCTGCAATTAGGAGAGAGAGAAGAAAACTCTTTAGCATGATGCTCTTGCAAGTTTAGAGTGGTTTTTAGTTTATCTAAACTGGATGGCTCCCACTGTTTCTCGAATCCTTCCTCAAACCATAAAAGAAGAATTAGCCAAGACTATTCTCACCGTACAATACTTGCTTAACCGTTCAGCCAGGCCGGTGTCGATACTTCGAGGGAGGTTTTCCAACGCTTTCGCGAAGTTCCTTAATTAAATAACCTCTTTTCTCTGGGGGCGTAACCCCGCTGACACTTTTCTGGACACCTACTAGGTTTATAGCATTGATCGTTAAGCGACGAATATCCTGATAAGTAGCATATACTCACAGTAGGATCGGGATCCAAATATCATCGTATGATAATGTTGAAGGAATCCTACCAACATTCATCAAACTCCAAATGGTATGCATCTCTTTGCAAATTTCAGTTTCTTTAGAAATTCCCGATATAAGTTTTTGCCCCATGCTCTTATGATCTTGACTAAGGGCCAACAAATCATAAGTCACATGTCAAGTTCTGCCCATCATTATCCTGTTGATTTGAACCCATCCGTATACTCTTGACTAAGGGCCAAACAAAGTAATACGACTGTCCCAAACCAACTCATCTATCTATGCAACAAATGAATACCCCAGCAGCTACCAAACACTATGTCTTGACTAAGGGCCAAACAAACATAGCTTGAATACTACTGACCATTCATAAGAAATGACGGAGGGCTACGACTGGTTTTGGCGAAACCGTGAACGTAGTGAACTTGATATAACCGAAGGAACCTGATAGCTTTTAAAAGGAGTGGTTAAATCTCCGCATTTAAAAATATCTGTTTTAAAAATAACCGAGTGGTTTCTTTTAAATTGTTCCAACGATTTAAACTTTGGTTTGTTTTACTTTGCATTATAGATAATGCGTCCCATCATTAACCTATCATTGCAGAAAACAACGAAAATATAACGTCCTCTTATGCCATCCGCATTCGCCACGGGGTCCCGTCATCACCCGTTAGGTTACTTAACTAACGACAGAGCGGGGGCTGGGCTAGCGCGGGTGTAAAACATAAGTGACGTCTAAATAGCTATAATAAATATAGATATTTTACATTCGTCTGACGCAATGATATTCATTCCAGAACACAGATAAACAATATTGGATTTGCAAGCAATCTGTATTTCTTTTGAGCCTGCAAGAAAAGACAGATTACACAGTTGTGATGAATAGCCGTTTACCCCACCCTCGACCCCTACGGGTACGGCAAACTACCCACCCGGCAGTCTGTGTACCCCACCTTGGGTCAGTCCTAGGAGCAAAAACAGTAAAATGAAATAATACAACGGTGGCTACAACCGCAACCTGGAAGTGCCCCGCGAAAATAATATTACAACAAATTACATTTACAACAAATGAATAATTCAATAAACCATTGTTAACCCCGGCTATACACCACAACAGTCCAATACAGTTTATATGCACAAACAGATATAACCATTTCAGAAATGTGCAACCCCCTGCCAACCGACATACTAGCAGTTGGGGGAGGTTTACGAACACATCAAACAATCACAGATATAATCCAATACGCAAATACTGTATTTTTCGATCGAATAAACAACTTCAATATTGCTCCAAAATCTGCTCTGTTAAACAGTAACCTGAGCAATAATTAAATATTCCAGAAAACCCCAAATGTCACAGGGGACCCACACAAGAAAGACGAGTCCATGACTCGGCCAAAGCGCCGCGGAAGCGCGGCAGATCCCACCGATCCGCCGCGGTTCCGCGGCCGAGTTGCCGATTCATGGGCTCGAATTTCTTGGGTGTTCTCCTGGACCCCTTTCTAGCTCTCTGAACACTTCAGAAAAATTTTAGGACTTCATTTTCACTTCGACAGAAACTTAACAGAACTAGGGTTTTCCGGGATCGTTTTTTCGTTCGAAATTCGTACAAATTTGCGATTAAGTTATTTAGTGTTTAGCGAGGCTCTGATACCACTGTAAGTCGATGTAGTACACCCCAGTACTTATGGGGAGGCGGAATTTACAAAAAACTATCAAGTTCAAACAACGAACATCGACTAACCGCATGAATCGAAGCTAAACCCTAAAAACCGTATTCTTATGAGTTTCTTTACATAAGAGATTAGGGATTATACCTAATGAACCGGTCCTTCTTCTTTATGTCCTCCTTGGTTCTCCTCGGCCTTCTCTAGGTAGTAGACGATCCACCCGAGAGCGAAACTCCAAGCTAAACCTCTAACTTGAGGTAACTAACCAACTTTGATTGCTAATCAAAGATGATAGAATGATAAAGAGTGAAGGTTATGGATTGTTTAGTCTAACTAATCCTTTGATCTCAACACATGAGGATTAAGGATTAGGGTTAGAAGATGAGAGCTTGAGGAGAGAGAATGTGTGATATAATAATGAAAGAAGAGAGAGAGTGTATCATATTATTATGAAGCATTCTTATTTTCAATAAATCAATAAAGGAAATGAATAAGCATGCTTCACAAAATATCTTGTGATGATTCATTAACATGAGTCATTAAGCAATAAATGAGCATTAATGAAGTGAATGAATCACCACTATGACTCACTCTCTTTCCAAAACAAACCTCCTTAGTCACATCTTCTAGAAGCTTCTCGAGTAATTACGAGAACGCCCCTCCGATCCGTAAAAATACGGAAAAACTTTAGACTGTAAAAATCCAATAACCGGATACCAGTAACTGGCTTAAACCAAAGCCGACTGGTAAAATCTGTCCGAAAGTCGTACGCGCGTAAACGCACGTATGCGTCCGAACCCTTTGTCGCAAAACCATGCAACCTCTATATCGTTTCGCCTGGAGTAGGAAACTCTCTGTGTGGGACTCTAGAGACTCGACTACTACGCTGGCAGTGGGTTTAACCACAGACCGCAAGCGGCACTAGCTGTACGTAACGGTCCCCAGGTAGTTGTCGATAAGAAGGCCGATGAGTAAACCCATCCGAACTCCTACTGAGTCTGATGTGACAATCTCCATACAGTCCGGTCCGTTCGTCCATGACTATCGCATATCGGGCCTAGGGGGGCGGCAAGCGTCAGTCCCCTAATAGCGGTATAAGTCGTGTCGGAGTGAAGCCCATTACACCCTGAGAAACTGCTGGAACCTACCAGCAAATCTCGCTTGCCCTGGCCAGGGACTTTGCGTAATGGCTCTCTGACACAGCACGATATCTACTCCCAATACCGGGAGGGACGAATCCTGTCTAACCGCCACTGCCTCCAAGTGCTCGGGACTGCACCCAACTGCTACCTGTTTGCACGACTCCTTTGAGCCGTGGTAGGGTAGCAATCTAAGAACAGTGGGACACACTCGAGGCGAAGTAGCAGTGTCAAGTCTGCGGACTACGCTGTACTCATGTCACCTGGGAACTGTTCACTGACGACTGGTATCAAACCAACCAACAGTTCCCTGTGAGTCCTGTCCGGTGTACCCGTAACCTAACGAGCACCTGCATACTATCTCCAGTACGACGTACTGATGGCTGTGGGACAGACCATCTCCCCAACTGGGATGAGAAGCGTATACACTAGTCTACTCCGGAGTATCGATGCTCTGTCTCGATAATCCAACGACCAGGGACCTGAATAAGGATGTGCTTGTAGACTACCCAGCCCCCACTAGTGTGACTGCCATCACAACGCTGGTAGACAAGCAAGATCCTAAGAGCTCTATCAATACGTATACTCACATATTAAGATAGAAAAACCAAGTAGCATACTACCATGTTTAGCAAGACTGTTATATACATGTGAATATCCCAAGCTTCCATTAAGTAATATACAAGCTAGTATGATACAGTAATGGCCTTCTAGGGCATAAACACTAACAAAAAGCATCCGTTCGGGTGCTTGCGGCAGCGGTGTTCCGCCTTAGTGCACTTTGTCGACGGCATCCGGGGGTGCGGCCGTCTACTAAAGTTTGCGACGAGCATTCGATCATAATGTCGGGAATCTTGTTGAATTGCCCGAGTTGATATTGAAAAGAGTCTTCGATAATGAGACTAAAATGCGGGGTTTATAATTGTTAGGCATGTGATGTCTAAGGAATTCATTTGGTTAGGCATGCGATGTCTGAGGAGGTTGCGGATTCCAACTGTTGTGGTTTTACACTTTCTTTTCTGTGACAGTAAGCGTAGTATGTAGTTGTCACGACCCGAAAGAGCACGCGACTGGCCCTTGAATCCTATGAAGTCTACAGGACTCCATCTGATCCAAGTAAGCCAAAAGCCCAGAAATCTAAAACCATTTTTTTGAATAAGTAAAGAAAACATGTTTGAAAATCGAGTTGTTAAATAACTAAGCCGAATATGAATTTTTAAAATGTGCAATTTTTCCTATAAATTTCGGCAGAGTTTCTTTTGTAAAAACTGGCCCCGAACGGGGTACAACAAGAAACAATATATATATAACATGATAAAAGGCATCCCCAAGCGGGAGCTAGCTCTTCGTCAATCGACGGTCACAATCACATAAGCAACAACAATATACAACGCCAAGGGGCGAGGATCCAAACTGAAGGAAAACTCAAAAACAGCCAGAAAACCGCAATACTACTAGCGCGACTCTAAGGTCGAAATAATACAACACCGTCTCTAAGTCTGAAAGAATATACAAGTTTTGGTTGATGGAAATTCTAGATACAATGAATAAATACAAATACAATAGCGGTTCTGATACAAAAGAACCCACCTAACCAAGCAAGTCACCCAAATGAAGCAGTGTGCCAGAAATGCCGCTATGGAATCTGTACGGCAAAAACCTGCAAGAACTGGGGCAAAACGGGGGTGAGTTGCCAACTCGTGAATAGAAAGATATCTACAAGCAGAGATCGAATGCATGACCATCCTAGGTCAATACGATCAGATATAAATAAACCTCAAAATGAATAAAGCTGAAACATGCTAAACTGGCAATGTAATCTCTATACAGGAGTGTAATGCCAAGTGCTCGTGCTAGTGTCTCAGGTAATAGCATGTCATGAATATGAGGTATAATCAATGTAATCAAATCTGTACACACGTGGATCCCGTCCACTCGTCACCCACTGACAATAATCATCATGCAAGTAAGTATCACAAGCCTGTGCATGGAAATATAATATGAGGATATAATCCACCCGTGTCCCTCGCGACACATTAAAATCATGGAACCAGGGTGCCCAGCATCGACACCCGAAAACATCATGAAAACTGTGCCCAGCATCGGCACGTAAATCCTCATATATCGGGCTCCGTCAGTCCGGATCGGCCCGCGGGCTCTGTCTGCGGTATCGGCCCTCGGCCCCGGCAGTATGCCCAAACCATCTATCGACTCTGGTCGGTATCCTCCGGATAACCGCCAGGTCCAACCAATCACCGGTAGGTACTCGCCCGCCTCCAGGCTCAATCGGCAAAGCTCATCGATCATCTTGCCGAGGGGAACCATACCGGGTCCACCATGTACCCGCAATCGGCTCATCCGCGCCTCGATTCGGGTTTCACATGTCGCTCTCAGCACCGAGAAAACACATGGTGGACGCACTGAAATATCATATCAAGGGTAACCGGGTTTTTAAAGTAATTATATATTCTCTTTTTAAAACACCCTCGGTTCCCAAATCCAGAAATATCATAGAAACAACATATCTCAATGCGTATAATCAAGGCATGAAGTATGCTACATATAAAGGAAAGTATACACATCATCATGTCACACAAGGATCATATACTGAAAGCAATAGTACTACAGTGTAGTGACATGGCAATTATCGATGATGAGTGTGTGAGCCGGCAACAAGTGTACGTGGAACATATGCATCATCGATAATGGTGCTGGTGTCCTAGCAGCATGACTGAATATCACAACAATACAAGCGATGCAATGCAGATAGCAGGAATATGCGGAAATGAATAATCAACGCAAAACACAGAACCTGTCCCAATAGATATGTCATGCAACCTTGCCTTTTGAAATAAGACGAATCAGGGCTTTTGGTAAAGTAAGGGCTACGGTGTTTTAAGAAAAGATGCATCATTTGAAAATATCCGTATTACCCTTCTGCTTATCTTTAAAATATTCCCGATTCGTTAGTTTGAAAAAGGTATAACTCGGTCTAGTCCAATGTCTACTGAGAAATCTAGACATGAGGGGTATGAAACCACCTAATCTGAGTCAATATAAATAAGTATAGATATGATAGTCGGTGATCTCGCCTCAATAACATATCGTAAGATATCCTCAAGTCATGAGTGCGGATCTATCATCAATATCGGCTTGTACGGTAAATCGTCGTACGGCATCCCAATAGCTGGGTAGGGGTCAATGTCACACTATCTCATTACATATCAGGTATCACTATCATCAGATCATACAATCTGGGGTACTACTGTGAGTCTAGTACAAATCGATACCATCTATAAAATATGAATGCGGGTGAAGCACATGTCCAAAGGCCCGCTAAACTATCATATCGCACCTCAAAGGCAAACTATGTCACATCGCCGATCTCACGGCCTCACATCAAGTGTCATCATAAATCCACGTATCATCCTCAAATCCCGTATATAAACACATAGTCCCATACCCATGTGTTGATATACACACCATCAAATGAAAGAATGAAGGCAAGAATGTGTGTAAGTATATGTGTAAATGTAGGTATGAGTGCAATCGCTACCCTAGGGTTCGCACTATACTACACCAACAATCTTAGCATCAAAACTACCAATATTGCTATCAATGATTCTAACAACACATAATAAATATACGTGTGTATACGTATTCATATACAACACCACGGACTGCGGGGGTGCTATACGCCATCCACCCGACTTCTCCCCGTAGATATAAATCTACTCACCTGTATCCTGCGTGTCGGTGTCGATGTCACCGTCATCTTCCGCATCACCTCGGATCGTCGCGGTGTACCTACACATATCACACGTATCGCATCGCATCAAAACCAATTCAACACTTGAAACGACACACTAAATCCAATACGACACGCTAAAACCAACACGATACGCTAAAAGGCTTATAGGTTAGAACCTACGGTTAACCTTCGCAAAATAACCCGGAATCACTCGATATAGACGTACAAACGTCACACGATCGAGATAACACACAAATACCAAAATCACCAAATCAAAATACGCAAAACCAAAACTAAACTCAAAGCAGCAACCCTAGAAAACGATCCCAGATTTCGTCTCAGGCCAAATCAGCTCAAATAAACAACTCTAGGGTGCTATGCAGGGTGTACTTGAGCTACTGGACCAACCCCGAAGCAATCCACCACAACTTGGCCGGCCACATTCATGAAAAAACCGGCCTCGCCGGCCCCCCTATCTCCAATGGGGTCCGTCTGGTCAGGGTGGCCTCCTATGGTCTCAATTGGGTCCCTGGTGTTGCTTATTTTTCCTGAAAAAGTCTCAGTGTATTCCAGATTTCCCTGCAAGCTTCAGGTTCTCAAAAACCGACATGAAAGTCCCAAAATTCCGTATTTTTAGTTTTCCAGTGGGATTGGTCTGGGTTTCTAGTCAAAATAGGGTCTAAGGTCACCTTCTAAGCTCAATTGCAAAGTCACAACTCAACTTTACTCTAATCCTCTCTAGTTTTGTCCAAAGTGCACCAATTCACCCGATATCGATATGAAACTTGAATTAAAGCCTAAGCACAAGATTTAACACTCTAAATGTGAAGAAATTACCTCACAAGAGACTCATGAATCCTCAACAGCACCAAAACACCACCTTTCTTGGTCCATAGCATAGATCTTGGGCTTGTGTGCATGTTTTGTGAAACGGACATGTGGTTTTGAGCTAGTTTGTGAGATGAAGTGAGGCTTGAAGAGGGGAGGGGAAATGGTGCAGGAGGAGCAGCAGGAGGAGAGTGAAGAGGGAGGGAAATTGAGGGAAATGGCTAAGTGTTGGTCAAGGTGAACCCCATGCCTCTCTCTCCCCAACTCCATTCTTTATTCTTTTCTTTTCCTTTTCTTTTCTTAAATCCAAACCTTCTCACATCAATAGTGATCCCAAAACAAAACCATGGCTAGAAAATGTAACACAAGTCCAAAATGATATGTGCACAATTTTGCACAAAAAGCCAAAAAATCCGATTAGCGATTTTTAATCGCGATTAGCACTAAATTAACATATAAATGATCACAAACACTTAAAAATGGCATAATTCCAATAAATAACCCATTTTAGAATTTTCCATAATTTTTCTCCATTTATTTGCATTTAATTATTAATTTAATATTAAAATAATCAATAAAATAATATTAAATTATAAAAATTCCTAAAAATAATATTTTATTATTTTGGAAATGTTACAGTAGTGTATCGCCGGCTTCATTGCTATACATCAACGACAATCGGGATACGCATACTTGCTTACGTTGATGATACGAGATATTATGTGTTGCTGTGATATGTTATATTGGATCGTCGCGTTTGAATAGCCGGGGGTTTTATGTGAGATGAGAGTTTTTTTCTTTTTCATTCATCTAAAAACTTGTATGTAATATTCTTTTATTGGGGCACTTCCAGGTTGCGGAAGATGTCACCGTTGTATATTATTTACTTTTCTGCATTAGGTAGACCCAAGGCGGGGAGCACAAGTAACCGGGTTCTAGGGTCCAGTGGGAGACCATCTCGAGGAGTCGAGACCGGGTCTCCTAACCCAAGAATTGGCGGTGTTGCTTGCCGCTCTCGTAGGGGTCTAGGGATGTGGGTTTGGCTATTCATCGCGACCGTGGAATCCGTGTTTTATACAGGCTCGTATTGAAAACACGGACGTCCTAGTATATCCAATATTTCATATATGTTCTTCTGCTGCAATGTTCTGTGATGAGATCATATTACTGCCTGAGACGAATGTTTATATTTTATATATATGAGATATATGTTATATTGCAGATTTCGTTTCAAAAGTGATCCTTGTGAAGCATAATAAAATGGGACTTTATTAATGAGATTAATGAAATAAAAGAAACCTAAGATGTTGTAGAAACTTGTTTAAAAAATGGTAGCTCTAGTTCTTGCTTTGCATAGCGGTGTTCCTTGTAGAACATCCAGCACCTTATTCGATAAGGAAAGAGCCGAGATCCCTTCACCGGGAGTGACCTCTTTAGTGAAACTAGCAGATGCTACAAACTCGGTCTGTCTTTTGATTGCTTCTATAGTTCTTGCTTTGCATAGTGATATTTGTGAAATATCCTACACCTTATTCGATGAGGAAATGACCGACGATCCCTTCACCGGGAGTGACCCCTTTAGCAAAACTAGAAAAGCCTCAAAAACACTCCATTTAAAATCACTCGATTCTACGACGATATCATTACGCAATAGGTTTTCTTAAAAACCTGTCGTAACCCTCCGTCATTTTAGGAAGTAGAGTACTTAGTATTCGTGCTGTGTTTGTTGACCATAGTTAAGGCACAGTGTACGGTAGCTAAGTGATGTCTTCCTATATAGCATATGATGCGATTAGTTAGGACAGTCATATGACTTTGTTGACCTTAGTTAAGGGTCATGTGGGTGGGTCTAATTAATCAAGAAATGACGGGTAGAACTTGACTAGTGCTTATGATTTGTTGACCATAGTTAAGGTCATAAGTCACTAGGGGTAAAATATTATTGGGAATTTCAAATATTGAAATTTGTAATGAGATTGCATACCTTCTATGAGATAGTTTGATCCCGATACCCACTGCGAGTAAGAGTTACTCCTGGGAGAGTTTTACACATTACAATTAGCCGATCAAGTAGGTGTCTAGAAAGGTGTTAATAGGGTTACGCCTCTGGGAAAACGAGCTTTACTTTAATTTGGTTCGTGCGAAAGCACGGGGGACCTCCCTCAAAGTACCGACACTGGCCTGGCTGAAAGATTGGCGAACTTGTAACGTGTAATTAATCCCGGCTAGTCTTTCCTTTTAGGGTTTGAAGGAAGATTTGATTAAAACAGTGGGAGACATCCTGATTAGATATATTAGATAACCAATCTAATCTTACAAGAGCATACGCTGAGTGTTTTCTTCTCTCTCTCTCCAGGTAGCGACTATATCACGCCTTAATCAAGATAATAATACGGATATATTTGACCGAACCCGCTTGTTATACTGAGTTGGGGAACGTTGGTCCCGCTCCAAATTATAATTGTTATAAGAAAGAGCAGGAAATTGGGGAATACCAGATTTCCCGTGCCGCCCAAACGAAGAAAGTGCATATTGATGCATCATCTTCGAGTGTGTTCATTACAGAGAACTGTTTCTCAATATTCTTTACGTCCTGGGTATGAGATACCGGATCAGGATCCCGCATATGTAATCTGTTACATGGGCTATAGAAAGGTAGAGAACTGAGAACGGATGATAAGTTTCATGAGACAGAAAACGGTGCAAGTGTTGCAGCCAAGTCTGTTGGTCACTATCACCCTGTATTACCTAAATACATTGATTCTGAACGAATGTTATTAGATACCGAACCTGATATACAACATCATATCAGTCTCTTTATTAGTAATGAAACGCTATAATTTTGTATTGTTGGATAATGTTTTGAACATTTCCTATATCAAGAGTTGATCGGTTCAGGCACGTTATCTAAAAGTATTGACGTTCTAAATCAAACTACAGTTCTTAGTATACAGAACACACACGAGTGGAAAAGTTCAGAAATGAACGAATCCTTCTTGAAGCATTGTAGACCAGGTCATGTCAATGCGACCCGACTGGCTGAAGTTACATTTAGATGCATATTTAAAATAGTTTGAATTTACATCTTATGAAACTAACCAGTCATGTCACAAAGATACGATGACCATAGCTCTGTTTATTGGAAACAGAGAAAGAGTTAGTGAACTCTTGGGATTAATACATGCTGATGTATGTAAGTCCCCTGTCTAGACATGCCAAGACCGGTTCTTTCTACTTCATTACATTCTCTGATAATCTCTCAAGATTCAGACATATATTTCTGTTGAAACACATGTCCGAACCTTTTGAGATATTCACAGAATATGAGTTAGAAGTAGAGAACCAAAAATACGGGTAAAAGTATTATGTCCTTTGATGTGATCAAGGAGGAGAATACTTGAGCACGGAATTCCTGGACTATTCTAAAGGAGAATGAGATTCTCTCTCAGCATTACTCCTCCGGATACACCACAGCACGTCGATGTATCAGGGCGGAGCAATAGCACCCTATATGATATGATATGCTCTATGATGAGTACTACTGAGTTTCCTATTTCCTTTTGGGAGTTATGCACTTGAGAAGCTGCATACCTATTGAATAGGGTTCAAATCAAATCAGTTGCCTACCACTTCATATGTGATATGGAAAGGGAAGAGCCTATATCTTAAGTTTGTTAAGATTTGGGGTTGTCCGGCCTATGTCTAAAAGCAAAATCCGGACAAGCTCGAGGCAAGGTCTGTTATGTAGAACTGGAAATGTTCCAGCTATACAAACTACAGCTGATAATTTGGTAGAACCAAAGGATTCAATAGTTTCCAACGAACCTCAGCCTCTCCGCCGATCTAGTAGGGTTCCTCACCCACCTGAGAGATACTTCGGTTTCTCTATGACAGTGGGAGTGAGGATTGCATCATGAGATGATGACCCAACTAGTTTCGAGCTGGCCATCAGGAGTGAGACTCTGTAAGAATGGCTGGATGCTTATCGATCTGAGATGGAATCCTTATACACCAACAAAGTATGGACTTTGGTTGCTTTATCTGAAGGGTTAAATCCCCATCAGGAGCGAGTATATCTTGAGAAGATTACTTGGTGTACATGGAAAAGTTGAGACTTTCAAAGCTATGCTTAAGTCCATCCAGATCCTACTTGCCACGGCTACATACCATGACTACGATATCTGGCGGTTGGGTGTCATGACTGCTTTTCTAAATAATTTTTTAGAAAAGAGCGTCTATAAGTACACAGCCAGAGGGCTTCGTAGACAGTGGGAGCAGCGGAAACGTGTGCAAGATGTTTTATATAATAAAACAGGCATCGCGGAGTTGGAACATCTGTTTTGATGTGGTAGTCAAAGAGTTTGACTTCATCAAAATGGTAGATGAACCTAGTATATATGAAAAGGTAGTAGAGAGTATGGTGGTGATCCTCGTAGAGTACGTGGATGACATACTCTTGATAGGGAAGAAGTTTCTATACTACGCTCGGTCAATCTCCGCTTATCACAAGGATTCTCCATATAGGATCAAAGTGATACCTCCTAAATCCTGGGTTTTGGATCTATGAGATAGATCTAATTGGATGTTAGGATACTCACTAGTTGTAGTGAGATGGTATCAATCGATCCTGGGGAGAATCACTGGAAAGGTTCCAGGGTGATAAGTACGACTGAATGTCAGTCGTAGGCATTGTCTTTACCCTCAGTGGAGGGACGGTATGTTGGAACAGTTCCAAGCTAGATACCATGACTTACTAGACGATTAAAGAAAAGATACATCGTTACCAAGGATGCTACCAAAGAGGCAGTCTGGATATATAAGTTCATAAGATGAACTTCGTTCCTACCATTGTATGACAATGGAGTTGTGGCTTATGCCAAGGAACTACCGTCCCATCAGAAATCCAGATATAATTCTTAGGCAGCATCACCTGATCATGGAGATGGTTGATCTCCAAGATGATCGAGGTTAGGAGAGTAGACACAGAGGACGACAGCGCGAATCCACTCACAAAGGCATTTTTCCCAGTAGAGACTCTTATGGGATGGTTGAGTATGAGATACTTCAACCGCAGCTAATTGTTGGGTATGTGATACTACAACAGATGGCCCTAGTGCAAGTGGGAGATTGTTAGTTGTATGTATACCCTAGAGGCCATTACTGTGTAGGGTTGCTATGCACGCACACAAGGGTCTACGAGGCATCAACCATGCCCGATTAAAAAATTAGCCGTGCCGAACAACCCGAATACGGATCTTTAAACTAGAGATTAGGCGAAAACTAACATGTTAACAACTTTAACACTAAGTGAGAGGGATTACAACCTTTGTAGATCCGGTCCTTCACTTCATATGCTCCGTGTTGTGGTCCCTTCGCTGCGATCATCGGGTTCCGGACTCTCGAGAGGTTCCATGAAGAGAAAGATGCAACCTTTGCTTCCGATCTTCGATACTAAGATGATCTACCTTGAAGTTTCGTTAACACAAGCTAACACTCATGAAATGATGTGAACACCCTCATCTAAATGGCAAGGGAAGATGAGGATGATGAAGTAGGATTTTTGCTCTCTTTATTTATCTTTTTCTCATATTTATTCATCACAAATATCAAAGCAAGAAAGCTTTTTCAAGCAAAGAAGAAGAAGGAAGAAGATGAACAATCTCATTTTTGATGAATAATAAAAGTTATCATAATCATTTATGCAACCATGGTTATAGTAACCATTGTAGAGAGTTTACTAGGGTTAGGGTTTGGGTTGGGTTAAAGGGTGAGTCACAAAGAAATATCTATCATAATATCTTAGCAAATGACAAAAGAAAAGCTTCTAGAATCAACTAGAAGTGTTAACCCTAATCCAAACCCTAATCATGTTTAAACTCCACTAAATATGTTGCATTAATAATTATAACATGTTACAATATTATATATTGTTGGGGATAGTGCCCTCATAGTCAATTATTGGATCGCAGGTACGTGATTGCAATGATTGCGGAGGACCTATCCCGGTAGGACAGTCTTACTCGAGATGATAGTATGCTATCTGGTTTGCCTTTATCAGTCGTGTACATGTTCAGGTGACTGATTGCATGTTACACTTTGATAGAGCCCTTAGGATCTTGCTTTACTACCAACAGTATGATGGCGATCATATACGTGAGAGTTGGGTAGTTTATATGCATATCCTTAATTGTGGTCCCTAGTCGTGGGAGTTTCGAGACAGGGCATCGATACTCCGGAGTAGACTAGTGTGTACAGTCGAGACCCCGACGAGGGGCGGTGGCCGGTCTCACAAGCCACTGGTGTCAGTTGGATCACCTAAGATGTATACAGGTGCTCATTGGGTTATGAGTACACCGGACAGGACTCGCCGGGAATCTGCTAGTTAGTATTATATCTACCGTCAGATAGCAGTTCCCTGGTGACATGTGTACAGGTTAGTTCATCGACCTGAGGTCGTCATTTGTCTCGTGTGAGTTCCCACTGCGCTTTGATTTCTACCCTACCATGGCTCAAAGGAGTCGTGCAAACAGGTAGCTTTTGGGTACAGTCCCGAGCCATATGGAGGCACGTGAGCGGATCGGCAGGGGATTCGTCTCTCCCGGTATTGGGGGAGAGATTGTGCTGTGTCTAGGAGAGCCATTACACAAATCCATGGCCATGGTAGGAGATTTACTGGTAGGTACTCCAGTAGTATCTCAGGGTGTATTGAGGCTTCACTCCGACACGACTTATACTGCTATTGGGGGTCTGACGTTGCTAGCCCCCTAGGCAGATATGCGATACTCATTGACGAACGGACCGGACTGTATATACATTGTCACTGTTAGGCTCAGTAGGGTTTTTCGGAGGAGTTCGCTCATCGGTCTCCCTTGAGTTCGCTCCTCGGCCACCCTTGAGGTCAGTCCATGGGCAGCCGTTACGCATAGCTAGTGCCGCTGACGGTTTGTGGTTAAACCCACTGCCAGGGTGCTGACGAGTCATTAGAGTCCCCCACAGACAGTTTCCCAAGTTCGGGCGAAACGTTGTAGAGGCCGTATGGTTTTATGGCAGGGTTCGGAAAATGCACGTGCGTTTACGCACGTGTCAGTTTTCGGGCAGATGATACTGGTCGGCTTTGGTTTAAGCCGGATCCGAGTATTATATTGAGTAGGTATAATATCTTTGTCTCAGTTGCATTTGTATTCGGTCGTGATACAAATGCGGGTATATTTATACAGTTTCGGGGTTGTCCTGAAATTCGTTTCAGGATCACTTTTGGAAGTTGCCAGTTTCCAGTTTTCTATCAGCCGTCTTTTAACATTCGGTTAAAGACGGATTTATCTTTTCTTCAGATATGAGTGAGTCATCATTCTAGAAGCTTCTAGAAGTGATGAAGTGGCTAGTGACTCACTTGAGTCATTAATGGTTCATTAATGATAAAGCATGACTAGGTGTAATATGATTGGTTTGCTTTTAATGATATCTAGTGATTCATGCTTTGTTGTTAGGTTAAGATAAGTATGAAGGGATATGGTCACCACTTGAAGCTCCTACACTCACCCTCCTCATTCTATATATATGATAAGCCTCCTCTCTCTCTCATGGACTCTCACTTGATGTTTCATTTCGGTTAGAAAAGATTATGATAGCATTCGGGGTGTATGGAATTTTACAGTTCATTTCATTCCATCACCCGATTTCCACGGCAACTTCATTAACCGATCGTCCACGGATTTGGACGAAGTGAGACAAAGTCATCTACTCATTCTCTACATCAATCTTGGTCGTCTCTTTTAGCAAACTTGACGATCGAGTTGCCTCGAGTCAGAGGCGGGAGCCCGTTTAAAGAACCGATCATGTGGTGCCACCTCGATGAGGAGATCGGTGATCGACGAGATCGGAGCAGCCGCAACGGAGCATGGGATGATGGTTGAAGAACGAAGGACTCGGATCGTTCGGTATAACATTCCTACACTCTTTACAGTTTGTTAGTTTAGCAATAATGGCATATCCGGGTTAAAGTATACGATAGCGCCAGTTTAAAAGTTTTTGTTCCGCATTTGGCGTCTGTAGACTGCCGAGGCGCTAGCGTAGACTTACAGTGGTATCAGAGCCTAACCATTTTGCTATACTAACTTGTGCTAACGCGTTTAAAACATCGATCCGACCGGAAATCGAAAATTGCAAAATCCATGCCCGACAGTTTCTGTTGATTTTAAACGGTCTGATAAAATTATTCTACACATCTCAGAATACTGTGCAGGCTTTTCTAAGAACGACGTTGAAATTTGGGCACGTGATTCGATGATACCACCGCGGAAACGCGGTCAAACCTATGGTTTGACCGCGCTTCCGCGGCTGAACAGTGAGCTCGTGGCCCCAAATTTTCACAGTGTGTTCCTGGTTTGATTTTGGGGTTTTTGGTAAATATAGTTTTGGCCCAGATTTTGTTACTGTTCACCAGTAAGCAGTGGGGCCCACTTTTTGAAATTTTGTCTTTGGTCGATCGAAATTTAAACACGTTAGTTTACAGTGCTTACATTATATCTCCGACCGGGAATGTCATTTGATCGGTAAACCGCGTCTGATTGCTATAGTTCTTTTAGACGGGTTTGCGAACGTGACATTCGCGTTGATGTTCTGTGTTGTGCTGTGATGTTGCGGATTTGTCGTGTTGGATAGCAGTGTGCAATGGTAGTACAGTTTGAGTTTATTTGTACATTTGATATTGCGGGGCGAGCGTCCAACTTGTGGACAGCCGTCACTGCCTGTTGTATAATATTATTTTGGGGCACGACCAGGTTGCGGTTGATGTACCTATTGTACTATTTTTCATTACTGTACTAGGTTTTACCCCGAGACGGAGTGCACGGATAGCCGGGTTCTGGAGGGCAACGGGTCCGCATCTCATGGCTTTAGGAGGCAGAGGGGCCCCACTCTAAAATTGGCAGACTATTCGCCGCACTCGTAGGGGGTACAGGCTGACCCAAGGAGGGGTGCTCAAGATTACCGGATTCCGTGAAGTGCCGGGTGTTCCATTCACTATGCTGTGGGGACTGCCTCGCTTCAGGTTTTGGCGGGTAACTTGCCGCACCCGTAGGGGTCTAGGTTTCATTGCACAGGCTATCCACACGACAGGGGAACGTCGGGTTTCGGCAGCGGCTCTGTGAAACTCGGGGATCCCAGATTATCTGTATTGTTCTGTGATGCTTATTACTTTTCTGTAATGTTGCATAATATCACGCCTGGAGCGATTATTGTATATTGGTTTATATACTATTAGATGTTGTATATGTTTTACACCCGCGCTAGGGCAGTCCCCGCTCTGTCGTTAGTTAAGTAACCTAACGAGTGATGACGGGACCCAGTAACGAATGCGGATGGCATATACGTACATTTTATTTTCGTTCTTTTCTGGTGTGATTGAATGATGGGACTGCGTTGATTCTGATCAACGCAAAGTAAAACAAACCTGTATACAGTTGTTGGAACAATTTAAAAAGTGTTATTGCAAAGACGTTTCCTTTTGTTATGCATAGCGGTATTCAGTGGAATATCCTGCACCTCATTCGACGGGGCAAGGGCCGATATCCCTTCACCGGGACGGACCCCTTGGACAGAAGTTTGCGTCAGAGTAATAACTTTACTATAGTCGATTACAAGTTGCTTTGCATAGCGGTATTCAGTGGAATATCCTGCACCTCATTCCACGAGGAAAGAGCCGAGATCCCTTTACCGGGAGTGACCTCTTTAGCAAAAGGTTTTCGCCACTATATTTTAAAAAGCTATCAGGTTCCTTCAGCGATATCAAGTTCACTACGCTAAAGGTTTTTCACCAAAAATCAGCCGTAGCCCTCCGTCACTTCTTTTGGGTATTCAGTAGTATTCAAGCTATGTATTTTGACCTAACGCCAAGGCATAGTGTTTGGTAGCTGCTGGGTATTCAATTGTTGCATAGATAGATGAGTTGGTTTGGGACACCCGTTCTGCCATTTTGACCTAACGCCAAGGGCATGTGCTGGTGGGTTCAAATTAACAAGATAGTGATGGGTAGAACTTGGCATGTGACTTATGACATTTTGACCTAACGCCAAGGTTATAAGAGCATGGGGCAAAAATTCATATCGGGAGTTTCTAAAGAAACTGAAACTTGCCAAGTATACGCATACCTTCTGGAGTATGAGTAACGTGGATGCATTCCATCACGTTATCATGCGATGAGAGTTGGATCCTGATTCCCACTGATGAGTTGGTTTACTCTTCGGGTTATCCCGATTGATTCTTCTTTAGGTTTGGAGGAGAATTTGACAGGACAGTGGGAGGTTTCCGGATTAGATAAAATGATGACCATTCTGATCTAGGTTAGAGTACACGCAGAGTGTTTCTTTTCTCTCTCTCTCTTTGGCAGCGACCTTTGACCGACCCTAGACTATGACTAAGTGACCAGGTTGACCGAACCTTCTTAAAATACTGGCTTTTGGATTGTCTTAGTTGCATAAGTCATTGCCACTCCTTCTTTTACCCTTTGAATTTCTCAGAACACCCGTATTACTACGGATATCCACTTCCATTGGATAGATCCATCGTATGGTTATATACGAACTCGAAGGAACTTCTTAGGGGATGGATCAAGGTTCAGGAGAAATAGAATTGGTTTATTCAGTTGTCTTTTATTATCACCTTCTCTCAGGTTGCGAGAGCTCCTTGGTTTAGGAGAGTACACCTATTACGCCTATTGGATAGTCTTATTCCAAACCATAGGCTGGTGCCGAAAGGTAGGGAATGAAGAAAACCAATTAGCCTAAGTAGGGTGTGCAGAAGGTAATATGTAAAGACAAAATAAAGGGATTAGAAAGAGGGCAAAGTAAATTGCGACTGATATCATTCACGACCAAAACCGCGTACTTCATCGCCACTCCTATTTCACCTTTAAAAGGACTAAGGTATTATTCAGTTGTCTTTTATCGTCACCTTCTCTCGAGATGCGAGTACTCCTTGGTTTAGGAGGGTACACCTATTATGCTTACTGGATAGTCTTCTTCCAAACCAAAGGCTGGTGCCGAACGGTAGGGAAGGAAGAAAACCATTTAGCCTAACGATGGTGTACAGAAGGTAACGACTAAAGACAAATAAAGGGATTTGGAGAGATGGCAATAAAATATACGGTTGAAGTCATGAATTAGATTATGGAAGAGGCATTGCTATGAATACCAGGATACCTCTACGAAACATTTTCATGTTTCAGTGCATTGTTAAAGAAAAAACTGTTTTCCCGATTAGACACTTACTCCAAGGGTATGTATTTACCAGGTTTCATTCTCATATCTGTATGGTTTTACAGATGATGAGTGGGAGTAAGATATTGGGAATTAGGTGACCATCCTCATTATATCGGAATTCGTTGTAATTGGTGATATTTGAGGAAACCGCCAGGGTACAGTTTTCCACCTACAACGCACAGGTTTTGAGTTGTTTAACTCAGCGGACTTATACAGAGTATTGTATGTTGTCCAGTGTCCATCAGGACAAAGGGGTAGGTCCTCGTACTATGTTCTGTTTACTTATAACTTCTCTAGTATTTAGATGAGTGTTTCGTAGAAATACATGGTCTATGTTTTGAGAAGTTGTGGGTATAAGAATAAAGTAGAGAACCAGTTGTCACAAGTATCGGGATTCTTCAAAGAGATCGAAGATGTAGATTCTTGTGATTGGTATTCAGATAATAGTGATGGTTTTGAGAAACGAGTTTTCTCTTTCAGGTTACTCATAATTGGATAGATTCCTAAGTTGAGTAATGCTGATTAGCCTCTTTCCATTAAGTTGATATGCACCGGAGACAGATGCATGGATTGAATATGGTTCCAATTAAATAAGTGCCAAAGTTTCTATATTGGATATAGAATGGATCGTACCTTAAAAGAAATTAAGGTACGGGGAGTTGTCCAGCTTATGATTAAAACCAGACACTGGATAACTCAGGGCACGATTCTGTAATGGCTGTTTGTGGGTTGACCCTGGCTATGACGAGGGTTGATATTCTACCATTTGGAAGATTAATAGTGATATTGTTCTTGACTCGCCACAGTTTTAGTAAAAATGGATCTTTTTCAGAAAACAGTAGTGGGAGTATGGTAGAACTGGAAGTGATTCCAGAACCGCGAACGATTACGGAAAATTTAATAGGACCTATACATTCAATCAGGTTTGACATTCCAATAGCCACTCCGCAGGTATGGTAGGTAACCTCAGACACCCGAGAGGTACTTCGGTAGCCTCAAGGACGGTGACAGGGAGGTTCTTATGTACCAAGACTTGACACTACTGTTGTTCCAGGATATGAGACCCGGTAGGAGGGTTGTCGTAGTCAGTGGGAGCAGCGGAAGCATAGTGGGCAAGATGCTTATATCTATTTATAGACTTGAGCAGTGATAGCGGAGATAGATCATCTAATTTTGATGTGACAGTCATGGGTTTGACTTCAATCAGAATAGGGGATGGATCAGTTAAGAAGGTAGTAGGGTGTGATGTCATGGTATCTGGATGACATACACAGAGTAGGAAGTAAAATTCCTATACTACGATCGGTTGTACTGTGGTCGTCACACAGTTGTTTCTCCAGACAGGATATGGATATAATATTTGACATTCTGGTTTCTAGATCTATGGTTTTAGATCTGGATTTGGGTAGTTTCCCAATGTGGGTACTTTGACAGATATTCAAATGGTTTTTGGAATAGTTGACTCCTAGCATGGTGGTGTACCTGCAGGTGATGGAGTCACCCTCTCTAAAGGTGTCTTACAGACTAAAGGGGAGAGGGATGTGCATGATTGGCAGATCACTTGCTTAGGCAATTGAGTCAATCATGAGATGTCAAGTACCGCACCAAATGTTGTTTTTGCACTAGATGCAATAAGTTTGTATTAATCCAATCCTGGAGAAACATAAGGAAGCAGTTTTAGAACATTGGTACATGTTCTACGGATTTGATAACGGCAGCCTCTTTCGGGAGACGGTTATCATTCCAGGCTTCAAAGGTGACATGGTTGACAGAGAGATTGTCAGAGTTATAGTTTTTCCCTCTGAAAAAGAGGGACAGTATTATGGACAGGTGGTCCAAGAGGATACTGTGGGAAGCAAGGTGCCCGATACTGATTAGGTTCAGTGATCGATTCAGTCTAAGAAGTTTGGATATGGAGTTCATTTATGAACTAAGGTCCCATCAGATATCCAGACATGTTCTAAGACAGGTATTACTCAATTTGGGAGATGGTTTTCTCCGCGAACTTGAGATTAAGAGAGATATAGAAAGATACTTCTAGGCGGATCCACTCACTGAGGCTATTTCTCGAACACAATAGTTTTACAAACGGGCTTTGTGAAACTGATTAGTAGAGGAGTTGGATGTTCGGTTTCACACGGGCTGTGAGTAGTCGACATCGCAATATTAGCCTTGAGTGCAAGTGGGAGATTGTTGGGGATAGTGCCCTCATAGTCAATTATTGGATCGCAGGTACGTGATTGCAATGATTGCGGAGGACCTATCCCGGTAGGACAGTCTTACTCGAGATGATAGTATGCTATCTGGTTTGCCTTTATCATTCGTGTACATGTTCAGGTGACTGATTGCATGTTACACTTTGATAGAGCCCTTAGGATCTTGCTTTACTACCAACAGTATGATGGCGATCATATACGTGAGAGTTGGGTAGTTTATATGCATATCCTTAATTGTGGTCCCTAGTCGTGGGAGTTTCGAGACAGGGCATCGATACTCCGGAGTAGACTAGTGTGTACAGTCGAGACCCCGACGAGGGGCGGTGGCCGGTCTCACAAGCCACTGGTGTCAGTTGGATCACCTAAGATGTATACAGGTGCTCATTGGGTTATGAGTACACCGGACAGGACTCGCCGGGAATCTGCTAGTTAGTATTATATCTACCGTCAGATAGCAGTTCCCTGGTGACATGTGTACAGGTTAGTTCATCGACCTGAGGTCGTCATTTGTCTCGTGTGAGTTCCCACTGTGCTTTGATTTCTACCCTACCACGGCTCAAAGGAGTCGTGCAAACAGGTAGCTTTTGGGTACAGTCCCGTGCCATATGGAGGCACGTGAGCGGATCGGCAGGGGATTCGTCTCTCCCGGTATTGGGGGCGAGATTGTGCTGTGTCTAGGAGAGCCATTACATAAATCCATGGCCATGGTAGGAGATTTACTGGTAGGTACTCCAGTAGTATCTCAGGGTGTATTGAGGCTTCACTCCGACACGACTTATACTGCTATTGGGGGTCTGACGTTGCTAGCCCCCTAGGCGGATATGCGATACTCATTGACGAACGGACCGGACTGTATATACATTGTCACTGTTAGGCTCAGTAGGGTTTTTCGGAGGAGTTCGCTCATCGGTCTCCCTTGAGTTCGCTCCTCGGCCACCCTTGAGGTCAGTCCATGGGCAGCCGTTACGCATAGCTAGTGCCGCTGACGGTTTGTGGTTAAACCCACTGCCAGGGTGCTGACGAGTCATTAGAGTCCCCCACAGACAGTTTCCTAAGTTCGGGTGAAACGTTGTAGAGGCCGTATGGTTTTATGGCAGGGTTTGGAAAATGCACGTGCGTTTACGCACGTGTCAGTTTTCGGGCAGATGATACTGGTCGGCTTTGGTTTAAGCCGGATCCGAGTATTATATTGAGTAGGTATAATATCTTTGTCTCAGTTGCATTTGTATTCGGTCGTAATACAAATGCGGGTATATTTATACAGTTTCGGGGTTGTCCTGAAATTCGTTTCAGGATCACTTTTGGAAGTTGCCAGTTTCCAGTTTTCTATCAGCCGTCTTTTAACATTCGGTTAAAGACGGATTTATCTTTTCTTCAGATATGAGTGAGTCATCATTCTAGAAGCTTCTAGAAGTGATGAAGTGGCTAGTGACTCACTTGAGTCATTAATGGTTCATTAATGATAAAGCATGACTAGGTTTAATATGATTGGTTTGCTTTTAATGATATCTAGTGATTCATGCTTTGTTGTTAGGTTAAGATAAGTATGAAGGGATATGGTCACCACTTGAAGCTCCTACACTCACCCTCCTCATTCTATATATATGATAAGCCTCCTCTCTCTCTCATGGACTCTCACTTGATGTTTCATTTCGGTTAGAAAAGATTATGATAGCATTCGGGGTGTATGGAATTTTACAGTTCATTTCATTCCATCACCCGATTTCCACGGTAACTTCATTAACCGATCGTCCACGGATTTGGACGAAGTGAGACAAAGTCATCTACTCATTCTCTACATCAATCTTGGTCGTCTCTTTTAGCAAACTTGACGATCGAGTTGCCTCGAGTCAGAGGCGGGAGCCCGTTTAAAGAACCGATCATGTGGTGCCACCTCGATGAGGAGATCGGTGATCGACGAGATCGGAGCAGCCGCAACGGAGCGTGGGATGATGGTTGAAGAACGAAGGACTCGGATCGTTCGGTATAACATTCCTACACTCTTTACAGTTTGTTAGTTTAGCAATAATGGCAGATCCGGGTTAAAGTATACGATAGCGCCAGTTTAAAAGTTTTTGTTCCACATTTGGCGTCTGTAGACTGCCGGGGCGTTAGCGTAGACTTACATATATCACATATACAATATTTGTTGTAACAAAATAAAATAATACATTTAACATATATCGCATATATATCAATGTATTACCCGAGTGAGAAAAATAATCTTTTAGTGAGCAAATATTAGATAATGTAATTTAATATATCATATATATTATTATACATTAAATTATCGAATCAACACTTGATCCGACAATCCGGCTATATCGCATATAACCGACTAATATTTATCCGTAACGATTCATCGAATCAACACTTGATCCGATGACCCGGCTGATATCAAATATCGCGAGAATATAATACGGTATCTCATATCGCATTATCCTCGGTCCCGCACATATCACATATGTGCCCCTACTCCGTTTTGCCTGAGCCAAGAAACCTCTGTGTAGGACTCTAAAGAATCGTCAATACGCCGGCAGTAGGTGATGATCATATCAAACACCGACAAGCTGCAAGCGGTCAGCTAAACGTAACAGCTACCCAGGTATTGAGCGCTCAGAAGATCAACAAGCAAGCCTGTACATTCTCCTGTGAATCCAATCAGTAACACTCACATACAGTCCGGTCTCGTCTTCTGATATGTTGCATATCTCGCCTAGGGGTGGTAAACGTCAGACCCCAGTAGCTCGATAAGTCGTGTCGATATGAGGTCTATAACAGTTCGAGAAACTACTGATAACACTTACCAGTAAATCTCAGCAACCCTGGCCAGGGATTTCCGGTTATAGCCAATCGAACACAGCACAACATCAACTCCCTATACCGGGAGAGACGAATCCCCTCCTATCGCTCATTGCCTCCATGTGATTCGGGACTGTACCCAAAAGCCACCTTTTTGCACGCCCTATTGGACGTGGTATGATGGAAATCAAAGCACAGTGGGAATCACACAAGACTCTATGACGATCTCGGGTCAACAGACTACTCTGTTCCAGTGTCACCAGAGAACTGCCATCTGACATGAGGTATAATACCATCTGGGAGTTCTCGGCGAGTCCGTCCAGTGTACCCAGTCTCTACTGAGCACCCGTACACCATCCTTGATGTTAAACACCGATGGATATGGGATCATCCAGCGCCCATCATATGGGTCAAGATGCGTATACGCTAGTCTACACTGGTGCATCGATGCCCTGTCTCGATACACCCTCGACTAGGAACAATTATAGGATATACTCGTCGACTACCGTGGCCCCACTAGTATGATCTCATCATAGTCCCAGTAGTCGAGTACATATCCTAAGGGCTTTATCAACATGTAATATAGAGACAATCAGAATACATGTTAAGATAAAGTACAACCAGATAGCATACTATCATGTCGAGCAAGAAAGTCCTCCCTATATATGTCCAAGCATCCATTACAATATACATCGTATGTACAGTAATGGCCTCTAGGGCATACATATAACTAACATACTGTACATACGATGTATATTGTAATGGATGCTTGGACATATATAAGGAGGACTTTCTTGCTCGACATGATAGTATGCTATCTGGTTGTACTTTATATTAACATGTACTCTTATTGTCTCTATGTTACATGTTGATAAAGCCCTTAGGATATGTACTCGACTACTGCGACTATGATGAGATCATACTAGTGGGGCCACGGTAGTCGACGAGTACTTCCTATAATTGTTCCTAGTCGAGGGTGTATCGAGATAGGGCATCGATGCACCAGAGTAGACTAGCGTATACGTATCTTGACCCATATGATGGGTGATGGATGATCCCATATCCATCGGTGTTTGACATCAAGGATGGTGTACGGGTGCTCAGTGGAGACTGGGTACACTGGACGGACTCGCCGAGAACTCCCAGATGGTATTATACCTCACGTCAGATGGCAGTTCTCCGGTGACACTGGTACAGAGTAGTCTGTTGACCCGAGATCGTCATAGAGTCTTGTGTGATTCCCACTGTGCTTTGATTTTCATCATACCACATCCAAGAGGGCGTGCAAAAAGGTGGCTTTTGGGTACAGTCCCGAATCGCATGGAGGCAATGAGCGATAGGAGGGGATTCGTCTCTCCCGGTATAGGGAGTTGATATTGTGCTGTGTTCGATTGGCTATAACCGGAAATCCCTGGCCAGGGTTGCTGAGATTTACTGGTAAGTGTTATCAGTAGTTTCTCGAACTGTTATAGACCTCATATCGACACGACTTATCGAGCTACTGGGGTCTGACGTTTACCATCCCTGGGCGAGATATGCGCCATATCAGACGACGAGACCGGATTGTACGGGAGTGTTACTGTCTGGATTCACAGGAGAATGTACAGGCTTGCTTGTTGATCTTCTGATCGCTCAATACCTGGGTAGCTGTTACGTTTAGCTGACCGCTTGCAGCTTGTGGGTGTTTGATATGATCATCACCTACTGCCGGCGTATTGACGATTCTTTAGAGTCCTACACAGAGGTTTCTTGGCTCAGGCAAAACGGAGTAGGAGCATGATATGTGCGGGACCGAGGATAATGCGATATGAGATACCGTATTGTATTCTCGCGATATTTGATATCAGCCGGGTCATCGGATCAAGTGTTGATTCGATGAATCGGTACGGATAAATATTAGTCGGTTATATGCGATATAGCCGGATTGTCGGATCAAGTGTTGATTCGATAATTTAATGTATAATAATATATATGATATATTAAATTACAGTAACTAATATTTGCTCACTAAAAGATTATTTTTCTCACTCGGGTAATACATTGATATATATGCGATATATGTTAAATGTATTATTTTATTTTGTTACAATAAATATTGTATATGTGATATATAATATTGTAACATGTTATAATTATTAATGCAACATGTTTAGAGGAGTTTAAACAAGATTAGGGTTTGATTTGGGTTAATGATTTCTAGATGTTTCTAGATGGTTTTACTTTGTCTTTGTTAAGATATTATGATAGATATTTCTTTGTGACTCACCCTTTAACCCAACCCAAACCCTAACCCTAGTAAACTCTCTACAATGGTTACTACAACCATGGTTGCATAAATGATTATGATAACTTTTTATTATTCATCACAAATGATAATTCATTCTTCTTCTTCATCTTCTTCCTTCTTCTTTCTTCATGGAAAAAGCTCACTAGCTTTTTTCCAAGTGATGAATAAATATGAGAAAAAGAAAAATAAAAAGAGCAAAAATCCTACTTCATCATCCTCATCTTCCCTTGCCCTTTAGATGAGAGTGTTCACTCAATTTTAGTGAGTGTTAGCTTGTGTTAATGAAACTTCAAGGTAGATCATCTTTGTATCGAAGATCGGAAGCAAGACTGCATCTTTCTCTTCGTGGAACCTCTCGAGAGTCCGGAGTACGATGATCGCAGCGAAGGGACCTCAACACGGAGTATATGAAGTGAAGGACCGGATCTACAAAGGTTGTAATCCCTCTCACTTAGTGTTAAAGTGTTTAGCATGTTAGTTTTCGCCTAATCTCTAGTTTAAAGATCCGGCTTCGGGTTGTTCGGCACGGCTAATTTTTAAATCCGGCATGGTTGATGCCTCGTAGAACATTGTGCGCATGCCTAGCAACCCTACAGTATGCACAGTTGACTGAGACAGGGGCAGAGGACTTTTATTAGGGTTAATGACCATTGTCTTTTTCTTAACCCTAATGTGTATGTGTGAATTGTGATTATTAATATTAATTAATTATAATTATGTTATGGTTAGGGTTGTTGACCATTTGACTATGGTTGACTTGTTGACCCAAATTGACAAATTGCCCATCATCATTTCACTTGAAAGATGCTCTTTGATTCTAGCAAAATTCATTAATGTGAAATGATAATGGTCACTTCAACTTAACCATCATAAATATCTTTAGTTAATTTTTTAATTATCATAATTCACACATATATGTGAGGATGGTTGCAAAATATCCTCACTTTATCATTCTCATTCTCTCTCATCCTCTTCCTCTCTCTCTAGCTCTTCCCTCTCATGAGTTGAGAACCATTTGAGCTTGAGATAATCCCTTCAAAAATACTCTCTACTCTTTCTAAGGTCCTAGGTTTAGCACACCAAGCACCTTAGTTACTTCTAGTTTGAGGTTGGAGCCAAAGGTAGAGTCCCTCGGGTGGATCTTTCTTCGGCAAAAGAAGGCGACAAGGAGAACCCGTTCTTCCACTCCAAGGAGCAAGAAGAGAGGGACTTCAAGACTTAGGTATAACCCTTTTACCGAGTAGCTAAATCTTTTAGCTTTGTAGTTAGTTTATGTTTAGCAAAGATCCTTCTTTTGTTAGTCCATGTTGCCTTGAGTTGTAAAAATCAAACTTTTATACCGTTTCCGCCTCCCCGTAAGCACCGGGGTGGGCAACGTGGACTTACAGTGGTATCAGAGCCTAACTAAACACAAACTAGCTAGTTAGTAAAGTGTATAGAACTTCGATCGAGAAAAATCGCAAAAACACTTTTTCAAAACCCTAACTTTCTGCCGATTTTTAAACCTGCTTTAAAATTAATAAATCACACACTAAAAATCGGCTCAGGGTTTTACAGAACACACAAGGAAAACGATCCACTGACTCGGTCGACTCACCGCGGATCCGCGACAGAAGCTTGCTCCTGCCGCGGATCCGCGGCCGAGTTGACTCGGCCGTGGTTCATTTTCCTTGCTGTGTTCTTCTGTTAGTGTTTTGGGATTTTTAGTATATTTTATTTCTGCCCAGAATTTCCAGAAAAGAAATTTGTATTTGGGGTGGTTATAAATCCGTATTTTGATCGAAATTCCGTGGACTTTGGCTAATGGATATTATCTGTGCTGTGATATATGCATTGAACGTCTGCTAATCGCTATACGTCGATTAGTGAAGGTTATACATATCTGTGATCTGTAATGTTGATGGTTTATGTATATGAACTCGTTGGATTGTCGCGGATGAATAGCCGGGTGGATGTGAGATGAGAGTTTCTTTTTCTTTCATTCATGTAAAATTTGTAATTGATGTAATATTATTTGTTTGGCCGCACATCCGGGTTGAAGTTGTAGCCGCCATTGTATAATTTCTTTTTACTGTTTTTGCTCCTAGGATAGACCCATGGTGGGGTGCACAAACTATCGGGTATCTCGAAGTGCCGAGTGGCCTACTCACGTCGTTGAGGGAGGTTGCTTCGCTTCGGGTACTTGGCGGGTAGTTTTCCGCACCCATAGGGGTCTAGGGTGGGGTATTGGCTATTCATCGCGACCGTGTAATCTGCTTTTCGTTGCAGGCTCGAACGAATCGCGGATTCCTAGTATATCCAAAGTGTTCATCTGCGATCTGGATTGACTATCATTGCTATATATCTATATATGATATCTATTTAGGTGTTGCTTATGTTTTGCATCCGCGCTAGTCCAGCCCCCGCTCTGTCGTTAGTTAAGTAACCTAACGGGTGATGACAGGGCCCCGTGGCGAATGCGGATGGCATAAGCGTACGCCATATTTTGGTTGTTTTATGCAATGGTAGGATTAAATGATAGGACGCATTAAAATTAATGCAAGAAAATAAACCAAGTAAAAGTCGTTGGAACACTTTCAAAACCACTCGGTTCTTTTCAAAAACCAACTTTTAAAATGCGGAGCTTGAACTACTCCTTTTAAAGGCTATCTCGTTCCATCGATTATATCAAGTTCACTACGTTCACGGTTTCGCCAAAACCATTCGTAGCCCTCCATCATTTCAGTTAAATATTCGGTAGTATTCAAGCTATGTATTTTGACCTCACGCCAAGGCATAGTGATTGGTAGCTGCCGGATATTTATCTGTTGCATAGATAGAATGCGTTGGTTTGAGACAGTCGTACTGCCATTTTGGCCTACGTCAAGGATAGGTACGGGTGGGTTCAAATTAACCTGGATAATGATGGGTAGAACTTGACATGTGACTTATGACATTTTGATCTCACGCCAAGGTCATAAGTGCATGGGACAAAAATCCACATCGGGAGTTTCAAAAGAACTGAAACTTGCTAGCGCTGCATACCATTTGGAGTGTGATGATTCTGGTAGGATTCCTTCAGTTTTGTCGCGTGATTATATTTGGATCCCGATCCTACTGTGAGTATATGCTACTCCTCGGGAAATTTCTAACTTAACGATCAATGCTATAAACCTAGTAGGTGTCTAGAAAGGTGTTAGCGGGGCTACGCCCACAGGGAAAAGAGGTTACTTAATTAAGGAAATTCGTGAAAGCGTTGGAAAACCTCCCTCGAAGTACCGACACTGGCCTGGCTGAACGGTTAAGCAAGTATTGTACGGTGAAATTGATCCCGACTAATTCTTCCTTTATGGTTTGGGGAGGGATTCGACAGACAGTGGGAGCCATCCTGTTTAGACAAACTAAAAACCACTCTAAACTCGCAAGAGCATCATGCTAAAGTGTTTCTTTTCTCTCTCCTAATTGCAGTGACCAATCAACATGACCGGACTTAAGTTATTACTAGATAAAAACATACTGACAGGGCCAAACTACAATGATTGGCTCAGGAATGTCAAAATGGCAATCACTTACGACAAGTTGGGGTATCTCCTTACCAGCAAAGCTCCCCCTGTCCCAGGTCCCACCTCCAGCGTCGCGGATATAGAAATCCGTAAGACATGGGAGATCGATTGCACGAAGGCAAGTGCCTCGTGCTTGCCTCTATGGACAATGAACATCAGAGGAGGCACGAGAATATGGACCTAGAGTCCATATTTCTTCATACAAAAGAACTGTATGGAGAGTAATCTCGTATCCCCAGATACGAAGTGTCGAAGAAGCTGTTTTCGGCAAGATTGGCCGGGATCATCGGTAGCGGAACACGTGCTTAAGATGATTGGCTATATAGAAGAGCTCGCGGACCTTGGGACCATGTTGGAGAATGAACTCTACACTGACTTGATTCTCCAGTCCCTTCCTTCCACTTACGCCCAGTTTATCCTAAACTTCAACATGCAAGGAAAGGAGGTTGAACTTTCCGAACTTCTGAACATGTTGAGGAGTGCTGAGGGTACCCTACAGAAAGGTAGGGAGACATCCACTTTGTTTGTAGGAGGATCTTCCTCTTCTAAGTCCAGGGCGAAAGACAAGGGAAAGAAGAAGAAAGCCCCCGCCAAACCAAGGGGCGGTGTTAGTAAAGTGGATACGAAGGGAAAGGGAAAGGCAACAAAGGTAGCGGGAAAGCTTGTGGGAAAGGAAGAATGCTTTTACTGTCACAAGAGTGGACACTGGAAAAAGGATTGCAGGGCTTGGAAGGCCAAAACCCAGGATCTGAAGCAAGTTGCGGCTTCCGCTTCAGGTGTGTATGTTATTGAAAACTGTCTATCAATAAACTCTACTTCCTGGGTATTGGATACCGGATCAGGATCTCATATCTGTAATTCTTTGCAGGCATTGAGAAGGTGTAGGGTTTTGAAGGCAGGTGATATGACTCTCAGAGTTGCAAACGGAGCTAGCATGGATGCTGAGGCCGTGGGGGACTATCACCTGGGATTGTCAGATGGACACTTTTTGGTTTTGCGTGGTTGTTATTTTGTACCAAATGCAACTTGTAATATCATTTCTGTATCTTTATTATCTAAAGAAGGTTATGATATTGCATTTGTAAGTAATGTTGTGAACATTCACCTTAATCAAGTTTTGATTGGGTCAGGTACATTAAACAATGGTATATACGTATTAAACCAACCACAAATTTTCAATGTCCAGAATACACACAAAAGAAAGTCTCCAGAAATCAATCAGGCTTTCTTATGGCATTGTAGACTCGGTCACATCAATGAGAGAAGGTTGATGAAGTTACATACAGAAGGATATTTGGATCCGTTCGAATATCAATCATATGAAACTTGTCAATCCTGTCTCAAAGGGAAGATGACAAAAACTCCATTCACTGGACACGGAGTAAGAGCGAGCGAGCTCTTGGGGTTCATACACAGCGACGTGTGCGGTCCAATGTCTACACATGCGCGAAGCGATTATTCTTACTTTATTAGTTTTACGGATGATTTTTCAAGGTTCGGACATGTCTTCTTAATGAAGCATAAATCTGAAGCCTTTGAAAAGTTCCAAGAATACAAGAATGAAGTAGAAAAACAAACAGGCAAAAGTATCAAGACACTGAGATCTGATCGAGGTGGTGAATACTTGAGTGCCGAGTTCCTGGATTACCTAAAAGAGAATGGAATTCTCTCTCAGCTTACTCCTCCATACACTCCGCAACATAACGGTGTATCGAAGAGATGGAACCGAACCCTATTGGATATGGTATGGTCCATGATGAGTAACGCTGAGTTGCCGCGATCATTCTGGGGATATGCGCTAGAATCAGCCGCATACCTTTTGAACCGAGTTCCTACTAAGACTGTGCCTACCACACCATATGAGTTATGGAGTGGGAAGAAACCCTATCTTCAATATCTGAAGATTTGGGGATGTCCAGCTTTTGTCAAAAAGCAGCATGCGGACAAACTCGAGGCACGCTGAGTACTGTGCAAGTTTGTGGGATACCCAAAGAACTCCAGGGGGTATCTTTTCTATTACGCAGAGGAACAAAAGGTCTTTTTTTCTCATAATGCCCACTTTCTGGAACACCATGTAAGTGCACGGCGGCGCCCCGGCCTCCATCCCGAGGCCAAATGCGGAAGCGATGGTTAACTTTAATTTTCTTGAACCAGCACCACCGTGCACTAAAACCCGGATCGTGCCATTAACTAGTCCTAGCTAACTACAAGATGGGGAAGAGAGATATACCGAGCGATCCGTGTCCTCCGGTCTTCTCGCCGTCGTCCCGATCTCCCGCGGAAGCTCCGGTCTCCACCTCGTCGCCGGAAGGGCACCACGTCGCCTGCTTCTTTTACGGGCTCCCGCCTCTATACCGAGGCAACTCGGGCACGAAGCTGGCGAGTCGACGTGTCCAAGAATTGCTGTAGAATATAGTGAAGATCTATATGTCTCATTTGGGGTTTATGGAGGTTGCCATTTGGTGGAGGGATGAGTTGTGGAATTTTGTGGAGCTATGGGATTTTTTTCAAGCCAAAAGAGATGAAATCCCTCCACAAAAAATTGGGACAGCCCACTTGAGGAAGTGGCCGGCCATGCCCAGTGAGGGGAGAGTGAGAATGAGAGTGAGGTCATTGAATCATGGAGCCACACTCACTAATCATCGAAGAGAGAGAGGAATGGTTATCATATGAAGAAATGATCACAAAGAAACACCAACACTCCACCAACCTCACCCTTCATCATCATCAAAAATCATGTCCTACAAAAGTCAAGCCATGATGAAGATAGAAGTCAAGGTCAAAGAAGAGCTATCATGATACAACAATATGCAAAGACCGCCTTCCTAATACTTATTTGCACAAATGCAAATAAGCCCTCCTCCACCAATCTTCGGCCAATGAACGATACAAAGGAAATTGGCCGAAACGGAAAGCAAACTGGCAACTCCAGAAAACTGGTCCCGTAATAAATTACAGGAAAACCCCGATACTGTGTATACACACCCGCATTTGTATTCCGACCGAAATACAAATGCAATGAGACAAAATCTACACTGTACTATACTAGGATCCGGCTTAAACCAAAGCCGGCTAGTATTATCCGTCCGATCCTGATCCGTGCAATACCGCACGTATCTGATCGAACCCTGCCATATATCCATACGGCCTCTGGTACTAACCGTTCGATCCTGATCCGTGCAATACCGCACGTATCTGATCGAACCCTGCCATATCTCCATACGGCCTCTACAGCGTTTCGCCCGAAAGCTTGAGTAACTGAATGTGTGGTGGACTCTAAAGACTCGTCAATACTATGGCTGTGGATTTAACCACTAGCACGTCAGAGGTATTAGCCATACGTGACGGGCCACCAGCTATTGACCAAAAGGGACGTCGATGAGCGAACTCATCCTGACATCCTACTGAGCCTGTCAGTGACAATATCCGTACAGTCCGGTCCGTTCGTCTATGAGCATCGCATGGCGGGCCTAGGGGGTTGGTAAAAGTCAGACCCCTAAAAGCGGTACAAGTCGTGTCGGAGTGTAGCCCAGAACACCCTGAGATACTACTGGAATACCTACCAGTAAATCTCCTGCCTCGGCCGAGGGCTTCGTGTAATGGCTCTCCTAGACACAGCGCGACCTCACCCCCAATACCGGGAGAGACGAACCCCTGAAGATCCGCTCACTGCCTCCATGTGGCTCGGGACTGTACCCAACTAAAACCTGTTTGCACGTCTCTTTTGAGCGTGGTAGGGTAGTAATCAAAGTACAGTGGGAACTCACATGAGACAAATGACGATCCCCAGGTCGATGAACTAACCTGTACATATGTCACCAGGGAACTGCTATCTGACGTCAGGTATAAGACCAACTAGCATGTTCCCGGCAAGTCCTGTCCGGTGTACTCATAACCCAATGAGCACCTGTATATATCTTAGGTGAACCAACTGACACCAATGGCTTGTGAGACCGGCCACCGCCCCTCGTCGGGGTCTCGACTGTATACACTAGTCTACTCTGGAGTATCGATGCCCTGTCTCGAAACTCCCACGACTAGGGACCTTTTAAGGATGTGCTTATAGACTGCCAGCTCTCACTTATGTGATCGCCCTCATACTGCTGGTGGTCAAGCAAGAATCCTAGGGGCTCTATCAACGTGTAATAGCGACATGTCAGGTCACCTAAAGCAGTACACGATGATAAAGGTAAACCAGATAGCATACTATCATCTTGAGTAAGACTGCCCTACCGGGATAGGTCCTCCCTCAATCATTGCAATCACATGCCTGTGATCCAATAATTGATTCTGAGGGCACTATCTCCAACAATCTCCCACTTGCACTCAAGGCTAATTATTGCGTTGTCGCATACTCACAGCCCGTGTGATACCGAACACCCAACTCCTTTACTAGTCAGTCTCACAAAACCCGTTTACGAAACTATTGTGTTCGAGGAATAGCCTCAGTGAGTGGATCCGCTCTGATGTTTCTTTCTATGTCTCTCTATATCTCATGTTCGCGGAGAAACCCATCTCCCGAAATGAGCAACACCTGTCTTAGAATGTGTCTGGATGTCTGATGGGACCTAGCTCATAAATGAACTCCAAATCCAAACTTCTTAGACTGTATTTTCAACTGAACTTAATCAGTATCCTGTGCCATGCCTCCCTCAGTATTGCCTTGGACCACCTTTCCAAAATACTGCCCCTCGTCAGAAGGAAAAACTATAACTCTGACAACTTCCCTGTCGTCCAGGTCACCTTGGAAGCCTGGAATGATAATTGTCTCCCGAATAAGGCTGTCGTTATCATATCCCTAGAACATCCACTTATGTTCTAAAACTGCTTCCGACTGCTTCTCCAGGATTGGATCAATGTCAACTTATTGCATCCAGTGCAAGAACAACATCTGGTGTGGTACTTGACATCTCATGATTGACTCAATTGCCTGAGCAAGTGATCTGCCAATCATGCACATCCATCTCCCTTTTAGTCTGTAAGACACCTTTAGAGAGGGTGACTCTATTACCTGCAGGTACACTACCGTGCCAGGAGTCGTCCATTCTAAATACTCTTAGAATGCTGTCTGAGTACCCAGATTGGGAAACCACCCAAATCTAGATCTAAAACCATAGATCTAGTAACCAGTATGTCTGATATAATGTCCAAGTCCCATGTGGAGAAACTACAGTGTGACGACCAAAGTATAACCGATCGTAGTATAGGAGTTTCTTTTCCTATTCTGTGTATGTCATCCAAATACCATGACATCACACCCTACTACCTTCTTAACAGATCCATCCCCTATTCTGATGAAGTCAAACCTATGACTGTCACATCAGAAATAGATGATCTATCTCCGCTATCTCTGCTTTAGTCTATAAATAGACATAAGCCACTTGTCCACCAATGCTTCCGCTGCTCCCACTGACTACGACAACCCTCTGGCAGAGTCATATACACGTACACTTGTAAAACTAGTTTAGAACGATGCTATACTCATCCTCCTGCCGGGTCTCACAGTCTGGAACAACAGTAATGGTAAGTGTGGGTAAACAAGAACTTCCCTGTCACCGTCCTTGAGGCTACCGGAGTACCTCTCGGGTGTGTGAAGTTACCCACCTTATCTGCGGAGTGGCCAATGGAATGTCAAGCCAGATTGAATCTTTAGGTTCCTATGAAATCTTCAGTAATCGTTTGTGGTTCTGGAATCACTTCCAGTTCTACCATACTCCCACTACTGTTTTATCAAAACTGTGGCGAGTCTAGAAAAATATCGCTATTGATCTTCCAAATGGTAGAAAATCAACCCTCGTCATAGCCTGGGTCAACCCACAAACAACAATTACAGAAACATGCCTTGAGTTGTCAAGTGTCTGGTTTTAATCATAAACCGGACAACTCCCCGTACCTTAACATCGTTAAGATATGAACTGTTCTATATCCAATATAGAACCAGAGGCACCGATTTAATTGAACCAGATTCAAATCATGCAGCTGCCTCCAATGCATGTCAACTAAATGGAAGGAGGCCGATCAGCGTTACTCAACTTAGGAATGCTTCCAATTATGAGTAACCTGAAAGAGAAGCAAGTTCTCTTAATCATTACAATCAACTGAACACCATACACAAGTATCTACATCTTCGATCACTTTGAAGAATCCCGATACTTGCAATACCTGGTTCTCTACTTTATTCAAATACCTATAACTTCTCAAAATTCGGACCCTGTGTTTCCACAAAACACCTGTCTAAAAACTAGAGAAGTCATAAGTAAACCGAATATAGTACGAAGACCAACCCCTCTGTCCTGATGGACCCTGGACAACATACAATACTTTGTATAAGTCCCTTGAGTCTGATAACTCATTCACTGTGTGTCGTAGGTTGAAAACTGTACTTATGGTTAAGAAGAATTACACCGCTGTTTAATGCTCCTTACCTAACCATCCACTGATGTAGGTAAATGTCATAGACATAATTTCAAAAAGGTATATCTCACTCTATGAAAATAGACGTACAGATATATCAATTTGAAATTGGTGCACAACAGCGGATATTCAAAACCAAATATTTGCCGTCCGGCAAACAACCCAAGTGACTTCCTCAAATATCACCGATTACAACGAATCCCGATATAATGAGGATGATCACCCAATTCCCAATATCTTACTCCCACTCATCATCTGTAAAACCATACAGATGTGAGAATCATATCTGGCAAGTATCTAATCGGGAAATCAGATTTCCTTTAACAGTACACAGTGAAACTGAAACATTGAAATATTCCGATGGGGTATCCCGGTATTCCTAGTAATGCCTCTTCCATTATCCAGATTCACAACTGTAACCGTGTAATTCTTTGCCACCTCTCTAAATCCCTTTATATGTCTTTAGTCATTACCTTCTGTACACCCCTTTAGGCCAAATGGTTTTCTTCCTTCCCTACCGTTCGGCACCAGCCTATGGTTTGGAAGAAGACTATCCAATAATCATAATGGATGTACTGTCCTAATCCTAGGAACACTCGCAAAGCGAGAGAAGGTGAAGATAAAAGTCAACCGAATAAACCTTATTCCTATTTCTCCTGAACCAGAATCCATCCCCGAATTGGAACAAGTTCCTTTCGAGTTCGTATATAACCATACGATGGAGTATCCAATAAACTGTGGATCTTCGTAGTGATACGGAGTGTCCTGGAGAAATACAAAGGTGAAGTGGGAGTGGTAATGAAATACCTGGTTTGGTCATGAATATCAGTTGCAATTTACTTTGCCCTCTTACTAATCCCTTTATTTTGTCTTAACTTAATACCTTCTGTACACCATCGTTAGGCTAATTGGTTTTCTTCCTTCCGTACCGTTCGGCACCTGCCTATGGTCTGGAAGAAGACTATCCAATTTGCGTAATAGATGTACTATCTCCTAAACCAAGGAGTACTCGCAACCTGAGAGAAGGTAAAAGGAAAAGACAACTGAATAGTCCTATTCGTTTTCTCCAGAACCGGAAACCATCCTCGAATTAATTCCTTCGAGTTCGTATATAACCATACGATGGTTTTGTCCAATGGAAGTGGACGTTCGTAGTAATACGAGGTGTCCTGGAGAAAAAGGTAAAAGTAGGAGTGGCAATGAGGTTTGCAACTCTGACAATCCAAAAGCCGGTGTTTAAGAAGGTTCGGTCAACTTGGTCACTGAGTCATAGTCTTAGGGTCGGGTCAATGGTCTCTTCCAAAGAGAGAGAGAAAAGAAACACTCAGCGTGCACTCTAACCTAGATCAGAATGGTTACCAATTTATCCAATCTGGAAACCTCCCACTGTACCGTCAAATTCTCCTCTAAACCTGAAAGAAGAACTAGTCGGGATCACCTGAGGAGTAAACCAACTCATCAGTGAGAATCGTGATCCAACTATCATCGCATGATAACATGACGGAATCCGCTCACGTCATCACACTCCAGAAGGTATGCGCATATCTGGCAAGTTTCAGTTTCTTTAGGAACTCCCGATGTGATTTCTGCCCCATGCTCTTATGACCTTGACGAAGGTCAACAAATCATAAGTCACATGTCAAGTTCTACCCGTCATTGTCCAGGTTAATTTGAACCCACCCGTACAAGCCCTTGACGAAGGTCAACAAGGCTATACGACTGTCCCAAACTAACGTATCTATCAATGCAGCAGAAAGGCAACAAGCAGCTACCATACACTATCCCTTGACGAAGGTCAACAAACATAGCATGAATACTACGTGCTACCCGTCTGAAACGATGGAGGGCTACGAATGGTTTCTGGCGAAAACCTTTAACGTAATAAACTTGATATCGTTGAAGGAACTGGATAGCTTTTATAAAATATAGTGACGAAAACCATTGCTAAAGAGGTCACTCCCGGTGAAGGGATCTCGGCTCTTTCCCCGTAGAATGAGGTGCAGGATATTCCAACTGAATACCACGATGCAAAGCAAAAGTAATCGGCTATAGTGAAGTTATTGCCCTGACGCAAACTTCTGTCCAAGGGGTCACTCCCGGTGAAAGGATCTCGGCCCTTGCCTCGTCGACTGAGGAGCAGGATATTCCAACTGAATATCACTATGCAAAACAAAAGTGAACGTCCTTGCAATAACAGCTTTTTGAAAAGTGTACCAACAACATCAGATTAGGTTTGTTTTTAACTTGCATTGATCCGAATCAACTCAGTCCCATCAATTGATCACACCACAAAGAACAAAAATATATTGATGTACGTATATGCCATCCGCATTCGCCACTGGGTCCCGTCATTACCCGTTAGGTTAGCTAACTAACGACAGAGCGGGGACTGGACTAGCGCGGATGCAAAACATATACAACATCTACTAATATATATACCAATATATTATATTTCTCTCAAGGCGTGATAAAATGCAACATCACAGAACAATACAGATATCTGGGATCCCCGGGTTTCACAGAGCCACTACTGAAACCCGACGTTCCCCTGGTCGTGTGGATAGCCTGTGCAATGAAATCCTAGACCCCTACGGGCGCGACAAGTTACCTGCCAAAACCTGAAGCGAGGCAGCCCCCTTCAGCAACGTGAATGGACCACCCAGCACTTCACGGAATCCGGTAACTTGGGCACCCTTCCTGGGTCAACCTGTACCCCCTACGAGTGCGGCGAATAGCCCGGCAATTCTAGAGTGAAGCCCCCTCCGTCTCAATTCCATGAGATGCGGGCCTGTTGCCTTCTAGAACCTGGCTATCCGTGCACCCCTCCGCGGGGTAATCCTAGTACAGAAAGTAAAATATACATACAACGGGTACATCGACCTCGACCTGGTCGTGCCCCAAAATAATAATACAAACAGGCAGTGACGGCAGTCCACATGTCGGACGCTCGCCCCGCAATATCAAATGTACATAATACAACAAAAACTGTACTAGCATTGCATCCAGGCTATCCCCCACGACCAATCCGCAACATCACAGCATAACACAGAATATCAACGTGAAAGTCACGTTCGCAAATCCGTCTAACCGGGCTATAGCAGTTAGACAGGATTTACCAATCAAGTGACATTCACGGTCGCAGATATAATATAAATACTGTGAACTAATGTGTTTAAAATATCCGACCGATCAAAATTTACCAAGTGGCCCCCCAAGTACTACTGTAGCACATCAAGAAATTCTGGGCCCAAAATTAATATTCCAAAACCCCTATTTTCATCACTGGAGCTCTCTGTAAAAATTTGGCACACCGATCTGTAAATACCGCGGCGGAACCGCGGTCCAAGCATGGGTTTGGCCGCGGTTCCGCAGTCGTATAGAGCGATCACGTGATCAAATTTCTACAGAATTCTTAAAATTCTCTGCACATCATTCTGCAATGTACTGAAAAAATTTTCGAGCCAGAAAAAAAAATCGACAGAAACTGATGCTAGGAAAAATACGGGTTTTTGAAAATTGTTCGATCGGAAATGTAAAACACATTAGGCAAAGCTAGACTATGTTAATGGCGAGGCTCTGATACCACTGTAAGTGCACGGCGGCGCCCCGACCTCCATCCCGAGGCCAAATGCGGAAGCGATGGTTAACTTTAATTTTCTTGAACCGGCACCACCGCGCACTAAAACCCGGATCGTGCCATTAACTAATCCTAGCTAACTACAAGATGGGGAAGAGAGATATACCAAGCGATCCGTGTCCTCCGGTCTTCTCGCCGTCATCCCGATCTTCCGCGGAAGCTCCGGTCTCCACCTCGTCGCCGGAAGGGCACCACGTCGCCTGCTTCTTTTACGGGCTCCCGCCTCTATACCGAGGCAACTCGGGCACGAAGCTGGCGAGTCGACGTGCCCAAGATTTGCTGTAGAATATAGTGAAGATCTATATGTCTCATTTGGGGTTTATGGAGGTTGCCATTTGGTGGAGGGATGAGTTGTGGAATTTTGTGGAGCTATGGGATTTTTTTCAAGCCAAAAGAGATGAAATCCTTCCACAAAAAATTGGGACAGCCCACTTGAGGAAGTGGCTGGCCATGCCAAGTGAGGGGAGAGTGAGAATGAGAGTGAGGTCAATGAATCATGGAGCCACACTCACTAATCATCCAAGAGAGAGAGGAATGGTTATCATATGAAGAAATGATCACAAAGAAACACCAACACTCCACCAACCTCACCCTTCATCATCATCAACACTCATGTCCTACAAAAGTCAAGCCATGATGAAGATAGAAGTCAAGGTCAAAGAAGAGCTATCATGATACAACAATATGCAAAGACCCCCTTCCTAAATACTTATTTGCACAAATGCAAATAAGCCCTCCTCCACCAATCTTCGGCCAATGAACGATACAAAGGAAATTGGCCGAAACGGAAAGCAAACTGGCAACTCCAGAAAACTGGTCCCGTAATAAATTACAGGAAAACCCCGATACTGTGTATACACACCCGCATTTGTATTCCGACCGAAATACAAATGCAATGAGACAAAATATACACTGTACTATACTAGGATCCGGCTTAAACCAAAGCCGGCTAGTATTATCCGTCCGATCCTGATCCGTACAATACCGCACGTATCTGATCGAACCCTGCCATATATCCATACGGCCTCTGGTACTAACCGTTCGATCCTGATCCGTGCAATACCGCACGTATCTGATCGAACCCTGCCATATCTCCATACGGCCTCTACAGCGTTTCGCCCGAAAGCTTGAGTAACTGAATGTGTGGTGGACTCTAAAGACTCGTCAATACTATGGCTGTGGATTTAACCACTAGCACGTTGTTCATATCAGATTTTTGCATTTTTATACCTCCCAATTTTTATCACATTGCATATTGGTAGGTACTCTTGAGCCGTGTTTGCTAGTCAATTGCAGGATACAGGTTCTCGGCTCTAAACGGTGAAATCCATGGAAAAATACGACAAAATCCGAGTTCCTGCCAACCACAGATAAAACACGGGTCTCCGCTCTTTATCCGTCTGTTGCCACACACCAGTTTAGGAGACAAAATGACAAATCAATTGTCACCTTCATGCACAAAGCACAATGGCAACACCAAGACCAAGAAATCTACGCGGAGCTCAAGAAAATCCATGTCCAAAGTCCACCTTTCCCTCAACAGAAATTCTGGAAGAAATGTGGAAGTATTTTCAGAAAATACATGTACCAGATAAGAGGGGACAGCAGAACAGGAAAGTACCAAGAACCCCATGCCCTGACTCCACCAGAGTGCGGCGGATCCGCGGCATAAGGAGGCTTAGGCCGCGGAGCCGCGGCCGTATGGTGGCGGCAGACAAAACTTTTCCAGGGGTGTTTTGGTCTTTTTATTTGTGTTCTGGTGGTTGCCCTAGGTTTTCATTTTTCAGCCTATAAATAGCCCAGAACTTTGTGAAGGAAAGGTTCGATAATCTTGTATTTTCTTTTCTAGGTTTAGTTGTGTTTCTTCTTCCTCTTCTCATCTCTTCTCCATTAAAACTTGTAGTGAGCTTTGTGAGTGAAGAATGATGAATAAAGAAGACTCTTTCATTATTATGCTTGTCTTATTATCTTGTTAATTGTTGTAATTTTAATTTGTTAACTAGTTGTTGTTATTTCTTGTTGTTTCTTTCTTCTCTCTTTTTCTTTATCCTTAACACAACCATGATGCTTACGCTTGATCCTTGCCAAGGTGAGGTCGCAAATAGCTAGTTGTTATCTTCTAATCTCTTTCTTTCTATCTTCCTCTTTTGTTTTGTTTTATTTTTCCGTATCATGATGTGTGAGTAGTTTCATACTTGTTAGGGTAGGATAAGGGATGTTTGAGAGAAGGAAATCTCTCTCACTCTTTCCTTGCCCAACAGCTTAATTCGACTCCCGTTAATTGAACCACAATCCGCTCCTTACGACACCCTATCCTACATGATAGCGGTGATTCCGTAGTGAGACCGGTTGTGGTTGAATTAACCGGAGGTTATGGCTAAGAGCCAAGAACGGACGGAGAAGCACCAAAAGGAAGAACTTATGCGTTGGAAAGCCTAGCTTATACTCGCAAGTTCCTTCCTAGTCGTGCTAATCCCCGTTGTTGCCGATTACCGTAACACCGATATTAAGAGGGGCAACGAAAGATGTGCGAGACTCCTAACTCAAACTAATCTAATCCTAACCCTAACAAGCTCTCTTTACATATCAATTTACCACTTAATTAATCACAACAAAATCTGGAAAACTGGACTTAACTCGTTAAAGCACATAGAAAAAGATTCCCATCTCCCTGCGGACGACCCGTACTCAACCGGCTAGCTACAAGCGAAACCGTCTTGATTGCAGTATTTAACTAAACTTGAACACGCAGAATCTCTAATAATCAAATGGCGCCGTTGCCGGGGAGACGGTAGTTTATTTCTTTGTGTAATTTCTGGTTAACTTGTGAATATAAAAACAACCGAAAAAAAAATATACTTTGTAAAAAATTCATTTTGTTATTTTTGATTAGTTTTTGTGCAAGCGTGCAGGATAATACGGAGTTCGAGTTCAGTGCCAAAGACGTGGGAAGATAGACCCACATTTCGCGGCTACATCGCGACGGATCAAAACGAAGCAAGCGGTCTACTGTAAAAATCTGGAGCATATACAGTAAGCAAATCAAGATTCAGAAAATCTATACAAGCAGAGGACAACCACAAAAGCACCCACCAGAAAACTGAAGATCCAAGCTCACCATATTGCCGCGGTTCCGCGGCATAAGTTGGCTTAGGCCGCGGATCCGCGGCCACTTGGTGGCCTCAGGCTTCCAAAATCTCTCTGTAAGTCTCTCTCCTCTCTCCCACTCCTCTGGATTCCAATAAACTGTGTTTTCTGCAGATTTCTTTGCGCAAACTCTTCTCCCCCTTCCAATAAACTGTTCTTGTGCAGGATTCTTTGCGCCGCGCTAAAAAAATAAAAATTGTTTGTAGTTGATTTGTTACTGCTTTGCATTTCTTAATACGGACTTAAGGGGCTTGAAACCAATTCAGATTGGGTGGGGATTTCATCACCCTTCCCAGGACCCCAAAAATCACAAAAATCATATGCATTGTCCATTGTAAATTAAAAAAATACTAGACTTCAGCCCTAAGGACTTCGCGCTCATTAGGACAGAGGACTAGTTACAGGCATCGGCCGTTTATCCTATCTGACTTTTGCGGTGCCTAGGCAAGTGTGACGAAGGCAAGTGGTTATTTAATTAAGGAACTTCGCGAAAGCGTTGGACAACCTCCCACTTACCTGGCACTTATCTGGCCGCATTAGACGGAGAAGAGGCGGTTTGAGGTCCTTTTTCTAGCCCTCTGGAATAGTTAGGAGAAGGTCTAGTTGACCTAGGCGACCGTAGATCTAGGTGAGATTGTGCATATCTTGTTTGTGATTACTTAAAGCCGTAAGTCCGTACATATTTCTGTAAATCTCTTTCTAAAAACAAAAAAAAAAAAGAAAAAAATCAAAAACTTTTATAAAAACTTTCCCTTTGTCGCCAAATCCATTTTTTCACCCTCCACCCATCGTTTTCTCCATTGACGTTTTCTTACCCTCACCTTCTCCGCTTTGACTATACTAAACTCGTTTAGTGTATGTCCGCTTGGACTCGGGACACTAGCGCCCGTCTAGTCCGCGTTACTTTAGTCGCTACCGACTACGCGATCGACTCCGAAGTCGAAACTCCGTCCACTCCTCTTTCACCCTCCCTTTGCCGGCCAACTCCGACGTTGACCGGAATTCTGTTCATACATCTTCACCTTCACCTTCACCAACCTCTTCTTCCGCGATGCCAGGATTTAATCCGAACATCTCTTTGACTATCGCTGGATTGGCTCCACCTCCTACGGAGACCAATATCCCACCTCCACCTCCTGTTGTAGCGCCGCAGCGAATCGCGCTCTAGGATCGTTTCTATCCCACTCGTTCTGCACTTCCCACCTGCCTTTCTCTTCCACCGGCCAATGGGGATAGTTTTGAAATTAAGCCCCACTTCATCAACATGCTCCCACGATTTCATGGGCTTGAATCTGAAGATGCCTATATCTTCATCAATAAATTTCAAAACGTCCGTGCCATGATGAAAACTACCCAACTGTCGGACGACGCTATACGTCTACGGGTCATTCCGTTCACTTTATGCGATCTTGCTGAAAAATGGCTGTATAGCACTGCTTCCCACTCCATAACCAGTTGGGACGAGTTTGTAAAAGCGTTTCTAAAGAAATTTTATCCGAATCATAAAACCGCAAGGATTCGAAATGAAATCAACCAATTCTCTCAGCTTCCTTCTGAACCTTTCTGGAAGTGCTTTGACCGGTACAAAGACCTTCTTGTTCAGTGTCCTCACCACGGTATAGAGAAATGGCAACTTTGCCAAACCTTATACGAGGGCATGAACCCAGCAACGAAGCAGTTGTTGGAAACCATCTGTCAGGGCCACTTCCTATCGAAATCTGACGAGGAAGCGTGGCAATTTTTTGACGACCTTGCGGAGCAAACGCTATAATGGGAGAGCACCAGACCGACTTCTTCTTCTTCTACCTCCATTTCTACCAGTCAGTCTAGGGTAGGAATTCACCAACTTGATGTCTCTATTGCGATGAAAGCTGAAATGGCTGCAATAACAAGAAAGCTTGAAGCGATAGAGAGCAAATTTTCTGCTCCTGCTCCTGCCCCTGTTCTCCCCCTTCGTACCATTTGCGCTTGTTGTTCCGATCCTTCTCACTTGACCGAAGAGTGTCCTTACAATCCACCCTCGCAAGGACAGGATCAGGTTAATGCTGCATTTCAGCAAAGACCGAGGAATGATCCATACTCTTCCACCTACAATCCCGGTTGGAGGAACCACCCCAATTTCGTCTGGAATCAGAATCAGAATCAATTCCAAGTCAACAATTTCCAAAGGGCCCCTCCGCCGCAACAACAAGCGCAACAACAAACCCAGTATCAGCAGCCCTTCCAACCCCAACCTTTCCAAAATCAGACGAACAATTTTGCACCCAACAATTCTTTTCCACCAAACAACTTTGTTCCGTCAAACAACGATAAGGTTTCCTCGCTCGAACGAAGTCTGGAGGCGTTCGTTAAACAATCGACTCAGTCCACCGCCAACATCCAGTCTTCCATTCAGTCCTTAGTGCAGCACACTGCCGCTCACGGGCAAAGCATCAAGACCATCGAGGCCCAGATTGCACAACTGAATGCGGCCTTAAGCGAGCGAGAGAAGGGGAAGCTCCCGTCCCAACCACTCCCAAATCCCGGTCACCCACATAATGCACATGTTGCTCTTGAACAACAGAACCATAATGTGAGTGCCGTGACCACACTAAGATCAGGAAGGATGCTGCAAAACAACATTGGCAAACGGATCAACGATGACACCCCGGCCGCTTCTTCTTCTTCTTCGTCTTCTTCTCCTGCTTCTTCGTCTTCTGAGCCTATTCTCCATTCTTCAAAAGGCTCTCCTTCTGCTTCTTCTTCTACTCTGAACGGACCCACTTCTCACTCCACGAAAACACCTGTTCTTGGATCCGTTCCAACTCCACAATCTCCTCCTCCAGCATTAGACTCAACCAATTTTAAAAATGTTCCATTTCCAAACCGGTTGAGGTCTAATAAACAAAATTCTCAAATGGAGAAGATTCTGGAGTTATTTAAACAGGTTAACATTAACATTCCTCTTTTAGATGCTGTCCAACAAGTCCCGTCTTACGTGAAAATCTTAAAGGACTTGTGCACGAAAAAGAGGAAGTCTCAGGTACCCAAGAAAGTTTTCTTGGCTAGTGCTGTGAGTGATGCCCTTACCCAATCTTTACCACAAAAACGGAAGGACCTTGGATGTCCTACGATTTCTATTACTATTGGGGATAAGAACATCAACCGCGCACTATTAGATCTTGGTGCCAGTGTTAACCTGCTTCCGTATTCAGTATACGAGCAATTAGGCGTCGGAGAGCTGAAACCCACGCACTGCACTCTCCAAATGGCCGACCGATCGATCACCCATCCTAGGGGTGAGCTAGAGGATGTGTTAATCAAAGTCGGGGACTTCATATTCCCCGTTGACTTCATTGTATTAGACACACAGCCTGTAGCTAACCCCCGGAATCAAATTCCGGTGATACTCGGTCGCCCATTTCTTGCAACCTCAAATGCTGTGATCAATTGTCGCAATGGTTCGATGAACCTCTCTTTTGGAAACATGACGATTGAACTCAACATTTTTAGGTTGGGGAATCAGCCCGCCGAACCTAATGCTCATATACTGGACGTCTGCTCGATCCAGGAGATCACCCCAGAAGAATGTGAATTCGAGGAGTTTCTGTTCGAACACGATAATCTTGACGCCACTAATGCGTTCTTCCTCGAACCTGCTGCTGTTTCTGCGCCCGACAACGACTACGAGTGTTTCACATTCTCGAACGATCTTAGCCGCGCACAACCCGAGTTTGAATCTTTCGAATTTTCGGATGAGTTACCTGAACCATCCGACTCGGTCGCCTACACTCGTTTTGAAACTTTGCTGGAGTCCTTTGAGTTCGAGACCTCTGCACCAATCTTGCCTTCCATCGTTTCACCTCCAACGCTCGAACTCAAGCCTTTGCCGTCTCACCTTAAGTATGCTAACTTAGGTGAGAACGAGACCCTCCCTGTCATCATTTCAGCTTCTCTAGCTCCCGAGCAAGAGAAAGCCCTTCTCGCGGTCTTGCACAGCAACATGCAAGCTTTTGGCTGGTCTATGGCGGACATCAAGGGGATTAGTCCCCTGATCGTTGAGCATCATATTCATCTGATGGATGATGCCAAACCAGCCCGGGATCCGCAAAGACGTCTCAATCCAGTCATGAAAGAGGCTGTGAAGAAGGAGATCGTAAAATGTCTAGATAGTGGTATCATTTACCCTATCTCTGATAGCCAGTGGGTTAGCCCCATTCATGTTGTCCCCAAGAAGTCGGGCATCACGGTCATAACCAACGAGGCGAACGAGTTAATCCCTACTCGCACCCAAACTGGGTGGCGAGTATGCATTGATTACAGAAAACTCAACGCCGCAACGCGGAAAGACCACTTTCCGCTACCTTTCATTGACCAGATGCTTGAACGATTGGCCGGACACGAGTACTACTGCTTTCTTGATGGCTACTCCGGCTACAATCAGATTCCCATCGCCGAAAAAGACCAGGACAAGACCACATTCACTTGTCCTTTCGGCACGTTTGCATATCGACGCATGCCCTTTGGGTTATGCAATGCGCCCGCTACCTTCCAGCGGTGTATGATGGGTATCTTCTCAGACATGGTGGAAAAATTTCTGGAGATTTTCATGGATGACTTCTCCATCTTTGGCGATTCCTTCAACGAGTGTTTGCTGCATCTTGACGCTGTCCTTACCCGATGTAAGGACAAGAATCTCACTTTGAATTGGGAGAAATGCCACTTCATGGTGCGCGAAGGTATTGTCTTAGGACATATCATCTCGCAAAATGGCATAGAGGTTGACAAAGCAAAGATTGAGGTCATTTCCAATCTGCCTCCTCCCCAATGCGTCAGAGATATCCGAGCCTTCCTTGGCCATGCCGGTTTCTATAGACGGTTTATCAAGGACTTTAGCAAGATTGCTAGGCCCTTGACTCTTTTGCTGGCCAAGGATACGCCTTTCGACTTCAACTCGAGCTGTGTCGCTGCATTCGAGTCATTGAAACGCTCACTCACTTCTGCTCCCGTTCTTTCTTCACCTGACTGGACGCACCCATTTGAGATTATGTGCGATGCATCCGACTTTGCCATTGGTGCTGTCCTTGGACAACACATCAACAAGATGCCGCACGTAATCTATTATGCGAGCCGAACCCTGAACGACGCCCAACTCAACTATACAACAACTGAGAAGGAATTCTTAGCTGTTGTATTTGCTTTAGAAAAGTTCAGGCCCTACCTCATCGGCTCTCCAGTCATTGTCTACACTGACCATTCTGCTCTGCGCCATCTTTTTGCGAAGAAAGATGCAAAATCTCGGTTAATACGTTGGATCCTCTTGCTTCAAGAGTTTGACCTTGTCAGTAAGGACAAACGAGGATGTGAAAACGTAGTTGCCGACCATCTCTCACGACTTCCTTCTTTGCCTTCGCTTCAAATTCCGATCAACGACGTGTTCCCGGATGAACAGCTCTTGACAGTATCTTGCGAACCCTGGTTCGCAGATATTGTGAAATATTTGGCCACGGGATTACTACCGACTGAATGGTCGAGTCAGGACAGACTTCGCTTCTTATCCCAAGTAAAGCACTTTTACTGGGACGAACCCTATTTGTTCAAGTACTGTCCCGACCAGATTATTCGTCGGTGTGTCCCTGATGAGGAATTCAAGAGCGTGCTGTCATTTTGCCACGATCAAGCGTGTGGCGGGCATTTTGGCCCCATAAAGACAGCTGAGAAGATCTTGCAATGTGGTTTCTACTGGCCACAACTCTTCAAAGACGCTCATGACTATTGCAAGACTTGCTCCCAGTGCCAACACATGGGCCGGATATCCCGGAGGAACGAGATTCCGCTCCAACCGATCTTGGTTGTGGAGATTTTTGATGTTTGGGGGATAGATTTCATGGGGCCGTTTCCCAGCTCTTTTGGGAACTTGTACATCCTTCTCGCTGTTGATTACGTCTCTAAATGGGTCGAGGCTGTGCCCAGCCGGACTAACGACAACAAGGTTGTCGTTAGGTTCCTTAAAGAAAACATTTTCTCCCGGTTTGGGCACCCCCGAGCGATCATTAGCGACAATGGAAGTCATTTCTGCAACAAGACTTTCGAGGCCTTGATGCGGAAATACTCCATTAATCATAAGCTCTCTACGCCCTACCACCCCCAAACCTGCAGGCAGGCCAAAGTTTCAAATCGGCAAATCAAGCAGATACTGGAGAAGACGGTTTCCAAGAACCGTAAGGATTGGTCGCTGAAACTCACTGATGCCCTTTGGGCCTTTCGAACCGCTTATAAGACCGACCTTGGCATGTCTCCCTATCGGCTTGTGTACGGAAAAGCCTGCCATCTACCTGTCGAAATAGAGCATCGCGCATTTTGGGCGATAAAAGAGTTGAATCTGTCTCTCGAGGATGCGGGCAGCCATCGGAAGCTGCAGTTGAACGAGCTGAGCGAGCTTAGGGATGAGGCTTACGATAACGCGGTTGTCGTTAAGAATCGAACGAAGGTGTTTCACGATAAAAACCTTTTGCGCAAAACCTTCGTACCTGGTCAACAGGTACTGCTTTACGACACCCGACTTCACTTCCATCCAGGAAAGCTCAGATCTCGCTGGAAAGGGCCATATTTTGTGCGGAATGTGTATCCGCAGGGCGCTGTGGATTTGGAGAATCCGAAGGATGGTTCATTTTTCAAAGTGAACGGACACCGATGCAAACCGTACCTTAGCGCCGAACCAACAGAGGAGCTCCTGTTCTTACAGGAGCCGGTTTACCCTGCCTGATCTTCCTCTGCCTACCTCCAAACTTCGGATATCCAGCCAAGAACAGTGGACACTGTTCCAAATAAGTTTGGGGGTATGTATAAAAAAATTTGTATATATTTGTGTATATTCTTTTTCTTTTTCATTTCTTTAAAAACAAAAACAAAAAAATTGTGTATCGCTAACCGACATTTTTGACCCTTCAAATGATCTCTTCATGCAATGACAGTGAGGACACTGTCCAGTTTAAGTTTGGGGGTACGCTCGGTACGCATTTCTTACCTTCGCATTCATATGTATATTTTGCATCTGCATATTGAAATCCATAAAAATTTGAAAATTTTCTAAAAACATAAAAAACTTTTCTGTCAAGTTAGCTTGTGGAAGAACTCTGATTCAAAATTTCGACGGTTTTTGTTTGAAAAAATAGGAATAACTAAATCTTATGTTTAGATTTTGAAAACCTGAAAGATAACTCTCCTTTGAAGTTAACTATAGCTGATATACGTCTTTACATCACATTACACGTGTCGTGAGTTTTTGGAAATTAGATGACAAGTCTTTTATGTTTAAAAACTTTTAAACAGATAAATGATTTTCTGAGGATCAAATAGGTTTGTTCTGAAATAAGTAATGTCAAGAATAGTTTATGAAGTAAAGCGAATATGAAGGAATGTTATTGATGCCGTAATTGGAACTAAATCTGAAAAATAACCCATCTGGAACTTGATTGGAATGATTACACACCAAACACACTAAACACGTCTTTTATCCAAAAAAATAATTGAACTGCCGGTTATATCTCCGTTCGTATTAAATCATCTGATTTTCACGCCAAACTGTCTTTTGTTTTTGGACCTGGGTAACTTGAGTAATTAAGTCCGCCGGGGTGTTTTTACACCTAATGCCCTAAAGCCAACTGGTTTGGGTGCATTGGCCCAACACTCGCTAAGAAGCCTAGAAAGTCCAGATTAAAACAAAATCAAGCAAGTGTTCTCTCCGAGTTAAAATTCCTAACGGTTCTTTGTGTGAGAATAATCTTGATAAAAGACAGGCTTTTATAAAAAAAAAATTTTAGCGGAGATATGAAGGTTTTACTCTATGATAAAGACTATTGCACGTTCACAGAGGTGTGTATGAAATGAAAACAAGAAAAAGGTGGAGTGAAGAATAAGACCAAGTTTCCTGTTAGGGAAGATAGAAATTCTGAAATTGAAACTTTACTGGAAAACGAAACTTGAAAAATGCTTAACTCTTTATAAAACTTATGTGATCCATTTAAAATTGTTATCTGGGCCTTTTTGTGTGACATGATGACTTTAATCGATCCTTCTGGAACTTAACGACACTATTTGCACTACACGTAAAGACATATAAAATCTGTAGTTAAATAAGAAGCGAGGTGTGAAAAATAAAGGTTCGATAGTTTGTACTTAGGATCATAGAATTGTTATTTTCTGAAACAAAACTTTAGGGGTTTGAATCTTAGTTATTTTACAAAACTAGCTTGACCGGATTTTGTGGGTAGTATCCGCTGAAAACCCTCAGGAGACAACACTCCTCCTACTAGGGACACCTAGAGGTTTAACGGCTTGTTGCACATGCTCAGTGCAATCGTGTTCCCTGCGAAAGTGAGGTTAGGGAATTTTTTATGAATAAATTGGCTTTGCTCGGGACGAGCAAATGATAATTTTGGGGGTATTTGTTCATATCAGATTTTTGCATTTTTATACCGCCCAATTTTTATCACATTGCATATCGGTAGGTACTCTTGAGCCGTGTTTGCTAGTCAATTGCAGGATACAGGTTCTCGGCTCTAAACGGTGAAATCCATGGAAAAATACGACAAAATCCGAGTTCCTGCCAACCACAGATAAAACACGGGTCTCCGCTCTTTATCCGTCTGTTGCCACACACCAGTTTAGGAGACAAAATGACAAATCAATTGTCACCTTCATGCACAAAGCACAATGGCAACACCAAGACCAAGAAATCTACGCGGAGCTCAAGAAAATCCATGTCGAAAGTCCACCTTTCCCTCAACAGAAATTCTGGAAGAAATGTGGAAGTATTTTCAGAAAATACATGTACCAGACAAAGGGGGACAGCAGACCAGTGAAGTACCAAGAACCCCATGCCCTGACTCCACCAGAGTGCGGCGGATCCGCGGCATAAGGAGGCTTAGGCCGCGGATCCGCGGCCGTATGGTGGCGGCAGACAAAACTTTTCCAGGGGTGTTTTGGTCTTTTTATTTGTGTTCTGGTGGTTGCCCTAGGTTTTCATTTTTCAGCCTATAAATAGCCCAGAACTTTGTGAAGGAAAGGGTCGATAATCTTGTATTTTCTTTTCTAGGTTTAGTTGTGTTTCTTCTTCCTTTTCTCATCTCTTCTCCATTAAAACTTGTAGTGAGCTTTGTGAGTGAAGAATGATGAATAAAGAAGACTCTTTCATTATTATGCTTGTCTTATTATCTTGTTAATTGTTGTAATTTTAATTTGTTAACTAGTTGTTGTTATTTCTTGTTGTTTCTTTCTTCTCTCTTTTTCTTTATCCTTAACACAACCATGATGCTTACGCTTGATCCTTGCCAAGGTGAGGTCGCAAATAGCTAGTTGTTATCTTCTAATCTCTTTCTTTCTATCTTCCTCTTTTGTTTTGTTTTATTTTTCCGTATCATGATGTGTGAGTAGTTTCATACTTGTTAGGGTAGGATAAGGGAAGTTTGAGAGAAGGAAATCTCTCTCACTCTTTCCTTGCCCAACAGCTTAATTCGACTCCCGTTAATTAAACCACAATCCGCTCCTTACGGCACCCTATCCTACATGATAGCGGTGATTCCGTAGTGAGACCGGTTGTGGTTGAATTAACCGGAGGTTATGGCTAAGAGCCAAGAACGGACGGACAAGCACCAAAAGGAAGATCTTATGCGTTGGAAAGCCTAGCTTATACTCCCAAGTTCCTTCCTAGTCGTGCTAATCCCCGTTGTTGCCGATTACCGTAACACCGATATTAAGAGGGGCAACGAAAGATGTGGGAGACTCCTAACTCAAACTAATCTAATCCTAACCCTAACAAGCTCTCTTTACATATCAATTTACCACTTAATTAATCACAACAAAATCTGGAAAACTGGACTTAACTTGTTAAAGCACATAGAAAAAGGTTCCCATCTCCCTGCGGACGACCCGTACTCAACCGGCTAGCTACAAGCGAAACCGTCTTGATTGCGGTATTTAACTAAACTTGAACACGCAGAATCTCTAATAATCACACGTCAGAGGTATTAGCCATACGTGACGGGCCACCAACTATTGACCAAAAGGGACGTCGATGAGCGAACTCATCCTGACACCCTACTGAGCCTGTCAGTGACAATATCCGTACAGTCCGGTCCGTTCGTCTATGAGCATCGCATGGCGGGCCTAGGGGGTTGGTAAAAGTCAGACCCCCAAAAGCGGTACAAGTCGTGTCGGAGTGTAGCCCAGAACACCTTGAGATACTACTGGAATACCTACCAGTAAATCTCCTGCCTCGGCCGAGGGCTTCGTGTAATGGCTCTCCTAGACACAGCGCGACCTCACCCCCAATACCGGGAGAGACGAACCCCTGAAGATCCGCTCACTGCCTCCATGTGGCTCGGGACTGTACCCAACTAAAACCTGTTTGCACGTCTCCTTTGAGCGTGGTAGGGTAGTAATCAAAGTACAGTGGGAACTCACACGAGACAAATGACGATCCCCAGGTCGATGAACTAACCTGTACACATGTCACCAGGGAACTGCTATCTGACGTCAGGTATAAGACCAACTAGCATGTTCCCGGCGAGTCATGTCCGGTGTACTCATAACCCAATGAGCACCTGTATACATCTTAGGTGAACCAACTGACACCAGTGGCTTGTGAGACCGGCCACCGCCCCTCGTCGGGGTCTCGACTGTATACACTAGTCTACTCTGGAGTATCGATGCCCTGTCTCGAAACTCCCATGACTAGGGACCTTTTAAGGATGTGCTTATAGACTGTCAGCTCTCACTTATATGATCGCCCTCATACTGCTAGTGGTCAAGCAAGAATCCTAGGGGCTCTATCAACGTGTAATACCGACATGTCAGGTCACCTAAAGCGGTACACGATGATAAAGGTAAACCAGATAGCATACTATCATCTTGAGTAAGACTGTCCTATCGGGATAGGTCCTCCCTCAATCATTGCAATCACGTGCCTGTGATCCAATAATTGACTCTGAGGGCACTATCTCCAACACACCAGTTCTTAGAAAAGGAAATAAGTGGGAGCGCAATAGAACTGGAAGAAATTTCAGAACCTTAAGCTATTACTGAAAGCTTAGTAGAACCAGAGTGTTCGAAAGATCAGGACATTCCTGCGCCGCTCCGCAGGAGTAGTAAGCAGTCTCATCCTCCCGAGAGATACTACGGTTTTCTCATAGACGGGGATAGAGAAGATTGCATCATTGATAGTGATGAGCCGACTAGCTTCCAGCAGGCCATTCAGAGCGTTGACTCGGTAAAATGGCTGGATGCAATGCGGACCGAAATGGAGTCCATGTATACCAACAAAGTATGGACTTTGGACGTTGCTTCAGATGGGGTAAAACCCATAGGATGCAAGTTGATCTTCAAAAGGAAGATTGGTGTAGATGGACAGGTCGAGACCTATAAAGCTAGACTTGTTGCAAAGGGTTTTCGTCAAAGACCTGGTTTGGACTATGACGAAACCTTTTCTCCAGTGGCTATACTAAAATCCATTCAGATCCTTCTTGCCATTGCTGCCTTCCACGATTATGAGATTTGGCAGATGGACGTAAAGACCGCTTTTCTAAATGGAAATTTAGAGGAGTGTGTCTATATGGACCAGCCAGAGGGTTTCATTCAGAGTGGGAGCAGCGGAAAGGTGTGCAAGTTGCTTAAGTCCATTTATGGACTAAAGCAGGCATCGCGGAGTTGGAACATCTGTTTTGATGAGACGGTCAAAGAATTTGGCTTTATCAAAAATCCAGATGAACCATGTATCTATAGTAGATTTGTAGCAAGAACTGTCGTATTTCTCGTTTTATACGTGGATGACATTCTCTTGATAGGATATGACATTCCTATGCTACAATCTGTCAAAGGGTTCTTGTCACACAGGTTCTCCATGAAAGACCTGGGTGATGCCTCCTACATTCTGGGGATCCGGATCCTTCGTGATAGATCCAAGAGGATATTAGGACTTTCGCAGTCCAGGTACATCGACACCATACTGAAAAGATTCAGTATGGAAGATTCCAAGCGCGGTAATCTACTGGCTTGTCACGGGATCACCCTCTCCAAAGAGATGTCTCCCAAGACTGATTTGGAAAGGGATGGCATGTCTATTATACCCTACGCTTCTGCGGTAGGCTCTATAATGTATGCGATGTTGTGTAACAGACCAGATGTGGCTTATGCACTGAGTGTGGTAAGCAGGTATCAGTCAAACCCTGGGGAGAAACACTGGATAGCGGTAAAGAACATTCTCAAGTACCTAAGAAGGACTAAGGAGATGTTCTTGGTTTATGGCGGAAACGACCTCCAGATTGAGGCCTTTGCTGACTCCAGCTTCCAGAGTGACAAGGATGATTCCAAGTCCATGTCGGGTTTTGTCTTTACCCTCAATGGAGAGGCGGTGTGTTGGAAGAGTTCCAAACTGGAAACCGTTGCTGACTCGGCTATGGAAGCGGAATATATCGCTGCATCTGATGCCGTAAAAGAAGCCGTCTGGATGAGGAAGTTCTTGAAAGAACTTCAGGTGGTTCCGTCCAATGTTGATCCAATACCTCTGTATTGCGACAACAACGGGGCTATAGCTTTAGCGAAGGAACCCAGGTCCCATCAGAAATCCAGACACATCTTGAGGCGGTATCACCTGATCAGGGAGATCGTGGATCGCCAGGAGATCGAGGTTCGAAGGGTTGCTTCAGAAGATAACACTGCAGATCCATTCACGAAGGCCTTACTCCAGACTCAGTTCGAGCGGCTGATCGAGATGATAGGTCTTCGATACGCCAGTACATGGCCTTAGGGCAAGTGGGAGATTGTTAGTGTATATGCCCTAGAGGCCATTACTGTATCATACTAGTATGTATATTACTTGATGGAAGATTGGGATATTCACAGTTGTATAGACAATCTTGCTCGAAACGGTAGTATGCTACTTGGTTTGTCTCTGCTTTAATGTGTACATGTGTTTCTTTATTGTATCACCTATACGCATTAGTGGAGCCCTTAGGATCTTTGCTTGATTACCAGCGTTGTGATGGCAGTCACACTCGTGGGGGCTGGGTAATCTATAAGCACATCCTTATATATACACGTCCCTGGTCGTAGGATTATCGAGACAGGGCATCGATACTCCGGAGTAGACTAGCGTATGCGCTTCTCATCCCAGCACGGGAGACGGTCTGTCCCTCAGCCGTCAGTACGTCGTACTTGAGATAGTATGCGGGTGTTCGTTAGGTTACGAGTACACTGGACAGGACTCGTCCGGAACTGTTCGTTGATATTATACCTATCATCAGTTATCAGTTCCCAGGTGACATGAGTACAGCTTAGTCCGCTGACTTGACAATGTCACTTCGCCTCGAGTGTGTTCCCACTGTACTTTGATTACTACCCTACCACGGCTCAAAGGAGTCGTGCAAATAGGTAGTAGTTGGGTGCAGTCCCGAAGCACTTGGAGGCAGTGACGGTTAGACATGATTCGTCTCTCCCGGTATTGGGGGTTGACATCGTGCTGTGTCCAGGAGAGCCATTACACAAGTAGTCCCTGGCCAGGGCAAGCGAGGTATACTGGTAGGTTTCCAGTGTTATCTCAGGGTGTTCTGGGCTACACTCCGACACGACTTGTACCGCTATTAGGGGACTGATGTTTACCACCCTCCTAGGCCCGCCATGCGATGTTATCAGACGAACAGACCGGACTGTACGGAGACTGTCACATTCAGGATCAGTAGGAGTTCAGATGGGTTCACCTCGTCAGTCTTCTTATCGGTATCTACCTGGGGACCGTTACGTACAGCTAGTGTCACTTGCGGTCTGTGGTTAAACCCACTGCCAGCGTAGTGTCGAGTCTTTAGAGTCCCACACAGAGGGTTGTTTGCCTTTAGGCAAAACAGAGTAGGGGTCGCATGGTTTTGCGACGGGGTTCGTTCACATCCGCGCACTTGTGCACGTTTGGTGTCCGGACAGCTTATACTAGCGGGCTTTGGTTTAAGCCCGATCCTAGTATATGTTTTGGGATTGGTGTTATCTCATTATATTCGTGTTTCTCGGAACACGGATACGGGTGTGTATGCACAGTTGACTGAGACAGAGGCAGAGGACTTTCATTAGGGTTAATGACCATTGTCTTTTTCTTAACCCTAATGTGTATGTGTGAATTGTGATTATTAATATTAATTAATTATAATTATGTTATGGTTAGGGTTGTTGACCATTTGACTATGGTTGACTTGTTGACCCAAATTGACAAATTGACCATCATCATTTCACTTGAAAGATGCTCTTTGATTCTAGCAAAATTCATTAATGTGAAATGATAATGGTCACTTCAACTTAACCATCATAATTATCTTTAGTTAATTTTTTAATTATCATAATTCACACATATATGTGAGGATGGTTGCAAAATATCCTCACTTTATCATTCTCATTCTCTCTCATCCTCTTCCTCTCTCTCTAGCTCTCCCATCTCATGAGTTGAGAACCATTTGATCTTGATATAATCCCTTCAAAAATACTCTCTACTCTTTCTAAGGTCTTAGGTTTAGCACACCAAGCACCTTAGTTACTTCTAGTTTGAGGTTGGAGCCAAAGGTAGAGGCCCTCGGGTGGATCTTTCTTCGGCAAAAGAAGGCGACAAGAAGAATCCGTTCTTCCACTCCAAGGAGCAAGAAGAGAAAGACTTCAAGACTTAGGTATAACCCTTTTACCGAGTAGCTAAATCTTTTAGCTTTGTAGTTAGTTTATGTTTAGCAAAGATCCTTCTTTTGTTAGTCCATGTTGCCTTGAGTTGTAAAAATCAAACTTTTATACCGTTTCTGCCTCCCCATAAGCACCGGGGTGGGCAACGTGGACTTACACAGACCAGTTGTAGCATACGCATTGAACGTAGTAAGCAGGTATCAAGCAAACCCAGGGGAGAAACACTGGATAGCCGTAAAGAACATTCTCAAGTACCTGAGGAGGACTAAGGAGATGTTCTTGGTATATGGCGGAAAAGACCTCTAGATGGAGGCCATTGCCGACTCCGTCTTCCAGAGTGACAAGGATGACTCCAAATCCATGTCGGGTTATGTCTTTACCCTCAATGGAAGGGCGGTCTGTTGGAAGAGTTCCAAGCAGGAGACCGTTGCTGACTCAACAATGGAAGCGGAGTACATAGCTGCTTGCGATACCGCAAAAGAAGCAGTCTGGATGAAGAAGTTCCTCACAGAACTTCAGGTGGTTCCTACCAGTGTTGATCCAATACCTTTGTATTGTGACAACAATGGCGCTATAGCTTTAGCGAAGGAACTCAGGTCCCATCAGAAGTCCAGACACATCTTAAGGCGGTACCACCTGATCAGGGAGATGGTAGATAGCCGGGAGATCGAGGTAAAAAGAGTAGAGACAGAGAATAACATTGCTGATCCATTCACAAAGGCCCTTCCTCAGACGCAGTTCGAGAGGCTATTCGAGATGATAGGTCTATGATATGCCAGCTCATGGAACTAGTTCAAGTGGGAAATTGTTAATGTATATGCCCTAGGGGTCATTATTGTATCATACTTGTATGTATATTACTTAATGGAAGCTCGGGATATTCACAGTTGTATATACAGTCTTGCTAAAAATGGTAGTATGCTACTTGGTTTGTGTCTACTTTAATATGTGCATATGTTTCTTGTAACGTATCACTTATACATATTAGTAGAGCCCATAGGATCTTTGCTTGATTACCAGCGTTGTGATGGCAGTCACACTAGTGGGGTCTGGGTAGTCTGTAAGCAACATCCTATACAGGTCCCTGGTCGTTGGATTATCGAGATAGGGCATCGATATTCCGGAGTAGACTAAGTGTGTACGCTTATCATCCCAGTTGGGGAGATGTCTGTCCCACAGCCATCAGTACGTCGTACTGGAGATAGTATACAGGTGCTCGTTAGGTTACGGGTAGACCGGACAGGACTCGCAGGGGAACTGTTGGTTGGTATTATACCCATCGTCAGTTAAACAGTTCCCAGGTGACATGAGTACAGCATAGTCCACAGACTTGACACTGCTACTTCGCCTCGAGTGTGTCCCACTGTTCTTAGATTACTACCCTACCACGGCTCAAAGGAGTCGTGCAAACAGGTAGCAGTTGGGTGTAGTCCCGAGCACTTGGAGGCAGTGGCGGTTAGACACGATTCATCTCTCCAGGTATTGGGAGTTAATATTGCGCTGTGTCAGAGAGCCATTACGCAAAGTGTCTGGCCAGGGCATGCGAGATTTACTGGTAGGTTCCAGTAGTTTCTCATGGTGTGATGGGCTACGCTCCGACACGACTTATACCGCTATTAGGGGACTGACGCTTGCCGCCCCCTAGGCTCGATATGCGATAGTCTTAGACGAACAGACCGGACTGTACGGAGATTGTCACATCAGGCTCAGTAGGAGTTCGGATGGGTTTCCTCATCGGCTTTCTTATCGACATCTATCTGGGGACCGTTACGTACAGCTAGTGCCACTTGCGGTATGTGGTTAAACCCACTGCCAGCGTAGTGTCGAGTCTTTAGAGTCCTACACAGAGAGTTTCCCTACTCCAGGCGAAACGATTTAGAGGTCGTATGGTTTTACGACAAGGGTTCGGACGCATACGTGTGTTTACGCATGTACGACGTTCGGACATTTTTTACTAGCTTGCTTTGGTTTAAGCCAGATTCTAGTATCGGGTTATTGGATTTATACAGTCTAAAGTTTTTCCGTGTTTTCACGTATTGGAGGGGCGTTCTCGTAATTTTCCGGGAAGCTTCTAGAAGCATGGTGACTTGGAGGGTAAGGTGGCATTAGCATTAATTGATTTTGTGACTCATGAGATGAATCATTCAAGTGAGTTAATGAAGCATTTATTGCTTAATGACTCACTTGATGATTCATTGCACATATTCAATGAAGCATGATGATAATGCATTTGAATTATTCATTTGATAATTCTTTATGCTTCATAATATATTAGAAGTGAGAAACAATTTCAATTCATTCTCATCATCACCTTCTCTCTCCTCAAGCTCTCTCATTCTTGAAACCCTAACCCTAACCTCTCATGTGTTGAGATCAAGGGTTAGCTAGACTAATACATCCATAACCTCACTCTATATCCCCTAGGTAGCTTAGATTAGCACTTTGAGCAACCTAGTTATCTCAAGTTAGAGATCATGCTTGTAGTAGGAGCTCTCGGGTAGATCATCTTTGATTCGAGGAGGCCGTTGAGGTTCCGATGTTCCAAGGAGCCTACGAGGAGTGGAGGACCGCGATGAAGACCTGAAAGACAAGTAACGTAAGGTATAACTTCGAATCCGAGTAGTTAAACCTTTCGTAGTTTGCTAGTAACGGTTTAGATACGATTCATGCGCTCAAGTCCGTGTTATGAAGCTTTGATAATCGTTTTTCATATATTCCGCCTCCCTGCAAGTTCGTGGGGTGCGTGACATGGACTTACAGTATTTACTTCTGCCACGGCTAAGTCTACCCAACTATCATCTTCCTGCAGATCGAGGCCGGGATCTTCTAGTTCGACAAAATCATTATTCACAGCCATATCATCAATCATTGCTATTTCATTCAATCCTGCGACATATTCCACGCTATCCTCCCCTTGATGACCTTCACCGGTTTCATCATCATCACTACCACACATATAATTGTCACCCGTAGCAACATAAGGCTCGGGTGCAATATATGATGGTTGAAGTCGGTGTAATGTGGATGGTTCTGGGTGAAAAGACCGGAAAGATGTGGACGGACATGCTTGTAATGCGCTACTTGGATCATGTTGGAATGATGCGGAGGTATGGGAAAATCTACGTTTAGTATATAAATTGTTCTTATATAATTTTTCCTTAATATTTTCGTATTAAGAAGAATATAAACATAATCACCACTTGTTTCAGATTTATTTACCTCTGGAAGGTTGTATATGGTAATCCTTATTGATTTTCAGGGGTGCATGTAACTGCAATAGTCGATTGGAAAAACCTGTATTCAATATATAAAATATATTAGTATTTTGGTATTACAAAAGGGGATTTATAAAATGTTTACCCTTGATTTTGAAAGTTTGAATAATGTTGTGTATAGTCATATCCACTGAGACTAACGGTATCATCGTTAACCATGTGACCGTACCCCCAGGAACTACCTCCAGCATTACGATCAAAATTACCCGTTGGAGCGACACCTGATACTTCCAATTGTTCCTTCTGAACTAAAAGTTCAAAAGAATGCTGGGTGTTTGCCAGATCGAAGTCTATCATCGAAGATATTGATGCATTGTCTATAATTTCAACCAATGCATTTCCACTAAACATAGGCCATATACAACTTAACTTAAGCTTAATTTCACAGGGATCGTATTTCGTGATTTTAAACACTTTATTCTTGATTTCATTATAAGTCGTTGATGGTTCTGATTGCATAATTCTTGCGCACCCGCCCATATACTCGAGACCTTACGCACTTGTGATAATCCGACCATCGTATTTATATACAACAGATAAACTTGAACTTGGCATTATCTGTATCAACAAATATCAAGCCAACAATAAAAAAAACCGTTAACAACTTATATAATTTGGGTGAGGTATTTGGCATTGTAAGTGATAAAATTCATTTTAAAAGAATATTCTAATGCTAACTCCATTTTAAATTGTTATCATTTTAAGAAGCGGTTTGAGATGAAATGAAGGAGAGAAAGAAAGAATTTATGGGTTTTCGAGCTTTGAAAAGATTGGGAGAGGGGAGGAGATCTTCGTGAAATTGTGGTAGCATTGAGAACGGCTCCGGTCTTCGAAAGGACTAACTTGAATCGAGCTATATCCACTTAACTAGTTTAACTCCTCTTGAACATGGAAATTTTTAGAGAATTTTTGCTATAGATTTTAGAATACGGGAAATTGGAGCTGAATGGAGAGCAGATGAAGAGGAGAGAGAGCTATTCTTATAGAAAGAAGGCCGCATGAAAATATTGAAGCGGGCGTATTCTAAGAACCCGCTCTCTTCATTTCAAAATGATAATTATTAGTTCTGTTTGATTTGACAACACAATTTAAGAAAAAACAGAACATAAAAGATGAGGGCGGGTTCTTGGAACACGCCTGCATTAAATTATTGAAGAGGGCGGGTTCTTGGAACACGCCTGCATTAAATTATTGAAGAGGGCGCGTTCTAAGAATCCGCCCTCTTCGTTTGAAAATGATAATTATTAGTTCTGTTTGAATTGAAAACACAATTTCAGAAAAGCAAAAGGGAAAAATAATAAAAAATAAGAGCGGGTTCTTGGAACACACCCGCATTAAATTATTGAAGGGGGCGCGTTCTAAAACCCGCCCTCTTCATTTGAAAATGATAATTATTAGTTCTCTTTGATTTGGCAACATAATTTCAGAAAAAAACAAAAGGGAAAAATAATAAAAGATGAGGGCGGGTTCTTGAAACACGCCCGCATTAAATTATTGAAGGGGGCGCATTCTAAGAACCCGCCCTCTTTATTTGAAATTAGCACATTATTAGTTCTGTTTGATTTGACAACACAATTTCAGAAAGAAACAGAAGGGGAAAATAATAAAAAATGAGGGCGATTTCTTGAAATACGCCGCATTAAATTATTGAAGGGAGCGCGTTCTAAGAACCCGCCCTCTTCGCTTGAAATTGGCACATTATTAGTTTTGTTTGATTTGACAATACAATTTTAGAAAGAAACAAAACGGAAAAATAATAAAAGGTGAGGGCGGGTTCTTGGAATACGCCCACATTAAATTATTGAAGGGGGCGCGTTCTAAGAAGCCGCCCTCTTCGTTTGAATATCAAAATTATTAATTATGTTTGATTTGACAACACTAATAAAAAAAATTTGATTTGACAACACTCATAAAAAAAAGAAGGGAAAAATAAAAGATGCAAGGAAAAAAAAACATGATTTGAGAACATTAATAAAAAATAATGATTTAACAGCACTAAGAATAACAAAAGCTATCACTCTGTTTGCAAAGATGAGAGCGGGTTCCGAGAACCCGCCCTTCTTTCCCTATAAAACCCCGCCCTCTTCACTATGATTTTCGCTATCTTCGCTATCTGCGTCCAAATTCCTTTCTAAAGCTCTGTCTCCTATCTAAATCTTTCAGGAATTAAAATATCAAAATAATTTCAATGGAGAATCAACCATTCGACAAATCACTGCTCGTAAATCAGAACGAACACAGATTTTTCAATATATTACACGGGGAGGAAAGATTCTAAACTTATTCAATTTTTAGTAATTCCCCATTTCTTTTAATCCTAATAGTTGAAAATAATATGATTAAATTTTGCAGGGTGGAGATAATATTACAGTCGTCAGTTATAGTTCTAACAAGTGACAAGTTACCGATTACTGTATAATCGAGCGGATTCAAAGAGCCAGATTTTATGAAGCTTCCTTGCTTCGTCATATCCAACTCGACCACAGTCTCGTTACCTCTCTTGTTGAGCGTTGAAGAAAAGAGACCCACATTTTTCATCTTAGATGGGGTGAAGCCACTATCACACTACAGGATATTGGCCTCTTACTTGGTTTACGGGTGAATGGGCTTGGCTTGGTCGGAGGTAAAATTGTTGATCCAGATACCAAGCACCCATACTGGGATACATATGCCGAGTCAGCTCTCGGACAGGTATAATTCGTAATTTTTTAAATCAAAAGTTTAAGTATGTTACAGTGATATTAATTAACAATTATTTGTAAAATTCGGGCACCAGGAAGCTATACTAAGGGGTATAAGATCAGTTTAAACTGGCTCAGGGATACATTTACTAATATCCTTGATGAAGCTACAAATGATGTCTTGGATAGACATGAGCGTGCCTACATTCTATATATGATTGGTTCTTGGTTGATGCCGGACCAATCGGTAACGCATGTCCATCTTTTATACCTTGGAATTCTTGCAGACTTTGATGTGTGTGGCCAGTATGCTTGGGGAGCAGCGGTCCTGGACTATCTTTATAAGGAACTAGATAAGGCATGTACTCCTACGAAGAATAAAATTTATGGCTGCATTACATTAATTCAGGTGCATTCCTTATTTTTAAAAACTAGACATTTGCAAAATTGTAATATTGGTTATTTCTCTTATCATCTGACACTTTATTTATAGATTTGGTCATGCGAGCATATGTATATGGGAAGACCAGATCAAATTAATATTTCTGCCGTGGATACCCCTGGAAAGCCTCTCGGCTCTTGGAGGAGTGGCAAGAAAGCTTATAAGGCTCCTCGTCGAGTACTTAGGTACTATAGAGATGAGTTGGATCGCATGGAGGCGACTCAGGTAACCATACCTTAGGTAATTAACTTTGTTTTAAAATTTTAAATTAGCTTCATTACAATTTTGTACTATGTTATTTGCGCAGTTTACGTGGATGCCTTGTACAGCATATCGTCTGCAAGGATTACCTACCATTTGTATCGAAAGAGAGCCGGTTTGGCTGGCTCGAAGCCTACTCCTCTGCATTAATATCGTGGTCATGCACCTACCGGACCGGGTGTTGCGACAGTTCACTAGACTGCAACATATTCCTGTCCCGCCGCCTGCGCGTATGACAATAGAGAGAAACATGCGAGGAGGAAAGTGTCACGACCCAAAATAGTACATGACTGGCACTTGAATCATGTGAAGTCTATAGGACCACACCTAATTTAAGTAAGCCAAAAGCGCAGAAATCTAAACCATTTTGAAGGAAAGTGAAAGAAAACTTATTTAAAACAAGTGGTTTAAATAATATGATTGGCATTAAACGTTTAAAAGCAACTTCAAATTTTCCCGAAAATTTCTGCAGAGACATCTTTGTAAATACTTGCCCCAAATGGGTATAAACATGAATAATATGCATAAAGGCATCCCTAAGCGGGAGCTAGCTCTTCGTCAATTGACGGTCACAACCACGCAGGCAATATAATATACAACTGTTCCCCTCCGAAAGACGGCCAAGACTGAACATCTTGCCTGAGATTCGTGGCAGATGCTATTTGGTTTTATCCGTCTACCTCTCCGAAGATACCAAGTTGATTTATGACACTGTGTATCGGAGGTTTAGACGGATGCGGCCGATGTAGCAGACTTCGTCAGATTCCCCCTCGCTTGAGGGGTTTTTTTGATTGTGGGGACGCTCTTCCCTGCAGGCGCAAGCCCTGCAGTTAAATACGCTACCGCATCACGGTAACAACTTTCTCCTTCTCCAGAATTTCACTTCGTGTCGTGTGTGTTTGTTTTGTTTGTGGATGCCCGTGGATTGTATATGGAGACTAAGTGATGCCGTCGCCCGTAGAACGTGGATTAGTCCAAATCCGTATTTACTTAGATTTGGGTTTGGCGTTTTAGTTTAAGGATACGTTAGCCATATTGAGGCTAAGATCAACTTAAACGTTCGTTAAGGATACGCTAGTCCTATTTGAGACTAAGATCAACTTAACGGGATCGTTTAGATCCGACAAAAGAGTATTTGGAGGCTCTATCGTTCCAGTTTAGGGACATGGTTGTCCAATGCATGTACGACCGTCGGGACCCGTCACCTCTCTGACGTCGTTGAAGGATTACAACAACAGGTGTCAGAGGAGTTCAGAGATGTACCCTTGAACCAAAGTCGATTGGGGGGTCTATAGTTTAATTTGGGACTAAAGTCTGTTTGAAGGATTAAGGATACGTTAGCCATATTTGAGGCTAAGATCAACTTAAACGGGATCGTTTAGATCCGAAAAAAGAGCATTTGGTGGTCCATCGCTCCAGTTTAGGGACATGGTGGTCCATCGCCAGTTTAGGGACATGGTGGTCCATCGCCAGTTTCGAGACATGGTGGTCCATCGCCAGTTTAGGGACATGGTGGTCCATCGCCAGTTTCGAGACATAGGGGTCCATCGCCAGTTTAGGGACATGGTGGTCCATCGCTAGTTTAGGGACATGGCGTTCCCATTTTGGGGACGGATATTAGTTTAAGGACGCATTAGTCCATGAGTTTAAGGACGCTTAAGTCCATGGGTTTAAGGACCCCACAGTCCGTATTGTTGGTTTAAGGACGCTTAAGTCCATGGGTTTAAGGACCCCACAGTCCGTATTGTTGGTTTAAGGACGCTTAAGTCCATGAGTTTAAGGACCCTACAGTCCGTATCGATGTGTGGTTGTCGGGACCCGTCACCTCTCCGACGTCGTTGAAGGATTACAACGATAGGTGTCAAAGGAGTTCGGAGATGTACCCTTGAACCGGATGTAAATTGATTTAAGGGAGCAGTCATGCTCGGTCAATTTAATTTGAGGACTTACGGCCAGAATTGGGCCAAGTCCAGTTGAAAATATTCAACATTTTATTTATCTTTGGCCTATTAGGCCTATGCTAGGGCTTTGCCCCTGTTTAATAATGCACTGCATTTTCTTTTGGCCTTTAAGGCCTATTTGATTTGGGCTCTGTCCCTTTTTAAATGATGCACAGTATTTGTTTTGGTCTGACAGACCTTTGTTTGGGCTCTGCCATTTTTAAAAATAATTCATGGCATTTTATTAGTCCTGTTAGGCCTTTTTTAATTGGGCTCGGCCCTTCTTTTCAATAATGCAGTGCATTAATTATCTGACAGTGGCTATATGGCATGTCAGGCGCTTTGCGCCAATTAATGACCACAAGCGCAAGTGGAGGTGACACGTGTCACGCTCTGGTGAGCGCAAGCACAGTGCGCTGCGCTGTTGCGCTGCTGACACGTGGCGCGCTCTGGTGAGTTGCGCCAATTTAAGAGAGCAGTGCTCTATTTTAAAAGCGAATAGCGCAAGTCGTTCTGGAGCTGACACGTGGCGCTCTCTGGTGGCTTGCGCCAACCCAAGAGCGCAAAAGTGCAAATTTTACAAGTGCAGGGCACTGTTTTATATTTTGATCAAATTTAGATCAAAAGAAAACAAGTTTTTCTTGTTTTCCAGAGAGGTTTTACCTCAAATATCAAGAACCAGTGGTTCATCAAAAGGCAATGCCTTTGTGTAGTTCAAATGATCTAATAATGAAGTATCTTACTTCTTATTTTATTCTTATTATTTGATCTTTTCTTTTTATTTCAAGATCTTGATCTTGTTCTTAGATCATTGATCTTTTCAGAAGAAATTCTTCTTTTCAAAGGTTTACCTTTTTTTCTTTCTTGAATTCTTCTCAAACTTTCTTTTTTAGGAGTTCTCTGAATTCTCTCTCTGTTTTCTGTGTGTTTTAGACTTGGGGTCTAGGGGCCTTTATATAGTGCCAATTAGTTTGTTAAATTAGTTAAAGAGATCATTCTCTAAGTGATTTAGGGATTTTTCCCTACCGTTGGATGTTTGATCCAAGGGCTTCTGTTTTACAGAAGACAATCTTCTTGTTTTAACAAGATCAGGAAGATCTTACTGGAATTTTAATTCTGTTTGGCGCAAACGCACCTACGCTTCACACGTGTCGCGCAGCGCAGAGCGCAGCGCAACTGCGCTGACACGTGTCGCGCAGCGCAACTGCGCTGACACGTGTCGCGCAGTGCAGGGCGCAGCGCAACTGCGCTGACACGTGTCGCGCAGCGCTGAGCGCAAATCATCTGAAGCGTTGCTTCTTTTGTTTTTTTTTTACTTTAAATAGAGCCTTGCTCTGATTGGGTGCGCTGCGCTGGCGTATCAGCTTTTGACACATGGCGCGTTGCGTGCAGCGCAAGGAATTTGAAGCGTTGCTTCAAATTTTTTTTTGAATTTTTGAAATTCAAACAGAGTTTTGCTCTGATTGGGGGAAACAAATGCCCCCCACCGTTGTGCTCACGTGGCGCACACATGAGTGCCGCGGTGACAAGATCCCAACGGTCGGATCAACTCAGGAGTTGAAGAGGCGCAAGCGCCTATAAATAGAACCCTTGGTCCTCAGTAGATGATTACCATCTTCAAGATTTTTAATTCTCAGAGCCTCGCTCTTGCTTTTAAGAACTTCAGAGCCTTGCTCTCGTTTTTCAAGAACTTCAGAGTTCAAACTCTAGAAAAATCTTAGGTAAAATTTAACTTAAATTAATTTTAATCAACAGAGCCTTGCTCTCATAGATCTTTGATCTAAAGAAAACCCCTTTGGGGTTTCACCAACAGAGCCTTGCTCTCAAGAATCCATAGATCTAAAGAGATCTTGTTTCAGGGTTTTTAACTCATGAACAGAGCTTTGCTCATGGACCAAATGTAGATCTTTTTGATCTAAAAATGAAGAAATCTTAAGAGTTTTCATGGATCTTTAAGATCCCAGAGTTTTTTAATTTTTTTTTAGGAGTTAAATTTTCCTTTTGATGGATTTTTTCATCATTATTACAGAGCTAGGCTCTTTTAGGGAATTTTATCCCTTTGAGACCAGAGTTTGACAAGTGTCACTCTGTGACAGAGTTTTGCTCTGAAAGAGGAGATTTTCTCCTTGTCTCTAGGGATTTCTCATTAATGAGAATATTCTTTTGGGGATCCCCTCATTAATTGACAGTCTCATCCAATGATGGGGCTGTCTTATTAACTGATGCACTGTCATCCAGATTTTGTGGGTCCCCTACCCACTGCATTGCAATGTGGTATAAATTTTAAAATGCCAAGCGCTGGAATTACAACACTGACGGCTGATTTTTGTCCCTCCGTAGGAAACATGCCTGCTGACTTGTCATTCACGTTTGTTCGCTCGGAGGAAGGATTTCCGGTGGCGCCGGTAGACCGGGAGGTATTTGCTATGATTAACGATCATGATCCCGAGCATAAGAACCTTCACCTATGGGGTAGGTGGTATAATGAGATCATCCAGGGTCGCCAAAGCTTCGGTTCCGCTACGCCGTCTGAGCCCATCTCGTCGATCCCCTATAAGGATGAACCCCCGGTGAAGTATGCCGTGGAGGTCAAGAACTGGTATTCAAAGGATCTTCTGCAGCCTGCGATTGGCTCCATTCCCGGGCAGCCGCCGCCGGCCGTGGACATTTTGGGGAGGCGAATATGTCAGGGTGAAGCACGCCCTTGGGGACAGGCTTATAACATTGGATTGCCCCACGACCACCCGCCGGATATTTGCAGTGGGCCATGTACATCCTATCGGCGAAAAGGACTCATCTGATGAAGATTGGTTTGTACTCGGCAATCTACGTCTCGCTTTTTGAGTACCCCGCTCCTCCCACATGGTGGATTAAGGCTTTCATCGAACAATGGAATATCCCCACTCATGCCTTCCTTATGACGGACAGGGAAGTCTCCATCTCCCTGGAAGAGTTCGCTGAGATCTCGGGTTTGCCGGTGATGGGGGAGCATTACGAGGAGCTTCTTCCTCCTGACGAATACGTCTTCGCCACCAAGCCGCTGGTGTTTGATTTGACACCGGAGAATGCTATTCAGCACCAGTTTCCGGGCTTGGTGAAGGTGCTGAACATATATGAAGGGCTCTATCTGGAAACAGGAGTCCGGGGAGTTAGTTTCGCAGATTTTATCGCCCGCTTCCTTCGACCGGAGTTTTTATCGGAGCGGAGCGAGAAGTTTGCCAAGCTCGATGAACCTTTCGGCTTCGGCTTGGACCGTCGACCAACATCGGAAGACGATCAAAAGGATTTTTATCTCCCCGGCGCCGCCATCATGCCCTTGTCAGAAATCCCCGCCCCGGGCATTGATGAGGAGACCTTCTTTTTGGGGTTCCTGGGATTGTGGCTGTGCAGCTTCGCGCTCCCCATGCACCCGCGCCACATGCGGCCATCCGTTTTCTACCCAGCGCATCGGATGGTGGCTGGCCTGCAGTTGACAATAGGAATCGCCGGGTTGGCTCACCTATACAATGGACATAGCGTGGCAGCAGACGCTAATGAACCTGGGGTGCAGCCTGCTAATTTCCCGATGCACTACTGCATCTCGTGGATGGAAATGCATGTGCACGGGGTGTTCGGCGTCCATAAGAGCCTTTCGATTTTTGAGAGGTGCAGACTCCCAAGAGTCATGCGGCTGATCGGCGCCTCGATCGTGACTGCGCCTCCGCGGGAGGCTAGGGGGTTGCTCCTTCGTCCACACCTGGTCGGAGCGAGGATTTCTTTTATGGATAAAGTCATAACTATCGGCTCAGAAACCTCAAAGTCGGTGGTGGCGCTGCGTGACGATTTCAAGGACGGGGCCTCCGTACTGAAAGCCCGGGAGATTCTTCACCTCTACTCCATTCGGCCGGTCTACCTGGTGTTCAGGCAGAACGAGATGGCGCTTTTCATGAGGTATAACCCCCACCGGTTCGCCCAACAATCAAGCTATAACCAGGGGGTCCCGATGGAAGCATTTTTGGAAGAGCCCGTGGCCAGCCGGGAGGGGATACGGAGTGCGATGCACCATTTCATGCGGCTGAACACGGGCTCCCACTTCTTCATCAGCGAGCCAAGATGCGTTCCCCGGGTCCTCCATGCGTACGTGGCTTGGTACGCACACGCAATGGGTCCAGTTATCCATATGGAGAAGCGCATGTTGGTTAACCGCAGAGGTAAGTCTCCCGGCGGCGATCACAAGGCTTCCCTGAAGCCAAGGACCCCGGTCGTTCCTCCGCTGAAAGATGCTGGAGTTGGGCCACCGCGCGTGCTGAGCCCTCCGCGCGGATTGCCACTTTGTGATACTGTGGATGCGCTACCAGCGCCCCGTGCTCCAGTGGAGACGGTAAATGTGGTTTCGCCGGAGTCCGGCGTGGGCGCGGATATCGGGACCCACCGCCCTAAGGTGCCTGCAAAGCGCAAGTCGATCTCGGGTGCACCCAGGGCTGGCGGGCAGAAGAGGAAGAAGAAGTCGCTCCTCTCTTTCGATGCTATCCTCGGTTTAGAGCCTCAGGCCCCTCTTACCGAAGGTATAAGCGAGTACGACAGCAATGAGGGCTTCTCGGTAGATCCAGCAGACACCGATTTGGCGGCCGCCATTGCGGCTTCTGAGCGATCAGCCAGGCTCGAAGCGATGTTGACTAAACTCACTCAGTCAGGTAATCATTAGCTGCACTCTTCGTCATTTTATCGCATTTTTATCATTATCTTTGACTAATGCTTTTCCCTTTTTTAACAGGTGTCACTACTGAAGAAGCCATCGCTGCCTCTCTAAAAACCTTCCCGGAGGAGGAAAGGAAGCGCGCTTTATTGGGCGTTGGTACGTTTTGCCTCATTAAGTCTTTATCCTCTTTTCCGATGGCCAACCTAACCTTCTTCCTTTGTCTCTTTGCAGGAGTTGCGCCAGCCGATGCAGGGACTCTCCCCGGGCCAGCTACTGAAGTTCCGGTCTCATCAGGGCTGTCGCGAGAGTCTGAACTCGAAAAGTCGGTGAAGGTTGCCTTGAAGGCTTTGGAGGCATCTCTGTACACGGACGATGACGCCTCAATGAAGAAAGCTTCGAAGAGGTCCGTCTTGACGGCTCGGGAGGAGAGAAAGCGGTTGAGGAGCGAGGCGAAGGCACGCAGAGCTGCATTGGCCGTGGGAGCGGGCCCAAGCACCGTTCCTCGTGCTGATACTCCTTCAGAAGAGCCCCCGATCGCTTTGTCTACCGCCCACAGACAGGCGGTGCGTGCAGCTCGTGAGGCTAACGATCAGTCCACCTCAGGTAATGTGTCTTTCATGATTTTGTTGTAAGAATTGTAAAACCTGTCGGTTCTTATATATCTTGTCCTGCAGGGCCAAGTCCAACCGGAGGGGAGGCGGAAACCGTCGAACTTAAGGGGACAGAGGAAGAGGCACCGGCTGAACCCGAGCCGACGGTGGGCGATGTTGCCGGGGTTGCTGGACCTGAGCTGGCGGCTGAGGAAACTGCGCCAGAGAAGGTCGTCGATGCTGAGCCCGAGGTAGCGGCAAATGAGACGACTGCTATAACCGAGCCTGGGGCGGCGACGGACGGAGCGCCTGAGACCGGCGACTTCGTGGTGACGGCAAACGAGACAGCAGCGACCGCCGAGCATGAGGGAGTAGCGGGTGAGACGGGCATGACTCCCGGGGACAAGCCAGCCGCTCTTTCTCAAGAGTCTGGCAATGCTCCAATCATTGCTCTCCCCGTCTACGGTCATCCGTTGTCTCCTGGACGCGCGAGCATGACGACAGCCCTTGTAGAGTCGGGTGATGAGGCCATGGGAGGTGGCCTCATGTCGATGGAGGAGGGAGACGCCTCCGTTTCGGCTGGCGGCTCATCAGGTAAATTTCGAGTTACTATCCTTTTTTCTTTATCTTGCAATCCTTCCTGACAGGTGTATCTTTGTTTTTAACGCAGGTGCGGCCAGTGCTGACGCTCTATTGCTCGAGGGAGCACCGTCAGCTACTGCCTTAGCGGTGGCCACCTCTCAGCCTTCTCTCGTGCCATCGTAGATGCTGGAAGGTATGGATTTGCAACCCATTAGTTTTATCTTTCGGCCGCATAATTTATGTACTAATGTCGTACTATTGCGTCTTTGCAGGAGTACTTTTTGATCACCTCTACCAGGTGTTGCACCCGCACTTCTCCTTCCCATCTGAACTCGCTTCTTCCTCCAGTGGTGCTGGTGAGTTTAGTTTCCAATTGATGCCTTTCTTTTTTCAGTAATTGAATTATTTCTGACTCTTCCTCGTCCTGATTGCAGTGCTACAAATCGAAGGAGGAGATAAAAGATCGGTCGCGCCACCGGCCCTCCCGTCTTTGCCGCCTACTGCAGCTGGTATAGTAAACTATCCCATCGATGACTTTCTCAAATTTCTTGAACCGTCATCTGATCGTATTTTTTTTAGCCATCATTCTAATTCCAGCGCCCTTTGAGTCTCGCATCATAATGCCGGCAGGCCCCTTCCTGAGACGTCCGTCTTCAAAGGGTGCCGTAATGAGCTTGGGCATGCTGAGCGGATACGTCGAAGAGCTTGACGCAGACGCTCCCCCATCTGCTGCAGATTTCGCTGCGGAGGTTAACCTGATGTTGGCGGCGCTTGTAAATTTTCATAATGAAGGCGTCGTCGAGTTTTGGATTAATCACTGTAGGGAAATCGAGGTCCGCCTGCATCAATCGGAGTTTATACGCCCTGCCCCCGAGACCTTAGCTGCAAGCACTCAACGAGTAGCATGGATCGAGCAAAGCGCTTCTTACTTCCTCCACTTGGAACAAGAAGCGGCTTTAAGGCTGAGGGAATGCCAAGAGACCTCAAGCAAGACGGCTCGTCTGTGTGCTGAGGTTGAGGCGAACGCTGCCCAGGTGAAGGCTATCTTCGAGCGCCTTCTGGAAAGTATCTCTAATGGGCTAACACTGAAGCAGAAGCTCGAAGCCGCCGAGCGTGATGCCCAAGGCCGCGAAGCAGCTCAGCAGGCAGTTAAGGAGCAGCTTTCATCCTTCTTGCAGCAGCGGGCTCAAGTGGAAGCAGAATTGGAGGTGGCGGCTGATCAGGAGAAGGCATGGAAGGAAGTGCGCGAACAATTGATAGGGTTATTTAAGACACTTCCTTCCCAGTAGATGCCCTTGTATCGATGATATACTTGTAAAAAAAATTTCTTTTTCGAATAAGTTGTATCCATTCTTTATTCTTTAATACGATTCACCTTATACTTGATTGAATTCATGAATAAAATACACATTTTTTTGCAATGTCTTATGTCATTTTCTGTGCTTTCTCCTTCTTTAATTATCCGTATGTTACCTTAGTAAACATGGTTGACAGATAATAGAGCGAGCATCCTGTCTTGGTTTCTTCGAGAGGTAATGATGGATTAGGACGCAGGTTCAGATCTGCTGCCTAAGACTTTTCAACTTTACGAGCCGTGAGGGTCTCACAAAGACATTACTCCCTACGGATCGAGAGGATCTCGTAGGTGGATTTTCTCCTTAGGAATCGTGAGGATTCCTAACTGCGTTTTCTCTTATAAGTCGTAAGGATCTTATAAGAGAATTTTCCCTCTTACGAGTCGAGAGAACTCGTAAGCGGTTGTTTTCCTCTTTGTCGAGATTCGACTTTGGAGAGTGAGACCCGTGAATAGTATGCAAGAGACCGTTTTAGATCGACTTGCATGGTCCCAGTGCTTAGAAAACAAGTTTTTTAATCCTTGCTGCCTAAAGGTTTATCTTGCAAGTCGAAACGAATCGGGAAGTCCTCGTGAAGACACTAATTTCCTCACGAGTCAAGACGAATCGAGCAGCTCTCGTCAAGGACACTAATTTTCCTGAGTTGATGTATTTTGCCGAGGACACTGGTTTCCTCGAGGTTGAAACGAATCGAAGTGCTCCTGCAAAGACACTAGTTTCTCTGCGGGTCGACGTGAATCAAGAAGCTCTCATCAAGGACGCTAGTTTCCCTGAGTTGAGGAGGTTGCCAAGGACACTGATTTCCCTGGAGTTGAAATGGATCGAAGTATTCCTGCAAAGACACTGATTTCTCTGCGGGTCGACGCGAATCAAGATGTTCTCGTCAAGGACACTGGTTTCCCTGAGTCGAAGAGGTTGCCAAGGACACTGATTTCCCTGGGGTTGAAACGAATCGGGGTATTCCTGCAAAGACGCTAGTTTCTCTGCGGGCCGACGCGAATCGAGGTGGTCTCCTCAAGGACACTGGTTTCCCTGAATCGAGGATGTTGCCAAGGACACTGATTTCCTTGGGGTTGAAACGAATCAGAGTATTCCTGCAAAGACACTGGTTTCTCTGCGGGCCGACGCAAATCAAGATGTTCTCGTTAAGGATACTGGTTTCCCTGAGTCGAGGTATTTTGCCGAGGACACTGGTTTCCTCGGGGTTGAAACGAATCGGAGTATTCCTGCAAAGACACTGGTTTCTCTGTGGGTCGACGCGAATCGAGGTTGTCTCGTCAAGGACACTGGTTTCCCTGAATCGAGGATGTTGCCAAGGACACTGATTTCCCTGGGGTTGAAACGAATCGGAGTATTCCTGCAAAGACTCTGGTTTCTCTACGGGTCGACGTGAATCGAGGTGGTCTCGTCAAGGACACTAGTTTCCCTGAATCGAGGATGTTGCCAAAGACACTGATTTCCCTAGGGTTGAAACGAGTCGAGGTATTCCTGCAAAGACACTGGTTTCTCTGCGGGTCGACGCGAATCGAGGTTGTCTCGTCAAGGACACTGGTTTCCTTGACTTGAGGAAGTTGCCAAGGACACTGATTTCCCTGGTGGTTGAAATGATCTCTGGTGGTCTCTCAGGTTTTATATGAATTACCGTCAAAACCGTAAAGCTAGGAATTTGATCTTCGCTTCGTTTGCTGGCACTGCGTCTGCTATATCGAGACGAATGTCACGGTTGTCTCTAGGTTGTTGGTGAACCGTCGAGATTTGGCTTCGCTTTCTAGCGGAGCCTGTTGGGAAGGTATGGTTCCCTCTTTGTTTGTGCCCTTGGATTGTATACAGGGATCGACGTGATCTCACCTGTAAGGCAAAAGTTTCATCATTTTTTTATATTATTGTTTTATTTCCGCGATACTCTATCATTTCAGCTTTTATATCGCGAAGGTCGCGATTGCCCAATCATTTTGGCTATTTTTCGCGGTGCCCAATCATTTCGGCTGTTTATTTTATTTTTACTCGCTACTTTTTATTGCGAATTGCCCAATCATTTCGGCTATTTTGTGTGCATACGTTTTTACTTGCTGCTTTTTATTGCAAGTTGCCCCATCATTTCGGCTATTTCGTATGCATGCGCGGGTTTCTTGCTTGTCGCCATAAGCATGGAATTAGACACCGATTTCGGCATCAGCACTGCTACAACTGGGATATTGCCAGAAGAGAATCATCATTTGCCTCTGTCGATGTCGAACAAAGGTGGCTTAGCGAACAGGGTTAGGGTCCTGTCGACTAAAGCTTTTGACTTCATGAGCCCTAAGGGTCTCACAAAGGTATTTCTCCCTACAAGTCGTACGGATCTTGTAGGTGTATTTTCTCCTTAGGAATCGTGAGAATTCCTAAGTGCGTGTTCCTCTGTAAGTCGTAAGGATCCTACAAGAGGGTTTTCTCTTTGTAAATCGAGAGGACTTACAAGGGTTGTTCATCATGCGAACATATCCTTAGTCACGGGTGGGACTTCTTTAGGGAAATGTTTATTCGCGCCCGTGGATTGTATATAAGGGTCAGTACTGAGCCACTTGTAGGGAAATATCGAAGGTTGTGGGGGTTGCTTAAGCACAGGTTTGGGTCTCTGTAACTTAAGACTTTCAAATCTTATGAGCCGTGAGGGTCCATAAAAGAGTTCTCCTTATGAGTCGTGAGGATCTCGCAAGTGTATTTTCTCCTTAGGAATCGTGAGGATCCCTAAGTGTGTTGCTCCCTTGTGAGTCGCAAGGATCTCACGCGGGTGGTTTCTCCTTGCAAGGTCGAGAGAACCCTGTAAGTGTCCTTTAATAAGGTTGCGCCCTTTCGGGTTTTTACAAACACTCGCCGGTAGTCCTGCTGTTTTTACTCACGGAGCCCTTTCGGGTTTTCATCCGTGCCTATTTTGCTTATGGACATACCGTTTTTTATTCTTTTTATTCTTTTTTTTACGAGGTCGCGCCCTTTCGGGTTTTCACGAACACTCGCCGGTAGCCCTGCTGTTTTTACTCACTGAGCCCTTTTGGGTTTTCATCCGTGCCCATTTTGCTTATGGACATACCGTTTTATTTATTTATTTATTTTTATTATTTTTTATCGGCTTTGTGATGTTTCAATCCACCGTAGTTTATCGACCTCTCGGTCAACAGCTAGTTTTAGGACGTAGTGGTCCGTCATTAGTTTAAGGACGTTTCGGTCCGTCATTAGTTTAAGGACGTTTCGGTCCGGTCAGGAGAAGGCCGGCTACTGCTTATAGAGTTTGGGCTTAGGAAGATAGCGAGCGGACATAGTCGTCATCATCTATCATTGACCTAGGCTGTGGCTCATTAAGCGTAGTATTTCTTTAGGAAGCGACCGTTTATTGGCCTGAAAGGCCTTTCACCGTGCATATCCATGAATAGATAGGCTCCACCGTGGTAGACCTTGTCTATGATGTACGGGCCTTCATGGTTTGGCTCGAATTTTCCCCGCTTGGCGCGATTGGGGATCATAGGTCTTTTGACCACTAGCATGAGTTCGTCTTGGCGGAATGATCTCGGCCTAGTCAATCTTTCATATGAGCACGTCATATTTGCTTTGTAAGCCTCCAGATTTTGTTGCGTTATGAGCCGGGTTTCATCAAGGGCATCAAGCTCCTCAAGCCGAAGGTAAGCATTTTCTTCGTCTGTCAGCTCGTAGTGGACTGCCACTCGTAGAGAGGGTAACTCTATCTCGAGGGGGAGTACTGCTTCTGTACCGAATACCAACACGTATGGCGTTGTGTTCGTGGCCGTCTTGAACGTAGTTCGATACGCCCAGAGAGCTTCTTGCAGTCTCTCGTTCCAGTCCTTCTTATTTCGGGACACCGTCTTCTTTACGATCTTTGTCAAGGTCTTATTGAAGGCCTCAGCTAGACCGTTAGCTCGCTGATTATAAACTGAGGAATATCTCCAGTCTATATTGTGTTGTTGCGCGAAGCCGCTGATCTTGTGGCTTCTCTAGGCTGGCCCGTTATCGGAGATGATCCGTCGCGGAGTTCCAAACCGATAAATGACGTGCGTCTTGAAGAAATGGAGGATATTCTTTGTCTTCACTTCCCTCAACGGTACTGCTTCTGCCCATTTGGAGAAGTAGTCAGTCGTCTCCAGGATGAAACGATGTCCCTTGGACGATGCTGGTTCGATGGGGCCGACTATGTCAGTTCCCCACATTTCGAACGGCCAGCTAGCCACCGTTGGATGTAGTGGATTTGGATGCTGGTGGATGAAGTCCCCATGGATTTGGCATGAGTGGCATTGCTTCGCATATTCGAGGCAGTCTTGAATCATCGTGGGCCAGTAGTAGCCCATCCGTTTTATCTTCAACTTCATTTTCGGGCCCGCTTGGTGAGAACCGCAGAGTCCATCGTGAATTTCCTTGAATGACACTTTTCGCTTCGTAAGGTCCCAAGCATCTCAACCACAGAGAATCAAATGATCTCTTATACAGAGTATCATTGACGAAGGTGAAAGACAGAGCTCGTTTCATAAGCTGATGTCTTGAGGACGCATCTTCAGGCGTTCGACGGTATTTGAAGTAGTCTATAAAGACTTCTCTCCAATCCTCAGCCTTTTCCTGGTCTTTTATTTGCATAGCCATTCGCTCAGTCGCTCCCTTTTCTTCGGACGATTCCGGAGATATTTCTGCTGGGGCAGTACTCGACGGCTTTGTTCCACGATTCTTACGTCATCGAGATTCTCGTCAGCCAGTTCTTTAGCGAGTTTGGCAAACGCGTCCGCTTTGCTGTTTTCTGCACGCGGTATGTTTTCCAAAGTGTAGGAAGGAATTTGGGTCAACAGTTGTTGCACCTTTTCGCCGTATTTCACCAGCTCAGGTTTGCACGTTTGGAATTCGCCGTTTACTTGACTAACGACCAGTTGGGAGTCTCCATATATAAGGAGGTTTTCAATTCCCATGTCAATGGCGATCTCAAGGCCTGCTATCAAAGCTTCATATTCGTCTTCATTGTTCGTCCTCGGCTCTGTTAAGGAGAAAGCAAAGCGCATTATCCCTCCTTGTGGAGTTACGAAGATGAGGCCTACCCCCGATTTGATTATGGGCGTACTTTGTTTGCGCTTCTTCATGGAAGATGCTTCATCGAAATAAAGCTCCCATCGGGTATCACCACCGTCGATCGCGTCAAACGCATGTTCATTTGGCAGTTCGCAATTCAGAGGAGAATCGGCAGGTATCGGATACTCAGCGAGGAATTCGGCGATGGCCTGGCCTTTCACTGCCTTAAGAAGCTGATAGGTTATCGAGAACTCCATCAAGAGCAAGGCTCATTTAGCGAGCCGACCTGTCAATATGGCCTTCGACATTAAATATTTAAGGGGGTCCACCTTCGAAATGAGACGGACTTCATGCGCCAATGCATAGTGCTTGAGTTTTGTTACCACGAAGATCAACGCCAGACAGTGTTTTTCGATGGGGGAATAGTTGCTTTCTGCCCCCAGTAGAACCCGACTCAAATAGTAGAGTGCTCTTTCTTTCCCTTGATCGTTCTCTTGCACCCATAATGCGCCTAAGGAACCTTCGAGGGCGGTTGTATAAAGAATGAGGGGCTTTCCCTTGACCGGAGCAGCCAACACTGGCGGGTTCTGCAGGTACTGCTTGATTTCGTCCAGCGCGTCTTGGCATTTATGATCCCAGACGAACGGAGTTCCCTTCTTCATCAGGTGGCTGTAAGGATGGCACTTGCCTGAAAGGTTGGCTATAAATCGCCGTATGTACGCGAGCTTCCATTGTAGAGACCGCAATTGCTTGAGAGTCCTTGGCGGAGGCATTTCCATGATCGCCTTGATCTTTGACGGATCTATTTCGATACCTCAGTGTCGGACGATGAATCCTAGGAATTTTCCCGAGGAAACTCCGAATGCGCACTTGAGAGGGTTCATCTTCAAGTTGTATTGTCGAAGGCGTTGAAATACAGTCTTCAGATGCTCGAGATGTTCCTCGTACGATTTTCTTTTAACCACGAGGTCGTCGATATAACATTCGGCGATTTCATGTATAAGGTCATCGATGATCTTCATTATGGCCTTTTGATAGGTGGCACCGGCGTTCTTTAGACCGAAGGGCATCACCTTGTAGCAGAATATACCCAAAGCAGTCCGGAAGGCGGTGTGCTTCTGGTCTTCGGGATGCATCTTTATCTGATTATACCCTGATGAGCCGTCCATGAAGGAGAAAACCTCATGAGTGGACGTGTTATCTATCATCAGCTCGGTGACTGGCACTGGGAAATCGTCCTTCGGGCAGGCTTTATTTAGATCCCGGAAGTCCACGCATATGCGCACCGTCCCATTTTTCTTCATCACCGAGATGATGTTGGCGATCCAATCGGGATACTGAACCTCCTGGATAAACCCAAAGTCGATCAGCTTCTTGACTTCGGCGTTGATGTCCATCTCAAGCTCGAGCCGCATTCTTCTCGGTGCCTGCTTGACTGGCTTGACGTCTGGAGATATCGCCAATTTATGCATAGCAATTCCTGGATCTAGTCCTGGCATTTCGGAATAGTTCCATGCGAAGCAATCTCTATGCTGCATAAGCACGTCTTTTAACGCAGCCACCCTTTCTTCAGATAGCAGCTCGCTGACGAATTTCGGTCGCGGGTCGTTCGCCGTCCCCAACTCAATTTTCTTGAGGTTATCTGCGGTGGTATGTATTCCATCCTCCAGTTCTTTCGGTGCTGGTGGAAATTCTGAGATCACCTCGTCATTGCTGTTTTCGAAGCACCAGGGGAGGTCATCCATATTCTCGGGTTCTTCTTTTGATATCATTATCATGTGATAAGTACGAGCTCGCTTCGAAGACCGATGTGGGTGTGGTTCTGCTTTCGTGGCTTTGGGTTCGTGCTTTTGTGGTGGCATTACCCTCCAACTGTCAGATAAAGCGAACTTGCCGAGCTGATACTGATCTTCAACCCAGTTCTTGAAGGTGAAGCAATCTTCGAGAGGGTACCCTATTACTCGCTGATAAGAGCAATAATTTGGGTGTGAGACTTCTCCTTCTTGTTCGGGATGTTTGGACTCCGGCAGTGTAACCATCTGATGTTTTAGAGCAAGGTGAAGTATCCTCTTTGTCTTGTCTCGAGGAAAAGAGTACGCTCGACTCATTTTCTTCACAAGGGACAAATCCGGACCGCTCGATTCCCGACTGTGTGGCTTCTTAGTCCCGCTTTGTTGCTGTCGAGCACCTTTTTCGCTTTTCGAGTTGTTTCTGCCTCTGCGTCGAGCCCTTTTTACCACAGATTGACAGGGAGCGGCACTTTCATCTTTCACGGCCTGTTGAAGGAGGAGTTGCGTTTTGGTTTTCTCGTAAATGGCCATTTCGCGGTTGTGATCGTCTCGGACTTTTTGACAAGCTTCCCTTATAAGCCTGTCCATTTGTTCTTCGAACGATAGACTGGGCACTTTTGCATCAGGAACTTTTACTGGTTCAGGATTAGCGTCCTTCCATTGAGCATCCCCTTCTTCATTGAACTCATGCACGACGTAGCAATTGCGAAGTAGATCTCGTTTCTTGGATCGAATGTATCCAAGCACGATTGTTTCCATCCTCCCACTAGGCAACTTGTGCTGAGTTCCGGGGACGTTCCAGACCCTGTCATAGAATTTGGCTTTTCGAGCGGTCTGTTTAAAGGTTATCCCCTGGTGCTTCAGCAGCCTCTTCAAGCCTTCTGTATAATATCTGGGCAGACGGATGGGTTGAAGCCCGTCAAGCGTAGGATCCGTACCGTGCCAGATTTCTTTCTCCACTTTGGTTTCCACCGAGCGGTAGAATAGAATCGCCTTTTCTCCTTCTCGCCTGGGAGGGACATAGAACATCCGCAGCTCCTCTACACTGTAGGTATCGAGCGCATCCAGTTCTTTATGGTGTTTAAGTGGAACTATGGCGACGTGCAGACTTTGCTCTTTGTCAGCGGATGTTTGTATTGAAGGCCGAGCAGAGAATATGGCATGGACCTCATCTTCCGAGTCACTGCCAAAGATCAACATGGGAGCGGACGGTCCCGGCTTGTTGTATTGGGGCGGACCCGAATAAACTATATCCTCTTCCTCCTCGGTATCGCTCCCGAAGACAGGGATGGTGGCGTTAGCTTTGTTCTCTGGCTTGTGACATCTCTCCGTATCTTCAAAATCCGGTAAGTATTTTGCATCTTCATATTTGCGGACTTCGTTCACGGAGAACGGGTTCAGCTCTCCCATCACGGTATACTCGAGACCATCCTTAAAATATTTCATACACTGATGCTATGTAGAAGGGATGATGTTGTACTCGTGTAACCATGGTTGGCCGAGCAGAGCATTGTTGCATGTCTTGGCGTCTATGACGTGGAATTTAATGTCCGTGACGAGTAGCCCAAAGTGTAATGTCAGTATCAAAGACCCGAGAGTTCTTCATGATTGAGAGTCGAACCCGGAGATGGTGATCTTATCCCGCGCTAGGTGCTTGTAATGCCCCAGGTGGAGTTGGGGCTGAATACCACCTACCCCGTGAAGAAGTGAGGTGTTATCCGGTATCGAGGTGGGGATTTAACTGATACGGATACACACGGGGAACCACTATAGAACAATGGGAAGTATCGAATTTCATTCCGAAAGAGGGCACGATCTGAACTATAAATGGAATTATACCCCTCTTCAATAAAGAGGCGCCTTTTAGATGAATCGGAACTCCGGAGTTTGAAGAACTCCGTAGTTAAGCGTGCTCGGGCCAGGGAAGTCCTGGGATGGGTGACCTCCTGGGAAGTGGCCCCTAGTCGGGTCCGATTCACTCCGAAGGACAAAACCGTGCAGCTTTGGCCAGAGCGGACAATACTCTCTGTATTGGGGGCGGGTCGTGACAGAATGGTATCAAAGCCTGTCCCTCAAAAGTAGGTCTGTGGTTCGAGGACGGACCATTGTTCTAAGTAGGGGGGAATGTAATGCTCCAGGTGGAGTTGGGGCTGAATACCACCTACCCCATGAAGAAGTGAGGTGTTATCCGGTATCGAGGTGGGGATGTAACCGATACGGATACACACGGGGAACCACTATAGAACAATGGGAAGTATCGAATTTCATTCCGAAAGAGGGCACGATCTGAATTATAAATGGAATTATATCCCTCTTCAATAAAGAGGCGCCTTTTGGATGAATCGGAACTCCGGAGTTTGAAGAACTCCGTAGTTAAGCGTGCTCGGGCCAGGGAAGTCCTGGGATGGGTGACATCCTGGGAAGTGGCCCCTGGTCGGGTCCGATTCACTCCGAAGGACAAAACCGTGCGGCTTTGGCCAGAGCGGACAATACTCTCTGTATTGGGGGCGGGTCGTGACAGTGCTGGACGCTCATGCAGATTTCCTTTAACACCCGCACGTTAAGGAAATTAACGGAAGACCCATTGTCAACCAAGATTTTGCCTATCTTTATATCATGGCAATACCCTGAGACATAGAGGTGCGAATGTGTTCGCACGTCCCAAGGAGAAGGTCTTCATCACCGAAAGTGACGTCGGCCGTGTGCACTTCTTCCAATTCATCCTTCATCTTTTCTTCGGCGAGGAATGCTTGGAATTGCTCCGGCTCCTGTAGTGCCTTGATTAATGAATCCATTGCCTCTTTTGATAGTAAAAGGGCGTTAAGAATGCTGAGCTGCGAGGGTAGCTTCCTCAGATGCGCTAGGACGTTGTAATCCACCTTATTTTTCTTTGGCGGGTCCTTGGTGGCTAGCTCTTTCATGACTTGGTCATCTAGGGCGATATCCTCAGAGACCTTTTCTTTCCCTTTATTTTTTTTATTCGAGTGTCCGAGATTCTTTTCAGGTAGCGTACGATTACGCAGCCGGATATTTTCGCAGACCTTCGGCTCTTCTTCTTTTCCCGATGTGGAATCTTTAAAGAGGGGGCTAAAAGCTATTTCCTCGTCAAAGTCGCTCTCGAACGTGAGAACTTGCGATCCCCCGGCATTAACCATGTGACAATCACCGGCAATTTTGCTAAGCTCCTCGGTCGTACTTTTCCGCTCCCGACGAGTTTTGCGCTTCTCCCGCTTAAAATGTTGTCGGTGAGCAACATATCCCTGCCACCATCTATTGAAATCTTTGCACTCTTCGGTGGGGTGCAAAATCTTCCGATGATACAAGCAGTAGGAAGGGTGCATTTCCGTTTCGCCAGCAATGTTTCCTTCAGAGGGTGGTAGTTTCATACCCATTGATATGGCTTTAGCAAACCTTTTCCTCGTCTTGAATTTCCTTTTATCTGCGGTGGATGTATTTTGATCCGGTGGGAGTGTTTCAACTCTTTCGTCAAGTCACTGGCGCTTGGCCTTTTCAAATATGGCCGTCTCGCGTTCCCGATCAGCTTTACTTTTCAACAGAGCTTCGTTGAGAAATGCGTCAATTGTTTCATCCGATGGCCCCAAAATTTCCGGTTTAGGGTCTGCCCCCAGCTTCTCAGTGCAAGGAGTTTCCTCATCATCTGTAAACGAATGGGAGATCATATGACAACTCGCATCGTATTCTTCGGATTCACCCGACGAGCTCTCTCCCTCATCTTCCTCTTGAAAGACGTGGTTGAGGAACTCTTGGAGTGTGATGGGAGTCCGTGCTTTCTGGTTGTACTCCTCCAGTGCGTCAATCTGCTTTTGTAAGTCCGTGCACTTGTCACCAGGCTTCACGGGCTTCTTGGATTTCTTCTTCTTCTTCTTTGAAGATTTTGATGGTTGGTTGTGAGTGCTTGGGCCACCACCATCGATCTTTGGAGTTGGGCGCGGCTTCAACATCCCTTCAATGATCTGAGGTTCCAACGGGTTCTTCCACCTGATCGCTTGGCATGTTTGAAGATCGTTCAATATCCTCTTTGTTTTGGCTGATAGCACAACCTCCCATGGAGCTTCTTCAACGAGGAAGCATGTTGCCCCCGGCGTATTCACCTTTTTAGGGGTGTGAGGCTGCGGCGGATTCACCCTCCATCTTTCGGACAACGCGAACTTGCCCTGTTGGTACTGGTCTTCAATCCAATTTTTGAAGACGTAGCAATCCTCGATCGGATGACCCAATACTCGGTGATAGGGATAGTAATTAGGATCATTGATATCGTTTGGCTGCGACGGGCGTCTTGGATCCGGCAGATTGATAAGTCTGTTGTGCAATGCTAGCTCGAACAGTCTTCTCGTTTTATCTTGAGGAAACGGGTAAGGACGTCCTAGACTCTCCTCCAGGGGTACGCGCGGACGCATATTATTTTGACGGACAACCGGCTTCAAGTTGCTCGGTTGTTGTTGAGCATTGGAGACAACGATCGCTTTTCCCTTCCCCTTCTCATTTCGAGAGTCCGGCTTTGGAGGGGGCGGTCTATGGCCCATCTGGTCCATTTGAGCTAGCTTGTCGATCAAGGCCTAGAAAGTAGTTGGCTTGAAGAACATCATGAATTGGTATATGGTCGCCTGCGGATCGAGGGTTCCCACAAACATGCCTACTGCCGGAGCCTCTTCTATGCGATGTTCGCATTTCGACCATAGGTTCCTCTACCGTATCGCATATTGGACACGCGTCTCGCCCGGCTTCACCCTGGCATTAATCAATGCTGTTATCGGGGTGCGTTCGCTGGCACTTGCGAATCGTTGCGTAAACAGCAGCTCCATCTCCGCAAATGTTTTGACGGAGTCATTCGGGAGTTCAGAGTACCACTCGAACGCCGTCTCTGACAAGCTGCCGACGAACTGGCGAAGTAGCAGTTTGTCGTCGCCTCCAGTGTTGCCACAAAGAGCCCTGAACTGGGCAACATGCTGGTGGGGATTACCCGTCCCCTTATAGACATGGAATTTCGGTATTGTATAGCCCGGCGGGTACTTGATTTGATCATACCAGCTCGGATATGGTCGCCCTGTTCTGACAACTTGACCGGCTACTTCAATCGCCTGATGAACCCGTATCTGCTGAGCTATATATTCGTCCAAGTTAGCTTTGGAGATTGTCTCCTCCTTGGCTGTTGACAGAGCCGGTGAAGGATTCAACGTCTCTCCTCTATCATCTTCAAGGACGATCGGAGGATCTTCCGCAGGAGGATCTTGTTGGATCGTCATGCCCACCATGTCCTGGAACAGAAGGGCCATTCGTTTTATATTGGCTGCTTGTTCCGCATCCTCTTTGTCCTCTTCTCCAGTATCCTGCGAAGGAATTCTGCGTCAGTTTCTTGCTCCTGGCGTTGATCCGAGGACACTTCGCGGATTTCTTTTGGCCCAGTGAGTGCGGCCATCGCATTCATCATTTCTTGGAGCTTCTGCTGTTGCTCCTGAGCTTTGGTCACCGATCGCGTAAGCGGTCTATGACTTGTAGATGTACGGCTATCCTCTTTCCCGGACGCTATGTAGACGGTATGGACCACAATGCCCCCGGACTTAGGGCGTTTGGGCTCACCGCCTTTGACATTTTCCGCAGTCATGGGGATTTTCTCCGGCCTTCTTCTTTTGTGGGCCGTCGAAGTTGAGGGGGTCGTTGCCGCGGGCACCCTGGCGGTTGTCGTCTTTTGCTGTTTGACATGACAGTTCCTTTCTTCCTGCACTTTCACCCTTTTCTGCCGACGAGAGCGATCTCGATCAATTACGGAATCTTGAACCCTCCGCCAGACCTTGTAAATTTTGGAGGACAGCCGTTGAAGGGGCTGCTCCATCTTTGCTTCTGTAACACTCTCCGCAAGTGGAGGAGATCTTTTCAGTGTAGCAGTCGGAGAGTTCTTGCGTACCCTCCTTAGCGGTTCAAAGTTGTTCCCAGTCGGAACAGCAATATTGACTTCCACCATTGGAGCCGGTGGAGTTAGCCCTGAGGGGGAGTTGCCCCCGACCTTCCTTACTCAGCGCCAGTGGTGACGTCGAGCATGTCGAGCTGTCGGGGCTGGCTTGGCGACAGGGATAGTTTCGTCTTGCCCCTTGTCCGGATGAGGCGCTGCTGGTGCCAGCGTCTTGAAGACTGATGTTTTTTGAGTGGCGATATTCAATCTATCAAAGACAGACCCTCGAGCAGGAGCAGGAGCCGGAATAGTCAGCCTTGAAAAGACCGACTCTTTAACAGGAGAAACCGCCTTGATGACTTCAGGGGCAGAGGTGGCTATCTTCCTCGGGACGGCCACTTCAGGGTTCATGGGCTTCTTGGTGGGCCCATCGGAGTTCTGGTTCAGCCTGGTAAAGACATAGGCTGCCGTCTTGATATTGGACGACCCGTTGAAAGGGGTCGTGGTAGTAGTAAGCCGATCGAAGACCGACTTCTTTTGCGGTTCTGGTGCGGGCACTGGAATGGTGAAGCTTGCTGGCGGGAGCATGGTCCCAAAAAACAGACCAGTGTTGGCCTGAGTCACTTGTTCCACCGGCATGGCAAGGATGGAGGCCGCTTGAGGCCCATAGGCTACACCTCCAGGTGAGGCGGAGCGTCGGTAGCATTGGAATTTAGAACAACTCGAGCAGTTGGATGCCATTGATGCTTGATTTATGCGCCAGGAAAAAGACCAAATCATAGTAACTTGAAACCCAAAGGCAACCATTAACAAACCGCGATTCGTTCGCGAAGACGACACACAAAGTGTGGAGTGGAAAGAGAAAAAGGTCCCACCGGGCGTGCCGGACTCTGTTCCCCTCCGAAAGACGGCCAAGACTGAACGTCTTGCCCGAGATTCGGGGCAGATGCTATTTAGTTTTATCCTTCCACCTCTCCGAAGATGCCAAGTTGATTTATGACACCGTGTATCGGAGGTTTAGACGGATGCGGCCGATGTAGCAGACTTCGTCAGATTCCCCCTCGTTTGAGGGGTGTTTTGATTGTGGGGACGCTCTTCCCTGCAGACGTAAGCCTCTGCAGTTAATTACGCTACCGCATCGCGGTAACAACTTTCTCCTTCTCCAGAATTTCACTTTGTGTCGTGTGTGTTTGTTTTGTTTGTGGATGCCCGTGGATTGTATACGGAGACTAAGTGATGCCGTCGCCCATAGGACATGGATTAGTCCAAATCCGTATTTACTTAGATTTGGGTTTGGGGTTTTAGTTTAAGGATACGTTAGCCATATTGAGGCTAAGATCAACTTAAACGTTCGTTAAGGATACGTTAGTCCTATTTGAGACTAAGATCAACTTAACGGGATCGTTTAGATCCGACAAAAGAGCATTTGGAGGCTCTATCGTTCCAGTTTAGGGACATGGTGGTCCAATGCATGTACGGCCGTCGGGACCCGTCACCTCTCTGACGTTGTTGAAGGATTGCAACGACAGGTGTCAGAGGAGTTCAGAGATGTACCCTTGAACCAAAGTCGATTGGGGGGTCTATAGTCTAATTTGGGACTAAAGTCTGTTTGAAGGTTTAAGGATACGTTATCCATATTTGAGGCTAAGATCAACTTAAACGGGATCGTTTAGATCCGACAAAAGAGCATTTGGGGGCTCTATTCTTCCATTTTAGGGACATGGTGGTCCATCGCCAGTTTAAGGGCATGGTGGTCCATCGCCAGTTTAGGGACATAGGGGTCCATCGCCAGTTTAGGGACATGGTAGTCCATCGTTCCCGTTTTGGGGACGGATATTAGTTTAAGGACGCATTAGTCCATGAGTTTAAGGACGCTTAAGTCCATGGGTTTAAGGACCCCACAGTCCGTATTGTTGATTTAAAGACGCTTAAGTCCATGGGTTTAAGGACCCCACAGTCCGTATTATTGGTTTAAGGACGCTTAAGTCCATGAGTTTAAGGACCCCACAGTCCATATCGATGTGTGGTTGTTGGGACACGTCACCTCTCTGACGTCGTTGAAGGATTACAACGATAGGTGTCAAAGGAGTTCGAAGATGTACCCGTGAACCGGATGTAAATTGATTTAAGGGAGCAGTCATGCTCAGTCAATTTAATTTGAGGACTTACAGCCATAATTGGGCTAAGTCCAGTTGAAAATATTCAACATTTTATTTATCTTTGGCCTATTAGGCCTATGCTAGGGCTTTGCCCCTGTTTAATAATGCACTGCATTTTCTTTTGGCCTGTAAGCCCTATTTGATTTGGACTCTGTCCCTTTTTAAATGATGCACAGCATCTGTTTTGGTTTGACGGACCTTTGTTTGGGCTCTGCCCTTTTTTAAAATAATGCATAGCATTTTATTAAGCCTGTTAGGCCTTTTTTAATTGGGCTCGGCCCTTCTTTTCAATAATGCAGTGCATTAATTATCTGACAGTGGCCATATGGCCTGTCAAGCGCTTTGCGCCAATTAATGAGCGCAAGCGCATGTGGAGGTGACACGTGTAACGCTCTGGTGAGCGCAAGCGCAGTGCGCTGCGCTGTTACGCTGCTGACATATGGCGCGCTCTGGTGAGTTGCGCCAATTTAAGAGAGCAGTGCTCTATTTTAAAAGCGCATAGCGCAAGTCGTTCTGGAGCTGAAACGTGGCGCTCTCTGGTGGCTTGCGCCAACCCAAGAGCGCAAAAGTGCAAATTTTACAAGTGCCGGGCACTGTTTTATATTTTGATCACATTTAGATCAAAGAAAACAAGTTTTTCTTGTTTTCCAGAGAGGTTTTACCTTAAATATCAAGAACCGGTGGTTCATCAAAAGGCAATGGCTTTGTGTAGCTCAAATGATCAAATAAAGAAGTATCTTACTTCTTATTTTATTCTTATTATTTGATCTTTTCTTTTTATTTTAAGATCTTGATCTTGTTCTTAGATCATTGATCTTTTCAGAAGAAATTCTTCTATTCAAAGGTTTACCTTTTTTTCTTTCTTGAATTCTTCTCAAACTTTTTTTTAGGAGTTCTCTGAATTCACTCTCTGTTTTCTGTGTGTTTTAGACTTGGGGTCTAGGGGCCTTTATATAGTGCCACTTAGTTTGTTAAACTAGTTAAAGAGATCATTCTCTGAGTAATTTAGGGATTTTTCCCTACCGTTGGATCTTTGATCCAAGGGTTTCTGTTTTACAGAAGACAATCTTCTTGTTTTAACAAGATCAGGAAGATCTTACTGGAATTTTAATTCTGTTTGGCGCAAACGCACCTACGCTTGATACGTGTCGCGCAGCGCAACTGCGCTGACACGTGTCACGCAGCGCAGAGCGCAGCGCAACTGCCCTAGCGCAACTGCACTGACACGTGTCGCGCAGCGCTGAGCGCAAATCATCTGAAGCGTTGCGTCTTTTGTTTTTTACTTTAAATAGAGCCTTGCTCTGATTGGGTACGCTGCCTTGGGCGCTGCGCTGGCGTATCAGCTTTTGACACATGGCGCGTTGCGCGCAGCGCAAGGAATTTGAAGCGTTGCTTCAATTTTTTTTTTTGAATATTGAAATTCAAACAGAGCTTTGCTCTGTTTGGGGGAAACAACAACACCTAGGGGGAGAATCAAAACTCAAAAGGAAACTCAAAAAAACATCAAGAAAACCCATAATAATACAACGCGCAACTCTAAGGTCAAAAAAATAACAACTGGTTTTCTAAGTCTGAAAAAAATATACAAGTCTGGTTGATGGAGTTACTAGATACAACTGAATATAATAAATGTACGAGGGTGGTCACGATGCGAGTGAATCCACCTACCCAAGCAATCACCCGGAATGGAAGCAGTGTGTCAGAAAGCCGCACTGAAACCTGTACGGTAAAACCTGCAAGAACTGTGGCACAACGGGGGTGAGTTGCCAACTCATGAGTAGAAAACATCACAGAGCAGAAATCGTATGCATGACTCAATCCTAGGTCAAAATGATCCGTAATATATATATATATATATATATATATATATATATATACTCAATATGATAAAGTCTGAAGCATGATAAGGTGGCAAGGGTAAATATCTATGCATAAATGTAATACCATGTGCTCGTGTCAGTGCCTCAGGTAGCAACATATCATAAATATGAGGTATGAATGCGATATAATGAAAATAGAATACATCATGAATGTGAAAACTGTTTTCCTTTTTTAGTGATATTTCTGTATATATATAAATTGAGGTATCATCAATGAAATCAACATGAAATCAGTGTCAAGCATCGACACAAAACATAAAACTCAATATCTCAATATCTCAGGCTCCGGCAATCCGGACTGGCCTGTAACGTCGAATCTCAATATAGGGCTCCGACTATCCGGACCGGCCCATACCATCAAATCTCAAAACCTCTGGCTCCGGCTATCCGGACTGGCCTGTACTCTGATCGGTATCCTCCGGATATCTATTGAGCCACAATAAAATCACCGGTCAGCAATGCTCCCCTGTCTCGGGCTCAACGCCATCATCTACGACCATCTTGCCCCGGAGTACCGCATTGGGTCCACCATGCACCCACAGACGGTTCCTCCTCCTCCTCGAATCGGGTGTATGATATCGCTCAAGAGCCGAGAAAACTCATGGTGGACATATCTCAAATCATATCATGAGAAAACAGCACTTTTAACTTTTAAATCTTTGCGGTTTCTCTAAATCCAAAAATCTCATGGAAATCCGAAATCATAAATCACGATGTGAATAAATAAAGAATACCGGGCTCCGGCAATCCGGACTGACCCAAATTATTGCATGGCAATGAATATATGAATGTATCAGTAAATAAATGCAATGTCTAAGCTATCATATAATGGCAGCTCACTAGTATCATGTCGAAATTATCAGCTAACAAGCAATATCAATGAATCAATATTCTCTAAAGTGTGCGTAACATGGCAATTACCGATGATGATGTGTGTGAGCCGGCAAGCATGTGTACGTGGAGTATACGCATCATCGGTAATGGTGTTGGTGTCCTGACAGCATGATTTTGATAATAACTAACGAAAAGCACAATATAAGCATGCAATGCGTTGCGAACAACATGAATATGCAGAACATGAATAATAACGCAACAATAAGAAAACTGCATTTATATAAATATTAGTCATTCGGTTTGCCATTTGAAATAATACGAACCGTGGTGTTTAGTAATTAGGGACTACGGTGTTTTGAAGAAAAAGTACGTCCTTTGAAATATCCGTAGAATCCCTTGTCCTGTCTTTAAAATACTCACGATTCATTAGTTTTGAAATAGGTATGACCCGAGTCTAGTCTAACATATACAAGTAATATACAGGACTAAACTAACAGGCTAATCGAAAAGGTAAGGAAACCACCTAAATCTGAGTCGATATATATAACATATAATAGTCGGTGATCCCGCCTCAATATTATCACATATGATACAATATATAACATGACATCCTCGAGTCAATAGTGCGGATCTATCATCAATATATAGCTCGAACGGTAAATCCATTGTACGGCATCCCAATCTGGGTACGGGTCAATATCACATTTATCTCATTATTCAACTGGTATCCTTATCATCATATCATGATCTGGGTACTGATCTAAACTCTAGTACATACTGATACCATCTACATGTATATGTGCGTGATTATGAAAACACATCACCAAGGACCCGCTAAAATAACATGTCGTATCTCATAATACGAACCGAAACATATCACCGATCTCGTGGCACCATGCCCAATCTTATCGACTCATCTCCAAATACTATGTACTATCATCATCATCCATGTATATTTATACGTATGTGTGTGTGTGTATATATATGTATATATATACATAGTCCCATACCTATGTGTATTTATATATACATACATATCCCCATATACGCACAAGTAATAAAATGTATGCAAGTGTGTGTGTGCGTGTATGCAAATCATTAATTTAGGGTGACTAAAACTAACTATCGACACTATCATCCATTTACACTAAAATTTATCCACGAGCTCTTAAAGTCTATTTAGATAATCATCTAGTCTCATAATAAACATAATTATATATATGCATACGTATTCATATACAACAATACGAACTGCGGGGGTGCTATACGCCATCCACCCGACTTCCCCCGTAAATATATATCTACTTACTTGGTCCTTATCTGCTGAAGTCGATGCCGCCATCATCTTCTTCATCGTCCGAAGTCTACATGAGAGGTACCTATATGCAAACATATGTAATATCGTAAACCGAAATCACGGGCAAAAACCAAAACGGCACACGAAACGCTCATAGGTTAAAACTTATGACCCGCTCATGCAAAAAGACCAAATACCCCTCGACATCGGCGTACAAACGCCAATTGATCGAGAAAAACCCAAACGTACCAATCGTGGTTTCACTACTCACTAAAAGTTATAGGAAATAGGGTGCAAATCATCAAATCTTAAAATTAACCAAGTCGATTTATTTCCGAAAACCTAGAAAGCCGCAAATAGCCGTTTTAGTTCGAAACTTGATATTTAAACAAAACTAGTGGCCACAATATTCACTAAATATCATAACTAAGTCATACAAACCATTACTATAATTTTATCACACCAATTTGTATTAATCCATAAAATTTAGTTTGCAATTTTATCCAATTTTAACAATTTTAAGGTAACAATGCACAAATTATCAACTAGACTAGGTTTTGCATGATCTAAAGTGTTAAACTACAATTTATAATGTTAATGATGTGATAAAAACCCTCACTAGAATTTTATCTCATCTATATATGTATTTCATAAAAACCTAGTTTGCATAAAATCTTAATTTGGACTTTTTAAATACAACAATTTACAAATAAACAACAAGATTAGGTTTTCTATGTCTTAGCATGTTAACTACACCATGTAATTATAAACATTTTATAAAAACCCTAACTTAATTTAAAAACCCTAATCTTGAATTTCCAAATTAACAACTAAACACTTAAATATGCTAGATTGAAACAATTTAAACAACAATTTCACTATACGTTTAAGATTTATACCTCACAAAATTAGAGATCTAGCATGAAAATCTTTGCCTCCAAAATGGCTTCTTGCTTCATGAATCCAAGCTATATTGGTCAAGGAAAAATGGGTATGATTTAGATTAGGAGATTAATGAGATTTTTGTTGATTTTAAAGGGAATTTTTGGAATTTTTTTTGTAGTGAGAAGAAGATGAGAACAAAGGGGAGGGGCTGCTAGAATTTAGAGAGGGGAAGCTCGGCCAAGTATTGGGTGAAGGAGAGAGAGTGATGTGAGGGAGTGGTGGTCAAGTCAAAGGAAGCCATACCTCATTGACTTCAACCCTTCATCTTTTATTCCTTCATATTATATTTTTATTTGATGAGGTGATGAAAAATGAAATTGAGGGAGAGGGGGGCTATTTTGGTTCGGCCATAATGTGGGAATGGCTGAGTGGTGAGTTTGAGTGGGTGAGTGAGTGAACACATAAAAGATAAACGCCACACCTCTATTTCTAATTAATTTATTTCACAACATAAGCCATTTCTTTTTATATTTTTCTAAAACCATCGTTACAACTTCTTTTCATTTCAAAAACCACATGTTACACTCTAGTTTAATGTGTCATGATGCACAAAACTTGTATTAACCCATTCCAATTTGTAATTGTCACTAATTAAATGTATTAGTGAAGGCTTAAAATAATATTAAAATAATTAATTTTGGAAAATATTAGTAAACTAGAAATTTTACAAGTGACTCATTCACCATCAATTACTAGCAATTACATAGTTAGAATATGTATATTTAAGTCTATGTCAAAAAATGATTATATCTTAGTTTTACGGAAAACACCCGTTATTTTACCGATTCTCCGAAATTTCACCTAAACGATTTTCAAAACGTTACAATCTTCCCCTCTTAAAGAAATTCGGGGACCGAATTTAAATTTAAAACTGCCCCAACTATTAAAATATTTTAGCAAAGTACTCAAACCAGCGGGGCTCCGAAATCATAAATACATAAAACATATCATAGAGCAATGCATGCGCACAAAAAAAGGGTGTATAACTCAAAAATCAAAACTCCGTCAAGCATCCCGCAATCATCGGAGTTATGGTGAAGACACCACTGTCAAAATCCAATATGAAAACTAACATGATATACATCAAACCATGACATGTACATAGTATGCATCATCGTAAAATCGTCAAAACAACTGAAGAAATGCATGCCAAACTTTTTTCAAATTGCTGCGCAATGCGCGTATCACAACACAAGTGGTGGACGTTAATTGTAAGAAAATAATTCTATATACATATATATATCTTTTGTTTAACATACTCCCGCCGTTTTTGAAAATAATTTTAGAAGGGTTTCGTTTATAAAATTTTCGTGTCATCTCGGACACAGAGGAAAATACAGAGACTATAGCTCCTTCTTGGAAATCCCTTCGGTAACTATCAATGCATGCAAAAACTGTTGGAGATAGTGCCCTCAAAGTCAATTATTGGATCACAGGTACGTGATTGCAATGATTGAGGCAGGACCTATACCGATATGACAGTCTTACTCGAGATGATAGTATGCTCTGGTTTGTCTTTATCATCGTATATATGCTTTAGTTCACTATTGCATAATGATAGAGCCCATAGGATTCTTGCTTGACTACCAGCAGTATGATGGCGATCATATACGTGGGAGCTGGGGTCTGTAAGCACATCCTTAAAGTGTCCCTAGTCATGGGAGTTTCGAGACATGGCATCGAGACTCCAGAGTAGACTAGTGTATACAGTCGAGACCCCGACGAGGGGCGATAGCCGATCTCACAAGCCATTGGTGTCAGTAGGTCACCTAAGATGTATACAGGTGCTCATTGGGTTATGAGTACACCGTACATGACTCACCGGAAACCTGCTAGTTGGTATTATACATATCGTCAGATAGCAGTTCCCTGGTGACATGTGTACAGGTTAGTTCATCGACCTAAGATCGTCATTTGTCTCATGTGAGTTCCCACTGTGCTTAGATTACTACCCTACCACGCTCAAAGGAGTTGTGCAAACAGGTTTTAGTTGGGTACAGTCCCGAGCCATATTGGAGGCAAGTGAGCGGATCGTCGGGGATTCGTTACTCCCAGTATTGGGGGTTGATGTCGCGCAGTGCACGGGTGTCCATCACTAGGAATCCTCGGCCGAGGTAGTGGAGAATTACTGATTTGGATGAGTAGTTTCTCAGGTGGTGATGGGCTTTATGCCGACACGATTTATTGCGTTATTAGGGGTCTGACTTTATCCACCCCCTAGACTCGATATGTGATATTCTTTAGATGAACGGACCGGACTGTATATACATTGTCACCGTCAGGCTCAGTAGGGTTTATGGATGAGTTCGCTCGTCAGCTTCCCTTCCAATCAATACATAGCCAAACCGTTACGTACAGCTTGTACCTCTGACGTGCTAGGGGTTATACCCAGTGCCAGTGTGTTGATGAGTCATTAGAGTCCCCCACAGACACTTTCCCAAGTTCGGACGAAACGTTGTAAAGGCCGTATGGGTGTATGACAAGGTTCGGAAAAAGCACGTGCGTTTTCGCACGTGTCGTTTTTCGGACAGATAATACTGGTCGGCTTTGGTTTAAGCCGGATCCGAGTATTATACTGTGTAAATATAATATCTTTGTCTTAGTTGCATTTGTATTCGGTCGTAATACAAATACGGGTATGTTTATACTGATACGGGGTTATCCTGAAATTCGTTTCAGGATCACTTTTGGAAGTTGCCAGTTTCCAGTTTTCTATCAGCCATATTTAACATTCAGTTAAATACGGATTTATCTTTCCTTCCATGGGTGAGTCATGAGGGTGAGTCATGTGTGAGGAAGCTTCTTGATGATGACTAGATTTGTGACTCACTTGATTGCATTAATTGATTGGATGACTAAGCTTAATGAGTCATTCTTTACATTAATGTGTTCACACTAGGTGTTTAAGTGAGTCATTGTTATGATAAGTATTATGCTTGTTATGATAACCTCCCCCTCTCCTACACTCACCTCCCCCCTCTACTTATATGGCCGGCCACCCCTTGGTGGAATGAGATGGTTGTTATTCGGAAAAAAGATATAAGTGATCGAAATCTCTTTTCCATTCGATCCAAAAAGCAACTTCATTGACCGTTCGTCCAAAGCCTTGGACGTAACGAGACAAAGTGTTCTACTCATTCTCTACAATATCTTGGTCGTCTCTTTTAGCAAACTTGACGATCGAGTTGCCTCGGTTCAGAGGCGGGAGCCCGTTTAACGATCCGTCGACGTGGTGCCACCTGAACGAGAAGACTGGAGTTCATGGAGATTGGAGCAGCCGCAACAAAGCGTGGGATGATGGTTGAAGACCGAAGGACTCGAATCATTCGGTATAACGTTTCTACCCACTTTGTAGTTTATTAGTTTAGCTTTAATGGCAGATCCGGGTTACGGTACACGATAGCGCCAGTTGTAAAAAGTTTTTGTTCCGCATTTGGCGTATGTTAGACGGCCGAGGCGCTACCGTGGACTTACAGTGGTATCAAAGCCTCACCATTAAGCTATACTAACTTGTGATAATGTGTTTAAAACATCGATCGAATGAATTTCCGAAATCGCAATTTTCTGGCACACAGGTTTCTGTCGATTTTTAAAAGGGCCTAAAAATTATTTTGCATATCACAGAAAATCGTGTAGGGTTTTATAAGAATTATGGGAAAATTTGGGCACATGATCCCACTTTTCCACCGCGGAAACGCGGCGACACTGTGGGAACATTGCTTCAAATTTTCCATAGAGCTTCTAACAGGAAATTGTGGTTTCTTGGTACTATTTGTTTGGGCCCAGATTTTGTTACTGTACAACAGATGTACGTGGGGCCCACTTATGGAAATTTAGTCGATCGAAATTTTAAACTTGTTAGTATGCAGTATTTACATTATATCTCCGACCGGGAATGTCATTTGATCGGTAAACCGCGTCTGATTGCTATAGTTCTTTTACACGGGTTTGCGAGTTGATGTTCTGTGTTATGCTGTATTATTGCGGATTTGTCGTGGTGGATAGCAGGGTGCAATGATAGTGCAGTTTGGATTTATTTGTACATTTGATATTGCGGGGCGAGCGTCCAACATGTGGACTGCCGTCACTGCCTGTTGTATAATATTCTTTTAGGGCACGACCGGGTTAAGGTCGATGTACCCGTTGTATATTTTTTATTTCTGTACTAGGTTTATCCCGCGAAGGAGTGCACGGATAGCCGGGTTCTGGAGGGTAACGGGTCCGTATCTCATGGCTTTGAGAGGCAGAGGGTCCTCACTCTAGAATTGGCAGACTATTCGCCGCACTCGTAGGGGGTACATGTTGACCCAAGGAGGGGTGCTCAATTTACCGGATTCCGTGAAGTGCCGGGTGTTCCATTCACTATGCTGTGGGGACTACCTCGCTTCAGGTTTTGGCGGGTAACTTGCCGCACCCATAGGGGTCTAGGTTTCATTGCACAGGCTATCCATACGACCAGGGGAACGTCAGGTTTCAGTAGCGGCTCTGTGAAACCCGGGGATCTCAGATTATCTGTATTGTTCTGTGATGCTTATTACTTTTCTGTAATGCTGCATATTATTACGCCTGGGGAGATTATTGTATATTGGTATATATACTATTAGATGTTGTATATGTTTTACACCCACGCTAGTCCAGACCCCGCTCTGTCGTTAGTTAAGTAACCTAACGGGTGATGACGGGACCTAGTGGCGAATGCCATATACGTACATTATATTTTCGTTCTTTTCTGGTGTGATTGATTGATGGGACTGCGTTGATTCTTATCAATGCAAGATAAAACAAACCTATAGTTGATGTTGTTGGAACAAATTTTAAAAAGGTGTTATTACAAAGATGTTTCCTTTTGTTTTGCATAGTGATATTCAGTTGGAATATCCCGCACCTCATTCGACGAGGCAAGGGCCGAGATCCCTTCACCGGGAGTGTCCCCTTGGGCAGAAGTTTACGTCAGGGTAATAACTTCAATATAGTCGATTACAAGTTGCTTTGCATCGCGGTATTCAGTTGGAATATCCTGCACCTCATTCCACGAGGAAAGAGCCGAGATCCCTTCACCGGGAGTGACCTCTTTAGCAAAACATTTTCGTCACTATATTTTATAAGAAACTATCAGGTTCCTTAAGCGATATCAAGTTCATTACGTTAAAGGTTTTTTTGCCAAAAATCAGCCGTAGCCCTCCGTCATTTCTTATGGATTGTCAGTAGTATTCAAGCTATGTTTGTTGGCCAAAGTCAAGGCATGGTGTTTGGTAGCTGCTGAACATTCATCTGCAGCATAGATAGATGTGTTGGTTTGGGACAGTCGTTCTGCCTTGTTGGCCAAAGTCAAGAGCATGTGCGGGTGGGTTCAAATTAACCTGGATAATGACGGGTAGAACTTGACATGTGACTTATGATTTGTTGGCCAAAGTCATGGTCATAAGAGCATGAGGCAAAAATAACATCGGGAGTTTCTAAAGAAGCTGAAACTTGCCAAGTATGCGCATACCTTCTGGAGTGTGATAACTTGAGTGGCTTCCATCAAGTTATCATGCGATGATAGTTGGATCTCGATTCTCACTGATGAGTTAGTTTACTCTTCGGGTGATCCCGACTAATTCTTCTTTCAGGTTTGGAGGAGAATTTGAGATTACAGTGGGAGGTTTCTTGATTAGATAAATTGATAACCATTCTGATCTAGGTTAGAGTGCACGCAGAGTGTTTCTTTTCTCTCTCTCTTTGGCAGCGACCTTTGACCGACCTTAGACTGTGGCTCAGTGACCAAGTTGACCGAACCTTCTTAAAATACTGGCTTTTAGATTGTCCAAGTTGCATAAGTCATTGCCGCTCCTTCTTTTACCCTTTGTATTTCTCAGAACACCCCGTATTACTACGGACATCTACTTCCATTGGATAGATCCATCGTATGGTTATATACGAACTCGAAGGACTTCTTCGAGGATGGATCCAGGTTCAGGAGAAATAGAATTAGTTTATTCAGATGTCTTTCATTATCACCTTTTCTCAGGTTGCGAGAGCTCCTTAGTATAGAAGAGTACACTTATTACGCTTATTGGATAGTCTTGTTCCAAACCATAGGCAGGTGCCGAAAGGTAGGGAATGAAGAAAACCAATTAGCCTAAGAAAGGTGTGTAGAAGGTAATAACTAAAGTCAAAATAAAGGGATTAGAATGAGGGCAAAGTAAATTGCGACTGTTATCATTCACGACCAAACCGCGTACTTCATCGCCACTCCTATTTCACCTTTGCTTTTTCCCAGTTCGGGAGAAATAGAATAAGGTATTATTCAGTTGTCTTTTATCATCACCTTCTCTCAAGATACGAGTACTCCTTGGTTTAGGAGAGTACACCTATTATACTTACTGGATAGTCTTCTTTCAAACCATAGGCTGGTGCCGAACGGTAGGGAAGGAAGAAAACCATTTAGCATAACGATGGTGTACAGAAGGTAATGAATAAAGACAAATAAAGGGATTTGGAGAGATGGCAAAGAAATATACGGTTACAGTCATGAATTGGATTATGGAAGAGGCATTACTAAGAATACCAGAATACCCCTACGAAACATTTTCATGTTTCAGTTTCACTGTGCATTGTTAATTGTAAACTGATTTCCCGATTACATACTTACTCCAGGGTATGTATTTACCAGGTTTCATTCTCATATCTGTATGGTTTTACAGATGATGAGTGGGAGTAAGTTATTGGGAATTAGGTGATTATCCTCATTATATCGGAATTCGTTGTAATTGGTGATATTTGAGGAAATCGCCTGGGTACAGTTTTCAACCTACGATGCACAGGTTTTGAGTTATTCAACTCAGCGGACTTATACAGAGTATTGTATGTTGTCCAGTGACCGTCAGGACAAAGGGGTAGGCCCTCGTACTATGTTCTGTTTACTTGTGACTTCTCTAGTTTTTAGACAAGTGTTTCGTAGAAATACAATGTCTAAATTTTGAGAAGTTGTGGGTATAAGAATAAAGTAGAGAACCAGGTATCGCAAGTATCGGGATTCTTCAAAGAGATTGATGATGTATATTCTTGTGAATGGTATTCAGATAATAGTAATGGTTTTGAGAAACTTGTTTCTCTTTCAGGTTACTCATAATTGGATGGATTCCTAAGTTGAGTAATGCTGATTAGCCTTTTTCAATTAAGTTGTTATGCACTGGAGACAGCTGCATGATTTGAATCTGGTTTCAATTAAATTAGTGCCTCTGTTTCTATATTAGATATAGAATGGTTCATATCTTAACTATGTTAAGGTAAGGGGAGTTGTCCAGCTTATGCTTAAAACCAGACACTGGATAACTCAAGGCACGTTTCTGTAATGGCTGTTTGTGGGTTGACCCTGGCTTAGACGAAGGTTGACATTTCTACCATCTGAAAGATCAATAGTGATATTGTTCTTGACTCGCCACAGTTTTATTAAAATGGAATTTTTCAGAAAACAGTAGTGGGAGTATGGTAGAAGGAAGTGATTCCAGAACCGCAAACGATTACGGAAAATTTAATAGGACATATATATTCAATCAGGTTTGACATTCCATTAGCCACTCCGCAAATATGGTGGGTAACCTCAGACACTCGAGAGGTACTCAGGTAGCCTCAAGGACGGTGATAGCGAGGTTCTTGTTTACCCAGATTTGACAGTACTGTTGTTCCAGACTATGAGACCCGGCAAGAGGATAAGTATAACGTCGTTCTAAACTAGCTTTAGAAGTGTACATAGATATTATTCTGCCAGAGGGTTATCATAGTCAGTGGGAGCAGCGGAAGTATAGTGGACAAGTAGCTTATGTCTTTTTATAGACTTCAGCAGTTATAGCGGAGATAGATCTTCTAATTTTGATGAGACAGTCATGGTTTTGACTTCATCAGAATAGTGGATAGATCTGTTGAGAAGGTAGTAGGGTGTGATGTCCTAGTATTTGGATGACATACACAGAGTAGGAAGTAAAATTCCTATACTTCATTCGGTCGTACTTTGGTCGTCACACAGTTGTTTCTCCACAAAGGATATGGATATAATATTAAACATTCTGGTTTCTAGATCTATGGTTTTAGATCAAGATTCGGATAGTTTCCCAATGTGGGTACTCTGACAATATTCTAATAGTATTTTAGAATAGATGACTCTTGGCATGGTGGTGTACCTGCAGGTGATGGAGTCACCCTCTCTAAAGGTGTCTTAGAGACTAAAGGAAAGAGGGATGTGCATGATTGGCAGATCACTTGCTTAGGCAATTGAGTCAATCATGAGATGTCAAGTACCACACCAGATATTGTTTTTGCACTAGATGCGATAAGTTTATATTAATCCAATCCTGAAGGAACAAAAGGAAGCAGTTATAGAACATAACTGCATGTTCTACGGATTTGATGACGGCAGCCTCCTTCGGGAGACGGTTATCATTCCAGGCTTCCAAGGTGACATGGATGACAGAGTGATTGTCAGAGTTATAGTTTTCCCTAGTCGAGGGACAATATTATGGACAAGTGGTCCAAGAGGATACTGTGGGAGGCATGGTGCTGGATACTAATTAGGTTCAGTTATCGATACAGTCTAAGAAGTTTGGATTTGAAGTTCATTTATGAACTAGGTCCCATCAGATATCCAGACATATTCTAAGACAGGTATTACTCGATTCGGGAGATAGCTTTCTCCACGAACTTGAGATTAAGAGAGACATAGAAAGAAAAATCAGAGCGGATCCACTCACAGAGGCTATTTCTCGAACACAAGAGTTTTACAAACTAGCTTTGTGAAACTGATTAGTAGAGGAGTTGGATGTTCGGTATCACACGGGCTGTGAGTATGCGACATCGCAATAATTAGCCTTGAGTGCAAGTGGGAGATTGTTGGAGATAGTGCCCTCAAAGTCAATTATTGGATCGCAGGTACGTGATTGCAATGATTGAGGCAGGACCTATACCGATATGACAGTCTTACTCGAGATGATAGTATGCTATCTGGTTTGTTTTTATCATCGTATATATGCTTTAGTTCACTATTGCATGATGATAGAGCCCATAGGATTCTTGCTTGACTACCAGCAGTATGATGGCGATCATATACGTGGGAGTTGGGGTCTGTAAGCACATCCTTAAAGTGTCCCTAGTTATTGGAGTTTCGAGACAGGGCATCGATACTCCAGAGTAGACTAGTGTATACAGTCGAGACCCCGAAAAGGGGCGATGGCCGGTCTCACAAGCCATTGGTGTCAGTAGGATCACCTAAGATGTATACAGGTGCTCATTGGATTATGTGTACACCGGACAGGACTCGCCGGGAACCTGCTCGTTGGTATTATACATATCGTCAGATAGCAGTTCCCTGGTGACATGTGTACAGGTTAGTTCATCGACTTGAGATCGTCATTTGTCTCATGTGAGTTCCTACTGTGCTTAAATTACTACCCTACCACGCTCAAAGGAGTTGTGCAAACAGGTTTTAGTTAGGTACAGTCCCGAGCCACATTGGAGGCAAGTGATACTAGTAAAATAAGGGGTTGCCCCTACGGATAATATCATCCGTAGGGGCAATAAAAGTTTGGCCCTACGGATTAATACGTAGGGCAAAGTGGTTGCCCCTACGGTCGTTCAATATTTATTTAAAATTCATTAAATCTTAAAGTGTTTTTTGCCCCTACGGTGGCGCAAACCAAGCACCTACGGGTATATCCGTAGGGGCATATAAATAGGGATTTAAGAGATCGATCCCTACGCTGATTATTTCTTTTTCCTATTCTCGCGCGAAACCAAATTTTCCCAAATCGAGATCGTCGTCGCCGCCGCCGCCGCAGTGATCTCGTCGTCACCGAATCCAAGCCGAATCGTCGTCGCCACACCTGCGCAGTGATCTCGTGGTCGCCACCGTGCTCCATTCTCGTTGTCGCCACCGCCCTTGTCGTCGCCGATTGCGTCTCCGTCGTCGCCTACAGGTAATTAGTTAAACATTATTATAATGATGTTAGGGTAGCGATCAATGAGGGTTAGGATTAGGTATCGGTTATGGTTTGGGTTAGGATTAGGGTTAGGGTACGGGTTCGATCGGCGGTTGGGGTTCGATGACTGGTATTGGGGTTAGGGTTAGGGTTAGGGTTTCGGTTGGGGTTTGGTGTTGGGGTTGGGGTTCGGCTGGGGCTGGGTTGGAGTTAGGGTTAGGCCGGGTTAGGGTTTGGTGTTGGGTTGGGTTTCGGCTGGGGCTGGGTTGGGGTTAGGATGAGTTGGAGAGATTGAAGGCGAGCTGGGTTTTGGGAGAAGAGAAGGAAATGACACTGCTTGCTGCTTCAATTTTTTGATATAGATAGATAAGGTTCTTTTGGGATTTTGGAGGGGTTTTAATTTGGGGGAAATAAATAGCTTTGGAGATGAAATAGGGCATTTCGGTAATTTGATTCTCTATTGCAAATATTATTTATCAATATATTTAATTATATTTATTAAATAAAATAAAGTAAACTATAAATAATATGAAACCAATATATGATACTCGATGATGATATGAAACCTTCATATTCCCATCGATACCCGTATATGAAACTAAAAGCGCCACTTAGTCCCCGTCTATCGGTTAACATACGTGCGATGCTCGTCGTGACCTAGAACTATACGAAGGTTGTTAAATATCGGACAGTATAGCTCGATACTAACAACCGTCGTATAGTCTACGCGACGAGAAAATTCAATCGTATGGTAACCCATAGATTTGTCCCGTGTGGACAAGTTAAGAATGTATAAAGCAAACGCCTTCATTCACTTGTGTTTTCATCCGTTTCGAGATATTTCGTCGGTACCTTTCCGCTGGTTCTCCGTGTACAAAGATAGATTAGATGTTCATTTCAACGTTGTTTCACAGCTTTGAAATGATTATCTATTCTATTACAGTGTACTCGGAGAACAGCGGGGATGTGCTGCCGAAATTTACTCGAAACGGTTGAAAGCACAAGTGATGGGCGTTCGCTCTATACATTCTTAATGGGATAGAAGCCTACCCCCGACAGCCGGAACACATACATACAAACACATAATTAGAGAGCGACTCGAGATGTTCGGGTTAAAACCAATATATGATACTCGATGATGATATGAAACCTTCATATTCCCATCGATACCCGTATATGAAACTAAAAGCGCCACTTAGTCCCCGTCAATCGGTTAACATACGTGCGATGCTCGTCGTGACCTAGAACAATACGAAGGTTGTTAAATATCGGACAGTATAGCTCGATACTAACAACCGTCGTATAGTCTACGCGACGAGAAAATTCAATCGTATGGTAACTCATAGATTTGTCCCGTGTGGACAAGTTAAGAATGTATAAAGCAAACGCCTTCATTCACTTGTGTTTTCATCCGTTTCGAGATATTTCGTCGGTACCTTTCCGCTGGTTTTCCGTGTACAAAGATAGATTAGATGTTCATTTCAACATTGTTTCACAGCTTTGAAATGATTATCTATTCTATTACAGTGTACTCGGAGAACAGCGGGGAGGTGCTGCCGAAATTTACTCGAAACGGTTGAAAGCACAAGTGATGGGCGTTCGCTCTATACATTCTTAATGGGATAGAAGCCTACCCCCGACAGCCGGAACACATACATACAAACGCATAATCAGAGAGCGATTCGAGATGTTCGGGTTAAAACCAATATATGATAATATGAAACCTTCATATTCCCATCGATACCCATATATGAAACTAAAAGCGTCACTTAGTCTCCGTCTATCGGTCAACATAACGTGCGATAATTTATTCTTTTCAACGACAAACGCACACACAAAGCATATACATGGATTTTCTCCTTTGTCAGTAACTATCCCGTTCTTATATTTATCAATATAGTCAGCATAACCTACAATTTATATGTTATTCAGTCTAACATGGCCCATGAGTACGTTAGAGTTTAGGACTGGATGTATGTGGATTGGAAACAACGTATGCAACCTAAGTTTGTCGCAGGAGTTGCTGCTTTCCTTGAATTTGCACGAGAACATAATAAGATCATAATAGAGAAGATTCTCTGTCCGTGCGATAGATGTGGTAATAAGTACTGGCAGAAGGTAGAATTGGCAGAGCTTCATATTGTAAAACATGGGTTTACTAGACTTTATTGAATTTGGAAATATCACGGGGAAGGAGAAGAATGCAGTACTGTGGTAGAAGAAGGAGAACACGATAATGCGGCAGGAGAAGAAGAAGAATTCGGTAATATGGCAGGATACGAAAATTTATTTCCATCAGAAGAAATGGAGGATATGGTAGAGGCTGCCCTAGGTGAATCTATTCGTACCGAAGATGACATTCCTTCAGGTCAAGGACCGCGTGCGGATAAATATGAAAATTTCATGAATGATGCTAGGAAACCAATTTATGAGAATGCGAAGTATTCCACCCTTTCATGGTTCGTCCAACTTTTCCAAATTAAGTGCCTAAATGGATGGAGCAACAAGTCATTCACAATGCTTCTTTCGTTCTTGAAAGATTCTATGCCTCCCGGAAATAATGTGCCCGAAAGCTGGTACGAAGCCCAGAAAATGATGTCTGATTTGGGTCTAAAGTGCGGGAAGATTAAAGCATGTCCTAAAAATTTCGTGTTGTACCGGAAAGAGAATTCAGGTTTGAAAGAGTGTCCAACATGCGGAGAGGCCAGGTATAAGCCGAAAGATTCTGATAAGAAGCCTGATATACCTGTGAAGATAGCACGATATTTTCCCATAACACAGAGGCTACAGAGGCTATTCAGGTGCAAGAAAACAGCCGAGGCAATGATTTGGCATCACCGTGCTCCTCCAAGCGAAAATGGAAAAATGATCCATCCAAGAGATTCACCGGCATGGAAGGATTTCGATAGGAGGCATGCAATATTCAGTAGCGATCCCCGCAATGTCCGGCTCGGACTGGCTACCGATGGCTTCTGCCCATTCAACTATATGGCTGGAAGTCACAGTACATGGCCCGTTGTAATGATAATTTATAATCTGTCGCCTTGGTTGGCTATGGACCAATCATACTTTATGATGCCTCTTCTTATCGACGGACCAAACTCACCGGGGAACAATATCGACGTCTATCTCCGACCTATGATTGAGGAGCTGAAAACTTTGTTCATTGATGGTGTAGAGACATATGATTCAAACACAAATACAACCTTCATACTGCGTGCGGCTTTAATGTGGACAAATTAATGACTTTCCTGCGTATGGAATGCTTTCAGGTTGGTCCGTACATGGTCACAAAGCATGTCCTCATTGCCATGAACACACAACATCAAAATTTTTGAATTTTAGCAGGAAGGTTTGTTATTGCGGCCATCGACGTTTTCTGCCTCCTGACCATCCCTATAGGTTAGACACGGTTCACTTTGATGGTCATCAGGAGCTTCTTGGGCCTCCATCCCCATTGTCCGGAGAGGACGTGACTGCTAAATGGGATGGTTACAATAATGTGACCTTCGGGATGGATCCGACGAGACAGGTCAAACCACAATATTGGAACAAGTTAAGCATTTTCTTCGAGCTTCCGTACTGGTCTACAAATTCAGTGCGTCATTGTCTGGACGTCATGCATATAGAGAAGGGAGTATCAGAGCACATACTTAACTTGCTTCTGTGTAAAGACGGGAAATCGAAAGACAACATGAATGCCCAGATGGATCTACAAGAGTGGGGAATAAGAAGTGAACTGCACCCTAAACCGGTAGCGGGTAAACCGGGCAAGTTTGTACTTCCCAATGCCGCTTATCATATGTCACAACCGGAGAAGAAAAGATTCCTGCAGGTGTTGCATGATTTGAAAGTCCCCACAGGTTTCTCAGGATCATTCAGCAAGAAAATAAAAATTGTGATGGGCAAGATCGATGGGCTGAAAAGTCATGACCACCATGTTATCGTGGAGCACCTTCATCCATTAGCCCTCAGGACTTCTCTCCCCGACTCGGTTGGTCTAGTAATCAACGACCTATGTTGTTTTTTCAGGGAGTTGTGTGCTAAAACGCTGGAGGTTGCGACGCTGGATAAACTAGAAAATTCTATTGCGTTGATACTTTGCAAGTTTGAGCGTATTTTCCCACCGTCATTCTTCGATATCATAATACACTTGACGGTTCATCTTGCAACTGAGGCGAAGTTAGCCGGACCGGTACAATATCGATGGATGTATCCCGTCGAGAGGTACGTGTAATTTTTCGTTTCGCGCAATTTATAAATTTATTTTTGTCATGTATGCCCGTGTTTATTTATTCAACATATTCTCATTAGGTACCTTTACACTCTTAAGTAGTATATATGCAATAAAAATCGACCAGAGGGTTCTATCATGCAAGGTTATCTTATTGATGAAGCAACCACATTTTGTTCCCGCTATCTGGACGAGAACATTGAGACAAGGCTTAACCGACCACGAAGAATTCAAGACGGGCCATATGGTAAAGCCGAGTATAAGAGGGTAGACACTATTTTTATCAACAAGATATACCGGTTTATCTTGCTTAATTGCGTATGTCTTGAACAAATTAGAGAGTAAGTTCTTTTGGATTAATTGTTATATCTGTGTTTGTGTGTGTATGAAATGACATAATATTAATGTCACAATTATTTGTCGAAAACAGAACTCATTTTAACGAGGTACGTGAGGGGCATCCTGATTGGAACGAAGAGCGTTTGGAAAAATACCATCAGGATAATTTTTGTGATTGGGTCACAGAGCATGTAAGTTATTCGAATTACATTTTATTGCTATCAGTTTTAATCTAAACTTGTATCGTTATGTATTTATCGTAAAATTTGTTTTGTTAGATCCACGATCCGAACTTGTCTGCATCATTTGAGAGTGATTCAAGATGTTTAGCTCAATTTCCTAGTATGGAGGTTGCACATTACAAAGGATTTGGTGTCCTTGGATACAAATTCGAAGTTAAGGACATAGAAACATCTAGAATCACTCAGAATAGTGGTATTGCGACGGTAGGATCGGACGGTGTGATTTACTTTGGGTACTTAAATTGTATACTCGGCATCCACTATCCCGGACGATCAGAACCCTTTTATATATTCCACTGTACTTGGTACGATCCGCGAACCGATACAGACAGGTGGAGAAGCAGTCTTGGGACTTGGAAAGATGAATATGGATTGACCAGTGTGAACACACTTCGATTTTACGGTCAGGACGATCCGTTTATCTTTCCGAACCAAGCGTTCCAAGTATACTACTCATAGTGTTTGAAGCATCCGGGGTGGAGTGTTGTATGCCGATGGAAACCTAGAGATGTCTACGATGTACCAGAATACGAGGACAGCGATGAGGACGAAGAAGAGAGAAGGCTTAAAGTGCTCCGACCGTCTGTTTCGAAGGACGGGTTGTCTTCGACCGATCATGAAGTTACGTGGGTTAGAAATGACATCGACGATGAAATCCAAGTAGATATGTATGATGCGCCCACGAAACGAAAAAGGTTATCAGTAATGTTATATTATTAGTTCACATTTTACGCTCTAGATCATATATAGTCAATACTTTTAATGATTGTCTAATGCGTCCACGAACCGTTTATCTAGATTTGATGACGATGTCGGGAGCAGCGAGGGGCGGCAGGAGCTCCAGCCGCGGCAGAGGCAGAGGCAGAGGAAGAGTGGTTCTGCCGCCCGGAGAGCTCCGTAGGGAGCTTCAGAGGGCCGGTCTTGCACCCAGATCGGAGACCCCTTCGGATTCCTCCTTCCGTGTGGATTTTGCCACACATCCAGGTATACTGCACGCATATCCATTTTCAATTTAATATTACAGATATTCATGCCTGTTTATGTCAAAATTACTTATATTGTCAATGTTTGATTGTCTAGTTGTTGGTGATGCGTTCATATTTGGGACAGAGGCCACCCCCGCTCCTCCAGGTATGTTTATATATCATATAGTGTATGTATATTGATTTAGAATGCTATATCATAAATATACACATTCCTTTTGCTTACTTAGCAATTTTTATTATTGTCTAGCTGTAGGTGGTGACACCACCGCACCTGCGGGTATGTTTATATGTCCTATAGTGCATGCATATTGATTTAGAACGTTATATTATTGATCTACACATTCTTTTTGCAATTACTTATAAAATCTATTTTTAATTGTCTAGTTGTTGGTCCTGCGTCCACATCTGGGACAGAGGCCACCCCCGCGGCTCCAGGTATGTTTATATATCATATAGTGTATGTATATTGATTTAGAATGCTATATCATAAATATACACATTCCTTTTGCTCTTACTTAGCAATTTTTATTATTGTCTAGCTGTAGGTGGTGACACCACCGCACCTGCGGGTATGTTTATATGACCTATAGTTCATGCATATTGATTTAGAACGTTATATTATTGATCTACACATTCTTTTTGCAATTACTTATAAAATCTATTTTTAATTGTCTAATTATAGGTGGTGCGTCCACACCTTCCACAGGGGCCACTCCTGCCGCTTCCATACCCTCCGCATCGTCTGCAGGTTAGTATGAATAAATTTAAAATATTTATTTATTTTACATATGCTATATAGAATAAATATGAACTTCAAGGAGATTTAGCGTCGATGTTTATTTTATTGTTGGAGGGGATGCGTCCGGGTCCGGGACCCCGGTTGTTCCTCACCGGAGGAACTATCGTCCCGCTCGTGCTGCTGCTCGGGCCCAGGCTCGTGCGCTAATCACCGGAGGTATATATCACACTTGAATTTTTGTTTAACCTTGATTTCTTAATACAACTTTGTCTTATTATTGATTGTCTTGATATTTCGTGCAGACGCAGGGCCTCTCCATCCCCAGAGGGGGACTCGAGGCCCGAATCGGTCCCATAGGCTGAGGCCTGATAGAGCTAGGGGGGAGACAGCATTCCCCCTATTTTTTACCCTTTACTATCGCTATACCGGTCCTCATGCCGAGAGGTTCGGCCGGTATTTGGGGGACGAGAGCCGGATCGTGAAGAACTATCCACTTCACGTTGAGTGGGGCGAGCAGCACCAGCGCTCATTCGCCCTCTTCTTTGATCAGGCTCGGGTATGTATTAATATATATTTTCATTTGATCTATCCAATATATTTATTATTAACACTTGCAATCTAATAACAATGTTTTTTTTTGTATTTTCAGTTGGATTACGATTTTCAGCCTGTAGCCGACCCTGATCACTCGGGGAGGGTGCTCGACCTTCATGCTCTGTACAATGGCCTAATGAAGAACATGCAGGCCAAGGTCCGATACAACAGGAATGAGCTGAAGGCCGACTGCTACTCCCTGTGGATAGCGACCCCCGAGGCATAGAGAGCGGCCCTCCTATATACTCCGGCGTTTGCGAGAGTCGACGTAGAGACATGGCCTCTATTGTGCGCTTATTTCGACTCCGAACGCAAACAAGTATGTATTTTAAATTTAATTCATTATTTATGATATAATTTATTTCTTTGTGTTTCTTAATTAGAAAACTAAATGTTAATGCGTTGTGCAGAAACAGGCCGCTCAGAATACGGAGAACAGGAAGTCGGCGAAGAGGGGTCGCCCCACTTACACAGGTAGCTCGAGGAACATTACTCGAGCCATGGAGTTATCGGTAAATTAAGAGTTATTCTCTAATATTCTGCAATATTAAGAGTTATTCTCTAATATTTCTAATATTAAGAGTTAATTTCTAATATTGCAGATATCTCGGACCGTGGCGTCAGGTGGTACACCGAGCGTGCTGTCCGCATATCTTGCCGTCCACGGCACCTCGACAGATCCCGCCACGGGCGAGCTTCGATGTCCCGACGTCGCTACCCAGGAGTACTGCGTAAGTGTTAATATTTTTTCTACCCAAATTTGAAATTTTAGTTTTGGAAGGTTCAAGTTTAAATTTTATACTTATACTTTACTGCTTAATGTGGGTGTAGGAGCGGGTGGTTGAGCAGGCCCAGGCCTCGGGGATCGATTTTACCGGACAGAACGATCCGAGGCTGCTGACCCCAGTTCTGGACGCCGCACACGGAGGGCACCACGGAGGTTGGGAGAGAGGCCGGGGATTGGGCCTTAGCAGGGCCCATATGAGGTTGGACTCCACCCCGGCGGTTACTTCCTCCGTCTCCAGTGGCCGGCATGTCCATCAGGAACTGGATAGCTTGAGGGCCATCGTTCAGGAGTTGAAGGAGATGCTGGTATGTATACTACTTTATAGTAAAATATCATTTCATATTATATACATATCAACATATCCATAATTAGTACGTAGCTTGAGCTTATTTGGTTTTAGAATTAAGTTTGATTAATCATACATACATATGTAATTAAAATAAAGAACGCTTTTCCAAACTAGATATCCAAACAGGGTTTCGAAATAACTTAATAATGAAACGAATTCGAATAATACACAGTTCTTACACGCTTCTTACACACGTTATGTCCAGACGCGACAGGGTAGATCGGCCGAGCCTCCACATGCATCTCCTTCGGCTGCGGCTCCGCAAGCCACTACATCGGCTGCGGTTCCGCAGACAGCTCCTGTAGCTCCACCGCCCACTCAGACTCCCGCAGCCGCGGCTCCGCAAGCGACTACCTCGACGGCTGCTGCGCAGACTACATCACCAGCTCCACATGCCGCTCAGACTCCCTTATATGCAGCATTGCAGAGTGTATTGACCGATGAGCAGGTGCGCGTTATTCTAACGTTATTCGGAGGTGGAGCTGGACCGAACTAGGGTAGCTTTTTGGTTCTTATTTTTTGAAACATGTATTTATATCACATTGTACTACATTTTGAAACGATTTGATATTGGTTTGTATTTATATCATATTCAGTTTTTGGGTTTCTTTTGTATATTATATATATGCGTGAGATGTGATTATGAATACTGCAATATATGATTTGATTGATGTATATAGTATTGTGCACAGGGCGGGAAAAAATCTAGCAGCCCAATTTTAAAAAAAAAAATACAGACAATATGTACCTACGGATTAAGCCGCAGGTACATACATTGCCCCTACGGATTTATCCGTAGGGGCAAACTATCAGGAAACCTGATATTTTCCCACCTGATATCAGTGCAGGGTGTTGGTAGAGCCCCTACGGATATATCCGTAGGGGCAATTGTTTATCCCCTACGAATTTATCCGTAGGGGCAAAATATCAGGTTTCCTGATATTTTTCCCCCCGATCTCAGTGCAGGGTGTTGGGAATGGCCCCTACGGACGTATCCGTAGGGGCTACGTTATATCCCCTACGGAGGTTTCCGTAGGGGTAGAAAAAGGACCTACGGATATATCCGTAGGTATATACAATATATTCAAAAAAAAATTACATATATGATTTTATTACCCCTACGGGGTACTCCGTAGGGGCTTTAACACCTACCGATATATCCGTAGGGGCCTGAATTTGTCCGTAGGGGCAGGTTCAGGGCCTCAACTTGCACCTGCGGCCTTTGCACCTACGGGGTCTTTTTTCGCCCCTACGTATATATCCGTAGGGGCAGTGGATTGCCCCTACCGATAAATCCGTAGGGGCAACCCTTATTTGTAGTAGTGTGAGCAGATCGTTGGGGATTCGTCTCTCCCGGTATTGGGGGTTGATGTCGCGCAGTGCACGGGTGGCCATCACTAGGAATCCTCGGCCGAGGTAGTGGAGAATTACTGATTTGGATCAGTAGTTTCTCAGGTGGTGATGGGCTTCATGCCGACACGATTTATCGCATTATTAGGGGTCTGACTTTATCCACCCCACTAGACTCGATATGCGATACTCTTTAGACGAACGGACCGGACTGTATATACATTTTCACTGTCAGGCTCAGTAGGGTTTATGGATGAGTTCGCTCGTCAGCTTCCCTTCCAATCAATACATAGGCAAACCGTTACGTACAGCTTGTACCTCTGACGTGCTAGGGGTTAAACCCAGTGCCAGTGTGTTGATGAGTCATTAGAGTCCCCCACAGACACATTCCCAAGTTCGGGCAAAACGTTGTAGAGGCCGTATGGGTTTATGGCAAGGTTCGGAAAAAGCACGTGCGTTTTCGCACGTGTCATTTTTCGGACAGATAATACTGGTCGGCTTTGGTTTAAGCTGGATCCGAGTATTATACTGTGTAGATATAATATCTTTGTCTCAGTTGCATTTTTATTCGGTCGTAATACAAATGCGGGTATGTTTATACTGATACGGGGTTATCCTGAAATTCGTTTCAGGATCACTTTTGGAAGTTGCCAGTTTCCAGTTTTCTATCAGCCGTATTTAACATTCAGTTAAATACGGATTTATCTTTTCTTCCATGGGTGAGTCATGAGGGTGAGTCATGTGTGAGGAAGCTTCTTGATGATGACTAGATTTGTGACTCACTTGATTGCATTAATTGATTGGATGACTAAGCTTAATGAGTCATTCTTTACATTAATGTGTTCACACTAGGTGTTTAAGTGAGTCATTGTTATGATAAGTATTATGCTTGTTATGATAACCTTCCCCTCTCCTACACTCACCTCCCCCCTCTACTTATATGGCCGGCCACCCCTTGGTGGAATGAGATGGCTGTTATTTGGAAAAAAGATATAAGTGATCGATTTCTCTTTTCCATTCGATCCAAAAAGAAACTTCATTAACCGTTCGTCCAAAGCCTATGGGCTCTATCAACATGTAATAGTGATCTGTAATGTCACCTGAAGTATGTACACGATGATAAAGGCAAACTAGATAGCATACTATCATCTAGAGTAAGACTGTTCTACCAGTATAGGTTCTCCCTCACTCATTGCAATCACATGCCGGTGATCCAATAATTGACTTGAGGGCACTATAGCCAACAATCTCCCACTTGCACTTAAGGCTAATTATTGCGATGTCGCATACTCACAGCCCGTGTGATACCGAACACCCAATTTCTCTACTAATCAGTTTCACAAAGCTTGTTTGTAAAACTATTGCGTTCGAGAAATAGCCTCAGTGAGTGGATCCGCTTCAATGTTTCTTTCTAGGTCTCTTTTTATCTTAAGTTCGCGGAGAAAGCCATCTCCCGAAATGAGCAATACCTGTGTTAGAATATGCCTGGATATCTGATGAGACCCAGTTCATAAATGAATTCCAAATCCAGCAAACCCTTTAGATTGTATTGTCCACTGAACTTAATCAGTATCCTGCGCCATGCCTCCCTCCGTATCCGCTTGGACTACCTATCCAAACTACTGCCCCTCAAAAGAGGGAAAACTATAACTATGACAGTCACTCTGCCATCCAGGTCACCTTGGAAGCCTGGAATGATAACTGTCTCCCAAAGGAGGCAGCCGTTACCATATCCCTAGAACATCCACTTATGTTCATAAACTGCTTCCGAACGTTTCTCTAGGATTAGATTAATATATAAACTTATTGCAGCTAGTGCAAAAACAACATCTAGTGTGGTACTTAACATGTCATGATTGACTCAATTGCCTGAGTAAGTGAGATGCCAATCATGCACATCCCTTTCCCTTTAGTCTGTAAGACACCTTTAGAGAGGGTGACTCCATTACCTGCAGGTATATAACCATGCCAGGAGTCGACCATTCTAAAACACCTTTAGAATACTGTCAAAGTACCCAGATTAGGAAACCACCCAAATTTAGATCTAAAACCATAGATCTCGTAACCAGAATGCCTTATATAATATCCATATCCTATGTGGAGAAACCACTGTGTGGCAACCACAGTATAACCGATCGTATTGTAGGAATTTCACTTCCTACAAAGTGTATGTCATCCAAAAACCAGGACATACCACCCTACTACCTTAATAGATTCATCTCTTATTCTGATGAAGAAAAAACCTATGACTGTCACATCAAAAATAGATGATCTATCTCCGCTATACATGCTTTAGTCTATAAATAGACATAAGCTCCTTGTCCACTATGCTTCCGCTGCTCCCACTGACTACAACAACCTTCTTACAGAGTCATATACGCGTGCACTTATAAAGCTAGTTTAGAACGACGCAATACTCATTCTCATACCGGGTCTCATAGTCTAGAACAGCAGTAATGGCAACTCTGGGTAAACAAGAACCTCCCTGTCATCGTCTTTAAGGATACCGAAGTACCTCTCGGGCTCCTGAGGTTACCCACCATATCTGTAGAGTGGCCAATGGAATGTCAAACCCGATTGAATCTTTAGGTTCTATAAAATTTTTAGTAATTGTTTGTGGTTCTAAAATCACTTCCAGTTCTACCAAACTCCCACTACTGTTTTCTGAAAAAATCCATTTTTCTAAAACTGTGGCGAATAAAGAACAATATCACTATTGATCTTCCAGATGGTAGAATGTTATCTCTCATCATCGCCCGGGAAAACTCACAAACTGCCATTACAGAAATGTGCCTTGAGTTATCCAGAGTGTGGTTTTAAGCATAAGACGGATAACTCCATATACCTTAACATCGTTAAGATATGAACCATTCTATATACAATATAGAAATAGAGGCACTGATTTAATTGGAACCAGATTCAAATTATGCAGCTGTCTCCAGTGCATGTCAACTAAATGGAGAGAGGCCGATCAACATTACTCAACTTAGGAGTGCATCTAGATATGAGTAACCTGAAAGAGAAGCAAGTTCTCAAAAACAATTACTATCAAATGAATACCAAACACAAGTATCTACATCTTTGATCACCTTGATGAATCCTGTGTTGGATATATATTCCCTAGAGGCCATTATTTGATAGTGTATGTATTTATACATACATACATACATATACATATACATACATACATACATATACATATACATACATACATACATACATACATACATATATATATATATATATATATATATATTCAGAGGACATTCTTACTCGACATGATAGTATGCTATCTGGTTACTCTTTATCTGACATGTTCACTTGATCATGCTTTTATTCATTTGGTACATGTTAATAAAGCCCTGAGGATATTTTCTTGACTACTGTTGTCATGACCCGAATATTTCGACTCGTGACCGGCACTTAACCATGCAACGTCTACAGGCGTAACGCGACTAAGTAAGCCGAACCCAGAAATCAAAACCATTTAAAAGTAGCGTGTTGAAAACATTTAATTAAGATATTTAGAAAACCTTAAATAATTCAATAAGTTCTTTTAAATTTACGTTATTATTTAAATAATTTTGGCAGCATTTCCTTTGTAAAAGTAACCCCGAAATCGGGTATAAAACAGGATATAAGTGAAAATGAGATATAATGAAACCAAAACATTCCCATACAGAAACACTCACGCCCACCGGTGGAAACCATCATCACAAGGGTAATATATGACGCCGTAGCGAAGAATGAGCAATAAGTAAATATCACAGAATAATAAACTGCATATAAAAACAGTCGGCTCCCACGAGCTCGACACCAGAATACAAAAATATACATCATCATCCTCACACAGTATCTAAGTCCAGAACATATTTGGTAGATGGAGAATACTAGATACAAAAGGGGTACAATAAAAGTAATAAGATACCACAACCCACCTAAAAGCAAAATAGCCCTCGCACCAACTATAGTGGTATCTGTAGCCAAAAGATGCAAAGAAAGCCTGCCGCGACTACTCTGATGGGAAACCTGCAAATACTGTGGCACAACAGGGGTGAGTTGCCAACTCGTGAATAGAGATAACATATAAAGGTAATCGCGAGCATGCACGTACTGTGCTACTCTATCATATGCTAGCAAGTAAGATCTATATGCGACAAGCAGTAGGTGCAATAATCATGCAAATGCTCTGTCAGGTAAAATAACTACAGGATGAGATACATGATAATCAATGCTGAGCATAGGATAAATAACATCTACACGGAATATCAACGTGGAAGGGTAATCGGTGCCCAATACTGCACCCAAATCACAAATAAACTCAGGCGTCGGCACTCTCCTCAGCCCTCAAATCCTGTAAAATCTCGGAGAATCACGAGTGCCCAACATCGGCACTCAAAATATCATAAAATACTCTTGTCCAGCATCGACACGCAAATCCTCATAAATATCGGGATCCGTAAGTCCAGACCAGCCCACGGGCCCCGTCTGCGGTATCGGCCCTCGGCCCCGGCAGTACGGATCATCCCGCATCCATCTCTCGACTCTGGTCAGTATCCTACGGATAACCGCCAGGTCCAACCAATCACCGGTAGGTACTCGCCACCCTGCTAGGCTCATCGTCTACTCCACGAAAAACATTTCTCGCCCTGGGGAACCATACCGGGTCCACCACGAACCCGCAAACGGATCATCCAACTCCTCGAATCGGGTTTCAAACACACGTCTCAGCACCGAGAAAACGTGTGGTGGACACACCAAACTATCATATCACGAGGAACCGGGTTTTCAAATAGTGCATCTTTTCTTAAATAATCCCACGGTCCTCAAAACCAGAAATCACATGAAAATCCAACACCTAGAAATAAATCAAATGCGATGTGCTATGTACATCAAGCCATAATATAGGTACAAGGGGAAACCGCTTTTAAATAGTTTCCGTTTTTAAAGACATCATGCGGCTCCCAATTTCTATGAAAATCATATCGAATCATATATGAAATGAACTACAACAATATAATCATGGCAGTTCTACAGTGAGTGTGTCATGGCAATTACTAACGGTGTGTGTGTAACATGCAGATTAGTGCTCGTGCAACATGAACCGTTAGTAATAGTACGGTGTTCTATCAATTCTAAGTTTACTTACATATAGCAGGGAATGCAGTATGCAACAACAGTATCCATGATAGTCAATGGGGTAAATGCAACATATAACTATAAGGTCCTATCAGCCCTGACACATAACGCCATGCGGGCGATACCCCCGTAGATGTTAAATCTACTCACCGAAGTCTCGCGCTAAGTGTAGCCGACGACTTGCTTCCCCTTCTTCGCAGCGTCCGTCTTACTCGCCTGCGAACTTAGAATCACACAATATATCACATATAAGCTCAAATCCACAAAAACGTGATATTAAGGTCAAACTAGAAACCCGCGTCGCAAACCAAGCGCGCATGTGCGCGATACGCTAAAATGTGTGATTACGCGCCAGAAACTACCCCGACGCGTCGGGATACGCAGAAACCCCAAACCCACACACGTATCACGCGTGTCGCGAAGGTCTAAAATACGAGAAATAGGTATATAGCTCCAGATTTTTCTACAACAAGAATTAAATAAAATTATACATGCCATGAGTCTAAAGGTTGCAGCAGACACCAATAGAGACAAACCCCAACCCAATCCCTCCCCATCTGGCCGCAATTTGCGGCCAGAATCAATATTCCGGCGGCCTGAACAAGTCACATGGGGGTCGGGTTCTACCTGGGGGATCAGCACCTAACAACTATACTGCAGTCAACTCAAAATTATTCTGAACTCACTGGGTCGATAGCAGTTTGCAGAAAGCTAGATTTTGCTCAAAAATGGTTAATTTGCATCAAATAGAGATCTGGTGGTATTTTAGTGCAATTGGGGGCTAAGCTAGGTTAACATGGCCCTAACAACTCTCTATCAACTTACTAAAACCAGTTCATACTTCACTTGATCAAGTTTCCCCCCTAATTACCACATATTGTACTAAAACAAACCAATAATCACTAATCGAAGATAAGCTACACTAATTAAGCAAACTAGGGGATAAGTTCAAGAAGTATACCCCACACTCGACCCTAGGGAGCTGGAAGAAGAAGAAGGAGTAGAGGGAAGGAGCTGTAGCTGGAGTTGTGTTGTTGCTGCTGCTAACTGCTGCTGCTGTTGCTGCTCACTGTTGCTGCTGTTGCTACTTCTGGCTGCTGCTGTGCTTGCTTCAGCTGCTACTGAGCTTGCTTCTGCTGCTGCTGAGATGGTGTGGGTATGTGAGTGTAAGAGTGAGGTTGAAAGAATGAGCACAAGAATGAGAGGAAATCATAACTTCCAATGTCAACCCCTCCTTTCTCTCTCATCATTAAATGCAAGCATGGCTTTTGCCATGATGCATTCTCTCTCTCTCATTCTCACCAAGTCAACACTCCAAAAGTAAATTTCAAATTAAATCAACCATCCATTAACTAAATAAACTTAATTAAAACCCAAAAGACTTAATCCCCATGATTAAACCCACCATGGTTGCTAATCATGGTATTACCTCATTTTTAAACCCTAGTTTACATGCACATGTGCGTGCAAGCCTAGAAAAATTTTAGAAAAATATTTATTAAATTTGGAAAAATATTTGAAACCCAATTTGGTAAACTTTTTACTAAAAACCCTTTATTTAAATATAATTAGCCATTAAACACATCCTAAGGTGTTACAATCTCCCCCCTTAAAAGAAATTCGTCCCCGAATTTGAAAATATAAAGCTACGCATACCTTCAAAGAGATGAGGGAACTTGTTCCGCATCTCGCCCTCGGCTTCCCAAGTGATCTCTTCGCCACTCGGGCTGTGCCGAAGCACCTTCACTGATGGAAAGACCCTCGATCTAAGTTTCTTCACCTGCCGGTCCAATATCACGACAGGCTGCTCGGTGAACGAAAGGTCGCGCTCGAGCTGAACGGTCTGATGCTGAATCATGTGCGAAGGGTCATGTAGGTATCTGCGAAGCATCGACATGTGGAACACGTGGTGAACATCTGGGAAGTCGGGTGGAAGAGCCAAACGATAAGCCACTGCGCCCACACGCTCGAGGATCTCGAAGGGACCTATGAATCTGGGGCTAAGCTTCCCCTTCCGTCCAAACCTCATCACTCCCTTCATCGGAGAGACCCTCAGAAAAACGTGATCTCCAACTGCGAACTCTAATCTGCGGCGGCGCCTAACAGCATACGATCTCTGCCTGCTCTGAGCTGTCCTCATCCTGTATCGAATCAGCTGTATCTTCTCGGTCGTCTCCTGTACGATCTGGAGCCCCAAAATACTGCTCTCACTGAGCTCTGTCCAACGGACGGGCGATCTACATCTCCTCCCATACAGAGCCTCGAAAGGTGCCATCTGAATAGTATCCTGGAAACTATTGTTGTAGGAGAACTCCACCAACGGTAAATGATGATCCCAGCTACCACCAAAGTCTAAAACGCACGCTCAGAGCATGTCCTCAAGAGTCTGAATCGTCCTCTCTGACTGGCCGTCAGTCTGCGGATGAAATGCTGTGCTGAAACTCAAGCATGTGCCCAAAGCCTCCTGAAGTCTCTGCCATAGTCGGCTGGTAAACTGGGTGCCTCTGTCGGACACGATACATGCCGGGACTCCGTGCAGTCGTACTATCTCGTCGATGTAAATCTGGGCGTACTGAGCAAATCCGAAAGACGTCTTCACTGGCAGGAAGTGAGCCGCTTTCGTCAAACGATCCATGATCACCCAAATGGAGTCATACCCTCGCCTAGTCCTGGGTAGACCCATAACGAAATCCATCGAAATTTGCTCCCATTTCCACTCCGGAATGGGTAACGGCTGTAGCTCTCCCGCGGGCCTCTGGTGCTCGGCCTTGACTTGCTGACAAGTCAGGCATCTCGATACGAAATCTGCGATGTCCCTCTTCATTCCGTCCCACCAGTAAACATCTCTCATATCATGATACATCTTGGTGGAACCAGGATGGACGCTGTACACCGATCGATGTGCATCCTCAAGAATCTCACGCCGCAGCCCCTCAGCATCTGGTATGCACAGACTAGTCCCAAATCTCAGTATCCCCCGATCATCGATCACGAACTCTGAAAATCTGCCCTGTCCAATCTGTGTCCTGATCTCTGAACATCGGTCATCACTGTGCTGTGCCTCATGTACATGGTCAAGCAACTTTGGGCTTGCACGAACATGCGCAATCTATCCTCCGATCGACGTGAACTCGAACTGCACTCAGATGTCACATAATATCTGCCAATCTGCCGATGCCTGCCCCTGTACTGCGCTCAAACAAGATAGACTACTCCCGGGCCTCCTGCTCAAAGCATCCGCCACCACATTCGCCTTGCCCGGGTGATACAAGATCTTGCAGTCGTAATCCTTCACTAACTCCATCCATTGGCGCTGTCTAAGGTTCAGGTCTCGCTGTTGAAATATATACTTTAAACTCTTGTGATCAGTGAATATCTGGCACGACTCGCCGTATAGGTAATGTCGGCAGATCTTAAGTGCAAAGACCACTGCAGCCATCTCCAAATCGTGAATGGGGTAGTTCTGTTCATGTTTCTTCAATTGTCGCGAAGCATACGCGATCACCCTATCATGCTGCATCAATACGCACCCTAGCCCCACTCGAGAAGCATCACAATAGACCACAAATCCTCCTGATCCTGAAGGCAATGATAACACCGGCGCCGTAGTCAGCCGAGTCCGTAGCTGCTGAAAACTGTGCTCGCACTCCTCCGTCCAATCGAAAGGAACTCCCTTCCGGGTCAACCCGGTCAAAGGTGTAGCAATACTGGAGAAGTCTTGCACAAATCGCCTGTAGTAACCGGCCAACCCTAAAAAGCTGCGAATCTCCGTAACTGATGTGGGTCTGGGCCAACGCTGAACGGCCTCGATCTTCCTCGGGTCTACACATATACCGTCTCGTGAAATCACATGCCCCAAGAAGTCTACGCTGTCCAGCCAGAAAGCACACTTGGAGAATTTCGCGTAAAGCTGGTGCTCCCTCAAAGTCTGCAGTGTAATCCGCAGGTGCTGCTCGTGCTCCTCACTACTCCGGGAATACACAAAGATATCGTCAATGAATACTATGATGAACAAATCCAGATATGGCCGGAAAATACGGTTCATCAAGTCCATGAATGCTGCTGGCGTATTGGTGAGTCCGAACGACATCACCAAAAACTCATAATGGCCGTAGCGCGTACGGAAAGCTGTCCTAGGAATGTCCTCCTATCGAACCCGCAGCTGATGATAGCCCGATCGTAAATCGATCCTCGAAAAGTATCCTGCTCCCTGAAGCTGGTCGAACCAATCGTCGATACGTGGCAAGGGATATCTGTTCCGCACGGTCACCCTGTTCAGCTGGCGGTAGTCGATACACAGACACAAACTGCCGTCCTTCTTCTTGACGAACAGGACTGGAGCACCTGTCACGACCCGAAAGAGCACGTGACTGGCCCTTGAACCATATGAAGTCTATAGGACTCCATCTGATCCAGGTAAGCCAAAAGCCCAGAAATCTAAAACCATTTTTAGGAATAAGTAAAGAAACTGGTTTAAAAGGAGTGAAGAAATACATGTTTGAAATCAAGGTTTTTAAATAACTAAGCCGAATATGCATTAAAACAGTAAAGTCTTTTCTAAAAATTTCGGCAGAGTTTCTTTTGTAAAACTGGCCCCGAATGGGGTACAACGAGGATAACAATATATGCAATGATAAAGGCATCCCCAAGCGGGAGCTAGCTCTTCGTCAATCGACGGTCATAACCACGCAAACAATAATAATATACAACGCCGAAAGGCGAGGGTTAAACCAAAAGAACTCAAAAGCAACAAGAAAACCGCAATACTACTAAGCGCGACTCTAAGGTCGAATAAAACATCACTAAAGTCTAGGTCTGAAACAATATACAAGTTTTGGTTGATGGAAATTCTAGATACAATGAATAAAATAAAAACAATGGTGGTTCTTGATGCGAAAGAAACCACCTACCAAAAGCAATTCACCCGCAAGAAAGTAGTGTGCCAGAAATGCCGCAATGGAACCTGTACGGCAGAACCTGCAAGAACTGTGGCACAACGGGGGTGAGTTGCCAACTCGTGAATAGAAATATCTACAAGCAGAAACCGAAAGCAAGACATAATCCTAGGTCAATACGATCAGTATATAAAATCCTCAATATAAAACATGCAGCCTATAACAAGGCTAGGGTAAATATCTAACCCGAGTGCAATCTCATGTGTCCGTGTCAGTGCCTCAGGTAGCAATATAACATATGAATGAGACATGAATGCATGAAAACAGAACACATTTACATGAAGCAACTGTTTTCATAATTTAGTGAGATTTCCCTTGTATTTTTAAAATGAGGTATCATAATGAAATCAGCATAAAACTGTGCCTAGCATCGGCACAAAACGTAATCCCAATATCTCGATATCTCAAAGTCTCAACCACAATATCTAGGGCGCCGTCAGTCCAGACCGGCCCCTACCATAAATCTCAAGACCACGACGGTATCCTCCGGATATCCGACGCGTCGGGTAAAATCACCGGTAGGTAGACTCCCTTGTCAGGCTCAACGTCATCACCACATTCCTCTTGCCCCGGGGTACCGCACCGGGTCCACCATGTACCCGAAACGGTTCATCCGTCTCCTCGAATCGGGTTTCCAAATCCATCAGCAAACTCATGGTGGACGACTCATACATCATGGGAAAACCGCACTTTTTATTTTAAAAGAGAGAATGTGATTATTTGTGTCTTTGCGGTTTTCCTCCAAATCCAGAAAATCTCATAAAAATCCAAATCCAAACCTCAATAGCACGTAAAATAGTGAATATATGCATGAGAATCCATGAATGCGGCATAACAATGAATAACAGTATTCATGAAGTAGCAGGTAATAACTACAATGTCTAAACTATTAGCTAAAAGGCTATGTCAAGCAATAATATTTTCTTAGGTGTACATGACATGGCAATTACCGATGAAGATGTGTGTGAGCCGGCAAGTAAGTGTACGTGGTACATACGCAACATCGGTAATGGTGCTGGTGTCCTATCAGCACGATATTAATAATGGAGTATGAAACATAATATAAGAACGCGATGCAAAGCGAACCACAAAAAAGGAGTGGGAGCTGAAACTAGACGTAACCAAAACTAATCTGCATTAATCTAATATAAGTCCTACGAATGGTGCCTTTTGAAATAACACGAATCATGGGGTTTTGAAAATAGGGGCTACGGTGTTTTTATGAAAAGATACGTCGTTTTTGAAATATCCGTAGATTCCCTTGAGCTGTCTTTAAAAATGCCCACGATTCGTTAGTTTTTGAAATAGGTAAGAAGTCTAATCTACTCTAACAACTACGCTAAACTATACGGCTGAACTAACAAGTTGTGCTACAGGTAAGGAAACCGCCTAACATCTGAGTCGATATATAGATATAATAGTCGGTGACTCCGCCTCAATAGTATCGCGTACGATACAATATATCATATGACATCCTCAAGTCATGAGTGCGGATCTATCATCAATGTAAAGCTCATACGGTAAATCGTCGTACGGCATCCCAATAGCTGGTTATGGGTCAATATCACACTATCTCATCACATTTCGGGTATCACTTATCATCATATCATATAATCTGGGGTGCTGATCTAAGTCTAGTACAACTGATATCATCTACAAAGTATGAATGCGGGGGTAAACACACATCCCAAACCCGCAAGAATCACATTTCGTATCCCAAATACGAATCATATCAGATCACCGATCTCGCGGCACAAAGCCCACATCATCGACTCATCTCCAAAGTCATTCCATATCATCAAACACAGTGCAAGTATAAGAAACACACAAGTGTATGCGTGTGGGTGCAAATCTATCCTATGGTTCGCAACTAGGAACTACGCTAGTTATATCTACCCCTAACTAACCATAACACACTATAAATATACTACATAGTACTAATTACGGACTGCGGGGGTGTAAGTCGATGTAGTACACCCCAGTACTGGTGGGGAGGCGGAATTTACAAAAACGATCAAGTTTAAACAACGAACATCGACTAACCGCTTAAATCGAAGCTAAACAAATAATAACCAAACACATAGCTATACTAAACTATAGTGTTAAGGGATTATACCGATCGAAACTAGTCCTTCGTCTTTGTGTCCTCCTTGTTCTCCTCGGCCTTCTCTAGGTAGTAGACGATCCACCCGAGAGCGAAACTCCAAGCTAAACCTCTAACTTGAGGTAACTAATCAACTTTGATTGCTAATCAAAGATGAAAGGATGATGTAGAGTGAAGGTTATGGATTGTTTAGTCTAACTAATCCTTTGATCTCAACACATGAGGATTAAGGATTAGGGTTTGAAGATGAGAGCTTGAGGAGAGAGAATATGAGATAAGATAATGAGAGAAGAGAGAGAGTGTATCATAATATTATGAAGCATTCTTATTTAAGAATAATGAATAAAAGAAATGAATAAGCATGCTTCATAAAATATCTAGTGGTGATTCATTAGCATGAGTCATTAAGCAATAAATGTGCATTAATGAAATGAATGAATCACCACCATGACTCACTTTCTTATCCAAAAGAAACCTCCTTAGTCACATCTTCTAGAAGCTTCTCGTACAATTACGAGAACGCCCCTCCAATCTGCAAAAATACGGAAAAACTTTAGACTGTAAAAATCCAATAACCGGATACCAGTAACTGGCTTAAACCAAAGCCGACTGGTAAAAACTGTCCGAAAGTCGTACGCGCGTAAACGCACGTATGCGTCCGAACCCTTTGTCGCAAAACCATGCAACCTCTATATTGTTTTTCCTGGAGTAGGAAACTCTCTGTGTGGGACTCTAGAGACTCGACTACTACGCTGGCAGTGGGTTTAACCACAGACCGCAAGCGGCACTAGCTGTACGTAACGGTCCCCAGGTAGTTGTCGATAAGAAGGCCGATGAGTAAACCCATCCGAACTCCTACTGAGTCTGATGTGACAATCTCCATACAGTCCGGTCCGTTCGTCCAAGACTATCGCATATCGGGCCTAGGGGGGCGGCAAGCGTCAGTCCGCTAATAGCGGTATAAGTCGTGTCGGAGGGAAGCCCATTACACCCTGAGAAACTACTTGAACCTACCAGTAAATCTCGCTTGCCCTGGCCAGGGACTTTGCGTAATGGCTCTCTGACACAGCACGATATCTACTCCCAATACCGGGAGGGACGAATCCTGTCTAACCGCCACTGCCTCCAAGTGCTCGGGACTGCACCCAACTGCTACCTGTTTGCATGACTCCTTTGAGCCGTGGTAGGGTAGCAATCTAAGAACAGTGGGACACACTCGAGGCGAAGTAGCAGTGTCAAGTCTGCGGACTACGCTGTACTCATGTCACCTGGGAACTGTTCACTGACGACTGGTATCAAACCAACCAACAGTTCCCTGTGAGTCCTGTCCGGTGTACCCGTAACCTAACGAGCACCTGTATACTATCTCCAGTACGACGTACTGACGGCTGTGGGACAGACCATCTCCCCAACTGGGATGAGAAGCGTACACACTAGTCTACTCCGGAGTATCGATGCTCTGTCTCGATAATCCAACGACCAGGGACCTGAATAAGGATGTGCTTTTAGACTACCCAGCCCCCACTAGTGTGACTGCCATCACAACGCTGGTAGACAAGCAAGATCCTAAGAGCTCTATCAATACGTACACTCACATATTAAGATAGAAAAACCAAGTAGCATACTACCATGTTTAGCAAGACTGTTATATACATGTGAATATCCCAAGCTTCCATTAAGTAATATACAAGCTAGTATGATACAGTAATGGCCTTCTAGGGCATAAACACTAACAATCTCCCACTTGCACTAGGGCCATGTACTGGCATATCGTAGACCAATGATCTCGAGCAGCCTCTCGAACTGAATCTGAGGAAGGGCCTTCGTGAATGGATCAGCAATGTTCTCTTCTGAAGCAACTCTCCGAACCTCGATCTCCTGACGATCAATGATCTCCCTGATCAGGTGATACCGCCTCAAGATGTGTCTGGACTTCTGATGGGACCTTGGTTCCTTCGCTAAAGCTATAGCTCCGTTGTTGTCGCAATACAGAGGTATTGGATCAACTATGGTAGGAACCACCTGAAGTTCTGTTAGGAACTTCTTCATCCAGACTGCTTCTTTTGCGGCATCGCAAGCAGCTATATACTCCGCTTCCATCGTCGAGTCAGCAACGGTGTCCTGCTTGGAGCTCTTCCAGCACACCGCCCCTCCATTGAGGGTAAAGACATAACCCGACATGGACTTGGAATCGTCCTTATCACTCTGGAAGCCGGAATCAGCAAAGGCCTCCAACCTGAGGTCTTTTCAGCCGTAAACCAAGAACATCTCCTTAGTCCTCCTCAGGTACTTGAGAATGTTCTTTACTGCTATCCAGTGTTTCTCCCCTGGGTCTGACTGATACCGGCTTACCACGCTTAGTGCGTAAGCTACATCTGGTCTGGTACACAACATTGCATACATTATAGAGCCTACCGCAGAAGCGTAGGGTATAATAGACATGCGTTCCCTTTCCAAATCAGTCTTGGGAGACATCTCTTTGGAGAGGGTGATTCCGTGATAAGCCGGTAGATTTCCGCGCTTAGAATCTTCCATACTGAATCTTTTCAGTACAGTGTCGATATACCTGGACTGCGAAAGTCCCAACATCCTCTTGGATCTATCACGATAGATCCGGATCCCCAGAATGTAAGAGGCATCACCCAGGTCTTTCATGGAGAACCTGTGTGACAAGAATCGTTTGACAGATTGTAGCATAGGAATGTCATTTCCTATCAATAGAATGTCATCCACGTACAAGACGAGGAATACGACACTTCTGGCCACGACTTTACTATATATGCACGGTTCATCTGGATTTTTGATAAAGTCATATTCTTTGACTGTCTCATCAAAACAGATGTTCCAACTCCGCGATGCCTGCTTTAGTCCATAAATAGACTTAAGCAGCTTGCATACTTTCCCGCTGCTCCCACTCTGATTGAAACCCTCTGGCTGATCCATATAGACGCTCTCTTCTAAATTTCCATTCAGAAAAGTCGTCTTTACGTCCATCTGCCAGATTTCATAATCATGGAAGGCAGCAATAGCAAGAAGGACCCGAATGGATTTGAGCATAGCCACTGGAGAAAAGGTTTCGTCATAGTCCAAACCAGGTCTTTGACGAAAACCCTTTGCAACAAGTCTAGCCTTATAGGTTTCCACCTGTCCATCTACACCAATCTTTTTCTTGAAGATCCATTTGCATCCTATGGGTTTTACCCCATCTGGAGCAAAGTCCAAAGTCCATACTTTGTTGGTGTACATGGACTCCATCTCGGTCCGCATTGCATCTAGCCATCGTACCGAGTCGCCGCTCTGGATGGCCTGCTGGAAGTCAGTAGGTTCATCATCATCTATGATGCAATCCTCTCTATCCCCGTCTATGAGAAAACCGTAGTATCTCTCAGGCGGATGAGACGGCCTACTACTCCTGCGGAGGGGTGCGGGAATGTTATGTTCTTCTTGAACCTCTGGTTCTACCAAAATTTCAGTAGCAGTTTGTGGTTCTGGAATTTCTTCCAGTTCTATTTCGCTCCCACTTATTTCCTTTTCTAAAAACTGATTTTCCTGAAAATGGGCATTACGAGAAACAAAAACCTTTTGTTCCTCTGCGTAATAGAAATAATATCCCTTGGAGTTCTTTGGATATCCCACAAACATACATTTTACTGATCGTGCCTCGAGCTTGTCCACATGCTGCTTTTTAACAAAGGCTGGACATCCCCAAATCCTCATATGCTGAAGATGGGGTTTCTTCCCAGTCCACATCTGATATGGAGTGGTAGGCACAGTCTTGGTAGGAGCTCTGTTCAGAAGATATGCCGCTGATTCTAGCGCATAACCCCAGAAAGATCACGGTAACTCAGCATTACTCATCATGGATCGTACCATATCCAATAGGGTTCGATTCCGTCTCTCCGATACACCGTTATGCTGTGGAGTGTATGGAGGAGTAAGCTGAGAGAGAATTCCTTTCTCTTTTAGGTAACCTAGGAACTCGGCACTCAAGTATTCTCCACCTCGATCAGATCTAAGTGTCTTTATACTTTTGCCGGTTTGGTTTTCTACTTCATTCTTATACTCTTGGAATTTCTCAAAAGCCTCGGATTTATGTTTCATCAGATAAATGAATCCGTATCTTGAGTAATCATCCGTGAAAGTAATGAAATAGGAAAAACCACCTCTCGCATGTGTAGACATTGGACCACATACATCACTGTGTATGAGTCCTAAGAGCTCGCTCGCTCTTACTCCTTGTCCAGTGAATGGAGTCTTTGTCATCTTTCCTTTGAGACAAGATTGACAAGTGTCATAAGTTTGATATTCGAATGTGTCCAAATATCCTTCTCTATGCAACTTAGTCAATCTTCTCTCATTGATGTGACCCAGTCTACAATGCCATAAGAAAGCTTTATTTAAATCTGGAGACTTTCTTTTTAGTGTGTTCTGGACATTGAAAATTTGGAGTTGGTTTAACACATATATGCCGTTATTTAGAGTACCGGACCCAATCAAACCATGATTAAGGTGGATGTTGACAACATCTCTTACAAACGTGAAATCATAACCTTTATTTGATAATAAGGAAACTGATATGATATTACACGTTAAGCTGGGTACAAAATAATAGTTATGTAAAACCAAAATGTGTCCACTCGTCAATCCTAGGTGATAATCCCCGACGGACGCAGCTCCCACGCTAGCTCCGTTAGCAACCCTGAGGATCATATCACCTTTCTTCAGCACTCTACGGTTTCTCAGTGCCTGCAAAGAATTGCAAATATGAGATCCTGATCCGGTATCCAATACCCAGGAAGTAGAGTTGATCGACAGACAATTCTCAATTACAAACACACCTGAAGTCGAAGCCACAGCTTGCTTCGGTTCCTGGTTCTTGGCGTTCCACGCCTTGCAATCCTTCTTCCAGTGCCCTTTCCTGTGACAATGGAAGCACTCATCCAGGCCAACTACCGGTGCTGTAAACTTTTTCTTTCCCTTCTTTCCCACCTTACTAACACCTCCTCTAGGTCTGGGTGCGGCCTTCTTCTTCCTTCCTTTGGCCCTAGCCTTGGACCCGGAAGAAGATGCACCGCCAACAAACATAGCGGGTGTTTCCCTTGCCTTCTGCAAGGTGCCCTCTGCACTCCTTAACATGTTCAGGAGTTCCGCAAGTTCAACTTCTTTTCCTTGAAGATTGAAGTTGAGGATAAACTGGGCGTAGGTGGGAGGAAGGGACTGGAGAACAAGGTCTGTATAGAGCTCATTATCCAAAGTCGTCCCAAGGTCTGCGAGCTCTTCAATATAGCCGATCATCTGTAGGACATGTTCACCTACTGATGACCCGACAGCCAACCTCGCTCGAAACAATTTCTTAGAGGTCTCGTATCTTGCTATACGAGATTGCTCTCCATAAAGTTCCTTTGTATGGAGAAATATGCCATCTAGGGACATATCCTCGTGCCTTCTCTGATGTTCATTGTTCATCGAGGCAAGCACGATGCACTTGGCTCTCACGCAATCTAAATCCCAGGTTTTGCGGATTTCCTTATCCGCATTGCTGGATTTGGGACCAAGGACAGCAGGTGCTGTAGCGGTGAGGACGTACCCCAGTTTGTCATAGGTCAAAGCCATCTTGACATTCCGCAGCTAATCTTTATAGTTTGGCCCTGTCAGTATATTTTTCTCTAAAAGTAACTTAAGTCCAGTCATTTTCAGGGTCGCTGCAATTAGGAGAGAGAGAAGAAAACTCTTTAGCATGATGCTCTTGCAAGTTTAGAATGGTTTTTAGTTTATCTAAACTGGATGGCTCCCACTGTTTCTCGAATCCTTCCTCAAACCATAAAAGAAGAATTAGCCAAGACTATTCTCACCGTACAATACTTGCTTAACCGTTCAGCCAGGCCGGTGTCGATACTTCGAGGGAGGTTTTCCAATGCTTTCGCGAAGTTCCTTAATTAAATAACCTCTTTTCTCTGGGGGCGTAACCCCGCTGACACTTTTCTGGACACCTACTAGGTTTATAGCATTGATCGTAAGCGACGAATATCCTGATGAGTAGCATATACTCACAGTAGGATCGGGATCCAAATATCATCGTATGATAATGTTGAAGGAATCCTACCAACATTCATCAAACTCCAAATGGTATGCATCTCTTTGCAAATTTCAGTTTCTTTAGAAATTCCCGATATAAGGTTTTTTCCCCATGCTCTTATGACCTTGGCTTTGGTCAAAATGTCATAAGTCACATGTCAAGTTCTACCCGTCATTATCTTGTCAATTTAAACCCATCCGTATATACCCCTGACTTTGGTCAAATGGTAATACGACTGTCCCAAACCAACTCATCTATCTTATGCAACAAATGAAAACCCAGTAGCTACCAAACACTATGCCTTGACTTTGGCCAAAATGCATAGCTTGAATACTACTGAATACCCAAATGAAATGACGGAGGGCTACGACTGGTTTTGGCGAAACCGTAAACGTAGTGAACTTGATATAACCGAAGGAACCTGATAGCTTTTAAAAGGAGTGGTTAAGACTCCGCATTTAAAAATATCTGTTTTAAAAATAACCGAGTGGTTTCTTTTAAATTGTTCCAACGATTTAAACTTTGGTTTGTTTTACTTTGCATTATAGATAATGCGTCCCATCATTAACCTATCATTGCAGAAAACAACGAAAATACAACGTCCTCTTATGCCATCCGCATTTGCCACGGGGTCCCGTCATCACCCGTTAGGTTACTTAACTAATGACAGAGCGGGGGCTGGGCTAGCGCGGGTGTAAAACATAAGTGGCGTCTAAATAGCTCTAATAAATATAGATATTTTACATTCGTCTGACGCAATGATATTCATTCCAGAACACAGATAAACAATATTGGATTTGCAAGCAATCTGTATTTCTTTTAAGCCTGCAAGAAAAGACAGATTACACAGTTGTGATGAATAGCCGTTACCCCACCCTCGACCCCTACGGGTACGGCAAACTACCCACCCGGCAGTCTGTGTACCCCACCTTGGGTCAGTCCTAGGAGCAAAAACAGTAAAATGAAATAATACAACGGTGGCTACAACCGCAACCTGAAAGTGCCCCGCGAAAATAATATTACAACAAATTACATTTACAACAAATGAATTAATCAATAACCCATTGCGAACCCCGGCTATACACCACAACAGTCCAATACAGTTTATATGCACAAACAGATATAACCATTTCAGAAATGTGCAACCCCCTGCCAACCGACATACTAGCAGTTGGGGGAGGTTTGCGAACACATTAAACAATCACAGATATAATCCAATACGCAAATACTGTACAATTCGATCGAATAAACAACATCAATATTGCTCCAAAATCTGCTCTGTTAAACAGTAACCTGAGCAATAATTAAATATTCCAGAAAACCCAAAACACCACAGGGGACCCACCAAAAAAAAACGAGTTCCTGACTCGTCAACTCGGCCGCGGTTGCGCGGCGGATCGGTGGGTTCCGCCGCCCTTCCGCGGCACTGTAGACGAATCAGAAGCCCAAATTTTTTGGGTGTTCTCCTGTGGTCATGTCAAGCTCTCTGAACACACCTGAAAAAATTTCTGACTTGATTTTAACTTCGACAGAAACTTGACAGAATTAGGGTTTTGCGGCTTTGTTTTTCCGTTCGAAATTCGTACAAATTTGCAATTAAGTTATTTATTGTTTAGCGAGGCTCTGATACCACTGTAAGTCGATGTAGTACACCCCAGTACTGGTGGGGAGGCGGAATTTACAAAAACGATCAAGTTTAAACAACGAACATCGACTAACCGCTTAAATCGAAGCTAAACAAATAATAACCAAACACATAGCTATACTAAACTATAGTGTTAAGGGATTATACCGATCGAAACTAGTCCTTCGTCTTTGTGTCCTCCTTGTTCTCCTCGGCCTTCTCTAGGTAGTAGACGATCCACCCGAGAGCGAAACTCCAAGCTAAACCTCTAACTTGAGGTAACTAATCAACTTTGATTGCTAATCAAAGATGAAAGGATGATGTAGAGTGAAGGTTATGGATTGTTTAGTCTAACTAATCCTTTGATCTCAACACATGAGGATTAAGGATTAGGGTTTGAAGATGAGAGCTTGAGGAGAGAGAATATGAGATAAGATAATGAGAGAAGAGAGAGAGTGTATCATAATATTATGAAGCATTCTTATTTAAGAATAATGAATAAAAGAAATGAATAAGCATGCTTCATAAAATATCTAGTGGTGATTCATTAGCATGAGTCATTAAGCAATAAATGTGCATTAATGAAATGAATGAATCACCACCATGACTCACTTTCTTATCCAAAAGAAACCTCCTTAGTCACATCTTCTAGAAGCTTCTCGTACAATTACGAGAACGCCCCTCCAATCCGCAAAAATACGGAAAAACTTTAGACTGTAAAAATCCAATAACCGGATACCAGTAACTGTCTTAAACCAAAGCCGACTGGTAAAAACTGTCCGAAAGTCGTACGCGCGTAAACTCACGTATGCGTCCGAACCCTTTGTCGCAAAACCATGCAACCTCTATATCGTTTCGCCTGGAGTAGGAAACTCTCTGTGTGGGACTCTAGAGACTCGACTACTACGCTGGCAGTGGGTTTAACCACAGACCGCAAGCGGCACTAGCTGTACGTAACGGTCCCCAGGTAGTTGTCGATAAGAAGGCCGATGAGTAAACCCATCCGAACTCCTACTGAGTCTGATGTGACAATCTCCATACAGTCCGGTCCGTTCGTCCAAGACTATCGCATATCGGGCCTAGGGGGCGGCAAGCGTCAGTCCCCTAATAGCGGTATAAGTCGTGTCGGAGGGAAGCCCATTACACCCTGAGAAACTACTGGAACCTACCAGTAAATCTCGCTTGCCCTGGCCAGGGACTTTGCGTAATGGCTCTCTGACACAGCACGATATCTACTCCCAATACCGGGAGGGACGAATCCTGTCTAACCGCCACTGCCTCCAAGTGCTCGGGACTGCACCCAACTGCTACCTGTTTGCACGACTCCTTTGAGCCGTGGTAGGGTAGCAATCTAAGAACAGTGGGACACACTCGAGGCGAAGTAGCAGTGTCAAGTCTGCGGACTACGCTGTACTCATGTCACCTGGGAACTTTTCACTGACGACTGGTATCAAACCAACCAACAGTTCCCTGTGAGTCCTGTCCGGTGTACCCGTAACCTAACGAGCACATGTATACTATCTCCAGTACGACGTACTGACGGCTGTGGGACAGACCATCTCCCCAACTGGGATGAGAAGCGTACACACTAGTCTACTCCGGAGTATCGATGCTCTGTCTCGATAATCCAACGACCAGGGACCTGAATAAGGATGTGCTTGTAGACTACCCAGCCCCCACTAGTGTGACTGCCATCACAACGCTGGTAGACAAGCAAGATCCTAAGAGCTCTATCAATACGTACACTCACATATTAAGATAGAAAAACCAAGTAGCATACTACCATGTTTAGCAAGACTGTTATATACATGTGAATATCCCAAGCTTCCATTAAGTAATATACAAGCTAGTATGATACAGTAATGGCCTTCTAGGGCATAAACACTAACAGGGGGTGCTATACGCCATCCACCCGACTTCCCCCTGTAGATATAATCTACTCACCTTGCATCATCTTTTGCGGACGTCACCGCGCATTTGCTTGTCGTCTCGATGTCTTCATGGGTACCTATACATCAAAATATCGTATATGCGCATTAAAACCAAATCCAAGCTAAAACGGCGCATGAAATCCAAAACGATACGATAAGGGGCCTATAGGTGAGAACCTATGGCACGCCTTCAAAACCATCAATAAATCCTCTATATCGTCGTATAAACGCGAAATAGTCGAGGCAAAACACAATCCACAATTTCAGAATTAAAAATACGAAATACGGAAACACGAATCCAAAATAGCAACTTAGGAATTATGTCCCAGATTTCACCCTAGGTCAAATTATACAAATCTATATATACCAGGGGTCTAACATAAACATGTAGGAGCTACAGAACCAATACGAGGCAAAATGGTGGGACCCAGGCCGCAATTTGCGGCCAAATGGGATAAATTGGCGGCCGGGTAAGGGATTTTGGGGCTGGGGTCTTGGTGGTAGCTTCCTGGGTGCCTGCACATGTCACTGTCCACTCAATTTTATTTTAGGATGTCTAGGGTGATAGCAGATTCAATATACCCTTCACAGATTCCATAAATTTTCCGATATCGGTTTCTAAATCCGTATTTCGGGTTTCAACTCTCAGGTTAGGGTCTCAATTCATACACTAAGGTGTTGGTATAACCTTAACTGAGCTTAATTTCCCAATCCAACACAAGTTTCCTCAAACCCTAACTTGATTATCCTCAAGTCCATAATATCGCACAATATCGATTCTAAACTAAACATGGGGTAAAGGAAATGCTAAAACTAAGTTAATGATCCAGAAATTACATCATTTGGCTGTCACGACCCGAAAGTACGGAACATGACCGGCACTTAGACTACGAACGTCTCAAGACGTACGTATGCTAAGTAAGCCGAAACCCAGAAATCCAAACCAAGTGAAGTAGTAGAGAATAGGAAGAACCATATCAAATCAACCTGTATGCACATAATATACAACGCCTAAAGGCGAGGATCACAACAGAAATGAAACTCAACCAGCAAGAACTCATGGAACTATAACGCGCGACTCTAAGGTCGAAATAATAAACATCACTGGTCTCTATCTCAAATAAATACAAGTTTGGTTGATGGAACTTCTAGATACAACTGAAATATAATATACAATGTATAATGATGGGTAAGATACAATAAACCCACCTACTAGCAAGTCACCTGAAGAAGATGTGCCCTCAAAGCCGTAATGAAATCCGTACGGCAACACCTGCATGAAACTGGGGCACAACGGGGGTGAGTTGCCAACTCGTGAGTAGAAAAAGATCTACGAACAGCAAATCGCATGTATGACGCAACCTAGGTCATACGATCATAATATATATAATCCTCAAATATATAACCAGTAATCTCTAACCATGTCTAGGGTAAATATCTAACCCAAATATAATCCCATATGTCTGTGCCAGTGCATCAGGTGACAATATATCATATGAATGATGTATGAATGCATGAAACAGAATGCATGTACTGAAGAAAACTGCTTTCATAATTTGTGAGATTTCTGTACTTTTAAAATGAGGTATCATAAATGAAATCAGCATAAACAGTGCCCAGCATCGGCACAAAACATAAGTCTCAGTATCTCGATACCTCTGTATCACAATCTCTATACCTCAATATCTCGAAATCTCAATGTCTCAATCATAAAATCTAGGGCGCCGTCAGTCCAGATCGGCCCCTACCATCCATCTCATGACTACGACGGTATCCTCCGGATAGCCGACGTGTCGGGTAATATCAGCGGTAGGTAGTGCTCCCCTTCACAGGCTCAACGCCATCATCTGCGATCTTCTTGCCCCGGGGTACCGCACCGGGCCCACCATGTACCCGAAACGGTTCATCCGCCTCCTCGAATCGGGTCTCGAAATCCATCAGCAAAACTCATGGTGGACGACTCGAACATCAAGGAAAAACCGCATTTTTATTAAAAAGAGAAAGCAGTTTATATATATGTTTTGCGGTTTTCCTCCAAATCCAGAAAATCTCATGGAAACTCGAATCCAATCATCAATAGCATGTGAAATCATGAATATAAGCATGAGAATCCATGAATGCATCATATAGTGAATAACAGCATGCATGAAGTGACAGGTAATAACTACAATGTCAAGCTGGTATATATGGCAAGTACACTAATATCATGTCACTATTAGCTAACAAGCTAAATCAGGCAATAATATTCTCTAAGTATACGTGACATGGCAATTACCGATGAAGATGTGTGTGCGACAGCAAATAAGTGTACGTGGTACATATGCATCATCGGTAATGGTGCTGGTGTCCTAGCAGCATGATATCAATAATAGAATATGAATCATAACAGTATGCGATGCAGAGCAACAATAAAAATAAGCGGGAGCTGAAATACTGAACACCATGTTCGTTAAACTGCATCTAATGTCATAAAGGTCATATAGCTACCCTACTACAAGGCTGAGCTAAAGCTAGTAGTAGGTAAGGGAAACCGCCTAACCTCTGAGTCGATACATATAAATATACATATATAGTTGGTGATCCCGCCTCGATCATATCACATCCGATACCATATCTCTATAATTGGTTATTCCCAAGTCAAGTAGGCGGATCAAACATCAAAATATAGCTCGTACGTAAATCCGTCGTACGGCCTCCCCAATCTGGGTACGGGTCAATATCACATTCGTCCTATCATTCATCCGGTATTCACTTTATCAAATATCGTAATCTGGGTACTGACCTGTGTCTAGTACAATGCTAACATCGTCACTATAGTTATGATTTGACTACTGATCGACAGTCCCGTATAAATCGATATCATCATCATATATCATCACAAGGAGTGTACCCCGCCCAAGGCGGCCTATTATAATTATCCTGTCATATCATATCCTATCTCGTACATGTCGATCATTTATATATATCACTATTCCTGTGACATCATTATCCCGAAATCCGCTAAAGCATCCCGACGTATCTCAGATATGAATTCTACCATATCCCTGATATCATAACCTTGGATCAAATATCAACGGACCATCTCAATCCCATGTATCATCCTCAAATCTGCATGTGATCACATGGTCCCATACCCATATGAACACATGACAATATAGAATCCCATAGGCACGTATGAGTAGGAATGTATGCAAGTATGTATATGTGTATAGGTATGTGTAGTGCACCCACTACCTAGGGTCCGCAATACTAAATCATCCAAGTCCACCAATTATCCATCCTAAACATCAGTAATTTTCCAAACAACATATAATAATTGTAAGTGTGTATACGTATCCGTATACATCACCATGGACTGCGGGGGTGCTATACGCCATCCACCCGACTTCTCCCCGTAGATATAAATCTACTCACCTTAATCCTTCATGTCGGTGTCGATGTCACTTCCATCTTCTGTATCGCCTCGGATCGTCGCGGGGGTACCTACACATATCACACGTATCGCATCGCATCAAAATCAAATCGTAACATAAAACGACACGCGAAAACCAACACGATACGCTAATATCCAATAGGTTAGAACCTATGGTTAGCCTTCGCAAAACAACCTGAAATCACTCGATATGGACGTACAAACATCACACGATCGAGATAACGCACAAATACCAAAATATGGAAATCAAAATGTGTCAAACTAAAACTGAATAGTAAGCAGCAACCCAAGAAAACTATCCCAGATTTCGTCTCAGGTGAAAACAGAGCGAACAAGTCTAGGATGATGTACAGGGTGTATATGAGCTACTGTAGAAGACCAGACCCCTTAGCCAACAAAGTGGCCGATCCCCCTCACTACCAAAACCGGCCTGGCCGGCCCAGGGGTGTCCAAAGGTGTTCGTCTGCCTAGGGTGGTCTCCTGGTATCCTAAATAGGCTCCTGGTATTGTTTATTTTCCCCGTAATGACCCCGGATCACTCCAGATTCACCTGCACGCCATATATCTTCGCAAACCGACATGAAACTGTTCTGTTTTGGGTTCCATGTTTGAAATGTGTCGAATCTGGGTTAGATCTATGCTTAACTGATCTCAACAGCACCTAATAAGGTTATACCGACAATCAAAACCATCCCTCGGTCAAATCTCACTCAATTTATCTAAAATTAGCACCAACTCACATAATGACACGAGATTTCAGTTAACTACCCATAACTTGGCAAAATAAGTGTTGGGTTGCAAGATTATACCTCCCGAATGGCCTAGGACATAGGAGAAGGGAAGGAGGAGGAGTTGCTGCTGCTGTGGAGCTACTCCTTATGCTCCAGATGATGCTGCAGTAGCTGTTGCTTGCAAAAAGCTTTTCTTTGGTGGCTGTTTGTTGTTGTTGATGATGATGATGTAGGGTGTTGTGTTGTGGTGAGTTGTTGAGGCTGAAGCCTTTTGCTGCTGCATAAGGGGCTGATGCAGCTGAGGTATATTTGTGGCTGAAATGTGTTGTCATTTCAGCCGCTGATATAGCTGTTGAGTAGTTGAAGTGTTGAAAAAATAGGGGCTGAAGTGTAGAAGTAGGTGGCTGATGTGACAGCTTGTAGCAGTAGATAGGGGGCTGATAAGTCATTGATGGGGGTGGGTAAGTCAGCAATGGGGGGTTGAAAAGTGATGATGGGGTGGGCTGATGTTTACATCAGCTGCTGTTGCAGCTCTTTATTTTTTATTTTTGGAATGTTACAGTGTTCCCCCCTTAAAGAAATTCGGTCCCCGAATTTAAATTTAAACCTCCCAATTCTAAAACATTTCAATAAAATATCCAAACCAATGGGGCTCCGAAATCATCAATCCATAAAAGGCATCATAGCGCAATACATGCGCATGAGTGACAAGCAGATAACTCGAAACAAAACTCCGTCAAGCGTCTCGCAATCATCGGGGTCAATATAAAAACACGAATGCCAAATCCAAAGAAAAACCGATATGCTAGAAATCGGAATTATACATGTAAATACCAAATCCGTACATGTAAATATCTGAAAGGAATGCATGCCAAATTCTTTAAAGTCGATGTGCAATACACATAACACTGCACAGCGCAGACGTCTCTATAAGAAAATAATCATATATGTATATCTCTTTTGTTTAATATGCACGTCCCGCCGTTTTGAAATTAATTTTAGAAGGGTTTTCCTCGTTTTAAACGTTTCGTGTCATGTCAGACACGTATGCAAATAGTGAGACTATAGATCGCTTTTGGAAATCCCCTTGAAATCTATTATGCATGAAAAATATACCCAGGCACTGTCATCTGATCAGTCCTGCTCAGTACGAAAACACATAGCAAATATCATATAAACGTACTGCTCCATAGAAATCAATCCCAAAATGTGCATATAAAAACTCTGTGCGTCCGGTGCGCACAGAAATCAAAATCCATGAATGTGCCAAAAAGGTGCACAAAACGACATCAAGGTGCAACGGGTGTGCACGCAACATCTATCATAGGCAACACGTGTGCCTGACCGCAAAATCGGGTGCATCTGACATGCCCGAAGAATCTCAATTTAGTGCATCTGGTTGCACCAAATCTCATCTCATAACATGCGCCTAACATGCGCTAAAAATCCAAATCCGGTGCATCCATCATGCACGAAACAAATATCGAGCATCACCATCGAAATAGAAGTCCAGTGCATCCAAGTGCACAAAATATATGTCACAGCACTGCAAGCATATGTAAACTATACAGAGTGCAGGAACCAAGTCGTGTGCATATATACGCACGAAATCAACTCCAATGTCTAAAACCCATAAAATCACAAACGTGTGAAACCAAGGCACGAAAACGATATCAAGTGCAACAACTGTGCAAAAATCGTAAATCCTCAATCATCAAAATCAAATCATGCGAATAGATCGCCTAAAACATCGAAATCAAGTATGGCGGAATAGTTCCGCTCCAGCGCATCCTCCAAGAATCTCTGGCCAACTGTCGTAGTCACTCATAGCATGTCTCGTCGACGATCCTGAAATCTGGCCTGCTGGTGTGCATAACATGACCACTCCTGGGTCCAAGTCTCCTCTGTGAATTATCAATCTCTCGATCCATCGGCTCATCAGCCATGTCAAGTGTGCTAACGGGGTCGATTCCGTTCTGACACTTCTCTGGTCATTTCTCGGTCAGTCATCGCGGTCACTCGTACAGAAACATGTCGCTGGCGTCGGCCTCTGGCTCTCTGAATGTACGTGACACATCCGATCCTGGTTGCGAAACTCATTGCAGCAGTGTCCTGGAAGGAATCCTGCTCAAGGTCTCTTCCAAGTCTCATCTCTGCCAACTGTCCGGAAATCATCGTCCTTTTCTATATCTGCTTCTTGTTCCGGAACGGCTGCATACTCATCGCGACTCCTTCTAGAAGGTATATCCAGTCACAATGCCTCGGTATGCGCATCGCATTTCTGATGTCGGCGGAGTGGAACGTCATCTCTTCTAGATCTGGAACGAACCTCTTACTCCACTTTCCTCTAATGTCGACTGCTTCGGACTCGCCTCGTCGTGGCTGCATGGACTGAGCTCCAACGGATATCCTCGTATATGGAGTCTCCCAAGAAATGCATCTCACCACCTAACATCCGAATTAAGTCAAACCATTCGATCGATTTGTCAAAACCTCATAATCCTCCAAGAGCTCAACATCTTGGGTACAGTATAATAGTATCGCGTACATACCACAGTATCGGTGGTCCAGCCGTAGAAGGGCAAACCCAAGTCTCACTAATGGCGTCGCAGAACTGCCGCAAACCCTAAGGTTCAAAGGCTTCCACACAGTCATTAAGTCGAGTTAGGGTTTCATTCTTCTAGAGGGACCATAGAATTGCCTGCATGTCTTTCCGAATACTTTAAACTTGGAATAGTAGGTTTCTGACATTCGATCGTCTCTGTCTACTCTCAACGTCTCCGCGTGAAGTCGTCTCTAGCTGGAATCAATCTATCTGATGACCTCGCATCATGGTAGCGAACGATCCACATGTTCTAATCATTCACCCTCGGTGACTAGCGACCTTTTATCATTTCTTAGTACAATCTCGTACTGCAATAGCTCCAACATCTAGGGTGATATCTCGTCGTTCTCAGCAAAAACTGGCTCGCTCGCCCGCAAGCTGAATCGTGCCTCCATCATCAGGAGTAAGCAATATACCAGCGGTCATCGACATCTGGCTGGCCTCTGTCAGTGTCTAAATCCTCTGGTGCTAATCTGCACGTCCGAGTAATCTCATACAGCGATCCATCCAACGCTCGTGGCATAAAGCACAATCAAAAGACACATCTCTACAATCGTGTGTCGCCAGAATCATGCCCCGGTCAGTCCTCGTTCGTAACGAGCTCATGCTGACCGCAACTCTTAGCCGTAGCTCTCCCTGCCCGTAATCGTGGCAGCAAAACCATAACTCGTACCGATGAAGCTATATCAGGAATGAATATGATACTGAACAAGGAAATGCACATCCTAAGGCTTCTTAAGTGGAGTGGCGTATCGTAAATATGCCGCGGACATACCACGGTACGTCACTCTACTTTAGTCACCTATTCCATCAACCAAGGGTCATCCTATACTCCGAAGGTAAAACCTAACGCTCTGATACCAACTTTGTCACGACCCGAAAGTACGGAACATGACCGGCACTTAGACTACGAACGTCTCAAGACGTACGTATGCTAAGTAAGCCGAAACCCAGAAATCCAAACCAAGTGAAGTAGTAGAGAATAGGAAGAACCATATCAAATCAACCTGTATGCACATAATATACAACGCCTAAAGGCGAGGATCACAACAGAAATGAAACTCAACCAGCAAGAACTCATGGAACTATAACGCGCGACTCTAAGGTCGAAATAATAAACATCACTGGTCTCTATCTCAAATAAATACAAGTTTGGTTGATGGAACTTCTAGATACAACTGAAATATAATATACAATGTATAATGATGGGTAAGATACAATAAACCCACCTACTAGCAAGTCACCTGAAGAAGATGTGCCCTCAAAGCCGTAATGAAATCCGTACGGCAACACCTGCATGAAACTGGGGCACAACGGGGGTGAGTTGCCAACTCATGAGTAGAAAAAGATCTACGAACAGCAAATCGCATGTATGACGCAACCTAGGTCATACGATCATAATATATATAATCCTCAAATATATAACCAGTAATCTCTAACCATGTCTAGGGTAAATATCTAACCCAAATGTAATCCCATATGTCTGTGCCAGTGCATCAGGTGGAAATATATCATATGAATGATGTATGAATGCATGAAACAGAATGCATGTACTGAAGAAAACTGCTTTCATAATTTGTGAGATTTCTGTACTTTTAAAATGAGGTATCATAAATGAAATCAGCATAAACAGTGCCCAGCATCGGCACAAAACATAAGTCTCAGTATCTCGATACCTCTGTATCACAATCTCTGTACCTCAATATCTCGAAATCTCAATGTCTCAATCACAAAATCTAGGGCGCCGTCAGTCCAGATCGGCCCCTACCATCCATCTCATGACTACGACGGTATCCTCCGGATAGCCGACGTGTCGGGTAATATCACCGGTAGGTAGTGCTCCCCTGCACAGGCTCAACGCCATCATCTGCGATCTTCTTGCCCCGGGGTACCGCACCGGGCCCACCATGTACCCGAAACGGTTCATCCGCTTCCTCGAATCGGGTCTCGAAATCCATCAGCAAAACTCATGGTGGACGACTCGAACATCAAGGAAAAACCGCATTTTTATTAAAAAGAGAAAGCAGTTTATATATATGTTTTGCGGTTTTCCTCCAAATCCAGAAAATCTCATGGAAACTCGAATCCAATCATCAATAGCATGTGAAATCATGAATATAAGCATGAGAATCCATGAATGCATCATATAGTGAATAACAGCATGCATGAAGTGATAGGTAATAACTACAATGTCAAGCTGGTATATATGGCAAGTACACTAATATCATGTCACTATTAGCTAACAAGCTAAATCAGGCAATAATATTCTCTAAGTATACGTGACATGGCAATTACCGATGAAGATGTGTGTGCGACAGCAAATAAGTGTACGTGGTACATATGCATCATCGGTAATGGTGCTGGTGTCCTAGCAGCATGATATAATTAATAGAATATGAATCATAACAGTATGCGATGCAGAGCAACAATAAAAATAAGCGGGAGCTGAAATACTGAACACCATGTTCGTTAAACTGCATCTAATGTCATAAAGGTCATATAGCTACCCTACTACAAGGCTTAGCTAAAGCTAGTAGTAGGTAAGGGAAACCGCCTAACATCTGAGTCGATACATATAAATATACATATATAGTTGGTGATCCCGCCTCGATCATATTACATCCGATACCATATCTCTATAATTGGTTATTCCCAAGTCAAGTAGGCGGATCAAACATCAAAATATAGCTCGTACGTAAATCCGTCGTACGGCCTCCCCAATCTGGGTACGGGTCAATATCACATTCGTCCTATCATTCATCCGGTATTCACTTTATCAAATATCGTAATCTGGGTACTGACCTGTGTCTAGTACAATGCTAACATCGTCACTATAGTTATGATTTGACTACTGATCGACAGTCCCGTATAAATCGATATCATCATCATATATCATCACAAGGAGTGTACCCCGCCCAAGGCGGCCTATTATAATTATCCTGTCATATCATATCCTATCTCGTACATGTCGATCATTTATATATATCACTATTCCTGTGACATCATTATCCCGAAATCCGCTAAAGCATCCCGACGTATCTCAGATATGAATTCTACCATATCCCCGATATCATAACCTTGGATCAAATATCAACGGACCATCTCAATCCCATGTATCATCCTCAAATCTGCATGTGATCACATGGTCCCATACCCATATGAACACATGACAATATAGAATCCCATAGGCACGTATGAGTAGGAATGTATGCAAGTATGTATATGTGTATAGGTATGTGTAGTGCACCCACTACCTAGGGTCCGCAATACTAAATCATCCAAGTCCACCAATTATCCATCCTAAACATCAGTAATTTTCCAAACAACATATAATAATTGTAAGTGTGTATACGTATCCGTATACATCACCATGGACTGCGGGGGTGCTATACGCCATCCACCCGACTTCTCCCCGTAGATATAAATCTACTCACCTTAATCCTTCATGTCGGTGTCGATGTCACTTCCATCTTCTGTATCGCCTCGGATCGTCGCGGGGGTACCTACACATATCACACGTATCGCATCGCATCAAAATCAAATCGTAACATAAAACGACACGCGAAAACCAACACGATACGCTAATATCCAATAGGTTAGAACCTATGGTTAGCCTTCGCAAAACAACCTGAAATCACTCGATATGGACGTACAAACATCACACGATCGAGATAACGCACAAATACCAAAATATGGAAATCAAAATGTGTCAAACCAAAACTGAATAGTAAGCAGCAACCCAAGAAAACTATCCCAGATTTCGTCTCAGGTGAAAACAGAGCGAACAAGTCTAGGATGATGTACAGGGTGTATATGAGCTACTGTAAAAGACCAGACCCCTTAGCCAACAAAGTGGCCGATCCCCCTCTCTACCAAAACCGGCCTGGCCGGCCCAGGGGTGTCCAAAGGTGTTCGTCTGCCTAGGGTGGTCTCCTGGTATCCTAAATAGGCTCCTGGTATTGTTTATTTTCCCCGTAATGACCCCGGATCACTCCAGATTCACCTGCACGCCATATATCTTCGCAAACCGACATGAAACTGTTCTGTTTTGGGTTCCATGTTTGAAATGTGTCGAATCTGGGTTAGATCTATGCTTAACTGATCTCAACAGCACCTAATAAGGTTATACCGACAATCAAAACCATCCCTCGGTCAAATCTCACTCAATTTATCTAAAATTAGCACCAACTCACATAATGACACGAGATTTCAGTTAACTACCCATAACTTGGCAAAATAAGTGTTGGGTTGCAAGATTATACCTGCCGAATGGCCTAGGACATAGGAGAAGGGAAGGAGGAGGAGTTGCTGCTGCTGTGGAGCTACTCCTTATGCTCCAGATGATGCTGCAGTAGCTGTTGCTTGCAAAAACCTTTTCTTTGGTGGTTGTTTGTTGTTGTTGATGATGATGATGTAGGGTGTTGTGTTGTGGTGAGTTGTTGAGGCTGAAGCCTTTTGCTGCTGCATAAGGGGCTGATGCAGCTGAGGTATATTTGTGGCTGAAATGTGTTGTCATTTCAGTCGCTGATATAGCTGTTGAGTAGTTGAAGTGTTGAAAAAATAGGGGCTGAAGTGTAGAAGTAGGTGGCTGATGTGACAGCTTGTAGCAGTAGATAGGGGGCTGATAAGTCATTGATGGGGGTGGGTAAGTCAGCAATGGGGGGTTGAAAAGTGATGATGGGGTGGGCTGATGTTTACATCAGCTGCTGTTGCAGCTCTTTATTTTTTATTTTTGGAATGTTACAGTCTTCCCCCCTTAAAGAAATTCGGTCCCCGAATTTAAATTTAAACCTCCCAATTCTAAAACATTTCAATAAAATATCCAAACCAATGGGGCTCCGAAATCATCAATCCATAAAAGGCATCATAGCGCAATACATGCGCATGAGTGACAAGCAGATAACTCGAAACAAAACTCCGTCAAGCGTCTCGCAATCATCGGGGTCAATATAAAAACACGAATGCCAAATCCAAAGAAAAACCGATATGCTAGAAATCGGAATTATACATGTAAATACCAAATCCGTACATGTAAATATCTGAAAGGAATGTATGCCAAATTCTTTAAAGTCGATGTGCAATACACATAACACTGCACAGCGGCAGACGTCTCTATAAGAAAATAATCATATATGTATATCTCTTTTGTTTAATATGCACGTCCCGCCGTTTTGAAATTAATTTTAGAAGGGTTTTCCTCGTTTTAAACGTTTCGTGTCATGTCAGACACGTATGCAAATAGTGAGACTATAGATCGCTTTTGGAAATCCCCTTGAAATCTATTATGCATGAAAAATATACCCAGGCACTGTCATCTGATCAGTCCTGCTCAGTACGAAAACACATAGCAAATATCATATAAACGTACTGCTCCATAGAAATCAATCCCAAAATGTGCATATAAAAACTCTGTGCGTCCGGTGCGCACAGAAATCAAAATCCATGAATGTGCCAAAAAGGTGCACAAAACGACATCAAGGTGCAACGGGTGTGCACGCAACATCTATCATAGGCAACACGTGTGCCTGACCGCAAAATCGGGTGCATCTGACATGCCCGAAGAATCTCAATTTAGTGCATCTGGTTGCACCAAATCTCATCTCATAACATGCGCCCAACATGCGCTAAAAATCCAAATCCGGTGCATCCATCATGCACGAAACAAATATCGAGCATTACCATCGAAATAGAAGTCCAGTGCATCTAAGTGCACAAAATATATGTCACAGCACTGCAAGCATATGTAAACTATACAGAGTGCAGGAACCAATTACGGACTGCGGGGGTGCTATATGCCATCCACCCGACTTCCCCTGTAGATATAATCTACTCACCTTGCATCATCTTTTGCGGACGTCACCGCGCATTTGCTTGTCGTCCCGAAGTCTTCATAGGTACCTACACATCAAAATATCGTATATGCGCATTAAAACCAAATCCAAGCTAAAACGGCGCATGAAATCCAAAACGATACGATAAGGGGCCTATAGGTGAGAACCTATGGTACGCCTTCAAAACCATCAATAAATCCTCTATATCGTCGTATAAACGCCAAATAGTCGAGGCAAAACACAATCCACAATTTCAGAATTAAAAATACGAAATACGGAAACACGAATCCAAAATAGCAACTTAGGAATTATGTCCCAGATTTCACCCTAGGTCAAATTATACAAATCTATATATACCAGGGGTCTAACATAAACATGTAGGAGCTACAGAACCAATACGAGGCAAAATGGTGGGACCCAGGCCGCAATTTGCGGCCAAATGGGATAAATTGGCGGCCAGGTAAGGGATTTAGGGGCTGGGGTCTTGGTGGTAGCTTCCTGGGTGCCTGCACATGTCACTGTCCACTCAATTTTATTTTAGGATGTCTAGGGTGATAGCAGATTCAATATACCCTTCACAGATTCCACAAATTTTCCGATATCGGTTTCTAAATCCGTATTTTGGGTTTCAACTCTCAGGTTAGGGTCTCAATTCATACACTAAGGTGTTGGTATAACCTTAACTGAGCTTAATTTCCCAATCCAACACAAGTTTCTTCAAACCCTAACTTGATTATCCTCAAGTCCATAATATCGCACAATATCGATTCTAAACTAAACATGGGGTAAAGGAAATGCTAAAACTAAGTTAATGATCCAGAAATTACCTCATTTGGCAACTCAAGAATTTTCTTGAGTTGCCCCTAGTGGCCAAAATCCATGCTTTCTTGGTCCGACGTGTTTGTCTCGAGATCGTGCACATTTTTAGTGAAGAGAAGATAGGGTTTTGGGGTTGTTTTAGAGGTGAAGTGAGGAGTTGAAGAGGGGAGGGAGATGGAGGAGGGGCAGCAGCAGCAAGGGAGAGAGAGAGAGGAATGAGTGTTGAAAAAAAATGGAGGAGAAATGGCTAAGTGTTCAAGTCAAAGTCCTCACCTACCCTCTCTTCTCACCATACCCTATTTTCTTTTCCTTTTTCTTTAATTCCAAAACATTCCAAAACATTCTCTGAATGCACATCACACATCTGATCCTGGGTGCAACATCATTGCAGCAATGTCCTGGAAGGAATCCTGCTCAAGGTCTCTTCCGATCTTGCCTATGCCGAACTGTACGAAGGCTGGCTCTCTTGCATAATCTCTTTTCGTTCAATGGACATCTGTGTCCTCAGCACAACATTTCTCGAAATCTGGTTGCATCCCAATGCCTCTGTAAGCATATCTGACCTCTGGTCTTGACGGGAAGCCAATGACAGCTCGTCAGCGTCTCGCCCGAACCTCTGGTTCCACATGTCTCTATCGTCGTCCACTATGACGTCACGCCATGCTATCTACGCTCTGCCCTGTTCTCGGCCACGGTCAATCGGAAGTCTCTCGCACGGACTCGAATTTGCGTACTCTGTAGCTTCATCATTCTGTAGAAGATGTCAGGCCGAACAGGTCCTCGGGAACACGTCCCAACCCTCGGAGGAATACTCAAAACTCGTCCGTCCTTGATCGATTCGCAACGCATCTGGGCAAGTTCCTTTATCCGAATCTGGTCAACTACCTCGTCGACAATGCCGAACTCTGGCCTGCTGGGTGTGCGCAATATGACCACTCCTGGGTCTAGGTCTTCTCGTATCGCTTTCCAGGAAGGTCCTTTCGAGGTTTCCCTCGCAATTCTCAATCCTGCCGCATTGCCCGGAAGTCACCATCCATTGCTGAAGCAAATTCTCATTCCGGAACGGCTGCATACTTACCGCGCTTCTTTCTTGAAGATATATCCATATACCACGCCTCGGGGTGCATATCACATCTCTGATGTCGGCGGAGTGGGACGTCATCTCATCGAAATATCTTGCGAACTCTTTTCTTCACTCTGCGTCAATGTCGACTGATTCGGACTCGTCTCATCGTGGCTGCATGGACTGTGCTCCAACGGCTATACTCGTATCTGGAGTCTCCCAAGCAAGCATCCCATCACATGATATCCGAATGACGTCGAACATTCGATCGACTCGTCAGAACCTTATAATCCCCCAAGAGATCAACATCTTGAGTACAGTTTAATAGTATCGAGTACATGCCACAGCGTCGGTGGTCCAGCCATAGAAGGGCAAACCCAAGCCTCACTAATGGCGCCGTGGAACTGCCGCAAACCCTAAGGTTCAAAGGCTTTCACACGGTCATTAAGTCGAGTTAGGGTTTCATTCTTCTAGAGGGTCCATAGAATCACCTGCATGTCTTTCCGTATACTTTAAACTTGGAAAATGGGCTCCTGACATTCTATCGTCTCTACCGACTCTCAACGAACCTGCGTGAAGTCGTCTCTAGCTGGAAACAATCTATCTGATAACCTCGCATCGGTAAACGAATGAACCACATGTCCTAGTCATTTATCCTCAGGTGACTAGCGACTCGCTATCATCTCTCTAAGTATATGCTCACGCTGCAGTAGCTCCAACCATCTGGGCGATATCTCATCATTTGCAGCAGCAACTGGCTCATTCGCCTGTACGCCGAACAGCGCCTCAATCCTCCAGGAAAGGCAACGCATTGGCGGTCATCTCTGAGTCGGTCTGCTCTAGATCTGAGTAAGACTCTCCACACTGGAAATCTTCAACTCAACTGGGCCCGCTCCGGCGCAAATCGGACGAATCACCTTCGTCTCTCAAATCGGGTAGACTAGCTATCATCTGTCTCATATCTGCCTGAAAGCTACGGCAATCTCTGCTCGTAAGCTTCGGAAGCGACATCCTGTCAATCTCAGCAACAGCTGGTCCATCTGTCTGCATGGTAGGCGACATCACAATCTCTGAGGTATGCTGTACATCAACAGTTCTCTCAACTGGCAGCTCTAACAATGGCCCGATCATCCGGTGCAAGACCAAGCACTCGCCTCCACTAGAGGTCACAATCATCAATGCCAACTCGAGACGTTCCCATGTCACCAGAAAACACAATGGTCAGCCCTCGTACCAGACGAGCTCGCACTGACCGTAACCCTAGCAGCAGCCCAAACTGCGCTCAAACATGGTGACAGGAACCTCAATCGAGTATCAAAGAGAGCGCATCAATGGCAAGAAAGGAAACAACAGATCCAGAGTGGATACATGATCATAGGAAGGATCAGCATCAATGAAGGTATGATCATGAAACTAATAGAATCGGGGATCTCAAATGGATGTATAATCATGGATATGAAGAGAATCACTGATCTCGAAAATATGTACATCCTAAGGTTCCTTAAGCGGAGTGGCGTGTCGTAAGTATGCCGCGGAACATACCAACGGTACGTCACTCTACTTTAGTCACCTATTCCATCAACCAAAGGTCATCCTACGCGACGAAAGTTCGGGTCTAATACCCCCCCGACTAAGTCTAAGTTCCGTAAGGTCAAGCCTAAGTTCCGTATATATATAAACGCCCTAGGCTCCACATAGTCAAACTTAGACTCGAACCAAGGTCAACCTAGCGCTCTGATACCAACTTTGTCACGACCCGAAAGAGCACGTGACTGGCCCTTGAACCATATGAAGTCTATAGGATTCCATCTGATCCAGGTAAGCCAAAAGCCCAGAAATCTAAAACCATTTTTAGGAATAAGTAAAGAAACTGGTTTAAAAGGAGTGAAGAAATACATGTTTGAAATCAAGGTTTTTAAATAACTAAGCCGAATATGCATTAAAACAGTAAAGTCTTTTCTAAAAATTTCGGCAGAGTTTCTTTTGTAAAACTGGCCCCGAATGGGGTACAACGAGGATAACAATATATGCAATGATAAAGGCATCCCCAAGAGGGAGCTAGCTCTTCGTCAATCGACGGTCATAACCACGCAAACAATAATAATATACAACGCCGAAAGGCGAGGGTTAAACCAAAAGAACTCAAAAGCAACAAGAAAACCGCAATACTACTAAGCGCGACTCTAAGGTCGAATAAAACATCACTAAAGTCTAGGTCTGAAACAATATACAAGTTTTGGTTGATGGAAATTCTAGATACAATGAATAAAATAAAAACAATGGTGGTTCTTGATGCGAAAGAAACCACCTACCAAAAGCAATTCACCCGCAAGAAAGTAGTGTGCCAGAAATGCCGCAATGGAACCTGTACGGCAGAACCTGCAAGAACTGTGGCACAACGGGGGTGAGTTGCCAACTCGTGAATAGAAATATCTACAAGCAGAAACCGAAAGCAAGACATAATCCTAGGTCAATACGATCAGTATATAAAATCCTCAATATAAAACAAGCAGCCTATAACAAGGCTAGGGTAAATATCTAACCCGAGTGCAATCTCATGTGTCTGTGTCAGTGCCTCAGGTAGCAATATAACATATGAATGAGATATGAAAGCGTGAAAACAGAACACATTTACATGAAGCAACTGTTTTCATAATTTAGTGAGATTTCCCTTGTATTTTTAAAATGAGGTATCATAATGAAATAAGCATAAAACTGTGCCTAGTATCGGCACAAAACGTAATCCCAATATCTCGATATCTCAAAGTCTCAACCACAATATCTAGGGCGCCGTCAGTCCAGACCGGCCCCTACCATAAATCTCAAGACCACGACGGTATCCTCCGGATATCCGACGCGTCGGGTAAAATCACCGGTAGGTAGTACTCCCCTGTCAGGCTCAACGTCATCACCACATTCCTCTTGCCCCGGGGTACCGCACCGGGTCAACCATGTACCCGAAACGGTTCATCCGTCTCCTCGAATCGGGTTTCCAAATCCATCAGCAAACTCATGGTGGACGACTCATACATCATGGGAAAACCGCACTTTTTATTTTAAAAGAGAGAATGTGATTATTTGTGTCTTTGCGGTTTTCCTCCAAATCCAGAAAATCTCATAGAAATCCAAATCCAAACCTCAATAGCACGTAAAATAGTGAATATATGCATGAGAATCCATGAATGCGGCATAACAAAGAATAACAGTATGCATGAAGTAGCAGGTAATAACTACAATGTCTAAACTATTAGCTAAAAGGCTATGTCAAGCAATAATATTTTCTAAGGTGTACATGACATGGCAATTACCGATGAAGATGTGTGTGAGCCGGCAAGTAAGTGTACGTGGTACATACGCAACATCGGTAATGGTGCTGGTGTCCTATCAGCACGATATTAATAATGGAGTATGAAACATAATATAAGAACGCGATGCAAAGCGAACCACAAAAAAGGAGTGGGAGCTGAAACTAGACGTAACCAAAACTAATCTGCATTAATCTAATATAAGTCCTACGAATGGTGCCTTTTGAAATAACACGAATCATGGGGTTTTGAAAATAGGGGCTACTGTGTTTTTATGAAAAGATACGTCGTTTTTGAAATATCCGTAGATTCACTTGAGCTGTCTTTAAAAATGCTCACGATTCGTTAGTTTTTGAAATAGGTAAGAAGTCTAATCTACTCTAACAACTACGCTAAACTATACGGCTGAACTAACAAGCTGTGCTACAGGTAAGGAAACCGCCTAACATCTGAGTCGATATATAGATATAATAGTCGGTGACTCCGCCTCAATAGTATCGCGTACGATACAATATATCATATGACATCCTCAAGTCATGAGTGCGGATTTATCATCAATGTAAAGCTCATACGGTAAATCGTCGTACGGCATCCCAATAGCTGGTTATGGGTCAATATCACACTATCTCATCACATTTCGGGTATCACTTATCATCATATCATATAATCTGGGGTGCTGATCTAAGTCTAGTACAACTGATATCATCTACAAAGTATGAATGCGGGGGTAAACACACATCCCAAACCCGCAAGAATCAGATTTCATATCCCAAATACGAATCATATCAGATCACCGATCTCGCGGCACAAAGCCCACATCATCGACTCATCTCCAAAGTCATTCCATATCATCAAACACAGTGCAAGTATAAGAAACACACAAGTGTATGCGTGTGGGTGCAAATCTATCCTATGGTTCGCAACTAGGAACTACGCTAGTTATATCTACCCCTAACTAACCATAACACACTATAAATATACTACATAGTACTAATTACGGACTGCGGGGGTGCTATACGCCATCCACCCGACTTCCCCTGTAGATATAATCTACTCACCTTGCATCATCTTTTGCGGACGTCACCGCGCATTTGCTTGTCGTCCCGAAGTCTTCATAGGTACCTACACATCAAAATATCGTATATGCGCATTAAAACCAAATCCAAGCTAAAACGGCGCATGAAATCCAAAACGATACGATAAGGGGCCTATAGGTGAGAACCTATGGTACGCCTTCAAAACCATCAATAAATACTCTATATCGTCGTATAAACGCCAAATAGTCGAGGCAAAACACAATCCACAATTTCAGAATTAAAAATACGAAATACGGAAACACGAATCCAAAATAGCAACTTAGGAATTATGTCCCAGATTTCACCCTAGGTCAAATTATACAAATCTATATATACCAGGGGTCTAACATAAACATGTAGGAGCTACAGAACCAATACGAGGAAAAATGGTGGGACCCAGGCCGCAATTTGCGGCCAAATGGGATAAATTGGCGGCCAGGTAAGGGATTTAGGGGCTGGGGTCTTGGTGGTAGCTTCCTGGGTGCCTGCACATGTCACTGTCCACTCAATTTTATTTTAGGATGTCTAGGGTGATAGCAGATTCAATATACCCTTCACAGATTCCACAAATTTTCCGATATCGGTTTCTAAATCCGTATTTCGGGTTTCAACTCTCAGGTTGGGGTCTCAATTCATACACTAAGGTGTTGGTATAACCTTAACTGAGCTTAATTTCCCAATCCAACACAAGTTTCTTCAAACCCTAACTTGATTATCCTCAAGTCCATAATATCGCACAATATCGATTCTAAACTAAACATGGGGTAAAGGAAATGCTAAAACTAAGTTAATGATCCAGAAATTACCTCATTTGGCAACTCAAGAATTTTCTTGAGTTGCCCCTAGTGGCCAAAATCCATGCTTTCTTGGTCCGACGTGTTTGTCTCGAGATCGTGCACATTTTTAGTGAAGAGAAGATAGGGTTTTGGGGTTGTTTTAGAGGTGAAGTGAGGAGTTGAAGAGGGGAGGGAGATGGAGGAGGGGCAGCAGCAGCAAGGGAGAGAGAGAGAGGAATGAGTGTTGAAAAAAAATGGAGGAGAAATGGCTAAGTGTTCAAGTCAAAGTCCTCACCTACCCTCTCTTCTCACCATACCCTATTTTCTTTTCCTTTTTCTTTAATTCCAAAACATTCTCACCCCAATAGTAAACCCAAAGTAACATGGTAGAAAAAGCACAAGTGTAGGAAAAGTGATATGTGCAAGTTTTGCACAAAAAGCCAAAAAAAATCCGATTAGCGATTTTTAATCGCGATTAGCACTAAATTAGTGTCAAACTAATCACAAAAACTTAAAAATATCATAATTCTCTAATTTATCCTATTTTAGAATTTTCCATAATTTTTCTCAAATTTTTCCTATTTATTTGCATTTAATTATAAATTTAATATTAAAATAATCCATAAAATAATATTAAATTATACAAATTCCCAAAATTAATATTTTACCTTTTTGAAAATGTTACAGCACCCCAAGGAGAAACACTGGGTCGAATAAGTCTCTTATCCAGCAAATCTTGCAACTGACCCTTCAATTCTCGAACTTCCGCCGGGGCCATCCGATAAGGCGGTATGGAAATATGCCCCATGCCAGGAACCAAATCAATACAGAAAGAAATGTCACGCTCGGGCGGTAGCCCAGGAAGCTCGTCAGGGAACACATCAGGAAACTCGCTAACAACCGGAACCTGATCCAATGGAACCTCGGTAGCGCTAGCATCGCAAACATAGGCGAGAAATCCCTGACATCCCTTCCTCAAAAGCTGTCCAGCACGAAAAGAAGAAATCACACTGTGAGGGGCGGCACCACGGTCCCCCAACACAACAAAAACCGACTCTCCGGGAAAACAGAATCTAACTGTCTTCTCACGGCAGTCCACAGAAGCATAGCACGTGGCTAACCAATCGATGCCCAAAAGAACGTCGAAGTCCAACATCTCAAGAAGGATCAAGTCGACAGGCAACTCCCTCTCACCAATACAGACGGTACAGCATCAGAACATGTGCCTAGCAACAAACGAATCTCCCATGGGGGTGGTCACAACAAGCGGCTGATGAAGCAAACCGGACTCTCTACCAAAACTCGGCACAAAGTGTGTGAATACGTACGGGTGCATGGATCCGGGATCGAACAACACGTGTGCATCAACAGAACATACTGGAAGGATACCTGAGACCACCGCATTGGACGCTTGCGCGTCCAGATGCGTCAAAGCAAAAACCCGTGCCTGTCCTCCACCGGTGACTGACTGCCCTCTGCCTCGGTCATCTCGCCCTCTCGGAGCAACTCCTCCACGCCCACGACCTCTTTGTGTATGAGTCTGACGCGGAGCAACGGTAGGTACAACAGGCAATGCCCTCTGGGGTGGTGAAGGTGGTAAGGTAACATGTGATGCCGCTGCTTCCCTCCGGTGTATCTCAGGACAATCTTTAACGAGGTGAAGTAGACTGCCGCATCTAAAGCAACCCTGCGGCGACTGCTGGCTCTCCTGTGGATATGAGTTAAACATCTGGCCTCGTCCCGAATCTCTGCCACTCCTCGTACCAGAACGGTACCTGTCGCGGCGTCTGAATGGCTATCTCCGCGCGGATATACTAGTACGTACTCTCTTCGGCTCTGAAACTACCGAAGTCTCAGCAAGGCGCTCCTCGAATAATAGGGCTGCGTCTATAGCTGCTTCATATGTCTCGTAATGCTGTGCGCTGATCGCGAAGAACAGTGGTGTAAGCAAGCCTCGAACAAATCTCTTGACTCGCATCTCCTCGGTAACCACTAGGTACGGAGCATAAACTGCTAGCTCTGTAAACAGCACGTCATACTCTGCCACTGACATCTCCGGAGTCTGGCGTAAGGACTCGAACCTGCGTGCTCTAGCATCTCTGACACTCAGTGGGAGAAAGCGGGCAAGGAATAGTGCCACGAACTCTGTCCAGGTCATAGGAGGAAGACCTGCCGCTCTGCCCTTCTCAACTGAATCACACCACTTCTGCGCATGACCTTCCAGGCGAAAGCTCGCAAACTCAACCCATCTCGCATCTGCGCATCTGAGGGAACGACATATCCGGGCCATCCTATCAATGAAAGACTGTGGGTCCTCAGCTATATCGGTGCCTGTGAAGACCGGAGGCTTCAGCCTCATGAACTCTGATAGCGATACTGTAATCACCTCCGTGGCTGCAGGGGCAACTGGCTGTGCGGTAGGTGATCGCACGCCAAAAGCGTGTCGGATGTTCAAAGGTCTAAAGTATAACCGCGATCAGGACGGTGTCGCTATGCAGCTAGCCGGTTGAGCACGGGTCGGTCCACAGGGAGATGGTTGTATGTCCTTTCTTGTTTTAGACGAGTCAATAAAGAATCTGTATGTTTGTTTGATCTAACCTATGTGTTTATTTGCAAGTATAAAGTTGTTAAGAAGAAAATACGAGATTGTAAGCTAAAGAAATCCGTACTCAAAACCTTTGAGCCGAGTCTTAGCCAATTGAAGCTAGAGCAATTGGCAACAACGTGGATTAGGGGGTTTAAGCGCGGTATTCGTGGAATCCGGCTTATTTACCCTTGTCCTTCCGTTCTTGTCTCTTGCTTTCGCCTCCAGCCAAACCGAACGCAACCGGTCGCGGTTAGGAAGCACCGTTACCTTGTCAGGGTAGGGTGCCTAACGGAGCGCTTACGTAACGTTTGGGCGGAGTTCAAATGGAAAATAACGGGAAAAGGAAATGAGGAAAGAAGTGTTAACTTACAATACCGTATTGATTCTTAACAACGACGATAATTACAACATTCACAAAATGAACAAAAGAGAGCAAAAGAAAAGAACAAAGAAAAGAAAAGATTACATGTAATTAAGTGCAAGGAATTTAAGTGCATGAAATAAATTGCAAGTAATAAAAAGCAAGAAATAAATAAGCAAGAAAATAACAATAAGAACCATAGAACCAAATACAAGACATGGGTTCAATAACCAAATCTTAAACTTGCAAGCTCAATTAAGAGGTTGCAAGATCAAGAAGAGGCAAAGAACTCATGGTGAATGAAGCACAAGAGAGAAGACTTTATTGATTCCAAGATGATACAACTCTTGAGATCAATAACCAACCCTTAAACCTTCAAGCTCAATAAAGAGGTTGAAAAATCAAGAGAAGGCAAGGACCTCAAGGGGAAGCTAAGCAAAAGAATGATACAATGTATGGCAAAATTGGACTCCTTTCTTCTTTGCCCATGGTTTGCTTTTATAGGCAAAGAAAGAGACATTTCCTTTAATTTGAATTTGAATGCATCCAAAATTTGGAGGGAAGTTTGAATTTTTGAATTTGAATGCATCCAAAATTTGGAGGGAAGTTTGAATTTTTGAATTTTTGAATCAACACTTTATGCATTGAATGCACCATTTCCTCTCGTGCTCTGTGCTTGTCCCTCTCGTGCTTTGTGTTTGACCATCTCGTGCTTTCTGCTGCCCCTCTCGTGCTTTGTGCTTGTCTGAGACATGAATGACCACTGTCATTTGTCTTGTCTCTGGAACAGGTACGCGGCACTGGACGGATACGGATGATCGGAACCCGGCTTTTTTCTGCTGGCAACAGATGTCCTGGATTTTAGCGTAACAGTAAAGATTTTGTATTATTTGCGTTATTTTGGACTAGGAACCTATAGCCTGTAAATATGTAGCAAACACGGATTAAAAGCACCTGCCTATAAACAAACGAGCATAAGAATGGGCGGTATAAAATGCAGTTTTCTGTGATGAACAAATACCCCCAAACTTATCTTTTGCTCGTCTCGAGCAAAACCATTTATTCACAAAAGAGAATCCTAACCGCACTTTCGCAGGGAACGCGATTGCACTGAGCGTATGCAACAAGCCGTTAAACCTCTAGGTGTCCCTAGTAGGAGGAGTGTTGTCTCCTGAGGGTTTTCAGCGGATACTACCCACAAAATCCGGTCAAGTTGGTTTTGTACAATAACTAAGATTCAAACCCTAAAGTTTTTGTTTCAGAAAATAATAATTCTATAATCCTAAGTCTAGACTATCGAACCTTTATTTTTCACACCTCTCTTCTTATTTAACTACAGATTTTATATGTCTTTACGTGCAGTGCAATTAATGTCGTTAAGTTCCAGAAGGATCGATTAAAGTCATCATGTCGCACAATAAAGCCCAGATAACAATTTTAAAAGGATCACATAAGTTTTATAAAGAGTTAAGCATTTTTCAAGTTTCGTTTTCCAGTAAGGTTTCAACTTCAGAATTTCTATCTTCCATAACAGGAAACTAAGTCGTATTTTTCACTCCACCTTTTTCTTGTTTTCATTTCATACACACCTCTGTGAACGTGCAATAGTCTTTATCATAGAATAAAACCTTCATACCTCCGTTAAAATTTTTTTTTATAAAATCCTGTCTTTTATCAAGATTATTCTTACACAAAGAACCGTTAGGAATTTTAACTCGGAGAGAACACTTGCTTGACTTTGTTTTAAACTGGACTTTCTAGGCTTCTTAGCGAGCTTTGGGCCAATGCACCCAAACCAGTTGGTTTTAGGGCATTAGGTGTAGAAACACCCCAGCGGACTTAATTACTCAAGTTACCTAGGTCCAAAAACAAAAGACAGTTTGGCGTGGAAATCAGATGATTTAATACGAACGGAGACATAACCGGCAGTTCAATTATTTTTTGGATAAAAGACGTGTTTGGTGTGTTTGGTGTGTAATCATTCCAATCAAGTTCCAGATGGGTTATTTTTCCGACTTAGTTCCAATTACGGCATCAATAACATTCCTTCATATTCGCTTTACTTCATAAACTATTCTTGACATTACTTATTTCAGAACAAACCTATTTGATCCTCAGAAAATCATTTATCTGTTTAAAAGTTTAAACATGAAAGACTTGTCATCTAATTCCCAAAATTCACGACACGTGTAGTGTGATGTAAAGACGTATATCAGCTATAGTTAACTTCAAAGGAGAGTTATCTTTCAGGTTTTCAAAATCTAAACATAAGATTTAGTTATTCCTATTTTTTCAAACAAAAACCGTCGAATGTTGAATCAGAGTTTTTTCACTAGCTAACTTGACAGAAAAGTTTTTATGTTTTTGGAAATTTTTTGATTTTTGTGGGTTTTTAATAAGGTATGCAAATGCAAAATATACAAATGAATGCGAAGGAAGAAAGCTTACCGAGCACACCCCCAAACTTAAACTTGACAGTGCCCTCACTGTCAGGCTACACCAAGAGGGTCAAAATTGCCGGCGCTCCCTAGAAACAAATTATATACAAAACAAAAAGGAAAACAAAAATATATACAAAAAAAGTGTCCCCCCCCAAACTTAAGTAAAACAGCGTTTCCACTGTTAAGCGTTGAAGTTCAGGATTAGGTGGGAAAGAACATTATCAAGCTATACAAGGCCTTACACAGGCCAAAAGTTAACACCAACCATTCAAAAATTTTATCTTTGTAATATACGGGTTGGTGAAAGAAGGTGAAGAGGAAAGAAATAGAGAATACGCGAGACCGTATGGAGATAGAAGCGGGATACGGTCTCGGTATATAAGGAGAAGAATGGCGGAAGGGAGAAAGAAATGGAATATGAACTTGAGGGTGGAAATGGATTGAATAAATTAGTACAATCTGTGATGATCGATGTGAAAAGATGGATTGTACTAATCTATCAATATGGAGAGAAATTGGGTCAAGTCCCTCAAGATTCGTAAGAAGCCATGGGTATGCCGAACTTGGTAAACCAGACACAGGAAGTGAAAATGATACGGTGTCTTGCCAGGTCGGAACAATGGGAAGGATGGAGGTAAGTGGTTGAGGAAGGTTATCGGTTAAAGGTTCAGGAGGGCGTACACAGTCAATGACAGGAATATGATGAATTGGAAAATCTGACTCATCAATTAAAACTGTTTCATTCTCAGTACTATCCTCAATATTCTCCTCAAAATTTATCACATCCATGCCTTTATCATCAATATCAAGACGCATATGAAGTTCGGGAAAAACATTTAATGACTCAGGATGATGAATTGGAGAGAAAAATTCAGCCAAATCTATGGGTTCATCATCCAAAATATTCCCAGCGTCAATATCCTCAATTAAGTGAAAATCAATTTTCTCAGACACCTCATCAAAAGCATGGATTTCAATCGATTCTGGTTCTAAGATGGAGGTGTAGAGGTCAAAAGGATTGGGTGTGGTTTCACTTGGCAAGGTCCCTTCACAATCTGGTAAATCAAACACTACAAAGTCGCACAAATCATTAAACATTCTATCTTCAACTGATAATTCATTTGGGACACTTAAAAGTAATCAGATACCACAACCCACCTAAAAGCAAAACAGCTCTCGCACTAACTGTAGTGGTATCTGTAGCCAAAAGATGCAAAGGCAGCCTGCCGCGACTACTCTGAGGGGAAACCTGCAAATACTGTGGCACAACGGGGGTGAGTTGCCAACTCGTGAATAGAGATAACATATAAAGGTAATCGCGAGCATGCACGTACTGCGCTACTCTATCATATGTCAGCAAGTAAGATCTATATGCGACAAGCAGTAGGTGCAATAATCTTGCAAATGCTCTGTCAGGTAAAATAACTACAGGATGAGATACATGATAATCAATGCTGAGCATGGGATAAATAACATCTACACGGAATATCAACGTGGAAGGGTAATCGGTGCCCAAAACTGCACCCAAATCCCAAATAAACTCAGGCGCCACCACTCTCCTCGGCCCTCAAATCCTGTAAAATCTCGGAAAATCACGAGTGCCCAACATCGGCACTTAAAATATCATAAAATACTCGTGTCCAGCATATACACGAAAATCCTCATATATATCGGGCTCCGTAAGTCCGGACCAGCCCACGGGCTCCGTCTGCGGTATCGGCCCCCGGCCCCGGCAGTACGGATCATCCCGCATCCATCTGTCGACTCTGGTCAGTATCCTCCGGATAACCGCCAGGTCCAACCAATCACCGGTAGGTACTCGCCACCCTGCTAGGCTCATCGTCTACTCCACGAAAAACATTTCTCGCCTCGGGGAACCATACCGGGTCCACCATGAACCCACAAACGGATCATCCAACTCCTCGAATCGGGTTTCAAACACACGTCTCAGCACCGAGAAAACGCGTGGTGGACGCACCAAAATATCATATCACGAGGAACCGGGTTTTCAAATAGTGCATCTTTTCTTAAATAATCCCACGGTCCTCAAAACCAGAAATCATATGAAAATCCAACAATAAGAAGTAAATCAAATGCGATGTGCTATGTACATCAAGCCATATTATAGGTACAAGGGGAAACCGCTTTTAAAATAGTTTCCGTTTTTAAAGACATCATGCGGCTCCCAATTTCTATGAAGGAATGGAGCAGAGGCAGAGTGAAGGAGATGAGGATCCGGATTCCATTCTTTTTGAGTTTGAGTGAACAGAAAATCATATCGAATCATATGTGAAATGAACTACAACAATATAATCATGGCAGTTCTATAGTGAGTGTGTCATGGCAATTACTAATGGTGTGTGTGTAACATGCAGATTAGTGCTCGTGCAACATGAACCGTTAGTAATAGTGCGGTGTTCTATCAATTCTAAGTTTACTTACATATAGCAGGGAATGCAGTATGCAACAACAGTATCCATAACAGTCAATGGGGTAAATGCAACATATAACTATAAGGTCCTATCATCCCTGAAGCATAACGCCATGCGGGCGATACCCCCGTAGATGTTAAATCTACTCACCGAAGTCTCGCGCTAAGTGTAGCCGACGACTTTCTTCCCCTTCTTTGCAGCGTCCGTCTCACTCGCCTGCGGACCTAGAATCACACAATATATCACATATAAGCTCAAATCCACAAAAACGTGGTATTAAGGTCAAACTAGAAACCCGCGTCGCAAACCAAGCGCGCGTGTGCGCGATACGCTAAAATGTGTGATTACGCGCCAGAAACTACCCCGACGTGTCGCGATACGCAGAAACCCCAAACCCACACACGTATCACGCGTGTCGCGAAGGTTTAAAATACGAGAAATAGGTATATAGCTCCAGATTTTTCTACAGAAAGAATTAAATAAAATTATACATGCCATGAGTCTAAGGGTTGCAGCAGACACCAATAAAGACAAACCCCAACCTAATCCCTCCCCATCTGGCCACAATTTGCGGCCAGAATCAATATTCCGGCGGCCTGAACAAGTCGTATGGGGGTCGGGTTCTACCTGGGGGATCAACACCTAACAACTATACTGCAGTCAACTCAAAATTATTCTAAACTCACTGGGTCGATAGAAGTTTGCAGAAAGCTAGATTTTGCTCAAAAACGGTGAATTTGCATCGAATAGAGATATGGTGGTATTTTAGTGCAATTGGGGGCTAAGCAAGGTTAACATGGCCCTAACAACTCTCTATCAATTTACTAAAACCAGTTCATACTTCACTTGATCAAGTTTCCCCCCTAATTACCACATATCGCACTAAAACGCACCAATAATCACTAATCGAAGCTACACTAATTAAGCAAACTAGGGGGTAAGTTCAAGAAGTATACCCCACACTCGACCCTAGGGAGCCGGAGGAAGAAGAAGGAGTACAGGGAAGGAGCTGGAGTTGTGTTGTTGCTGCTGCTCACTGCTGCTGTTGCTGCTCACTGTTGCTGCTGTTGCTGCTTACTGTTGCTGCTATTGCTGCTTCTGGCTGCTGCTGTGCTTGCTTCAGCTGCTGCTGAGCTTGCTTCTGCTGCTGCTGAGATGGTGTGGGTGTGTGAGTGTGAGAGTGAGGTTGAAAGAATGAGCACAAGAATGAGAGGAAATCATAACTCCCAATGTCAACCCCTCCTTTTTCTCTCATCATTAAATGCAAGCATGGCTTTTGCCATGATGCATTCTCTCTCTCTCTCATTCTCACCAAATTAACACTCCAAAAGTAAATTTCAAATTAAATCAACCATCCATTAACTAAATAAACTTAATTAAAACCCAAAAGCCTTAATCCCCATGATTAAACCCACCATGGTTGCTAATCATGGTATTACCTAATTTTTAAACCCTAGTTTACATGCACATGTGTGTGCAAGCCTAGGAAAATTCTAGAAAAATATTTATTAAATTTGGAAAAATATTTGAAACCCAATTTGGTAAACTTTTTACTAAAAACCATTTATTTAAATGTAATTAGCCACTAAACACATCCTAAGGTGTTACAACTGTGATTATGATGGAAATCATACTAGTGGTACATGTGTAGTTTATAAGCATATCCTGTAATGTCCCTAGTCGTGGGTGTATCGAGATAGGGCATCGATATTCCAGGGTAGACTAGCATATACGATTCTTGACCCATGTGATGGGCGATGGATGATCCCATATCCATTGATGTTTGACATCAAGATTGTATGCGGGTGCTCAATGGATACTGGGTACACTGTACGGACTCACCGAGAACTACTATATGGTATTATATCTATCGTCGGATAGCAGTTCTCTGGTGATACTGGTACAGGTTAGTCTGCAGACCCGAGATGGTCATGGAGTCTTGTGTGTTCTCCCACCGTGCTTTGATTTCCACCATACCACGGCTCTACAGAGTCGTGCAAACGGGTGGCTTTTGGGTACAGTCCAGAGACACATGGAGGCAATGAGAGATAAGAGGGGTTTCGTCTCTCTCGGTATTGAGGGTTGATGTTGCGCTATGCTCGATTGGCTATATCAGCAAGTCCCAGGCCAGGACTGATGAAATTTACTGATAAGAGTTATCAGTAGTTTCTCGATCTGTTATAGGCCATACATCGGCATGACTTATTGAGTTATTGGGGTCGACGATGCCGTCCCTAGACTCGATATGCAGCATATCTGACGAAGAGACCGGACTGTATGGTAAGTGTTGCCGGTTGGCTCGATAGGAGTTTTCACAGGTTCACTTGTTTTTCTTCTGCTCGCTCAATACCCGGGTGGCCGTTACATTTAGCAGACCACTTGCGGCTTGTGGGTGTTTGATATGATCATCACCTACTGCCGGCGTATTGACGAGTCTTAGAGTCCCACGAAGGGATTATCTAGCTCAGGCGAAACGATGTGGGGGTGCCTATGGTGATATGCGCGGGTGCCTGATTAAATGCGTGTATATGATACCGCATTATAATCTGGCGTTTTCTTTTGGTCAGGTCGTATTTGATATGACCAGTATATTAAATCAATTGTTGATTTAATATTAATGATCATTAGTCATTTACTTATAACCTTTTCTTTATTTATTTGTTGTATGCATGAATGTATGTATGTATATATGTTGATGTGAATGCACACATGCATGCATACATGTGTCATAGTGATGATACATTAGAGTTGGCTATGCAAGACTCACATGATTTGGATATTTATTTATTTTGATTATTGATTAAAGAATTAATTGGGATTAAATCATGGTTGCTTTGTTTCTACACACTTCCTTAGTTGACCATGACTTAAACCATGATTTAATCTCTACACTTAAACCATGGTTTAATCTCTACACTTATTGTTTAACCCGATAACAAAATATCTAGATATTTTAGAACCATGGTTATGAGTGAGTGGGTCTCTCTCATATATTCATTATTCCTTTTATTTTTAGCATAACAATTATCTTGAGCTAGCTTAGCCTTCTCCTTCTTCTTCTTCTTAAAAGCTTACTACCTCTTTAAAAGTGAGTCAAGGAGATAAAAAGAAAAGATTTTTAAGTGAGATCCAAACCCACATCACCAATCCACACTAGTTTAGCCCACTAGTTTGGGTTGTTTGCATCACTTCTACTTTGTTCTAGTGAAGTAAGGAACTTAAGCCAAGGTACTCCGCGGTGGATCTTCGTGGACAACGAAGGAGTCAATCAGACCCGTCCAAACACCGAATTGATCCAAGGAGTCACAAAGGAGAGATCTACAAAGGTTGTATTTCTCATCTCTTAGGGTTAAACTCTCTTTTAGTATGTGATACTATGTTTTGCTACCTTAATTTCTAGTTTGACCCTAGGTAGGTTTACTTTGCACCCCAAAATTTTTTATTATAGCATGTTTGATGCAACCCAAACCATGATGAGGTGGAAGGTAAACCCTACAGTGGTATCAGAGACAAGCTAAATCATTAGGTGTAGTCTAGACGAAATTAAAAGTTCGAAACGAACTCCGAATAACCATTGTTATCCGCTCTCTGGAAATTTTCAAAAAGTTTGGATTTTTCCATGTTAAAAGTTCTTAGAAAATCATGCAGGTTATTTTATGGACCCACCTGAAGAACGAGTCCCTAACTCGCTTTAGTGACCGCGGAACCGCGGCCAAAATATGGTTTTGGTGGCGGTGCCGCAGCTCTACTATGGAGGCAAGGGACGACCCTTCAGCTGCTGGTCCATAAATACTGCGGCGTCTCTGGGTATTTCTAACATTGCTCAAGTGTTGAGCTCTCTGGGAATTTTGGGAATTCGTTGATTCGATCGAATTATTTAACGTCGTCTAGTTTTCTGTGATTATGTTACAATATTTGGAATCCACAATAATCGGATTTGTGAAAACTGATTAGTATTTTATAAATCTAGCAATTTAGTCTCAATTCATCGGTTGCCGCGGAATTTTGATATGGATCAAAATTCCGTCGCAATCATATTACGTACGCCGATACTCGCCAGATAACATTGTTAGATAGCCATGCCCCATAGCCCCGACCAAGTGACTGTAGGAGAACCCCGTTGCCAAAAGCATCCATCCGGGTGCTCACGGCCGCGGTCTTCCTCCTAAGTACACTTCATCGGCGGTATCAGGAATATGGCCGTCTACTAAAGTTTCCGACGAGAATTCGATATCGGGAATTTTGTCGAATTACCCGACTTGATATTGGAAAGTGTTTTCGGTATCGAGACTAAAATGTGGGATTTATTATAGTTAGGCATATGATGTCTATGGTAGTTGTGAATTCCAATTATTATAGCTTTTCACTCTCTCTTTTGCGACCGTAAGTGTAGTATGTGGTGTATAGCCGGTTTCGTTGCAATATGTCAACGACAATTGGGGTACACATACTTGCTTACGTTGATGACATGTGATATTATGTGTTGCTGTGATATGATGTATAAGATCGTCGTGATTGAATGGCCGGGGGGTTTTATGTGAGATGGGAGTTTTTATTTTCATTCTTGTAAAATTCTTTTGTATGTAATATTTTTTTATTTAAGGCACATCCGGGTTGAGGATGATATTACCTTTGATGTATATTACTTACTTTTCCGTATTAGGATAGACTCAAGGAGGGGATCATAAATGACCGGGTTCTAAGGTCCAGTGAGAGGCCATCTCGAGAAGTCTTGACTGGGTTTCCTTACTCTAGAATTGATAGGGTCACTTGCCGCTCTCGTAAGGGTCTACGGTGTGGGATTGGCTATTCATCATGACTGTGGAACCCGTATTTTCTATCGTTGGCTAAATACAAGATACAGAATTCCTAGCATATCCTATATACTCATTTATGTGCTTCTGCTGTTGATATTCTGTGATGTGATCACTTAATGTGATGAGAAGAATGGTATTATTATATATATGATATATAATAAGCGTTGCTTATGTTTTACATCCGTGCTAGTCCCGCTCTGCTATGCCATTAGTTAAATAACCTAACGGTGTATAATGAGACACTATGGCGAATGTGAATGGCATAAGTGCACGTTATATTTTCGTTTTTTTTCTGTGATGGCTTATGGACTTAAATGATGAGATTGCATTAATATGATTAATGTAAGGAAAAATAAACCTAAAAGATGTTATAGAATCGAATTTCAAACCCACTCGGCTTTTTACGAAAGAGATATATTTCAAAATTGCGGAGCTTAAGCCACTCCTTTTAAAAACCATTTGATTCTACAATGATATCAAGTTAAAAGAATTAAAGGTTTTCTTAAAAACCATCCGCAACCCTCCGTCATTTTAGAAAGTAGAGTACTTAGTATCCGTACTACGTTTATTGACTATAGTTAAGGCGTAGTGTACGGTAGCTAAGTGATGTCTTCCTATATAGTATATGATGCGATTACTTAGGACAATTATATGACGTTGTTGACCATAGTTAAGGGTCATATAACTGGGTCTAATTAATCGAGAAATGACGGGTAAAGCTTGACTAGTGCTTATGATTTGTTGACCATAGTTAAGGTCATGAGTACTAGGGGTAAAAACCATATCGGGAATTTCATGAGTTGAAATTTGCAATGAGATTGCATACCTTCCATATGATTGTTGAATCCTGATCCCACTGTGAGCAAGAGTTTCTCCCAAGAGAGTTTTGCACTTTACAATTAGCTAACCCATTAGGTGTCTAGAAAAGTGTCAACAGGGCTATGCCTCTGGGAAAATGAGGTTTAATTTACTTAGGTCCGTGCGAAAGCACGGGGAACCTCCCTCAAGTACCGACACTGGCCGGGCTGAACGGTTAGCGAAGTTGTAGAATGTAATTAATCCTGGCTAGTTTTCCTTTAAGGTTTGAAGGAAAATTTGATAAAAGCAGTGGGAGACATCGATTAGATAAGATAATAACCAATCTGATCTTTGCAAGAGCTTTCGCTGAGTGTATTCTTTTCGCTCTCTTAATGGCAGATACCAATGACAGGACTTAAGGTTCTACTAGAGAAAAATAAACTTAATGGGACCAATTATAAAGACTGGCTGAAGAACATTAACATTGCCCTAACTTATGATAAGGTATCATATGTCCTCACAGCCCCAGCCCCGCTCATCACAGGCCCTAAATTTTCAGTTGCGGATAAGGAAATCCGTAAGACATAGGACGCTGACTGTGCCACGGCCAATTGCCTCATGCTTACATCGATGGATAACACACATCAAAAGAAGCACGAGCAGATGGATGTTCATGTTAGTGTATGTTGCATGCTCCCACAACTCTTGTGGCGCGGCGGAAGCGGTGAACAAAAATTTTCTTGGCATACAACACGCACTTAACCGAAGATCTTGTCTAAACCACAACTAGAAAAACCTAACTAGAGATCTTATCTACTATGTTAGGGATTATACCTCAATGATACGGTCTTTCGGGTCTTCTCTTTGATGAACTCCTTAGCTGTTAGTTATATGTATGCCCTAGAGGCCATTACTGTACATTGGATGTATATTGTAGTGGATGCTGGGACATATATAGGTAGGACTTTCTTGCTCGACATGATAGTACGCTATCTGGTTGCTCTTTATCTTAACATGTATATTCTCTTTCTCTCTGATTACATGTTGATAAAGCCCTTAGGATGTGTACTCGACTTCCAGGACTATGATGCAGATCATACTAGTGGGGCCTGGGTAGTCAATGAGTACATCCTTCATTGTTCCTAGTCGTGGGAATATCGAGACGGGGCATCGATATTCCAGAGTAGACTAGCGTATATCTTCTCGACCCATGCGATGGGGGATGGATGATCACATATCCATTGGTGTTTGACATCGGAGATGGTATGCGGGTGCTCAGTGGAGACTGGGTACACTGAACGGACTCGCCGAGAACTCCCAGATGGTATTATACCTCACGTCAGATGGCAGTTCTCTGGTGACACTGGTACAGCTTAGTCTGTTGACCCGAGATCGTCATAGAGTCTTGTGTGTCTCCCACTGTGCTTTGATTTCCACCCTACCACGGCTCTACTGAGTTGTGCAAACAGGTGGTTTTTGGGTACAGTCCCGATTCACATGGAGGCAATGAGCGATAGGAGGGGATTCGTCTCTCCCGGTATTGGGGGTTGATGTTGCGCTATGCTCGACTGGCAATAACAGGAAATCCCTGGCCAGGGTTGCAGTGATATACTAGTAAGAGTTATCAGTAGTTTCACACATGTCATGGACTTCACGTCGGCATGACTTATCAAGCTATTGGGGTCTGACGTTTACCACCCCTAAGCGAGATATAAGACATATCAGACGAACAGACCGGACTGTACGGTAAGTGTTACTGGTTGGATTCATAGGAGTGTGAGCGGGCTTGCTCGTCGATCTTCTAATCGCTCAATACCCGGGTGGCCGTTACGTTTAGCAGACCCCTTGCGGCTTGTGGGTGTTTGATATGATCATCATCTGCTGCTGGCGTATTGACGAGTCTTTAGAGTCCTACACAGAGGTTTCCTAGCTCAAGCGAAACGAAATAGGAGCACATATGGGATATGTGCGGGACCGAGAATAATGCGTGTATGTGATACCGTATTTCATTCTCACGATGTATGTGTCGAATGGTTGTATGCGATATAACCTAGTTATCGAATCAAGGATTGATTCGATAAGCCGATACGTTGGATACTGGCCGGTTATATGCGACATGACCGGATCATTGAATCAAGTGTTGATTTAATGATTTAATGTATAATTATATATTTGATATATTACTTTGCATTAACTAGTATTGGTTCACTTTAAATGGATTTACTCACTTGTATTGCACATTGTATATGTGATATATTTTTTTGTGCACATGATTGTATCATGTTTGATGATACATTCTTGCTTGGTTTTGTGTAAAGTATTAAACCATGGTTAGTTAGTGGTTAGGGTATCATTTCATTTGCTTATTCATTTATCTATTTATTTATTTTATTTATTTCATTTGAAAAGAAAAAGAGAAAAGAATGGTTGCTATTTTTGTTTTTATTTGAAGCTTCTTGAAGCTTTGAACAAGTCCACCATTCTTGTCTCTTCTCTAACCCTAACCACTAATCAAACCTTAGTTAAATCTCTACACTAAACCATGGTTGAAGTCATGATAAGTATTGATTTATTTATCAAATAATTCAAAACTTATCATATCTTCTTCTTCTTCTTCATCTTCTTCAACATGAAGAAAAAGCTTGCCTCTTCAATGGCAACTAGCCAAAACAAGTGAGAAATCCAAATCTAAAGTCTACCCACATCCTATTTCTTCATCCTCTACTACTTGCCATGTAGTAGAGTGTGTTGTCTTCACAAGTTTCTTGACTTGGCGAAGGCGGAGCTCGAGTTTGTGATGCCTCGACGTAGATCATCTTCGGCATCGAACCGACGATCAAGCCCGCCCATTTCTTCGATGAAGCCGATGCTAGAGTTCGGGATTCGATTTGGACAGCGGAGGGAGATCATCGTGGAGCTTAGGAAGTGGTGGACCGGATCTACAAAGGTTGTAGCCCCTTTCCTTTAGCTATATTTCCGTTTACTTGCTTGCTTCGCCTAGATATCTAGTTAACGATCCGTATTAGGGTTTGTAGGGACAAGGAATTTTTTGATTTGTGCATGTTTGATACCTTGTGAGACTCCATTAGAGTGCCTAGGAACCCTACATTAGCTCCTTTTGACGTTGCCGATGTCTTCGATCTCCGGCCACCCAAGACCTAGATGATCCACCCGAGAGTTGTCGTGCGAGCTAGAAACTCTTCTCAAGAGTTTAACCTAGAGACCAATTTTGCTAGAATAGGTCACTAGGATTATGTAGAGATGAATGTATTGGATTAGCTTGAAATCTATAGCATTTCTTTTTCTTAACCTTCTCTTGATTCACTTAACATTCACATATCATGTGAAGCTATTTATAAGAAGAAGGAGAAGGAGGAGATGAGAAGGAGTAAGTGTTTATCATAATGAAAGTGTTCAAGCATGATGAATAAAGATATAGCACTAAGAAAAATAATTTGAAGCATGCATTATATAAATTAGTATCATGCTTCAATAGTAATTCCATAACAACAACCCCATCATGCTTGTACCTTTTAATTTCCACCTCATTTTATTTTCATAAAATAAATGATGTCATTATTATGTCATTATGAGGTGGCACCTTCTAGAAGGTATTCTTGTAACAATTACAAAAATACCTCTCCTCCATATACCGTATACCGTATACTGTATACCCGCATCCGAATTCCGAAAAATACTAATACCATTAATCCAATAATATAATACCGGTATCCGGCTTAAACCAAAGCCCACCAGTATTATCCTTCCGATTATTATTCCTGTAACAATTACATGAATAAAATCGAAACCCTGCCGTAACAGCTTACGGCTGCCATAACAACTTACAGCCTCTACATATTTCGCCTGAACGAGGGAACTCTCTATGTGGGACTCTAAAGACTCGACAGTACGCTGGCAGTGGGTTTAACCACAAGCACGTCAGCGGCACTAGCTGTGCGTAACGGCTACCCAGGTACTTGACGAAAAGGTGGCCGACGAGCGAACCCATCACAACCCTTACGAGCCTGTAAGCAACACTTACCGTACAGTCCGGTCTCTTCGTCTGATACGTCGTATATGAAGTCTAGGGGTGGTAAATGTCAGACCCCAGTAACTTTATAAGTCATGCTGATTTATGGCTCATAACAGTTCGAGAAACTACTGATAACACTTATCAGTAAACCTCGAGAACCCTGGCCAGGGATTTAGGTGTTATAGCCGATCAAACATAGCGCGACATCAACTCCCTATACCGGGAGAGACGAAACCCCTCCTATCGCTCATTGTCTCCATATGATTCGGGACTGTACCCAAAATCCACCTGTTTGCACGACTCAGTAGAGCCGTGGTAGGGAGGAAATTAAAGTACAGTGGGAATCACACAAGACTCTATGACGATCTCGGGTCTACAGACTAACCTGTACAAGTACCACTAGAGAACTTCTATCTGACAATAGGTATATATACCATCTAGGAGTTCTCAGCGAGTCCTGTTCGGTGTACCCATTCTCCAATGAGCACCTGTGTACAATCTTTGATGTCAAACATCAATGGTTGTGGAATCAACCATTGCCCCCAGGGTCAAGAAACGTACACACTAGTCTAATCTGGTAATACCGATGCCCTGTCTCGATATACCCTCGACTAGGAACTATTGAAGGTTATGCTTGTAGACTGCCCAGGTCCCACCAGTATGATCTCATCATAATCCTGATAGTCAAGCATAGTCCTAAGGGCTTCATCAACACATCACATGTTATGATAAAGATAAACCAGATAGCATACTATCATTTCGAGCAAAGATTGTTTCTGTACATATACATGTCTAGTATCCTATACAATACATGCCTCTAGGGCATACATATCCAACAATCTCCCACTTGCACTAAGGCCTGTAATTAATGCAATAAGCACCAGCTAGAACCAGTTTCCGGCGTACCGCATGCCCAACAGCTCAAACAGTTTCTCAAACTGTTCTTGAGGGATAGCCTTAGTGAATGGATCTGCTGTGTTGTCTTTCGTGTCTACTCTCCGTACCTCGATTTCCTGGCGATCCACTATCTCCCTGATGAGGTGATACCGTCTCAAGATATGTCTGGATTTCTGATGGGACCTCGGTTCCTTTGCCAAAGCCATGGCTCCATTGTTATCGCAATACAGAGGTATTGGATTAGCAATGGATGGAACCACTTGAAGTTCTGAAATGAACTTCCTCATTCAGACCGCTTCTTTTGCGGCATCATTAGCAGCAATATACTCAGCTTCCATCGTGGAGTCAGCGACGGTATCTTGTTTGGAACTCTTCCAACATACCGCCCCTCCATTTAGAGTAAATACAAACCCTGAGATGGACTTACTATCATCCTTGTCGCTCTGGAAGCTGGAGTCGGTAAAGCCCTCCATTTGGAGATTTCCGTTACCATACACCAAGAACATTTCTTTAGTTCTTCTCAAGTACTTTAGAATGTTCTTCACAGCAGTCCAGTGTTTGACCTGCTTACTGCACTTAGTGTATAAGCTACATCTGGGCGAGTACATAACATCGCATACATTATAGATCCTACTGCCGAAGCATAGGGTATAATGCTCATGCGAGCCCTCTCCTCATCAGTCTTTGGAGACATCTCTTTGGAGAGGGTGATCCCATGACAAGCGGGTAAATTACCCCTCTTGGAATCTTCCATACTAAACCTCTTTAGTATGGTGTCAATGTATCTCGATTGGGACAATCCCAATAATTTCTTAGATCTATCTCTATAGATCTTAATCCCCAGAATGTACGAGGCATCACCCAGGTCTTTCATGGATAACCTCTGCGATAAGAATAGTTTGACCGATTGTAGCATAGGAATATCATTTCCTATCAAGAGAATATCATCCACGTACAATACGAGGAATGTAACAGTACTCTCTACAATCCTTTTATAAATACATGGTTCATCCACATTTTTGATAAAACCAAACTCTTTGATTGTATCATCAAAGAAGATGTTCCAACTCCGTGATGCCTGCTTTAATCCATAGATGGATTTAAGCAGCCTGCATGCTTTTCCGCTGCTCCCACTATCAATGAAGCCCTCTAGCTGATCCATAAATATGCATTCTTCTAAATCACCATTTAGAAATACCGTTTTAACATCCATCTGCCAGATCTCATAATCATAGTAAGCAGCTATAGCAAGCAAGATCCGAATGGATTTGAGCATCGCGACTGGTGAAAAAGTTTCATCATAGTCCAAGCCCGGTCTTTGACGAAATCCTTTTGCTACCAGCCTAGCTTTATAGGTCTCCACCTGACCATCCACACCAATCTTTCTTTTAAAGATCCATTTGCACCCTATGGGTTTTACTCCAGAAGGTGCAGCCTCCAAAGTCCATACTTTGTTGGTGTGCATGGATTCCATTTCGGATCTCATGGCATCCAACCATTTCACTGAGTCACCACTCGTGATAGCTTGCTGAAAATTAGTAGGGTCATCATCATTCATGATGCAATTTTCTCTATCGCCGTCAATTAGAAAACCGTAGTATCTATTAGGTGGGCGAGAAGTCCTACTAGATTTACGGAGTGGCTGAGGTATGTCAGGTTCTATTGAAACCTCAGGTTCAATCAAATCATCGGTAATGGTTTGTGCATCTGGAACTTCTTCCAGTTCTACCGCATTGCCAACAGTATCATTTGTAAAAAATTCATTTTCTAAAAATGTGGCATACTGAGAAACAAACACCCTTTGTTCCTCCTTGTGGTAGAATAGATATCCATACGAGTGTTTTGGATATCCCACAAATTTACACAAAACCGATCGTGTCTCAAGTTTGTCTGGATTCTGCTTTTTCACATAAGCTGGACAACCCCATACCTTAACTCTGTTAAGAGATGGTCTCTTCCCGTACCATATCTCATATGGAGTGGTAGACACGGTTTTGGTTGGAACCCTATTCAATAGATAAATCGCAGTCTCCAATGCGTGCCCCCAAAATGATATTGGTAACTCAGCATCACTCATCATAGATCGTACCATATCTAATAATGTGCGATTCCTCCTTTCCGATACACCGTTGTGCTGTGGTGTATACGGAGGAGTGAGCTAAGAGAGAATCCCATTCTCTTTTAGGAAATCTAGAAACTCTGAGCTTAGATACTCACCTCCACGATCCGATCGAAGTTTCTTGATACTTAAGCCTGTTTGTTTTTCTACTTCAGATTTATACTCCTTGAACTTTTCAAAGGCTTCGGACTTATGTTTCAACAAGAACACGTGCCCGAATCTCGATAAATCATCAGTGAAGGTTATGAAGTATGAAAAACCACCTCCAGCATGTGTAGACATTGGTCCACATACATCACTATGAAATGAGGCCTAAGAGTTCAGTAGCTCTCTCTCCGTGTCCAGTAAATGGAGTTTTGGTCATTTTACCTTTGATGCAAGACTGGCAAGTCGCATAATATTTATATTCAAACGAGTTTAAATATCCATCTTTATGTAGCTTGGTTAGTCTTGTTTCATTAATATGACCTAGTCTACAATACCAAATGAAAGCTTCATTTATGTCTGAAACCTTTCTTTTGTTTCCGTGTTGTATATGAAAAACTGTATGCTGATTTAGGATGTATATCCCGTTATTTAATGTTCCATACCCAATCAACTCTTGATTTAGGTTAATGTTCATAACAATAGATTGTAATACAAAATTATATCCAGCATTGTCCAACAACGATACAGATATAATATTACATAACATCGAAGGTACAAAATAACATGGGTTCAAAACCAATATAGAACCCGACAGCAAACCAAGATGATACTCTCCCACTGCAGTACCATGTACTGAGGAACCATTCCCAACCCGGAGAGTGTGATCACCTTTCTTCAACAACCTGCTATTTCTCAACCGCTGCATACAATTGCAGATATGCGATCTTGATCCAGTATCTAATACCCAGGAAGCAGAGTTAATTGAAAAACAGTTTTCTGTTACAAACACACCTGAAGTGGAAGCATCACCATGCTTCTTCTTCTGGAGGTCGGCCAAGTATTTAACACAGTTTCTCTTCCAGTGCCCAGTCTGGTGGCAGTGGAAACATTCCCCACGACCTGTCGCAGCAGCCCCTTTCTTGTCCCTTCCCGATGCCTTTTTCACTCCGCCTCTCTGCTTGATGGGATTATTCTTCTTCTTTCCCTTGGCCTTGGCTTTCGGGATGGAGGAAGAAGATGGCCCAGCAATAAGAGCGGGAGTTTTCGCTACCTTTAGCGTGCTCTCTGCACTCCTCAACATATTGAGGAGTTCTGGTAAAGACTTCTCCATTTTGTGCATGTTGAAGTTTACAATGAATTGAGCAAAGGCAGGGGAAAGGGACTGTAGAACAATATCAACAAACTGCTCGTTCTCCATGGTCCTACCCAGGTCCTCAAGTTCTTCAATAAGTCCAATCATCTTCAATACATGGTCACCTACAGACGTGCCAGCAGCCATTCACATCTGAAACAATTTTCGAGATGCCTCGTATCGGAGAGTACGAGATTGCTCTCCATACAACTCCTCTGTATGGAGAAAGATGGATTGGACATCCATCTTCTCGTGCTGCTTCTGATGTTCATTGTTCATAGAAGCTAGCACGAGGCACTTGGCTGTTGCGCAGTCTGTATCCCATTTCTTGCGGATTTCTTTATCCGCAACTGAAGAATCAGGGCCTGAGCTAGGAGGGGCTGGAGTAGTCAGGACGTATGCGACCTTTTCATATGTCAGGGCAATATTCACGTTCCTTAGCCAATCTTTGTAATTCGGTCCAGTGAGTTTTTTTTTGTCTAATAAAAGTTTAAGTCCCGACATCGGTATCTGCTATTAGGAGATAGAAAAGAAGTCATTCAGCGATTGCTCTTGCATAATTAGATTGGTTATTAATCTTATCTAATTGTTGTCTCCCATTGCTTTTTATCAAATTTTCCTTCAAACCTAAAAAGAAAACTAGCCAGGTTAATTGCAATCTACAAGTTCGCTAACCGAAAAGTGCAAAATTCTCCCGGGAGTAACTTTTACTCACAGTGGGATCGGGATCCAACTATCATATAGAAGGTATGCAATCTCATTACAAATCTCAACTCTTGAAATTCCCGATATGATTTTTACCCCTAGTGACTTATGACCTTAACTATGGTCAACAAATCATAAGTACTAGTCAAGTTCAACCCTCCATTTCGTGATTGATTTAGACCCACCCACATGACCCTTAACTATGGTCAACAAAGTCATGAGAATGCCCTAATCGATCGCATAAAATGCTTTGTAAGAATTCACCACTTAGCTACCGTACACCACGCCTTAACTATGGTCAACAAACGTGGCACGAATACTAAGTACTCTGCTTCCTAAAATGGCGGAGGGCAACGGATGGTTTTTATGAAAACCTTTAACGTTTTGAACTTGATATCATTGTAGAATCGAGTGGGAAGGAGTGGTTTAAGCTCCAGTTTTAAAAATTGAATGGTTTTGTAGTATCTTTCTAATTTTGCTAAAGAGGTCACTCCCGGTGAAGGGATCCTGGCTCTTTCCTTATCGAATAAGGTGCTGGATATGAAAATACCACGATGCAAAGCAAAGTTAGATCAACTATAAAATCAAATCGAGTTCTTTGTAACATTTTCCAGTTTCGCTAAAGGGGTCACTCCCGGTGAAGGGATCTAGGCCCTTTCCTCATCGAATGAGGTGCAGGATATTCAAGAATACCGCTATGCAAAACAAAAGCTAGAGTTACCCTTTTTCTTAAAAAATTTGATTCTACAACATCTTTAGGTTTCTTTCTCTTATCATTAATCACATTAATGTAGTCGCATCATTTACGTTTCCTAAACATCACAGAAAAGAAACGGAAAAATAGAACGTACGCTTATGCCATCCGCATTCGTCACTGGGTCCCGTCATGCACCGTTAGGTTACTTAACTAACGGCAGAGCGGGGGCTGGACTAGTGCGGGTGCAAATTATAAGCAACGTTTATTATATATCTCATATATATAAATATAACCATTTCAGATCACAGATGAATACATTGGATATACTAGAAATTCCGTATTTCATTCAAGCCCTTAATGAAAGACGGATTCCACGGTCGTGATGAATAGCCAAACCCCCCCTTTAGACCCCTACGGGTGCGGCAAACTACCCGCCAAATTCCCGAAGTGTAGTAACCTCCCTCAACAATTGAGTAGGCCACTCGGCACTTTGAAAACCCGATAGTTTGTGCACCCCACCTTGGGTCTATCCTAGGAGCAAAAACAGTAAAAAGAAATTATACAACGGTGGCTACAACCTCATCCCGGATGTATCCGTAAAACAATATTACATGGCTTTTTACAAATTACATGGAATGAAAGAAAAGAAAAAACGCTCTTCTCACACCCCCCGGCCATTCATCACGACGATCCAACACATTCATATACACATACCATCTCATGATATCCATATGTGCAACCCCCACTAATCGTCATATAGCAATTAGCGGACGTTTCAAACACATATCACAAAAAACGAAAAACCCGATTAGCCAAACACTATTAGAATTTCGATCGATAATTTTAAACCATGCCAACACTTGACATGTTCCTGTACAAACACCTTTGTACAATTCTTTATATCCCAGAAACCCTAATTCTTCAATATATGAGCACTGTAGAAAACCGAGTCGACGCGGCCCCAACTCGGCGGCGGATCCGCGGCGCTTTAGTTGAGTTAGAACTCCGGATTTCTACAGTGTTCTTAGAAAACCCTGCTTGTATTTTTAAGACATGTCAAATTAATTTTGGAACACTTTCAAAAACTGACAGCAGCAAGGGCAGAATACGAGTTTTCGGGAGAAAAAACTGTCGATCGAGCTTCTAACTTTTGGCTAACATCTAATTGTAGTTTAGTTAGGCTCTGATACCATGTTAGTGTATGTTGCATGCTCCCACAACTCTTGTGGCGCGGCGGAAGCGGTGAACAAAAATTTTCTTGGCATACAACACGCACTTAACCGAAGATCTTGTCTAAACCACAACTAGAAAAACCTAACTAGAGATCTTATCTACTATGTTAGGGATTATACCTCAATGATACGGTCCTTCGGGTCTTCTCTTTGATGAACTCCTTAGCTCCTTTTGACGTTGCCGATGTCTTCGATCTCCGGCCACCCAAGACCTAGATGATCCACCCGAGAGTTGTCGTGCGAGCTAGAAACTCTTCACAAGAGTTTAACCTAGAGACCAATTTTGCTAGAATAGATCACTAGGATTATGTAGAGATGAATGTATTGGATTAGCTTGAAATCTATAGCATTTCTTTTTCTTAACCTTCTCTTGATTCACTTAACATTCACATCTCATGTGAAGATATTTATAAGAAGAAGGAGAAGGAGGAGATGTGAAGGAGTAAGTGTTTATCATAATGAAAGTGTTCAAGCATGATGAATAAAGATATAGCATTAAGAGAAATAATTTGAAGCATGCATTATATAAATTAGTATCATGCTTCAATAGTAATTCCATAACAACAACCTCATCATGCTTGTACCTTTTAATTTCCACCTCATTTTATTTTCATAAAATAAATGATGTCATTATTATGTCATTATGAGGTGGCACCTTCTAGAAGGTATTCTTGTAACAATTACAAAAATACCCCTCCTCCGTATACCGTATACCGTATACTGTATACCCGCATCCGAATTCCGAAAAATACGAATACCATTAATCCAATAATATAATACCGGTATCCGGCTTAAACCAAAGCCCACCAGTATTATCCTTCTAATTATTATTCCTGTAACAATTACATGAATAAAATCGAAACCCTGCCGTAACAGCTTACGGCTGCCATAACAACTTACAGCCTCTACATATTTCGCCTGAACGAGGGAACTCTCTGTGTGGGACTCGAAAGACTCGACAGTACGCTGGCAGTGGGTTTAACCACAAGCACGTCAGCGGCACTAGCTGTGCGTAACGGCTACCCAGGTACTTGACGAAAAGGTGGCCGACGAGCGAACCCATCACAACCCTTACGAGCCTGCAAGCAACACTTACCGTACAGTCCGGTCTCTTCGTCTGATACGTCGCATATGAAGTCTAGGGGTGGTAAATGTCAGACCCCAGTAACTTTATAAGTCATGCTGATTTATGGCTCATAACAGTTCGAGAAACTACTGATAACACTTATCAGTAAACTTCGAGAACCCTGGCCAGGGATTTAGGTGTTATAGCCGATCAAACATAGCGCGACATCAACTCCCTATACCGGGAGAGACGAAACCCCTCCTATCGCTCACTGTCTCCATATGATTCGGGACTGTACCCAAAATCCACCTGTTTGCACGACTCAGTAGAGCCGTGGTAGGGAGGAAATTAAAGTACAGTGGGAATCACACAAGACTCTATGACGATCTCGGGTCTACAGACTAACCTGTACAAGTATCACTAGAGAACTGCTATCTGACAATAGGTATATATACCATCTAGGAGTTCTCAGCGAGTCCTGTTCGGTGTACCCATTCTCCAATGAGCACCTGTGTACATTCTTTGATGTCAAACATCAATGGTTGTGGAATCAACCATTGCCCCCAGGGTCAAGAAACGTACACACTAGTCTAATTTGGTAATACCGATGCCCTGTCTCGATATACCCTCGACTAGGAACTATTGAAGGATATGCTTGTAGACTGCCCAGGTCCCACCAGTATGATCTCATCATAATCCTGGTAGTCAAGCATAGTCCTAAGGGCTTCATCAACACATCACATGTTATGATAAAGATAAACCAGATAGCATACTATCATTTCGAGCAAAGATTATTTCTGTACATATACATGTCTAGTATCTTATACAATACAGGTCTCTAGGGCATACATATCCAACAGTTCAATCCATCTTTCTCCATACAAAAGAGTTGTATGGGGAGCAATCTCATGTCTTACGATACGAAGCGTCTAGAAAGCTGTTTCAGATGCGAATGGCTCCTGGCACACCAGTAGGTGACCACGTCTTGAAGATGATAGCTCTTATTGAAGAGCATAAGGATCTCGGATGGACAATGGAGAACGAACAATATATTGATATTATTCTACAGTCTCTCCCCCTGTCTTTGCTCAATTTGTAGTAAACTTCAACATGCACAACATGGAGAAGTCACTACCTGAACTCCACAATATGTTGAGGAGTGCAGAGAGCACACTCAAGTCAGTAAAGACTCCGCTTTTATTGCTGGGCCATCTTCTTCTTGTCGCCCAAAAGCCAAGGCCAAGGGAAAGATGAAGAAGAAACCCACCAAACCTAGAGGTGGAGTTAAAAAGGCTAAGAGGAAATACAAGTCCAAGGCTGGGGAATCGGGGAAAGGGGATAGTTATCACTTCCATAAATCGGGACATTAGAAGCGCAACTGTGTTGAGTATCTGGATCTCAAGAAGAAGAAGCATGGTGATGCTTCCGTTTCAGGTGTGTTTGTAACAGAAAACTGTTTTTCTATAAACTCTACTTCCTGGGTATTAGATACCGGTTCAGGTTCTCACATATGCAATTCTATGCAGGGGCTGAGAAATAGCAGAGTTTTGAAGACAGGTGACCATACTCTCCGGGTTGGAAATGGTTCCAATGTACATGCAGTTTCAGTGGGAGAGTATCACCTAGGGTTGCCATCAGGGTGTATATTGGTTTTGAACCCATGTTATTATGTACCTAGTATGCTTTGCAATATAATATCCGTTTCTTTGTTGGACAATGAAGGATATAATTTTGTATTGCAGAACAATGTTATGAACATTAACCTGAATCAAATGTTGGTTGGATATGGTACACTTAATAACGGGATATACGTCCTAAATAAACACACAGTTTTCAGCATACAACACACTAATAAAAGAAAATTTTCAAATATAAATGAAGCTTTTCTTTGGCACTGTAAACTTGGTCATATTAATGAAACAAGACTAAACAAGCTGCATAAAGATGGATATTTAAATTCTTTTGAATATAAATCTTATGCGACTTGTTAGTCTTGTATCAAGGGTAAAATGACCAAAACTCCGTTTACAAGACACGGAGAAAAAGCTACTGAGCTCTTAGGCCTCATACATAGTGATGTATGTGGCCAATGTCTACACAAGTTAGAGGCGGTTTTCTTACTTCATAACTTTTACTGATGATTTCTCAAGATTCGGTCATGTGTTTTTATTAAAGCATATGTCTGAAGCTTTCAAGAAATTCACTGAGTACAAACTTGAAGAAGAAAAACAAATCGGATTGAGTATCAAAATACTTCGATCGGATTGAGGTGGGGAGTATCTCAGTACAGAGTTTGCAGACTTTCTAAAAGAGAATGGGATTCTCTCTCAGCTCACTCTTCCTTACATACCACAACACAATGGTGTGTCAGAGAATGATGGAATCGGACACTATTTGATATGGTTCGTTCCATGATGAGTGATGTTGAGTTACCTGTCTCATTTTGGGGGCATGCATTGGAGACGACAACGTTTCTATTGAGCAGGGTTCTAACCAAACTGTGTCTACCACACCATATGGGATATGGTATGGTAAGAGACCATCTCTTAAACGAGTTAAGATTTGGGGTTGTCCAGCCTATGTCAAAAAGCAGAATCCGAACAAACTCGAGACACGGTCAATCATGTATAAGTTTGTGGGATATCCAAAGAATTCTTATGGATATCTTTTCTATCACAAGAAGGAACAAAAGGTGTTTATTTCTCAGTATGCCACATTTTTAGAAAAAGAATTTTTAACAAATAATACAGATGGCAAAATGGTAGACCTAGAAGAGGTTCTAGAGACACAAATTACAAATGACGACTTGGTTGAGCCTATTGTTGCAACAGAAACTGATGAATCTTAGCCACTCCGTAGATCTAGTAGGACTTCTCGCCCACCGAAGAGGTACTACGGTTTCCTCATTGATGGTGATAGAGAAGATTGCATCATGGATGATGATGATCCTACTAATTTTAAGTAAGCTATCACGAGTGTTAACTCTGTGAAGTGGCTGGATACTATGAGATCTGAAATGGAGTCTATGTACACCAACAAAGTATGGACTTTGGACGTTGTACCCTCTGGGGTAAAACCCGTAGGGTGCAAATGGATTTTTAAAAGAGAGATTGGTGTAGATGGACAAGTGGAGACCTATAAGGCAAGACTTGTGGCGAAAGGATTTCGTTATAGACCTGGTCTGGAATATGAAGAAACTTTTTCTCCCGTAACCATGGTTAAATCCATTTGGATACTACTTGCTATTGCTGCTCACTACGACTATGAAATCTGACAGATGGACGTTAAAACTGCATTTCAAAATGGTGATTTAGAAGAATGCGTTTATATGGATGAACCAGAGGGCTTCGTTGACAGTGGTTGCAGCGGGAAAGCATGTAGATTGCTTAAATCCATTTATGGATTAAAGCAGGCATCACGGAGTTGGAACTTCTATTTTGATGATGTTATCAAAGAGTTTGATTTCATCAAAAATCCAGATGAATTTTGTGTTTGTAAGAAGACTGTGGGGAGAACTGTCGCATTCCTCGTATTGTACGTGGATGACATCCTTCTGATAGGAAATGATGTTTCTATGCTACAGTTGTAGGGTTCCTAGGCACTCTCAAGAGGTCTCACAAGGCATCAACCATGCCAATTTCAAATTTAACGGTGCCGAGAAACCCTAGTGTACGGATCGTTGGCTAGATTTCTAGGCGAAACTAAAAACTAGTTAACACTTAACTAAGAGTTTAACGGAAATACAACCTTTGTAGATCCGGTGCTCCACCTCCATAGCTCTGCAACGAAGTCCCTTTGCTGTCCAAATGAATTTCCGGGCTCTAGCGTCGGCTTAGTCGGAGAAATGGCGAGCTAGGTCGTCGATGTCCATGCCGAAGATGATCTACGTCGAGGCATCGCTAAATCAAGCTCCACCTTCACCAAGTCATGAAAAATTGTGAAGGAAACACACTTTACTACTTGGCAAGAGGTAGAGGATGAAGAAATAGGAAGTGGGTAGACTTTAGAATTGGATTTCTCACTCATTTCCATCAATCACCATTGATGGAGCTTAGCTTTTTCTTCATGAAGTGAAGAAGAAGAAGAAGATAAAGTTATGATAAGTTAATTAGAAAAGAATATTAAATCAATTCTTATCATAATTCTAACTATGGTTATGTGTAGAGAATTGACCAAGGTTAAAGTAATGGTTAGGGTTAAGGATGAGATAAGAATGGTGGACTAAGTCAAAGCTTCATGAAGCTTCAACTAAACAACAAATAAAGCTACCATTCTTTTCTCTTTTCCATTTATTTTCCAAAATGTATAAACAAATAAATAAATGAATAAATAACTAATGGAAAAATAAAACCCTAATTATATGTTTAACCATGGTTTAATTCTATACACTTAACCAAGTAAACATGTATCATCAAACATGATACAATCATGTGTACAAAAGTATATCACATATACAATGTGCACATCCCGAGTGAGAAAATCCATTTAAAGTGAACCAATACTAGTTAGTGCAAAGTAATATATCAAATATATAATTATGCATTAAATCATTAAATCAACACTTGATTCAATGATCCGGTCATGTCGCACACAACCAACTAGTATACAATGTATCGGCTTATCGAATCAACGCTTGAATCGATAACTAGGTTATATCGCATACAACCATTCGATGCATTCATCGCGAGAATGAAATACGGTATCACATACACGCATTATTCTCGGTCCCGCACATATCTCATATGCGCTCCTATTTCGTTTCGCTTGAGCCAGGAAACCTCTGTGTAGGACACTAAAGACTCGTCAATACGCCGGCAGTAGGTGATGATCATATCAAACACCCACAAGCCGCAAGCGGTCTGCTAAACGTAACGGCCACCCTGGTATTGAACGATCAGAAGATCGACGAGCAAGCCCGCTCACACTCCAGTGAATCCAACCAGTAACACTACCGTACAGTCCGGTCTGATCGTCTGATATGTCACATATCTCGCCTAGGGGTGGTAAACGTCAGACCCCAATAGCTCGATAAGTCGTGTCGATATGAGGTCTATAACAATTCGAGAAACTACTGGTAACACTTACCAGTAAATCTCAGCAACCCTGGCCAGGGATTTCCTGTTATAGACAATCAAACACAGCGCAACATCTACCCCCTATACCGGGAGAGACGAATCCCCTCCTATCGCTCATTGCCTCTATGTGACTCGGGACTGTACCCAAAAACCACCGTTTTGCACGCCCTCTTGGACGTGGTAAGATGGAAATCAAAGCACAGTGGGAACCACACAAGACTCTATGACGATCTCGGGTCAACAGACTACTCTGTACCAGTGTCACTAGAGAACAGCCATCTGACGTGAGGTATAATACCATCTGGGAGTTCTCGGCGAGTCCGTCCAGTGTACCCAGTCTCCACTGAGCACCCTTACATCATCTCTGATGTCAAACACCAATGGATATGGGATCATCCATCGCCCATCTGTATGGGTCGAGAAGGTATATGCTAGTCTACTCTGGTATATCGATGCCCCGTCTCGATACACACACGACTAGGGACTTTGAAGGATGTACTTATGGACTACCATGTCCCCACTAGTATGATCCGCATCATAGTCCTGGTAGTCAAGTACACATCCTAAGGGCTTTACCAACATGTAATAGAGAGGCAATCAGTATACACGTTAAGGTAAAGTGTAACCAGATAGCATACTATCATGTCGAGCAAGAAAGTCCTCCCTATATATGTCTCAGCATCCACTACAATATACATCCTATGTACAGTAATGGCCTCTAGGGCATACATATAACTAACAATCTCCCACTTGCACTAGGGCCATGTGTAGCAGTGGTCGAAGTATCTCATACTCAACCATCCCATAAAAGTCTCTTTCGGGGAATAGGCCTTCGTGAGTGGATCCGCCGTGTTGTCCTCTGAGTCTACTCTCCTAACCTCGATCACCTGGAGATCAACCATCTCCACGATCAGGCGACACTGCCTTAGAATATGTCTGGGTCACTGATGGGACCAGGGTTCCTGGGCCAAAGCCACACTTCCATTGTCACACAATGGTAGGAACCTAGTTCATCTCATGAACCAATATACACCCAAACTGCCTCTTTGGTAGCATCTTAAGCAGCGATGTATCTAGCCTTTATCGTCTAGTATGCCACGGTATCTAGCTTGGAACTCTTCCAACATACCGTCCCTCTACTGAGGATTAAGACAATGCCTGTGACTGACACTCAGTCAACTTTATCACCCTGGAAAACTTCCAGTGATTCTCCCCAGGATCAACTGATACCATCTCACTACGACTAGTGAGTTTCCTAATATCCATTTAGATCTATCTCATAGATCCAAAACTCAGGATTTAGGAGGTATCATTTTGATCCTACACGGAGAATCTTTGTGATAAATGGAGATTGATCGAGCGTAGCATAAGAAACTCCTTTCTTATCAAGAGTATGTCATCCACGTACTCTACGAGGATCACCACCATACTCCCTACTACCTTTTTGTTTATACAAGGTTCATCTACCATTTTGATGATGTCAAACTCTTTGAAAAATCCATCAAAACAGATGTTCCAACTCCGCGATGCCTGCTTTAATCCTATAAAGCATCTTGCACACGTTTCCGCTGCTCCCACTGTCTACGAGGCCCTCTGGCTGTGTACTTATAGACACACTCTTCTAAAACATCATTTAGAAAAGCAGTCATGACACCCAACCACCAGATATCGTAGTCATGGTATGTAGCCGTGGCAAGTAAGATCTGGATGGACTTAAGCATAGGTACTGGAAAAGGTTTCATCATTATCCACGCCTGGTCAATGACGAAAACCTTTAACAAGTCTAGCTTTGAAAGTCTCAACTTTTCCATTTACACCAAGTAATCTTCTCAAGATATACTTGCTCCTGATGGGGATTTAACCCTTCAGATATAGAAACCAAAGTCCATACTTTGTTGGTGCATAAGGATTCTATCTCAGATCGCTAAACATCCAGCCATTCTTACAGAGTCACACTCCTGATGGCCAGCTCGAAACTAGTTGGGTCATCATCTCATGATGCAATCCTCGCTCCCACTGTCATAGAGAAACCGAAGTATCTCTCAGGTGGGTGAGGAACCCTACTAGATCGGCGGAGAGGCTGAGGTTCGTTGGAATATACTGAATCCTTTGGTTTTATCAAATCATCAGCTGCAGTTTGTATAGCTGGAACCTTTCCAGTTCTACATTACAGACTTTTCCTCGAGCTTGTCCGGATTTTGCTTTTAGACATTAGCCGGACAACCCCAAATCTTAACTAGCTTAAGAGATGGGCTCTTCCCTTTCCATATCACATATGAAGTGGTAGGATACTGATTTGATCGGGACCCTATTCAATAGGTATGCAGCTTCTCAAGCGCATAACTCCCAAAGGATAAAGGTAACTCAGTAATACTCATCATAGAGCACATCTTATCATATAGGGTGTGAATGCTCCGGCCCGATATACCATCGTGCTATGGTGTATACGGAGGAGTAATGCTGAGAGAGAATCTCATTCTCCTTTAGAATAGTCCAGGAATTTCCGTGCTCAAGTATTCTCCTCCTTGATCTCATCAAATGACATAATACTTATACCCGTATTTTGGTTCTCTACTTCTAACTTATATTCTGTGAATATCTCAAAAGGTTCGGACTTATGTTTCAACAGGAACATATGTCTGAATCTTGAGAGATCATCAGAGAATGTAACGAAGTGCAATGAACCGGTCCTGGCATATGTAGACAGGGGACCTTACATACATCAACATGTATCATCCCAAGAGTTCACTAACTCTTTCTCTGTTTCCAGTAAACAGAGCTACGGTCATCTTATCTCTGTGACATGACTGGCGAGTTTCACAAGATGTAAATTCAAACTGATTTAAATATGCATCTAAATGTAACTCCAGCTAGTCGGGTCGCAGTGATATGACCTAGTCTACAATACCTCAAGAAGGATTCGTTCATTTTTGAACTCTTCCTCTTGTGTGTGTTCAGTATACTAAGAACTGTAGTTCGATTTAGAACATTAATGCTTTTAGATAACGTGCCTGAACCGATCAACTTTTGATATAGGAAATGTTCAAAACATTATCCAACAATACAAAATTTTATCGTTTCTTTACTAATAAAAGAGACAGATATGATTTTGTATATCAGGTTCGGTATCTAATAACATTCGTTTAGAATCAATGTATTGTAATACAGGGTGACAGTGACCGACAGACCTGGCTGCAACTCTTGCCCCGTTTTCTGCCTCATGAAACTTATCACTCGTTCTCAGTTCTTTACCTATCTATAGCCCATGTAACATATTACATATGCGGGATCCTGATCCGGTATCATATACCCAGGACGTAAAGGACATTGAGAAACAGTTCTGTATAATGAACACACCCGAAGATGATGCATCAGCATGCACTCTCTTCGTTTGGGCGGCACGGGAAATCTGGTATTCCCCTTATTTCCTGCTCTGTCTTATAACAATTATAAGTTGGAGCGGGACCAACGTTCCCCAGCTCAGTATAACAAGCGGGTTAGGTCAATAATCCGTATTATTATCTTGATTAAGGCGTGATATGGTCGCTACCTAGAGAGAGCGAGAAGAAAACACTCAGCGTGCGCTCTTGCAAGAATAGATTGGTTATTATTTTATCTAATCAGGATGGCTCCCACTGCTTTTTATCAAATCTTCCTTCAAACCCTAAAAGGAAAGACTAGCCGGGATTAATTACACACTACAAGTTCGCCAATCTTTCAGCCAGGCCAGTGTCGGCACTTTGAGGGAGGTGCCCCGTGCTTTCGCACGGACCTAATTAATGTAAACCTCGTTTTCCCAGAGACGTAACCCCGTTGACACCTTTCTAGACACCTACATGATCGGCTAATTGTAATGTATAAAACTCTCCCAGGAGTAACTCTTACTCGCAGCGGGTATCGGGATCCAACTATCTCATAGAAGGTATGCAATCTCATTGCAAATTTGAACACTTGAAATTCCCGATAATATTTTGCCCCTAGCAGCTATATGACCTTAACATAGTCAACAAATCATAAGTGCTAGTCAAGTTCAACCCGTCATTTCCCGATTGAATTAAACCCATCCGCACGACCCTTAACATAGTCAACAAAGTCGCACGACTACCCTAATCCAATCGCATCATATGCTTATACAGATAAGCACTAATTAGCTACCGCACACTACGCCTTAACATAGTAAACAAACGTAGCACGAATACTAACCAGTACATATCTGAAATGACGGAGGGCTACGACAGGTTTTTCTGAAAACCTATTGCGTAATGAACTTTATATCGTTGTAGAATAAAATGATTTTGAAATGGAGTGTTTTTTAGGCTTTTCTAGTTTTGCTAAAGGAGTCACTCCCGGTGAAGGGATCTCGGTCCTTTCCTTATCGAATAAGGTGCAGGATATATCATATATACCGCTGTGCAAAGCAAAAACACTTAAAAGCAATCAAAAGACAAACCGAGTGTGTAGCATCTGCCAGTTATTGCTAAAGGAGTCACTCCCGGTGAAGGGATCTCGGTCCTTTCCTTGTCGAATGAGGTGCAGGATATATCATATATACCGCTGTGCAAAGCAAGAACTGTAGCTACCTATTTTATTTTGAAATTCGATTCTACAACATCTTAGGTTTCTTTTATTTCATTAATCATATTAATGAAGTCCCATCATTTAAGTACCTAAACATCACAGATAAATACGACGTACACTTATGCCATCCGCATTCGCCTCGATGTCCCCTCGTGCACCGTTAGGTTAGGTAACTAACGGCAGAGCGGGGCAGGGCTAGCACGGGTGTAAAACATAAGTAACGTCTATATAATATATCATATATACTATATACTGTATCTATCACAGAACATCACATGATCACATCACAGATATCGCAGCAGAAGAAACATATGAAATATTGGATATACTAGGACGTCCGTGTTTTCAATACGAGCCAGTATAAAACACGAATTCCACGGTCGTGATGAATAGCCAAACCCACACCCCTAGACCCCTACGAGAGCGGCAAGCAACCCTACCAATTCTAGAGTTAGGAGACCCGGACTCGACTCCTCGAGTTGGTCTCCCACTGAACTCCAGAACCCGGTTACTTATGCCCTCCTCCTTGGGTCTATCCTAGTGCGGAAAAGTAAATAATATACAAACGGTGACAACTTCCGCAACCTGGAAGCGCCCCTATAAAAGAATATTACATACAAGTTTTTACATGAATGAAAATGAAAAACACTCATCTCACATAAAAACCCCCGTCTATTCAAACACGACGATACAATATAACATATCCAGTAACACATAACATCACATGTCATCAGCGTAAGTAAATATGCGCATCCTAATTGTCGTTGACATATAGCAACGAAACTGGCGATATCACATATTACACTTACGGTCACAGAAAAGAAAGTGTAAAACTACAACAGTTGGAATCCGCAACCTCTTTAGACATCGCATGCCTAATCAAATGAATTACTTAGACATCACATGCCTAACAATTATAAACCCCGCATTTTAGTCTCATTATCGAAAACACTTTTCAATATCAAGTCGGGCAATTCAACAAGATTCCCGACATCCTGATCGAATGCTCGTCGCAAACTTCAGTAGACGGCCGCACCCCCGATACCGTCGACGAAGTGCACTAAGGCGGAACACCGCCACCGCGAGCACCCGAACGGATGCTTTTGGCGACGGGGTTCTCCTGTAGTCACTTGGTCGGGGCTAGGGGTGAGGCTGTCTATTAAGTTTACCCGGCGAGTATCCGCGTACGCTACGTGATTGCGACGGACTTTTGATCACATCAAAATTCAGTGGCAACCGATCAAGTGAGACTAAATTGCTATGTTTATATCATTCATTCAGTTATCTCATAACTTCTTATGAATTCCAATTATTGTATCACATTCCGGATAAATAGAAAATGCTAAACTTTTCGATCGAACAATCGAACACCCAAGTTTTCCCGATACAGATCAACACATGAAACAAGTCTAACAACATTCAGTTCGTGCCTCAGTACCAACGGTCCAGCCGTAGAAGGGTCAAGCCAACGCCTCACATGTGGCACGCCGTACTGCCCCAAACCTGAAGGTTCAAAGTGCAGTTCAAGACGGTCACATAATCGAGTTAAGGTTTGTTGTCTTCTAGAGGGTCCATCGCGTTACTTGCACTACTTAGAACGTCGTTAAACTACGGAAAAATCCAACACTTGGAAATTTCCCGACAGGGGAAAAATTAGGTATTTATGTCCGGTCGAACTTTTTAACATATTCTAAAAATTACCCGGAATCACACAGACAAAATTAGACAGTCCGATCGAATCTCCGAATCCCCAATACTAACCAGAAAATACAACTCTGGAAAACATATTAAAAATTACCAGGAAAACCAGCACATAAAACTAAGAATTACTGTGCTGAATTAGACACGCAAAACGAAAATTTAGCCGCGGAACCGCCGCACAAGCCAGCTTGTGCCGCGGTTCCGTCGCGCTACAGTGGATTCATGGACACGTGTTTCACTATAATTCTTAGGATTCCCTGCTGATTTTTCTGCATATTTTTATTTTCGAAAAATCCACAGTTTACAGAAATGTCCAGAGAGCATGTTAAGGGTTTGGGTTTCGGGTCGATCGGACTTCAAACTCCGTCTGGACTTCGCCTAAGGCTCTAGCTAGGCTCTGATACCACTGTAGGGTTCCTAGGCACTCTCAAGAGGTCTCACAAGGCATCAACCATGCCAATTTCAAATTTAACGGTGCCGAGAAACCCTAGTGTACGGATCGTTGGCTAGATTTCTAGGCGAAACTAAAAACTAGTTAACACTTAACTAAGAGTTTAACGGAAATACAACCTTTGTAGATCCGGTGCTCCACCTCCATATCTCCGCAACGAAGTCCCTTTGCTGTCCAAATGAATTTCCGGGCTCTAGCGTCGGCTTCGTCGGAGAAATGGCGAGCTAGGTCGTCGATGTCCATGCCGAAGATGATCTACGTCGAGGCATCGCTAAATCAAGCTCCACCTTCACCAAGTCATGAAAAATTGTGAAGGAAACACACTCTACTACTTGGCAAGAGGTAGAGGATGAAGAAATAGGAAGTGGGTAGACTTTAGAATTGGATTTCTCACTCATTTCCATCAATCACCATTGATGGAGCTTAGCTTTTTCTTCATGAAGTGAAGAAGAAGAAGAAGATAAAGTTATGATAAGTTAATTAGAAAAGAATATTAAATCAATTCTTATCATAATTCTAACTTTGGTTATGTGTAGAGAATTGACCAAGGTTAAAGTAATGGTTAGGGTTAAGGATGACATAAGAATGGTGGACTAAGTCAAAGCTTCATGAAGCTTCAACTAAACAACAAATAAAGCCACCATTCTTTTCTTTTTTCCATTTATTTTCCAAAATGTATAAACAAATAAATAAATGAATAAATAACTAATGGAAAAATAAAACCCTAATTATATGTTTAACCATGGTTTAATTCTATACACTTAACCAAGTAAACATGTATCATCAAACATGATACAATCATGTGTACAAAAGTATATCACATATACAATGTGCACATCCCGAGTGAGAAAATCCATTTAAAGTGAACCAATACTAGTTAGTGCAAAGTAATATATCAAATATATAATTATGCATTAAATCATTAAATCAACACTTGATTCAATGATCCGGTCATGTCGCACACAACCGACTAGTATACAATGTATCGGCTTATCGAATCAACGCTTGAATCGATAACTAGGTTATATCGCATACAACCATTCGATACATTCATCGCGAGAATGAAATACGGTATCACATACACGCATTATTCTCGGTCCCGCACATATCTCATATGCTCTCCTATTTCGTTTCGCTTGAGCCAGGAAACCTCTGTGTAGGACTCTAAAGACTCGTCAATACGCCGGCAGCAGGTGATGATCATATCAAACACCCACAAGCCGCAAGCGGTCTGCTAAACGTAACGGCCACCCGGGTATTGAGCGATCAGAAGATCGACGAGCATGCCCGCTCACACTCCAGTGAATCCAACCAGTAACACTACCGTACAGTCCGGTCTGATCGTCTGATATGTCGCATATCTCGCCTAGGGGTGGTAAACGTCAGACCCTAATAGCTCGATAAGTTGTGTCGATATGAGGTCTATAACAATTCGAGAAACTACTGGTAACACTTACCAGTAAATCTCAGCAACCCTGGCCAGGGATTTCCTGTTATAGCCAATCGAACACAGCGCAACATCTACCCCCTATACCGGGAGAGACGAATCCCCTCCTATCGCTCATTGCCTCTATGTGACTCGGGACTGTACCCAAAAACCACCGTTTTACACGCCCTCTTGGACGTGGTAAGATGGAAATCAAAGCACAGTGGGAACCACACAAGACTCTATGACGATCTCGGGTCAACAGACTACTCTGTACCAGTGTCACCAGAGAACTGCTATCTGACGTGAGGTATAATACCATCTCGGAGTTCTCGGCGAGTCCGTCCAGTGTACCCAGTCTCCACTGAGCACCCGTACATCATCTCTGATGTCAAACACCAATGGATATGGGATCATCCATCGCCCATCTGTATGGGTCGAGAAGGTATACGCTAGTCTACTCTGGTATATCGATGCCCCGTCTCGATACACCCACGACTAGGGATTTTGAAGGATGTACTTATGGACTACCATGTCCCCACTAGTATGATCCGCATCATAGTCCAGGTAGTCAAGTACACATCCTAAGGGCTTTACCAACATGTAATAGAGAGGCAATCAGTATACACGTTAAGGTAAAGTGTAACCAGATAGCATACTATCATGTCGAGCAAGAAAGTCCTCCCTATATATGTCCCAGCATCCACTACAATATACATCCTATGTACAGTAATGGCCTCTAGGGAATACATATAACTAACAACAGTCAGTCAAATCATTCTTATCACAAAGGTTTTCCATGAAGGACCTGGTTGATGCCACGTACATATTGGGCATCAGGATCTATAAGGATAGATCCAAAAGGTTATTGGGATTGTCCCAAACTAGGTACATCAACACCATCCTAAAGAGGTTTAGCCAGGAAGACTCCAAGCGGGGTGCCTTACCCGCTTGCTATGGAGTCACTCTCTCCATGGACTTTTGCCCAAAGACTGATGAAGAGAGAGCTCGCATGAGCATTATTCCCTACGCTTCATTCGTAGGATCTATAATGTATACGATATTGTTTATACGCCCTGATATAGCATATGCACTGGGTGTAGTAAGCAGGTATCAATCCAACCTACGGGAGAATCACTGGACGGTTTTGAAGAACATTCTTAAGTACTTGCGAAGGACTAAAGAATTGTTCTTGGTATATGGTAATGGAGATCTCCAAATGGAGGCCTTTACCAATTCGAGCTTCCAGAGTGATAAGGACGACAGCAAATCTATCTCTGGGTTTGTATTTACCCTCAATGGAAGGGCGGTGTGTTGGAAGAGTTCCAAATAGGATACTATTGCAGACTCTACGATGGAAGCTGAGTACATTGGTGCAAATGATGCCGCCAAGGAAGCCGTTTAGATGAGGAAGTTCGTCTCGGAGCTAGGAGTAGTTCCAACCATTATTGATCCAATACCATTGTATTATGACAATAATGGGGCTATGGCATTAGCCAAAGAGCCACGGTCCCATCAACGATCCAGACACATCCTGAGGCGATTTCATCTGATCCAGAAGATAGTTGATCACCGCGAGATCGAGATTCGGAGAGTAGATACAAAGAATAACACCGCGGATCCACTAACCAATGCCCTCCCTCAGCTGCAGCATGAGCGACTTTTTGAGATGTTGAGTATGAGATATGGCCTTAGTGCAAGTGGGAGATTGTTGGATATATATATGCCCTAGAGGTCATTATTTGATAGTGTATGTATTTATACATGTATATATATTCATAGGACATTCTTGCTCGGCATGATATTATGCTATCTGGTTACTCTTTATCTGACATGTTCACTTGATCATGCTTTTATTCATTTGGTACATGTTGATAAAGCCCTGATGATATTTGCTTGACTACTGTGATTGTGATGGAGATCATACTAGTAGGACATGTGTAGTTTATAAGCATATCATGTAATGTCCCTAGTCGTGGGTGTATCGAGATAGGGCATCGATATTCCAGAGTAGACTAGCTTATACGATTATTGACCCATGTGATGGGCGATGGATATCCCATATCCATTGATGTTTGACATCAAGATTGTATGCGAGTGCTCAGTGGAGACTAGGTACACTGGATGGACTCACCGAGAACACCTATATGGTATTATATCTATTGTCGGATAGCAGTTCTCAGATGACACTGGTACAGGTTAGTCTGTAGACCTGAGATCGTCATGGAGTCTTGTGTGTTCTCCCACTGTGCTTTGATTTCCACCATATCACGGCTCTACTGATTCGTGCAAACGGGTGGCTTTTGGGTATAGTCTCGAGACACATGGTGACAATGAGCGATAGGAAGGGTTTCGTCTCTCCCGGTATTGGGGGTTGATATTGCGCTGTGCTCGATTGACTATATCAGCAAGTCCCTAGCCAGGGTTGATGAGATTTAGTGATAAGAGTTATCAGTTGTTTCACAATCTGTTATAGGCCATACATCGGCATGACTTATTGAGTTATTGGGGTCGAAGATGCCATCCCTAGACTCGATATGCAGCATATCTGATGAAGAGACCGGACTGTACGGTAAGTGTTGCCGGTTGGCTCGACAGGAATTTTATCAGGTTCCCTTGTTTTTCATCTGCTCGCTCAATACCCGGGCGGCCGTTACGTTTAGCTGACCGCTTGCGGCTTGTGGGCGTATGATATGATCATCACCTACTGCCGGCGTATTGACGAGTCTTAGAGTCCCACAAAGGGGTTACCTAGCTCAGGGGAAACGATATGGGGTGCATATGGTGATATGCGCGGGTGCCTGATTAAATGCGTGTATATGATACCACATTATAATCTGGCGTTTTCTTTTGGTTGGGTCGTATGTGATATGACCGGTATATTAAATCAATTGTTGATTTTATATTAATGACCATTAGTCATTTCACTTATAACCTTTTCTTTATTTATTTGTTGTATGCATGAATGTATGTATGTACATATATTGATGTGAATGCACACATGCATGCATGCATGTATCATGGTGATGATACATTGGAGTTGGCTATGCAAGACTCACATGGTTTGGATGTTTATTTATTTTGATTATTTATTAATGAATTAATTGGGATTAAATCATGGTTGCTTTATTTCTACACACTTCCTTACTTGACCATGTCTTAAATCATGGTTTAATCTCTACACTTAAACCATGGTTTAACCTCTACACTTATTCTTTAAACCAATAACAAAATATCTAGATATTTAAGAACCATGGTTATGAGTGAGTGGGTCTCTCTCATTTATTCATTATTCCTTTTAATTTTGGCATAACAATTATCTTGAGCTTGCTTAGCCTTCTCCTTTTTCTTCTTCCTAAAAGCTTACTACCTCTTTAAAAGTGAGTCATGGAGATAAAAAGAAACGATTTTTAAGTGAGATCCAAACCCACATCACCAATCCACACTAGTTTAGCCCACTAGTTTGGGTTGTTTGCATCACTTCTACTTTGTTCTACTGAAGCAAGGAGCTTGAGCCAAGGTACTCCGTGGTGGATCTTCGTGGACAACGAAGGAGTCAAGCGGACCCGTCCAAACACCGAATTGATCTAAGGAGTTACAAATGAGAGATCTACAAAGGTTGTATTTCTCATCTCTTAGTGTTAAACTCACTTTTAGTATGTGATACTATATTTTGCTACCTTAATTTCTAGTTTGATCCTAGGTAGGTTTACTTTGCACCCTAAAATTTTTAATTATAGCATATTTGATGCAACCCAAACCATGATGAGGTGCAAAGTAAACCCTACATCCTGATACTTGCATCACGTGGTTCTCTACATTATTTTTGTACCTATAACTTCTCAAAACTTAGACCTTGAATTTCTACGAAATACTTGTCTAAAACTGGAGAAGTTACAAGTAAACATAATATAGTACGAGGACCAAACCTATGCTCTAATAGACACTGGATAACATACAATACTTTGTATAAGTCCCCTGAGTTGAATAACTCAAACCCTGTATGTCGTTGTTTGAAAACTGTACTATGGTTCAGAAGAATTACACCGCTGTTTAATGCTCCTTACCTAACCATCATCACTTTATAAAATAAACGTATAGATATATCATTTTGAAATTAGTGCATACCAACGGATATTGAAAACCAAATATTTGCTGTCAGGCAAAACCCCAGGTGATTTCCTTAAATATCACCAATTACAACGAATTCCGATATAATGAGGATATAATCACCTAATTCACAATAACTTACTCTCACTCATCTTCTGTATAACCATACAGATGTGAGAATCAAACCCGGTAAATACATACCCTAGAGCAAGGATTCAATTGGGAAATCAGTTTTCAATTAACAACGCACAGTGAAACTGAAACATGAAAATGTTTCGAAGGGGTAGCCGGGTATTCCTAGTAATGCCTTTTCCACTATCCAGATTTATGACTGTTACCGTATATTTCTTTGTCATCTCTCCAAATCCCTTTATTTGTTTTTACTCATTACCTTTTGTACACCACCCTTAGGCTAAATGGTTTTCCTCCTTCACTACCGTTCGGCACCAGCCTATGGTTTGGAAGAATACTATCCAATAAGTATAATAGGTGTTAGTGTATATGCCCTAGAGGCCATTACTGTATCATACTAGTTTGTATATTACTTGATGGAAGCTTAGGATATTCACAGTTGTATATACAATCTTGCTCGAAATGGTAGTATGCTACTTGGTTTGTCTCTGCTTTAATATGTGCATGTGTTTCTTTTAGAATATCGCTGATATACATATTAGTAGAGCCCTTAGGATCTTTGCTTGATTACCAGCGTTGTGATGGCGCTCACACTCGTGGGAGCTGGGTAATCCATAAGCACATCCTTATACAGGTCCCTAGTCGTTGGACTATCGAGACAGGGTATCGATACTCCGGAGTAGACTAGCGTATGCGCTTCTCATCCCAGTGTGGGAGACGGTCTGTCCCACAGCCATCAGTACGTCGTACTTGAGATAGTATACGGGTGCTCTTTAGGTTACGAGTACACTGGACAGGACTCGTCGGGAAGTGTTGGTTGGTATTATACCTATCGTCAGTTATCAGTTCCCAGGTGACATAAGTACAGCTTAGTCCGTTGACTTGACACTGTCATTTCGCCTCGAGTGTGTTCCCACTGCACTTTGATTACTACCCTACCACGGCTCAAAGGAGTCGTGCAAACAGGTAGTTTTTGGGTGCAGTCCCGAAGCACTTGGAGGCAGTGACGGTTAGACAGGATTCGTCTCTCCCGGTATTGGGGGTTGACATCGCGCTGTGTCCAGGAGAGCCATTACACATGTAGTCCCTGGCCAGGGCAAGCGAGATATACTGGTAGGTTTCCAGTGTTATCTCAGGGTGTTCTGGGCTTCACTCCGACACGACTTGTACCGCTATTAGGGGACTGACGTTCACCTCCCCCTAGACTCGCCATGCGATGTATCAGACGAACAGACCGGACTGTACGGAGACTGTCACATACAGGCTCAGTAGGAGTTCAGATGGGGTTCACCTCGTCAGTCTTCTTATCGGCATCTACCCGGGGACCGTTACGTACAGCTAGTGCCGCTTGCGGTCTGTGGTTAAACCCACTGCCAGCGTAGTGTCGAGTCTTTAGAGTCCCACACAGAGAGCTATTCTCCTTTAGGCAAAATGAGTAGAGGTCGCATGGTTTTGTGACAGGGTTCGTTCACATCTGCGCACTAGTGCACGTTTGTTGTCCGGACAGCTTATACTAGAGGGTTTTGGTTTAAGCCGGATCCTAGTATATGATTTGGGATTGGTTTCATCTCATTGTATTCGTGTTTCTCGGATCACGAATACGGGTGCGTATGCACAGTTGCTTGAGACAGAGGGAGAGGACTTTGATTAGGGTTAATGACCATTGTCATTTTATTAACCTTAATGCTTATGTGTGTATTATGGTTAATTGATATTAGCTTAATATAATCGTGCATGGTTATGGTTGTTGACCATTTGACTATCTTGACTTGTTGACCTTAGTTGACATATTGACCATTATCATTCCATATAAAAGATGCTCTTTGATCCTTGCAATTAGCATTAAATATGAAATGATAATGGTCATGTCTTGATTAACCATGACAATTATCTAGCTAATTATCTAATTACAATAATTCACACATATATGTGAGAATGGTTATTATTCTCTCATTCTATCATTCACTTTCTCTCTCTTGTTCTTCCTCTCCCTCAAGCTCTCCCCTCTCATGTGTTGAGAAACACTTGAGCTTGAGAAAACCTCTTCTTGATAATCTCTACTCTCATCTAGGGTTCAAGGATTAGCACTTCTTGCACCCTAGTTACTTCTAGCTTGGAGTTGAAGCCAAAGGTTGAGGCTTTCGGGTGGATCTTTCTTCGACGTGAGAAGACGACAAAGATGACCTCTTTCCACTACTCCAAAGAGCAAGGAGAGAATGACATAAAGCCCGAGGTATAACCTTTCTAACACTTAGCTAGTTTCTAGTTAGCTTTAGCTTGTTTTTGTTTAGCAAAGATCCTTCTTTGTCTAGTCCATGTTGCCTAAAGTCATAAAAATTCGATTTTTATTCCGTTTTCCGCCTCCCCGCAAGCACCGGGGTGGGCAACGTGGACTTACAGTGGTATCAGAGCCTAACTAAACATAAACTAGCTAGGTAGTAAAGTGTATGGAAGTTCAATCGGAAAAAATCGAAAAACCAAAATATCAAAACCCTAGTTTTCTGTTAAAATTTTTTCTGTTCAAAACAAAATAAATCATACTCCAAAAATCATCTCAGGTTTTTGTGAAGAAAGCCACCAAACCCGGTCCAGTGAATCGACCAAAGCACCGCGGTTCCGCGGCAATAGCAAGCTATTGCCGCGCAACCGCGGCCGAGTTGGCTCGGTTCTGGGTCGAGTTTGGTGCAGTGTTTTTCTGGCTTGGTTTTAGGATTTTTAAGATGGTTTATATGTGCCCAGATTTTCCAGAATAGAAATTTATTTTTGGGGGCCTATAAATCCGTATTTTTTTCGAACTTCATTACACTTTGACTAAAGGGTTATATCTGTGATGTTTATATGTATTGAACGTCGGCTAATCGCTATATGTCGATTAGTCGGGGTTATACATATCTGTGATCTGTGTTTGATGATGGTATGTGTATATGAATGCGTTGGATTGTCGCGGGTGAATAGCCGGGGTGGATGTGAGATGAGTGTTTCTTTTTCTTTCATTCATTGTAATACGTAAATTGATGTAATATTATTATTTGTTTGGCCGCACAACCGTGTCGGGGTTGTAGCCGTCATTGTATAATTCTTTTTACTGTTTTTGCTCCTAGGATAGACCCATGGAGGGGGTGCACAAACTACCGGGTATCTCGAAGTGCCGAGTGGCCTACTCACGGTGTTGAGGGAGGTTGCTTCGCTTCGGGTACTTGACGGGTAGTTTGCCGCACCCGTAGGGGTCTTGGGTGGGATATTGGCTATTCACCGCGACCGTGTAATCCGCTTTTCGTTGCAGGCTCGAACGGATTGCGGATTCCTAGTATATCCAATGTATTCATCTGTGATCTGTAATGTCTATCATTGCTATATATTTATATATGATAACTATTTAGGCGTTGCTTATGTTTTACAGCCGCGCTAGCCCAGCCCCCGCTCTGTCGTTAGTTAAGTAACCTAACGGGTGATGACGGGGCCCCGTGGCAAATGCGAATGGCATAAGCTTACGTCATATTTTGGTTGTTTTCTGCAATGGTAGGATTAAATGATGTGACGCATTAAAAGAACTAATGCAAGAAAATAAACCAAGTAAAAGTCGATTGGAACACTTTGAAAACCACTCGGTTCTTTTCAAAACTAAAACTTTTAAACGCGGAGCTTGAACCACTCCTTTTAAAAGCTATCTCGTTCCATCGATTATATCAAGTTCACTACGTTCACGGTTTCGCCAAAACCATTCGTAGCCCTCCGTCATTCCACATGAATGGTCAAAAAGTATTCAAGCTATGTATTTTGGCCAAAGTCACGGCATAGTGATTGGTAGCTATTGGGTATTCATGTGCAGCATAGATAGATGCGTTGGTTTGGGACAGTCGTGCTGCCATTTTGGCCAAAGTCAACGGTAGGTACGGGTGGGTCCAAATTAACCAGGAGAATGACGGGTAGAACTTGACATGTGACTTATGATATTTTGGCCAAAGTCAAGGTCATAAGAGCATGGGGCAAAAATCCACATCGGGAGTTTCATAAGTACTGAAACTTGCTAGCGCTGCATACCATTTGGAGTGTGATGATTCTGGTAGGATTCCTTCGGTTTTATCACGCGATGATATTTGGATCCCGATCCTACTGTGAATATATGCTACTCCTCGGGAAAACTCTCACTTAACGATCAATGCTATAAACCTAGTAGGTGTCTAGAAAGGTATTAGTGGGGCTACGCCCACAGGGAAAAGAGGTTACTTAATTAAGGAACTTCGCGAAAGCGTTGGAAAACCTCCCTCGAAGTACCGACACTGGCCTGGCTGAACGGTTAAGCAAGTATTGTACGGTGGGATTGATCCTGACTAATCCTTTCTTTACGGTTTGAGAAAGGATTCGAGAGACAGTGGGAGCCATCCAGTTTAGACAAATTAAAAACCACTCTAAACTTGCAAGAGCATCATGCTAAAGTGTTTCTTTTCTCTCTCCTAATTGCAGCGACCATTCAACATGACCGGACTTAAGTTATTACTAGATAAAAACATATTGACAGGGCCAAACTACAAAGATTGGCTCAGGAATGTCAAGATGGCAATCACTTACGACAGGTTGGGTTATGTCCTTACCACCAAAGCTCCCCTTGTCCCAGGTCCCAAAACCAGTGTCGTAGATAGGGAAATCTACAAGACCTGGGAAATAGATTGCGCGAAGGCCAAATGCCTCGTACTAGCCTCGATGGACAACGAACATCAGAGGAGGCACGAGAATATGGACCTAGAGTCCATATTTCTTCATACAAAAGAACTGTATGGAGAGCAGTCTCGTATCGCCAGATACGAAGTGTCGAAGAAGTTGTTTTCGGCAAGGTTGGCCGTCGGATCATCGGTAGCGGAACACGTGCTTAAGATGATTGGCTACATAGAGGAGCTCGCGGACCTTGGGACCAAGTTGGAGAATGAACTCTATACTGATTTGATTCTCCAGTCCCTTCATTCCACTTATGCCCTGTTTATCCTTAACCTCAACATGCAAGGAAAGGAGGTTGAACTTTCCGAACTTCTGAACATGTTGAGGAGTGCTGAGGGCACCCTATAGAAAGGTAGGGAGACATCCACTTTGTTTGTAGGAGGATCTTCCTCTTCTAGATCCAGGGCGAAAGCCAAGGGTAAGAAGAAGAAAGCCCCCGCCAAACCAAAAGGCGATGTCGGTAAAGTGGATACGAAGGGAAAAGGAAAAGCAACAAAGATAGCTTGAAAGCTGGTGGGGAAGGAAGAATGCTTCTATTGTCACAAAAGTGGTCACTGGAAACAGGATTGCAAGGCTTGGAAGGCCAGAACACAGGATTTGAAGCGAGTTGCGGCTTCAGCTTCAGGTGTGTATGTTATTGAAAACTGTCTATCAATAAACACTACATCCTGGGTATTGGATACCGGATCAGGATCTCATATCTGTAATTCTTTGCAGGTGTTGAGAAAGCGTAGAGTTTTGAAGGTAGGTGACATGACCCTCAGAGTTGCAAACGGTGATAGCATGGATGCTGAGGCCGTGGGGGACTATCACCTGGGATTGTCAGTTGGACACTTTTTGGTTTTGCGCAGTTGTTATTATGTACCAAATGCAACTTGTAATATCATTTCTGTATCTTTATTATCTAAAGAAGGTTATGAATTTGCATTTATAAGTAATGTAGTGAACATTCACCTTAATCAAGTTTTGATTGGGTCAGGTACATTGAACAACGGTATATACGTATTAAACCAACCACAGATTTTCAATGTCCAGAATACACACAAAAGAAAGTCTCCAGAAATCAATAAAACTTTCTTATGGCATTGTAGACTGGGTCACATCAATGAGAGAAGGTTGACTAAGTTACATGCAGAAGGATATTTGGATCCATTCGAATATCAATCGTATGCAACTTGTCAATCCTGTCTCAAAGGAAAGATGACAAAGACTCCGTTCACTGGACACTGAGTAAGAGCGAGCGAGCTCTTGGGACTCGTAAACAGCGACGTGTGCGGTCCAATGTCTACACATGCGCGAAGCGGTTATTCTTACTTCATTACTTTTACGGATGACTTTTCAAGGTACGGTTATGTCTTCTTAATGAAACATAAATCCGAGGCTTTTGAAAAATTCCAGGAGTATAAGAATGAAGTAGAAAAACAAACAGGCAAAAGTATCAAGGCACTGAGATCTGATCGAGGTGGTGAATACTTGAGTGCCGAGTTCCTGGGTTACTTAAAAGAGAATAGAATTCTCTCTCAGCTTACTCCTCCATACACTCCGCAACATAACGGTGTATCGGAGAGACGGAACCGAACCCTATTGGATATGGTACGGTCCATGATGAGTAACGCTGAGTTGCCGCGATCGTTCTGGAGATATGCGCTAGAATCAGCTGCATACCTTTTGAACCGAGTTCCAACTAAGACTGTGCCTACTACACCATATCAGATGTGGTGTGGGAAGAGACCCTATCTTAATCACATTATGACGTGGGGATGTCCAGCTTTTATAAAAAAGCAGCATGAGGACAAGCTCGAGGCACGCTCAGTACAGTGCAAGTTTGTGGGATATCCAAAGAACTCCAAGGGATATTTCTTCTATTGCGAAGAGGAACAAAAGGTGTTTGTTTCTCGCCATGCCCACTTTCTACAGCAACAGTTCATAGAAAAAGAATTAAGTGGGAGCGTAATAGAACTGGAAGAAATTCCAGAACCATGAGCTATTACTGAAAGCTTAGTAGAGCCAGAGGGTTCGAAAGATCAGGACATTCCCACGCCACTCCGCAGGAGTAGTAGGCAGTCTCATCCACCCGAGAGATACTACGGTTTTCTCATTGACGGGGATAGAGAGGATTACATCATAGATTGTGATGAGCCTACTAGCTTCCAGCAAGCCATTCAGAGCGTCGACTCGGTAAAATGGCTGGATGCAATGCGGACCGAAATGGAGTCCATGTACACCAACAAAGTATGGACGTTTGACATTGCTCCAGATGGGGTAAAACCCGTAGGATGTGTTGGAGATAGTGCCCTCAGAGTCAATTATTGGATCACAGGCATGTGATTGCAATGATTGAGAGAGGACCTATCCCGATAGGACAGTCTTACTCGAGATGATAGTATGCTATCTGGTTTACCTTTATCATCGTGTACTGCTTTAGGTGACCTGACAGGTCGCTATTTCACGTTGATAGAGCCCCTAGGATTCTTGCTTGACTGCCAGCAGTATGAGGGCGATCATATACGTGGGAGCTGGTAGTCTATAAGCACATCCTTAAAAGGTCCCTAGTCATAGGAGTTTCGAGACAGGGCATCGATACTCTATTAGTTGACTAGTGTATACAGTCGAGACCCCGACGAGGGGCGGTGGCCGGTCTCACAAGCCACTGGTGTCAGTTGGTTCACCTAAGATGTATACAGGTGCTCATTGGGTTATGAGTACACCGGACATGACTCGCCGGGAACATGCTAGTTGGTCTTATACCTGACGTCAGATAGCAGTTCCCTGGTGACATGTGTACAGGTTAGTTCATCGACCTGAGATCATCATTTGTCTCGTGTGAGTTCCCGCTGTGCTTTGATTACTACCCTACCACGGCTCAAAGGAGTCGTGCAAACAGGTTTTAGTTGGGTACAGTCCCGAACCACATGGAGGCAGTGAGCGGATCTGCAGGGGTTCGTCTCTCCCGGTATTGGGGGTGAGGTCGCGCTGTGTCTAGGAGAGCCATTACACAAAGCACTCGGCCGAGGCAGGAGATTTACTGGTAGGTATTCCAGTAGTATCTCAGGGTGTTCTAGGCTACGCTCCGACATGACTTGTACCGCTTTTGGGGGTCTGACTTTTACCAACCCCCTAGGCCCGCCATGCGATACTCATAGACGAACGGACCGGACTGTACGGATATTGTCACTGACAGGCTCAGTAGGGTGTCAGGATGAGTTCGCTCATCGACGTCCCTTTCGGTCAATAGCTGGTGGCCCGTCACGTATTGGCTTATACCTCTGACGTGCTAGTGGGTAAATCCACAGCCATAGTATTGACGAGTCTTTAGAGTCCACCACACTTACAGTTACTCAAGTTTCGGGCGAAACGCTGTAGAGGCCGTATGGAGATATGGCAGGGTCCGATCAGATACGTGCGGTATTGCACGGATCAGGATCGGACGGTTTGTACTAGTGGCCGTATGGATATATGGCAGGGTTCGATCAGATACGTGCGGTATTGCACGGATCAGGATCGGACGGATATTACTAGCCGGCTTTGGTTTAAGCCGGATCCTAGTATTGTACAGTGTAGATTTTGTCTCTTTGCATTTGTGTTCAGTGGGAATACAAATGCGGGCATGTATATGCAGTATCGGGGTTTTTCCTATAATTTATTACGGGACCAGTTTTCTGGAGTTGCCAGTTTGCATTCCGTTCCGACCAGTTTTCCTTTGTTCTTTCCCGGCCGGACTTTTCCGATGGAGGGTGTTATTTGCAAGTTTGCAAATAACATATTGTGGAGGGGTTTCTTGCATATGGATTGATTATGAAAGCATCTTTTGATACCATTCTTTTCTATCATCATTTCTTTTGCATTAATGGTGATTAGAATGGATTGGAGTTGATTAGGAGTTGATGTGAGGTTTACTTTGGATGTGGTCACCTCTTGCTTTTCCTACACTCACCTTCCTTCTTGTTTTTGAGTTTTTTCCTCCACCATTTTGTTCAAGAGAATGAGAGAGAGAGTTTGATGAGGTGTGGCACATATTTCTTCATCTTATTCTTCTTCTTGTTTTGGAAAAAAATGAAAGCACCATTTTTTCTTAACCTCATTCCTCCATCACCAATGGCAACATAAATCCCAAAAGAGACAATAGATTCTACACTACATCTACAGCAAATCTTGGACGCGTCGGCTAGCCAACTTCACGCCCGAGTTGCCTCGATCCAGAGGTGGGAGCCCGTAAAAGAATCCGGCTACGTGGTGCCCTTTCCGACTAGAAGACGACGAATGGTGATTCCGCGGGAGATCGGGACGACGACGAGAAGACCGAAGGACACGGATCGCTCGGTATATCTCTCACCCCATCTCTAGTTAGCTAGTATCGGTTAATGGTTACGATCCGGGTATATTGTCCGCGGTAGCGCCAGTTTAAAGTTAAGAAAAATTTTGATTCCGCATTTTGGCCTCGGATAGACGGCCGGGGCGCTGCCATGGCGCAACATGGTATCAGAGCCTCGCCATTAATATTGTCTAGCTTTGTCTAATGTGTTTTACATTTCCGATCGACCAAAATTCCAAAAACCCGCGTTTTCTTCACATCAGTTTTCTGTCGAATTTTTTCTGGCTCTAAAAATTTTTCAGGTTGTAGAAAACTGATGTAATGGAAGTCCTAAGAATTCTGGAGAAATTCGAGACATTGATCCTTCAAGGAGAGCGCGGAACCGCGGCTAAACCCTACTTGTCGCCGCGGTTCCGCCGCAGTATGGAGGGATCAATGCGTCAAATTTTTCCAGTGGGCCTCTGGGGTGAAAATAGGGTTTCTGGAATATTATTTTTGGGCCCAGAATTTATTGATGTGCTACAGTAGTACTTGGGGGCCCATTTGGTAAATTTGATCGATCGGATATTTTAAACACATTGGTTCACAGTATTTACATTATATCTGCGACCGTGAATGTCACTTGATCGGTAAATCATGTCTAACTGCTATAGCCCGGTTAGAAGGATTTGCGAACGTGACTTTCACGTTGATGTTCTATGTATTGCTGTGATGTTGCGAATCGGTCGTGGGGGATAGCCTGGATGCAATGCTAGTACAGTTTTGTTGTATTATGTACATTTGATATTGCGGGGCGAGCGTCCGACACGTGGACTGTCGTCACTGCCTGTTTGTATTATTCTTTTGGGGCACGACCTGGTTGCGGTCGATGTACCCGGTGTATGTATATTTTACTTTCTGTACTAGGATTACCCCGCGGAGGGGTGCACGGATAGCCGGGTTCTAGAGGGCAATGGGCCCGCATCTCATGGCATTGAGACGGAGGGGGCTTCTCTCTAGGATTGGCGGGCTATTCGCCGCACTCGTAGGGGGTACAGGTTGACCCAGGAGGGGTGCCCAAGTTACCGGATTCCGTGAAGTGCTGGGTGGTCCATTCACGGTGCTGGAGGGGACTGCCTCGCTTCAGGTCTTGGCGGGTGACTTGCCGTGCCCGTAGGGGTCTAGGATTTCATTGCACAGGCTATCCACATGACCAGGGGAACGTCGGGTTTCAGTAGCGGCTCTATGAAACCCGGGGATCCCAGATATCTGTATTGTTCTGTGATGCTGTACATTTCTGTGATGTTGCATTCTTATCACGCCTTGAGCGAATATAATTTATTGGTATATATATTAGTAGATGTTGTATATGTTTTGCATCCGCGCTAGTCCAGTCCCCGCTCTGTCGTTAGTTAGCTAACCTAACGAGTAATGACGGGACCCAGTGGCGAATGCGGATGGCATATACGTACGTCATATTATTTTCGTTCTTTGTGGTGTGATTAATTGATGGGACTGCGTTGATTCGGATCAATGCAAGTTATAAACAAACCTATTCTGATGTTGTTGGAACAATTTTTCAAAAAAGCTGTTATTGCAAGGGCGTTCTCTTTTGTTTTGCATAGTGGTATTCAGTTAGAATATCCTGCTCCTCAGTCGACGAGGCAAGGGCCGAGATCCCTTCACCGGGAGTGACCCCTTGGACAGAAGTTTGCGTCAGGGTAATAACTTCACTATAGCCGATTACTTTTTGCTTTGCATCGTGGTATTCAGTTGGAATATCCTGCACCTCATTCTACGGGGAAAGAGCCGAGATCCCTTCACCGGGAGTGACCTCTTTGGCAAAGGGTTTTCGTCACTATATTTTTATAAAAGCTATGTTGTTCCTTCAACGATATCAAGTTCATTACGTTAAAGGTTTTTCGCCAAAAACTAGACGTAGCCCTCCGTCATTTCTTACAAGTGTTACTTAGTATTCGTGCTGCGTTTGTTGACTCCGTCAAGGCGTAGTGTACGGTAGCTAAGTGGTGCTTGTTTGTTGCATAAATGGGATTGGTTAGGACAGTCGTGCGGCCTTGTTGACTCCGTCAAGGGCACGAACGGGTGGGTTTAATGCAATCCAGATAATGACAGGTTGAACTTGACTAGGACTCTTTGATTTGTTGACTCCGTCAAGGTCACTTGGGTCCTAGGGGTAAAAATCCACATCGGGAGTTTCAAAAGAACTGAAACTTACCAGATATGCGCATACCTTCTGGGTGTGATACCGTGAGCGGATTCCGTCACGTTATCATACGATGATAGTTGGATCCCGATACCCACTGATGAGTTGGTTTACTCCTCGGGTATTCCCGACTAATTCTTCTTTTAGGTTTGGAGGAGAGTTTGAGGTACAGTGGGAGGTTTCCAGATTAGATAAAGTGATTGTTAGTGTATATGCCCTAGAGACCATTACTGTATCATACTAGTATGTATATTACTTGATGGAAGCTTGGGATATTCACAGTTGTACAGACAATCTTGCTCAATATAGTAGTATGCTACTTGGTTTGTCTCTGCTTTAATGTGTACATGTGTGTTTATTATATCACCTATACGCATTAGTAGAGCCCTTAGGATCTTTGCTTGATTACCGGCGTTGTGATGGCGATCACACTCATGGGGGCTGGGTAATCTACAAGCACATCCTTATACACGTCCCTAGTCGTGGGAGTATCGAGATAGGGCATCGACACTCCGGAGTAGACTAGCGTATGCGCTTCTCATCCCAGCACGGGAGACGGTCTGTCCCACAGCCGTCGGTACGTCGTACTTGAGATAGTATGTGGGTGCTCGTTAGGTTACGAGTACACTGGACAGGACTCGTCGGGAACTGATGGTTGGTATTATACCTATCGTCAGTTATCAGTTCCCAAGTGACATGAGTACAGCTTAGTCCGCTGACTTGACACTGTCACTTCGCCTTGAGTGTGTTCCCACTGTTCTTTGATTACTACCCTACCACGGCTCTGCTGAGTCGTGCAAACAGGTAGTAGTTGGGAGCAGTCCCGAAGCGCTTGGAGGCAGTGACGGTTAGACAGGATTCGTCTCTCCCGGTATTGGGGGTTGACATCGCGCTGTGTCTAGGAGAGCCATTACACGAGTAGTCCCTGGCCAGGGCAAGCGAGATATACTGGTAGGTTCCAGTGTTATCTCAGGGTGTTCTGGGCTTCACTCCGACACGACTTGTACCGCTATTAGGGGTCTGACGCTTGCCGCCCCCTAGGCCCGACATGCGATGTATCAGACGAACAGACCGGACCGTACGGAGAATGTCACATACAGACTCAGTAGGAGTTCGATGGGTTCACCTCATCAGTCTTCTTATCGGCATCTACCTGGGGACCGTTACGTACAGCTAGTGCCGCTTGCGGTCTGTGGTTAACCCCACTGCCAGCGTAGTGTCGAGTCTTTAGAGTCCCACACAGAGGGTTACTCGCCTTTGGGCAAAACTGAGTAGAGGTCGCATGGTTTTGCGACAGGGTTCGTTCTCATCCATGCAGTTGTGCACGTTTGGAGTCCGGACGGATATTACTAGTAGGCTCTGGTTTGAGCCAGATACTGGTGTATGTTTTGGGGTTGATTTTATCTCTTGGTATTCATGTTCCTCGGAACAAGAATGCGGGTGTGTATGCACAGTTGATTGAGGCGGAGGAAGAGGATCTTCATTAGGGTTTCGGAACGGGTGCGCATGTACAGTTGACAGTCGTCTTTTTCCAAACCCTAATGGATTTATGATTTATCAATTAATAATAGTAATTAAATGGAATTATGTTATGGTTGGTTTTTGTTGACTTATTGACCATGGTTGACTTGTTGACCATGGTTGAATGTTTGACCATCATCATTGTTTTGCAAGGATGCTCCTTGATTCTTGCCAACATTCATTTAATGAAGTGATGATGGTGGTCATTCCAAATACAACCATCAACTATTTCATTTTGATTTATTATTATTAATTAGATAAATCATTTTCCTTTTGTTATGGTTGCAAGAGGAATATAGCTCATTCTATCATATGACTTCTCTCTCCTCACTTCATCTTCTTCCTCCTCTAGTTCAAGGAGAGCAAATCTCATGTGTTGAGAATCATCTACTTGAAGATAAAACACCCCAAAGCACACTCTACTCACTCTAAGGTAGAAGGTCTAGCAAACCGAATACCTTAGTTCTCTCAAGATCGAGAAAGGAGCCCAAGGATGAAGCCCTCAGGTGGATCTATCTTCGGCAAAAAGGAGACGAGGAGGGGAAGCCATTCAAGCTACTACAAAGAGCAAGAAAGAAGAAGAACAACAAGAAGAGAAGGAGTTCAAGTTGAGGTATAACCACTTTGCCGAGTAGTTAACTCTTCTTTGCAAGTATGCTAGTTTAGTTTAGCAAAGATCCGGCTTTTACGGTCCATGTTACAAAGTTTAGGAAAAATTTTGATTTACCGTTTCCGCAACCCCGAAAGTACCGGGAGAGGTAACGTGGACCTAACAGTGGTATCAGAGCCTAACTAAACATAAACTAGCTTGGTAGTAAAGTGTATCGAAGTTCAAAACGGAAAAATCGAAAAAACCAAGTTGTAAAAATCTGAGTTTCTGTTAAAACTTTTTCTGGTCAAAACAAAATTTGTTATAGCCCAAAAATCATCTCAGGGTTTTTAGAAGAAAACCACCAAAAACGATGCAGCGACTCAACCAAAGCGCCGCGCTTCCGCGGCAAGAGCAAGCTCCTGCCGCGGAACCGCGGCCAAGTTGGTGAGTTACTGCATCGATTTTGGTGCAGTATGTTTCTTACATGGTTTTAGGATTTTTCAGATATATTATATGTGCCCAGATTTTCCAGAATAGAAATTTGTTTTTGGGGGCCTATAATTCCGTATTTTTCCGAACTTCAATATACTTTGACTATAAAGGTTATATCTGTGATGTTTGCATGTATTGAACGTCGGCTAATCGCTATAAGACGATTGGTCGGGGTTATACATGATCTGTGATTGTTATTCATTGCACAACCGGGTCGGGGTTGTAGCCGTCATTGTATAATTCTTTTTACTGTTTTTTCTCCTAGGATAGACCCAAGGAGGGGGTGCACAAACTACCGGGTGTCTCGAAGTGCCGAGTGGGCTACTCATGGCATTGAGGGAGGTTGCTTTGCTTCGAATACTTGGCGGGTAGTTTGCCGCACCCGTAGGGGTCTTGGGTGGGGTATTGGCTATTCACCGCGACCGTGTTATCCGCTTTTCGTTCCAGGCTTGAAAGAATTGCGGATTGCTAGTATATCCAATGTATTCATCTGTGATCTGTAATGTCTATCATTGCTTTCTATTTAGGCGTTGCTTATGTTTTACAGCCGCGCTAGCCCAGCCCCCGCTCTGTCGTTAGTTAAGTAACCTAACGGGTGATGACGGGACCCCGTGGCGAATGCGAATGGCATAAGCGTACGCCATATTTTGGTTGTTTTCTGCAATGGTAGGAATTAAATGATGGGACGCATTAAAAGTACTAATGCAAGAATATCACGCATTAAAAGAACTAATGCAAGAAAATAAACCTAAAAGACGTTGTTGGAACAATTTTTCAAAAAGCTGTTATTGCAAGGACGTTCATTTTTGTTTTGCATCGCGGTATTCGGTTGTGAATGCCCAGCACCTCAGTCGACGAGGCAAGGGCCGAGATCCCTTCACCGGGAGTGACCCCTTGGACAAAAGTTTGCGTCAGGGTAATAACTTCACTATAGTAGATTATTCTTGCTTTGCATCGAGGTATTCATTTGGAATATCCTGCACCTCATTCGACGAGGAAAGAGCCGAGATCCCTTCACAGGGAGTGACCTCTTTAGCAAAAGTTTTCGCCACTATATTTTCAAAAAGGGTGTATCACGTTCCTTCAACGACATCAAGTTCATTACGTTAACGGGTTTCTCGCCAAAAACCCAGCCGTAGCCCTCCGTCGTTTCTTATAAGTTATACTTAGTATTCGTGCTGCGTTTGTTGACTGTGTCAAGGCGCAGTGAACGGTAGCTAAGTGTTGCTTATTTGCTGGATACAATGTGATTGGTTAGGACATTTGTGTAACCTTGTTGACTGTGTCAAGGGTTATGCAGGTGGGTTTAATGCAATCAAGACAACGACGGGATGAACTTGACTAGGACTCTTTGATTTGTTGACTGTGTCAAGATCACTTGGGTCCTAGGGGCAAAAACCACATCGGGAGTTTCAAAAGAACTGAAACTTGCAGATTTAGCATACCTTCTGGAGTGTGGTGACTAGAGTGGATTCCATCTAGGTTATCACACAATGACAGTTGGATCCCGATCCCACTGATGAGTTGGTTTACTCTCGGGAGATTATTTCACTTAACGATCAATGCTATAAACCTAGTAGGTGTCTAGAAAGGTGTTAGCGGGGTTACGCCCCCAGGGAAAAGAGGTTCTTTAATTAAGGAACTTCGCGAATGCGTTGGAAAACCTCCCTCGAAGTACCGACACTAGCCTGGCTGAAAGGTTAAGCAAGTATTGTGACGTGAATTAAAACCCGGCTAGTTCTTCTTTTAAAAGGTTTTAAGAAGGATTTGAGGAAACAGTGGGAGACATCCTGGTTAGATAAATTAATAAACCAATCTAATCTTGCAAGAGCATACGCTGAGTGTTTCTTTTCTCTCTCTCCAGGCAGCAACCTTTTCACGCCCTAATCAAGATAATAAAATGTATCGCTTGACCGATCCGAATTCTTATTCGAGACTGGGGAAAGTTGGTTCAGCTCTAACTTGTGACAACAGTCATAAGTATGAGAATGGGAAAGAGGAAAGTATGGATTTCCAGGATACCCAGTTGTAGAAGAAGCATGGTTTTGCATGTACTTCAGGTGTTCTTGTGATTGAGAACTGTTTTACGGTCAGCCCTACCTCCTGGGTACTTGATACCGGATCAGGATCTCATATCTGTAATTTATTGCAAGGACTGAGAAAAAGTAGGAAAGTTGCACCGGGTGATATGTCGCTCAGAGTAGCGAACGGAGCACAAGTTAATGCGGCAGCCGTCGGTGAATATCACCTAGTATTGCCAAATGGCAAGATTATGATTTTGAACGATTGCTACTATGTACCCTCCATGGTTTGCAGCATCATATCAGTTTCTTTACTCGATAAAGATAGATATAAGTTTGTTCTTGAAAATAATATCATGAACATTTACCTTGATGAGGTACTGGTTGCAGAGGGTACACTGTTTAATGGTATCTACGTTCTAAATCAGAATACAGTTCTCAATATACAAAACACACGCAAGAGGAAAAATTCAGATACGAATGAATCCTACTTGTGGCATTGTAGACTTGGTCATGTCGGAGAGAAAAGACTGAGTAAGTTGCATAAAGATGGACTCTTGGATGCGTTCGAGTTTTCATCTTATGAAACTTGTCAGTCTTGTCTCAAAGGGAAGATGACCAAATCTCCGTTCACCGGACATGGAGAAAGAGCAGCAGAGCTCTTGGGACTCGTACATAGTGATGTATGTGGTCCGATGTCTATACATGCAAGGGGTGGGTTCTCGTACTTCATCACATTCACTGACGATCTCTCTAGGTTCGGATATGTGTATCTGATGAAACACAAATCTGAAGCTTTTGAGAAATTCAAGGAATTTAGAAACGAAGTAGAGAACCAGACAGGCAAAAGTATCAAGATCCTCCGGTCTGACAGGGGAGGGGAGTACTTAAGCACGGAATTCCTAGATTACTTAAAAGAGAATGGTATTCTCTCTAAGCTTACTCCTCCTTACACACCACAGCACAACGGTGTATCGGAGAGGAGGAATCGTACCCTATTGGATATGGTTCGCTCCATGATGAGTAGTGCTGAGTTACCTCTTTCATTCTGGGGATATGCACTTCAAACTGCAGCACATCTATTGAATCAAGTTCCATCCAAATCCGTGCCTAAGACTCCGTATGAAATATGGAGTGGTAAGAGTTTGTATCTTAAACGTATTAAGATTTGGGGTTGCCCAGCTTATGTCAAAAAGCAGAACCCAGACAAACTTGAGGCACGGGCTGTTTTGTGTAAGTTTGTGGGATACCCAAAAGATTCAAGTGGGTATCTGTTCTACCATGCAGAGGAACAGAAGATAATTGTTTCAAGAAATGCCACATTTTTAGAAAAAGAATTTCTTGTTAAAAACACTAGTGGCAGCACGGTAGAACTGGATGAAAATCCAGAAACACAAACTTTAACAAAAGATTTGGTGGAACCGCTAGATTCAATAACCCCAAACGAACCTCAGCCACTCCAAAGATCTGGTAGGATTTCTCATCCGCCCGAGAGATACTACGGTTTTCTCATAGACGGGGATCGAGAGGATTGCATCTTGGAAGAAGATGACCCTACCAGTTTCAGGCAGGCCATTATCAGTAGGGACTCTGATAAGTGGCAGGAAGCAATGCAATCCGAAATGGAGTCCATGTACGCCAATAAAGTGTGGACCTTGGATATTGCTCCACCTGGGGTAAAACCCGTTGGATGCAAATGGATCTACAAAAGGAAATTTGGTGTAGATGGGCAGGTGGAAACCTTTAAAGCTAGACTCGTTGCAAAAGGTTTTCGTCAAAGACCTGGTTTGGACTATGACGAGACTTTTTCTCCGGTGGCTATGCTCAAATCCATTCGGATCCTACTTTCCATTGCTGCCTTCCATGACAATGAAATCTGGCAGATGGATGTTAAGACGGCCTTCCTAAACGGTTGTTTGGAAGAGTGCGTTTACATGGATCAACCAGAAGGTTTCGTAGACAGTGGGAGCAGCGGAAGGGTGTGCAAGTTGCTTAAATCCATTTATGGATTAAAGCAGGCATCGCGGAGCTGGAACATCTGTTTTGATGAGGCAATCAAGGAATTTGATTTCATCAAGAACGAAGATGAACCCTGTGTATATAAGAAGATTGTAGGACGAACTGTCGTATTCCTAGTCTTGTACGTGGACGACATTCTTTTGATAGGAAATGATGTTCCTATGCTACAATCGGTCAAGCTATTTTTGTCACAAAGGTTCTCCATGAAGGACCTAGGTGATGCCTCGTACATTCTGGGGATCAAGATCTATAGAAATAGATCTAAGAGACTATTGGGACTTTCGCAGTCCAGGTACATAGAGACCGTACTAAAGAGATTTAGTATGGAGGGTTCCAAGTGTGGTAACATACCCACATTGCACGGAATTACCCTCTCCAAGAAGATATCTCCTAAGACTGACGAGGAGAGGGTTCGCATGAGCACTATACCCTACGCTTCGGCGGTAGGATCTATAATGTATGCGATGCTATGTACAAGACCAGATGTAGCTTACGCGTTGAGCGCAGTAAGCCGGTATCAGTCAGACCCAGGGGAGGACCACTGGACAGCAGTGAAGAACATTCTCAAGTACCTGAGAAGGACTAAGGAGATGTTCCTGGTTTACGGTAATGGAGACCTCCGGGTCGAGTCCTTTTCCGATTCAAGCTTCCAGAGTGACAAAGATGACAGCAAGTCTGTCTCGGGTTTTGTGTTACCCTCAATGGAGGGGCGGTATGTTGGAGGAGTTCCAAGAAGGATACCGTCGCAGACTCGACGATGGAGGCTGAATATATTGCTGCAAGCGATGCCGCAAAAGAGGCGGTCTGGATAAAGAAGTTCATTAGTGAACTTCAGGTGGTTCCGTCTATTGTTGACCCAATACCTTTGTATTGCGATAACAATGGGGCTATAGCTTTAGCGAAGGAACCAAGGTCCCATCAGAAATCCAGGCACATCTTAAGGCGGTATCACCTGATCAGGGAGATCATTGATCGACAGGAGATCGAGGTGCGGAGAGTGGACACAAAGGACAACACTGCGGACCCATTCACGAAGGCTTTACCCCAGACTCAGTTCGAGCGGCTGATCGAGATGATAGGTCTTCGATACGCCAGTACATGGCCTTAGTGCAAGTGGGAGATTGTTAGTGTATATGCCCTAGAGACCATTACTGTATCATACTAGTATGTATATTACTTGATGGAATCTTGGGATATTCACAGTTGTACAGACAATCTTGCTCAATATAGTAGTATGCTACTTGGTTTGTCTCTGCTTTAATGTGTACATGTGTGTTTATTATATCACCTATACGCATTAGTAGAGCCCTTAGGATCTTTGCTTGATTACCGGCGTTGTGATGGCGATCACACTCGTGGGGGCTGGGTAATCTACAAGCACATCCTTATACACGTCCCTAGTCGTGGGAGTATCGAGATAGGGCATCGACACTCCGGAGTAGACTAGCGTATGCGCTTCTCATCCCAGCACGGGAGACGGTCTGTCCCACAGCCGTCGGTACGTCGTACTTGAGATAGTATGCGGGTGCTCGTTAGGTTACGAGTACACTGGACAGGACTCGTCGGGAACTGATGGTTGGTATTATACCTATCGTCAGTTATCAGTTCCCAGGTGACATGAGTACAGCTTAGTCCGCTGACTTGACACTGTCACTTCGCCTTGAGTGTGTTCCCACTGTTCTTTGATTACTACCCTACCACGGCTCTGCTGAGTCGTGCAAACAGGTAGTTGTTGGGAGCAGTCCCGAAGCGCTTGGAGGCAGTGACGGTTAGACAGGATTCGTCTCTCCCGGTATTGGGGGTTGACATCGCGCTGTGTCTAGGAGAGCCATTACACGAGTAGTCCCTGGCCAGGGCAAGCGAGATATACTGGTAGGTTCCAGTGTTATCTCAGGGTGTTCTGGGCTTCACTCCGACACGACTTGTACCGCTATTAGGGGTCTGACGCTTGCCGCCCCCTAGGCCCGACATGCGATGTATCAGACGAACAGACCGGACCGTACGGAGAATGTCACATACAGACTCAGTAGGAGTTCGATGGGTTCACCTCATCAGTCTTCTTATCGGCATCTACCTGGGGACCGTTACGTACAGCTAGTGCCGCTTGCGGTCTGTGGTTAACCCCACTGCCAGCGTAGTGTCGAGTCTTTAGAGTCCCACACAGAGGGTTACTCGCCTTTGGGCAAAACTGAGTAGAGGTCGCATGGTTTTGCGACAGGGTTCGTTCTCATCCATGCAGTTGTGCACGTTTGGAGTCCGGACGGATATTACTAGTAGGCTCTGGTTTGAGCCAGATACTGGTGTATGTTTTGGGGTTGATTTTATCTCTTGGTATTCATGTTCCTCGGAACAAGAATGCGGGTGTGTATGCACAGTTGATTGAGGCGGAGGAAGAGGATCTTCATTAGGGTTTCGGAACGGGTGCGCATGTACAGTTGACAGTCGTCTTTTTCCAAACCCTAATGGATTTATGATTTATCAATTAATAATAGTAATTAAATGGAATTATGTTATGGTTGGTTTTTGTTGACTTATTGACCATGGTTGACTTGTTGACCATGGTTGAATGTTTGACCATCATCATTGTTTTGCAAGGATGCTCCTTGATTCTTGCCAACATTCATTTAATGAAGTGATGATGGTGGTCATTCCAAATACAACCATCAACTATTTCATTTTGATTTATTATTATTAATTAGATAAATCATTTTCCTTTTGTTATGGTTGCAAGAGGAATATAGCTCATTCTATCATATGACTTCTCTCTCCTCACTTCATCTTCTTCCTCCTCTAGTTCAAGGAGAGCAAATCTCATGTGTTGAGAATCATCTCCTTGAAGATAAAACACCCCAAAGCATACTCTACTCACTCTAAGGTAGAAGGTCTAGCAAACCGAATACCTTAGTTCTCTCAAGATCGAGAAAGGAGCCCAAGGATGAAGCCCTCAGGTGGATCTATCTTCGGCAAAAAGGAGACGAGGAGGGGAAGCCATTCAAGCTACTACAAAGAGCAAGAAAGAAGAAGAACAACAAGAAGAGAAGGAGTTCAAGTTGAGGTATAACCACTTTGCCGAGTAGTTAACTCTTCTTTGCAAGTATGCTAGTTTAGTTTAGCAAAGATCCGGCTTTTACGGTCCATGTTACAAAGTTTAGGAAAAATTTTGATTTACCGTTTCCGCAACCCCGAAAGTACCGGGAGAGGTAACGTGGACCTAACAGTGATAACCATTCTGATCTAGGTTAGAGTGCACGCCGAGTGTTTCTTTTCTCTCTCTCTTATTGCAGCGACCATTGACCCGACCCTAAGACTATGACTCAGTGACCAAGTCAACCGAACCTTCTTAACACTGGCTTTTGGATTGTCAGAGTTGCAGACCTCATTGCCACTCCTACTTTTACCCTTTTCTCCGGGACACCCCGTATTACTGCGAACGTCCACTTCCATTGGACAAAACCATCGTATGGTTATATACGAACTCGAAGGAATTCGAGGATGGTTTCCGGTTCTGGAGAAAACAGATAGGACTATTCAGTTGTCTTTTCCTTTTACCTTCTCTCAGGTTGCGAGTACTCTTTGGTTTAGGACAGTACACCTATTACGCAAATTGGATAGTCTTCTTCCAAACCTTAGGTTGGTGCCGAACGGTGGGAAATGAAGAAAACCAATTAGCATAACGATGGTGTGCAGAAGGTATTAAGTTAAGACAAAGCAAGGGATTAGTAGGAGGGCAAAGTAAATTGCGACTGATATTCACGACCAAACCAAGTATTTCTTCGCCAATCCTAAATCACCTTTGTATTTCTCCAGGACACTCCGTATCACTACGAAGATCCACAGTTTATTGGATACTCCATCGTATGGTTATATACGAACTAGAAAGGAACTTGTTCCAGTTCGGGGATGGATTCTGGTTCAGGAGAAATAGGAATAAGGTTTATTCGGTTGTCTTTTATCTTCACCTTCTCTCGTTTTGCGAGTTCTCCTAGGATTAGGACAGTATACCCATTATGCTTATTGGATAGTCTTCTTTCAAACTATAGGCTGGTGCCGAACGGTAGGGAAGGAAGAAAACCATTTGGCCTAAAGCGGTGTACAGAAGGTAATGACTAAAGACATAGAAAGGGATTTAGAAAGATGGCAAAGAATTACAAGGTTACAGTTGTGAATCTGGATAATGGAAGAGGCATTACTAGGAATACCAGGATACCCCATCGAGACATTTCAATGTTTCAGTTTCACTGTGTATTGTTAATAGAAAACTGATTTCCCAATTAGTACTCACTCCAGGGTATGTATTTACCAGGTATGATTCTCACATCTGTATGGTTTTACAGATGATGAGTGGGAGTAAGTTATCAGGAATTGGGTGATCATCCTCATTATATCGGGATTCGTTATAATCGGTGATATTTGAGGAAATCACCTGGGCCGTTTGCCGGTCGGCAAATATTTGGTTTTGAATATCCGCTGTTATGCACCAATTTCAAATCGATATATCTGTACGTCTATTTTCATAGAGTGAGATATACTTTTTGAAATTATGTCAGTGACATTTACCTATATCAATGGATGGTTAGGTAAGGAGCATTAAACAGCGGTGTAATTCTTCTTAACCATAAGTACAGTTTTCAACCTACCACACGCAGTGAATGAGTTATCTGACTCAAGGGACTTATACAGGGTATTGTATGTTGTCTAGGGTCCATCAGGACAGAGGGGTTGGTCCTCGTACTATATTCGGTTTACTTATGACATCTCTAGTTTTTTGGCAGGTGTTTCGTGGAAACACAGGGTCCGAATTTTGAGAAGTTATAGGTATTTGAATAAAGTAGAGAACCAGGTATTGCAAGTATCGGGATTCTTCAAAGTGATCGAAGATGTAGATACTTGTGTATGGTATTCAGTTAATAGTAATGATTAAGAGATCTTGCTTCTCTTTCGGGTTACTCATAATTGGAAGCATTCCTAAGTTGAGTGACGCTGATCGGCCTTTTTCCATTTAGTTGACATGCACTGGAGACAGCTGCATGATTTGAATCTGGTTCAATTAAATCAGTGCCTCTGGTTCTATATTGGATATAGAACAGTTCATATCTTAACGATGTTAAGGTACGGGGAGTTGTCCGACTTATGCTTAAAACCAGACACTGGACAACTCAAGGCACGTTTCTGTAATGGCTGTTTGTGGGTTTACCCAGGCTATGACGAGGGTTGATTTTCTACCAAAAGAAAGATCAATAGTGATATTGTTCTTGACTCGCCACAGTTTTAATAAAAATGGATTTTTTCAGAAAAACAGTAGTGGGAGTATGGTAGAACTGGAAGTGATTCCAGAACCGCAAACGATTACGGAAGATTTGATAAGAACCTGAAGATTCAATCTGGTTTGACATTCCATTAGCCACTCCGCAGATATGGTGGGTAACCTCACGCACCCGAGAGGTACTTCGGTATGCTCAAGGACGGTGGCAGGGAGGTTCTTGTTTACCCAGACTTGCCATTGCTGTTGTTCCAGACTGTGAGACCCGGCAGGAGGATGAGTATAGCGTCGTTCTAAACTAGCTTTAGAAATGCACGTGTATATGACTCTGCCAGAGGGTTGTCGTAGTCAGTGGGAGCAACGGAAGCACAGTGGGCAAGAAGCTTATGTCTATTTATAGACTTAAGCAGATATAGCGGAGATAGATCATCTATTTCTGATGTGACTGTCATAGGTTTGACTTCATCAGAATAGGGGATGGATCTGTTGAGTAGGTAGTAGGGTGTGATGTCATGGTAATTGGATGACATACACAAAATAGGAAAGGAAACTCCTATGCTACGATCGGTTATATTTTGGTCGTCACACAGTGGTTTCTCCACATGGGACTTGGACATTATATCAGACATTCTGGTTACTAGATCTATGGTTTTAGTTCTAGATTTGGGTGGTTTCCCAATCTGGGTACTTTGACAAGCATTCTATGAGTATTTAGAATGGACGACTCCTGGCATGGTAGTGTACCTGCAGTTGATGGAGTCACCCTCTCTAAAGGTGTCTTACAGACTAAAGGGGAGAGGGATACGCATGATTGGCAGATCACTTGCTTAGGCAATTGAGTCAATCATGAGATGTCAAGTACCACACCAGATGTTGTTCTTGCAGTAGGTGCAATAAGTTGATATTGATCCAATCCTGAAGAAACAATCGGAAGCAGCTTTAGAGCATAAGTGGATGTTCTAGGGACATGATAACGACTGCCTCATTCAGGAGACAGTTATCATTCCAGACTTCCAAGGTGACATGGACGACAAGGAGGTTGTCAGAGTTATAGTTTTTCTTTATGACGAGGGCAGTATTTTGGATAGATGGTCCAAGGCAATACTGAGGGAGGCATGGCGCAGGATACTGATTAAGTTCAGTTGACGATACAGTCTAAGAAGTTTGGATTTGGAGTTCATTTATGAGCTAGGTCCCATCAGACATCCAGACACATTCTAAGACAAGTAATGCTCATTTCGGGAGATGGCTTTCTCCGCGAATATGAGATATAGAGAGACATAGAAAGAAACATCCAAGCGGATCCACTCACTGAGGCTATTCCTCGAACACAATAGTTTCGCAAACGGGTTTTGTGAGACTAACTTGTAGAGGAGTTGGGTGTTCGGTTTCACACGGGCTGTGAGTATGCGACATCGCAATAATTAGCCTTGAGTGCAAGTGGGAGATTGTTGGAGATAGTGCCCTCAGAGTCAATTATTGGATCACAGGCACGTGATTGCAATGATTGAGGGAGGACCTATTCCGATAGGACAGTCTTACTCGAGATGATAGTATGCTATCTGGTTTACCTTTATCATCGTGTACTGCTTTAGGTGACCTGACAGGTCGCTATTGCACGTTGATAGAGCCCCTAGGATTCTTGCTTGACTGCCAGCAGTATGAGGGCGATCATATACGTGGGAGCCGGTAGTCTATAAGCACATCCTTAAAAGGTCCCTAGTCGTAGGAGTTTCGAGACAGGGCATCGATACTCTATTAGTAGACTAGTGTATACAGTCGAGACCCCGACGAGGGGCGGTGGCCGGTCTCACAAGCCACTGGTGTCAGTTGGTTCACCTAAGATGTATACAGGTGCTCATTGGGTTATGAGTACACCGGACAGGACTCGCCGGGAACATGCTAGTTGGTCTTATACCTGACGTCAGATAGCAGTTCCCTGGTGACATGTGTACAGGTTAGTTCATCGACCTGAGATCGTCATTTGTCTCATGTGAGTTCCCACTGTGCTTTGATTACTACCCTACCACGGCTCAAAGGAGTCGTGCAAACAGGTTTTAGTTGGGTACAGTCCTGAGCCACATGGAGGAAGTGAGCGGATCTGCAGGGGTTCGTCTCTCCCGGTATTGGGGGTGAGGTCGCGCTGTGTCTAGGAGAGCCATTACACAAAGCCCTCGGCCGAGGCAGGAGATTTACTGGTAGGTATTCCAGTAGTATCTCAGGGTGTTCTGGGCTACGCTCCGACACAACTTGTACCGCTTTTGGGGGTCTGACTTTTACCAACCCCCTAGGCCCGCCATGCGATACTCATAGACGAACGGACCGGACTGTACAGATATTGTCACTGACAGGCTCAGTAGGGTGTCAGGATGAGTTCGCTCATCGACGTCCCTTTCGGTCAATAGCTGGTGGCCCGTCACGTATTGGCTTATGTTAGTGTATATGCCCTAGAGGCCATTACCGTATCTTACTAGTTTGTATATTACTTAATGGAAGCTTGGGATATTCACAGTTGTATATACAATCTTGCTCGAAATGGTAGTATGCTACTTGGTTTGTCTCTGCTTTAATATGTGCATGTGTTTCTTTTAGCATATTGCAGGTATACATATTAGTAGAGCCCTTAGGATCTTTGCTTGATTACCAGCGTTGTGATGGCGCCCACACTCGTGGGAGCTGGGTAATCCATAAGCACATCCTTATACACGTCCCTGGTCGTTGGACTATCGAGACAGGGCATCGATACTCCGGAGTAGACTAGCGTATGCGCTTCTCATCCCAGTGTGGGAGACGGTCTGTCCCACAGCCGTTAGTACGTAGTACTTGGGATAGTATGCGGGTGCTCGTTAGGTTACGAGTACACTGGACAGGACTCGTCGGGAACTGTTGGTTGGTAATATACCTATCGTCAGTTATCAGTTCCCAGGTGACATGAGTACAGCTTAGTCCGCTGACTTGACACTGTCACTTCGCCTCGAGTGTGTTCCCACTGCACTTTGATTACTACCCTACCACGGCTCAGAGGAGTCGTGCAAACAGGTAGTTTTTGGGTGCAGTCCCGAAGCACTTGGAGGCAGTGACGGTTAGACAGGATTCGTCTCTCCCGGTATTGGGGGTTGACATCGCGCTGTGTCCAGGAGAGCCATTACACGAGTAGTCCCTGGCCAGGGCAAGCGAGATATACTGGTAGGCTTCCAGTGTTATCTCAGGGTGTTCTGGGCTTCACTCCGACACGACTTGTACCGCTATTAGGGGACTGACGTTCACCGCCCCCCTAGGCCCGCCATGCGATGTATCAGACGAACAGACCGGACTGTACGGAGACTGTCACATACAGGCTCAGTAGGAGTGCAGATGGGGTTCACCTCGTCAGTCTTTTTATCGACATCTACCTGGGGACCGTTACGTACAGCTAGTGCCGCTTGCGGTCTGTGGTTAAACCCACTGCTAGCGTAGTGTAAATTCTTTAGAGTCCCACACAGAGAGCTATTCGCCTTTAGGCAAAACGAGTAGAGGTCGCATGGTTTTGCGACAGGGTTCGTTCGCATCCGCGCACTTGTGCACGTTTGCTGTCCGGACAGTTTATACTAGCGGGCTTTGGTTTAAGCCGAATCCTAGTATATGATTTGAGATTGGTTTTTCTCATTGTGTTCGTGTTCCTCGGATCACGAATGCAGGTGCGTATGCACGGTTGCTTGAGATTGAGGGAGAGGACCTTGATTAGGGTTAATGACTATTGTCATTTTATTAACCCTATTGTTTTTGTGTGTATTATTGTTAATTAATAATTAGCTTAATTATTATGCATGGTTGTTGTTGTTGACACTTTGACTTTGTTGACTTGTTGACCAAGTTGACAATTTGACCATGATCATTTCATTTGGAAGATGCTCTTTGATCCTTGCAATTTGCATTAATGGTGAAATGATAATGGTCACCTCTTGATTAAACCATGACAATTTTCTAGCTAATTAGTTAATTAAAATATTACACACATATTAGTGAGAATGGCTCACTAATAATTCATTCTATCATATCTTCTCTCTCTCTTGCTCATCCTCTCCCTCAAGCTCTCTCCCTCTCATGTGTTGAGAAACAAAAAGCTTGAGAAAAACCTTCACTTGATCTTCTCTACTCACTTCTAGGGTTCAAGTCTTAGCATTTCTTGCACTCTAGTTACTCCTAGCTTGGAGTCGAAGCTAAAGGTCGAGGCTTTCGGGTGGATCGTTCTTTGACGGAAGGAGACAAGCAAGGTGAGGCCTTTCTACCATTCCGTCGAGCAAGGAGAGAAGGAGTTCGAGCTCAAGGTATAACCTTTCTACAACTTAACTAGTTGTTAGTTTACTTTAGCTAGTTTTCGTTTAGTAAAGATCCTCACAAGCAAGGTCCATGTTGCCTAAGTCATTAAAAATCCAATTTTTATTATGTTTTCCGCCTCCCCGTAAGGACCGGGGTGGGCAACGTGGACTTACAGTGGTATCAGAGCCTAACTAAACTCAAACTAGCTAGGTAGTGAAGTGTAACGAAGTTTCGAAACCGGAAAATCCAAAAACCAAACTTTGCAAAACCCAAGTTTCTGTTAATTTTTTCTCTGGTCAAAATGACATTTGTTATATACCAAATACGAACCAGAGAGGAGATCAGATGAGCGCGGATCCGCGGCAAGAGGAAGCTCCTGCCGCGGAAGCGCGGCCGTCTTGTCCCCTCTCTGCATCGTTTTTGGTGCAGTATGTTTCTGTGTTGGTATTGGGATTTTTAAGATATATATTATATGCCCAGATTTTCCAGAACTAAAATTTGCTTTTGCGGGCCTATAAATCCGTATTTTTCGGAACTTCACTACGCTTTAACTACATCGGTTATATCTGTAATGCTTGCATGTATTGAACGTCGGCTAATCGCTATAAGACGATTAGTCGGGGTTATACATGATCTGTGATTGTTGTTGGTTTGTGGATATGAATGGATTGGATTGTCGCGGGTGAATGGCCGGGGTGGATGTGAGATGAGCGTTGTTTTTCTTTCATTCATTTGTAACATGTAAATTGATGTAATAATATTCTTTGTATGGCCGCACAACCGGGTCGGGGTTGTAGCCGTCATTGTATAATTCTTTTTACTGTTTTTGCTCCTAGGATAGACCCATGGAGGGGGTGCACAAACTACCGGGTATCTCGAAGTGCCGAGTGGCCTACTCACGGTGGTGAGGGAGGTTGCTTCGCTTCGGGTGCTTGGCGGGTAGTTTGCCGCACCCGTAGGGGTCTTGGGTGGGGTGTTGGCTATTCACCGCGACCGTGTAATCCGCTTTGCGTTGCAGGCTCGAACGCATTGCGGATTCCTAGTATATCCAATGTATTCATCTGTGATCTGTAATGTCTATCATTGCCGTATATTTATATATAATAACTATTTAGGCGTTGCTTATGTTTTACAGCCGCGCTAGCCCAGCCCCCGCTCTGTCGTTAGTTAAGTAACCTAACGGGTGATGACGGGGCCCCGTGGCGAATGCGAATGGCATAAGCGTACGTCATATTTTGGTTGTTTTCTGCAATGGTAGGATTAATTGATGGGACGCATTAAAAGAACTAATGCAAGAAATAAACCAAGTAAAAGTCGATTGGAACACTTTGAAAACCACTCGGTTCTTTTCAAAACTAGACTTTTAAACACGGAGCTTGAACCACTCCTTTTAAAAGCTATCTCGTTCCATCGATTATATCAAGTTCACTACGTTCACGGTTTCGCCAAAACCATTCGTAGCCCTCCGTCATTCCACATGAATGGTCAAAAGTATTCAAGCTGTGTATTTTGGCCAAAGTCAAGGCATAGTGATTGGTAGCGTTTGGGCATTCATGTGCAGCATAGATAGATGCGTTGATTTGGGACAGTCGTACTGCCATTTTGGCCAAAGTCAAGGGTAGGTACGGGTGGGTCCAAATTAACCAGGAGAATGACGGGTAGAACTTGACATGTGACTTATGATATTTTGGCCAAAGTCAAGGTCATAAGAACATGGGGCAAAAATCCACATCGGGAGTTTCATAAGTACTGAAACTTGCTAGCGTTGCATACCATTTGGAGTGTGATGATTCTGGTAGGATTCCTTCGGTTTTATCACGCGATGATATTTGGATCCCGATCCTACTGTGAGTATATGCTACTCCTCGGGAAAACTCTCACTTAACGATCAATGCTATAAACCTAGTAGGTGCCTAGAAAGGTGTTAGCGGGGCTACGCCCACAGGGAAAAGAGGTTATTTAATTAAGGAACTTCGCGAAAGCGTTGGAAAACCTCACTCGAAGTACCGACACTGGCCTGGCTGAACGGTTAAGCAAGTATTGTACGGTGAGAATGATCCCGGCTAATCCTTTTCTTTATGGTTTGAGAAGGGATTCGAGAAACAGTGGGAGCCATCCAGTTTAGACAAACTAAAAACCACTCTAAACTTGCAAGAGCATCATGCTAAAGTGTTTCTTTTCTCTCTCCTAATTGCAGCGACCATTCAACATGACCGGACTTAAGTTACTGTTAGATAAAAATATATTGACAGGGCCAAACTACAAAGATTGGCTCAGGAATGTCAAGATGGCGATCACTTATGACAAACTGGGGTATGTACTTACCACCAAAGCTCCCCCTGTCCCAGGTCCCACCTCCAGCGTCGCGGATGTAGAAATCCGTAAGACATGGGAGATAGATTGCGCGAGGGCCAGATGCCTCGTACTAGCCTCGATGGACAACGAACATCAGAGGAGGCACGAGAATATGGACCTAGAGTCCATATTTCTCCATACAAAAGAACTGTATGGAGAGCAGTCTCGTATCGCTAGATACGAAGTGTCGAAGAAGCTTTTTTCGGCAAGGTTGGCCGTCGGATCATCGGTAGCGGACCACGTGCTTAAGATGATCGGCTACATTGAGGAGCTCGCGGACCTTGGGACCACGTTGGAGAATGAACTCTATACCGATTTGATTCTCCAGTCCCTTCCTTCCACTTACGCCCAGTTCGTTCTTAACTTCAACATGCAAGGAAAGGAGGTTGAACTTGCCGAACTTCTGAACATGTTGAGGACTGCTGAGGGCACCCTACAGAAGGGTAGGGAGACATCCACTTTGTTTGTAGGAGGATCTTCCTCTTCTAGGTCCAGGGCGAAAGCCAAGGGCAAGAAGAAGAAAGCCCCCGCCAAACCAAGAGGCGGTGTCGGTAAAGTGGATACGAAGGGAAAGGGTAAAGCAACAAAAGTAGCGGGGAAGATGGTGGGGAAGGAAGAATGCTTCTACTATCACAAAAGTGGTCACTGGAAACAAGATTGCAAGGCTTGGAAAGCCAGAACACAGGATTTGAAGCGAGTTGCAGCTTCAGCTTCAGGTGTGTATGTTATTGAAAACTGTCTATCAATAAACTCTACATCCTGGGTATTGGATACCGGATCAGGATCTCATATCTGTAATTCTTTGCAGGCGTTGAGAAAGCGTAGAGTTTTGAAGGCAGGTGACATGACCCTCAGAGTTGCGAACGGTGCTAGCATGGATGCAGAGGCCGTAGGGGACTATCACCTGGGATTATCTGATGGACACTTTTTGGTTTTGCGTAGTTGTTATTATGTACCAAATGCAACCTGTAATATCATTTCTGTATCTTTATTATCTAAAGAAGGTTATGAATTTGCATTTGTAAGTAATGTAGTAAACATTCACCTTAATCAAGTTTTGATTGGGTCAGGTACATTAAACAACGGTATTTACGTTTTAAACCAACCACAGGTTTTCAATATCCAGAATACACACAAAAGAAAGTATCCAGAAATTAATAAAACTTTCTTATGGCATTGTAGACTGGGTCACATCAATGAGAGAAGATTGACTAAGTTACATACTGAAGGATATTTGGATCCGTTCGAATATCAATCGTATGCAACTTGTCAATCCTGTCTCAAAGGAAAGATGACAAAGGCTCCGTTTTCTGGACACGGAGAAAGAGCGAGCGAGCTCTTGGGACTCGTACAAAGCGACGTGTGCGGTCCAATGTCTACACATGCGCGAAGCGGTTTTTCTTACTTCATTACCTTTACGGATGATTTTTCAAGGTACGGTTATGTTTTCTTAATGAAACATAAATCCGAGGCTTTTGAAAAATTCCAGGAATATAAGAATGAAGTAGAAAAACAAACCGGCAAAAGTATCAAGATCCTAAGATCGGATCGAGGAGGAGAATACTTAAGTGCCGAATTCCTGAACTACTTAAAAGAGAATGGAATTCTCTCTCAGCTTACTCCTCCATACACTCCGCAACATAACGGTGTATCGGAGAGAAGGAACCGGACCCTATTGGATATGGTACGGTCCATGATGAGTAACGTTGTGTTACCGCGATCGTTCTGGGGATATGCGCTAGAATCAGCAGCATACCTTTTGAACCGAGTTCCAACTAAGACTGTGCCTACTACACCATATGAAATGTGGTGTGGGAAGAAGCCCCATCTTAATCACATTAAGACATGGGGATGTCCAGCTTTTGTAAAAAAGCAGCATGCGGACAAGCTCGAGGCACGCTCAGTACAGTGCAAGTTTGTGGGATATCCGAAGAACTCCAAGGGATATTACTTCTATTGCGAAGAGGAACAAAAAGTCCTTGTTTCTCGCCATGCCCACTTTCTAGAACATCAGTTCATAGAAAAAGAATTAAGTGGGAGCGCGATAGAACTGGAAGAAATTCCAGAACCGCGAGCTATTACTGAAAGCTTAGTAGAACCAGAGGGTTCAAAAGAAAAGGACATTCCTACACCACTCCGCAGGAGTAGTAGGCAGTCTCATCCGCCCGAGAGATACTACGGTTTTCTCATTGACGGGGATAGAGAGGACTGCATCCTAGATTGTGATGAGCCTACTAGCTTCCAGCAAGCCATTCAGAGCGTCGACTCAGTAAAATGGCTGGATGCAATGCGGACCGAGATGGAGTCCATGTACACCAACAAAGTATGGACGTTGGACATTGCTCCAGACGGGGTAAAACCCGTAGGATGCAAGTGGATCTTCAAAAGGAAGATTGGTGTAGATGGACAGGTTGAGACCTATAAAGCTAGACTGGTAGCAAAGGGTTTTCGTCAGCGACCTGGTTTGGACTATGACGAAACCTTTTCTCCAGTAGCTATGCTGAAATCCATTCGGATCCTTCTTGCCATCGCTGCTTTCCACGATTATGAGATCTGGCAGATGGACGTAAAGACAGCTTTTCTAAATGGTCATTTAGAGGAGTGTGTCTATATGGATCATCCAGAGGGTTTCATTCAGGGTGGGAGCAGCGGAAAGGTGTGCAAGTTGCTCAAGTCCATTTATGGACTCAAGCAGGCATCGCGGAGTTGGAACATCTGTTTTGATGAGACGGTCAAAGAATTTGGGTTTATCAAAAATCCAGATGAACCATGCATCTATTGTAGATTTGTAGCGAGAACTGTAGTATTCCTCGTTTTATACGTGGATGACATTCTCTTAATAGGAAATGACATTCCTATGCTACAATCTGTCAAGGGGTTCTTGTCACACAGGTTCTCCATGAAAGACCTGGGTGATGCCTCATACATTCTGGGTATCCGGATCTACCGTGACAGATCCAAGAGGATATTAGGACTCTCACAGTCCAGGTACATCGACACCATACTGAAGAGATTCAGTATGGAAGATTCCAAGCGCGGTAATCTACCGGCTTGTCACGGGATCACCCTCTCTAAAGAGATGTCTCCCAAGACTGATTTGGAGAGGGATCGCATGTCTATTATACCCTACGCTTCTGCGGTAGGCTCTATAATGTATGCGATGTTGTGTACCAGACCGGATGTGGCTTATGCACTGAGTGTGGTAAGCAGGTATCAGTCAAACCCTGGGGAGAAACATTGGATAGCAGTAAAGAACATTCTCAAGTACCTGAGAAGGACTAAGGAGATGTTCTTGGTGTATGGCGGAAAAGACCTGCAGATTGAGGCCTTTGCTGACTCCAGCTTCCAGAGTGACAAGGATGATTCCAAGTCCATGTCGGGTTTTGTCTTTACCCTGAATGGAGGGGCGGTGTGTTGGAAGAGCTCCAAACAGGAAACCGTTGCTGACTCGACTATGGAAGCGGAATACATCGCTGCATCTGATGCCGCAAAAGAAGCTGTCTGGATGAGGAAGTTCTTGAAAGAACTTCAGGTGGTTCCATCCATTGTTGACCCAATACCTCTGTATTGCGACAACAACGGGGCTATAGATTTAGCGAAGGAACCCAGGTCCCATCAAAAATCCAGACACATCTTAAGGCGGTATCACCTGATCAGGGAGATTGTGGATCGCCAGGAGATCGAGGTCCGGAGAGTTGCATCAGAGGATAACACAGCAGATCCATTCACCAAGGCCTTGCCCCAGACTCAGTTCGAGCGGCTGATCGAGATGATAGGTCTTCGATACGCCAGTACATGGCCTTAGTGCAAGTGGGAGATTGTTAGTGTATATGCCCTAGAGGCCATTACCGTATCATACTAGTTTGTATATTACTTAATGGAAGCTTGGGATATTCACAGTTGTATATACAATCTTGCTCGAAATGGTAGTATGCTACTTGGTTTGTCTCTGCTTTAATATGTGCATGTGTTTCTTTTAGCATATTGCAGGTATACATATTAGTAGAGCCCTTAGGATCTTTGCTTGATTACCAGCATTGTGATGGCGCTCGCACTCGTGGGAGCTGGGTAATCCATAAGCACATCCTTATACACGTCCCTGGTCGTTGGACTATCGAGACAGGGCATCGATACTCCGGAGTAGACTAGCGTATGCGCTTTTCATCCCAGTGTGGGAGACGGTCTGTCCCACAGCCGTTAGTACGTAGTACTTGGGATAGTGTGTGGGTGCTCGTTAGGTTACGAGTACACTGGACAGGACTCGTCGGGAACTGTTGGTTGGTAATATACCTATCGTCAGTTATCAGTTCCCAGGTGACATGAGTACAGCTTAGTCTGCTGACTTGACACTGTCACTTCGTCTCGAGTGTGTTCCCACTGCACTTTGATTACTACCCTACCACGGCTCAGAGGAGTCGTGCAAACAGGTAGTTTTTGGATGCAGTCCCGAAGCACTTGGAGGCAGTGACGGTTAGACAGGATTCGTCTCTCCCGGTATTGGGGGTTGACATCGCGCTGTGTCCAGGAGAGCCATTACACGAGTAGTCCCTGGCCAGGGCAAGCGAGATATACTGGTAGGCTTCCAGTGTTATCTTAGGGTGTTCTGGGCTTCACTCCGACACGACTTGTACCGCTATTAGGGGACTGACGTTCACCGCCCCCCTAGGCCCGCCATGCGATGTATCAGACGAACAGACCGGACTGTACGGAGACTGTCACATACAGGCTCAGTAGGAGTGCAGATGGGGTTCACCTCGTCAGTCTTCTTATCGACATCTACCTGGGGACCGTTACGTACAGCTAGTGCCGCTTGCGGTCTGTGGTTAAACCCACTGCCAGCGTAGTGTCGAGTCTTTAGAGTCCCACACAGAGAGCTATTCGCCTTTAGGCAAAACGAGTAGAGGTCGCATGGTTTTGCGACAGGGTTCGTTCGCATCCGCGCACTTGTGCACGTTTGCTGTCCGGACAGTTTATACTAGCGGGCTTTGGTTTAAGCCGGATCCTAGTATATGATTTGATATTGGTTTTTCTCATTGTGTTCGTGTTCCTCGGATCACGAATGCAGGTGCGTATTCACGGTTGCTTGAGATTGAGGGAGAGGACCTTGATTAGGGTTAATGACTATTGTCATTTTATTAACCCTATTGTTTTTGTGTGTATTATTGTTAATTAATAATTAGCTTAATTATTGTGCATGGTTGTTGTTGTTGACATTTTGACTTTGTTGACTTGTTGACCAAGTTGACAATTTGACCATGATCATTTCATTTGGAAGATGCTCTTTGATCCTTGCAATTTGCATTAATGGTGAAATGATAATGGTCACCTCTTGATTAAACCATGACAATTTTCTAGCTAATTAGTTAATTAAAATATTACACACATATTAGTGAGAATGGCTCACTAATAATTCATTCTATCATATCTTTTCTCTCTCTTGCTCATCCTCTCCCTCAAGCTCTCTCCCTCTCATGTGTTGAGAAACAAAAAGCTTGAGAAAAACCTTCACTTGATCTTCTCTACTCACTTCTAGGGTTCAAGTCTTAGCATTTCTTGCACTCTAGTTACTCCTAGCTTGGAGTCGAAGCTAAAGGACGAGGCTTTCGGGTGGATCGTTCTTTGACGGAAGGAGACAAGCAAGGTGAGGCCTTTCTACCATTCCGACGAGCAAGGAGAGAAGGAGTTCGAGCTCAAGGTATAACCTTTCTACAACTTAACTAGTTGTTAGTTTACTTTAGCTAGTTTTCGTTTAGTAAAGATCCTCACAAGCAAGGTCCATGTTGCCTAAGTCATTAAAAATCCAATTTTTATTATGTTTTCCGCCTCCCCGTAAGGACCGGGGTGGGCAACGTGGACTTACAGCTTATACCTCTGACGTGCTAGTGGTTAAATCCACAGCCATAGTATTGACGAGTCTTTAGAGTCCACCACACTTACAGTTACTCAAGTTTCGGGCGAAACGTTGTAGAGGCCGTATGGAGATATGGCAGGGTCCGATCAGATACGTGCGGTATTGCACGGATCAGGATCGGACGGTTTGTACTAGTGGCCGTATGGATATATGGCAGGGTTCGATCAGATACGTGCGGTATTACACGGATCAGGATCGGACGGATATTACTAGCCGGCTTTGGTTTAAGCCTGATCCTAGTATTGTACAGTGTAGATTTTATCTCTTTGCATTTGTGGTCAGTTGGAAGACAAATGCGGGCATGTATATGAAGTATCGGGGTTTTTCCTGTAATTTATTACGGGACCAGTTTTCTGGAGTTGCCAGTTTGCATTCCGTTCCGGCCGGTTTTCCTTTGTTCTTTCCCGGCCGGACTTTTCCGATGGAGGGTGTTATTTGCAAGTTTGCAAATAACATATTGTGGAGGGGTTTCTTGCATATGGATTGATTATGAAAGCATCTTTTGATACCATTCTTTTCTATCATCATTTCTTTTGCATTAATGGTGATTAGAATGGATTGGAGTTGATTAGGAGTTGATGTGAGGTTTACTTTGGATGTGGTCACCTCTTGCTTTTCCTACACTCACCTTCCTTCTTGTTTTGAGGTTTTTCCTCCACCATTTTGTTCAAGAGAATGAGAGAGAGAGTTTGATGAGGTGTGGCACATATTTCTTCATTTTATTCTTCTTCTTGTTTTGGAAAAAAATGAAAGCACCATTTTTTCTTAACCTCATTCCTCCATCACCAATGGCAACATAAATCCTAAAAGAGACAATAGATTCTACACTACATCTACAGCAAATCTTGGACGCGTCGGCTAGCCAACTTCGCGCCCGAGTTGCCTCGGTCCAGAGGTGGGAGCCCGTAAAAGAATCCGGCTACGTGGTGCCCTTTCCGACGAGAAGACGACGAATGGTGATTCCACGGGAGATCGGGACGACGACGAGAAGACCGAAGGACACGGATCGCTCGGTATATCTCTCACCCCATCTCTAGTTAGCTAGTATCGGTTAATGGTTATGATCCGGGAATATTGTCAGCGGTAGCGCCAGTTTAAAGTTAAGAAAAATTTTGATTCCGCATTTTGGCCTCGGATAGACGGCCGGGGCGCTGCCGTGGCGCAACAGGATGCAAGTGGATCTTCAAAAGGAAGATTGGTGTAGATGGACAGGTTGAGACCTATAAAGCTAGACTGGTTGCAAAGGGTTTTCGTCAAAGACCTGGTTTGGAATATGACGAAACCTTTTCTCCAGTAGCTATGCTGAAATCAATTCGGATCCTTCTTGCCATTGCTGCCTTCCAAGATTATGAGATATGGCAGATGGACCTAAAGACAGCTTTTCTAAATGGACATTTAGAGGAGTGTGTCTATATGGACCAGCCAGAGGGTTTCATTCAGAGTGGGAGCAGCGGAAAGGTGTGCAAGTTACTTAAGTCCATTTATGGACTAAAGCAGGCATCGCGGAGTTGGAACATCTGTTTTGATGAGACGGTCAAGGAATTTGGCTTTAACAAAAATCCAGATGAACCATGCATCTATTGTAGATTTGTAGCGAGAACTGTAGTATTCCTCGTTTTATACGTGGATGACATTCTCTTAATAGGAAATGACATTCCTATGCTACAATCTGTCAAGGGGTTCTTGTCACACAGGTTCTCCATGAAAGACCTGGGTGATGCCTCATACATTCTGGGTATCCGGATCTACCGTGACAGATCCAAGAGGATATTAGGACTTTCGCAGTCCACGTACATCGACACCATACTGAAGAGATTCAGTATGGAAGATTCCAAGCGCGGTAATCTACCGGCTTGTCACGGGATCACCCTCTCCAAAAAGATGTCTCCCAAGACTGATTTGGAGAGGGATCGCATGTCTATTATACCCTACGCTTCTGCGTTAGGCTCTATAATATATGCGATGTTGTACCAGACCGGATGTGGCTTATGCACTGAGTGTGGTAAGCAGGTATCAGTCAAACCCTGGGGAGAAACATTGGATAGCAGTAAAGAACATTCTCAAGTACCTGAGAAGGACTAAGGAGATGTTCTTGGTGTATGGCGGAAAAGACCTCCAGATTGAGGCCTTTGCTGACTCCAGCTTCCAGAGTGACAAGGATGATTCCAAGTCCATGTCGGGTTTTGTCTTTACCCTCAATGGAGGGGCGGTGTGTTGGAAGAGCTCCAAACAGGAAACCGTTGCTGACTCAACTATGGAATCGGAATACATCGCTGCATCTGATGCCGCAAAAGAAGCTGTCTGGATGAGGAAGTTCTTGAGAGAACTTCAGGTGGTTCCGTCCATTGTTGACCCAATACCTCTGTATTGCGACAACAACGGGGCTATAACTTTAGCGAAGGAACCCAGGTCCCATCAGAAATCCAGACACATCTTAAGGCGGTATCACCTGATCAGGGAGATCGTGGATCGCCAGGAGATCGAGGTCCGGAGGGTTGCTTCAGAAGATAACACAGCAGATCCATTCACCAAGGCCTTGCCCCAGACTCAGTTCGAGCGGCTGATCGAGATGATAGGTCTTCGATACGCCAGTACATGGCCTTAGTGCAAGTGGGAGATTGTTAGTGTATATACCCTAGAGGCCATTTCTGTATCATACTAGTTTGTATATTACTTGATGGAAGCTTGGGATATTCACAGTTGTATATACAATCTTGCTCGAAATGGTAGTATGCTACTTGGTTTGTCTCTGCTTTAATATGTGCTTGTGTTTCTTTTAGCATATCACTGATATACATATTAGTAGAGCCCTTAGGATCTTTGCTTGATTACCAGCATTGTGATGGCGCTCACACTCGTGGGAGCTGGGTAATCCATAAGCACATCCTTATACAGGTCCCTAGTCGTTGGACTATCGAGACAGGGCATCGATACTCCGGAGTAGACTAGCGTATGAGCTTCTCATCCCAGTGTGGGAGACGGTCTGTCCCATAGCCGTCAGTACGTCGTACTTGAGATAGTATACGGGTGCTCGTTAGGTTACGAGTACACTGGACAGGACTCATCGGGAACCATTGGTTGGTATTATACCTATCGTCAGTTATCAGTTCGCAGGTGACATGAGTACAGCTTAGTCCGTTGACTTGACACTGTCACTTCGCCTCGAGTGTGTTCCCACTGCACTTTGATTACTACCCTATCACGGCTCAAAGGAGTCGTGCAAACAGGTGTTAGTTGTATGTATGCCCTAGAGGCCAGTATTGTACAGATGATGTATATTATATTGGATGCTTGGTCATATATAGAGATGACTTTCTTGCTCGATATGATAGTATGCTACCTGGTTCCATTTTATCTTAACATGTATACTTGTCTCTTTATACTGTCTTAGAGTTATATGTTGGTAAAGCCCTTAGGATGTGTACTTGACTACCTGGACTATGATGCGGATCATTCTAGTATGGACATAGTAGTCCATAAGTACATCCTTCAAGGTCCCTAGTCGTGGGTGTATCGAGACGGGGCATCGATATACCAGTGTAGACTAGTGTATACGCTTCTCGACCCATGAGATGGGCGATGGATGATCCCATATCCATTGGTGTTTGACATCAGAGATGGTATACGGGTGCTCAGTGGAGACTGGGTACACTGGACGGACTCGCCGAGAACTCCCAGATGGTATTATACCTCACGTCAGATGGCAGTTCTCAGGTGACACTTGTGCAGGTTAGTCTGTAGTCCCGAGATCGTCATAGAGTCTTGTGTGATTCCCACTGTGCTTTGATTTCCACCTTACCACGTCCATGAGGGCGTGCAAAACGGTGGTTTTTTGGGTACAGTCCCGAGTCACATGGAGGCAATGAGCGATAGGAGGGGTTTCGTCTCTCCCGGTATTGGGGGTTGATGTTGCGCTGTGCTCGATTTGCCGTAACAGGGAAGTCCCTGGCCAGGGCTGTTTCAGAGATTTGCTGGTAAGTGTTACCAGTAGTTTCTCGACCCGTTATGAGCCTCACATCGACACGACTTATCGGTTATTGGAGTCTGACGTTTACCACCCCTAGACTTGATATGCGACATATCAGACGAGGAGACCGGACTGTACGGGAAGTGTTGCCGGTCGGCTCGACGGGAGTTGTAGCAGGTTCGCTTGCTCTCTTCTGATCGTTCAATACCCGGGTGGCCGTTACGTTTAGCTGACCGCTTGCGGCTTGTGGGTGCTTGATATGATCATCACCCACTGCCGGCGTATTGACGAGTCTAAGAGTCCCACAATAGAGTTTCCTAGTCCAGGCGAAACGTTGTGGTGCGCGTATCAGATATGCGCATGGACCCGATTAAAATGCGCGTATGGGATACCGTATATTGATCGGGCGTCTTACTTTTGGTAGGGGTCATATGTGATATGGCCGGATTGATAAATCAAGTGTTGATTTATCATTTAACCATTAGATTCTCACTAGAAATCCTTTCTTGTTTTCTTTGGATGTATGGATGCATGTATGCATTTCTTATTGTTTCATGCACATATGGATGTGCATGCACACATACATACATACATCATCTATCATGGTTGTTTATACATAGAAAATGGTGGATATATAAGACTCACACCATGGTTTATTTTATGGATATTTATTTCTATTTTAGCTAAAACAAAAGAATTGAGATAAGATTGAATCATGGTCAAAGTTTCTACACTCTTCTTGTGACCTAACCATTTGCACCTAACTTTTGACCATGCTTTAATCTTTCTCTTGTGTTTAACTAAAGAAAAATAAAATATTCATAAAGAGATAACCATGGTTTGAGATGAAGAAAGAAAAATATATATTCTTATGTTTTTCTTTTTCTCTTTAGAGTTATTCTTATCTTCTTCTAAAATATCCATCATCTTCTTCAACCTTGAGCTCATGCTCTCTTGAATTTTCTAGAGAGCAAATCATTAATCAAGATAGGATTTTGAAGTGAGAAAAGCCACCACCACATCATTCTATACAAGTCTTGCCCACTTGTTTAGAGTGTAAGCTTCGTTTTTCATTCTTGATCTTGCGAAGTTGCTAGCTTGGACAAAGCGGACTCCGGGTGGATCATCGGTGACGTCGAGGAGTTCAAGTGGAGTTCTTACAAACCCTAAGTAGCCGAGGAGTCTAGCGTAGGGAGCTACAAAGGTTGTACTCTCTAAACCCTAGCATTTCTTACATATGATGATATGAAAAATTTGAAACTCTAATCGATTCTAGGAACGATCCGATGCATGTTAGCTTAGCACCCTAAAAAATGCTTTCTTTGGTTCATGTGATGCTTCCAAACCCTTCATGTGGTGCTTGGTAGAACTTTCAGTGGTATCAGAGCTACTAGGCATTAGATATCGACCTATGGAGGGTTCTCACTGTGTGACAGTGTGGCGAAGCATAGGCTCTTACCCCCAGGGTGTCCCGAGACCGGAAGGTGTTCCGGCGGTTGTAGTCCTCGCGAGGGGGCATGCGTAAAAAGTAGCTGCTGACGGACCCGTTGGTGCCACGGTGACCCCATTGGATGGGGTGGCTGCCTGACCAACATTGGTATCAGAGCTACTAGGCATTGGATATCGACCTATGGGGGGTTCTCACTGTGTGACAGTGTGGCGAAGCATAGGCTATTACCCCCAGGGTGTCCCGAGACCGGAAGGTGTTCCGGCGGGTTGTAGTCCTCGCGAGGGGGCATGCGTAAAAAGTAGCGGCTGAGGGACCCGTTGGTGCCACGGCGACCCCATTAGATGGGGTGGCTGCCTGACTTTCATTGGTATCAGAGCCGACCTAGAACATTAGGCGACTATTTTACGAAGTTAAAACTACGATCGAACCGGAAAATATGATTTTTGGGTGCTCTCTGGACTTTTTTCAAAATCTGGTAAATTTCAGAATTAAAAATATGTAAAAAATTCAGCAAGTAAAACTAAGAATTACGGTATAAAACGTTTTCCATGAACAGTAATTTCCGCCGCGGAAACGCGGCTTAAGCTTGCTTAGGCCGCGGTTCCGCGGCCGTACAGATCAATCAATGAATCATTTTTATACTGTAATGCTGGGTTTTGCTTGTTTATTTTTTAGAGAATTTTTAATCTGTATTTAGTTCTGAAAAATTCTGGAGATGGTTTTGGACTCGTCGATTCGATAGGAATTTTGATTTCGTGGCTTTTCGGGATAAATTAGAAAGTAGTGAAGTATTTGAACGAGTATCATTTGGTTACTTTTCACGGGGTTTAAATCCTTCGGAGGTTCGTGCAAGTTTGTTTTTGGTGGACCCTCTAGAAGACAGCAAACCTTAACTCGATTATGTGACCGTCTTGAACTGCCTTAGGGTTTGGGGCAGTACGGCGTGCCACATGTGAGGCGTTGGCTTGACCCTTCTACGGCTGGACCGCTACCACTGTGTCACACTCCGGGTTTTTGAACTCCGCTCAAGTGTTGAGCTTTAGTGAATCTTGGGTATTTGATTGTTCGTTCGAAAACTTTAATACTGTCTAATTATCTGGAATGTGATGCAATGTGTGGAATTCATATTATAAGACATGAAATACGTCGCATTTACGATGTCTAAAGAGAATGTGGATTCCAGATATTGCAGTTTTACACTTTCTTTTATGTGGCCGTAAGTGTAGTATGTATTCACCGATTGTCGTTGCTATACGTCGACGACAATAGGTGTATGCATACTTACTTACGTTGATGATATGGGATATTATGTGTTGCTGAGATATGATGTGCAGGATTGTCGCGATAGAATAGCCGGGGGTTTTTATGTGAGATGAGAGTTTTAAATTTTCATTCATGTAAATTCAAATGTAATGTAATATTCTTTTATTTGGGGCACTTCCGGGTTGAGGTTGTGTCACCAGTGTTGTATATTATTTACTTTTCCGCATTAGGATGCACCCAAGGAGGGGAGCACAGGTGACCGGGTTCTGGGGTTCAGTGGGAGGCCATCTCGAGGAGTCGAGACCGGGTCTCCTAAACTCCAGAATTGGTAGGGTCGCTTGCCGCTCTCGTAGGGGTCCAGGGAGTGGGCTTGGCTATTCATCGCGACTGTGGAATCCGTATTTTCTATTTTGGCTAAATTCTAAATACGGACGTCCTAGTATATCCCACATTATATCTATGTTTCTGCTGCGATATCTGTGATGTGATCATTTGATATGTTCTGTGATGGATACAGTATATAGTATATATGATATATTATATAGGCGTTACTTTTGTTTTACACCCGCACTAGCCCTGCCCTGCTCTGTCGTTAGTTACCTAACCTAACGGTGCACGAGGGGACATCGAGGCGAATGCGGATGGCATAAGTGTACGTCGTATTTATCTGTGATGTTTAGGTAACTTATATGATGGGAATTCATTAATGTGATTAATGGAAGAAAAGAAACCTAAAAAGATGTTGTAGAATCAAATTTTAAATAAAAAGGGTAGCTACAGTTTTGCTTTGCATAGTGGTATATATGATATACCCTGCACCTTATTCGATGAGGAAAGGGCCGAGATCCCTTCACCGGGAGTGACCCCTTTAGCAATAACTGGCGGATGCTACACACTCGGTTTGTTTTTGATTGCTTCTATAGTTTATGCTTTGCACAGTGATATATATGATATATCCCGCACCTCATTCGACGAGGAAAGGGCCGACGATCCCTTCACCGGGAGTGACCCTTTTAGCAAAACTAGAAAAGCCTCAAAATCACTCCATTTCAAAACTTCACTTGATTCTACAACGATATCAAGTTCATTACGCAATAGGTTTTCAGAAAAACCTGACGTAGCCCTCCGTCATTTCAGATAAATCCTACTTAGTATTCGTACTACGTTTGTTGACCTCCGTCAAGGCGTAGTGTGCGGTAGCTAACTAGTATTTATCTGCTTATGCATGTGATGCAGATTGGATTAGGGTAGTCGTACGACCTTGTTGACCTTCGTCAAGGGTCGTGCGGATGGATTTGATTCAATCAAGAAATGACGGGTTGAACTTGACTTGCACCCTGTGGTTTGTTGACCTCCGTCAAGGTCATAGGATACTGGGGGCAAAATATTATCGGGAATTTCAAGTGTTGAAATTTGCAATGAGATTGCATACCTTCTATGAGATAGTTGGATCCCGATACCCACTACGAGTAAGAGTTACTCCTGGGAGAGTTTTACACATTACAATTAGCCGATCAAGTAGGTGTCTAGAAAGGTGTCAACGGGGTTACGCCTCTGGGAAAACGAGGTTTACTTTAATTAGCTCCGTGCGAAAGCACGGGGAACCTCCCTTAAAGTACCGACACTGACCTGGCTGAAAGATTGGCGAAGTTGTAGGGTGTAATTAATCCCGGCTAGTCTTTCCTTTTAGGGTTTGAAGGAAGATTTGATAAAAACCAGTGGGAGCCATCCTGATTAGATAAAATAATAACCAATCTGATCTTGCAAGAGCATACGCTAAAGTGTTTTCTTCTCACTCTCTCCAGGTAGCGACCATGTCATGCCTTAATCAAGATAATAATCTGGATGTATTGACCAAACCCGCAAGTTATACTGTGCTGGGGAACGTTAGTTCCGTTCTTTCTTATAAGAGCTATAGGAATGAACAGGACATAGGGGAATACTAGGATTCCCATGCCACCCGAATGAAGAAAGTACATGTTGATGAATTTTCTTCGGGTGTGTTCGTTACAGAGAACTGTTTCTCCATTTGCCCTACGTCCTGGGTATTAGATACCGGGTCAGGATCCCATATATGTAATCAGTTACATGGGCTTAGGAAAGGTAAAGAACTTGGAGAAGGTGATAAAGACATAAAAGTTGGAAATGGTGCAATTGTTGCAGCTAAGACTGTCGGGGAATATCACCTTGGATTACCAACTGGTAATACATTGGTTCTGAACGAATGCTATTACATGCCGAACCTGATATGCAACATTATATCGGTTTCTTTGTTGAGTAAAGAGGGATATAATTTTGTATTACAGGATAATGTTATGAACATTTTCCGTAACCAAACGTTGGTTGGATCAGGCACGTTATGTAATGGCATTTATGTTCTAAATCAATCAACAGTTCTGAGCATAACAAACACACACAAGAGGAAGAGTTCAGAACTGAACGAATCCTTCTTGTGGCATTATAGACTCGGTCATATAAATGCGACACGACTGGCTAAGTTGCATAAGGATGGATATTTGAATCCATTTGAATTTTCATCTTATGACACTTGCCAGTCATGTCTCAAAGGCAAGATGACAAAACTCCGTTTACGGGCCACGGAGAAAGAGTTACTGAACTCTTGGGACTGATACATAGTGATGTATGCGGTCCCATGTCTACACATGCCAGGGATGGTTCATCGTACTTCATTACATTCACTGACAATCTCTCTAGATTCGGATATGTGTTCCTGATGAAACACAAATCAAAAGCTTTTGAGAAATTTAGAGAATATAAACAAGAAGTCGAGAACCAAACCGGAAAAAGTATTAAAATCCTACGATCTGATCGAGGAGGTGAATACTTGAGCATTGAATTCCTGGACTTCCTAAAAGAGAATGGGATTCTCTCTCAGCTAACTCCTCCATATACACCACAGCCCAACGGTGTATCAGAACGGAGGAACCGCACCCTATTGGATATGGTGCGCTCTATGATGAGTGTAGCTGAGTTACCTATTTCCTTTTAGGGATATGCACTGGAAACAGCTGCATACCTGCTGAATAGGGTTCCTACCAAATCTGTGCCTACCACCCCATATGAGATATGGGAGGGGAAGAGACCATATCTTAATATTATAAAGATATGGGGTTGCCCGGCCTATGTCAAAAGACAAAAACCGGACAAACTCGAGGCAAGGTCTGTTTTGTGTAAATTTGTTGGATATCCTAAGCATTCGCGAGGGTATATCTTCTACCACAGTGAGGAACAAAGAGTATTTGTTGCTCAACATGCCACCTTTTTAGAAAAGGAATTTCTTGCAAAAGAGATTAGTGGCCCTGAGATAGAACTGGAAGAGGTTCCAGCTGAACAAACCACAACAGAAGATTTAGTGGAACCAGAGGATTCAGCAGTTCCCAATGAACCCCAGCCACTCCGCCGATCTAGTAGGGTTCCTCGCCAATACTACGGTTTTCTCATGGATGGTGGGAGCGAGGATTGCATCATGGAGGATGATGACCCAACTAGCTTCGAGCAGGCCATCACGAGTAGGGACTCAGTGAGATGGCTGGATGCTATGCGGTCCGAGATGGAATCCATGTACACCAACAAAGTATGGACTTTGGAAGTTGCTCCTGAAGGGGTAAAACCCATTGGGAGCAAGTGGATCTTCAAGAAAAAACTTGGTGTAGATGGGAAAGTGGAGACTTTCAAAGCTAGACTTGTTGCAAAAGGTTTTCGTCAAAGACCAGGTGTGGTCTATGACGAAACCTTTTCTCCAGTGGCTATGCTTAAATCCATCCGGATCATGCTTGCCATCGCTGCATATCATGACTATGAAATCTGGCAAATGGATGTTAAGACCGCCTTTCTAAACGGTGATTTAGAAGAGTGCGTGTACATGACTCAGCCAGAAGGCTTTGTAGACAGTTGGAGCAGCGGGAAGGTGTGCAAGCTGCTTAAATCCATTTATGGATTAAAGCAAGCATCGCGGAGTTGGAACATCTGCTTTGACGTCGTTATCAAAGAGTTTGATTTCGTCAAAAATGTAAATGAACCTTGTATCTACAAGAAGGTGGCAGAGAGTAAGGTTGTCTTCCTCGTTTTGTACGTGGACGACATACTCTTGATAGGAAATGATATTCCTATGCTGCAATCGGTCAAGCTCTTCTTATCACAAAGATTCTCAATGAAAGATCTTGGTGATGCCTCCTGCATATTGGGAATAAGGATCTATAGAGATAGATCCAAACGGCTACTGGGATTGTCCCAATCCAGGTACATTGACACCATAATAAAGAGGTTTATGTTAGTAATTTGTATGCCCTAAAGGCCATTATATGGATAGTGGAAACTTGGACATATTATCTATGGAGATAGATGAATTTCTTGCTCAAAATGATAGTACGCTATCTGGTTTACTTTATCTGTACATGTCGATTTAATCATTTACACATGTTGATAAAGCCCAAAGGATATATGCTTGACTACTGTGATTATGATGCGGATCATACTAGTGGGGCACATGTAGTGTATAAGCATATCCTTGAACTGTTCCTAGTCGAGGGTGTATCGAGACAGGGCATCGATATTCCAGAGTAGACTAGCGTATACTATTCTTGTCCCATATGATGGGCGATGGATGATCCCATATCCATCTGGTGAGGAGACACCAAAGATTGTATGCGGGTGCTCAGTGGAGACTGGGTACACTGAACGGACTCGCCGAGAACTCCTATGTGGTATTATATCTATCGTCGGATAGCAGTTCTCTAGGAACACTGGTACAGGTTAGTCTGTAGACCCGAGATCGTCATAGAGTCTTGTGTGTCCTCCCACTATACTTTGATCTCCACCCTACCACGGCTCTACTGAGTCGTGCAAACAGGTGGTCTTTGGGTACAGTCCCGTGGCGCATGGAGGCAATGAGCGATAGGAGGGGTTTCGTCTCTCCCGGTATTGGGGGTTGATGTTGTGCTATGCTAGATTGGCTATAACATGAAGTCCCTGGCCAGGGCTGCTGAGATTTACTGATAAGAGTTATCAGTAGTTTCTCGATCTGTTATGAGCCATACACCAGCATGACTTATTGAGTTACTGGGGTCGACGATACCATCCCTAGACTTGATATGCAGCATATCTGACGAAGAGACCGGACTGTACGGTAAGTGTTGCCAGTTGGCTCGACGGGAGTTTTTACAGCTTCGCTGGTTTTCTTCTGATCGTTTCAATACCCGGGTGGCCGTTATGTTTAGCTGACCTCTTGCGGCTTGTAGATGTTTGATATGATCATCATCTACTGCTGGCGTATTGACGAGTCTTAGAGTCCCACAATGAAGTTTCCTGGCTCAGGCAAAAAGATGTGGTGTGCATATGAGATATGCGCGGGACCCGATTAAATACGGTTATGTGATAACGTATATTTATCGGGCATTTTCTATTTGACGGATCGTATGAGATATGACCGGTTTGGTAAATCAAGTGTTGATTTAACTAATTACATTTAGATAAATTCTTTAAGTAAATCCTTTTGTATGCATGCATGTATGCACATGATGATGTGCATGGACACATACATGCATACATAGTATCATGGTTGTTGATACAAGAATGATGGCAATATAAGACTTATATTGAAGCTTTTAATTTGTATTTATCATTTTAAGTTAATATAAAGAATATCCACTAATGCTCCATTATTTCTTAGTGGGTAATCTTTATTTAACTTAGTAAAAAGAATTTCCACCATGCTTAATTCTTTAGGAAAAGAATTTCCACTCATAATTATGGTGGTAATTGAATAATGGTGATTATTCCTTTATTATCACTATAAATAGCTTCATATGTGATATGAAACAAGATGCACACAACAAGAAAAAAAATTGAGTGCAAGGGTGTGAAAAATACAAGTTATCATATGTGATATGAAAGAAAGCTCAAGTCACCATTATCTTCTTCTTCCTCTCTAGATTTCTCTCTTGAGTGAAGATTGACAAAAGAAAGGATTTTAATTGAAGAACATAAACCACATCATCATACTACACACCTCTAGCAGATTTGTGTAGGGTGTTTACTCTACTTCGTTTGCGAAACAAGTAAGGTAAGGAGCTTTGGGCAAAGGGACTTCGGGTGGATCATCGTGGACAAGGAAGGCTACCATCGATCCGTTCCAAACTCTCATAGTGCCAAGGAGTCACCGAGGGAGATCTACAAAGGTTGTAATCTTTCCTCTTAGTGATAGATTTACAATTGCATGTGATGTTTAGTTGTATAATCCCTAAAACTTCTAGTTTCGATTCTTGTCGGGTTAACTTAACACCTCTAAATTTTTTATTATGGCATGTGTGTTGCTACCGAACTCTTGAGGAGGTGCTAGGCAAGCCCTACAGTGGTATCAGAGCCAAGCTAGAGCATTAGGCGATGCGTAGGCGAAATTAAACGTCCGATCGAACCGCAAAACATCAATTTTGACAGCTCTCTGGAAATTTTTTGAAAATTGGATTTTTCCAAATTAAAATGTTCTAAAAAAATCAGCAGGAAAAACTAAGAATTACCATGAAAAAATTTTTGAACGATCTCTCTAAAGCGCGGCGGAAGGGCGGCCAAAACATGGTTTTGGCGGCGCTTTAGCGGCCGTACTGTAGCATCATGAGAAATTTTTTTTTGCAAAAGACCTGATTTAATTAGTACATGCCTCTGGAATATTTAAAAACATACTCAACTGTTGAGTTTTTTGGAGATAAATTGAATTTGGTGATTCGATTGGAAAGGTTTAATTTCGTTCAGATTTTCAGATTTTTAGAACTTGTTAAAATGTTTGAACGAATATTACAAACACAGTTTTTCCCGTATTGGAAAAATTCCAAGTGTTGGATTTTTCCCTAGTTCAAAACCTTCGAAAAACATGCAAGCGCATCTATGGACACTCTAGAAGAACATAACCTTAACTCGATTATGTGACCGTCAAAACTATCACTGAACCTTAGGGTTTGTGGTAGTTTAGCGTTGCCACATGTGAGGCGTTGGTTTGGCCCTTCTACGGTTAGTCCATAAGGTGCTGTGGCATGTTCTAGAAACTTTTGAACTCTGCTCAAGTGTTGTGCAGTTTGGGAAATCTAGGATGTTTTGTTTATTCGATCGAAGAGTTTAACATTGTCTATTTATCTGAAATGTGAAACAATATGTGGAATTCATATAGTTAGGCATGAAATACGAAGTATATGATATTTCGTATTTATGATGTCTAAGGTAATTGTGGATTCCAAATGTTGTAGTTTTTCATTTTATTTTCTGCGACCGTAAGTGTAGTATGTGGTGTATCGCCGTTTTCGTTGCTATACGTCAACGACAATCGGGACACGCATACTTACTTACGTTGATGATATGAGATATTATGTGTTGCTGAGATATGATGAGCAGGATTGTCGCGATTGAATAGCCGGGGGGTTTTTTATGTGAGATGAGAGTTTTATTTTTCATTCATGTAAAATCAATTGTATATTATTTACTTTTCCGCATTAGGATAGACCCAAGGAGGGGAGCACAAGTGACCGGGTTCTAGGGTTCAGTGGGAGGCCATCTCGAGGAGTCGAGACCGGGTCTCCTAAACTCTAGAATTGGCGGGATCACTTGCCGCTCTCGTAGGGGTCTAAGGGTGTGGGCTTGGCTATTCATCACGACCGTGGAATCCGTATTTTCTATTGTTGGCTCAATACAAAATACTGACGTCCTAGATGTCCTTTTATATGCTTCTGCTGTTGATATTCTGTAATGTGATTACTTAGTATCTGAGACGAATGGATTATTATTATATATATGATATATAATAAACGTTGCTTATATTTTACACCCGCGCTAGTCCCGCCCCGCTATGCCGTTAGTTAAGTAACCTAACGGTGCATAACGGGACACTGTGGCGAATGCGGATGGTATAAGTATACGTTCTATTCTGTGATGGCTTAGGAACTTAAATGATGGGATCACATTAATGAGATTAATGTAAAGAAAAGAAACCTAATGATGTTGTAGAATCAGATCTGAAACAAACTCGGCTTTTTATGAAAAATGCAAGTTTCAAAAGATGCGGAGCTTAAGCCACTCCTTTTCTTAACCGTTTGATTCTACAACGAGATCAAGTTCAAAGCGTTAAAGGTTTTCTTAAAAACCATCCGCAACCCTCCGTCATTTTAGGAAGCAGAGTACTTAGTATTCGTGCTACGTATGTCGACCATAGCCGAGGCGTAGTGTACGGTAGCTAAGTGATGAATTCCTACAAAGCATATGATGCGATTAGTTAGGACATTCATGTGATTATGTTGATCATAGTCAAGGGTCATATGGGTGGGTCTAATTAATCACGAAATGACGGGTAGAATTTGACTAGTACTTATGATATGTTGACCATAGCCAAGGTCATAAGTGACTAGGGATAAAAACCATATCGGGAATTTCAAGAGTTGAAATTTGCAATGAGATTGCATACCATCTATATGATAGTTGGATCTCGATCTCACTGTAAGTAAATGTTACTTCTAGGAAAATTTTATTCCTAGCTAGTTTTCTTTTCAGGTTTTGAAAGAAAATTTGATAAAAGCAGTAGGAGACATTGATTAGATAAATTAATAACCAATCTAATTCTTTGAAAGAGCAATTCGCTAAGTGTATCCTTTTCTCTCTCCGAATGGCAGTTACAGATGTCAGGACTTAAGCTTCTACTTGAGAAAAATAAACTTACAGGACCAAATTATAAAGAATGGTTGAGGAACTTGAACATTGCACTCTCATATGATAAGGTATCATATGTCCTCAATACTGAACCCCCACCCGTCCCAGGACCTGAATCATCTGTCGCGGATAGGGAGATCCGTAAAACTTGGGAAATTGACTGCAACACGGCCAAGTGCCTCGTGCTCGCTTCTATGGACAATGTCCATCAGAAGCAACACGAGAATATGGATGTGCAATCCATCTTTCTTCACACAAAGGAGTTGTATGAAGAGCAAACTCGTACTTTGAGATACGAGGCATCTAGAAAGCTGTTTCAGATGCGAATGGCCGCTGGTGCATCAGTTGGAGACAATGTTTTGAAAATGATTGGTCTTATTGAAGAACTTGAGGGACTGGGATGGACTATGGATAATGAGCAATATACGGATATTGTTCTTCAGTCTCACCCCCCTGCCTTTGCTCCGTTCATAGTAAATTTCAATATGAATGGTTTGGAGAAATCATTGCCTGAACTTCTCAATATGTTGAGAAGTGCAGAGAACACATTGAAAACGGCAAGGAATCCCGCTCTGGTTGCTGGGCCATCTTCCTCTTCATTCCCAAAAGCTAAGGCCAAGGGAAAGAAGAAGAAGAAGTCCATCAAACAGAAAGGTGGAGTTAGAAAGGCGAAGGGGAAAGACAAAGCAGGGGCTGGGGGAAGTGGAAAAGGAGAATGTTTTTACTGTAAAAAGTCAGGACATTGGAAACGCAACTGTGCTGAATATCTTGCTGATCTCAAGAAGAAGAAGCATGCTGATGCTTCCACTTCAGGTGTGTTTGTAACTGAAAACTGTTTTTCCTTAAACTCTGCATCCTGGGTATTGGATACCGGTTCTGGTTCTCACATCTGCAATTGTATGCAGGGATTGAGAAATAGTAGAGTTTTAAAAGTTGGAGATCATACTCTGCGGGTTGGAAATGGTTCCAATATACATGCTGTATCCGTGGGAGAGTATCATCTAGGGTTGCCTTCAGGAAGTATTATGGTTTTGAATCCGTGTTATTTTGTACCAAGTATGCTGTGTAACATTATATCCGTTTCTTTGTTAGACAATGAAGGATATCATTTTATGTTGCAAAATAATGTTATGAACATTAACCTGAATCAAGAGTTGATTGGGTTTGGTACATTAAATAACGGTATTTACATCCTGAACCAACACACAGTTTTCAATATACAACATACTAGTAAAAGAAAGTTTTCAGATATAAATGAAGCTTTTCTTTGGCATTGTAGACTTGGTCATATTAACGAAACAAGACTAAACAAGCTACATAAAGATGGATATTTGAATCCGTTTGAATATAAATCTTATGCGACTTGCCAGTCTTGTATCAAAGGTAAAATGACCAAAACTCCGTTTAGTGGACACGGAGAGAGAGCTGGTGAACTCTTAAGCCTCATACATAGTGATGTATGCGGACCAATGTCTACACTTGCAAGAGGTGGTTTTTCATACTTCATCACTTTTACTGATGATTTCTCAAGATTCGGACACGTCTTTTTGATAAAGCACAAATCTGAAGCTTTTGAGAAATTCAAGGAGTATAAACTTGAAGTAGAGAAGCAAACAGGCTTGAGCATCAAGAAACTTCGATCGGATCGAGGTGGAGAGTATTTAAGTACAGAGTTTCTAGACTTCTTAAAAGAGAATGGGATTCTCTCTCAGCTCACTCCTCCTTACACACCGCAGCACAATGGTGTGTCAGAACGGAGGAATCGGACCCTATTGGATATGGTACGATCCATGATGTGTGATGCTGAGTTACTGCTTTCCTTTTGGGGACATGCATTGGAGACAGCAATGTATCTATTGAACAGGGTGCCAACCAAGACCGTGTCTACCACTCCATATGAGATGTGGAATGGAAAGAGACCATCTCTTAAAAGGTTTAGGATTTGGGGTTGTCCGGCTTTTGTTAAAAAGCAGAATCCAGACAAACTCGAGACACGATCGGTCATGTGTAAATTTGTGGGGTATCCAAAACATTCGTATGGATATCTATTCTACCACAAAGAGGAACAAAAGGTGTTTGTTGCTCAGCATGCCACATTTTTGGAAAATGAGTTCTTTACGGAAAGTACTAATGGCAATGTGGTAGAACTAGAAGAGGTTCTAGAGACACAAATTGCTCAGGAGGAATTGGTTGAAACTGATGTTGCAGTAGAACTTCAAGAACCTCAGCCGCTCAGGAGGTCTAGTAGAACTTCTCACCCACCAGAGAGATACTATGGGTTTCTCATAGATGGTGATAGAGAAGATTGCATCATGGATGATGATGACCCTACTAGTTTTCAGCAAGCTATCACGAGTGGTGACTCAGTGAAATGGCTGGAAGCAATGAGATCTGAAATGGAGTCAATGTACACCAACAAAGTATGGACTTTGGACGTTGCGACTCCTGGGATAAAACCCGTTGGGTGCAAATGGATCTTTAAGAGAAAGATTGGTGTAGATGGACAGGTGGAGACCTATAAAGCAAGGCTTGTAGCGAAAGGTTTTCGTCAAAGACCAGGCTTGGACTATGATGAAACTTTCTCTCCGGTAGCAATGCTTAAATCCATTAGGATCCTACTTGCTATTGCTGCTCACTATGATTATGAAATATGGCAGATGGACGTGAAAACTGCATTTCTAAATGGTGATTTAGAAGAATGCGTTTTTATGGATCAGCCAGAGGGCTTCATTGATAGTGGGAGCAGCGGGAAAGCATGTAGATTGCTTAAATCCATCTATGGATTAAAGCAGGCCTCAAGAAGCTGGAACATCTGCTTTGATGATACAATCAAAGAGTTTGATTTTATCAGAAATGAAGATGAACCATGTATTTATAAGAAGATTGTAGGGAGTACTGTCACATTCCTCGTATTGTACGTAGATGACATTCTCCTGATAGGAAATGATGTTCCTATGCTACAATCGGTCAAACTATTCTTATCACAAAGGTTCTCCATGAAGGACCTGGGTGATGCCTCGCGCATTTTGGGCATTAGGATCTATAGAGATAGATCCAAGAGGTTATTGGGACTGTCCCAATCAAAGTACATAGACACCATTCTAAAGAGGTTTAGTATGGAAGATTCCAAGCGTGGTGCCTTGCCTGCTAGTCATGGAATCACTCTCTCTAAGGATTACTGTCCGAAGACTGATGAAGAGAGAGCTCGCATGAGCATTATACCTTACGCTTCAGCCGTGGGATCTATAATGTATGCGATGTTGTGTACCCGCCCTGATGTGGCTTATGCACTGGCTGTAGTAAGCAGGTATCAATCCAACCCAGGGGAGAAACATTGGATAGCAGTGAAGAACATTCTTAAGTACTTACGAAGGACTAAAGAATTGTTCTTGGTGTATGGTAATGGGGATCTCCAGATGGAGGCCTTTACCGATTCAAGCTTCCAAAGTGACAAGGATGACAGTAAATCAATCTCAGGGTTTGTATTTACCCTAAATGGAGGAGCGGTTAGTTGGAAGAGTTCCAAACAGGACACCGTTGCAGACTCCACGATGGAAGCTGAGTATATTGCTGCAAGTGATGCTGCTAAGGAAGCCGTCTGGATGAAGAAGTTCATTGCGGAACTAGGAGTAGTTCCAACCATTGTTGATCCAATACCATTGTATTGCGATAATAATGGAGCTATAGCATTAGCTAAAGAACCAAGGTACCATCAGAAATCTAGACACATCCTAAGGAGATATCATCTGATCCGGGAGATAATTGATCGCCAGGAGATCGAGATTCGGAGAGTAGATACAAAGGATAACACAGCGGATCCATTCACCAAGGCACTTCCACAGCCGCAGCATGAGCGACTGTTTGAAATGTTGGGTATGAGATACGCCAATAACTGGCCTTAGTGCAAGTGGGAGATTGTTAGTAATTTGTATGCCCTAAAGGCCATTATATGGATAGTGGAAACTTGGACATATTATCTATGGAGATAGATGAATTTCTTGCTCAAAATGATAGTACGCTATCTGGTTTACTTTATCTGTACATGTCGATTTAATCATTTACACATGTTGATAAAGCCCAAAGGATATATGCTTGACTACTGTGATTATGATGCGGATCATACTAGTGGGGCACATGTAGTGTATAAGCATATCCTTGAACTGTTCCTAGTCGAGGGTGTATCGAGACAGGGCATTGATATTCCAGAGTAGACTAGCGTATACTATTCTTGTCCCATATGATGGGCGATGGATGATCCCATATCCATCTGGTGAGGAGACACCAAAGATTGTATGCGGGTGCTCAGTGGAGACTGGGTACACTGAACGGACTCGCCGAGAACTCCTATGTGGTATTATATCTATCGTCGGATAGCAGTTCTCTAGGAACACTGGTACAGGTTAGTCTGTAGACCCGAGATCGTCATAGAGTCTTGTGTGTCCTCCCACTATACTTTGATCTCCACCCTATCACGGCTCTACTGAGTCGTGCAAACAGGTGGTCTTTGGGTACAGTCCCGAGGCGCATGGAGGCAATGAGCGATAGGAGGGGTTTCGTCTCTCCCGGTATTGGGGGTTGATGTTGTGCTATGCTAGATTGGCTATAACATGAAGTCCCTGGCCAGGGCTGCTGAGATTTACTGATAAGAGTTATCAGTAGTTTCTCGATCTGTTATGAGCCATACACCAGCATGACTTATTGAGTTACTGGGGTCGACGATACCATCCCTAGACTTGATATGCAGCATATCTGACGAAGAGACCGGACTGTACGGTAAGTGTTGCCAGTTGGCTCGACGGGAGTTTTTACAGCTTCGCTGGTTTTCTTCTGATCGTTTCAATACCCGGGTGGCCGTTATGTTTAGCTGACCTCTTGCGGCTTGTAGATGTTTGATATGATCATCATCTACTGCTGGCGTATTGACGAGTCTTAGAGTCCCACAATGAAGTTTCCTGGCTCAGGCAAAAAGATGTGGTGTGCATATGAGATATGCGCGGGACCCGATTAAATACGGTTATGTGATAACGTATATTTATCGGGCATTTTCTATTTGACGGATCGTATGAGATATGACCGGTTTGGTAAATCAAGTGTTGATTTAACTAATTACATTTAGATAGATTCTTTAAGTAAATCCTTTTATATGCATGCATGTATGCACATGATGATGTGCATGGACACATACATGCATACATAGTATCATGGTTGTTGATACAAGAATGATGGCAATATAAGACTTATATTGAAGCTTTTAATTTGTATTTATCATTTTAAGTTAATATAAAGAATATCCACTAATGCACCATTATTTCTTAGTGGGTAATCTTTATTTAACTTAGTAAAAAGAATTTCCACCATGCTTAATTCTTTAGGAAAAGAATTTCCACTCATAATTATGGTGGTAATTGAATAATGGTGATTATTCCTTTATTATCACTATAAATAGCTTCATATGTGATATGAAACAAGATGCACACAACAAGAAAAAAAATTGAGTGCAAGGGTGTGAAAAATACAAGTTATCATATGTGATATGAAAGAAAGCTCAAGTCACCATTATCTTCTTCTTCCTCTCTAGATTTCTCTCTTGAGTGAAGATTGACAAAAGAAAGGATTTTAATTGAAGAACATAAACCACATCATCATACTACACACCTCTAGCCGATTTGTGTAGGGTGTTTACTCTACTTCGTTTGCGAAACAAGTAAGGTAAGGAGCTTTGGGCAAAGGGACTTCGGGTGGATCATCGTGGACAAGGAAGGCTACCATCGATCCGTTCCAAACTCTCATAGTGCCAAGGAGTCACCGAGGGAGATCTACAAAGGTTGTAATCTTTCCTCTTAGTGATAGATTTACAATTGCATGTGATGTTTAGTTGTATAATCCCTAAAACTTCTAGTTTCGATTCTTGTCGGGTTAACTTAACACCTCTAAATTTTTGATTATGGCATGTGTGATGCTACCGAACTCTTGAGGAGGTGCTAGGCAAGCCCTACAGTTTAGTATGGAAGAATCCAAGCGTGGGAACTTACCCACGATCTCTGGAGTCACTCTCTCCAAAGAGATGTCTCCCAAGACTGATTTGGAGAGAGCTCGCATGCAAGGGATACCCTATGCTTCGGCTGTAGGCTCTATCATGTACGCGATGCTATGTACCAGACCCGATGTAGCATACTCACTAAGTGTAGTGAGCAGGTATCAAGCTGATCCTGGAAAGAATCACTGGACAGCTATGAAGAGCATTCTCAAGTACTTACGAAGGACTAAAGAGATGCTCTTGGTGTATGGTAACGGAGAACTCCAAGTGGAGTCCTTTACCGATTCGAGCTTTCAGAGTGATAAGGACGACTCTAAGTCGCAGTCCGGATTTGTCTTTACCCTTTACGGAGGGGCGGTTAGCTGGAAGAGTTCCAAGCAGGAAACCGTGGCAGACTCGACGATGGAGGCTGAATACATCGCTGCCAACGATGCTGCTAAAGAGGCTGTCTGGATCAAGAAGTTCATTACTGAACTTGGAGTGGATCCATCCATTGAGCATCCAATACCTTTGTATTGCGATAACAATGGAGCGGTGGCATTGGCCAAGGAACCCAGGTCCCATCAGCGATCCAGGCATATTCTGAGGCGGTATCACCTCATCCGGGAGATAGTTGATCGCCGGGAGATCGAGGTCAGGAGGGTTGACACGAAGAACAACACGGCGGATCCACTCACGAAGGCCATTCCCCAGATACAGTTTGAGCGACTCTTCGGGATGCTCGGTATGCGATACTACAGCAGCTGGCCCTAGTGCAAGTGGGAGATTGTTAGTTGTATGTATGCCTTAGAGGCCAGTATTGTACAGATGATGTATATTATATTGGATGCTTGGTCATATATAGAGATGACTTTCTTGCTCGATATGATAGTATGCTATCTGGTTGCACTTTATCTTAACATGTATACTTGTCTCTTTATACTGTCTTAAAGTTACATGTTGGTAAAGCCCTTAGGATGTGTACTTGACTACCTGGACTATGATGCGGATCATACTAGTGGGGACATGGTAGTCCATAAGTACATCCTTCAAGGTCCCTAGTCGTGGGTGTATCGAGACGGGGCATCGATATACCAGTGTAGACTAGAGTATACGCTTCTCGACCCATGAGATGGGCGATGGATGATCCCATATCCATTGGTGTTTGACATCAGAGATGGTATACGGGTGCTAAGTGGAGACTGGGTACACTGGAAGGACTCGCCGAGAACTCCCAGATGGTATTATACCTCACGTCAGATGGCAGTTCTCAGGTGACACTTGTGCAGGTTAGTCTGTAGACCCGAGATCGTCATAGAGTCTTGTGTAATTCCCACTGTGCTTTGATTTCCACCTTACCACGTCCACGAGGGCGTGCAAAACGGTGGTTTTTTGGGTACAGTCCCGAGTCATATGGAGGCAATGAGCGATAGGAGGGGTTTCGTCTCTCCCGGTATTGGGGGTTGATGTTGCGCTGTGCTCGATTGGCCGTAACAGGGAAGTCCCTGGCCAGGGCTGTTTCAGAGATTTGCTGGTAAGTGTTACCAGTAGTTTCTCGACTCGTTATGAGCCTCACATCGGTACAACTTATGGGTTATTGGGGTCTGACGTTTACCACCCCTAGACTTGTTATGCGACATATCAGACGAGGAGACCGGACTGTACGGGAAGTGTTGCCGGTCGGCTCGACGGGAGTTGTAGCAGGTTCGCTTGTTCTCTTCTGATCGCTCAATACCCGGGTGGCCGTTACGTTTAGCTGACCGCTTGCGGCTTGGGGGTGATTGATATGATCATCACCCACTGCCGGCGTATTGACGAGTCTAAGAGTCCCACAATGGAGTTTCCTAGTCCAGGCGAAACGTTGTGGTGCGCGTATCAGATATGCGCATGGACCCGATTAAAATGCGCGTATGGGATACCGTATATTGATAGGGCGGCTTGCTTTTGGTAGGGGTCATATGTGATATGGCCGGATTGATAAATCAAGTGTTGATTTATCATTTAACCATTATATTCTCACTAGAAATCCTTTCTTGTTTTCTTTGGATGTATGGATGCATGTATGCATTTCTTATTGTTTCATGCACATATGGATGTGCATGCACACATACATACATACATCATCTATCATGGTTGTTTATACATAGAAAATGGTGGATATATAAGACTCACACCATGTTTTATTTTATGGATATTTATTTCTATTTTAGCTAAAACAAAAGAATTGAGATAAGATTGAATCATGGTCAAAGTTTCTACACTCTTCTTGTGACCTAACCATTTGCACCTAACTTTTGACCATGATTTAATCTTTCTCTTGTGTTTAACTAAAGAAAAATAAAATATTCATAAAGAGATAACCATGGTTTGAGATGAAGAAAGAAAAATATATATTCTTATGTTTTTCTTTTTCTCTTTAGAGTTATTCTTATCTTCTTCTAAAATATCCATCATCTTCTTCAACCTTGAGCTCATGCTCTCTTGAATTTTCTAGAGAGCAAATCATTAATCAAGATAGGATTTTGAAGTGAGAAAAGCCACCACCACATCATTCTACACAAGTCTTGCCCACTTGTTTAGAGTGTAAGCTTCGTTTTTCATTCTTCATCTTGCGAAGTTGCTAGCTTGGACAAAGCGGACTCCGGGTGGATCATCGGTGACGTCGAGGAGTTCAAGTGGAGTTCTTACAAACCCCAAGTAGCCGAGGAGTCTAGCGTAGGGAGCTACAAAGGTTGTACTCTCTAAACCCTAGCATTTCTTACATATGATGATATGAAAAATTTGAAACCCTAATCGATTCTAGGAACGATCCGATGCATGTTAACTTAGCACCCTAAAAAATGCTTTCTTTGGTTCATGTGATGCTTCCAAACCCTTCATGAGGTGCTAGGTAGAACTTTCAACAGGTAGTTTTTGGGTGCAGTCCCGAAGCACTTGGAGGCAGTGACGGTTAGACAGGATTCGTTTCTCCCGGTATTGGGGGTTGACATCGCGCTGTGTCCAGGAGAGCCATTACACATGTAGTCCATGGCCAGGGCAAGCGAGATATACTGGTAGGTTTCCAGTGTTATCTCAGGGTGTTCTGGGCTTCACTCCGACACGACTTGTACCGCTATTAGGGGACTGACGTTCACCGCCCCCTAGGCCCGCCATGTGATGTATCAGACGAATAGACCGGACTGTACGGAGACTGTTACATACAGGCTCAGTAGGAGTTCAGATGGGGTTCACCTCGTCAGTCTTCTTATCGGCATCTACCTGGGGACCGTTACGTACAGCTAGTGCCGCTTGCGGTCTGTGGTTAAACCCACTGCCAGCGTAGTGTCGAGTCTTTAGAGTCCCACACAGAAAGCTATTCGCCTTTAAGCAAAATGAGTAGAGGTCGCATGGTTTTGCGACAGGGTTCGTTCACATCCGCGCACTAGTGCACGTTTGTTATCCGGACAGCTTATACTAGCGGGCTTTGGTTTAAGCCGGATCCTAGTATATGATTTGGGATTGGTTTCATCTCATTGTATTCGTGTTCCTCGGATCACGAATACGGGTGCGTATGCACAGTTGCTTGAGACAGAGGGAGAGGACTTTGATTAGGGTTAATGACCATTGTCATTTTATTAACCCTAATGCTTATGTGTGTATTATGGTTAATTGATATTAGCTTAATATAATTGTGCATGGTTATGGTTGTTGACCATTTGACTATCTTGACTTGTTGACCTTAGTTGACATATTGACCATCATCATTCCATATAAAAGATGCTCTTTGATCCTTGCAATTAGCATTAAATATGAAATGATAATGGTCATGTCTTGATTAACCATGACAATTATCTAGCTAATTATCTAATTACAATAATTCACACATATATGTGAGAATGGTTATTATTCTCTCATTCTATCATTCACTTTCTCTCTCTTCTTCTTCCTCTCCCTCAAGCTCTCCCCTCTCATGTGTTGAGAAACACTTGAGCTTGAGAAAAACCTCTTCTTGATAATCTCTACTCTCATCTTGGGTTCAAGGATTAGCACTTCTTGCACCCTAGTTACTTCTAGCTTGGAGTTGAAGCCAAAGGTTGAGGCTTTCGGGTGGATCTTTCTTCGTCGTGAGAAGACGACAAAGGTGACATCTTTCCACTACTCCAAAGAGCAAGGAGAGAAGGACATAAAGCCCGAGATATAACCTTTCTAACACTTAGCTAGTTTCTAATTAGCTTTATCTTGTTTTTGTTTAGCAAAGATCCTTCTTTGTCTAGTCCATGTTGCCTAAAGTCATAAAAAATCGATTTTTATTCCGTTTTCCGCCTCCCCGCAAGCACCGGGGTGGGCAACGTGGACTTACAATAGGTGTACTCTCATAATCCTAGGAGTACTCGCAACTTGAGAGAAGGTAAAGATAAAAGACAATTGAATAAACCTTATTCTATTTCTCCTGAACTAGAATCCATCCTCGAACTAGAACTAGTACCTTCGAGTTCGTATATAACTATACGATGGATTGTCCAATAAATGTGGATCTTCGTAGTGATATGGGGTGTTCTGGAGAAATGCAAAGGTGAAGTAGGAGTGGAGATGATATACGTGGTTTGGTCGTGAATGATAGCAGTCGCAATTTACTTTGCCCTCTTTCGAATCCCTTTATTTGTCTTTACTTATTACATTCTGTACACCACACTTAGGCTAATTGGTTTTCTTCCTTCCCCACCTTTCGGCACCTGCCTATGATTTGGAAGAAGACTATCCAATAAGCGCAATAGATGCATCCTCTCCTGATCCTAGGAGCCCTCATAACCTGAGAGAAGGTAAAAGGAAAAGACAACTGATTAGTCCTATTCAATTTATCCAGAACCGGAATCCATTCTCGAACTGGTACAAATTCCTTCGAGTTCGTATATAACTATACGATGGATTATCCAATAAATGTGGATCTTCGTAGTGATACGGGGTGTTCTGGAGAAAAAGCAAAGGGTAAAAGTAGGAGTGGCAATGAAGTATGCAACTCTAACAATCCAAAAGTCAATGTGTTTTAAGAAGGTTCGGTTAACTTGGTTACTGAGTTATAGTCTAGGGTCAGTACATGGTCGCTGCCAAAGAGAGAGAAAGAAAAGAAACTCTCAACGTGTACTCTAATCTAGATCAGAATGGTCAATCATTTTATCTAATCAGCATGTCTTCCACTGTTTTCTCAAATTCTCCTCCAAACCTGAAAGAAAAATTAGTTGGGATCATCTAAATTCACCAGAGGAGTAAACCAATTCATCAGTAGGAATCGGGATCCAACTATCATCGCATGATAACCTGATGGAATCCACTCAAGTTATCACACTCCAGAAGGTATGTGCTTTCCCGGCAAGTTTCCTGTATGTTCGAAACTCCTAATTTGATTTCTACCCCATGCTCTTATGACCTTGACAAAGTTCAACATATCATAAGTCACATATCAAGTTCTACCCGTCATTGTCCAAGTTAATTTGAACCTACCCGTACATTCCCTTGACGAAGGCCAAAATAGTAATACGACTGTCCCAAACCAACGCATCTATCTGTTAGTTATATGTATGCTCCAGAGGCCATTACTATATATATGATGTATATTGTAGTGGACTCTTGGACATATATAGGTAGGACTTTCTTACTCGACATGATAGTATGCTATCTGGTTATACTTTGTCTTAACATGTTGACTTTTATAAGTTATGCTGTCTTGCTCTTACATGTTGACAAAGCTCTTAGGATGTGTACTTGACTACCAAGACTATGATGGAGATCAAACTAGTGGGGCCAAGGGAATTCCACAGGTACACCCTATAATTGTTCCTAGTCGAAGGTGTATCGAGACAGGGCATCGATATTCCAGAGTAGACTAACGTATACGCATCTTGACCCATATGATGGGCGATGGATGATCCCACATCCATTGGTGTTTGACATCAAAGATGGTATACGGGTGCTCAGTGGAGACTGGGTACACTGAACGAACTCGCCGAGAACTCCTAGATGGTATTATACCTATCGTCAGATAGCAGTTCTCTGGTGATACTGGTACAGGTTAGTCTGTCGACCCAAGATCGTCATAGAGTCTTGTGTGATTACCACTGTGCTTTTATTTCCACCATACCAAGATCAAGAGATCGTGCAAAAAGGTGGTTTTTGGGTACAGTCCCGAGTCATATGGAGGCAATGAGCGATAGGAGGGGATTCGTCTCTCCCGGTATTGGGAGTTGATGTTGCGCTATGCTCGATTGGCCATAACAGGAAATTCCTGGCCAGGGTTGCTGAGATCTACTGGTAAATGTTATCAGTAGTTTCTCGAACTGTTATGGACCTTGCATCGGCATTACTTATCTGGCTATTGGGGTCCGACGTTATACCACCCCCAGGCTATGATATGCGACATATCTGACGAAGATACCGGACTGTACGATAGTGTTACTGATTGGATTCCCTGGAGTATGAGCAGGCTAGCTTGTTGATCTTCTGATCGCTCAATACCCGAGTGGTTGTTACGTTTAGCAGACCGCTTGCGGCTTGTAGGTGTTTGATATGATCATCACTTACTTCCAGGGTATTGACGAGTCTTTAGAGTCCTACACAGAGGTTTCCTGGTTCATGCGAAACGGAATAGGAACACATATGTGATATGTGCGGGACCGAGATTAATGCGCGTTTGTGATACCGCATTCTATTCTCGCGATATGTGATATCGGTTGGTTATATATGATATAGCTGGGTTATCGGATCAAGTGTTGATTCGATAGATTGTTACATTTGATATTAGTCGGTTGTATGTGATATAACCGGATTATTAAATCAAGTGTTGATTTGATAATTTAATGTATAATTATATATTTGATATATTAACTTACATTAACTAATATTTGCTCACTAAGTATTCTTTTTCTCACTTGTGTGCATATAGTATATATGTGATATATATTAATGTACATTTTATTGTGTCATGCTTGATGATACATGAAATATGGATGTATGGGACTTATACCATGCTAGGGTTTATGTTATGGTTTTATTTATCAGTAAGCAAATTCAAAATAGTGGAGATTTTTTCATGGCTCAAAGCTTGTAAGTTTCATTGACTTAGACCACTCTTTTGTCCTGCTTAAGATATTTATTGACCTAACCATTAACCATACACCATGGTTTATTCTCTGCAATGGTTAGTGTATGTGATATACTCACTATGGTTGCATTTCTAACCTCATGAGTTTTCATTCATCATCTTCTTCCTCATTTGAGAAAAAGCTTGCTAGTTTTTTCTAAATGAGAAAATATTGAGAGAAAAAGAAAACTAAAGTGAGCTCATTTTCTACTTTATCATCCTCTACTATTAGCTATTTAGTTTAAGGTATTTTCTTCACTAAACCCTAATTTAGTGAAGAGGTAGCATGAGCTTGAGTCTCCTCGACGTAGATCATCTTCGGCCTCGAAGACTTCGAGCAACTTTGCATCTTTCACCTTGTGGATCCTCTCAAGAGTTTAGGAGATCATTACTCACAGAGAAGGTACTTCTACACGTAGCATTTGAAGTGAAGGACCGGTCTACAAAGGTTGTATTCCCATTCACTATACTTGCAATGTTGTTTGCATGATGTTTTGTTTAAATCTCTAGTTAAGATTCTAAGGTTAGGGTTCTTTAAAACGGCAAAAATTTGAAAATGGCATGGACGATACCTCCCGAAACCTTGCTGCCACGCTACGTAACCCTTCAGTGGTATCAAATCCAAGCTAGAGATTTAAACGATGTTTGTTAGATTACGAAACTGAAACTACTCCGAAACTTTAAACATTGCAACCCAGTTTCTGTCGAATTTAAAAAGGCCTCTAAAAATTTTTTTAACAATTGCAGAATGTTTTATGAAATATAACATGAACACTGTGAAAATTTGAAGCTGTTTGGCCTCAAAGTGGCCGGCCACATAGGAAGAAAAACCGGCGAGCTCGGCCCAATTTGGGAGTTTTGGCTTCAAATTTTCAGGGTGTTCCGGTCTCTGGGTTTTTGTGTTTCAGGTGTTGTTTGTTTTTGCTAAATTTGTATGTGATGTTAATTCTGCAAAGGCAACTCGGAGTTCTTCGTAATCGTAATCCTAACATGTATTCGGGTTATTTAGACGATATTAAATAGTTTCAACGGATATCAAATAACCCAATTTTTCCCCGCTGGAAATTTTCCAAGCGTTGGATTTTTTCCGACTTTAAAATCTTCAGAAAATCATGCAAGCGATTCTGTGGACCCTCTAGAAGAACAATACCCAAACTCGACTTTTTGGATCGCGGAACCGCGGTGATACCCTAGGGTTTGCTGCAGTTCCGTGGCGACATGAGTGAGGCATGGGTCGGCCCTTCTACGGATGGTTCATAGGAGCTGTGGCAGTTTCTGGGCACTTTTTGAACTCCGCTCAAGTGTTGAGCTTGTTGGGAAATTTTGGGTGCTTGCTTATTCGATCGAAAAGTTTAACTTCGTCTAGCTATCTGTGATAGTGATACAATATTTGGAATCCACAAATAGTTATGAGATAACTAGTTTGAATTTTATAAATCTAGATGTTTAGTCTCATTTGATCGGTTGCCACGGGATTTTGATGTTGATCAAAAGTCCGTCGCAATTATGTAATGTGCGCGGATAATCGCCGGGTAAGCTTACTAGATAGCCACGCTCCATAGTGTCACGACCAGAAATGGCACGTGACTGGTGCTGGAATCATGTGAAGTATATAGGACCACACCTAATTCAAGTAAGCCAAAAGCCCAGAAATCTTAACCATTTTAAAGAGAAAGTGAAGAAAAACATGTTTTAAAGCAAGTGGTTTTAATAAAATAAGTGGAATTAAACATTTTAAAGCAAAATCATATTTTCCCGAAAAAAATGGCAGAGTCTCCTTTGTAAATACTAGCCCCAAACGGGTACAAACATGCATAATATAAAGGCATCCCCAAGCAGGAGCTAGCTCTTCGCCAATTGGCGGAGACAACCACGCAATGCAATATAATATACAACGCCGAAGGGCGAGAATCAAAACTCATCAAGAAAAGCAATGTCTTCAAGAAAGCCAGAGAAAAACCGTAATAATACAGCGCGCGACTCTAAGGTCGAAAGAATATATACTGGTCTTCTAAGTCTATCAATAACACAATTCTGGTTGATGGAGCTACTAAATACAACTGAATATAAATAAAGTACAATGGTGGTCACGATGTGATTGAACCCACCTACCAAAGCAATCACCCGGAATGAAGCAGTGTGCCAACAAGCCGTTAAGGAAACCTGTACGGCAAAACCTGTAAGAAACTGTGGCACAACGGGGGTGAGTTGCCAACTCGTGAGTAGAAAACATCACCGAGAAGAACTCGCATGTATGACTCTATCCTAGGTCATACGATAATAATACCCTCAAATAACTTAACCAGAAGTGTCTAATAATCGCAAGGTAAACAACTATACATAAGTGTAATACCAAGTGCTCGCGTCAGTGCCTCAGGTAGCAACATGTCACATATATGATGTATGAATGCATGAAAACAAAATACATTTTAAATGAGAAAACTGTTTTCATATCTCAGTGAGATTTCTGTATAAAAATCGTAGTATCATCAATGAAATCAACAGAGAATCCGTTTCAAGCATCGACAGAAAATTTATATATCTATATCTCAATATCTCGAGCTCCAGTTATCCGGACTAGCCCATATCATAAAATCTCAATGTCTCAATATCTCGGGCTTCGGCAATCCGGACTGGCCCCGGGCTCCGACAATCCGGACTGGCCCAAATCATCATATCTCACAACTACGTCGATATCTTCCGGATATCCGCCGCATCACAAATAACCGGTCGGTAGTGCTCCCCTACCAGGCTCAACGCCATCATCTGCGACCATCTTGCCCCTGGGTAACGCACCGGGTCCACCATGCACCTGCAGACGGTTCATCCTCCACCTCAAATCGGGTGTGTGATATTACTCAAGAGCTTAGAAAACTCATGGTGGACATATCTCACATCATATCACGAGAAAACCGCATTTTCTATTTGTAGAAATGATAATCAGTTTATAAAATCCTTGCGGCTTCTCCAAATCCAGAAATCTCTTGGAAAACCGAAATCCCAATCTTAAGAGTAAATAACAGTGAATTACCGGCATAAAGTTCCATAATATTGCATGACAAATGAATATATGAATGCATCGGATATCAAGCAAGGAATGCAATAATTAAATTAGCATATGAAAGTAATAACATATTGGAACTATCAGCTAGCAAGCTATGTCAATGAATACTATTCTCTAAAGTTTACGTGACATGGCAATTACCGATGATGATGTGTGTGAGCCGGCAAGCAAGTGTACGTGGAGCTTACGCATCATCGGTAATGATGTTGGTGTCCTAACAGCATTGGTTCATAATAACTAATGAAAACACAATTAAGCACGCAATGCGATGCGAACAGCAAGAATATGCGGAAAATGAATAGTAAACGTAACATATAAAAATGAACATTTATATATACGAGTCATACAGTTTTGGCATTTGAAATAGCTCGAACCGTGGTGTTTAGAAAATATGGGCTACGGTGTTTTTAAGAAAAGGTACGTCCTTTAAAATATCCGTAGTGCCCTTTGGCCTGTCCTTAAAATACTCACGATTCGTTAGTTTTGGAAATAAGTATGAATCGAGTCCAGATTTAACATCTACAAAGTAAACTATAGGACAAAGCTAAGAGACTAATCAAAAGGGGAAGGAAAACCATCTATGTCCGAGTTGAAATATCTAATAGTCGGTGATCCCGCTTCAATTGTGTCACGTACGATAAACTATATAATACAACATCCTCAAATCAAGAGTGCGGATCTATCAAAATTTTTGTATCTCGTACGGTAAATCCCTCGTACGACATCCTAAAATTGGGGTACGGGTCGAACATCACATATAACACATTATTCATATGGTATCATCTTTTAGTGTTTATGCCCAAGAGGCCATTACTGTATCATACTAGTTTGTATATTACTTGATGGAAGCTTGGGATATTCACAGTTGTATAGACAATCTTGCTCAAAATGGTAGTATGCTACTTGGTTTGTTTCTACTTTAATGTGTACATATGTTTCTTTTAGCATATCGCCTATACACATTAGTGGTGCCCTTAGGATCTTTGCTTGATTACAAGCGTTGTGATGGCAGTTACACTAGTGGGGGCTGGGTAATCTACAAGCACAACCTTATGCAGGTCCCTAGTCGTAGGATTATCGAGACAGGGCATCGATACTCCGAAGTAGACTAGCGTATGCGCTTCTCATCCCACCAGGGGAGACGGTCTGTCCCACAGTCGTCAGTACGTTGTACTTGAGATAGTATGCAGGTGCTCATTAGGTTACGAGTACACTGGACAGGACTCGTCGGGAACTGTTGGTTGGTACTATACCTATCGTCGGTTATCAGTTCTCAGGTGACATGAGTACAGCTTAGTCCGCTGACTTGACACCGTCACTTCGCCTCGAGTGTGTTCCCACTGTATTTTGATTACTATCCTACCACGGCTCAAAGGAGTCGTGCAAACAAGTAGTAGTTGTGTGCTGTCCCGAAGCACTTGGAGGCAGTGACGGTTAGACAGGATTCGTCTCTCCCGGTATTGGGAGTTGATATCGCGCTGTGTCAAGGAAAGCCATTACACATAGTCGTCCCTGGCCAGGGCAAGCGAGATACACTTGTAGGTTCCCAGTGTTATCTCAGGGTGTTCTGAGCTACACTCCGACACGACTTGTACCGCTATTAGGGGACTGACGTTTACCACCCCCTAGGCCCGCCATGCAATATTCTCAGACGAACAGACCGGACTGTACGGAGACTGTCACATTCAGGCTCAGTAGGAGTTCGGATGGGTTCACCTCATCAGTCTTCTTATCGGCATCTACCCGGGGACCGTTATGTACGGCTAGTGCCGCTTGCGGTCTGTGGTTAAACCCACTGCCAGTGTAGTATCGAGTCTTTAGAGTCCAACACAGAAAGCTATTCGCCTTTGGGCAAAACAGAGTAGAGGTCGCATGGTTTTGCGACAGGGTTCGTTCACATCCGCGCACTTGTGCACGTTTGGTGTCTGGGCAGTTATTACTAGCGGGCTTTGGTTTAAGCCAGATCCTAGTATTCGTTTTGGGATTGGTTTTATCTCGGTTGTATTCGTGTTGCTCGGAACACGGATGCGGGTGTGTATGCACGGTTGACTGAGACAGAGGCAGAGAATTCTCATTAGGGTTGTTGACTGTTGACATTTTCTAAACCCTAATAAGAATAAGAAATATGATTAATAATACTATTAATTAAGTATTATTGTGCCATGGTTGAGTTGAATGTTTGACTTTTGTTGACTTTGTTGACCGGTTGACTAGTTTGGACTTGTTGACCATCATCATTTCAATGGCTATTATTTCATGGCTATGACTTTTGCTTGCTTGCTATTTACAAAATGCATTAAATGCATGAAATGATAATGCCATTGACATGAAACATCACAAATACTTAATTATTATCATTATCATGATTATTTTGTTTTTGAGAGCATGGTTGTAAAAAGTCTTTCTCATTCTATCATTCCCACTCTCTCTCATCCAAGCTCTCCCTCTTCCTTTTGCTCATGGCTCTCTTGTCTCATGAGTTGAGAAACATGAGCCATTGAAATAAAACCCTAAAACCACTTCTCTACTCACTCTAAAGTTTAAGGTCTAGCAAGCCAAGAACTTTAGTTTCCTCTCGATTGAGGTAGGAGCCAAAGGTAGAAGCTTTCGGGTGGATCCATCTTCGGCACAAGGAGACGACGAGGTGAGGCCGATCCGACCACTACAAGGAGAAGAAGAGAAGGAGTTCAAGACTAGGTATAACCCCTAACATAGTAGTTAAACTCTTAGTTAGGTTGTTAGATAGTTTTTTTAGCAAAGATCCTTTTCTAGAGTCCATGTTACCCATACCCTAAAAATCGTTTTTCACTGTTTCCGCATACCCGTAAGAACCGGGAGGGGTAACGTGGACTTACAGTGGTGTCAGAGCCTAGCTAAACACTATCTAGCATGTTAGCAAAGTATCTAGAATTTCGATCCGAGAAAAAATCACAAAACATGCCCGAAAACCATGCTTGCTGTCGATTTTTAAAATAGCTCTAAAAATAATTTGACATATCTTAAAAACCGTCTCAGGGTTTTCTGTAACACACAGCAAAAACGAGCCAGCGAGTCGACCAACTCACCGCGGAACCGCGGAAAGAACATGCTTCTTGCCGTGGATCCGCGGCCGAGTTGACTCGGCCGTGGATCGGTTTTTCTACAGAATGTTCTATGTGCAGTTTTGGGATTTTTGGAATATGTTGTTTCTGCCCAGATTTTCCAGAAAACAAAATTTGTGTTTGGGATGGTTACAAATCCGTATTTTGATCGAACTTCTGTAGATTTTAGCTAATAGGTTATATCTGTGATGTGATATACGTATTGAACGTCTGCTAATCGCTATACGTCGATTAGTGGGGATTATACATATCTGTGATCTGTAATGTTGATGGTTTGTGTATATAAATTCATTGGATTGTCGCGGATGAATAGCCGGGGGGTTATGAGATGAGAGTTTTCTTTACTTTTCATTTGATGTAACATGTAATTGATGTAATATTATTTGTATGGCCGCACATCCGGGATGAGGTTGTAGCTGCCATTGTATAATTTCTTTTACTTTTTTTGCTCCTAGGATAGACCCAAGGAGTGGTGCACAAACTAATGGGTACCTCGAAGTGCCGAGTGGCCTACTCACGTTGTTGAAGGAGGTTGCTTCACTTTGGGTATTTGGCGGGTAGTTTGCCGCACCCGTAGGGATCTAGGGTGGGGTCTTGGCTATTCATCGCGACCTTGTAATCCGTTGTTCGTTGCAGGCTCGAACGAAACGCGGATTCCTAGTATATCCAACGTGTTCATCTGTGATCTGGAATGGCTATCATTGCATCTGACGAATGTATATATCTATATATGATATCTATTTAGGCGTTGCTTATGTTTTGCATCCGCGCTAGTCCAACCCCCGCTCTGTCGTTAGTTAAGTAACCTAACGTGTAATGACGGGGCCCCGTGGCGAATGCGGATGGCATAAGCGTACATCATATTTTCGTTGTTTTCTGCAATAGTAGGATTAAATGATGGGACACATTAAATTAATGCAAGAAAATAAACCAAAGTTAAAGTCGTTGGAACAATTTCAAAACCACTCGGTTTCTTTTCAAAAACAACTTTTAAACGCGGAGCTTAAGCAACTCCTTTTAAAAGCTATCTTGTTCCATCGATTATATCAAGTTCACTACGTTCACGGTTTCGCCAAAACCATTCGTAGCCCTCCATCATTTCAGTTAAATATTCGGTAGTATTCAAGCTATGTATTTTGACCTACTCCAAGGCATAGTGATTGGTAACTGCCGGATATTTATCTGTTGCATAGATATATGCATTGGTTTGAGACAGTCGTACTGCCATTTTAGCCTACGTCAAGGGTTTGTACGGGTGGGTTCAAATTAACCTGGTTAATGATGGGTAGAACTTGACATGTGACTTATGATATTTTGGTCTACGTCAAGGTCATAAGAGCATGGGGCAAAAATCCACATCAGGAGTTTCTAAAGAAACTGAAACTTGCTAGCGCTGCATACCATTTGGAGTGTGATGATTCTGGTTGGATTCCTTCAGTTTTGTCACGCGATGGTATTTGGATCCCGATCTGTTAGTCTACGGTAGCGCCCCGGCCGTCTAATAGACGCCAAATGCGGAACAAAAACTTTTATAAACTTGCGCTATCGCGTACTATAACCCGGATCTGCCATTATTGCTAAACAAACAAACTACAAAGTGGGTAGAAATGTTATACCGAACGATCCGAGTCCTGAGGTCTTCAACCATCATCCCACGCTATGTTGTGGCTGCTCCGATCTCCTCGATCTCCATTCTTTTCGTCCAGGTGGCACCACGTCAACGGATCGTTAAACGGGCTCACGCCTCTGAACTGAAGCAACTCAATCATCAAGTTTGCTAAAAGATATGACCAAGATTGATGTAGAGAATGAGTAGAACACTTTGTCATGTTACATCCAAAGCTATGGATGAACAGTTAATGAAGTTGCCTTTTGGATCGGATGAAAATGAGAAATGAGTATATTAATTTCCATGAACCAAAACCATAATCTTTTTTCTAAATGAACAACCATCTTTCTATCAAGAGGGAACGGCCTCTTTTGAGGAGGAGGGAGGTGAGTGTAGGATTCAAGGAGGTGACCACAACATTAATGAATGAATGAGTCATAATAAACACTTTGCAAAATCATTAATGCAACAAATGATTCATCTAACCTAGTCATCAACTCAATTAATGCATACATTGAACCAAAACCAAGTCACCAAATCTAGAACCTACTAGAACCATGACTCACCCTCATGACTCACCCAAGTGACGAAAAGATAAATTCGCATTTAACCGAATGTTTAATACGGGTGATAGAAAACAGGAAACTGGAAACTTCCAAAAGCGATCACGAAACGAATTTCAGGATAACCCCGTAACAGTATAAATATACCCGCATTTATATTACGACCGAATACAAATGTAACTATGACAAAGATATTATATCTACATGTTGGATATATGTATGCCCTAGAGGCCATTATATGATAGTGGATGTATTTGTACATGTATATATATTCAGTGTACATTCTTTCTCGACATGATAGTATGCTATCTGGTTCTTCTTTATCTGACATGTTGATTTGATCATGCTATTCATTCATACATGCTAATAAAGCCCTGAGGATATCGGCTTGACTACTGTGATTATGATGGAGATCGTATTAGTGGGACATCTGTAGTTTATAAGCATATCCTGAAATATCCCTAGTCGTAGGTATCTCGAGATGGGGCATCGATATACCAGAGTAGACTAGCGTATATGATACTAGACCTATATGATGGGCGATGAATGTTCCCACATTCATCGATGTTTGACATTGAGATCATATACGGGTGCTCAGTGGTGACTGGGTACACTGGACGGACTCACCGAGAATGCCTATATGGAATTATATCTATCGTCGGATAGCAGTTCTCAGGTGACACTGGTACAGATTAGTCTGTAGACCCTAGATCGTCATAGAGTCTTGTGTGTTCTCCCACTGTACTTTGATTGCCACCCTACCACGGCTCTACTGAGTCGTGCAAACAGGTGGCCATTGGGTACAGTCCCGAGACACACGAAGGCGATGAGCGATAGGAGGGGTTTCGTCTCTCCCGGTATTGGGAGTAGATGCTGTGCTGTGCCCGACTGGTTATATCAGTAAGTCCCTGGCCAGGGCTGCTGAGATTTACTGATAAGTGTTATCAGTAATTTCTCGATCTGTTATAGACCATTCACTGGCACGACTTATTGAGTTATTGGGGTCGACATGACCATCCCTAGGCTCGATATGCAGCATATCAGACGAAGAGACCGGACTGTACGGTAGTGTTGCCGGTTGGCTCGACTGGAGTTGTAGCAGGTTCGCTTGCTTTCTTCTGATCGTTCAATACCCGGGTGGCCGTTACGTTTAGCTGACCGCTTGAGGCTTGGGGGTGCTTGATATGATCATCACCCACTGCCGGCGTATTGACGAGCCTTAGAGTCCCACAAAGGAGTTACCTAGTCCAGGCGAAACGTTGTGGTGCGCGTATACGATATGCGCATGGACCCGGTTAAAATGCGCGTATAGGATACCGTATATTGATCGGGCGGCATGCTTTTGGTGGGGTCGTATGTGATATGGCCGGATTGATAAATCAAGTGTTGATTTATCATTTAACCATTAGTTTCTCACTAGAAATCCTTTATTGTATTTGATGGATGTATGCATGCATGTATGTTTTCTTTCTAGATTCATGCACATATGGATGTGCATACACACATACATACATACATCATCCTTCTTGGTTGCTTATACATTGAAAATGGTGGCAATATAAGACTCACACCATGGTTTATTTATATGGATTATTATTTCTATTTGTGATAAAACAAAATGAAAATGGAAAGGATAATTCATGGTTTGTTTCTACACTCTTCCTTAACCTAACCATGCTCACCTACTTCTATCCATGGATTAACCTTCTCTTTGTGTTTTTAACTCAAATTAATTAATATCTTAAACATTTAACCATGGTTTGAGATGAGAAGTGATAAATATATATACATATATTTTCATTTTCTTTTCAAGAGTTAATCTTTTCTCTTCTTCTTAAAAAAGGCCATCATCTTCTTCAACCTTCCTCTTTTGCTCTCTAGATCTTTCAAGTGAGCAAAATACTTAACAAGATAGGATTTTGAAGTGAGAATAAGAACCACAACATCATTCTACACAAGTCTAGCCCACTTGTTTAGAGTGTTTGCTTCATTTCATTCTCTTGGAAAAGTGAAGTTGTTAGCTTAGACAAGGAGTTTCGGGTGGATCGTCGTGGACACTAGAAGACCTCAAGCGAACCCTCCACCAACTCTCAAGTGGACAAGGAGTCTAGCGTAGGGAGCTACAAAGGTTGTACTCTCTAAACCCTAGTCTTTGTTGCCTTTAAAATTATGAAACCCTAATTTTCTTGGATAGATCCTTTGTATGCTTACTTAGCACCATAAAAATCTAATCTTTGTGACATGTGATGCTTCCAAACCTTTCATAGGGTGCTAGGTAAACCTAACACCCTATGAAATCAGCAAAAACTCCCGTTATGACTGTTGGACAGTCTTCCTCTTCTCGCCCGAAAGCTAAGGCCAAGGGAAAGAAAAAGAAGAAGCCCTCCAATCCTAAGGGTGGAGTTAAAAAGGTGAAGGGAAAGGAAAAGTCCAAAGCTGGAGACTCGGGGAAAGGCGAATGTTTTCATTGCCACAAGACAGGACATTGGAAGCGCAACTGCACGGAGTACTTAAATCTCAAGAAGAAGCATGGGGATGCTTCTGCTTCAGGTGTGTTTGTGACAGAAAACTGTTTTTCAATAAACTCTGCTTCCTGGGTATTAGATACCGGTTCAGGTTCTCACATTTGCAATTCTATGCAGGGGCTGAGAATAGCAATGTTTTGAAGACACGTGACCATACTCTCCGCGTTGGAAATGGTTCCAATGTACATACTGTCGCAGTGGGAGATTATCACTTGGGGTTGCCATCTGGATGTATTTTGGTTTTGAATCCATGTTATTTTGTACCAAGTATGCTTTGTAATATAATATCCGTTTCTTTGTTAGACAATGAAGGATATAATTTTGTATTGCAGAACAATGTTATGAACATTCACCTGAATCAAATGTTGGTTGGGTATGGTACGCTTAATAACGGGATATATGTCCTAAATCAACACACAATTTTTAGTATACAACACACTAATAAAAGAAAACTTTCAGAATTAAATGAAGCTTTTCTTTGACACTGTAGACTTGGTCATATTAACGAAACAAGACTAAACAAGTTACACAAAGATGGATATTTAAACTCTTTTGAGTATAAATCTTATGCGACTTGTCAGTCTTGTATCAAGGGTAAAATGACCAAAACTCCGTTTACCGGACATGGAGAAAGAGCTACTGAGCTCCTAGGCCTCATACATAGTGATGTATGCGGGCCAATGTCTACATAGACTAGAGGCGGTTTTTCATACTTCATTACGTTCACTGACGATTTCTCAAGATTCGGTCATGTATTTTTATTAAAGCACAAGTCCGAAGCTTTCGAGAAATTCATTGAATATAAACAAGAAGTAGAAAAACAAACCGGCTTGAGTATCAAGATGCTTCGATCAGATCGAGGTGGTGAGTATCTCAGTACAGAATTTGCAAAATTCCTAAAAGAGAATGGGATTCTCTCTCAGCTCACTCCTCCTTACACACCACAGCACAACGGTGTGTCAGAACGATGGAATCGGACCCTATTAGATATGGTCCGTTCCATGATGAGTGATGCTGAGTTACCCGTCTTGTTTTGGGGGCATGCATTGGAGACTGCAGCGTTTCTATTTAACAGGGAACCAACCAAAACCGTGTCTACCACGCCATATGAGATATGGCATGGGAAGAGACCATCTCTTAAGAGAATTAAAATTTAGGGTTGCCCGGCCTATGTTAAAAAGCAGAATCCGGACAAACTCGAGACACGGTCAGTCATGTGTAACTTTGTGGGATATCCAAAGAATTCTTATGGATATCTATTCTACCACAAAGAGGAACAAAAGGTGTTTGTTTCTCAGCATGCCACATTCTTAGAAAAAGAGTTTTTTACAGATAAAGATGATGGCAAGGTGGTGGATCTAGAAGAGGTTCTAGAGACACAAACTACAAATGACGATTTGGTTGAACCGGCTGTTGCAATAGAAACTGAGAAACCTCGGCCACTCCGTAGGTCTGGTAGGACTTCTCGCCCACCGGAGAGGTACTACGGTTTCCTCATTGATGGTGACAGAGAAGACTGCATCATGGATGATGATGATCCTACCAGCTTTCAGCAAGCTATCACGAGTGGAGACTCTGTTAAGTGGCTGGATGCCATGAGATCCGAAATGGAGTCTATGTACACCAACAAAGTATGGACTTTGGACGTTGTACCCCCTGGGGTAAAACCTGTGGGGTGCAAATGGATCTTTAAAAGAAAGATTGGTGTAGATGGGCAGGTGGAGACCTATAAGGCAAGACTTGTGGCGAAAGGTTTTCGTCAAAGACCAGGATTGGACTATGACGAGACTTTTTCTCCCGTAGCCATGCTTAAATCCATTCGAATCCTACTTCCTTTTGTTGCTCACTACGACTATGAAATCTGGCAGATGGACATTAAAACCGCATTTCTAAATGGAAATTTAGAAGAATGAGTTTATATGGATCAGCCAGAGGGCTTCATTGACAGTGGGAGCAGCGGGAAAGCATGTAGATTGCTTAAATCCATATATGGTTTAAAGCAGGCATCTCGGAGTTAGAACATCTGTTTCGATGATGTTATCAAAGAGTTTGATTTCATCAAAAATCCAGATGAACCTTGTGTTTATAAGAAGGCTGTAGGGAGAGCTGTCACATTCCTCGTATTGTACGTGGACGACATTCTTCTGATAGGAAATGATATTCCTATGCTACAGTCGGTCAAATCTTTCTTATCACTAAGGTTCTCCATGAGGGACCTGGGTGATGCCACATACATCCTGGGCATAAGGATCTATAGGGATAGATCCAAAAAGTTATTGGGATTGTCCCAGACCAGGTACATCAACACCATCCTAAAAAGGTTTAGTATGGAAGACTCCAAGCGGGGTGCCTTACCCGCTTGCCATGGGTTCACTCTTTCCAAGGATTCTTGTCCAAAGACCGATGAAGAGAGAGCTCGCATGAGCATTATACCCTATGCTTCGGTAGTAGGATCTATAATGTATGCGATGTTATGTACACGCCCAGATGTAGCTTATGCACTTAGTGTTGTAAGCAGGTATCAATCCAACCCAGGGGAGAATTACTGGACGGCTGTGAAGAACATTCTTAAGTACTTGCGAATGACTAAAGAATTGTTCTTGGTGTATGGTAATGCAGATCTCCAAATGGAGGCCTTTACCGATTCGAGCTTCCAGAGCGATAAGGACGACAACAAATCTATCTCAAGGTTTGTATTTACCCTCAATGGAGGGGCGGTAAGTTGGAAGAGTTCCAAACAGGATACCGTTGCAGACTCTACGATGGAAGCTGAGTACATTGCTGCGAATGATGCCGCCAAGGAAGCCGTCTGGATGAAGAAGTTCGTCTCGGTGCTAGGAGTAGTTCCAACCATTATTGATCCAATACCTTTGTATTGTGATAATAATGGGGCTATGGCGTTAGCCAAGGAGCCCAGATCCCATCAGCGGTCCAGACACATCCTGAGCCGTTTTCATTTGATCCAGGAGATTGTAGATCGCCGCGAGATCGAGATTAGGAGAGTAGATACAAAGAATAACGCCGCGGAACCATTCACCAAGGCCCTCCCTCAGCCGCAGCATGAGCGACTTTTTGAGATGTTGGGTATGAGATACGCCAATAACTGGCCTTAGTGTAAGTGGGAGATTGTTGGATATATGTATGCCCTAGAGGCCATTATATGATAGTGGATGTATTTGTACCTGTATATATATTCAGTGTACATTCTTGCTCGACATGATAGTATGCTATCTGGTTCTTCTTTATCTGACATGTTGATTTGATCATGCTTTTATTCATTCATACATGCTGATAAAGCCCTGAGGATATCGGCTTGACTACTGTGATTATGATGGAGATCGTACTAGTGGGACATCTGTAGTTTATAAGCATATCCTGAAATGTCCCTAGTCGTAGATATATCGAGATGGGGCATCGATATACCAGAGTAGACTAGCGTATATGATACTAGACCCACATGATGGGCGATAAATGTTCCCACATTCATCGATGTTTGACATCGAGATCATATACGGGTGCTCAGTGGTGACTGGGTATACTGGACGGACTCACCGAGAACTCGTATATGGAATTATATCTATCATCGGATAGCAGTTCTCAGGTGACACTGGTACAGGTTAGTCTGTAGACCCGAGATCGTCATAGAGTCTTGTGTGTTCTCCCACTTTACTTTGATTGCCACCCTACCATGGCTCTACTAAGTCGTGCAATCAGGTGGCCGTTGGGTACAGTCCCGAGACACACGAAGGCGATGAGCGATAGGAGGGGTTTCATCTCTCCCGGTATTGGGAGTTGATGCTGTGCTGTGCCCGACTGGTTATATCAGTAAGTCCCTGGCCAGGGCTGCTGAGATTTACTGATAGGTGTTATCAGTAATTTCTCGATCTGTTATAGACCATTCACCAGCACCACTTATTGAGTTATTGGGGTCGACGTGACCATCCCTAGGCTCGATATGCAGCATATCAGACGAAGAGACCGGACTGTACGGTAGTGTTTCCGGTTGGCTCGACGGGAGTTGTAGCAGGTTCGCTTGTTTTCTTCTGATCGTTCAATACCCGGGTGGCCGTTACGTTTAGCTGACCGCTTGCGGCTTGGGGTGCTTGATATGATCATCACCCACTGCCGGCGTATTAACGAGTCTTAGAGTCCCACAAAGGAGTTACCTAGTCCAGGCGAAACGTTGTGGTGCGCGTATGCGATATGCGTATGGACCCGGTTAAAATACGCGTATAGGATACCGTATATTGATCGGGTGGCTTGCTTTTGGTGTGGTCGTATGTGATATGGCCGGATTGATAAATCAAGTGTTGATTTATCATTTAACCATTAGTTTCTCAATAGAAATCCTTTCTTGTATTTGATGGATGTATGCATGCATGTATGTTTTCTTTCTAGATTCATGCACATATGGATGTGCATACACACATACATACATACATCATCCTTCATGGTTGCTTCTACATTGAAAATGGTGGCAATATAAGACTCACACCATGGTTTATTTATATGGATTATTATTTATATTTGTGTTAAAACAAAATGAAAATGGAATGGATAATTCATAGTTTGTTTCTACACTCTTCCTTAACCTAACCATGCTCACCTACTTCTAACCATGGATTAACCTTCTCTTTGTGTTTTTAACTCAAATTAAATAATATCTTAAACATTTAACCATGGTTTGAGATGAGAAGTGATAAATATATATACATATATTTTCATTTTCTTTTCAAGAGTTAATCTTTTCTCTTCTTCTTAAAAAAGGCCATCATCTTCTTCAACCTTCCTCTTTTGCTCTCTAGATCTTTCAAGTGAGCAAAATACTTAACAAGATACGATTTTGAAGTGAGAATAAGAACCACAACATCATTCTACACAAGTCTAGCCCACTTGTTTAGAGTGCTAGCTTCAATTCATTCTCTTGGAAAAGTGAAGTTGTTAGCTTGGACAAGGAGCTTCGGGTGGATCGTCGTGGACACTAGAAGACCTCAAGTGAACCCTCCTCCAACTCTCAAGTGGCCAAGGAGTCTAGCGTAGGGAGCTACAGAGGTTGTACTCTCTAAACCTTAGTCTTTGTTGCCTTTAAAATTATGAAACCCTAATTTTCTAGGATAGATCCTTTGTATGCTTACTTAGCACCATAAAAATCTAATCTTTGTGATATGTGATGCTTCCAAACCTTTCATAGGGTGCTAGGTAAACCTAACACTACACAGTATAATACTCGAATCCGGCTTAAACCCAAGCCCACCAGTATTATCTGCCCGAAATATGACACGTGCGTAAACGCATGTGCATTTTCCGAACCCTGCCATAAAACCATACGGCCTATACAACGTTTCACCCGAACTTGGGAAACTGTCTGTGGGGAACTCTAATGACTCATCAACACACTGGCACTGGGTATAACCCCTAGCACGTCAGAGGTACTAGCTGTACGTAACGGTTGCCTATGTATTGATTGGAAGGGAAGCTGACGAGCGAACTCATCCAGAAACCCTACTGAGCCTGACAGTGACAATATCCGTACAGTCCGGTCCGTTCGTCTAAGAGTATCGCATATCGAGTCTAGGGGGTGGATAAAGTCAGACCCCTAATAACGTGATAATTCTTGTCGGTATGAAGCCCATCACCTCCTGAGAAACTACTGATCCAAATCTGTAATTCTCCACTACCCCGGCCGAGGATTTCTAGCGATAGCCACCCGTGCACTGTGCGACATCAACCCCCAATACCGGGAGAGACGAATCCCCGACGATCCGCTCACTGCCTCCATGTGGCTCAGGATTGTACCCAACTAAAACCTGTTTGCACGTCTCCTTTGAGCGTGGTAGGGTAGTAAACAAAGCACAGTGGGAACTCACACGAAACAAATGACGATCTCAGGTCGAAAAACTAACCTGTACACATGTCACCAGGGAACTGCGATCTGACGATATATATAATACCAACTAGCATGTTCCCGGCGAGTCCTGTCCGGTGTACTCATAACGCAATGAGCATCTGTATACATCTTAGGTGAACCGACTGACACCAATGGCTTGTGAGACCAGCAACCGCCCCTCGTCGGGGTCTCGACTGTATACACTAGTCTACTCTGGAGTATCGATGCCCTGTCTTGAAACTCCCACGACTAGGGACACTTTAAGGTTGTGCTTACAGACCCCAGCTCCCACGTATATGATCGCCATCATACTGCTGGCAGTCAAGAAAGAATCCTATGGGCTCTATCAACATGCAATAGTGAACTAAAGCATGTATACGATGATAAAGACAAACCAGATAGCATACTATCATCTCGAGCAAGACTGTCCTATCAGAATAGGTCATCCCTCAATCATTGCAATCACATGCATGCGATCCAATAATTGACTTGAGGGCACTATTACCAATAATCCCCCACTTGCACTTAAGGCCAATTATTATGATGTGTTCGAGAAATAGCCTAAGTGAGTGGATCCGCTCCGGTGTTTCTTTCTGTATCTCTCTATATCTTAACTTCGCGGAGAAAACAATCTCCCGGAATGAGCAATACATGTCTTAGAATGTGTCTGGATATCTGATGGGACCCAGTTCATAAATAAACTCCAAATCCAAACTTCTTAGACTGTATCGTCTACTGAACTCAATCAGTATACTGCACCATACCTTCCTCAGTATCCTCTTGGACCACTTGTCCAACATACTGTCCCTCATCAGGGGAAAAACTATAACTCCGACAGTCACTCTGTCATCCAGGTCACCTTGGAAGCCTGGAATGATAACCGTCTCCTTAAGGAGGCTGCCATTATCAAATCCATAGAACATCCATTCATGTTAATAAACTGCTTCCGAACGTTTCTCCAGGATTGGATTAATATATTAACCTATTTCATCTAGTGCCAAAAACAACATATGATATTATATCCATATCCTATGTGGAGAAACTACTGTGTGACAACCACAGTACTACCGATCGTAGTATAGGAATTTTACTTCCTACTCTGTATATGTCATCCAAATACCAGGACATCACACACCCTACTACCTTCTCAACAGATCCATCCCCTATTCTGATGAAGTCAAACCCATGGCTGTCACATCAAAAATAGATGATCTTATCTCCGCTATATCTGCTCAAGCCTATAAATAGTCATAAGCTACTTGCCCACTACGCTTCCGCTGCTCCCACTGACTACGACAACCCTCTGGCAGAATAATATATACGTACACTTCTAAAGCTAGTTTAGAACGACGCTATACTTAACCTCCTGCCGGGTCTCATAGCCTGGAACAACAGTAGTGTCAAGTCTGGGTAAACAAGAACCTCTCTGTCACCGTCCTTGAGGCTACCGAAGTACCTCTCGGGTGTCTGAGGTTACCCGCAATATCTGCGGAGTCGCTATTGGAATGTCAAACCTGATTGAATATATAGGTCCTATTAAATTTTCCGTAATCGTTTGCGGTTCTGGAATCACTTCCAGTTCTACCATACTCGCACTACTGTTTTCTGAAAAAATCCATTTTACTAAAACTGTGGCGAGTCAAGAACAATATCACTATTGATCTTCCAGATGGTAGAAAGTCAACCCTCGACATAGCCTGGGTCAACCCACAAACTGCCATTACAGAAACGTGCCCTGAGTTATCCATAGTCTGGTTTTAAGCATAAGCCGGACAACTCTCCGTACCTTAACATCGTTAAGATATGAACCATTCTATATCCAATATAGAAACTTTGGCGCTTATTTAATTGGAACCAGATTCAAATCATGCAGCTGTCTCCTGTGCATATCAACTTAATGGAGAGAGGATAATCAGCATTACTCAACTTAGGAATCCATCCAATTATGAGTAACCTGAAAGAGAAATAAGTTTCTCAAAACCATTACTTTCATCTGAATACCAATCATAAGAATCTACATCTTCGATTTCTTTAAAGAATCCCGATACTTGCGACACTTGGTTTTCTACTTTATTCTTATACCTATAACTTCTCAAAACATAGGCATTGTATTTCTACGAAACACTTGTTTAAAAACTAGAGAAGTTATAAGTAAATAGAACAGAGTACGAGGACCAACCCCTTTGTCCTGATGGACACTGGACAACATACAATACTCTCTATAAGTCCGCTGAGTTGAATAACTCAAAACCAGTGCGTCGTAGGTTGAAAAACTGTTCCCAGACGATTTCCTCAAATATCACCAATTACAACGAATTCCGATATAATGAGGATGATCACCTAATTCCCAATAACTTACTCCCACTAATAATCTATAAAACCATACAGATGTGAGAATCATACCTGGTAAATACATACCCTGGACTAAGTATCTAATCAGGAAATCAGTTTTCCTTTAACAATGCACTAAAACATGAAAATGTTTCGTAGGGGTATCCTGGTATTCTTAGTAATGCCTCTTCCATAATCCAATCCATGACTATAACCGTATATTTCTTTGCCATCTCTCCAAATCCCTTTATTTGTCTTTATTCATTACCTTCTGTACACCATCGTTAGGCTAAGTGGTTTTCTTCCTTCCCTACCGTTCGGCACCAGCCTATGGTTTAGAACAAGACTATCCAGTAAGCATAATAGGTGTACCCTCCTAAACCAAGGAGTACTCGCAACTTGAGAGAAGGTGATGATAAAAGATAACTGAATAATACCTTATTTTATTTCTCCCGAACTGGGGAAAAAGCAAAGGTGAAATAGGAGTGGCAATGAAGTACGTGGTTTGGTCGTGAATGATAGCAGTCACAATTTACTTTGCCCTCTTTCTAATCCCTTTATTTTGTCTTTAGTTATTACCTTTTGTACACCCTACTTAGGCAAATTGGTTTTCTTCATTCCCTACCTTTCGGCACCTGCCTATGGTTTGGAATAAGACTATCCAATAAGCATAATAGGTGTACCCTCCTAAACTAAGGAGTACTCATAACCTGAGAGAAGGTGATAATAAAAGACAACCGAATAAACCAATTCTATTTCTCCTGAACCTGGATCCATCCTCGAAGAAGTCCCTTCGAGTTCGTATATAACCATACGATGGATCTATCCAATGGAAGTGGATATCCGTAGTAATATGGGGTGTTCTGAGAAATACAAAGGGTAATAGAAGGAGCGGCAATGACTTATGCAACTTTAGACAATCCAAAAACCAGTATTGAAGAAGGTTCGGTCAACTTGGTCACTGAGTCATAGTCTAGGGTCGGTCAAAGGTCGCTGCCAAAGAGAGAGAGAGAGAAAAGAAACACTCTGCGTGCACTCTAACCTAGATCAGAATGGTTATCGCTTTATCTAATCAGGAAACCTCCCACTGTAATCTCAAATTCTCCTCCAAACCTGAAGGAAGAATTAGCCGGGATCACCCGAAGAGTAAACCAACTCATCAGTGATCCAACTATCATCGCATGATAACTTGATGGAAGCCACTCAAGTTATCACACTCCAGAAGGTATGCACATGCCTGGCAAGTTTCCTGTATCTTTAGAAACTCCCGATATGATTTTTACCTCATGCTCTTATGACCTTGACTTTAGCCAACAAATCATAAGTCACATGTCAAGTTCTACCCGTCATTATCTAGGTTAATTTGAACCCACTCATACCCACCCTTGACTTTAGCCAACAAGGCAGTACGACTGTCCCAAACCAACGTATCTATCTATGCAACAGATGAATACCCAGCAGCTACTAAACACTATGCCTTGACTTTAGCCAACAAACATAGCTTGAATACTACTGACCATCTATAAGAAATGACGAAGGGCTACGGCTGGTTTTTGGCGAAAAACCTTTAACGTAATGAACTTGATCTCGTTGAAGGAACCTGATAGCTTTTTATAAAAATATAGTGGCGAAAACCTTTGCTAAAGAGGTCACTCCTGGTGAAGGGATCTCGGCTCTTTCCTTATGGAATGAGGTGCAGGGTATTCCAACTGAATATCGCGATGCAAAGCAACTTGTAATCGACTATAGTGAAGTTATTACCCTGACGCAAACTTCTGCCCAATGGGTCACTCCCGGTGAAAGGATATCGGCCCTTGCCTCGTCGAATGAGGTGCAGCATATTCCAACTGAATATCACTATGCAAAACAAAAGGAAACGTCTTTGTAATAACTGTAGGGTTCCTAGGCACTCTCAAAAGGTCTCACAAGTCATCAACCATGCCAATTTACAAAAATTACGGTGCCGAGAAACCCTAACAAGATCGTTGGCTAGAATTTTAGGCGACAAAGCAACTAGTTAACTACTTTAACTAAAGGAACGGAAATACAACCTTTGTAGATCCGGTCCTCCACCTCCATAGCTCCGCGATGATGTCTCCTCTCTGTCCAAGTCGAACCCTGGGCTCTAGCGTCGGCTTCATCGGAGAATGGACGGGCTAGGTCATCGACGACGATGCCGAAGATGATCTACGTCGAGGCATCGCAAGATCAAGCTCCCACTTCACCAAGTCATGAAACTTGTGAAGAAAACACACTCTACTACTTGGCAAGAGGTATAGGATGAAGAAATAGGAAGTGGGTTCTCATTAGATTTTGATTTCTCACTCATTTGCTCAAGTTGCCATTGTTGAAGCAAGCTTTCTTCAAGTGAAGAAGAAGAAGAAGAAAGAAAGAATATGATAAGTGTTAATTAAAAAAGGAAAAGAAAATCAATACTTATCATATTCAAACCATGGTTATGTGTAGAGAATGAATCATGGTTGAGTGGAATGGTTAGGGTTAAGCATGAGACAAAATGGTCATATGGGCAAAGCTTCATGAAGCTTCAATATGAAACAAAATTAGCAACCATTTTCTCTTTATGCTTTTCATTTTCCAAAAAGAATAAAGAATTAATAAATGAATAAGAAAATGAAAACCCTAATCATTACACAACCATGGTTTAAACTTTACACAAACCCTAATGAGCATGCATCATCAAACATGATACAAACTAGTGTACAAAAGTATATCACATATACAATGTGCACAATCCAAGTGAGAAAATCCATTTAAAGTGAACCAATACTAGTTAATGCAAAGTAATATATCAAATATATAATTATACATTAAATCATTAAATCAACACTTGATTTAACGATCTGGTCATATCGCATATAACCGACTAGTATCCTATGCATCGGCTTATCGAATCAATCTTCGATTCGATAACTAGGTTATATCGCATACAACCAATCGATACATTCATCGCGAGAATAGAATACGGTATCACATACACGCATTATTCTCGGTCCCGCACATATCTCATATGCGCTTCTATTTCGTTTCGCTTGAGCCAGGAAACCTCTGTGTAGGACTCTAAAGACTCGTCAATACGCCGGCAGCAGGTGATGATCATATCAAACACCCACAAGCCGCAAGCGGTCTGCTAAACGTAACGGCCACCCGGGTATTGAGCGATCAGAAGATCGACGAGCAAGCCCGCTCACACTCCAGTGAATCCAACCAGTAACACTACCGTACAGTCCGGTCTCGTCGTTTGATATGTCGCATATCTTGCCTAGGGGTGGTAAACGTCAGACCCCAATAGCTCGATAAGTCGTGTCGATATGAGGTCTATAACAATTCGAGAAACTACTGGTAACACTTACAAGTAAATCTCAGCAACCCTGGCCAGGGATTTCCTGTTATAGCCAATCGAACACAGCGCAACATCAACCCCCTATACCGGGAGAGACGAATCCCCTCCTATCGCTCATTGCCTCCATGTGACTCGGGACTGTACCCAAAAACCACCGTTTTGCACGCCCTCTTGGACGTGGTAAGATGGAAATCAAAGCACAGTGGGAACCACACAAGACTCTATGACGATCTCGGGTCAACAGACTACTCTGTACCAGTGTCACCAGAGAACTGCCATCTGACGTAAGGTATAATACCATCTGGGAGTTCTCGGCGAGTCCTGTTCACATCATAATATTGCAATTTATACGCCCCACTTTTTGTACAATTTATAAGTAAACAGGTGCTTTTGACGATCGTTTGTTACATGATAAAGGATACAGACTTTTGAAGCAAATACAATGAAAAAGACAAAGATGATACAGGAAATGGACTTTTGACCAACCAGCACACGGATCCTACTCAAGCCGAGACGAACGTCAAGTGAAACGGTCAAAAAGATCCTTACAAGTTTCACTGAGAATCTGGAGAATACTAGAAAGCCTAACAGAGAAAAGAACAGTGAAAACAGAGAGCCCAAGAGAAGAGCAACCAAGCACAGAAAGATGGTGGGCCAAGCCCACTAAATGGCCGCGGATCCGCGGCCAAAGGCATGTCTTTGCCGCGGAACCGCGGCCATATGGTGCCCGTGTCGGCACCGACTTCTTGTGTCGGTGTGTCGTTTCATTGTTGGGATTTTTAGGGGGTAAATCATTAAATTCATGTCTACGAGAGTCTGTAACCCTAGCTTCACTAGTTACTTATAAATTGTAATCTAGATCTGTAAAAATGTATGCCTTTTTATATTCAATAAAAGTGAGATTTGTTGGAGGAATCAAGAGCATCATCTTCTTCTTGTAAGTCTTTAGTTTATTTAATTCCTGCATTAGTATAATTGCTTTACTTGCCCTAGGAATCATTTAATTGCTAGTTAGCTAATTTTTAATCTGTCGTAAGATAACTATTTAAAACATAAAACACAAAAATGTTTCTTACTTATAATTCCCTAATGTGCGAGTAAAAATTCTCGCTCGTTAGGGTTAGGAACAAGGGAGTGAGTGAGAGACGGATGACTCTCACCTCTTTCAATGTCAACTTATTTTTAAACGAAACCTTCATGCACGCATATACGATCCGCCCCTACGGCACCCTACCTACAAGGTAACGGTGTTCCGTAGTATTAAAGGCCGGACTTATATGACGTCCATGAAGATCACATCAATGAATAAGAAAAGACGGACAAGGATCTAGAGGAAGAAACTTTGTTTCTTCCCGATCATCCTAATCCCTTTTCCTATTGATTGTTGTGACTTTCCTAAAAGCTTAAATCACGACATTGAAAGAGGTGAACACATTGATCTCAACACCTACCTTCGACCTAACCCTAATGAGTTCTTTCTCATCACATAAATTCGTCTTAAACTCAATCGATAAAAACCAAACAACAATCTGAATCAACTCGTTATAACACAAAAACAAAAACTTCACAACATCCCTGTGGACCGACCCTTACTCACCGGCTAGCTGCAAAGCGACGCCGTTTCTGATTACGGTAAACTACAATTTTTGGATTAATCAAATGGCGCCGTTGCCGGGGATGGCGTAATTTTCTCTTTTTGTATGATTTCGGGTTGATATAAAATTTGAAAATTATAAAAATCTGAAAATACAAAATACAAAAAAAAAAATATTCTTTTCATTATTTTTATCTGTTTGAAGGGTTTCTCGTTTGAATCTTGCAGGAACGACAAGAACTTTTGGATCTGGAGTTTTACAGAAGGTGGAAACAGAAAAGAGAACATAAGAACAGAAAGGAATTGAAAGTGCAGAACCACAGAAAAATTTCCAGAACCCGATTCCTCTTCTCAGCCGCGTTTCCGCTGCATAGGGGGCCAATCTGCCGCGGTTCCGCGCTCATAGTGCCACGTCAGCGCACCAAATTTTTTCTGGTTTGTTTCTTTTCCTCCCCTCTGCAACCTCCATATCTCTCTCTGTAAAAAAGTTTCTGCAGGAATTCTTTGCGTAAAGAGTCTTTCTCCCCCTTCTAAATAACAGATTTCTGCAGGTTTCTTTGCGCCGCGCTAAAATTGATTGCAAGTGATTTTATTTGTTTTGCATATTTTAATCGGACTTAAGGGGCTATTTGACCAAACTCAGATTGGGTGGGGATTACATCACCCTTCCCAGGACCCCAGAAAACACCTAAAGCATTTTGCATCGACCACCTTTAATTAAAAAAGATTAGACTCAGACCTAAGGACAGCGAGCTCAATAGGAAAAGGACTAGGGTAGGCATCGGCCGTTTATCCTAACCGACATTGCGGTGTCTAGGCTAGTGGTTATTAATTAGGCCCACTGTAGTGGGGTTCCTTCCCACTTACCTGGCCGTATTTGTCCGTGAAGAGGCGGTTTGAGGTCTATTTCTAGCCCTAGTTAGGAGCTGTCTAGTAGACCTAGGCGACCTTAGATCTAGGACTGATTGTGCATGTGTGGTTGATACAGTTGTGTCATGAGTCCGTTTTCAAAAACCGCTTTGCAAAACTCACACACAAATAAAAAAAATATATATAAAAAAAAAACAAATAAAAACTTTTCAAAAACTTGCAACTTGTCGCAAAAAGAAAACCTGAAAAATTCACCACACCACTTTCCTTCACTAACGTTATCTTACCCCCACATTCTGTTTTTCTTTTTTCTGACTGCATTATCCCTTTTAGTGTATGTCACTTTGGACTAGGGATACAGACGCCCGATTAATCCGCGTTTCGTTGGTACCGACCAACGAACCCTTCGACACCGAAGTCGAAAATCCGTCCACTTTCTTACCCTCACCTTCAACTTCTTTCACCGAAGGTATGTCGGGATTTAACCCCAACAATACCTTACCGACGGGAAGGATTCCACCTCCACCAGGTGTGAATAACCCGAACCAGCCGCCTGTTGAAGCGCCCGCACGAGTTGCGCTCCAGGACCTTTTTTACCCCATCCGCACTTCTTTACCCACCTGTCTTTCACCCCCACCGGCAAATGGGGACAATTTTGAGATTAAACCACATTTCATCAATATGCTGCCGAAATTTCACGGTTTGGAAACTGAAGACGCATATATCTTTATTAATAAATTCCAAAATGTGTGCGCTATGATGAAAACGACCCAATTGAGTGATGACGCTATAAGGCTAAGGGTCATTCCTTTCACCTTATGTGACCTAGCCGAGAAGTGGCTATATAGCACCGCATCACATTCCATAAGAAATTGGGATGAGTTTGTGAAGGCTTTTCTGAAAAAGTTCTATCCTCACCATAAAACTGCCAGAATTCGAAATGAAATAATTCAATTTTCACAACTTCCTTCCGAACCATTCTGGAAGTGCTTCGAGAGATTCAAAGACCTATTAGTTCAATGCCCTCACCATGGGATAGAAAGTTGGCAACTTTGCCAAACATTATACGAGGGATTGAACTCGGCAACGAAGCAGTTGCTAGAAACCATCTGTCAAGGTCATTTTCTCTCTAAGTCTAATGATGAGGCGTGGCAGTTTCTCGAGGATCTTAGTGAGCAGACAATACAGTGGGAGAGCACAAAGACCACATCAGCTTCTAGTGGTCAATCTAGGGCAGGCATACATCAAATAGAGATGTCGATTGCTATGAAGGCCGAGATGGCCGCTCTTACGAAAAAGCTAGAAGCGATCGAGACCAAAATCTCGTCGTCTTCTCCTGCCCCTGCTATGTGTTAGTTATATGTATGCCCTAGAGGCCATTACTGTACATACGATGTATATTGTAGTGGATGCTTGGACATATATAGGGAGGACTTTCTTGCTCGACATGATAGTACGCTATCTGGTCATACTTTATCTTAACATGTACTCTGATTGTCTCTTTTGTTACATGTTGATAAAGCCCATAGGATTTGTACTCGACTACTGGGACTATGATGAGATCATACTAGTAGGGCCACGGTAGTCTATGAGTATATCCTATAACTGTTCCTAGTCGATGGTGTGTCGAGACAGGGCATCGATACACCAGAGTAGACTAGCGTATACGCATCTTGACCCATATGATGGGCGATGGATGATCCCATATCCATCGGTGTTTGACATCAAGGATGGTGTACGGGTGCTCAGTGGAGACTGGGTACACTGAACGGACTCGCCGAGAACTCCTAGATGGTATATATACCTATTGTCAGATAGCAGTTCTCTGGTGACACTTGTACAGGTTAGTCTGTAGACCCGAGATCGTCATAGAGTCTTGTGTGGTTCCCACTGTACTTTGATTTCCTCCCTACCACGGCTCTACTGAGTTGTGCAAACAGGTGGATTTTGGGTACAGTCCCGAATCATATGGAGACAATAAGCGATAGGAGGGGTTTCGTCTCTCCCGGTATAGGGGGTTGATGTCGCGCTATGTTTGATCGGCTATAACACCTAAATCCCTGGCCAGGGTTCTCGAGGTTTACTGATAAGTGTTATCAGTAATTCCTCGACCTGTTATGAGCCATAAATCAACATGACTTATAAAGTTACTGGGGTCTGACATTTACCACCCCTAGACTGCATATGCGACGTATCAGTCGAAGAGACCGGACTGTACGGTAAGTGTTGCTAGTTGGCTCGACGGGAGTTTTTACAGCTTCGCTGGTTTTCTTCTGATCGCTTCAATACCCGGGTGGCCGTTATGTTTAGCTGACCTCTTGCGCCTTGTAGATGTTTGATATGATCATCATCTACTGCTGGCGTATTGACGAGTCTTAGAGTCCCACAATGAAGTTTCCTGGCTCAGGCAAAACGATGTGGAGTGCATATGAGATATGCGCGGGACCCGCTTAAATACGGTTATGTGATAACGTATATTAATCGGGCATTTTCTATTTGACGGATCGTATGTGATATGACCGGTTTGGTAAATCAAGTGTTGATTTAACAAATTACATTTAGATAAATTCTTTAAGTAAATCCTTTTGTATGCATGCATGCATGCACATGATGATGTGCATGAACACATACATGCATACATAGTATCATGGTTGTTGATACAAGAATGGTGGCAATATAAGACTTATATTGAAGCTTTTAATTTGTATTTATCATTTTAAGTTAATGTAAAGAATACCTTCACATGCTTCTTTATATCTTTTCATTTTAAGTTAATGAAAAGAAAACATACACATGCTCCTTTATTCTTTAGTGGGTATCCTTTACTTAACTTAATGAAAAGAATTTCCACCCATGCTTAATTGTTTAGGAAAAGAATTTCCACTCATAATTATGGTGGTAATGGAATAATGGTGATTATTCCTTTCTTATCACTATAAATAGCTTCATATGTGATATGAAACAAGATGCACACAACAAGGAAAAAATTTGAGTGCAAGGGTGTGAACAATACAAGTTATCATATGTGATATGATAGAAAGCTCAAGCCACTATTATCTTCTTCTTCCTCTCTTGATTTCTCTCTTGAGTGAAAGTTGATAAAGGAAAGGATTTCAATTGAAGAACATAAACCACATCATCATACTACACACCTCTAGCCGATTTGTGTAGGGTGTTTACTCTACTTCGTTTGCGAAACAAGTAAGGTAAGGAGCTTTGGGCAAAGGGACTTCGGGTGGATCATCGTGGACAAGGAAGGCTTCCATCGATCCGTTACAAACTCTCAAAGTGCCAAGGAGTCACCGAGGAAGATCTACAAAGGTTGTATTTTTCCTCTTAGTGATAGTTTTACAATTGCATGTGATGCTTATTTGTATGAATCCCTAAAACTTCTAGTTTCGATTCTCGCCGGGCTAGCTTAGCGCCTCCAAAATTTTGATTATGGCATGTGTGATGCCACCGAACCCTTGACCAGGTGCTAGGCCATCCCTACAGTGGTATCAGAGCCAGGCTAGAGCTTTAGGCGATGCGTAGGCGAAATTAAAAGTCCGATCGAACCACGAAACACCAATTTTGACAGCTTTCTGGAAATTTTTTGAAAATTGGATTTTTCCAAATTTAAAGGTCCTAAAAAAATCAGCAGGCAAATCTAAGAATTACCATGTAAAAATTTTCGAACGATCTCTCTAAAGCGCCGCGGAAGGGCGGCCAAAATATGGTTTTGGCGGCGCTTTAGCGGCCGTACTGTAGCATCAGGGAAAATTTTTTTGTGCACGGTACCTGATAAATTCTTACTATACCTCTGAAATATTTAAAACTTACTCAAGTGTTGAGTATTCTGGAGAAATATTGGTTTTGGTGATTCGATTGGAAAAGTTTAATTTCGTTCAGATTTTCAGATTTTTAGAAAGTGTTAAAATGTTTGAACGAATATTAGAAACACAGTTTTTTCCCGTATTGGAAAAATTCCAAGTGTTGGATTTTTCCCTAGTTCGAAACTTTCGAAAAACGTGCAAGCGCATTTGTGGACACTATAGAAGAACATAACCATAACTCGATTATGTGACCGTCAAAACTGTCACTGAACCTTAGGGTTTGTGGTAGTTTAACGTTGCCACATGTGAGGTGTTGGTTTGGCCCTTCTACGGTTGGTCCATAAGGGGCTGTGGCATGTTCTAGAAATTTTTGAACTCGGCTCAAGTGTTGTGCAGTTTGGGAAATCTTGGGTGTTTGTTTATTCGATCGAAGAGTTTAACATTGTCTATTTATCTGAAATGTGATACAATATATGAAATTCATATAGTTAGGCATGAAATACGAAGTATGTGATATTTCGAATTTATGATGTCTAAAGGAATTGTGGATTCCAAATGTTGTAGTTTTTCATTTTATTTTCTGTGACCGTAAGTGTAGTATGTGGTGTATCGCCGTTTTCGTTGCTATATGTCAACGACAATCGGGATACGCATACTTACTTACGTTGATGATATGAGATATTATGCGTTGCTGAAATATGTTGAGTAGGATTGTCGCGAATGAATAGCCGGGGGTTTTTATGTGAGATGAGAGTTTTATTTTTCATTCATGTATAAATCAATTGTATATTATTTACTTTTCCGCATTAGGATAGAACCAAGGAGGGGAGCACAAGTGACCGGGTTCTAGGGTTCAGTGGGAGGCCATCTCGAGGAGTCGAGACCGGGTCTCCTAAACTCTAGAATTGGCGGGATCACTTGCCGCTCTCGTAGGTGTCTAGGGGTGTGGGCTTGGCTATTCATCACGACCGTGGAATCCGTATTTTCTATTGTTGGCTCGATACAAAATATGGACATCCTAGATATCCTTTTATATGCCTTCTGCTGTTGATATTCTGTAATGTGATTACTTAGTATCTGAGACGAATGGATTATTATTATATATATGATATATAATAAACGTTACTTATGTTTTGCACCCGCGCTAGTCCAGCCCCCGCTCTGCCGTTAGTTAAGTAACCTAAAGGTGCATGACGGGGCCCAGTGGCGAATGCGGATGGCATAAGCGTACGTTCTATTTGCGTTTCTTTTCTGTGATGTTTAGGAAACATAAAAGATAGGAAACATAATTGATGGGACAACATTAATGTGATTAATGTTAAGAAAAAGAAACCTAATGATGTTGTAGAATCAAACTTTTTGAAAAAGGGTAACTCTAGATTTTATTTTGCATAGTGGTATTGTTGAATATCCTGCACCTCATTCGATGAGGAAAGGGCCGAGATCCCTTCACCGGGAGTGACCCCTTTAACGAAACTGGAAAAAGTTACAAAGAACTCGAATTGATTTCATAGTTGATCTATTGTTGCTTTGCATCGTGGTATTTACATATCCAGCACCTTATTCGATAAGGAAAGAGCCGAGATCCCTTCACCGGGAGTGACCTCTTTAGCAAAATTAGAAAGATACTACAAAACCATTCGATTTTTAAACTGGAGCTTAAACCACTCCTTCCCATTTGATTCTACAACGACATCAACTTCAAAACGTTAAAGTTTTTCATAAAAACCATCCGTTGCCCTCCGTCATTTTAGGAAGCAGAGTACTTAGTATTCGTGCTACGTATGTCGACCATAGCCGAGGCGTAGTGTTCGGTAGCTAAGTGATGTATTCCTACAAAGCATATGATGCGATTAGTCAGGACATTCATGTGATTATGTTGATCATAGTCAAGGGTCATGTGGGTGGGTCTGGCTAATCACGAAATGACGGGTAGAACTTGACTAGTACTTATGATATGTTGACCATAGCCAAGGTCATAAGCGACTAGGGGTAGAAACCATATCGGGAATTTCAAGAGTTGAAATTTGCAATGAGATTGCATACCTTCTATATGATAGTTGGATCCCGATCTCACTGCGAGTAAGAGTTACTCCTGGGAAAGTTTTACACAAGACAATTTGATGAAATTATAGGGTGTAATTATTCCCGGCTAATCTTACCTTTTAGGGTTTGAAGGAGGATTTGATAAAAACAGTGGGAGACATATGGATTAGATAAATAACCAATCTAAATCTTGCAAAGAGCATACGCTAAAGTGTTTATTTCTATCTCTCTCTCAAGATAGTGACCATATCATGCCTTAATTAAGATAATAAATACGGATATATTGACTGAACCCGCTTGTTATATTGAGCTGGGGAACGTTGGTCCCGCTCCAACTTATAATTGTTATAAGACAGAGCAGGAAATAGGGAAATACCAGAATTCCTATGCCGCCCAAACGAAGAAAGTGCATATGATGCATCTCCTTCGGGTGTGTTCATTACAAAGAACTGTTTCTCAGTATCTTTTACGTCCTGGGTATAATGATACCGGATCAGGATCCCACAAATGTAATTTGTTACATGGGCTACAGAAAGGTAAATGACTGAGAACGGGTGATAAGTTTCAAGAGTTGGAAATGGTGCAATTGTTGCAAGCCAAGAAGTTGGTAGTTATCACTCTGTATTAAGAATACATTGATTCTGAACAAATGCTATTAGATACCGAACCTGATATACAAAATCATATCAATCTCTTTATTAGTAAAGAAATGATAAAATTTTGTATTGACGGATAATGTTTTGAACATTTCCTATATCAAGTGTTGATCGGTTCAGGCACGTTATCTAAAAGCATAGACGTTCTAAATCAAACTACAGTTCTCAGTATACAGAACACACATAAGCGGAAGAGTTCAGAAATGAACGGATCCTTCTTGAGGCATTGTAGACTAGGTCAGATCAATGCGACCCGGCTGGCTGAAGTTACATTTTAGATGCATATTTAAATTAGTTTAAATTTACATCTTGTGAAACTTTCCAGTCATGTCACATAGATAAGATGACCATAGCTCTGTTTATTGGAAACAGAGAAAGAGTTAGTGAACTCTTGGGATTGATACATGATGATGTATGAAAGGCCCCCTGTCTACATATGCCATGACCGGTTCTTTATACTTCATTATTTTCTCTGATAATCTCTCAAGATTCAGACATATGTTCCTGTTGAAACGTAGGTCCGAAGCTTTTGAGATATTCACAGAATATAAATTGGAAGTAGAGAACCAAAAACGGGTATAAGTATTATGTCCTTTGATGAGATCAAGGAGGAGAATACTTGAGCATGAAAATCCTGGACTGTTCTAAAGGAGAATGAGATTCTCTCTCAGCATTACTCCTCCGTATACACCATAGCACGATGGTATAACGGGGCGGAGCAATTGCACCCTATGTGATATGGTGTGCTCTATGATGAGTATTACTGAGTTTCCTATTTTCCTTTTGGGAGTTATGCACTTGTGAAGCTGCGTACCTATTGAATAGGGTTCAAATCAAATCAGGTGCCTACTACTCCATATGTGATATGGTATGGGAAGAGCCCATATCTTAAAGATGTTAAGATTTGGGGTTGTCCGGCCTATGTTTAAAAACCTAAATCCGGACAAGCTCGAGGCAAAGTCAAAACTGTAGAAGTTTGTTGGATATCCCAAGCATTAGCAAGGGAATATCTTCTACCTAACCGAGGAACAAAAGTTGTTTCTCAGCATGCCACCTTTGTGAAAGGGAATTTCTTGTGAAGAAATTAGTGGTCATAAGGTAGAACTGGAAGGAGTTCCAGCTATAGCAGATGATTTGGTAGAACCAAAGGTTTCAATAGACACTAACGAACCTCAGCCTCTCCGCCGATCTAGTAGGGTTCCTCACCCACCTAAGAGATACTTTGGTTTCTCTATGACAGTGGGAGCGAGGATTTCATTTTACCCCAGCGTTTCCCGAGACCGGAAGGTGTTCCGACGGGTTGTAGTCCTCGCAATGGGGACTGCATAGAAAGTAGCTGCTGAGGGACTTTTTGGTGCCACGGCGACCCTATGGGATGAGGTTGTTGCCTGACCAAAATGGTATGACCTAACTAGTTTCAAGCAGGTCATCAGGAGTGGGACTCTGTAAGAATGGCTGGATGATTTGCGATCTGAGATGGAATCCTTATACACCAACAAAGTATGGACTTTGGTTGCTTTATCTGAAGGGTTAAATCCCCATCAGAAGCAAGTATATCTTGAGAAGATTACTTGGTGTACATGGAAAAGTTGAGACTTTCAAAGCTATGCTTAAGTCCATCCAGATCCTACTTGCCACTGCTACATACCTTGACTGCGATATCTGGTGGTTGGGTGTCATGACAGCTTTTCTAAAAGAAGTTTTGGAAAAGAGAGCGTCTATAAGTACACAGCCAGAGGGCTTCGTAGACAGTGGGAGCAGCGGAAAAGTGTGCAAGATGTTTTATGTGATAAAACAGGCATCGCGGAGTTGGAACATCTGTTTTTTGATGTGGTAGTCAAAGAGTTTGACTTCATCAAAATAAATAGATGAACCTTGTATATACATAAAAGGTAGTAAGGAGTATGGTAGTGATCCTCGTAGAGTACGTGGATGACACACTCCTGATAGGGAAGGAGTTTCCTATGCTACGCTCAGTCAATCTCCTCTTATTATAAAGATTCTCCATATAGGATTAAAGGTGATACCTCCTAAATCCGGAGTTTTGGATCTATGAGATAGATCTAAATGGATATTAGGATACTCACTAAGTTGTAGTGAAATAGTATAAATTGATCCTGGGGAGAATCACAGCGGAGTTGGAACTTTTGTTTTTGGTAGTCAAAGAGTTTGACTTCATCAAAATGGTTGAACCTCGTGGTATGGAGTATGGTAGAGTACGTGGATGACATACTCTTGATAGGAAAAGAGTTTCCTATGATACACTCGGTCAATCTCCGCTTATCACAAGGATTCTCCATATAAGATCAAGGTGATACCTCCTAAATCTTAGGTTTTGGATCTATGAGATAGATCTAAATGGATGTTAGGATACTCACTAGTTGTAGTGAGATAGTATCAATCGATCCTGGGGAGAATCACTGGAAAGGTTCCAGAGTGATAAAGACGACTGAATGTCAGTCGCAGGCATTGTCTTTACCCTTAGTAGAGGGACGGTATATTGGAAGAGTTCCAAGTTAGATACCATGACATGCAAGAAAGGCAAGATACGTCATTACTAAGGATGCTACCAAAGATAAAGTCTGGATAAATATATAAAAGTTCATAAGATGAACTTCGTTCCTACCATTGTGTGACAATGGGGTTGTGGCTTTAGCCAAGGAACAACCGTCCCATCAGAAATCCAGATATAATTCTTAGGCAGCACCACCTGATCATGGAGATGGTTGATCTCCAGGGAGATCGAGGTTAGGAGAGTAGATACAGAGGAAAACAGAACGGATCCACTCAGTAAGGCTTTTTCCCAGTAGAGACTTTTTATGGGATGGTTGAGTATGAGATACTTAAACCACAGCTGATTGTTTGGTATGTGATACCACAACAGATGGCCCTAGTGCAAGTGGGAGATTGTTAGTTATATGTATGCCCTAGAGGCCATTACTGTACATACGATGTATATTGTAGTGGATGCCTGGACATATATAGGGAGGACTTTCTTGCTCGACATGATAGTACACTATCTGGTCATACTTTATCTTAACATGTACTCTGGTTGTCTCTTTTGTTACATGTTGATAAAGCCCATAGGATTTGTACGCGACTACTGGGACTATGATGAGATCATACTAGTAGGGCCACGGTAGTCTATGAGTACATCCTATAACTGTTCCTAGTCGAGGGTGTGTCGAGACAGGGCATCGATACACCAGAGTAGACTAGCGTATACGCATCTTGACCCATATGATGGGCGATGGATGATCCCATATCCATCGGTGTTTGACATCAAGGATGGTGTACGGGTGCTCAGTGGAGACTGGGTACACTGAACGGACTCGCCGAGAACTCCTAGATGGTATATATACCTATTGTCAGATAGCAGTTCTCTGGTGACACTTGTACAGGTTAGTCTGTAGACCCGAGATCGTCATAGAGTCTTGTGTGGTTCCCACTGTACTTTGATTTCCTCCCTACCACGGCTATACTGAGTTGTGCAAACAGGTGGATTTTGGGTACAGTCCCGAATCATATGGAGACAATAAGCGATAGGAGGGGTTTCGTCTCTCCCGGTATAGGGGGTTGATGTCGCGCTATATTTGATCGGCTATAACACCTAAATCCCTGGCCAGGGTTCTCGAGGTTTACTGATAAGTGTTATCAGTAGTTCCTCGACCTGTTATGAGCCATAAATCAACATGACTTATAAAGTTACTGGGGTCTGACATTTACCACCCCTAGACTGCATATGCGACGTATCAGACGAAAAGACCGGACTGTATGGTAAGTGTTTCTAGTTGGCTCGACGGGAGTTTTTACAGCTTCGCTGGTTTTCTTCTGATCGCTTCAATACCCGGGTGGCCGTTATGTTTAGCTGACCTCTTGCGGCTTGTAGATGTTTGATATGATCATCATCTACTGCTGGCGTATTGACGAGTCTTAGAGTCCCACAATGAAGTTTCCTGGCTCAGGCAAAACGATGTGGAGTGCATATGAGATATGCGCGGGACCCGCTTAAATACGGTTATGTGATAACGTATATTAATCGGGCATTTTCTATTTGACGGATCGTATGTGATATGACCGGTTTGGTAAATCAAGTGTTGATTTAACAAATTACATTTAGATAAATTCTTTAAGTAAATCCTTTTGTATGCATGCATGCATGCACATGATGATGTGCATGAACACATACATGCATACATAGTATCATGGTTGTTGATACAAGAATGGTGGCAATATAAGACTTATATTGAAGCTTTTAATTTGTATTTATCATTTTAAGTTAATGTAAAGAATACCTTCACATGCTTCTTTATATCTTTTCATTTTAAGTTAATGAAAAGAAAACATACACATGCTCCTTTATTCTTTAGCGGGTATCCTTTACTTAACTTAATGAAAAGAATTTCCACCCATGCTTAATTGTTTAGGAAAAGAATTTCCACTCATAATTATGGTGGTAATGGAATAATGGTGATTATTCCTTTCTTATCACTATAAATAGCTTCATATGTGATATGAAACAAGATGCACACAACAAGGAAAAAATTTGAGTGCAAGGGTGTGAACAATACAAGTTATCATATGTGATATGATAGAAAGCTCAAGCCACTATTATCTTCTTCTTCCTCTCTTGATTTCTCTCTTGAGTGAAAGTTGATAAAGGAAAGGATTTCAATTGAAGAACATAAACCACATCATCATACTACACACCTCTAGTCGATTTGTGTAGGGTGTTTACTCTACTTCGTTTGCGAAACAAGTAAGGTAAGGAGCTTTGGGCAAAGGGACTTCGGGTGGATCATCGTGGACAAGGAAGGCTTCCATCGATCCGTTACAAACTCTCAAAGTGCCAAGGAGTCACCGAGGAAGATCTACAAAGGTTGTATTTTTCCGCTTAGTGATAGTTTTATAATTGCATGTGATGCTTATTTGTATGAATCCCTAAAACTTCTAGTTTCGATTCTCGCCGGGCTAGCTTAGCGCCTCCAAAATTTTGATTATGGCATGTGTGATGCCACCGAACCCTTGACCAGGTGCTATGCCATCCCTACACTATGCCCCCACGTACTGTCTGTGCTTGTTGTGCGGATCCATCGCACCTGACTGAAGAGTGTCCTTATAATGCATCTACACAAGGACAGGATCAAGTCAATGCTGCATTTCAGCAACGACAAAGGAACGATCCGTACTCTTCGACGTATAATCCGGGGTGGAGGAGTCATCCAAATTTCGCTTGGAACCAAAATCAACAATTCCAAGGAAATAATAATAATTTCCAAAGACCTCCTCCTCCACAACAACAACACGCACCCTCGCAAACTCAATATCAACCGCAACAATTTCAACAACAACCTTACCCTAATCAGGTGAACAACTTTGTGCCGAACAATGCTTACCAGCCAAACAATTATGTTCAACCTAATAATGATAAGGTTAGCTCGCTCGAAAGAAGTCTAGATGCGTTCCTTAAGCAATCTACACAGTCTACAGCAAGACTTGAGACTTCTATTCAATCTTTAGTGCAAAATAGTGCCTCCCACGATCAGAGTATCAAATCTATTGAGGCACAAATTGCACAACTTAATGCAGCTTTGAGCGAGCGCGAAAAAGGAAAACTCCCGTCTCAATCGTTGCCCAACCCCGGTCACGCACATGCTGCCCACAATCAGCAAAATCATAATGTGAATGCTGTGACCACGTTGAGATCGGGAAAAGTGTTGCGAAACAATGTCGGCATTAACAATGACACCCCTGCCGGTGGGTCTTCTTCATCTTCTTCACCATCTTCTTCTTCTTTAGAGCCTATTCTCCACCCTTCACATGGCTCTACCTCTTCTAGCTTGAACGGACCTAATTCTCACGACATGAACACATCTACACGAGGTACCGTTCCAACTCGACAATCTGATCCACAAAAATTGGACTCAACCACCTTTCAAAATGTTCCTTTTCCTAATCGATTGAGATCCAATAAACCAACTCCTCAAATGGAAAAGATTGTCGAGTTGTTCAAACAGGTTAGCATAAACATCCCTCTTTTGGATGCAGTTCAGCAAGTTCCTTCATATGCCAAAATTTTAAAGGACTTATGCACAAAAAAGAGGAAGTCGCAAGTGCCAAAGAAAGTTTTTGTGGCTAGTGCTATTAGTGATGCTCTTGTAAATTCCCTTCCCCCAAAACAAAAGGACCCCGGGTGTCCTACCATTTCGATAACAATTGGGGACAAGAATATCAATAGAGCACTCTTAGATCTTGGCGCGAGCGTCAATTTGCTACCCTATTCTGTGTACGAGCAATTGGGCGTTGGAGAGCTTAAGCCCACTCACTGTACTCTCCAAATGGCCAACCGGTCAATAACCCATCCTAGGGGAGAGATGGAGGATGTGTTTGTAAGTGCACGGCGGCGCCCCGGCCGTCAATCCGACGGCCAAACGCGGAAGCGGTGATAAACTTTAATTTTGCGGACTTTGCAAACCGGCACCCCCGCGCACTAGACTCCGGATCGGGCCATTAAACTAGGTCTAGCAAACTACAAGAAAGGGGAAGAGATATACCGACTGATCCGAGTCCTCCGGTCTTCATCTCCACTCCGATCTCCTCGCGGGAACTCCGGTCGTCGCCTCCTCACCGGAAGGGCACCACATCGCCTGTAGCTTTTACGGGCTCCCGCCTCTATACCGAGGCAACTCGGGCGCGAAGCTGGCGAATCGACGCGTGCAAGATTTGCTGTAGGAAGTGTAGTGTAGAGTGCATGTCTCACTTTGGGGTTTGTTGCCATAGATGGAGGAATGGTATATAGAAAATTGGTGCTTTCAATTTTCTAGCAATGGAATGAGATGAAGAATGATATACACAAAATGAATCACTCTCATTTTTCTTCCTCTCCCCTCATTTGAAGTGGCCGGCCTATCATCAAGAGAATGGTGGAGGAAAAAAGAAAATCATCCATACATAAACCATGAAGGAGAGTGAGTGTAGGAGATGAGAAGAGGTGACCACATCCAAGAGACAAGAAAACATGAACCATGCTTCATCCACATCCAAATCAAATCCTTTCCCATCTCATTTAATGCAAGTGATGGAGAGAATCAAAGATGCTATCATAATCTCTACAATTGCAAGAAACCCCCTCCACAAATGTTATTTGCACAATTGCAAATAACCCCCTCCATCGGAAAAGTCCGGCCGGGAAAGAACAAAGGAAAACCGGCCGGAACGGAAAGCAAACTGGCAACTCCAGAAAACTGATCCCGTAATAAATTACAGGAAAACCCCATACTGTGCATACACACCCGCATCTGTATTCCGTCCGGATACAAATGCAATGAGACAAAATCTACACTGTACTATACTAGTATCCGGCTTAAACCAAAGCCGGCTAGTAACATCCGTCCGATCCTGAGCCGTGCAATACGTCACGTATCTGATCGAACGCTGCCATATAACCATACGGCCACTAGTACAAAACTTTCCGATCCTGATCCGTGCAATACCGCACGTATCTGATCGGACCCTGCCATATCTCCATATGGCCTCTACAACGTTTCGCCCGAAAGCCTGAGTAACTGAAAGTGTGGTGGACTCTAAAAACTCGTCAATACTATGGCTGTGGATTCAACCACCAGCACGTCAGAGGTATAAGCCAATACGTGACGGGCCACCAGCTATTGACTAAAAGGGACGTCGATGAGAGAACTCATCCTGACACCCTACTGAGCCTGTCAGTGACAATATCCGTACAGTCCGGTCCGTTCGTCTATGAGCATCGCATGTCGGGCCTAGGGGGTTGGTAAAAGTCAGACCCCCAAAAGCGGTACAAGTCGTGTCGGAGTGTAGCCCAGAACATCCTGAGATACTACTGGAATACCTACCAGTAAATCTCCTGCCTTGGCCAAGGTCTTCGTGTAATGGCTCTCCTAGACACAGCGCGACCTCACCCCCAATACCGGGAGAGACGAACCCCTGAAGATCCGCTCACTGCCTCCATGTGGCTCGGGACTGTACCCAACTAAAACCTGTTTGCACGACTCCTTTGAGCCGTGGTAGGGTAGTAATCAAAGTACAGTGGGAACTCACACGAGACAAATGACGATCCCCAGGTCGATGAACTAACCTGTACACATGTCACCAGGGAACTGCTATCTGACGTCAGGTATAAGACCAACTAGCATGTTCCCGGCGAGTCCTGTCCGGTGTACTCATAACCCAATGAGCACCTGTATACATCTTAGGTGAACCAACTGACACCAGTGGCTTGTGAGACCGGCCACCGCCCCTCGTCGGGGTCTCGATTGTGTACACTAGTCTACTCTGGAGAATCGATGCCCTGTCTCGAAACTCCTGCGACTAGGGACCTTTTAAGGATGCGCTTATAGACTCCAGCTCTCACTTATATGATCGCCCTCATACTGCTGGCAGTCAAGCAAGAATCCTAGGGGCTCTATCAACGTGCAATAGCGACATGTCATGTCACCTAAAGCAGTACACGATGATAAAGGTAAACCAGATAGCAAACTATCATCTCGAGTAAGACTGTCGTACCGGGATAGGTCCTCCCTCAATCATTGCAATCATGTGCCTGTGGTCCAATAATTGACTCTGAGGGCACTATCTCCAACAATCTCCCACTTGCACTCAAGGCTAATTATTGCGATGTCGCATACTCACAGCCCGTGTGATACCGAACATCCAACTCCCCTACTAGTCAGTCTCACAAAACTCGTTTGCGAAACTATTGCGGTCGAGGAATAGCCTCAGTGAGTGGATCCGCTCTGATGTTTCTTTCTTAGTCTCTCTATATCTCAAGTTCGCGGAGAAAACCATTTCCCGAAATGAGCAATACCTGTCTTAGAATGTCTGGATGTCTGATGGGACTTAGCTCATAAATGAACTCCAAATCCAAACTTCTTAGACTGTATCGTCAACTGAACTTAATCAGTATCCTGCGCCATGCCTCCCTCAGTATTGCCTTGGACCACCTGTCCAAAATACTGCCCCTCGTCAGAAGGAAAACTATAACTCTGACAAGCTCCTTGTCGTCCATGTCACCTTGGAAGCCTGGAATGATAATTGTCTCCCGAAAGAGGCTTTCGTTATCATATCCCTAGAACAGCCACTTATGTTCTAAAACTGCTTCCGACTGTTCCTCCAGGATTGGATCAATATCAACTTATTGCATCTAGTGCAAGAACAACATCTGGTGTGGTACTTGACATCTCATGATTGACTCAATTGCCTAAGCAAGTGATCTGCCAATCATGCGCATCCCTCTCTACTTTAGTCTATAAGACACCTTTAGAGAGGGTGACTCCATTACCTGCAGGTACACTACCGTGCCAGGAGTCGTCCATTCTAAATACTCTTAGAATGCTGTCAAAGTACCCTGATTGGGAAACCACCCAAATCTAGATCCAAAACCATAGATCTAGTAACCAGTATGTCTGATATAATGTCCAACTCCTTTGTGGAGAAACCACTGTGTGACGACCAAAGTATAACCGATCGTAGTATAGGAATATCACTTCCTACTACCTTCTCAACAGATCCATCCCCTATTCTGATGACGTCAAACCTATGACTGTCACATCAGAAATGGATGATCTATCTCCGCTACATCTGCTTTAGTCTGTAAATAGACATAAGCCTGATGTCCACCAATGCTTCCGCTGCTCCCACTGACTATGGCAACCCTCTGACAGAGTCATGCAGACGTGCACTTCTAAAGCAAGTTTAGAACGACGCTATACTCATCCTCCTGCCGGGTCTCGCAGCCTGGAACAACAACAATGGCAAGTGTGGGTATACAAGAACTTCCCTGTCACCGTCCTTGAGGCTACCGGAGTACCTCTCGGGTGCCTGAAGTTACCCACCTTATCTGCGGAGTGGCCAATGGAATGTCAAATAAGATTGAATCTTTAGGTTCCTTTTCAAATCTTCAGTAATCGTTTGCGGTTCTGGAATCACTTCCAGTTCTACCATACTCCCACTACTGTTTTTGAAAAAATCCATTTTTAATAAAACTGTGGCGAGTCTAGAACAATATTTCTATTGATCTGCCAGATGGTAGAAAATCAACCCTCGTCATTGCCTGGGTCAAATCACAAACAGCCATTACAGAAACGTGCCTTGAGTTATCCAGAGTCTGGTTTTAAGCATAAACCGGACAACTCCCCGTACCTTAACAATGTTAAGATATGAACTGTACTATATCCAATATAGAACCAGAGGCACTGATTTAATTGAACCAGATTCAAAACATGCAGCTATCTCCAGTGCATGTCAACTAAATGGAGAGAGGCCGATCAGCGTTACTCAACTTAGGAATGCTTCCAATTATGAGTAACCTGAAAGAGAAGTAATTACTATAAACTGAATACCATACACAAGTATCTACATCTTCGATCACTTTGAAGAATCCCGATACTTGCTACACCTGGTTCTCTACTCTATTCAAATACCTATAACTCCTCAAAACTCAGACCCTGTGTTTCTACGAAACACATGTCTAAGAACTAGAGAAGTTAAAAGTAAACAGAATATAGTATGAGGACCAACCCCTCAGTCCTAATGGACACTGGACAACATACAATACTCTGTATGAGTCCGCTGAGTCTAGCAACTCTTTCACTGTGTTTCGTATGTTGAAAACTGTACTTATGGTTAGGAAGAATTACACCGTTGTTTAATGCTCCTTACCTAACCATCCACTGATATAGGTAAATGTCATCGACATAATATCAAAAGGTATATCTCACTCTATTCAAATAGACGTACAGATATATCAATTTGAAATTGGTGCACAACAGCGGATATTCAAAACCAAATATTTGCCGACCGGCAAACAAGCCCAGGTGATCTCCACAAATATCACCGATTACAACGAATCCCGATATAATGAGGATGATCACCCAATTCCCAATGACTTACTCCCACTCATCATCTGTAAAACCATACAGATGTGAGAATCAAACCTGGTAAATACATACCCTGGAGCAAGTGTCCAATCGGGAAATCAGTTTTCTTTTAACAGCACACAGCTGAAACTGAAACATTGAAATGTTTCGGTGGGGTATTCCGGTATTCTAAGTAATGCCTCTTCCATTATCCAAATTCACAACTATAACCGTATAAATCTTTGCCACCTCTCCAAATCCCTTTATATGTCTTTAGTCATTACCTTCTGTACACCCCTTTAGGCCAAATGGTTTTCTTCCTTCCCTACCGTTCGGCACCAGCCTATGGTTTGGAAGAAGACTATCCAATAAGCATAATGGGTGTACTGTCCTAATCCTAGGAGCACTCGCAACGCGAGAGAAGGTGAAGATAAAAGACGCCTGAATGTACTTTATTCCTATTTCTCCTGAACCAGGATCCATCCCCGAACTGGAACAAGTTCCTTTCGAGTTCGTATATAACCATACGATGGATTATCTAATAAAATGGGATCTTCGTAGTGATACGGAGTGTCCTGGAGAAATACAAAGGTGATTTAGGATTGGCGAAGAAACATTTGGTTTGGTCGTGAATAGCAGTCGCAATTTACTTTGCCCTCTTACTAATCCCTTGCTTTGTCTTAACTTAATACCTTCTGTACACCGTTTAGGCTAACTGGTTTTCTTCATTCCCTACCGGTCGGCACCAGCCTATGGTTTTGAAGAAGACTATCCAATTTGCGTAATAGGTGTACAACTCCTAAACCAAGGAGTACTCGAAACCTGAGAGAAGGTGAAAAGAAAAGACAACTGAATAGTCCTATCCGTTTTCTCCAGAACCGGAAACCATCCTCGAATAAATTCCTTCGAGTTCGTATATAACCATACGATGGTTTTGTCCAATGGAAGTGGACGTTCGTAGTAATACAGGGTGTCCTGGAGAAAAGGGTAAAAGTAGGAGTGGCAATGAGGTCTGCAACTCTGATAATCCAAAAGCCAGTGTTAAGAAGGTTCGGTCAACTTGGTTACTGAGTCATAGTCTTAGGGTCGGGTCAATGGTCGCTGCCAGAGAGAGAGAGAAAAGAAACGCTCAGCGTGCACTCTAACCTAGATCAGAAAGGTTATCACTTAATCTAATCTGGTAACCTCCCACTGTACCTCAAATTCTCCTCCAAACCTGAAAGAAGAATTAGTCGGGGTCACCCGAGGAGTAAACCAACTCATCAGTGGGAATCGAGATCCAACTATCATTGCATAATAACGTGACGGAATCCGCTCACGGTATCACACTCCAGAAGGTATGCGCATATTTGGCAAGTTTCAGTTCTTTTGAAACTTCCGATGTGATTTCTGCCCCATGCTCTTATGACCTTGGCGTGAGGTCAAAATATCATAAGTCACATGTCAAGTTCTTCCCATCATTATCCAGGTTAATTTGAACCCACCCGTACATACCCTTGACGTAGGCCAAAATAGTAGTACGACTGTCCCAAACCAACGCATCTATCTATGCTGCAGATAAATACCCGGCAGCTACCAAACACTATGCCTTGGCGTGAGGTCAAAATACATAGCATGAATACTACCGAATATTTAACTGAAATGATGGAGGGCTACGAATGGTTTCTGGCGAAAACCTTTAACGTAATGAACTTGATATCGTTGAAGGAACGGATAGCTTTTTAGAAAATATAGTGACGAAAACCTTTACTAAAGAGGTCACTCCCGGTGAAGGGATCTCGGCTCTTTCCCCGTAGAATGGGGTGCAGGATATTCCAACTGAATACCACGGTGCAAAGCAAAAGTAATCGGCTATAATGAAGTTAATGCCCTGACGCAAACTTCTGTCCAAGGGGTCACTCCCGGTGAAGGGATCTCGGCCCTTGCCTCGTCGACTGAGGAGCAGGATATTCCAAATGAATACCACGATGCAAAACAAAAGTGAACGTCCTTGCAATAACAGCTTTTTGAAAAGTGTTCCAACAACATCAGAATAGGTTTGTTTAACTTGCATTGATCCGAATCAATGCAGTCCCATCATTGATCACACCACAAAGAACGAAAATATACGGACGTACGTATATGCCATCCGCATTCGCCACTGGGTCCCGTCATCACCCGTTAGGTTAGCTAACTAACGGCAGAGCGGGGACTGGACTAGCGCGGATGAAAAACATATACAACATCTACTAATATATATACCAATATATTATATTTCGCTCAAGGCGTGAAAAGAAATGCAACATCATAGAAATGTACAGCATCACAGAACAATACAGATATCTGGGATCCCCGGGTTTCACAGAGCCACTACTGAAACCCGACGTTCCCCTGGTCGTGTGGATAGCCTGTGCAATGAAAACCTAGACCCCTACGGGCGCGGAAAGTCACCCGCCAAAACCTGAAGCGAGGCAGCCCCCTTCAGCTCCGTGAATGGACTACCCAGCACTCCACGGAATCCGGCAACTTGGGCACCCCTCCTGGGTCAACCTGTACCCCCTACGAGTGCGGCGAATAGCCCGCCAATCCCAGAGTGAAGCCCCCTCCGTCTCAACGCCATGAGATGCGGGCTTGTTTCCTTCCAGAACCCGGCTATCCGTGCACTCCTCCGCGGGGTAATCCTAGTACAGAAAGTAAAATATACATACAACGGGTACATCGACCGCAACCATGCCGTGCCCCAAAAGAATAATACAAACTGGCAGTGACGGCAGTCCACAAGTCGGATGCTCGCCCCGCAATATCAAATGTACATAATACACCAACACTGTACTAGCATTGCATCCAGGCTATCCCCACGACCGATCCGCAACATCACAGCAAAAACATAGAACATCAACGTGAAAGTCACGTTCGCAAATCCGTCTAACCGGGCTATAGCAGTTAGATCGGATTTACCGATCGAATGACATTCACGGTCGCAGATATAATGTAAATACTGTGAAAAATGTGTTTAAAATTTTCCGATTGACCAAAAATTAACAAGTGGGCCCCCAATCAAAACTGTAGCAATCACAGAAAACCTGGGCCCAATTTTAATATTCCAAAACCCATATTTTAAGCCCAGAAGGCCTCTGTAAAAAATTGGTGAAGTGATCTCCACAGTGTGCGGCGGAAGGGCGGCGGAAAGGGGGTTTTCGCGGCGGTTCCGCGCTCCAACTGTGGAGTTACTTCATCGAATTTTTACAGAGCTCTTAGATTTTCCAGTACAACAATATTTTACAACCTGAAAAATTTTTAGACTTCAAAAAATTTCAACAGAAACTGATGTGAAGGAAAAAATACGGTTTTGGAATTTTGGTCGATCGGAACTGAAAAACACATCAAACGAAGCTAGACGAAGTTAATGGCGAGGCTCTGATACCACTGTAAGTGCACGGCGGCGCCCCGGCCGTCAATCCGACGGCCAAACGCGGAAGCGGTGATAAACTTTAATTTTGCGGACTTTGCAAACCGGCACCCCCGCGCACTAGACTCCGGATCGGGCCATTAAACTAGGTCTAGCAAACTACAAGAAAGGGGAAGAGATATACCGACTGATCCGAGTCCTCCGGTCTTCATCTCCACTCCGATCTCCTCGCAGGAACTCCGGTCGTCGCCTCCTCACCGGAAGGGCACCACATCGCCTGTAGCTTTTACGGGCTCCCGCCTCTATACCGAGGCAACTCGGGCGCGAAGCTGGCGAATCGACGCGTCCAAGATTTGCTGTAGGAAGTGTAGTGTAGAGTGCATGTCTCACTTTGGGGTTTGTTGCCATAGATGGAGGAATGGTATATAGAAAATTGGTGCTTTCAATTTTCTAGCAATGGAATGAGATGAAGAATGATATACACAAAATGAATCACTCTCATTTTTCTTCCTCTCCCCTCATTTGAAGTGGCCGGCCTATCATCAAGAGAATGGTGGAGGAAAAAAGAAAATCATCCATACATAAAACATGAAGGAGAGTGAGTGTAGGAGATGAGAAGAGGTGACCACATCCAAGAGACAAGAAAACATGAACCATGCTTCATCCACATCCAAATCAAATCCTTTCCCATCTCATTTAATGCAAGTGATGGAGAGAATCAAAGATGCTATCATAATCTCTACAATTGCAAGAAACCCCCTCCACAAATGTTATTTGCACAATTGCAAATAACCCCCTCCATCGGAAAAGTCCGGCCGGGAAAGAACAAAGGAAAACCGGCCGGAGCGGAAAGCAAACTGGAAACTCCAGAAAACTGATCCCGTAATAAATTACAGGAAAACCCCATACTGTGCATACACACCCGCATCTGTATTCCGTCCGGATACAAATGCAATGAGACAAAATCTACACTGTACTATACTAGGATCCGGCTTAAACCAAAGCCGGCTAGTAACATCCGTCCGATCCTGAGCCGTGCAATACCGCACGTATCTGATCGAACGCTGCCATATAACCATACGGCCACTAGTACAAAACTTTCCGATCCTGATCCGTGCAATACCGCACGTATCTGATCGGACCCTGCCATATCTCCATACGGCCTCTACAACGTTTCGCCCGAAAGCCTGAGTAACTGAAAGTGTGGTGGACTCTAAAAACTCGTCAATACTATGGCTGTGGATTCAACCACCAGCACGTCAGAGGTATAAGCCAATACGTGACGGGCCACCAGCTATTGACTAAAAGGGACGTCGATGAGCGAACTCATCCTGACACCCTACTGAGCCTGTCAGTGAAAATATCCGTACAGTTCGGTCCGTTCGTCTATGAGCATCGCATGTCGGGTCTAGGGGGTTGGTAAAAGTCAGACCCCCAAAAACGGTACAAGTCATGTCGGAGTGTAGCCCAGAACACCCTGAGATACTACTGAAATACCTACCAGTAAATCTCCTGCCTTGGCCAAGGTCTTCGTGTAATGGCTCTCCTAAACACAGCGCGACCTCACCCCCAATACCGGGAGAGACGAACCCCTGAAGATCCGCTCACTGCCTCCATGTGGCTCGGGACTGTACCCAACTAAAACCTGTTTGCACGACTCCTTTGAGCCGTGGTAGAGTAGTAATCAAAGTACAGTGGGAACTCACACGAGACAAATGACGATCCCCAGGTCGATGAACTAACCTGTACACATGTCACCAGGGAACTGCTATCTGACGTCAGGTATAAGACCAACTAGCATGTTCCCGGCGAGTCCTGTCCGGTGTACTCATAACCCAATGAGCGCCTGTATACATCTTAGGTGAACCAACTGACACCAGTGGCTTGTGAGACCGGCCACCGCCCCCCGTCGGGGTCTCGATTGTGTACACTAGTCTACTCTGGAGAATCGATGCCCTGTCTCGAAACTCCTGCGACTAGGGACCTTTTAAGGATGCGCTTATAGACTCCAGCTCTCACTTATATGATCGCCCTCATACTGCTGGCAGTCAAGCAAGAATCCTAGGGGCTCTATCAACGTGCAATAGCGACATGTCATGTCACCTAAAGCAGTACACGATGATAAAGGTAAACCAGATAGCAAACTATCATCTCGAGTAAGACTGTCGTACCGGGATAGGTCCTCCCTCAATCATTGCAATCATGTGCCTGTGGTCCAATAATTGACTCTGAGGGCACTATCTCCAATAGTGTTAATAAGAGTAGGGGATTTCATTTTCCCCGTTGACTTTATAGTGATGGATACACAACCTGTTGCAAACCCCCGGAACCAAATTCCGGTAATTCTAGGTCGACCATTTTTGGCTACTTCCAACGCAGTGATCAATTGTCGTAACGGTTCAATGAACCTATCTTTCGGCAATATGACAATTGAGCTCAATATTTTCAAGTTAGGAAGTCAGCCGGTTGAGCCCAATGCTAGCGTACTTGACGTTTGCTCGATCAATGAGATCGCGGAGGAGGACTGTGAGTTCGAGAATTTTTTATTCGACCACAGCAATGTTAACGCCACTAGTGCGTTCCTCCTAGAATCCGACTCAGCTTTCGCGGCGGATAACGATTTTGAATGTTTTACATTCGTCGACGACTTCGAAGACTCATTACCTGATTTGGAGTCTTTTGCTTTTGCGGATGAGTTAGTAGAACCATCCGACACTGTTGCGTACACTCGGTACGAACCTTTGATGGAATCATTCGAGTTTGAAACAACTACCCCTTTGCTACCATCTATTGTTTCACCTCCTAAACTCGAATTAAATCTTTTGCCGACGCACCTAAAATATGCATATCTAGGTGATAATGAGACATTACCTGTCATTATATCAACTTCTCTAGCTCTTGAGCAAGAGAAGGCTCTCTTGACGGTCTTACTTAATAATCGGCAAGCTTTCGGCTGGTCTATGACGGACATTAAGGGGATTAGTCCCCTCATAGTCGAACATCATATACACTTAATGGATGATGCCAAGCCAGCACGAGATCCACAAAGGCGCCTCAACCCCATCATGAAAGAGGCGGTTAAGAAGGAAATTGTCAAATGTCTGGATAGCGGTATCATTTACCCGATCTCGGATAGCCAATGGGTTAGCCCAATCCACGTCGTGCCCAAGAAATCGGGCATTACGGTCATTGCAAATGAGGCAAATGAGTTGATTCCCACTCGCACCCAAACTGGGTGGCGAGTCTGCATAGACTATAGGAAACTCAATGCCGCAACAAGGAAGGACCACTTTCCCTTACCTTTCATTGACCAAATGCTCGAGCGATTGGCAGGGCACGAGTTCTACTGCTTTCTCGATGGCTATTCCGGTTACAATCAAGTCCCCATCAACAAGGAGGACCAAGACAAGACAACATTTACTTGTCCCTTTGGCACCTTTGATTATCGTCGCATGCCCTTTGGGTTATGCAACGCACCCGCGACATTTCAGCGGTGTATGATGGGGATCTTTTCAGACATGGTTGAAAAGTTCTTGGAGATTTTTATGGACGATTTCTCCATCTTTGGCGACTCCTTCGACGAGTGTTTATGTCATCTTGACGCTGTTCTTACCCGCTGCAGGGATAAGAACCTAACATTAAATTGGGAGAAGTGCCATTTCATGGTACGAGAGGGCATTGTTTTAGGACATGTCATCTCGCAAAACGGCATCGAGGTAGACAGGGCTAAAATCGAAGTTATTTCTAACCTACCTCCCCCAAAATGCGTCAAAGATATTAGAGCCTTCCTTGGCCACGCAGGTTTCTACAGACGATTTATTAAGGACTTTAGCAAGATTGCTCGACCCTTGACTCTCTTGCTGGCCAAGGACACGACCTTCGCTTTTGACTCCACATGCACTGAAGCATTTGAGTCTTTAAAACATTCACTCATCACTGCGCCTATCCTCTCATCTCCCGACTGGACGCACCCTTTTGAAATCATGTGCGACGCATCAGACTTTGCAATTGGCGCTGTTCTTGGACAGCACATTAATAAGATGCCGCACGTGATTTATTATGCTAGCCGAACACTAAATGAGGCCCAACTTAATTACACAACAACAGAGAAAGAATTTTTAGCTGTTGTGTTCGCACTCGAAAAATTCCGGCCTTATTTAATCGGCTCTCCAGTAGTTGTTTATACTGATCATTCGGCTCTTCGCCACCTCTTTGCGAAGAAGGATGCTAAGTCTAGGTTAATACGTTGGATCCTTTTATTGCAAGAATTTGACCTTGTCATTAAGGACAAAAAGGGATGTGAAAACGTAGTAGCTGATCACCTATCACGACTCCCTTCTTCGCCCACGCTCGATCTTCCAATCTCTGACGTTTTTCCCGACGAACAGCTCTTGACTGTTTCTTGCGAACCATGGTTCGCCGATATTGTAAATTATTTAGCCACCGGCCTGATTCCTAATGATTGGTCGAAACAGGATAAGCTTCGATTTTTGTCCCAAGTAAAGCATTTTTACTGGGATGAACCCTATCTTTTCAAATACTGTTCCGACCAAATCATTCGTCGGTGTGTGCCCGAGAGTGAGGTCAAGAGCGTGCTGTCTTTCTGCCATGATCAAGCATGTGGCGGACACTTTGGCCCAAAGAAGACAGCCGAAAAAGTTTTGCAGTGTGGTTTCTATTGGCCACGACTCTTCAAGGATGCATTTGAATACTGCAAAACTTGCTCCCGGTGCCAACATTTGGGCCGGATTTCGCGGAGAAACGAAATGCCACTCCAATCCATTTTGGTAGTGGACATTTTTGATGTTTGGGGTATAGATTTTATGGGACCATTTCCTAACTCTTTTGGAAATGTGTATATTCTGTTGGCGGTTGACTACGTTTCTAAGTGGGTCGAGGCTGTGCCCAGTCGAACGAACGATAATAAAGTTGTCGTTCGATTCCTTAAAGAACACATATTTTCTCGATTCGGGCACCCTCGGGCGATTATAAGTGATAATGGTTCTCATTTCTGCAATAGGACCTTTGAGTCCTTGATGCGTAAATACGCTATCACCCACAAATTGTCAACGCCATATCACCCCCAAACATGTGGGCAAGCCGAGGTTTCAAATCGGCAGATAAAGCAAATTTTGGAGAAAACGGTTTCCAAAAACCGTAAAGATTGGTCACTAAAACTGATAGATGCACTATGGGCTTTCCGTACTGCATATAAAACCGATCTGGGTATGTCTCCATACCGGCTTGTGTACGGGAAGGCTTGCCACCTCCCAGTGGAGATCGAGCACAAAGCTTTCTGGGCTATCAAAGAGCTAAATTTGTCTTTAGGAGATGCGGGCAGCAACAGAAAGCTGCAACTGAATGAGTTGGAGGAGCTAAGGGATGAGGCATATGACAATGCCATAACTGCTAAAAACCGAGCCAAGGTGTTCCACGATAAACACCTTTTACGAAAAACTTTTGAACCTGGTCAACAGGTTCTACTTTATGACACTCGGTTACACTTGCATCCTGGTAAGCTCAGGTCCAGATGGAGATGACCTTTTGTGGTCCGCACCGTTTATCCGCACGGTACGGTTGATCTTGAGAACCCTGAAGACGGTACCGTATTTAAGGTAAATGGGCATCGACTAAAACCGTTCTTCACTGCGGATCCTTCGGAGGAGCTCCTGTTTTTGCAGGAGCCGCTTTACACTGATTGATCTTCCTCCGCTTTCACCCCCAAACTTTGTTTCCCAAGGACACTATTTCAAATAAGTTTGGGGGTGTGTATATCATTTGTATGTACATTTCCAAAATACCATAAAAATAAGATAATATAAATAAATAAATAAAAAATAATATTTTTTGGACTAAATTGCAAATGTGCAGATTAATAGCTGCATTTACGAATAAAACCCTCACCTTTAAGGGTGTTTTTTTGTAAATCACCCCTTTCCCCCTATATAATGGAACCCGAGCCCTCCTGCCTTCACACCCTAAATATTTCATCTTCAGCAAACCCTAGCCGCCACCTCCTGTCCCCTCCAGAAAAATTTCGCCGAGCAGCCACCAGAGTGCCGCGCAACCGCCGCATCCGCCGCCTCCCGCCGCTGATCCGCCGCCGTCTCGACTCTTCTCCCTCTGAAATTTTCAGGGGAGGTACATATTCTTGTTTCCTCTCTGTTATTACATATACTTCACTGTAGAAATTTAAAATGGCCCACAAAATGCAGTACGAGAGAGATTTCTCATCGGTGTTCGTACACGAGATCTATGGTTCATACTTCCCACACGAAATTGCACAGAGGGGATGGAATTTCCTCCTCTATAACCATGGATCTGCATTTGCTTTCCCTAGCTTAGTTACCCAATTTTATGAGTCAATGGAAGAGAATAGCCTAGACAACTTAGGTTATATTAAACTGATTTGGGGAAATAATGAAATTCGCATTGATAGGGATATGATACACGAGGTTACACTGATACCACGTGTACCGGCACACGAACAACCCCTTCGCTTTGAAGATTATATTCCTTCAATGGGTAATGACTGTGCGCGAGAACCGCGCAAGGGGATCCAAGCACGGACCCTCTTCGCAAATGTTTTAACTGTGTGCCGGTGGGCACAAAACAATATTTTTGGAAGTTCTCACAACACAACCTTTTTCACCCTTTCCTTACATGTCGTTCATACTTTAATGACGAAAAACCCTAGATTCGACATGTGCACAGTTTTGCTATACTCCATAGGTTCGGGTAAACTAAGTAGTGTATATCCATGTCCCATGCTCGTGACCCAACTCTGCCGTTATTTCCTCCCAGCCGAGGAATTTGACTCTTATTTGACAGAAGGTACCGTAGTTCGACCACTTTTAGAGGGCGTCTCGTCGTCTTACTCTAGACTGACGGATATTTGGACACGGACAGAGCCGGGAGAAAACATACCTGCACACACCCCCAGCTCGAGCTCGACTTCGAGCGGAGAAGAGCTAACTCCCCAAGAACATGCGCGATTAATAAGAAGAACAGTGAGGAGATTAGACTCTTTGCGGGATGAGTTTCGGGCAACGGCACGAGAACACGACCGTCGGTTGACGGAGATTGAGAGGGGGATACAAACACTGTCGGCTAGGGGGGAGAGATCACGTTCACGCTCACGAGCGCGACGTGGGGCCGGGCAGTGAGGGCACTGCTTTGTTCAAGTTTGGGGGTATTAGAGGGTGATGTATATAGTTATCCTTTGCATTGCATATTGTATATATCTTTGTTTTCCTTTTGCATATTTAATTGCTGCATTGCATTTTTATAAAAATCATAAAAATTTAAAAATTTGAAAAAAATAAAAAAATTAGAAAACTAAAAAAAACCATAAAAATTGAGAAAATTTCAAAAATTAAAAATTATTGTATTCAATTTTGGTTAGTTGACTTGAGTTGATAAGAAAAGTTAACTGGCTAGGAACAACTAGATCTTAGACTTAGTAAATTAAAAACCCTAAAAATAACCTTCCTTAAAGTTTAACGGTAGAAAGTATATGTCTTTGTAGATTATCTAGAAATAGGCAAATTTTGGGTTCAGTTCTTGGGCTAAGTCGAAACGAAGGAAAAGTATTAAAACTTTTATTAGAGTATAAGTTTGAAAAATAGTTCCTAGCTTAAGTCTAAATTCTGAAAACATGTACCCTACAAAATGCACAAACACGCACCTTGAAATTTGGATTAGTAGAAGAGACTTTGAAATACTCTTGTCTAACGTCCTTAGCACAATGAAAAAGAAAAAAAAATGGACACTGGTTTTTGTGATTACTTAAGGCTAAAAAAAATATAGAAAAATATTTAGCGTAGGTGCTACTGCTAAAAGCCTTGGGTGTTGCAAAACTAGGAAGTACGCCTTAAAGTGCTAACGCATCTTGTAATCGGTTGTTGGTACCTCAAGAAGTATTAACAGTCGCATGAAGGATGTGAAAGCGAAGTCTCACAAGTGCTTTGGACAATGGACGGGAGTACAATTGCTTGATTTGAATTTCCAAGTGTAGGGGTGATACTTACACACACGTAGGGATATGTGATTGGAGTTTAGATAAGAGAAAGGAATGAAGAATAGAACTTGTGTCTTTAATAGAGTTGATAGAAATTCCTAAGTGGAGATGGAACTCTAGAAGGAAAACTTAAGAAATGCCGAAAGCTAGGTAATTCTACAGGATATATGTAATCTTAAGTTAAATAATGAGGAAGAGTGAAGAATACGGGTGGATAATTTGCGAGTTAAAAGATAATAGAATTCCTTATTAGAAAACCTGATTAGAAAACAAAAGTCGAAAAACCAAGTTGATAGGATTTTGTGGGTGTAATCCGCTGAAAACCCTCAGGAGATAACACTCCTCCTACTAGGGACACCTAGAGGTTTAACGGCTTGTTGCACGTGCTCAGTGCAATCGCGTTTCCCTGCGAAAGTGTGGCTAGGTCAGAATAAAATAATAAGTTTGCTCGAGGACGAGCAAAAGGTAAGTTTGGGGGTATTTGTTCACATCATAATATTGCAATTTATACGCCCCACTTTTTGTACAATTTATAAGTAAACAGGTGCTTTTGACGATCGTTTGTTACATGATACAGGATACAGACTTTTGAAGCAAATACAGTGAAAAAGACAAAGATGATACAGGAAATGGACTTTTGACCAACCAGCACACGGATCCTACTCAAGCCGAGACGAACGTCAAGTGAAACGGTCAAAAAGATCCTTACAAGTTTCACTGAGAATCTGGAGAATACTAGAAAGCCCAACAGAGAAAAGAACAGTGAAAACAGAGAGCCCAAGAGAAGAGCAACCAAGCACAGAAAGATGGTGGGCCAAGCCCACTAAATGGCCGCGGATCCGCAGCCAAAGGCATGTCTTTGCCGCGGAACCGCGGCCATATGGTGCCCGTGTCGGCACCGACTTCTTGTGTCGGTGTGTCGTTTCATTATTGGGATTTTTAGGGGGTAAATCAGTAAGTTCATGTCTACGAGAGTCTGTAACCCTAGCTTCACTAGTTACTTATAAATTGTAATCTAGATCTGTAAAAATGTATGCCTTTTTATATTCAATAAAAGTGAGATTTGTTGGAGGAATCAAGAGCATCATCTTCTTCTTATAAGTCTTTAGTTTATTTAATTCCTGCATTAGTATAATTGCTTTACTTGCCCTAGGAATCATTTAATTGCTAGTTAGCTAATTTTTAATCTGTCGTAAGATAACTATTTAAAACATAAAACACAAAAATGTTTCTTACTTATAATTCCCTAATGTGCGAGTAAAAATTCTCGCTCGTTAGGGTTAGGAACAAGGGAGTGAGTGAGAGACGGATGTCTCTCACCTCTTTCAATGTCAACTTATTTTTAAACGAAACCTTCATGCACGCATATACGATCCGCCCCCTACGGCACCCAACCTACAAGGTAACGGTGTTCCGTAGTATAAAAGGCCGGACTTATATGACGTACATGAAGATCACATCAATGAATAAGAAAAGACGGACAAGGATCTAGAGGAAGAAACTTTGTTTCTTCCCGATCATCCTAATCCCTTTTCCTATTGATTGTTGTGACTTTCCTAAAAGCTTAAATCACGACATTGAAAGAGGTGAACACATTGATCTCAACACACCTACCTTCGACCTAACCCTAATGAGTTCTTTCTCATCACATAAATTCGTCTTAAACTCAATCGATAAAAACCAAACAACAATCTGAATCAACTCGTTATAACACAAAAACAGAAACTTCACAACATCCCTGTGGACCGACCCGTACTCACCGGCTAGCTGCAAAGCGACGCCGTTTCTGATTACGGTAAACTACAATTTTTAGATTAATCAAGTCCGTCCAGTGTACCCAGTCTCTACTGAGCACCCGTATATCATCTCCGATGTCAAACACCAATGGATATGGGATCATCCATCGCCCATCTGTATGGGTCGAGAAGGTATACGCTAGTCTACTCTGGTATATCGATGTCCTGTCTCGATACACCCACGACTAGGGACTTTGAAGGATGTACTTATAGACTACCATGTCCCCACTAGTATGATCCGCATCATAGTCCAGATAGTCAAGTACACATCCTAAAGGCTTTACCAACATGTAACAGAGAGACAATCAGTATACACGTTAAGGTAAAGGGTAACCAGATAGCATACTATCATGTCGAGCAAGAAAGTCCTCCCTATATATGTCCCGGCATCCACTACAATATACATCCAGTGTATAGTAATGGCCTCTAGGGCATACATATAACTAACAATCTCCTACTTGCACTAGGGCCATCTGTAGCAGTGGTTGTAGTATCTCATACTCAACCATCCCATAAAAGTCTCTCTCTGGGAATAGGCCTTTGTGAGTGGATCCGCCGTGTTGTCCTCTGAGTCTACTCTCCTAACCTCGATCCCTTAGAGATCAACTATCTCCATGATCAGGTGATACTGCCTCAGAATATGTCTGGATAACTGATGGGACCTGCGTTCCTTGGCATAAGCCACAATTCCATTGTCACACAATGGGAGGAACATAGTTCATCTCATGAACTAATATACATCCAAACAGCCTCTTTGGTAGCATCTTAAGTAGCGATGTATCCAGCCTTTATCGTCTAGTATGCCACGGTATCTAGCTTGGAACTCTTCCAACATACCGTCCCTTTACTGAGGGTAAAGACAATGCCTGCGACTGAAATTCAGTCGTCTTTATCACCCTGGAACCCTTCCAGTGATTCTCCCCAGGATCAACTGATACCATCTCACTACAACTAGTGAGTAGCCTAACATCCATTTAGATCTATCTCATAGATCCAAAATCCAGGATTTAGTAGGTATCATTTTGATCCTATATGGAGAATCCTTGTGATAAGCGGAGATTGACTGAGCGTAGCATAGGAAACTCCTTCCCTATCTTGAGTATGTCATCCACGTACTCTACGAGGATCGTCACCATACTCCCTACTACCTTTTTGTTTCTACAAGGTTCATCTACCATTTTGATGATGTCAAACTCTTTGACTAATCCATCAAAACAGATGTTCCAACTCCGCGATGCCTGCTTTATCAGATAAAGCATCTTGCACACGTTTCCGCTGCTCCCATTGTCTACGAAGCCCTCTGGCTATGTACTTATAGACGCTCTCTTCCAAAACATCATTTAGAAAAGCAGTCATGGCACCCAACCGCCAGATATCGTAGTCATGGTATGTAGCCGTGGCAAGTAGGATCTGGATGGACTTAAGCATAGATCCTTAGAAAAGGTTTCAACATAATCCACGCCTGGTCGATGACGAAAAACTTTAACAAGTCTAGCTTTGAAAGTCTCAACTTTTCCATCTACACCAAGTAATCTTCTCAAGATATACTTGCTTCTGATGGGGATTTAACCCTTCAGATATAGCAACCAAAGTCCATACTTTGTTGGTGTACATGGATTCCATCTCAGATCACTAAGCATCCAGCCATTCTTACAGAGTCTTACTCCTGATGGCTAGCTCGAAGCCAGTTGGGTCATCATCTCATGATGCAATCCTCGCTCCCACTGTCATAGAGCAACCGAAGTATCTCTCAGGTGGGTGAGGAACCCTACTAGATCGGCGGAGAGGCTGAGGTTCGTTGGAATCTATTGAATCCTTTGGTTCTATCAAATCATCAGCTGCAGTTTGTATAGCTGGAACCTTTCCAGTTCTACATTACAGACCTTGCCTCGAGCATGTCCGGATTTTTCTTTTAGACATAGACCGGACAACCCCAAATCTTCACTAACTTAAGACATAGGCTTTTCCCATTCCATATCACATATGAAGCGGTAGGCAACTGATTTGATTGGAACCCTATTCAATAGGTATGCAACTTCTCAAGTGCATAACCCCCTAAGGAAAAAGGTAACTCAGTAGTACTCATCATAGAGCACACCATATCAAATAGGGTGTATCTGCTCCGCCCCGACATACCATCGTGCAATGGTGTATATGGAGGAGTAATGCTGAGAGAGAATCTCATTCTCCTTTAAAATAGTCCAGAAATTCTATGCACAAGTATTCTCCTCCTTGATCTCATCAAAGGACATAATACTTTTACCCGTATTTTGGTTCTCTACTTCTCGCTTATATTCTGTGAATATCTCAAAAGGTTCGGACTCATGTTTCAACAGGAACATATGACTGAATCTTGAGAGATTATCAGAGAATATAATGAAGTATAAAGAATCAGTCTTGGCATGTGTAGACAGGGGACCTACATACATCAACATGTATCATCCCAAGAGTTCACTAACTCTTTCTCTGTTTCCAGTAAACGGAGCTATGGTCATCTTATCTTTGTGACATGACTGGCGAGTTTCACAAGATGTAAATTCAAACTGATTTGAATATGCATCTACATGTAACAACAGCTAGTCGGGTCGCATTGATAAGACCTAGTCTACAATGCCTTAAGAAGGATTCGCTCATTTCTGAACTATTCCTCTTGTGTGTGTTCTGTATACTAAGAACTGTAGTTTGATTTAGAACATCAACGCTTTTAGATAACGTGCCTGAACCGATCGACTTTTGATATAGGAAATGTTCAAAACATTATCCAACAATACAAAATTTTATCATTTCTTTACTAATAAAGAGACTGATATGATTTTGTATATCAGGTTCGATATCTAATAACATTCGTTCAGAATCAAAGTATCGGTAATACTGGGTGACAGTGACCGACAGACTTGGCTGCAACTCTTGCCCCGTTTTCTGCCTCATGAAACTTATCACCCGTTCTGAGTTCTTTACCTTTCTGTAGCCTATGTAACATATTACATATGCGGGATCCTGATCCGGTATCATATACCCAGGACGTAAAGGACATTGAGAAACAGTTCTGTATAATGAACACACCCGAAGATGATGCATCAGCATGCACTCTCTTCGTTTGGACGGCACGGGAAATCTGGTATTCCCCAATTTCCTGCTCTGTCTTATAACAATTATAAGTTGGAGCGGGACCAACGTTCCCCAGCTCAGTAAAACAAGCGGGTTCGGTCAATATTCCGTATTATTATCTTGATTAAGGAGTGATATGGTCGCTACCAGGAGAGAGAGAGAAGAAAACACTCAGCGTGCGCTCTTGCAAGAATAGATTGGTTTTTATTTTATCTAATCAGGATGGCTCCCACTGCTTTTTATCAAATCTTCCTTCAAACCCTAAAAGGAAAGACTAGCCGGGATTAATTACGCACTACAAGTTCGCCAATCTTTCAGCCAGGCCAGTGTCGGTACTTTGAGGGAGGTCCCCCGTGCTTTCGCACGAACCTAATTAATGTAAACCTCGTTTTCCCAGAGGCGTAACCCCGTTGACACCTTTCTAGACACCTACTTGATCGGCTAATTGTAATGTGTAAAACTCTCCCAGGAGTAACTCTTACTCGCAGCGGGTATCGGGATCCAACTATCTCATAGAAGGTATGCAATCTCATTGCAAATTTCAACACTTGAAATTCCCGATAATATTTTACCCCTAGTGTCCTATGACCTTGACGAATGCCAAACAACCCATAGTCCACTAGTCAAGTTCAACCCGTACATTTCTTGATCGAATTAAACCCACCCGCACGACCCTTGACGAATGCCAAACAACGCCGTACGAATACCCTAATCCAATCTGCATCATATGCATAAGCAGATAAATACTAGTTAGCTACCGTACACTACGCCTTGACGAATGCCAAACTACCGCAGCACGAATACTAACTAGTACTTAGCTGAAATGACGGAGGGCTACGACAGGTTTTTCTGAAAACCTATTGCGTAATGAACTTGATATCGTTGTAGAATCAAATGAATTTTGAAATGGTGTGTTTTTTAGTCTTTTCAAGTTTTGTTAAAGGAGTCACTCCCGGTGAAGGGATCGTCGGTCCTTTCCTCGTCGAATGAGGTGCAGGATATATCATATATACCGCTGTGCAAAGCAAGAACTGTAGCTACCTGTTTTATTTTGAAATTTGATTCTACAACATCTTAGGTTTCTTTTATTTCATTAATCTCATTAATGAAGTCCCATCATTTAAGTTACCTAAACATCACAGATAAATACGACGTACACTTATGCCATCCGCATTCGCCTCGATGTCCCCTCGTGCACCGTTAGGTTAGGTAACTAACGGCAGTGCGGGGCAGGGCTAGCACGGGTGTAAAACATAAGTAACGGATATATAATATATCATATATACTATATACTGTATCTATCACAGAACATCACATGATCACATCACAGATATCGCAGCAGAAGAAACATATGAAATATTGGATATACTAGGACGTCCGTGTTTTCAATACGAGCCAGTATAAAACACGGATTCCACGGTCGTGATGAATAGCCAAACCCACACCCCTAGACCCCTACGAGAGCGGCAAGCAACCCTACCAATTCTGGAGTTAGGAGACCCGGACTCGACTCCTCAAGTTGGTCTCCCACTGGACTCCAGAACCCGGTTACTTGTGCTCCCCTCCTTGGGTCTATCCTAGTGCGGAAAAGTAAATAATATACATCAACGGTGACAACTTCCGCAACCTGGAAGTGCCCCAATAAAAGAATTTTACATACAAGTTTTTACATGAATGAAAAAGAAAAACACTCATCTCACATAAAAACTCCCCGGCTATTCAAACACGACGATCCAATATAACATATCCAGCAACACATAACATCACATGTCATCAACGTAAGTAAATATGCGCATCCCAATTGTCGTTGACATATAGCAACGAAACCGGCGATATCATACATTACACTTACGGTCACAGAAAAGAAAGTGTAAAACTACAACAGTTGGAATCCGCAACCTTTTTAGACATCGCATGCCTAATCAAATGAATTCTTTAGACATCGCATGCCTAACAATTATAAACCCCGCATTTTAGTCTCATTATCGAAAACACTTTTCAATATCAAGTCGGGTAATTCAACAAGATTCCCGACATCCTGATCAGATACTCGTCGTAAACTTCAGTAGACGGCCGCACCCCCGATACCGTCGACGAAGTGCACCAAGGCGGAACACCGCTGCCGCGAGCACCCGAACGGATGCTTTCGGCGACGGGGTTCTCCTACAGTCACTTGGTCGGGGATATGGAGTGAGGTTGTCTATTAAGTTTACCCGGCGAGTATCCGCGTACGCTACGTGATTGCGATGGACTTTTGATCACATCAAAATTCCGTGGCAACCGATCAAGTGAGACTAAACTTCTATGTTTATAACATTCATTCAGTTATCTCATAACTGCTTGTGAATTCCAATTATGGTATCACATTCCGGATAAATAGAAAATGTTAAACTTTCCGATCGAACAATCGAACACCCAAGGTTTCCCGATACAGCTCAACACATGAAATAAGTTTAAAAACATTCAGTTCGTGCCTCAGTACCAACGGTCCAGCCGTAGAAGGGTCAAGCCAACGCCTCACATGTGGCACGCCATACTGCCCCAAACCCGAAGGTTCAAAGGGCAGTTCAAGACGGTCACATAATCGAGTTAAGGTTTGTTGCCTTCTAGAGGGTCCATCGAGTTACTTGCACTACTTAGAACGTCTTTAAACCACGGAAGAATCCAACACTTGGAAATTTCCCGACAGAGGAAAAGTTGGGTATTTATATCCGGTCGAACTTTTTAACATATTCAAAAATTATCCGGAAGCCACATAGACAAAATTAGATAATCCGATCGAATAAACAAATCCCCAAAACAACCCAGAATATTCAACTCTTGAATAAAATTTTAAAAATTCCCAGGAAAACCAGCACTACCAATTAGGAGTTACTGTGTACAATTTATTGAATAAGGAGGCCGTACCGCCGCACGAGCCATACTCGTGCCGTAGAACCGCGGCAGTTTAATGGAGTTAGGCACACGAATTTTACAGTAACTCTTAAAATCACCTGCTGATTTTTCTGCATATTTTTAATATACAAAAATCCACAAATTTGAAAAAAGTACAGAGAGCTATTTTGGGGTTAGGTTTTCGGTTCGTCCGGCTTTCAAACTTCGTCTACGCATCGCCTAAGGCTCTAGCTAGGCTCTGATACCACTGTAGGGTTCCTAGGCACTCTCAAAAGGTCTCACAAGGCATCAACCATGCCAATTTACAAAAATTACGGTGCCGAGAAACCCTAACAAGATCGTTGGCTAGAATTTTAGGCGACAAAGCAACTAGTTAACTACTTTAACTAAAGGAACGGAAATACAACCTTTGTAGATCCGGTCCTCCACCTCCATAGCTCCGCGATGATGTCTCCTCGCTATCCAAGTCGAACCCCGGGCTCTAGCCTCGGCTTCATCGGTGAATGGACGGGCTAGGTCATCGACGACGATGCCGAAGATGATCTACGTCGAGGCATCGCAAGATCAAGCTCCCACCTCACCAAGTCATGAAACTTGTGAAGAAAACACACTCTACTACTTGGCAAGAGGTAGAGGATGAAGAAATAGGAAGTGGGTTCTCATTAGATTTGGATTTCTCACTCATTTGCTCAAGTTGCCATTGTTGAAGCAAGCTTTCTTCAAGTGAAGAAGAAGAAGAAGAAAGAAAGAATATGATAAGTGTTAATTAAAAAAGGAAAAGAAAATCAATACTTATCATATTCAAACCATGGTTATGTGTAGAGAATGAATCATGGTTGAGTGGAATGGTTAGGGTTAAGCATGAGACAAAATGGTCATATGGTGAAAGCTTCATGAAGCTTCAATATGAAACAAAATTAGCAACCATTTTCTCTTTATGCTTTTCATTTTCCAAAAAGAATAAAGAATTAATAAATGAATAAGAAAATGAAAACCCTAATCATTACACAACCATGGTTTAAACTTTACACAAACCCTAATGAGCATGCATCATCAAACATGATACAAACTAGTGTACAAAAGTATATCACATATACAATATGCACAATCCAAGTGAGAAAATCCATTTAAAATGAACCAATACTAGTTAATGCAAAGGAATATATCAAATATATAATTATACATTAAATCATTAAATCAAAACTTGATTTAACGATCCGGTCATATCGCATATAACCGACTAGTATCCTATGCATCGGCTTATCGAATCAATCTTCGATTCGATAACTAGGTTATATCGCATACAACCAATCGATACATTCATCGCGAGAATAGAATACGGTATCACATACACGCATTATTCTCGGTCCCGCACATATCTCATATGCGCTCCTATTTCGTTTCGCTTGAGCCAGGAAACCTCTGTGTAGGACTCTAAAGACTCGTCAATACGCCGGCAGCAGGTGATGATCATATCAAACACCCACAAGCCGCAAGCGGTCTGCTAAACGTAACGGCCACTCTGGTATTGAGCGATCAGAAGATCAACGAGCAATCCCGCTCACACTCCAGTGAATCCAACCAGTAACACTACCGTACAGTCCGGTCTCGTCGTCTGATATGTCGCATATCTTGCCTAGGGGTGGTAAACGTCAGACCCCAATAGCTCGATAAGTCGTGTCGATATGAGGTCTATAACAATTCGAGAAACTACTGGTAACACGTACCAGTAAATCTCAGCAACCCTGGCCAGGGATTTCCTGTTATAGCCAATCGAACACAGCGCAACATCAACCCCCTATACCGGGAGAGACGAATCCCCTCCTATCGCTCATTGCCTCCATGTGACTCGGGACTGTACCCAAAAACCACCATTTTGCACACCCTCTTGGACGTGGTAAGATGGAAATCAAAGCACAGTGGGAACCACACAAGACTCTATAACGATCTCGGGTCAACAGACTACTCTGTACCAGTGTCACCAGAGAACTGCCATCTGACGTAAGGTATAATACCATCTGGGAGTTCTCAGCGAGTCCGTCCAGTGTACCCAGTCTCTACTGAGCACTCGTATATCATCTCCGATGTCAAACACCAATGGATATGGGATCATCCATCGCCCATCTGTATGGGTCGAGAAGGTATACGCTAGTCTACTCTGGTATATCGATGCCCTGTCTCGATACACCCACGACTAGGGACTTTGAAGGATGTACTTATAGACTACCATGTCCCCACTAGTATGATCCGCATCATAGTCCAGATAGTCAAGTACACATCCTAAGGTCTTTACCAACATGTAACAGAGAGACAATCAGTATACACGTTAAGGTAAAGGGTAACCAGATAGCATACTATCATGTCGAGCAAGAAAGTCCTCCATATATATGTCCCGGCATCCACTACAATATACATCCAATGTACAGTAATGGCCTCTAGGGCATACATATAACTAACAATAACACTTTTAAATGTTCCAACAACATCCAATATAGGTTTGTTTTATCCTTGCATTGATAAGAATCAATGCAGTCCCATCAATTAATCACACCAGAAAAGAACGAAAATATAATGTACGTATATGCCATCCGCATTCGCCACTCGGTCCCGTCATCACCCGTTAGGTTACTTAACTAACGACAGAGCGGGGACTGGACCAGCGTGGGTGTAAAACATATACAACATCTAATAGTATATATAACAATATACAATAACCGTTCCAGACGTGATAATATGCAACATTACAGAAAAGTAATAAGCATCACAGAACAATACAGATAATCTGGGATCCCCGGGTTTCACAGAGCCGCTACTGAAACCCGACGCTCCCCTGATCGTGTGGATAGCCTGTGCAAGGAAACCTAGACCCTACGGGTGCGGCAAGTTACCCGCCAAAACCTGAAGCGAGCCAGCCCCCTACAGCATAGTGAATGGACCACCCGATACTTCACGGAATCCGGTAAATTGAGCACCCCTACTTGGGTCATCCTGTACCCCTTACGAGTGCGGCGAATAGTCTGCCAATCCTAGAGTGAGGCCCCTCTGCCTCTCAAAGCCATGGGATACGGACCTGTTGCCCTCCAGAACCCGGCTATCCGTGCACCCCGTCGCGGGGTAATCCTAGTACATAAAAGAAAATATATACAACGGGTACATCGAACTCAGCCCGGTCATGCCCCAAAAGAATATTATACAAACAGGCAGTGACGGCAGTCCACATGTTGGACGCTCGCCCCGCAATATCAAATGTACAAATAAATTCAAACAGCACTACCATTGCACACTGCTATCCACCACGACATATCCGCAAACCACAGCACAACACAGAACATCAACGCGAATGTCACGTTCGCAAATCCGTCTAAAAGGACTATATCAATTAGACGCAATTTACCGCTCGAATGACATTCACGGTCAGAGATATAATGTAAATACTGCATACTAACAAGTTTAAAATTTTGATCGACAAAACTTCCCGAAGTGGACCCCACGTACATCTGCAGTACAATAATAAAATCTGGGCCCAAAAGAAATATACCAAAAACTACAATTTCCCAATATGAAACCCCAGTAGAAAAATGGCCCACTAAATCACCAAGACGGCCGCGGTTCCGCGGCCGTACGGTCGATTTAGTGGATCGTCTTTCTGCTGTTTTCATTTAAAAGCCTACTCTATTTTCTGGTATGCTCAAAATAATTTTTAGACAATATTTAAAATCGACAGAAACTTTAACCCAGAAAATTGTAGTTTTCGAAATTCCATTCGATCGACGTTTTAAACGTGTTAGCACAAGTTAGTAAAGCTTAATGGAGAGGCTCTGATACCACTGTAAGTCCACGGTAGTGCCCCAGCCGTCTAACAGACGCTAAATGCGGAACAAAAACTTTTATAAACTTGTGCTATCGTGTACTATAACCCGGATCTGCCATTATTGCTAAACTAACAAATTACAAAGTGGGTAGAAATGTTATACCGAACGATCCGAGTCCTTCGGTCTTCAACCATCATCCCACGCTATGTTGTGGCTGCTCCGATCTCCTCGATCTCCAGTCTTCTCGTCCAGGTGGCACCACATCAACGGATCTTTAAACGGGCTCCCGCCTCTGAACTGAGGCAACTCGATCATCAAGTTTTCTAAAAGAGATGACCAAGATTGATGTAGAGAATGAGTAGAACACTTTGTCTCGTTACATCCAAAGCTATGGATGAACGGTTAATGAAGTTATCTTTTGGATCGGATGAAAATAAGAAATGAGTATAATAATTTCCATGAACCAAAACCATAATCTTTTTTCCAAATGAACAACCATCTTTCAATTAAGAGGGGCCGGCCACTTTTGAGGAGGAGGGATGTGAGTGTAGGATTCAAGGAGGTGACCACAACATTAATGAATGAATGAGTCATAATAAACACCTTGCAAAATCATTAATGCAACAAATGATTCATCTAACCTAGTCATCAACTCAATTAATGCATACATTGAACCAAAACCAAGTCACCAAATCTAGAACCTACTAGAACCAAGACTCACCCTCATGACTCACCCAAGTGACGTAAAGATAAATCCACATTTAACCGAATGTTTAATACGGGTGATAGAAAACAGGAAACTGGCAACTTCCAAAAGCGATCCCGAAATGAATTTCAGGATAACCCCGTAACAGTATAAACATACCCGCATGTTTATTACGACCGAATACAAATGCAACTGAGACAAAGATATTATATCTACACAGTATAATACTCAGATCCGGCTTCAACCAAAGCCCACCAGTATTATCTGCCCGAAATATGACACGTGTGTAAACGCATGTGCATTTTCCGAACCCTGCCATAAAACCATACGACCTCTACAACGTTTCGCCCGAACTTGGGAAACTGTCTGTGGGGAACTCTAATGACTCATCAACACACTGGTACTGGGTATAACCCCTAGCACGTCAGAGGTACTAGCTGTACGTAACGGTTGCCTATGTATTGATTGGAAAGGAAGCTGACGAGCGAACTCATCCAGAAACCCTACTGAGCCTGACAGTGACAATATCCGTACAGTCCGGTCCGTTCATCTAAGAGTATTGCATATCGAGTCTAAGGGGTGGATAAAGTCAGACCCCTAATAACGCGATAATTCGTTTCGGTATGAACCCCATCACCTCTTGAGAAACTACTGATCCAAATCTGTAATTCTCCACTACCGCGGCCGAGGATTTCTAGCGATGGCCATCCGTGCACTGTGCGACATCAACCCCCAATACCGGGAGAGACGAATCCCTGACGATCCGCTCACTACCTCCATGTGGCTCGGGACTGTACCCAACTAAAACCTGTTTGCACGACTCCTTTGAGCGTGGTAGGGTAGTAATCAAAGCACAGTGGGAACTCACACGAGACAAATGACGATCTCAGGTCAACAAACTAACCTGTACACATGTCACCAGGAAACTGCTATCTGACGATGTATATAATACCAACTAGCATGTTCCCGGCGAGTCCTGTCCGGTGTACTCATAACGCAATGAGCACCTGTATACATCTTAGGTGAACCAATTGACACCAATGGCTTGTGAGACCAGCCACCGCCCCTCGTCGGGGTCTCGACTGTATACACTAGTCTACTCTGGAGTATCGATGCCCTGTCTCGAAACTCCCACGACTAGGGACACTTTAAGGATGTGCTTACAGACCCCAGCTCCCACGTATATGATCGCCATCATACTGCGGGCAGTCAAGCAAGAATCCTATGGGCTCTATCAACATGCAATAGTGAACTAAAGCATGTATACAATGATAAAGACAAACCAGATAGCATACTATCATCTTGAGCAAGACTGTCCTATCGGTATAGGTCCTCCCTCAATCATTGCAATCACGTGCCTGCGATCCAATAATTAACTTGAGGGCACTATTACTAACCCGATCCTACTGTGAGTATATGCTACTCCTCGGGTAATTTCTCACTTAACGATCAATGCTATAAACCAAGTAGGTGTCTAGAAAGGTGTTAGCGGGGCTACGCCCCCAGGGAAAAGAGGTTCTTAAATTAAGGAACTTCGCGAAAGCGTTGGAAAACCTCCCTCGAAGTACCGACACTGGCCTGGCTGAACGGTTAAGAAAGTATTGTACGGTGAGATTGATACCGACTAATTCTTCCTTTTTGGTTTGAGGAGGGATTCGAGAAACAGTAGGAGCCATCCTGTTTAGACAAACTAAAAACCACTCTAGACTTGCAAGAGCATCATGCTAAAGTGTTTCTTCTCTCTCTCCTAATTGCAGCGACCGATCGTCATGACCGGA